>CAWUFW010005232.1:0-1375567 GCA_963921515.1 Calotriton arnoldi | reverse complement strand
AACCATAGGTTTCAGACACGTTATAGTTAGAAATTAGCATTTAAAAACCTTTGAAATTCACTGAAAAAACCATAGGTTTTAGGGACAGTTATAGTTAGTTGGACATTGCACTCATACAAAACCCGTGAAATTCCCCTGTTATAGTTAGTTCAGCTAACTATAACTCGCGCCCCGCAATGCACTGCTGATGGCGTCACATATTACATCACTCATGACATGGTCAGTGACATCACTGATGACATCACTGATGACATCTCAAATGACATCACTGATGACATCATCCATGTGATAATTTCATGCATCTTCTCACACCCTAATATAACTTTTGATACACCCACTCTAAATTACAGACTGCCATTCTCAAAACCATAGACACTCCAACACCAAAAACTACATACCCACTCACTGATTCTTAGGTCTACACACACATCCACTCACTCACCTGTACAGTCACTCATACTTACAGTCACTCAGTACAGGACTATCATATGCACTCATACACCTATATAAACACTCACACACCGCCACTCATCCATAGAGGTACTCACACACCTAGTCAGTCATGCAAAAATTAATCACACACCCATTTACTCACCTATACAGTTATACACACACCAGCTCACTTACTCATACAAATACTAGCACATTCTTACGCTCTTATACAATAACTGATACAAGCACACACGCATCCATACAGCCACTCTCACAATAACATACTCTCACTTATAGCCATTTAAATACTCTAACACACATATATACTGCCTTTTACATATGTAGTTACTTGCACATGTACCACTGAGATATACATTCACTGCACTAACACACCCATACACACACTCACCCACCCAAGCAGTCCATCACAGATGCACTCTTGAAATCATGCACCCAGTGAATCACCCACTCACACATCTATGTATAGAGTCACACACACCCCACCCACACAAACACTCAGGCAGCCATACAGATACTCAGAGAACCAATCAATAACCCATATAGACACTCATGTAGCTATTCGCAAATCCATGCATCCACTTACACACCAACAAACAGACGGATACAGACATTCACACAGTTTAGTCACTAACCCATGCATTCAGTAAGATACGTTTAATCACTCACTTGTAGAGTCAGTCACTCACGTACTAAATCATCCATTCAGACACTTATACACCCACTCATTCTTCAATACGCCTTTCCCTATATATATTAAACATATTTAAACTTTACAGAAACACACAGTCACTGGATGATGTCATCAGTGATGTCATCAGTGATGTCATTTGAGATGTCATCAGTGATGTCATCAGTGATGTCACTGACCATGTCATGAGTGATGTAATATGTGACGTCATCAGCAGTGCATTGCGGGGGCGCGAGTTATAGTTAGCTGAACTAACTATAACAGGGGAATTTCACGGGTTTTGTATGAGTGCAATGTCCAACTAACTATAACTGTCCCTAAAACCTATGGTTTTTTCAGTGAATATATATATATGCAAAAATATCCTCCTCCTTTGAAAAAGACAAGGGGACATGGCAGGGCTTCAAGGAATCATTTGTTCGAATTCTCTGGCATGACGCGTTTCGGCGGTAGCCTCTTCAGATGCCTCCGGTGTTACAAATTTCAAAGTTTCCTTTTATTTATTAAGCCCCTCCTTCTAAAGTAGGGGGGGCACACCTGCACCATATCTCATCAGAGAACACTCGGCCAGTTCATAGTTATGGACTGCAGATCCCATCATGCAGTTGGTTCGCAATCTGGACGAATGTCTCTTACAGCCGGATTTTTCCCTCCTCAAAGTGAGTGGCTGAAGAATGGTTAGCTTGAGATTGTAGCACTGTGCTGGGCAACAAACGATTCCTGAGCCATGCGCTTCCAACCTCACAGTCCCGGTGTTGGCAAAGCTTGGAGACGATGGTAAAGTAACTCCGTCTATATATATATATATTACCTACTGGCGGTCGCCAGTAGGTAGTTATAGTTAGGACCTAGTTTCCATAGGAAAAGCGTTTTTTGTTTTCCAAATAACTTTGGTGCCGTTTGACGAATCTTCGCGAAATTTTCAAAACTAGTGATCAGCTCCGGTCAGCTCCTGTCTTGAAAGTTTCGGGGTGATTCACCAAGCTGGGGCCGAAAAAAAATGGGTGTCCCAAAACGTGTTTTCCCCATGTATTTTCCATAGGAAACTTTAGACAAAGCTACAGCCCGAACTGCTGAACGGAATTACACCAAATTTGGCAAAAAGGTAGGTCTTGGTTCAGAAAGAGTCCTTTTTAGGTCTCGCCTGAGCCAGCGCATGCGCTGCTCTGGTGAGACTTTTAGTGAGTGGGAATTCAAAAATCCGACCACACGCTTTCTGTGTGGCCTCGAACGTGCGGTTACACGCACAGTTACGAGCAGAGGCGCCATCTGGCTTACCTCTCTCGTCATGCACTCAGCGCATCTCTCGCGGGCACACAGAAAGCGTGTGGACGCTGCAGCTTCTTTCACTTTTGCCGCCGCGCGCCCTCTCGCTCTGCCCTCTCCGTCTCCTTTTTGAAGACCGCTTGTTTTCTTTGGGGTGTGAAGATTTTACTTTTAAATACGGCCTTTATTGTGCTACTTGGTGAGTGACTCAAACATAGTCTGGTTATAGTTTTTCACAACTAATCCCCCCACATAAGTCGAGCTAAAATATTGCACATCGTCCATTATGTAATGTAAGTCACAGGCAGCAAAAAGTCCGGAGTAATACCATTTGCTATACCTTATTCTCAAATGCACTTTTCAGCAGGGGAATGGGTAACTAGATACATGTCTCCTCTGGTGAGTACGATCTTTGCTCTGAACAGGGAATTTTCGAACGAAGACTGTTCCCAATATTCTGTTGTTTGGGGGAAGGGGTTTGATTAGCAGCCCGTATCTCGGTTTTCATTACAGAAAACACATTGAAATGTTATGTCATAATTGAAACACCCATCCCGCAAAGCCCGTTTGACTAGGCCGCCTCAGTGTTTACCAGTTGAAGGGATTTATGCATCATGTATTTGGGGCAAGAGGCGGGGTAGATTTATTGGCGAAATTGTTGGTGGGCACATGATTTACTTTTTCATTAGAGCGTACCGTGTATGATTTTATTGTGTCGAAAACTGTTTCTCCTCACACATGTATCCCTTGTTGCATCCTTTTCCTGAGTAGCCCCTATTTATAAAAGCTATCGGTGACAATGGCTGGTGATGCCACAACTCATGCAAATCTGTTTGCTGTCGCAACACTTCCATTTCAACGCACAGCAAAGAGAATGCACGATCTCATGTAGTCATTAACCATCTTTTAAACCCTGTTAGATCATTACAATCTTCCTATCTAGAGACCAGTCACCAAAGTAGTCATAATTTTAAACATTATTTCAAAAAAGCTTCATTCCAGCTACAAAGTCAGACTAACCCACAAAACCTTCTCTGCTCATATCAGTCAGGTTACCGACAGAGATGCGGATGGCCTTGCAGGTGCTAGATGACGCCCTTCGCTTCGTAAAGGAAGGTAACATCTGCCTTCTGGCATTTCTTGGTATCTCAGCGGCCTTTGATAACGTCGGCAATAAGGCACTTCTCGACACTTAGGCCATATAATTTTATTTATTCAGAGAAATACTGCACTGGCTTTCTTTTTTCCCTTTGGAAAGATCTCAATTTATATTCATTGAAACCACGACCCTCCCCAGCCCCTTACTTGCAGGATTCTTAAAGGTACCACCCCATCACCAGTGCTATTTAACCCGTGCATGAAATATCTGTGAGCTTTCACCTCACTGTGTTGTAGTTCACTATTTGTGTTGGAACTAGAGTCCCTCACTTATCCGTGGCTCATTCGTGCTTCTTCACTAGGTAGTGAACCACTTGCAAGTGCCCCTATGCCACTCTAAATCTCAGCCTCAGTGTCCAGAGCGGCATAATCAAGGTGCATTAAATATGCTTTTTGCAAAAACACCAAGAAAGATTAATGTATTCATACCACAGAATAGGTTTTGTTTGCCATGTCATGCATGCAGTAGTACTTTCAGACATTGATGGGGACAGTACTACCATCTAGTTATTTCACCTCTTTTTTTGCTATAAGTTCATCGCACTTCATTATCATTTAGGGTAAAGGAAATCTGACAGCATTACCCTTTGGCTGGCCACATGCTTATCCCATGGCTACCAACGATGATGATCATATAATGTACAAACTATGCTGCACCACATTCAAACGGCTCAAATGCATATAAGAACATCTTAAAATAGCCCCTGGGTCCGCATTTACCCAAAGCAAGACCACCTGTTCACTCTGATGCCTAGAACTTTTATTTGCATTTAAGTGTGGGGTGGAGGCACTCTTTCCGGAGATGTATCGGCTAGGTTAAAACAGAGCATGCCTCTTCCCCCTACGGAGGAATCGCGTTCATTGAGATTTGCCAAAACACTCGCCTCTTCTAGAGCCGTAAGGAGAAGTGTGTGGAGTAGTGTTTCTGAATCAGTGGCAAAAGAATGTCCTACATTGCGTTCTGGGGTGGAGGAGTCGTGGATCCTGAATATGTATATATATATATATATATATATATGTATATATATATATATTCCAAACAACATTACGGTAATACTGGCGTGCTGCCAGATCGCTGGTGGTGCAAAGACCAAAAAAGCGCTACCGCTAGCGCTTTGAAATGTAAAGAAATCCCCCAAACCTTTTCTGATTTAGGAGCCTGCACTCGTAGTTGTGGGTATTTCTCCCGTTTATTGCATCATTTGCAGCTGACACAGGTTGGAACACAAGAGGGACGCGTTTCGGCAGTCAAGCTGCCTTTCTCGACCTAACATGCGCCATATTAGATGCTTCCTTTTAAAACCTCTATGCAATCAAAATAAAAGACGCACTCCAGCTTAACAGTTATTGGCAAGACACAGTCTCATGGCCAGATTAACAACATATATCCTTGCACAACCAGGTTTGCATATAATGAAAAACACAACAGAGTAAGCCCTTTTCAAATAACATTCTTAACGGTATTTTACTGACTGTGTTCTTTAGGTTTATGCTTAACAGTTCGTTTTAGTGCAAAAAAGTCCCATCATGCCTTGTAATGTTGTGTCTAAAACCAGGGCTGGATTAAAGCTCGTTTTTGTCAGCAGAGACATCACAATAATGTTTGGTTAAAATCCAGAGTTACGCATGTTTGCCAGTTTGTGTAACATTTTTGCTGGCACAGTCTACCACTTAGTTATTCAAAACACTCCTTGTAGGCACACATGTTTCCGAGGGCAGCTGGCTCTCTACTCAAAAACAACTCATTTCCGGGACACAATTATCCAAGTTCAAAAGGAGGTTAAAACTCACAGTGGCGACTTGCTGTCCATAAAATTCCAATTCCTGTGTCTGATGCAAAGCAATCCCAGCAAACAGTAGTAGGGTCCCACAACACCACCGCTATTTCGGCCAGTGCCACTATCGGTGTCCAGCTCCATCGCATGGGTGGTAATACCAGGGTGAGGAAGTGCCCTTCGTGCAGGTATCACAGTCCCCGCCAAGGGAAACTCAGCTCCCAGCGTATGAACTTCCACCTTCACATGTGCATTCTCCTCATATCCATTGCCACACCCTAGCATGGGGGCACGCCTGTCTCAAAATTCCAAACAACATTACGGTAATACTGGCGTGCTGCCAGATCGCTGGTGGTGCAAAGACCAAAAAGCGCTACCGCTAGCGCTTTGAAATGTAAAGAAATCCCCCAAACCTTTTCTGATTTAGGAGCCTGCACTCGTAGTTGTGGGTATTTCTCCCGTTTATTGCATCATTTGCAGCTGACACAGGTTGGAACACAAGAGGGACGCGTTTCGGCAGTCAAGCTGCCTTTCTCGACCTAACATGCGCCATATTAGATGCTTCCTTTTAAAACCTCTATGCAATCAAAATAAAAGACGCACTCCGCTTAACAGTTATTGGCAAGACACAGTCTCATGGCCAGATTAACAACATATATCCTTGCACAACCAGGTTTGCATATAATGAAAAACACAACAGAGTAAGCCCTTTTCAAATAACATTCTTAACGGTTATTTTACTGACTGTGTTCTTTAGGTTTATGCTTAACAGTTCGTTTTAGTGCAAAAAGTCCCATCATGCCTTGTAATGTTGTGTCTAAAACCAGGGCTGGATTAAAGCTCGTTTTTGTCAGCAGAGACATCACAATAATGTTTGGTTAAAATCCAGAGTTACGCATGTTTGCCAGTTTGTGTAACATTTTTGCTGGCACAGTCTACCACTTAGTTATTCAAAACACTCCTTGTAGGCACACATGTTTCCGAGGGCAGCTGGCTCTCTACTCAAAAACAACTCATTTCCGGGACACAATTATCCAAGTTCAAAAGGAGGTTAAAACTCACAGTGGCGACTTGCTGTCCATAAAATTCCAATTCCTGTGTCTGATGCAAAGCAATCCCAGCAAACAGTAGTAGGGTCCCACAACACCACCGCTATTTCGGCCAGTGCCACTATCGGTGTCCAGCTCCATCGCATGGGTGGTAATACCAGGGTGAGGAAGTGCCCTTCGTGCAGGTATCACAGTCCCCGCCAAGGGAAACTCAGCTCCCAGCGTATGAACTTCCACCTTCACATGTGCATTCTCCTCATATCCATTGCCACACCCTAGCATGGGGGCACGCCTGTCTCAAAATTCCAAACAACATTACGGTAATACTGGCGTGCTGCCAGATCGCTGGTGGTGCAAAGACCAAAAAAGCGCTACCGCTAGCGCTTTGAAATGTAAAGAAATCCCCCAAACCTTTTCTGATTTAGGAGCCTGCACTCGTAGTTGTGGGTATATATATATATATATATTCAGTGAAAAAACCATAGGTTTTAGGGAAAGTTATATTTAGTTGGACATTTCACTCATGCAAAACCCGTGAAATTCCCCCGTTATATTTAGTTCAGCTAACTATAACTCGCGCCCCCGCAATGCACTGCTGATGACGTCACATATTACATCACTCATGACATGGTCAGTGACATCACTGATGACATCACTGATGACATCTCAAATGACATCACTGATGACATCATCCAGTGAATGTGTGTTTCTGTAAAGTTTAAATATGTTTAATATATATAGGGAAAGGCGTATTGAAGAATGAGTGGGTGTATAAGTGTCTGAATGGATGATTTAGTACGTGCGTGAGTGACTCTACAAGTGAGTGATTAAACGTATCTTACTGAATGCATGGGTTACTGACTAAACTGTGTGAATGTCTGCGTCCGTCTGTCTGTTGGTGTATAAGTGGATATATGGATTTCCGAATAGCTACATGAGTGTCTCTATGGGTTATTGATTGGTTCTCTGAGTATGTGTATGGGTGCCTGAGTGTTTGTGTGGGTGGGGTGTGTGTGACTCTGTACATAGATGTGTGAGTGGGTGATTCACTGGGTGCATGATTTCAAGAGTGCATCTGTGTTGGAATGCTTGGGTGGGTGAGTGTGTGTATGGGTGTGTTAGTGAGTGAATGTATATCTCAGTGGTACATGTGCGAGTAACTACATATGTAAAAGGTAGTATATATCTGTGTTAGAGTATTTAAATGGCTATAAGTGAGAGTGTGTGATTGTGAGAGTGGCTGTATGGATGCATGTGTGCTTGTATCAGTTATTGTATAAGAGCGTAAGAATGTGCTAGTATTTGTATGAGTAAGTGAGCTGGTGTGTGTATAACTGTATAGGTGAGTAAGAGGCAGTGTGAATAATTATTTGTATGACTGACTAGGTGTGTGAGTACCTCTATGGATGAGTGGCGGTGTGTGAGTGTTTATATAGGTGTATGAGTGCATATGATAGTCCTGTACTGAGTGACTGTAAGTATGAGTGACTGTACGGGTGAGTGAGTAGATGTGTGTGTGTAGACCTAAGAATTAGTGAGTGGGTATGTAGTTATTGGTATTGGAGTGTCTATGGTTTTGAGAATGGCAGTTTGTAATTTAGAGTAGGTGTATCAAAAGTTATATTAGGGTGTGAGAAGATGCATGAAATTATCACATGGATGATGTCATCAGTGATGTCATCAGTGAAATCATTTGAGATGTCATCAGTGATGTCATCAGTGATGTCACTGACCATGTCATGAGTGATGTAATATGTGACGTCATCAGCAGTGCATTGCGGGGGCACGAGTTATGGAATTTCACGGGTTTTGTACGAGTGAAATGTCCAACTAACTATAACTTTCCCTAAAACCTATGTTTTTTTCAGTGAATTTCAAAGGTTTTTTAAATGCTAATTTCTAACTATAACGTGCCTGAAACCTATGGTTTTTTCAGTGAATTTCAAAGGTTTTTAAATGCTAATTCCTAACTATAACATGTCTGAAACCTATGGTTTTTTTCAGTGAATTTCAAAAGTTTTGTAAATGACAATTTTTAAATGTATTAATTGTTATATTTATTTTTTTGATACTGATTTACTACATTTTTTTAAACTATTTATTTTTAGATATTTTATTTTTTAAATTACATTGTAATTACATTATACATTACATTACAAAATATACTTTCTCAGAATGAATTACTTTAGTTTAAATACTTTGCAAATAGGCAATAGACTTTTAAGTACAGTAGTTACAGTTGTTGCAATGGGCAACACAATTTCAAACACAATGCAACATTGAGCTCAATGTGAATTTCTAGTTAAATGCAATTAGTTACTTTATGGATTACTTTTCTAACCACAGGACTGGATCCTAGATTCAGTCCTGGGACATCTCCTGTAAACAGTTGAGTAAAAGCGTTTTGGTTACAGTAGTGATTTTTAAGGAATATTATTGTATTTTAAAACTTGACACTTCGAAACTTTTTCACATAGAATCACCAATGTTATCCTACGGAGGAAATTCACTTAGCAGGTAAGTAGTGTTATCGTTAGTTTTTCTTACTCAGTGGTGGATCCTGGATCCAGCACTGGTGCATCTCCTGTAAACAGTTGAAAGAATGCGTTTAAGTCATACAGGCGATTTTTAAGGAATATTTGTAGTTTGTGAAAAACAACACTTTGAAACTTTTCTGCGGAAAACTAGAAAATGGATTCCAATGGAAGGAAATACAAGTTAGTGGTAAATTGGAATTCGTAGTTCAGCTGATTTTAGAGGAATATTATAAAGTTCCAAAACTCAACACTTAGAAGAATTTCCAAGTGAAACCAGTCAATGTTAGCCTATGGAAGGAAATTCAAGTTACTGGTAAGTACGGTTAAAATTACTTTTCAGGATTAGTACTGGGCTCAAAGATGCAGCACTGTGGTCTCTCCTGATAACAGGTGAGTAAATCGGAATTCGTAGTTCGGCTGATTTTAGAGGAATATTATAAAGTTCCAAAACTCAACACTTAGAAGAATTTTCAAGTGAAACCAGTCAATGTTAGCCTATGGAAGGAAATTCAAGTTACTGGTAAGTACGGTTAAAATTACTTTTCAGGATCAGTACTGGGCTCAAAGATGCAGCACTGAGGTCTCTCCTGATAACAGGTGAGTAAATCGAATTCGTAGTTCTGCTGATTTTAGAGGAATATTTGTATGTTTCAAAAATCGACACTTAGAAACTTTTTCAGCAAAAAGCAGGCAATGATATCCTATGGAAGGAAATTCAAGTTACTGGTAAGTATGGTTAAAATTACTTTTCAGGATCAGTACTGGGCTCAAAGATGCAGCACTGAGGTCTCTCCTGATAACAGGTGAGTAAATTGGAATTCGTAGTTCGGCTGATTTTAGAGGAATATTTGCACAATGGTGAAGGAAGGGGGTGGGGCCTGAGGTGACATGTCTGCAAACACGCTCTGTGGCGCGTTTTAAGTTGGAGAATTAATTCCTCCTCAATCCCGAGGGTCCCTATAGGGCCAACTGGCTCACCAGATACCTCCAGTATGCGCCAGAGAGCTGCGTTGCAGAGAGGTGTTCAGAGGCCACGCCCCTTTGCAACACTCTGCAACGCAGCTCCGTGGCGCTTACTGGAGGTACCTGGTGGGCTAGTTGGCTCCCAGGACCCTCAGGATTGAAGGGGATTTAATTCCCCATCTTAAAATGCGCCACGGGGCCTGTTTGCACACATTTCACCTGAAGCCCCGCCCCCTCCCTTCACCACTGTGCAAACGCGCCCCGTGGCGCGTTTTAAGTTGGGGGATTAAGTCCCCTTGAATCCTGAGGGTCCCTGGGGTCCAACTATCCATAGGAACCTTTAGTCGCAGCTACAGCCCGAGCTGCTGAATGGAATTACACCAAATTTGCCAAAAAGGTAGCCCTTGGTTCAGAGTCGTGCCTTTTGCTTAAATGGTGTAAATCCGTTCAGTAGTTCCTGAGAAAATCAAAAATAAAATCACATATATATCTATGGCCGCGTAGGGTCCGCGTACCCTCCCGATCACGAGCTGTATGCTAATTGGCTGTCAACACTCCAAACCAGGAAGTGTTGGCAGCCATCTTGTTCCTCGGTAGAACCGAGGCACAAGAAAAGACGAAAACAGATTTTTTTAAATCGGCAAAAAATGTGCTGGGTGCGCGGATCCTGCCGATAAAAAAAAAAAACGAAGCGCGGGCACCCGCGCTTCGTGGATAATTGGCCCTTGGTTGGGCCAAGCCTCGGGGGCATACGGGGGTTTATTAAATAATAACATGGGGGGCCCAAGCCCCGGGGACCGCCACCCCCCGGGGCTTTAAAAAAAATGGTGCGGGAGGGCTCTGGGCCCTCCCGCAGCCCCGGGGACCGCCACCCCCGCGGCTTCTTTTTAAAAAAATAATAATTACCTGTGTGGGGGCGCACCAGCCCCCCCACACGCCCCGGGGACCGCCACCTTCCCGGGGCACTAATTAAACAGATGTGGGGGTCCGTTTCGGACCCCCGAAGCCCCGGGGACCACCACCTCCCTTGGGCTTTGTAGATGTTGGGAGGGGGGTCACGCGGCCCCCCTCCTGGAGCCTGTGGTGGCCCTGGGGACCGCCACCCCCCAGGGCTGGCTCCTGCATTGTCCCGGGGTGCCCACCCCCGGGACACTGTAGTTTGCTATGGCAGGGCGGGAGCCTCGCTGCTCCCGTCCTGTCATACAAACTGCTTTGGATTTTGGAAGAGAAAGCAGGGAAACCTGCTCTCTCTTCCAAAATTCAAAGCAAAATGCTTTTCCACACGGGGAGCTGCATGTTAGCAGCTCCCATGTGGAAAAGCAATGCCGGCTCCCGCAGGACGCGGGGAGCCGGTGGGACCGTGGGGGAGTTGGGGGTCCCCCTATGGTCCCCAAAGGATAGGGCCAGCCCCGGGGGATGGGGTCCCCGGGGCAAGTAGTGGCCCGGGAGGGGGGCCACGCGGCCCCCCTCCCCCAAATTAAGGGGAAAAAAATAATTTTTTAAAAAAAAGGCCAGCCCAGGGGGATGGGGTCCCCGGGGCCTAAGGAGGCCTGAGGAGGGGGGCAACGCAGCCCCCCTCCATGAAATTTTTTTTTTTTTAAAAAGGTGGCAATGACCCGGGGGATGGGGTCCCTGGGCCGAAATTGGCCACGGGAGGGGGGCCCACGCAGTCCCCTTCCCGTTCCTTTTTTTTTTTAAATATAAAAGGGGGTCAGGCTTCGGGGATGGGGTCCCCAGGGCCCAAAATAATTAAAAAGAAGGGGGGCCACACAGCCCCCTTTAAAAAAAAAAAAAAAATTAAATCCGGCATCGCGCCGGAGGCCACGCCCCCTCCTTGGCAGCACTCTGCAAACGCGCCCCCTGGCGCGTTTGCAGAGGGGGAACAAATTCCCCTTGAATACTGGGGGTCCCTGGGGGCCAACTAGCCCACCAGGAACCTCCAGTATGCGCCAGGGGCTGCGTTGCAGAGAGGTGTTCTGAGGCCACGCCCCTTTTACACCTCTCTGCAACGCAGCTCTGTGGCGCTTAATGGAGGTAGCTGGTGGGCTAGTTGCACCCCAGGGACCCTCAGGATTCAAGGGGAGTTAATCCCCCGACTTAAAACGCGCCACGGGGCGCGTTTGCACAGTGGTGAAGGGAGGGCGGGGCCTGAGGTGACATGTGTGCAAACATGCCCTGCGGCGTGTTTTAAGTTGGGGGATTAAGTCCCCTTGAATTCTGAGGGTCCCTGGGGTCCAACTAGCCCACCAGGTACCTCCAGTAAGCGCGACAGAGCTGCGTTGCAGAGAGGTGTAAAAAGGGGCGTGGCCTCGGACCACCTCTCTGCAACGCAGGGCTGTGGCGCTTACTGGAAGTACCTGGTGGGCTAGTTGGGCCCCAGGGACCCTCAGGATTCAAGGTGACCTAATCCTGTAACTTAAAACGCGCCACGGGGCGCGTTTGCACAGTGGTGAAGGGAGGGGGCGGGGCCTGAGGTGACATTTGTGCAAACACACCCTGTGGCGTGTTTAAGTTTGGGTATTAAGTCCCCTTGAATCCTGAGGGTCCCTGGGGTCCAACTAGCCCACCAGGTACCTCCAGTAAGCGCCACAGAGCTGCGTTGCAGAGAGGTGTAAAAAGGGGTGTGGCCTCGGACCACCTCTCTGCAACGCAGGCCTGTGGTGCTTACTGGAAGTACCTGGTGGGCTATTTGGGCCCCAGGGACCCTCAGGATTCAAGGTGACCTATTCCCCCAACTTAAAACGCGCCACGGGGCGCGTTTGCACACATGTCACCTTAGGCCCCCCTCCCTTCACCACTGTGCAAACGCGCCTTGTAGCGCGTTTTAAGAGGTAGTTTTAATCCCCCTGCCCTATTATGTACTGGGGAGTTACAGAGGAGGTCATGCTAATCACAGGGGTACCCCAACGCATAGTGTTCCCTAGTGTATGTAGGTGTTTTAACTGTATTCTAAGTGTCTTTTACCACAGCACTGGCTCTAAGCCTGGTTAGTCAGAGTCAGTTACCACCAGTACACGTCTGGAAAAGTTGTGGGCACAGGATGATTTTGCAACAAGGCCTCTTTCTGCTCCTCTGTTGGTTGTTTCTGCACATGTCTTGCTTCTTCCTGGATTTTTCTTCGTCTTTGTGGACTTCTGTTTCTTTCGACATTTCATTTGCTTCTTTCTGTGCGTTTTTTTCTTCTTTCTTCACATGTCCTACTTCTGTAGGCATAGTTTCAAACTAGCATTTGAAAAACCTTTGAAATTCACTGGAAAAACCATAGGTTTCAGGCACGTTATAGTTAGAAATTAGCATTTAAAAAACCTTTGAAATTCACTGAAAAAACCATAGGTTTCAGGCACGTTATAGTTAGAAATTAGCATTTAAAAAACCTTTGAAATTCACAGAAAAAAACATAGGTTTCAGACACGTTATAGTTAGAAATTAGCATTTAAAAAACCTTTGAAATTCACTGAAAAAACCATAGGTTTTAGGGACAGTTATAGTTAGTTGGACATTTCACTCGTACAAAACCCGTGAAATTCCCCGTTATAGTTAGTTCAGCTAACTATAACTCGCGCCCGCAATGCACTGCTGATGACGTCACATATTACATCACTCATGACATGGTCAGTGACATCACTGATGACATCACTGATGACATCTCAAATGACATCACTGATGACATCATCCATGTGATAATTTCATGCATCTTGTCACACCCTAATATAACTTTTGATACACCCACTCTAAATTACAGACTGCCATTCTCAAAACCATACACACTCCAATACCAATATCTACATACCCACTCACTGATTCTTAGGTCTACACACACATCTACACACTCACCCGTACAGTCACTCATACTTATGGTCACTCAGTTCAGGACTATCATATGCACTCATACACCTATATAAACACTCACACACCGCCACTCATCCATAGAGGTAGTCACACACCTAGTCAGTCATGCAAAAAAATAATCACACACCCATTTACTCACCTATACAGTTATACACACACCAGCTCACTTACTCATACAAATACTAGCACATTCTTACGCTCTTATACAATAACTGATACAAGCACACACGCATCCATACAGCTACTCTCACAATCACACACTCTCACTTATAGCCTTTTAAATACTCTAACACACATATATACTGCCTTTTACATATGGAGTTACTCGCACATGTACCACTGAGATATACATTCACTCACTAACACACCCATACACACACTCACCCACCCAAGCAGTCCATCACAGATGCACTCTTCAAATCATGCACCCAGTGAATCACCCACTCACACATCTATGTACAGAGTCACACACACCCCACCCACACAAACACTCAGGCACCCATACAGATACTCAGAGAACCAATCAATAACCCATAGAGACACTCATGTAGCTATTCGGAAATCCATCTATCCACTTATACACCAACAGACAGACGAATACAGACATTCACACAGTTTAGTCAGTAACCCATGCATTCAGTAAGATACGTTTAATCACTCACTTGTAGAGTCAGTCACGCACCTACTCAATCATCCATTGAGACACTTATACACCCAGTCATTCTTCAATACGCCTTTGCCTATATATATTAAACATATTTAAACTTTACAGAAACACACAGTCACTGCATGATGTCATCAGTGATGTCATCAGTGATGTCACTGACCATGTCATGAGTGATGTAATATGTGACGTCATCAGCAGTGCATTATGGGGGCGCGAGTTATAGTTAGCTGAACTAACTATAACGGGGGAATTTCACGGGTTTTGTACGAGTGAAATGTCCAACTAACTATAACTGTCCCTAAAACCTATGGTTTTTCAGTGAATATATATATATATATATATATATATATATATATATATATATATATATATATATATATATATATATATACCAAGGTGTATTGAAGAATGAGTGGGTGTATAAGTGTCTGAATAGATGATTTAGTAGGCGCGTGACTGACTTTATAAGTGAGTGATTAATCGTGTCTTACTGAATGCATGGGTTAGTGACTAAACTGTGTGAATGTCTGTATTAGTCTGTCAGTTGGTGTGTAAGCGACTGCATGGAGTTGGTGAGTAGCTACGTGAGTGTCTATATGGGTTATTTATTGGTTGTCTGAGTATCTGTATGGGTGCCTGAGTGTCTCTGTGGGTGGGTGGGGGTGGGTGACTCTGTGCATAGATGTGTGAGTAGGTGATTCACTGGGTGTATGGGTTCAAGAGTGCATCTGTGAAGGGCTGTATGGGTGGGTGAGTGTGTATATGGGTGTGTTGGTGAGTGAATGGATGTATCAGTGGTACATGTGTGAGTAACTACATATGTGAAAGGCAGTATATGTGAGTGTTGGAGTATATAAATGACTATATGTGAGAGTGAGTGATTGTGAGAGGGGCTGTATGGATGAGTGTGTGCTTGTGTCAGTGATTGTAGAGGAGATTAAGTATGCGTTAGTATCTGTATGAATAAATGAAGTGGTGTGTGTATAACTGTATAGGTGAATAAATGGGAGTATGATTGATTCTTTGCATGACTGACTAGGTGTGTGAGTAACTCTATGGGTGAGTGGTGGTGTGTGAATGTCTGTATAGATGTATGAGTGCATATGATAGTGCTGTATTGATGAGTGACTGCATGTATGAGTAACTGTATGGATGAATGAGTGGACATGTGTGTAGACCTAGGAATCAGTGAGTGGGTATGTAGTAACTGGTATTGGTGTGTCTACGGTTTCGAAAATGGTAGTCTGCATTTTAGAGTGGGTGCATCAAAGGTTATATTAGGGTGTGAGGAGGTGCATTAGATTATCACGTGGATGATGTCATCAGTGATGTCACTGTCCATGTCATGAATGATGTAATATGTGACGTCATCAGCAGTGCATTGCGGGGGCGCGAGTTATAGTTAGCTCAACTAACTATAACAGGGGAATTTCTCTGGTTTTGTACTAGTGAAATGTCCAACTAACTATAACGTCCCTGAAACCTATGGTTTTTTCAGTGAATTTCAAAGTTTTTAAATGATAATTTCTAACTATAAAGTCCCTGAAACCTATATTTTTTTCAGTGAATATATATATATATATCAACACTAAAATAATTCTCCTCCAATTACGCAGGAAAAACAGCACTCCAGGTTTAAATCACACCAGTTTTATTGTGCTGATAATGCGTTTTGGCATACTCCGGCTTTCTCAGATCAAAGTGCCCCACCACTCATCTAAATATATTTAAAGCTCATCAAAGAAACTGAAAACGGACTCTGTCACAATTTTTTATATAATAATTGATTGTTGGATTTCACACATAATTCATTATACACTTTACCTTGAGTAATATGAATGTCCTTAATTAGTACTCATTTGTATACATTGTATTTGCTAAATTGTGTCACCCCAACAAAACAAAAAAATATTCCATTAAGGATATTTGATGCATCATCTTGGCCCACATAAAACATGTAGCAAAACTAATCGCAAAGGGTTTTTATCTGCCACTGTGCTGTGTAGAAGCTTATATGTGTACTCTCTCTTGGTGCAGCGTACTGGGCAAGCTGTCCGTTGATACTAGATAATGATATAATCTTACAAACATATCATCCAATTGCCACATCTCCAATTAATCATAGCGCAGCTGACCCTCACTACACTACATAGTAAATTTCAAATGTGTGTCCTGTCTCCCATAAGATATTTCTGGGCACATTATCTATGAGGGTATACAAAATCACGTAGACAATCATCCGCCCAACAGCCACACCAGCAAGAAAGCCACCTGGTTCACCGAAGAACTCCAGGCCTCCAAACGAACATGCCGAAAACTGGAGAAGATCTGGCTCCACGAACGGACAGCGGACAGCTACGCCGCCCACAAGAGCGCCACCCGCAGTCACCATCACCTCATCAGATCCGCCAAAAGGGCCTCACTCAAAGACCGCCTAGACAACAACGCACACAACAGCAAAGAGCTCTTCAACATCGTGAAGGAACTCTCCAACCCCAGCTCCAACACCAACGACATCCAGCCGTCGCGAGACCTGTGCGACTCACTGGCCACCTTCTTCCACCGCAAAATCGCCGACATCCACGACAGCTTCAACACCACGACCGCCCCGGCAACCACCGAGACCACTGCCCCCACAACCACCAACCGCCTGCTCTCCTGGACCAACATCAACGACGAGGACACCAGCGAGATCATGAACACCATCCACTCCGGTTCACCGCTAGACCCGTGCCCTCACCACATCTTCAACAAAGCCAGTACAGCCATCGCGCCCCATCTCCGGAAAATAATCAACATCTCCTTCGAGACAGCAACCTTCCCGGAAAGCTGGAAGCACGCCGAGATCACCGCCTTACTCAAGAAACCCAAGGCAGACCCCAAGGACCTCAAGAACTTCCGACCCATCTCTCTGCTCCCGTTCCCCGCGAAGGTCACAGAGAAAATCGTCAACAAACAACTGACCCGCTACCTCGAGGAGAACAACATCCTGGACCCTTCCCAGTCCGGTTTCCGCAGCAACCACAGCACCGAAACCGCCCTCATCGCCGCCACCGATGACATAAGGACCCTGCTAGACAATGGAGAAACAGCAGCCCTCATCCTCCTGGACCTATCAGCCGCCTTCGACACGGTCTGCCACCACACACTACCAACACGCCTTCACGACGCCGGGATCCAAGGCCCTGGACTGGACCACATCCTTCCTTTCCGGCAGAACACAAAGCGTCCGCCTCGCCCCCTTCCGATCCAAGGCCACCAAGATCATCTGCGGCGTACCCCAAGGCTCCTCCCTCAGCCCAACGCTGTTCAACATCTACATGGCACCCCTCGCCCACGTCGCCCGACAGCACAACCTCAACATCATCTCCTACGCCGACGACACCCAGCTGATCCTCTCCCTCACCAAAGACCCTCACACCGCCAAAGCCCACCTCCACGAAGGAATGAAGGCCGTCGCCGAATGGATGAGGACCAGCCGCCTGAAGCTGAACTCGGACAAGACGGAGGTCCTCATCCTTGGTTCCAACCCTTCAGCCTGGGACGACTCCTGGTGGCCAACATCACTGGGAACAGCCCCGCCACCCACCGACCACGTACGCAACCTAGGGGTCATCCTCGACCCCACCCTCTCCATGACTAAGCAGGTCAACGCCGTTTCCTCATCCTGCTTCAACATCCTCCGAATGCTCCGCAGGATCTTCAAGTGGATCCCCACCGAAACAAGAAAAACAGTCACCCAGGCCCTCGTCACCAGCAGGCTGGACTACGGAAACGCCCTCTACGCAGGAACGACGGCTAAGCTCCTGAGACGGCTGCAACGCATCCAGAACGCCTCTGCACGTCTTATCCTCGACATCCCCCGACGCAGCCACATCACACCCCACCTGAGAGACCTGCACTGGCTCCCTGTCAACAAGAGGATAACCTTCAAGCTCCTCACCCACGCACACAAAGCACTCCACAACTCCGGACCAGCCTACCTCAACAGACGACTCAGCTTCTACACCCCCACCCGCCAGCTCCGCTCGACCAGCCTCGCCCTCGCCACAGTCCCCCGCATCCGGAAAACGACCGCCGGCGGCAGATCCTTCTCCCACCTCGCAGCCAAGACCTGGAACACCCTCCCCACCAACCTCCGACAGACCCAAGACCTACTGGCCTTCAGAAGACTCCTCAAGACCTGGCTCTTCGATCAGTAGCAGCACCACCCCCTTCTTCCCCCAGCGCCTTGAGACCCTCGCGGGTATGTAGTGCGCTTTATAAGTGACATGATTGATTGATTGATTGATCATATGTGGGAGATAGATTACCATGCATTGTGTCTGTTATCTTTCAGTATGTTGTGGTGCCAAATGATCAAATTACCTGTGATGAGCTAAGACACATCACATCTATGAGTTTCTTTGTATTTGTGTATAGGTTTGGCCACAGAGGGCCAGATGGGCAACTGGGATAGTTCAAGGTTTATACACACTAAATATTTCATACATTTCGAGAAATGATGAATACCAAGCAAATTTTTAATCAGTTATGGGTACGTGCCACATCAAATGGGACAATACATGTCTTATATCAATGCCTATAAAAAGCACTCCTTTCTAATTTCCTTCATTTGGATTTACAGCAAATCACACAAAGCATACTTTCTAGGCAAAGATCTAGGGGCATATTATCAAGGGCTTTATTGCCGCTTTAGCAGCACTTTTTGCCGCTAAAGCGGCGATAATTTTATCGCCCTATTAGCAAGCTGTCGCTAAGGCGTTAGCGACAGCTTTCAGGCGTTAGAGGCCGCGTTTTCCATCGCCTTGCATGTCAGCGATAATTATCGCTAATGACATGCAAGGAAGGCGTTCCCTACTAAAAGCGACTGAAAACAGTCGCTAATCCCACTACCCCCTATTAGCAAGGCAGGCAAAGCGATAAAATAATTTGCGCTAAGCGCGTTTATCGCTATAATTTATCACCTGCTAGTGAGGATGATTTACCTGTTTAAAGTATAGGAGGTGGACTCTAATGCTGAATCCACCTTAGCGATAATGCGAGAATATCGCTGCTTTTCCAGCGATATTCTCACATTTTGCCGCTATCGCTGGAAATATTATCACTATGTTAACAAAAAACGCGCTAAGCGCGTTTTGCGATAAATATCGCAACTCCTTGCTAATATGCCCCCTAGCTTTCTGCCAAATTTGGCGGAGATTGAGCTCAGCAGTTTTTGCTTTAGTTCTGTTCAAAATTTCTATGTGAAACTGCAAAAGGGGAAAATGCGTTTTGGGACTCCCCCTTTTTTTCGGCCCCCAATTGATGGATCACCCAAAAACTTTCCAAGAAGGAGCTGAGGTGAATAAACTTTTTTTTTTTTAAAGTTTTGTGAAGATTCATCAAATGGGGCCAAAGTTATTACCAAAACAAAAAAAACACTTCCCATGGAAATTCCATTATATATACCTATATATATTTTCATTTTTGGTGGCATTTATTATGGTAATGCATACCAATTTGTTGTGACCAATCCCTGCTGTTCAAGGCCTTCGGCAAAGCACAGTGGGAGTTGGCCAAAGACCCAGCCCTCTGCACAAGCTCAACTGCTACACATTGCCTACTTCACTGGACGTGGCCTTCAGCAGCACAAAGCACCCCAAGTCATAAGCAGGAGGGCTTGACCCCACCTTGAGTCCATCCCCACATGGGCCAACCTGATACATGCCTAATCCCTCTGTGCATGGCCTTTGTCCGCATACAGTGGTGTTGGAGGCACGCACTGCCAACCCTGCATCCTTGGACTGCGCAGACCAAACCTTGTCCTCATGACATGGCCTTTGGCAAGGCTTTTCCATCCCTTGTGAACAGTGCGAGCAAACAGCATATTGTACTCAGAGAATCTGTATATGTATATATATATATATGTATATATTTTATTTTTACTTTTTTTATATAGTGCAAACTCGACCAGGAGGTATCAGAGCACTTTACATGAGCACCGCACTTTACATGGGCCACATTTACTTTCTCGCAGGGCACTGTTAACTGAGCACTCTGAAAACAATCCTGTCCTCCATGAAGAAGGCGGAAGTCGAAAGGCTGTAGGCGACTTCTTCTTTTGTTCTTCCATCACTCCATTTGGAATTTCCTTTTTGGAAATAGCTATAGATAGGCATCTGGTCGATTAATTGTCCTTGCCTACAGATGCAGATATAAACTTGTACACATACACAAGCACACAAATGCAAAAATAAATGTGTGCATTCAAACGTGGACACAGTGTGCTTGTAAAGCTTAGAACGTCACGAAGTAAATCTTCGATCAAGCTGCCTACTTTGGTTGTAGAAAATGATAATAACCCGCACTTTCTGTAAGACCTCACAGTTGAGGCTCCTTTTCAGTGTATATAAAAGGGATTGGCTCAATCTCAATATTACTTTTGTAGATCACAGAGGCGGACTCGTCTGGGGCGCGCGAGCGCTGCACAGAAGCTCTAGAGCGCGTGACTGACATGTCTTGAAACCTTTGTAGATGGCTTGTCCGCAGGGAAGGGTTTAAGAGCGGATCAAAGCGTGCCCTCGCGGTCTGAATTATTCCATTACAGCTGAATGTGACATAATTACAAAAGATGTTGGATGAGAAATCTCATCAGGATTATCTGACACTCGTCTTTGTTGCGAAAGTCTCCCCAGCTGTTGCTCTGCCAGCACAAACGTGATGGCAGTGGCGAGCACAAAAGTACTTGCCTTTGACCACTGCTTTGGGGCCGGCTTAGCTCCCGGGGCCACGTTTGTGATTGCTATGCAAGGCTTTGCCGAAGAGAAGATGGCTGCCGTGCTCTGTGTTGTGATTGGTCATGTCCTACTGGGGCACCAGGGCTGTAAGGGAAACTGGGAGGACCACAGTAAGTGATGGGTAAGGGGCAGTAGTTTGGTTTGTTTCCGAGCTATACATCAAAGTAAATGGAGCATTATTTGTTTGAGTCTGGTATATGATTAAATGTAAGAACTTTTAGCAGGTTATTTGCAAAGAAATGGCTACTTTTTGAAAATGTAATAAAATACAGCAGACCTGACTCACAAAAAAACTATACATTTTATACCTTGGCTTGAACATGCCTTTACACTTATTTCCAATTTACAAATATTTATAGATGCGCTACTGCGAATGTCATGAGATATATTCCCTGGGCTCCCTTTCCTCCAATGTGTAATTGCAGTGGTAACTACTCCACTAAGGCGGAGGAGCGTCGCCCCATTGCTTTCTCTGGCTGGCCAAACATTAATGCGCATTTTGCATGTTCACCATGCAGGCTGCATTACAGCCTGCGTGGAGAACATGCCCAGGCTCCCATTCCCTGGCTTAGCGCCGATCCACGGTGCTCAGACCAATCACAACGCTGCATTGCAGTGTTGTGAATGGCTTTGGGGAGCCTAGGAGCCAGGGTGCTTTCTGTTTCCACAAGAGAAGCCAGGAAGAGGACGGAAGTGAAGCAGCGGCGGCTGGTCCGCCAGCAAGCCGGCAGGTAAGTGATTTTTTATTTTAACCCTCTTCCCCCTCTTTCCCCCTCCCCGCCTCACTGCTGCTTCCCGGGACCAGCCACCACTTTGTAATTGTGTATTGCGTACATTTACACAGTAGGGAAATCGAGCCCGACATGCCAATGCACATTTTTTTTCTCCACTGGGAAAACAATTTCCCCCTGGAGATCCCCTTCCGCTACATCTCCAAGTTTCTGGGTGAGCCGCTCATCTCCCCACATTGAAGGTGGAGTTGGCTGGAACAAATCTTCGACAATATCCAGGATTGGAAAGGGTTGCATCAGGTTTAGTGAACGCCCACAAATGAATAAGTATGTGGCCGTTCACTTAACAGGGTAACTACACCTTGTTCCAACCACATCCACTCCCACCCCTTGTGTGGGGTTTTAATTCTATGTGCTGATGATGTAGAATTATGCAGTTATAAATCCACATAGATCTATTGTGACCAGCTCTTCTGTGTCCCACATAGGGGGTGGTACGTGGTATACAAATGCCATAGTACAGTACAATGTTCAAGCACACAAGTTGTGGAGGAGAAGTAGGAAAGAAATATACAATTTGAGTGGATTCCCATTCATAATCCTGTGCTTTTTTGTAAATTCAATGATGTGTAATGTCTCTAGGATCCTAAGTGAAAGCTAGAATGTAAGCATGCACGCCCCTTGTGGAATAGTCAATGAGAATTGACAAAGTCAAGGTTTGGTTTTAGTTAGACCTATTAGGAATCCTTCTTTGACTTCCTGACAGGCAAAAATGAAGGTATTTTGATCGTAAATGTGCGAAACATACAAACATGCCTTTAAATATACAAAAATGCCTTTAGAAATCGAGCCCAATGAAACACAAAACCATTATAATACATAGTACCACATCCATCAATAGTTGCACATTTGATGAAAGGCCTTACAGTGACCCCATAGAGGCTTTTTTTTTTCATCACAAAGTGGAGATGTCCTAACCATTAGTTTGCCTACTGCGTCCATCAGCCAGATCTATTGCTACATTTTGTTGTGCCCATGAGCCAACCTGGGGCATGCAGCTCACGCGAGGTCAGCCAAGGACATCTTGTTATTTCTCCTGGCATCAAACCACAAACGCTTTCACTGATCATATTTTTTCAGCTTGTCTCTTTCCATCTACCTCCAATGCAATCATATTAGCACATAACAGTGTCACAAGTGGCGCGCGACCCTAAATGTGAAAATACAGCACATTAGTGATGTTGAATAATCACCCATCCTGGAGGATTTGGGAGCTGTAAAAATTCTTTCCTCTGCTTCTTTCTTGTGGATTACAGCCTCCTCATCCATTATTGATGAAGTTAAACTACTAGTAACATGCCAAATGGGCTGCGCGGGAGCTTTGTGCCTAATCCAGCACAAAACAGGCCCAGTCACATAATGACGGGGAAAAAAAGCACAAATGTCAACAGTTTCACACTGGGACTGGATTAGGCCTGCCGCACTTACTGATTCCTTACACAGGGATTAGTTCACTTTTAGTGTCGCAGAAACCAAGGCCACACTTCCCTGTGATGAGCACAGGGTGGGACACGGGAGCTAATGCCGGCCACACCGAGAGCTGCGAAGCAAAAAATAATGCCATGCTTTATTACCTCAAGCTGTTGTTTGGCCGATGGTTATCAGCGCCTGATAATGATGCAGGCGGCTGCAGCCCCTGTGGAGTATATTAGTTTTTCTTTTCAACTGAACACCAATTCGATTCAGCGCTGGTGTTCATTACTTGCCCTTCCAAATTAGGCTTCAAGACCTTGCCTGCCTCAGCTGCCACCGAGGAACCGGCATTTCCCAAGTAAAACATGTGCAGGACTGCTCTGAAAACAGAAAACTTTGTGACATAATTATCCTATTGTCGCAGTGAGTACAATCCAGATCCCAGCAACCCTGTCAGTGTAAATCCTGTCAGCACTTTTTTCCTAAGCCCATGTTTTTTAGTGGTCGAATAAATGAGGGCGGTTGTATGACAAGCGTAGCCCCTGATTATGAGCGACCTAGTGGCGGGGGTATAACACACCACTTCAGCCCCTGCGGCACATTGGGGAAGCCAACCCTTTAAGGTATGGGTACTCCCAAACATTTTCTCAGGGGTCAAAAAGTTTTGTCTGTGATGTCTGAGACTGAGGGCCGCATTGATGGCAACAGGGTGGCTGTCAGGAGAGACGGGGTTCCCGGGGCGGTGCTGGTTAAGGTGGGTGTAGGAAAAGTGAAGCATATACATATAGTTGCTGAATTGCACAATGTGAAACCAGAAAACCTGGGATTGTTCCCGGCTTCACCACTTTACATAATTGTGTGATCCTAGGCAATTGTTTTTTTTCACATTCCTTCCTTTTTCTTCATTATCTTATTTAAAAGGAGGTCGAAATGCATGACTTCAGGATGTGCACTGTACAAAACGTTCTCCTTTGTTTCATTCAATTAACTATAATGCTGTTCATGTGTAGTGGGAACACAGCCCAAAGAGTGCACCTAACAACTGGGTTGCATCTTAGTTCACTATTGACATTGTTTTCAAGGTGGAGGGGAAGAATGAATCTTTGTATATTCATGTTTGAAAACTATCGCTTTTTAAAAAAAAATACTTCTCAATGCACTGATATAATGTGATGTACTAAGGTGAAACGGTTCTGCATCTTAATGAAATACACTTTATTGAATTATGAAATGTCCTTATCTTACTTTTTCACTTTTGCTGCAAGATGTCTTTAAAAATAAAGGTGTATCTAAAGTTAAGCGGTGCAGGATAATCTAGTTACTTTCTTTCTTTAACTTCAATTAACCTTTAAATAAAGGCTTCCCAGTTTATTTAACTTTTTCTCAATGTTAGTGCTCAGATGAAAAGCAGCAGCACGTGACCAGAGAACTGTATCTAAAGGTCAGGAGGGCCGCATACGGCCCCCGGGCCGTACTTTGAGTATCACTGCTTTATTGAGCCGCCAACCCTTCAGGGGGCCCACATTCAGCCGAAGGCCAATGGATATCTGTGAGATATGTGAGACTTAGGGTCCCCTCATCACATTTGTCAGGGGGTCCCAATCATTTTGTGTTACGCCACTGCCTAACTGGGGATGCAATACTTATTGCATATGATAAAGTCTGATACCTTAGGGTTTAGTATTTATCGGATGCGATAAATACTACGTTTCACAATTTAAGCCCTTCAAAATAGAGCATAACATGCAATTTCCACTGCTTTATGCACCAAAATCCACATGTCCTGTATTTTATGGTCCTCTTCCCAGTGAATGTCGGAAGTGTTGACCGGCAGATGTCCACCTGTGGAAAACTGTGGGTTTGTGAATTTTATCACACCCGATAATTACAATGACTGTTAAGTTCTGCACAACTCATAATTTTGAGCCCTGCAAGTCACAGAATTTTCCAGTCCAGTTGAAATCAAGGACTTAATGGACCAATCAGTCTAGGCATGCAACCAATGTTACAACAAATGGAATTTAAACATTAAATGACTGGCATTGCCATGTGTGCTGTACACGCTTTTCATCCAAAACAGAAGCTGGGTGTCACATCCACCTTTGCAGAGATACATGAGGGTCTGCAAAACTGATTTCTACTGATCTTCAGTTTTAATTACTCTGAGGAGATTTCAAAAAAATCTTTTTAATAAAAGGCAAACTATTTTATATAAATTACGATCAGGGATATCTGGGCTGCGTGGATATTGTACAATTTACTTAGTTGAAAACCCGTAAAGGTAACAGTGTGTTATGTCATGTGTAGCTGACGAAAATAGGCAACCACACATGTCCTTTGGTCACAAAAATAGTTCTGCAGGGACATACTCGCTTCACTATTTAGAAATTAACCATATCTGGGATAAAAACAGATTTCTGCTCCATTGAATCTTTTTGTCTCCTTATCATTGAGAGTCAAGTACTAAACGGACGTAGTTTGTAATTACACTTGGGTCCTGTAGCACTGTGGGCCCAGGGCCCCAGTGCTAAATGATTCCAGTGTTTATGGTTTGCCGCCAGGATCTTGTAGCTGTCTGCTGGTTGCCTAATACCCTAAGGGACTCGGTGTCCCAGAAAACCACCGGCCACGGAGAGGAGGAGGAGTTGGTCAGCACGCCCGCACGCCACGCGCTGGAAAGTGCTGGTTACATCAAGCGGCGTGGGTCGCGCGCGGGCCGCGCCCGGGCCGCGCCCGGGCCAAGGGCGCACATCCGTGCCCGTCAGAGCCCGGAGAAGGCTGGGCTGGGCCACCTCTCTTGGCTCTGGAAACGCTGGTAGGAGCCTGTCGTGACCTTGTGGACAACCAGGGCCGGAAACTCAGGGAAGGCACCGAGAGAGGAGCCTCGTGGACGACTACTTCCTTTATAAACACGGAAAGGTAGGAGGCGTCTCTGTGAATATTTCAATTAGAAGCGAGAGACTTGTTTGCCCGGTCAGCGGTTGTATCCTAGTCCCTCTTAGCACTACTGCTGCCGGTCAACCTGTTTAATTAATATTTATCCCTGTGTGGGAATCATGAGGAAACGTAAAGAGCCGATGCCAGTACCCTCAGGTACTCCAGCCACGACGATGGATGCATTCTTATTATGGGCAGTGGGGATTATAGACAAGGAAATTGAGCTGGTGTCTCGCCAGCTCTCTCGTTCGTCTGTACCCCGCCCTGCCTCCAGCCTACTAGGCACAGTGGGGGGTAGTGTATCACCTCCTGCTCAGGATACCCAGCTTGAACATGAACCTTTATTAAGCCAAGCAAGATCACCGTCTTTGGGGATTGAGGGAGACCATGGCCTAGATGTAGCCATAGTCAGCAACATCGGACTCGAGCCTACAGGCGCAATTATACCAACCAAGCACTTGGGGTGTAAGGTTAGGCCAGGGGGTTCAAAAGCAGGGGTAGGTTCAGGAGTAAAAAGGAAAGGTCCGGCGGCAGGGGCTAAAGCTAAACGCCTTAGAGCAGAGGGGTCAGGACATTGTGTCAGCAATCCGCAACCACTGTCAAAGGAGGACATGGATGCCATGATGGATGGCTGCATGGGCACCTTGATGACCAATATTGAGCGTAAACTAGACCCCATCATGCAACATTTAGCCACAATGGAGCAGGAGCTCACAAGGATTTGTCAAAATAGGCCAGTTGGGAAGATGGACTCTCTTGGGGGGTTTCATCCGGCCCCTGTTCAACAAGCAACACAAACGGTGAGCAAAGTCCAAGTGGGGATAGGCCTTCATTAACACCTGTGCAAGGTAGTGCTAACCTTCCTCCCCAGCCTCTGGTGGACTCAAACCTCTGGGTGGTGGTCCCTATGGGTGGAGTCAGGACACTGAAGTCACAGTGTCCCACAGCCTGTTCCGGTTCAGTCAAACCCCCAACGGGAGAGCCTGTAAGAGGTGGGGGTGCCCTCCCACACATCAGACCCTATGGGGGAGAGACCGAGGCAGAGGCTACCAATGTTACATCTTCCACCAGAATCTTCTCCTTATGTAGTAGTACTTGGTAATGTTCCGGCGCTCCCTCTGGGTGCCGTTGAAGAATTTGAGCAACTCAAGAACAAGGTCCTGCACTGGTTGGATCGTAACACGTCCCTTGGTCTAAGGTTGGAGAAACACATCATTATGGTGCGAAGAGTATCCAGGGTTGGGAGGAATACAAAAAACTTTGCAGAAGACTGTGTAATTCTCAACCTTAACAGACCCCACCTAGTGGAGAGAATTTTACATTCAGTGTCACAGAATACCCAGGGTGGGTTTGTATCGTCTATTGTGGCCTTCCACCTGGGGCATTTTTATAGACCCTCCACCCGTGTTTTGATGCCCAACAGGGCGGGCCCCTGGAGGCTCCCAGTTTATCCCGGTCGTCCCGAGCTGGACCATCAGATGCAACTCAAGACATACCCTTTATAACTCTTTTACACCTTTGGAAACGTTGGACGCTTGTGATTGACTCACCGATAAAGATCCCATAGAGATAGCATCCTCCCACCATAGGAAAATAGGTACTCCCTCTATAGGTCCTGGGGATGGTAAAGCTTGTAAATTTATCTCTTGGAATGTTGCTGGATTAGCTAACAAGATTAACGACCCCGGATGGATTACTTTTATAAAAGGTTTTAATGTGATTTGTCTCCAGGAGACGTGGACTATCACTAACAGTTTCTTTCTCGAGGGATTTAAGACCTTTTGTGTACCAGCCACTCCTTCACGAGCTGGAAGATCTAAGGGTGGGCTGCTAATTTACGTCTCCCTGGACATACAGTGTCGCCTGAAGGAATTATCAACTGACAATGAGTGTCTGCAGGCTTTTTCTCTTTCCCAAGGGCCGGTAAACTTGTTGTTGTTGAACTTTTATAATGTCAATCCAGCGTCTCCAAATGTCTGTAATATCGCTAGGATGGGCTTTTTTCTTCGGAAAATGACTATTAAGGCTTCCCTGAATGGCTACCTCATGATTGCAGGAGATTTTAATATTCATCTATGTGGGGACCCAAATGCAGGCATTATAACCAGCATAGGATGCTCTCGGATGGTGGGTATGCATGTTGAACACACCCTACAGGGAGACAGTCTTAATGCCCTAGTCGATGAGTTTGATCTAACCATGTCTATGAGCAGGATGGCCCACGGCAGGAACCATATTAACCTGACATTTACTGGGAGGGGGAGCTCAACGTCTATAGATTTCATTTTTGTTTCTAGCCCCTTCTTCCAATCTCTTTTGGATTTCAGTGTCGAAGAGAGTATTTACAGTGATTATAACACGCTGTGTATCTCGACCACTTGGCCAAGACTTGGGAAATCCTGTATGTTAGTACCTAGGGGAACATTAAGGGCAACAGATCAGGGCAGAAGGCTAAGGTGGGCGCAGATAACCCCGGACTCCTTCTATGAGTCCCTTCTAGCCAAGTGCAAGAGGGAGATCGATATCTGTACAACTGGGCGTGGGGAGGCAGGGGCTGCACTGGAAGCATTCTCTGCCATTTCACGTACAGTTGGACACCTGCTTAAGGCACCGCCCACGTCCTCGAAGGGTCGAGTTTTGAGATGGTTTGATCATAATTGTTCCTGTGCGGCCAGGAACCTGAGGAGGGCACTAGGCACTAAACAAAGGGATTCTGCTCTGGTAAGAGAGTGTAGAGGGATATATAAAGCCGAACTAGCAAGGCATAAGGCCGAGCTAAAGGATGAGGCATGGAGAAAGCTCACCGAGGCATGTACCCTGAAAAATAGTAATCAGTCCTGGAGTATTGTCTACTGTCCTTTTCTATCAGGTGGAAACACATAGGCCCTTGACGCACATATTACAGAAGAGGAATGGGTTGGCTATTTCCAGGAAATGTTCAGCAGCCCATCAGATGCAAGTTTAGTTGGTGGCGGAGGGAAGTTGTCCCTTGTCATCACAGCTGACGAAGTTAGCATGGGTATAGCAGGGTTGTCCAGGAACAAGGCGCCAGGACCCAATGGTATCCCTCCGGACCTTTACTTATCTAACCCACAGTTGTGGGTGCCAATCCTTACCACCGTTTTAAACGCTGCAATAAGAGAGGACTTGCCTAGCACTTGGTCCCTATCCACCATTGTTCCGGTCTTCAAAAAAGGAAATAGGGATAGCACCCTCTGTTACAGGCCCATATCCTTATTGGATTGATCGGTTAAAGTGAAGGGATGTATCCTGTTGGATAGGCTGTCCACATGGGTAGATGACAATAATATCCCAACTGATATCCAATACGGTTTTCGTCCAGGGAGGTCTACAGTCGACCAATGTATGAACGTATACATGATCGTCAACAAATATACCATCGCTCGATCTGGTAGTATATATCTGGCCTTCATGAACTTGTCTTCCGCTTTCGACTGTGTAAACAGAAACAAGTTATGGGAGACCCTATTGGGCATGGGCATGGACAAAGACATCGTCCTTTTCCTCCGTGAGCTTCATAGGGACACCAAAGCAGAGGTATGGTACACGAATGACTGCAAGGTCACCCGCCAATTCCCAATTCAGAGAGCGGTGCGACAGGGCTGTATTTTGGCCCCTTTCTTATTTAATTTATATATTAATGACCTGGAGAAGGTACTAGTTGACACTCAGGTAGACTTCCCCCATGTGGGTCGGTGTGGCCTGCCGGTATTATTATATGCAGACGACGCCGTCCTTATGGCCCGGACAGCGAGGGGCCTGCAAACCCTACTCAACTCCTTTGTAAAGTTTATGGAGGACCGGGACCTTTTAGTTAACAACTCTAAGTCATATGTGATGCAGGTGGGGCTAAGTTCAAGGAAGTCCTTTAACTTTAAGGTAGGGGCCACACTAGTCCCTCAGACCAGCGCCTTCTCTTACCTGGGGGTCATGCTGGATGCCAAATTAAACTGGGGCCCTCCAAGAAGCAAAAAGTAAGGGGAATTCCTACGGCTAATGCAGCAATTTTTAACTTTGCATCGCCGGTTGGGTAAAAAACCAATAGGTGCAATCTTGGAGATTTATAGAGCTAAGTGTCTAGCACAGGTAACTTATGGTAGCGAGATTCGGGGTTACACATCGCATGAGGAGTTGCACAGAATTGAAAACAGGTTCCTGAGACGACTCCTATGTGTACCCCAGGGAACATCTACTTTTTCTGTACATGAAGAATTGGGTATGTCTTACCTGTCAGACTGTTGGAATTAAATGTTTTTGCATTGTATTGCCCTATGTTAAGTTAGCATTTGTGGCACCATTTTCTGTGTGGCCGCCATTTTGTGCCATGATCGAAACTAGTTTCTCTCACTCTCTGCCCCATCTGAAAGTAGCTGCAATAGTTTTAATTTCTCCAAGGTTGAGCTTCGCTGTACTAATGAATACACTGTCTTTGTCTGTACATACCTTTCCCACTAGATAGGCCTGCTCCCACCCTTAGAGCGGCGGGAGCAGGCAGAATGACCTTGGTGCCGAGATAGTATGCACCAAGGATCGAAGCTCATCCATCTGTACCCCCTTTGTTCAACTGTTACCAACTGGAAATGTCCAGTCATGGTGGGTCTTTGTTGGTCCAAAGATTGTACAAAGTGTGGTGTCATGCTTGCTAAAGTCAGTCCCTCTGCAGCAATCCCAGGAGGCTGGTCAGACTGGACTCTGCTCGAGTGTACCTGAATAATATATACTTGGTTTGTATTCTCTACTGTCTGACAGACTCTTCATTTGTGTGGAAGGCTGAGAGGTGGTGGCGAGTGACCCGGGAGGCCCTAATTGAGTCACTTCCTTCAGTTGGAGCCCGAACAGGGACTCCATCGGGTGACCCATCCACGCCCGTGGGCGGGTGGGGAGGTCGGGCCATTGTCGGGTCGGACGGGCGGACCAGGGATCCCTGCACGAGAGAGTTCTTGAACTCGCAGCTGCCCCATCTGTCTGACCGGTCAGTGCCTCGCCCAGCGGTCATCCTGACTGGGGTCCTTAACGGCAAAACCCTTGGACCTGACCGTTTGGTCCGAAGAATCGGCAGTGGAGAATAAATTTGTTTGACCTGTGTGCACCAGGTGAGTTTGTTTTGGTTCTTTGTAAATATGGTACCAAATGTTGTTTGTCTTTGGTATGGTCTGCGGACCATTTTGGTTTGCATTTGGTACGGTCTGCGGACCGATTTGGATACAAAGTGTTTGTGAACACTTTGCCAGGCAACATAATGAATTTGGCTTACTTTTGAAAATGCCTGGGATTCGGCCGGCTTTTGGTTTGTGGTACCGACTTTGGTTTGTCTCTTTGGTACGGTCTGAGGACCGATTTTGGTTTTTGTCTGGCACAGTCAGAGGATCGATTTTTGGAAAAGTATTTGCAAATACTTTGTCAGGCATAAATAGTGTACACGTTTTCTTTTGAGAATGCCTGGTAACAGTAAAAGGTTTCTTTGTGCTGTCATTGTTGGTCTGCTGATGCTCGACTATAGGTAAGTCTGCCAGCGCCTCCAGTAGGCACTCCGAATTTTGACATATATGTGTAAAATGGCCTTGGCCCTATTATGTTTAGTACGTTACGGCACAAACATACCAGGGACAATGTTGACTTGCAGAGACCTTTGACAGGCACTCTCGATGAGCAGAGGATCGAGTATTTACAAGGAGAACAGTTCAGGAAAAGATGGAGACGGTCTATGTTTGATTCCCTTAGAACGTGGCAAACTGTAGCTCAACAGAGGTGAATGAAAGTAGAGAAAGAGACTCGGAAAGGGAGGTTGCAGAATTTGACTCAGAAGGCCGTAGCATGTGACAAGGAAAAAGAAAGAGAAGGGTATTGACTGTGAAGATAGGAAGTTTCGATTACAGATTGATAAAAGTCATGTAGCCCAAGAAGAAAATTATACTTTTGTGGTAGAATAGTTAGACGCCCAACCCCTACCTCCATTTGCGCCGCAGAGGATATATCCTGCTCTTCCCTCACAGCCCCAGCTACCTGATTCTCCTGCTTATGCTGTTTCTGCTTCTATTGCTGTTGATCGGCCTGCTCTGGCCACAGCACCTCCTGTTCTTTCTTTGTCCTCGCTGTCTGTGGCGACCATGACTGTTAGTACTCCTGCCACATGCATTGCTTCGGTGTTTCTTTCGTCAGCCTTTGCACTTGCGCCGCAGCCGGCGGCGACTCAAGTGTCTGCTACTTTCCTTGCTACTCCCACGGTATTGTTCCATTCCCCGACATTACTGAATAGTGGAACACTGGCCCGTGGGTTTGACGGTAGAGATTGGACGAAATTTAAGCAGTGCATGAGTCCGCATGTGCGATCTGACTTAGGAGATGCAGAGAAAGAAGAGGTAGTGGCTAATAATGCTGTGCAGTGGGCCCGGAATGCCATTTATAGTATGGAAGGTGTGTGGAGTGTGATGAGAGATTATGAGCCCTTTAGTCTTTGGGTGTGGTATTTCAAAGAAATAGTCACTACAGGGTTTGTACATACATAGGATCCCGTTGCAGAATAGGGTGGTACCTGGGATAAAATTAAAGAATGGGATAGGGAACAGAAGTCAGGAGACATGCCTAGGGCAGAGATACTTGCTTTGCCCGGCCGTATTATTATGTGTGGGGTTGGTTGGGACAGGTTATCGGCTTGTGGTTTGTATCCTAGATTATAGTGGACAGGATTTGTTGACTGGAGGTGGTGTGCGACTGTTTGTTAATAGGTTTGTTTCTCCTTTGCTTCCTGTGATTGCGACTCGATTGCAGGCTTCCGAAAACACATGGTCCGCAACACCCTTCTGTTGTCTTACATATGGCCCAGTACTTCGAGCTTTGGAAAAATGAAGGTAAAGAGAGGATGTGGTGGTCCAGCCCGGTAGTTTTCGTGTAGCAGCAGGCAGCGAGCCTTGTTGCAAAATAAATAGTTCAGGTTTTGTTTAGAAAGAGGGGGGGTTGGGGAGACTATCGTTAATGCATGTAACGGTCCTATCTTTTGCAGATGCCCTCGGATTCTCTTGATGACTACGAAGATGTTGATTGTTTTGTTTCACTTGTGTGACATTAATGGAGTAATTATTCCCCTGTTTGCAACGGTTACTGACATTCAAGATCTTTTTACAATAATTCCTTCTTCTGCTACTTTCCTTTTTGTCTCTGACTAGAAGAGTACATTTCTTTTACCATTCCTATTAATCTTGTAAGTAGATATATGTGTGGGTTCACATGGATTTTTGGGTCCACATGGGTTCACCCCCGCTGGTAGCAGTTTTAGGTTCCATTGTGCTTCTCACAGCTATCACGGTATCTATCATTTAACAGTGCAAAGTATTTTTTTTTTGGTCGCCCCCCCCCACTGGTAACGTATTGATTCAGCATGTCGACATTTAGCTCAACATGGCCATGAAGTATCACTTTCCAAATTTTAATATTGTTGACAGGAGGTCACCTACTTTGGTCACCTACTGTTGAAAGGGGGTAGGAGTCATGATCCTGCTGCATGAACACATGCTTTGGACACGTGAATGTCAGTTTGCTATGCATGATCCTGCTGCATGAACACCTGCTTTGGACGCCTGAATTGCGCTTTGCTCGGCTCCAGTGTTTGGTATGCTAAATGCTTTGTATTGTATGTCCATGATGGCGTTTGTGCGCTTTCTGTTTTAACACAAACAAGTCTAGAGATAAGCAACGACTGTGTGCTTATTTCTCTACTGTGTGTTTATTTCTCTGTTATGCTTAACACTGCTGTGCGAGCTCTCCCGAGCTGTCTAAGCGGTCGCGCCTGTGGCTGTCTCGATAAGGCAATCGGCTGGCCTCGTACTTGATACTGATCTCACAGCCATGGTACTCCATGCTGTGGATACACTTTTGAATAAAATAGTGACACAGCACCTCACCAGTGCACGTCTGACAGGTTATGAGCTGACGCTCTACGGTTAAATATTGTGCCACTCTGCACACACCCACGTTACTACCCCTCCCTTCTGAGAAGAGACGAAAGGACGGGTAGACCTGACTGATGTTCCCTTATCTGACCCTCAAAGGGAACAATATGTCGATGGCTCTTGCTTTAAATTACCAGATGAGGAACGTGAAACAGGAATAAACCCGTTGACCCACCTGAGATCGGGTAAGTTATGTACCAAGAACAGCAATGTCTCAACCGGTAATCATTGAAAAAGATCATTACATAAAGTGTATAAATCCCTAAAGGAGGGAAAAAAAGAGAATAGGGAGACCAAAAGTTGAGAATAAAGGTTGTTATTTGCAGGTAGTTATAACAGCACTACATTACAATTAGATTGAAGTAACCATAACAACTAAAAATGTGCACTGAACGTGCTTATGTGAGTGACCAGTGCAGTGACACAAGTGCTAAAGGACAGCTTGATACGGCGAAAAACAATAAATACAAACAGTTATTAGGGAGTCAAAAATATAACTTAGATAAATGCAGAAATAGTTCGTTTTGGTTAATTTTGAATGACCCCGTAGAGGCCGTGGATGACGCTGCGAAGTCAACGGCGTTTCGACCTATTCAAATTAAGGTCATCATCAGGACGATGGTTACAAATTCCTTAGGTAGAGATCCCAGTCAGTGGTGGACGCTTCACTCATCCTCGTGGATTCATTCCCTTGACGAGCCAAATCGATTCCCTGTGACTCGTACGCCGCTACCCGGCGCCCCGTCCTACTTCGCTGACTGGGATCTCTATCCATTCCGGGCAGCAAACACATAGCGCCCAGACGACTCCAAAATCATCTACCGAACCATCACGGACCCTCCCTCAAGCTTAACAGCGATTTACCATCCCCTTCGCTGCAATTTCCAATCGTGATTGATTCCCTTCGCTGCAATTCCTATTTGTGATTGACACTCCTTTGTGCCACCAGCACTACCTAAGGAATTTGTAACCATCGTCCTGATGATGACCTTAATTTGAATAGGTCGAAACGCCGTCGACTTCGCAGCGTCGTCCACGGCCTCTACGGGGTCATTCAAAATTAACCAAAACAAACTATTTCTGCATTTATCTAAGTTATATTTTTGACTCCCGAATAACTGTTTGTCTTTATTGTTTTTCGCCGTATCACGCTGTCCTTTATCACTTGTGTCACTGCACTGGTCACTCACATAAGCAGGTCCAGTGCACATTTGGTTGTTATGGTTACTTCAATCTAATTGTAATGTAGTGCTGTTATAACTACCTGCAAATAACAACCTTTATTCTCAACTTTTGGTCTCCCTATTCTCTTTTTTTCCCTCCTTTAGTGCTATATACACTTTATGTAACGGTCTTAAGTTACCAGATGGCACCACAGCTACTGCGCATGCTATTACTGCGCTGTGTACAGCAGTGACATGTCACAAGTTCCCTATCCATAGGCTTGAGCTGCAGAGCTCGTCCCCGTAACGCGAGTTCCGTATGCCTCTAGAGTCGCAGGCGCCTTAGATGGAGGCTTTTGTCTGCTTTGACACGCCCTCAGATATTGCCATTGTAAAGTACAGCGTCTGTTGTAGCTGGTCCTGCTAGGTGAGCCCCTAAAGTCACCATGTTTGAAGATGTGCTCATTAATGAAGAGATACGGAGTGAGGCCACAGTAGAGGTCACAATGCGACAAGACAGTGCACCTGTTCTCCTTGTAGCCATGGTTGCCCATGGCTCAGCCCCTATTAGCGCTAAGGGTATTTGCTTTTTTTGATTACTTGTGCCAGTTAACTGAAAGTGTGCATTCTATTTCACTAACAGGTCCCTCTGTCCCTGTTGCCACACCAGAGGGACGCGGACACGACATTCGGCTTGGGAAAAATGGATGCAAACGGATGTGGACAGTGTTGACGCCCTGAATGCAGCAGCCCCTTCAGAGAATTTGAGCCATTAAAGTACAGCTGTTTGCCGACACCTCTGTGCCTGGAGTCACTGGGTACAATTTGCTTCCTTGGCTGTGGAATAGTGCATCAAAGGAGAAGTCAGATAAGTCAGGGATGGACTGTGCAAGTTAGGATGTACTTTGCTGTAGTACCAACGGTGTTAGTTTAGGGTCAGGTGAGATTGGTGCACTGTTCCGACATTGAACAGGATAGTTTGAATGTGCTCCCACTTGGGAGGGGAATGCATTATCCTGTACGACGTGGGATTGATTCACCATTCACCAAGAGCTAGGATTAAGCAGCTCCACCACCGGTGCCAACGTTGATGAACAATAGGAGTCTACCAGTGAGGCTCTGACGGACACTGGGAACACTTGCCCCTTTTGTCATCAGTTTTATTGCATTCCCTTTTCCTTAGTACATAATGTACCTGTTTAGTCGGCCCATTGAGGAGGAGGAACAGCCGTTTGCATCACCGCGACTAGCGCAACAGGGTTGGTTCAAAGGGAGTAAAGTAGTCTTTGTATTGATAGTTGAGATTACATTAATAACAGTACTTGGAATATCCCGGTTCCTGGAGGAAAAGAATACTGTACATACCTTGGTTGGTACTACGCCCAATACTCCTGAGCACACACTGGTTACTTTAGCTCCACTCAAAGAGGAGCATAGGTTGTCATATACAGATAGTGTATTCATACACATGTTGCATCAAGCTTAAAATGTATCTAATACAAACTAATTGTTGGGTTCGTGGGCCACTCCCTTACGTTACTCATAGGAGTGACAATTTGTTGTCCTTGCCATTGTCATATATTGGCAGTTGCGAGGGTTGGTTTCAATTGTTCCGATTGGTGTATCTTCAATTCCATCTTTCTGTTCCAGATATGACATTTACTGATCCTCGCACTGCAAATGAATGTGTACATTAAGCAAATGTCTGTAACAGTGGTTAATACGACAGCTAGTTTGTATCAAGGGGGCGGGGGAGATTAAGGTGGGTGAGAGTACATGTAATTTTACTTACAGACTGAATATGACTACTAGTCCGCCTCTGATGCTGCCTCATAATGTTTACTTTGTCTGTGGGTCACAAGCTCATGTTTGGCCTCCGAGGGGATGGTTTGACAGATGTTGCCTCTCTTTTCTTCTTTCCCCTATATTTGTTGCCCCGTCTACGTATCGTACATTTCATCAGCTACAACGTAGAAGTATGTTTCTGCCCGGAGCCAAAAGGGTTACTGATACAAAAGATATGCCCCTGTATACACTGTCTCCCAACTTGTTGCGCACATTGTGTCAGGGTTCTCATCCCCGATCAGTCAGTCTCAGTCCATAATACACATGCTGTGATTGAGCTCCAGCAGGATCGCTAAAATGATGTAGTTTGATGCAGGTATCTTTGCATACTGACTATGTACGCCCTAGCTTATAGTGATGTTTCTTACCCTTGCAATATGTTATTCGATTCTAGATAGTGTGAGAAAATGGCTTTGCAAAGGCTAAAAGGGGGGTCCATTGGAAATAAATGTTTTTGCATTGTATTGCCCTATGTTAAGTTAGCATTTGCGGCACCATTTTCTGTGTGGCCGCCATTTTGTGCCATGATCGAAACTAGTTTCTCTCACTCTCTGCCCCAGCTGAAAGCAGCTGCAATAGTTTTCATTTCTCCAATGTTGAGCTTCGCTGTACTAATGAATACACTGTCTTTGTCTGTACATACCTTTCCAACTAGATAGGCCTGCTCCCACCCTTAGAGCGGCGGGCGCAAGCAGAATGACCTTGGTGCCGAGATAGTATGTACCCGGTCTCAGGATCGAAGCTCATCCTTCTGTACCCCCTTTGTTCAACTGTTACCAACTGGAAATTTCCAGTCAGGGCGGGTCTTAGTTGGTCAAAAGATTGTACAAAGTGTGTTGTCATGCTTGCTAAAGTCAGTCCCTCTGCAGCAATCCCAGGAGGCTGGTCAGACTGGACTCCGCTCGAGTGTACCTGAATAAAATATACTTGGTTTGTATTCTCTACTGTCTGATCGACTCTTCATTTGTGTGGAAGGCTGAGAGGTGGTCGCGAGTGACCCGGGTGGCCCTAATTGGGTCACTTCCTTCAAGACCTGTTGTCGTTTCGCCCACTATCCTATTGGCTCAAAGTTTGGTTGAACAAGGGGACCGCCTTACACAAAGACATCATAAGGGATTGTATGGCTCTTGATTATGCCCACCACATCCCTTGGTTTAAATATATCCGGGAAGGGTTCAGGACTCTCGGAAGGGTGGATCTCTTTAGTGACCTGGACTCAATCAACAGGAAGGATTTACTTTGGGCTAAAGAGTCTTTTTGCAGACTCCGGGTGGTGAACAGGGAGGAGTGTGAGTTAATGAAGCCCAGCGTACGCAAATACATTATCCTGAAAACCGTACATACTACGGAACCATATTTCCTTGGGCTTTCCAACACATACGACTGTTTTTTATTGACAAGATTCCGTTTTGACTTATTTTATCTCCTCCTCGCCCACCCTCGAGGGAGTAGCAAAGGTGAGACCCTGCAGCTATGCAGTTGTGACAGTAAGTCCCCTCAGGACATGATTCATTTTTTAATGTTTTGCAGTTACTATAAGGTGCCAAGGAAGACCTACTTAATCCCAATTTTAAAAGCAGCAAATTTTAATGAAGTGCGTCCTGCATTTACCTTTTTAGCTATGCTCTCAGGGTCCACGTTATGGTATGTTCTTAGTTTTTTAAAGACTGCAGTTAGGCTTAGATCTAGCTGTGATTAGCACTATGTGTAGAGTAGACTTGATGAACTTTTATATCCATTTATTTTAAAATCGTGTTTTATATTTATGTATGTAATCTAACGATCGATGATATTAATTGGACGGGAGTTTATTGTATTGCTGTATTCATGACTTTTATGGTTTTTATTACAAAAGCTGAATAAAGTTTTATTGATTTATTGATTGATTGATTCCAGTGGACCCAGTTGGTGCCCAATAACTCTGAACTACCTTGGACCATGGGAACTAGGCCTCGCAAGGAAAAGTTAATATCATCGAAGTTGTTTGCCATATTTAGAATTTTATAATTCCGTGCTCTATATACATTCCTTTCCATAGTACTCAGTAGCCCTCAATACAAGTGGCACAGCAAAAGGGGCTCTCAGTACCACACACAGTATTACAGATAGCAAGGATACTGTGACACCAGGTCCCAGTATCATCAGCGGATCCCTACAGATCCCTGTGCAATGGAGAACAACATGCTGAAATAATTGCTATCACACAGATTTCAACACTGAAGCTGGAAATCCCATCGCATTTACTTTCGGCAAAGTCATCCAGGTGTCACCTGAAGAGTCTGGCTCACGTAAAACATGCACTACTGCTGCACTCAGGAATACTGGGTGCATTAATAATGCACCACTTGTCAGGCAGGATGAGGCTGGGAACTCTCGTTACTGCCCCATCAGGAATCATAGTCCACAAGTATGAGGACAGCCGGCTTCTCCTCGCCTTAACATAACACACAACTTTAAATCGGAAGAACTAAAAATGATATCTAGATCTATAACACAACATAACACTCAACATATGCAGACTCTAATTTGTGAGACAGAGAATGGCAATTGGGCACCTTGCATTCTACAGGGAAAGACCCATGTTTGTTCTTAATTTTGTGACCTTTGCTGCTGCCATGTTTGAAACTGTGTCATTGCAGATTCTTTGGGATTAAATGAAGTCCTTCAGTGACACATACAAGTGAGCAAATCAGCAGACAAATAGGAGTCACTGCTAGCAAAATTGATCATTCAAATTTCCCATGAAATGGAAAATGTCTTAATGGGCACTTTAATCATTCCCTCCTTGTCGAATAAATTTGTATTTACAGCATAATTTACGATTTTCATACTCTTTATTTTGGTACATTACCATAAAAGAAATACATAAAACAATAAATAACAAGGTTAATAACAAAGATAAAAACATACTTCAAAAATATTTCTAAAAAAAAATGCCTAGTCTACGAGCCAGGGGCCATGCTTCATCTAGCGCCTTGAGAGGGTAATTTACACAAAATAGTGAACCAGTTCTCGTTAACACAACCGCGGAACTCACAGACTTTCTTTTCTCCCCAGCCCCCGCGGACTGATACGAAGCATTCAGACCTTGTTATTTCCACATTTGCCCACATGATTCTTCAGACTGTTTGTAGAACTATCCACAATAGAAACACTGTGTTACCAACATACCATGGCCGAGATGTTAAGGAGCAAATTATTGAGAAGATGTTTGCATATAGCTAAGTATAGATTTACTTTTACGTATATAAACGAATATGTACCTGTACATCACATGCGTTTACAATGCATGTGATTACAACGCAGTCGTTACAACGACAACGTTGTTACCTCGCAATACCATTACAACGCAAGTCGTTACAACGACTTGCTGTAGGGGGCGCTGGATGTTGGAATAGTATAATTTACTATTCCAACTCCAGTGTGTGCAATAGTAGGGTAGGTGTAAATTATACTATTGCTTAGCCTAGAGCGCCCCCTACAGCAAGTTATTGTAACAACTTGCGTTGTAATGTTACTGCGATGTAACAACGCGGTCGTTGTAACAACCGCGTTGTAATCGCATGCGTTGATACGCATGCGATGTAATGGCTGTTTCCCATATAAATGTACCTTTATGATATTATTGTCCTCGAAATTTTGTTCACGATATTCTTGTGGCACGATATTCTGGAGTTGATTTTGAGGTGGAATACTGATTCTTTTACTTTCTGATGAGCGAATCCTACTCCTGTTTTTAAAGACTTTTACTTTGGTTCCTGCTCATTTGTCTAATTACTGTCTAATCACCAACCTAGAAATTACCTTCAAAGTCATGGGAAACGCTGTGAGTGTGCAGTTTAGGTGTGCAACTAGATGGTGTACAATCTGTCTTTGGATCAAGCTGTCAGGTAGAGACGTTCCTACAACAACAGCGTGGGATAACGTTCTTGGCTTATTCATTTTTTTGCAGTCTTCTGTATAATGGATAATGGATCATCCAAATGTACTTCAGCTTCTGGCATTCCTTTCTCTGGTTGGAACTCACAAATGGTTTTCATCCTTTTTAGTATCCAGAAATCCTTGTGTAATGCATGGTTCTCTCTTTGTTTGTGTAGTTCTACAAGTCTTTGGTTTTTTACCATATATTTTGTGCCGTTTTATATGGCATATCAGTTTAACATCATTAAGGCATGTCATTCTCGTGCCACTGAATTTCATAACTGCTTAAGGGTTTCATCCTTCTTTGATTATGTACCCAACCCTGTCCATTATCCCGCCTAGTGTGCCCCTTGAAAATTGAAGTCAGACTATCGAACAATACAAATATCGAGGTCAAAATATTGAAAGGTTAGTATGTATAGATTTCCTATACCTATCTACAAATATATATGTATCTTCAAGGTATGTAGATATAGAGGTAGGAATAGAAACTCTGTACTTCCCCTGTAGGCACTTACCTTCCGATATTCTGTCCACGATATTCTTGTATCTCAATTTTCTAAGGCTTGATATTAGGTAGTACAGTCATCTAACCTATATTGGATCACTCTTGAGGAATGTTGGCTTAGTTCCAGGTTTCATCTTTGCTCTCAGTTCAATAAAGTCCATTTAATGTTATCATGATAATCCCACATTTTGCAAAGCCCAGGATGATACAATCCTAAAATGACATGTGTTTCAGAATCACCAATAAAATCATGAACTGTTTTGAAACATGATATTAGTAGAAAGTGTGATTTCCCTTAAATAGATTTCTGCAGTTTATTAGGAAAAAACTCCTAAACTTCGCCCCTTCCCGATTTTCACCCCTTGCAAAGGATATGACGCTATTTCCATATCTGATGCATAATTCCAATCTGGAAAACAAATGCTGACTTATTCTCTGCTAGTTTACATTTTGCAGATTATTTATTTACTCAATGACATTGTTTAGGAAAAGAGCACTGGCTGTTTTCTGTAAAGAATTGTATTTATTTGATTAGCATGAGCCAGGGCCAGTGGCATCAGCTCAATGTACATTATGCATAACAAGAAAAAAAACAAAATTCACAGTTATTTACTTCTTGGTTCATAATCTGCACTTGGTTATATTATGATTTGAGAACAACATTTTAGCATTAGTTAGCAAGTAAGGGAGAAAAGAGTGGAGAAGAAAGGAGGAAGTACAGACAATGCAGAAGAGTAGAGATAGGAAGAGGAGGGAGAGCAAGGTGTGTTATGACCTCAGCTCAAATTCAGGAAAGGGGGGGCTTTGCTTTAAAGTAGAACAAGATCATCTGGAATCACGTGAGGTGATGGTGACTCCAGCCAGGCAGTGCTCAGGGTAGGTGAGTGACTTTTTTTTAGCCCAAATCCTGAGAAAGTTTGGATCCGGGTGCGCAGCTTTCTGATTCCCACAATGTCCGCTTGCATTAAGGGTCACTGAGTACCATAGAAAAAAAAATATATAGAAAAAATGATTATAAAATTCGATGTAAGTAATTCTTTATTGTTTCAGTTTCTTAAAAACCATATTCAATACTATAGATAGATAAATACATGACTAGATTGTTAAATACAAAACTAAATTAAGAGACACAAGGTCTCTGTAAATCTGAAGTAATGTAAAGCAGCGCAAGTCACTGCCTTGCATTACTCTGCCCTGGGAAGGCGTTCCATGGGTGGAGCGTGGGTGTTCACACGCATCCACCCATAGATTTTGGTTCATTCCCAGATTTAACAATACTGATTAACCTGGAAATGTGTCATAATGCTACACCTTCCTAGGGGATAGGGGAGGCGCAACAAGGAGAAAGTGGACAAAAGACTCAGAGGATTGTTTTTGTGTAGGAATGTTTATGTGCAGGAAGGTGTCCCTTCCTGCACGAAAACAATTCTTCCTGCAGTGCAGGCACCCTTGTACCATGGCGCAAGGGGGCCTGCATTGGTGCTAGGCAGCAAATTGTGCGCCAGTGCAGGCAGAGAGCAGGAATGCACCATATCTTTATGAATATGACATATTCCTGCCCTCTCCCTTTCACACAGCGCAGCACAGCAAGCTGTCTTTCTGTGTAGCAGGACAATTTGATAAATGTGCAGAGGCGTAACACCAGCCCCCGCAGTGCAGGGGGCCCCCAAGCTCCAGGGGGCCCCCTCAGCACAGTACTCTGGCTCTGGTACTCTGAGTTCTGAGGGGGCCCCTCCACGTACCTTGCAGGGGGCCCCATTGAGTTTTGCTACGCCAGTGTAAATCTGGGCCTTAGACTTGTGAAACAAACAGTATGCACTGCTACTGATGTCATCAGTTGGTCAATTTGTTGAATCAAGGTTCATGATATAAAGTTTGTCTTATGTATGGTACAGTGTCCTGCTTCTTGAAATATACTAATATTAGGGTAGCAGTGGAAACTGAACAGACCACTGTATTTTCAGAAGGGGGGACCAGTTTGTACAGCTGCATGGAATCTGCATAGGCAGTGGAATGCTAAAACACAGAGGCTCAAAGAGGAATCTGTCGGGTAATAAGCACACACAATAGGCGCACAAGTGCAGGCGGTCTTGGATTTGTACAATGAAGTATGGGTAAACATTAGCATCGACGTTTGGTTGCCTTAGCTGCTGTCAAAAGGCCACACACTTCTGTGCAGGGAATGGAAATCTATCTGATTAGTTTTGCATGTATTTGATGAAGGCTACAACAGAGGAGTGCTGTTTTATTCGTGCATGATTTCCCCTTTGGCAGAGAAGTGACAGTTTTGCATTGATTATTCATTCTCTCTATTGATTAACACCTAGCGGACTGACTTATTAGTCCCTTCGAATCCATCTTAAATATCAGGATTTACTAATAAAGGATGAAGTCCTGTGCTGAATACTAATACTGCTTGCATTTAAGAAGACAGCTAGGGCATTTTTCAGGGTTTCATAATGTGACATATTTATTTTTTAAGTGTTTAGATTTATGTGTGAGTTTAATAAGGGAACACTAGTTGTATTGCTGCAGCTCAAAAAGTATGATTTTTTTTTGTACAAAAGAACTTGTAGTGTTAATGAATATCAAATATAGTGAGCAGATAACATGACGATTTCAGTGCATCCTGCCGAAACTGCCAAACATATTTGCTCAGTTTACAATAGTATATAATCTCTAGCTTTAATAATGACAAATGCTCTTTAATAGTTAATGCTTAAGTAATGCAAGTGTTTTCTGAAGTGCAAACATTAAAGTGAGTGTTCATTTTTGGGAGGTGTATATATTAAATCAATTACGATATTTGCATATTTTATCCAATATTTGGAGAAAAAGTATAGTATGCCACCCGGCCTCATGGTACAAAGCACTTGTTACTCTGTCAATCGGTGGTGTTATTAAGAATTGGCCAACGGGGGGCGTGGTTTAGACGCCGTCTAGGATGCCCGCTCAGACAGGGAGCTCTGCACTGCATTGGAGGCGCCGTTCATGCCTTGATGCGTCTAACGATGTTTTGCTGATGGACAGCTGATATTATGCTACAGGAACACCATCTGCATTGAAACGCTGCCTTTTCCCGCTTTGGTATGGTGTTTTTCACCCTTTTTGGCTGTGTATTGTCCTCACGATGCTGTTGCCATCATTTTGAATTCTACCGCGTTGGCTCTTTCTCTTCAGCGTTGCCTAGCCATTTGAGGTACTTTTGATCCAATACACTCTTTTTGGTTGATCCTGATATGTTGCTCTCCTTTCCATCTCTAGTATGGTGATTTTTGACTGGTTTCTTCTGCCCTGGTTACCTCTTGGCATTTATTATTAGTTTTTCAAATACAAGTCATCGCAGTTCTACTCACAGTCATTCTGATGCCTTCACATATTGCTTGTTGATTCTGGAGGAGTCATTTGCCTTGGGTCTTTACCTGAATTTGCTTGGTTACATATTTACGTCTCTACTCACCAAGCTTTATAAAGGCAGAGTTAAGAAGCCTTTAACTTCTACTATAGATCATTCTAGTGTCATATCTATATTCAGCTCGTCCTCTCCTGGATCCTTCATGGAAGGCTCCTGTGTTGCTCTTGGAATGGCTCAGTCTGTCGTTTCTCGTTCGACAACTTCCTCCTCTTCCTCACTGAAGTCACTGCTACCTTCATCTACAAATAAAAGACTTAAACAGGATCCTCCCTCTCCGCAGAAAAGTCATCATCTCCTATCTCTTTAGTACACTGTACTAAAGGAAACATGAGCTCTGAAACGTTCATTGAAGAAAAGAACAGTCACATTCTAATGCTTGATGACAAATGGTCCAATGCAGAAGCTAGAATGTCTCCAGTTGAGCAGCAAGTTACTGACTTACAAATTGCTTCTCATAAAATGGCAGCCTCAGAGAAAGCTGTTCCATTGTTGAAAAAGCACGTGGAAGACCTAGACCATAGGAATAGGCACAACAATTTACATCGGTATGGCCTTTCTGAAGGAATTGAAGGAGATGATTCGGTCTCCTTTTTCACCTAATTTCTGCCAAAACTTTTAGACTTACCTCCATCAAGTCTCAATATTCAACTTGCTCACAGATTGGGTCCTCGTCTGTCTTCACCAGACGCCCCTACCAAACCTTGTGGTGTGATCATTTTATTTTTGGAATTCACTAATCTATTAACAGTCCTAAATGCAGCAAAAGCGAAATAACAACTTGTATGGTCTGGTACAAAGCTTTTTCTTACACAGGATGTTTCCACAGCTACGGCTAAACGTAGGAAGGATTTCTTCAATCTTCGTCCGGCAGTACGAGCATTAGGCGCTCGTTATAGTCTGTTTCATCTGTGCATATTTAAAGTGACTTCTCAGAACAATACCACTACTTTGGAAGATCCAGCTGAACTTAATTAATTTATAAATTCTTATTTGACGACTTCTATGGATATTGCTGGTACTTCTTCTTGTTCTTGAACTGTTGAAATGTTTATTTGAAATAATATACTGTATAACTAATTTTTTCTTTCTTGCTTCTTAGGATGATTGTTGTTACCTGAGGTTTTGGTATAATGTTCAGGCTTACCTATTTTGTTTTGTTTGTTAATATTTTCTATTTTCTTTACAGGTTCCAGTGATTCTTCATGTTTTCTGGCCGTTCTTTGTTCTCCTCCGCTGTGGTGTGTTGCTCCTTGTCGGTTGTACTGCCTTCATTTGTGTGTCACCACCCCACTCTTCTGCTCATCCCTTTTAAGGTACATATTTCAGTCGTCAGTTCTTTTCTTGACATGTACAGTCTTTTCTTATCTTATCTGTTATTTTTCCCTTTTCCTTCCTTTCTTCGGTTCCTTCCTTTTTTTCCTTTTCTTATCTCTAGCTAGGCTTTCTTGGATGATTTCTTCTCCTTCCTCCTTGTTTCTCTATATCTTTTTTATATTAATGATCGCATAGTTTTATATTTAATTGTTGTTTGTTTTGTTCAGAGTCTTATCCTGGAATGTCAAATGTTTTATTAAACTCATTAAAAAGCAGAGAATACTTTCTCACTTAGCTGCCTACTATCCAGCTTCGGTCCTATTACAAGAGACCCATCTGACGGAAGCAGGTTTGGGTGGGTCAGTTTTTTTTAATCTCCTATCTCTAATAAGAAGAATGGAGTTATTATATTGTGTCATAAAAAGTAAACTTGTTCTGTGGTTACTCATGAATATGATTCTGAAGGTCGTTGGCTAATTGTTAAATTTTTTATTAATAATGTTTCCTTAACAGTGTTTAATGTTTATGGACCTACATTGCCAGAATCTCAATTTTGGCCTAGCATCACTAAGAAATGTTTTCAAGACAAGGATGACTTTTTCCTTTAAGGGGGGGGTGGGGACTGCAACCAGATTATAGATCCCTTTATAGATCGTCAATCCCAAGTTTTTTTTATTCCTCATAAAGCACATAAACAATTTAATTCTACTATTTCCCAGAATCATCTATTGCTGCATAGGGTTTATGTAATCCTACTGCAAAGGAGTTCTCTTTCTATTCTCCTCCACATGGCTGCCATACCCATTTAGATTATATTTTCCTGAGTCAATCTTTGGCACAAAATCTTATTTTGGCTTCTATTGAACCTACTGTAATTTCCGACCATGCTCTGGCTGTTGTAGATTTAGATTTACTCCAGGCACATGCCAAATCGAATCGTTGGCGGTTTAATTTCTTCTTCTACTTCTTTTACAGTTTTTGCTAATTAATTTTTTACACCTAATACTGATCCTGATATTTCCCCCTAATTATTATGCGATACGTTTAAGGCCTCTGCCCGTGGGTTTGTTATTGACTTTGTTGATAAAAAAAGGAAATCATTTACTAAGTGACAGAAATCTATATTGGCAGACTATTAAATACCTGGAACACCAATTCTATACTTCCACTCTGAATCTACTTTACAGGATTTGGTTTGTGCTAAACTAAACTTTAATAAAATAACTATGGATAATGCTGCATCTTGTTTACTTCGTAGTAGTGCCCATTGATATGGGGACGTAATAAGCTGGGAACTTTCTTGGTATTTATTGAAAGAATCAGGAGCAACGTTCTAATATTAAATCTGTGCAATCTTCTGGTGGATCTCATTTATTTAAAGATCAAGATATTCCACGCTTGCAGGAATGTGCAGTCGGTGCTCTGATGGCAGCGGTCTGCATGTTAGGCTCTTCTATGAGCCTAACAGACCACAACCATCAGACCGCAGTAGCACCGCCCGCCAGACCAGGATTTAACTCCTAATCTGGTGGGCTGGCACACCATGGCTTTGGCGGTCCTCCAGCAGACGGTATGTGGCGGTGCCGCTGGAGGACCGCCAAAGTTGCAATGAGGCCCTAAGTATTTAGGTATATGGTTTACAAACTCCATTCAAGCCTCTGTTAATCTTAATATGAAAGAAGGTCTTGACAGAATTACTAAACTTCCTTCTTCTTGGAACCCTTTATTTCTATTTTGGTGGGGTTTGGCTTGATTCCATCAAAATGAGGGTTTCATCCATTCTTCTATATACTGTGTCTATTGGGTACCTTATCTGATGTTCTCCTGTTCTGTTCTCATACGATAGGAGATTTTTGACCTTATGCTGGCTTTATCTTTTCAGTAAACTACTCTTAATTGGAAATGTGCTACTAATCTTTCATTTAAAGCCTGGTGGTATAATGTTTGTCATTATCACCGTCTAGATGTTGCTTTTGCTCTATCGTGTAGACCATATGTTAACAGACAATTATTTTGATATCCCTTAACTGATTTCTTAGATCTCTCGGCTATAAATCAGGTTAATTCTGCATGTTCAGAAATTTTTATATTACTTATACATTTTAAATTTTCGATGTTTGATTAAGTAATGCATATCACTATGCGGTCTTCAATTGTTATCATTATCTCTTCCGTGTTCCCCTCCTTCCTTTCCTTTCCTTTCCCTTCCCCTCCCATTCTCCCTTCTTTGTAATTTTATTTAAAATTGTAATCAGCTTTATCTTTTTTGTCATTTATCTTTTATATTAATGACTGTACATTTATATCTGATATGCTTATTACTCATGTTTAAAGTTCTTGGTTTTTAATAAAGCTGCTTAAAATAAAAAAAGAATTGGTCAACAAATCACTTGCTCATCATTTGATAGTAGTGCAGTGTCTCAGTGTTATTGTCTGCTCGTGATCCCCAGCAGTTGATTCACCGATTCCTAGAAGACACTTCTCGTGATCTACTCCTGTAACTGACTCAGGATGAGGCTTATGCATCATTACCAAGGAGGTCTGTGTGCTCTCTCTGATCACCTTTCATTGGATCTGCCTGCCAGTGATCCTCAGCGATACCTGACATGGCAAGCGATATCAGAGGCTTTGGCATCACTTGTTTTCATTGGGGAGGAGGAGGGTTTATCTTTGTTTCTTCCTTCTGCTGCCATAGGATGATGGATCTGAAACACCTCCTGATCCGGCATTGGTTTTACAGGGTAAAATAATGTAATTTGAAAATGATATATGAGTAGAAAGGCTCAAAGCTAGATTTTGATTCTTGTTTTTGACTTGTACTTCAGCTTGTAGCTGTATTTGAAAACAAGATAACAGTTATGAGGTAAAATTTCAGATTGGTGGGAGCTGCCAGACCACCAGGGTGGTGAAGGCCAACCTCTTCTGCGCTCCTGTTTGATGTACATCCCCTTGTGCCTCCAACTGAGCACCATCCTGTGGCCTGCAGGTGCACATTACTCTGTGCCCCTTGCTGAGTGTGCTATGTATAATTGTTGATCCATGTGCAATTACACGTGTATGTTTGTTTATGTGAATGGATGCCTGTTCATCTCTTGGACATAGCAAAAATGGTTGTCCGTCGCAGAAGGTGCTGTGTACATGCAGTCTATGTGTGCTGCACGACTTGTGGCTCCACAATTCATCATCCAGACCTATTAAGACTGTATTTTTGGTGGTGGAACTCATAATAACTGCTTTTCATGTCCATGTGAAATTAGTAAATGTAGACTGTGAATTACGTTTAGCTGTGTACTTTGCATAATCTTTTTATTGCCCTTAATCCTCCCCATCAAAGTAGGCAGCAGACTTTTCCATTTCTTAAATGACTTCTTTCTTCCTTAGATTATTTCAAAGTTGTGGTTAATCTTATCATCCATTTTGTTAAGTAAATGATAGGTTTATTACCCCGATTGGGCCGCATAATGCAGGGCCTCTAATGTGCACATCGTGTACTGGATAAGTGCCGTGGTAAGAGGCCTCCTATTTACTGTGTGTGCAGTTTGTGACATATTCCACTTTCCTCAGTTAGAGGGGTTTTCTACAATATGATATATATTACTTTTCATCCGATTAAGCAATTCACCACCAGATTCCTCTCTTGTCAGTTTTTCCACTTCAAAAAAATACACCTGGTCAGTAGTATAACATAGATAACATATGCAACTCTGGGAAACTCCCCAATATTACGTGTCACAGTTGTTAGATATCCATGTTTTCTCCACAATACCCTAAAATATATTTCCTGTTCATTCACGCGAACACCTCATTAAGCTCATCACCCACCTTTCCTAGGGAAACTCCTTCACTTTATGGAAGTTGCATACTCTTTTCAGCAATTTTCAGGCTCTCTCTCATTATTAAAACAATTAAAAGCCACTTTATAATACACTCAAAAATTCCCTACAACTTTGCTAAAACCATTTTCACTATCTGTATGGATTTGAATATGTTTTTTGTGCTTCTGCACTTAAGAACAAGTGAACCTTTTATTGTTCAATGATTAAATAACCGCCCATACTTCCATAACCTATTATTTCCTGGCACACAGCCATTCACAACGAGAAAGAAAATTGTTTTGTAGCAGTACTTTCAGATTCATGCACTGATTCCTCATTTTATCCACCAACTGTCCTCCTCGATCACCTGGCCGTTTAAGTTCTTTAAGTCTCACTTGCTGTTGTCTTTAGATATTAATCGATTTAAAGTGTTTTAAGTTTAAGTTCTAACCTGACGTTGCAATTTGTCTTTTTTCAGCTTGACCCCCTCCCTTGTCAAAATGTCTTCTCTTTTCTGTGTCCATTTATTTTGGGTGGAAGAAATATCTTCCAATCCTTTTTCAGTAGTCAAAGAGGCAGCCGTGGCCCGTGCAGGTAAGAGCGGTGAGGCCCGCCTGGGGGGGGTTGCGGGAGAATTTCGACGAACGATGGCGAGGGAAAATTAATTATTTATTTAAATTTCCCTCGTCATCGTCTGTCGAAATCCCCCCCAACCGTGCCCCACTGCCCCACCACTCTTACCTGCATGGGGGCGACTGCAAATAGGCCCTACTCTCTGTCCACAGATGAAGTTGCATCTGGTAAGTTCTTCCCCCTGTCAGAGCCAACTCCCCCACTACTGCTGTTGAAAACGGTGAAAGGTTTTAGATGCCTCTTTTGCAAGTTGTTCAGGCGGCCTAGCGGAAGTGGTGGGCTGATCAGCGCCATCGCATGAGCACGTGCAGGCTCTTGTATGGCTTGCTGGTGATCCTCTGTGCCATTGCACCCTAAGGGATGGGAGTCTCGAGGAGGCCTGTGCTCCTGCACTGTGCTGTGCACAGAAGCAGCAGGTCCAAGTGTCCACTCACTTCATTACTCCATGAAGAGGAGAAATTGCACCATCAGACGTAGTGGCCAGTGAGGCTTGCACCCGCTTGATAACATGTGCCACATGGTAGTCATTAGAAAGTCCTGACTTTGAGGAATAGGTCAATGTCAGGATTAGAGAGGGAGAGATGAGGTGACCACTAATCCCATGACTCATTTCTTTCTTCCTCAGTTCATCAGTCTAATCTCATTGTGAGCAAGTGAGGTTTGTAACAATAAAGATGCCTATGTATGGGGTAACTATGGAATGTGGGTGCCCACATGTCAGTGGCCCTGCAGGCCAGCCATTAATAACTAGTAACATGTTAACTGGGCAGTTCGGCAGTAAGTATTATCTCTGGAACATCTTGCAGGCTTAAGTGGCAGACATACCTTGTGCTGACTAGTACAACAGAGTTAGAAAAGGTTGTAGAATTCAGGACTTTAAACTGTATACATTAAATGGAGTACCCGATAGTTCCACTTATCTCTTTTAATCCACATTTCATTAGTAGCATTTTTGTTTTGCTTCAGTGCACCATGCTTACTGATGCTACCTTGCACCCATGAAGAGTGTCCATTGGTTTTACAATATGCATAACAGAAGCAGACATAACTAAAGAGAGAAATCATACAAAAAAATGTGTAGAAATCCAGCATTAAAATCTAAGCAGCTTCAATACAAAACTGACAATCGGAAGATATCACTGGAATACAAAGGACGGGAAACCATATATTTAATCTACAGTACTCTCAAGAAAAAGAATAGTGGAAACGTTCTGAGCCTGCTAACTCATAAAATCCTCATTAAGAAGGCCTTCATTTAGTGCTTGACATGGAGGAACCCTGCTGTAAATCTGTGGGGCTCCTGCCTAACCATGTCTACGGATATCCCGCTACATTTAGAGGTGGGGAGTCACCAGGTTTCTGACGTCTTAGCCCTAACTGGCTCCACTGATCCACCAATGGGCTGCTCGACTATGAACAGGAAAAACCAGCAACGACCCCAATGAACAGACTAAAAATCGCCCTGTACATAATAGTCTTTGCGGTTTTGTTCTTCAGCAAGAAAGCCCTGCTTTAGGAGTTTCTTTCTGCAGAACAAAAAAAAAAATGTTGAGTGAGGTGCAATAATATGGCAGCTTGGCCGGCGTCATAATTTTGAGAGAAGTTCTTCACCTAATATTTCAATGTTTACACTTTCATCAAAATTCCCCACCAAAACAGTGGTTAAAATCAGATATGATGGGCATCCACTTGCCAGGCCCAAACCTTTCCTTTTACTACATGTAAGGCACCCCTAAGGTAGGCCCAAGGATGCCCCATGGGCAGGGCGCATTGTATTTTTAAAGGGTAGGGCATGTACTGTTGTGTTATACATGTCCTAATAGTTAAAAACTGCTAATTTCATTTTTCACTATTGCAAGGCCTGTCTCTCCCATAGGGTAACATGGAGATTGCCTGGAAAAACCTTTTAAGTGTAATTTCCCATTGGGATCAGATAGAGATTTGATGTTCGTGTCTCTGAACTCACAATTTAATAATACATCTTTAGGTGAAGTTGGTTTTTAAATTGCTTGTTTGAAAATGCCTCTTTGAGAAAGTGGGCATTTTCTTGCTTAACAACCATTCTATGCCTCTGCCTGTCTGTAAAATACATGTCTGGGTTGACTGACAGTTGGGCTCTTTGCAGTCACTCTAGACAGTCACACAAAGGGAGCTGAGGTGTGCCTTGCATATCCTGGTGGCCCATAACCAGTCTGATGGGCCTTCCTGAGCTAGAGTGGTGAGGGGTTTTGTTACTGACACCTGAATAGGGCTGTGCCTGTCGTCACACAAAGCTGTCTCCAACCCCCTGTAGTGTGCCTGGAGCCAGGTCAGGGAAAGGCAGTACAAAGACTTTCCTTTGAAGTTTGCCTACTTCAAAGGCAGAAATGTGTATAAGTATTGGACCTCTGACACCCCAAAATCAGAACACTGCTGAACTGAGGACATTCAGCATTGGAACATGGGCTGGATGCTGTAGGAGGGTCTGCCACTCTACCTGTTGCTTTGTTGCTCTGGCCTGCTGCTTGCTGATTCTGTCCTGGGAGTGAAAAGACTGGACTTTGCTTTCTACATCCTGCTTCCAAGGTTCTCCAAGGGCTTGTGCGTGCTTGCTTCCTGTTAAGAAGTCTCAGGGCCATCAAAGACTTCACCTGCCAGGGCCTGGGCTTTTCTGCTGAGAGTCCTGACTTGCCAAGTGGTGCGAAATCCAGTTCCTGGGCCTTTGGAAGTGTAACCTGGTGATCATAAGCAGAAAATCCATGCATCGACTCCCAGCGTCTGTTTTATCAACGCATAACTGCAAAAGACTGATGCAGTGCCTGCTTCATGGCTGAGGAATCGACGCAGCACCTGCTTCGTGGCTGTGGAATCGACGCAGCACCTGCATCGCCGCATGCGCATCGACACAGCGTGTCTGGATTTTCACCTCATCGTCCCTGGGTGCCGATTCTTTATCAACACCGCACCGCAGTAAGGAAAAGCGGCGCATCACCTCCCCTGCAAGTAAGGAACCTGCGCATCACCTCCCCTGCCTAGCAGTAAGGGACCGATGCATCACCTTCCCAGTGTAGTAAGGAACCGATGCATCGCGTTGCATTACTGGCTCCTCACCTCCCCTGTGCCTTGCATCGTCTTTGATTTTTGATGCAGCTAAGGTACTTTGTGCTAAAACAAATGCATCCATTGATTTCTATGGACTAAACTTGCTTACTCTTTTAAAAATAATATTTGACTTGTGTATGTTGAATTTTTGTCGTTTTGGTCTTGTTTTATTGAGATAAATATTGGCTGTTTTTCTAACTGTACTTCTTTTGTAGAGTTTTCACTGTTATACTCTGTGTGCGTGTACAAATACTTTACACATTGCCTCTGAGATAAGCCTGACTGCTCGTGCCGAACTACAAGTGAGTGAGCAGGGGTTATCTTAGCTGCGTGACTCCCTTACCTTGAATAGAGTGAGGGACACCACTGCCAACTAGAGACCACATTTCTAACAATGCACCAGAGGAGCAAATGGAAATCTGTATCCTGAAAGCAGTGAGTTTTGTGCAGCAGAGGAGCATTTGCTGTGGCGCGTGAGGTGAGCCCTGACCGAGTTGCATCAGGAGGGCACCAGATGATCTATACTTAAAGTGCACGGGGATTTTTGAATAATGGTAGCATCAAATTATATGCAGCAGGAACACAGAATAGTGTGCAATAGCGGCTCAAGGTGTAGGGTGGCTTGGGTGCATTTCTGTAGCTGGAGATAAGAATCAAAGCAAGGGGCACAGGAGAAGTTTATGGAACATAGGCAATAATCAGTGTGCCAGTAACCAAACCGGAACACCCTAAGTGGCCAAGGGTGTGCCCAGATGTGAGGCCCTTGCTCACTATGTCACTGGGACCAAGCTACACCCAACTGAAGAGACCCAATCAGGTTGAAACCGGTTTTGGGTTGCTTGTGTTGCGGTTCAGAGTTCTGTCTGGACTGTTCCTATTGGAGCAGGACCAAGACTGATTTGCATATGGCTGGGTCTAGTCTGCGGTGGCATGGTGAGCAAAAGTAGAATGGGTTGAAATGCTACCCCTAGCGATGTTCAGTGGCTAGGACTATTGCAAACATTCCTTCCATCAATTTTTGTGTGTTTGACATGCCTAAAATAACAGGCATCTCACTATCCTACAAGTGAGAAAGAATTGGAGGAAGTCTCATATGTACTCACACTCGTACTATCTTAAAGACAGACAAACGCTGTGACTGAGAAAACCCAATAAACAGAGACTGTAAATACACAGAAATGTAAGCTATAGAATATCTTCTAGGAACCCACCCTCCAAAAGGAGGCATCACTGGGCATTTGTTTCATAGATATAAAACATATGCATAAGGCAGATATAAGACATAACAAATGCCTTAAAGTGGCAGGGGTCTTACTGTCCGAATAGGAGGAAGCACTGAAAAAATCCTCTTTTGTTGATACTTGTACTATCGTCCAGGTGGACCAAGAATGCAAACTTGTGAAACACATTCCAGATGCTCATTACCCTTTACATTAAATACCTCCCCATGATGTGATAAATCAACTAAAGGGCCAAATAATGAATACACTTGCCAGGTTAGAAAGCCTCATAATCTCAGCTAACCAAGTTCACCTTATATCTCAACACCATCTTCTGACTCCATGTTTGTTGCTCAAAATACTCAGTTGCTTTGAAACATAATGAGATCCTTTGTTGATTACTTTCCTTGACTGATATTTCTAAATCACCAACAACAAAATAATTGCATTAGACCCTTAAAACACAGCTCTATTTTTGTGAGTATGAACCAATATTAGCAAGAAATCTTCTTATCTATTAAATCAGGATATTTCATTAAATACCTTAGTAATAAACGCATCAACAGGTGCCCCCACAGTCACCTGAGTTGCAAAATATAACTCTCATGCAACACAAAAAACGGAGTTTCATGGCTCAATAGCTTCTCAGATATACTATTTCTTAGTTATCTCACACAACGGTAAGCAACATTTACTGCTAGGCCAGTGGGTCACTGAAATAGTTACATTTTTGTTTATAAAATGATCATTTTAATATTGATTATTTTTAAATTGAATTTGATTTAATGTAATTTTATTTTTACTAATTTAAATAGGAAATGTAAACATTTAAGAAAATCCTAAAGTGTATTCAGTTTAATATTCATCATTAAAATGTAGACTAACAAACCACCCACAATATAAACATATCCATTAAAATTATTTGTAAAGGTTTCCATAACAACATATATATATATATAGTGCCGTGTTGGTGATGCGAATGTTTTTACCCAGCAGCCCATGATTAAGTGCGTGGTAGCACGAAACGCGTTGGGCTCGAGACTTGTGTGGAGAGAACTGGTTTCCCTGCTGCTGCTTTCTGCAATAAAAGCGCTCACTTATATCCTCCTGCGTGTGGCTTCCTTTGAGGGGACACCCTTTTGTTGTGGATTTAATGACGGCCAGTCCTGCCGTGAAGCAAGCCCCGCCGCGCTGTAGCGGACCACAGCTGACATCAGGTTTGAGTTGAGCGTTGTGGGCACGAGGAGCGCTGCGAGAGTTCTACAGAGCAGCAGTGAAGACTTGTGACTTTTTCACCGCCCACTGGGGTATATACTTGGTTTTATTTGACATCACCAGCACCACTCACTGAAGGAAAACTCCACGGCACTACAAGGACCGACAGGCAGCTGTGCTGTCTACGCCCACTGGGGCGGGTCCTAAGGGTATTTAGTGCCGTGTTGGTGATGCAAATGTTTTTACCCAGCAGCCCATGATTAAGTGCGTGGTAGCACGAAACGCGTTGGGCTCGAGACTTGTGTGGAGAGAACTGGTTTCCCTGCTGCTGCTTTCTGCAATAAAAGCACTCACTTTTATCCTCCTGCGTGTGGCTTCCTTTGAGGGGACACCCTTTTGTTGTGGATATATATATATATATATATTCACTGAAAAACCATAGGTTTCAGGGCGTTATAGTTAGTTGGACATTTCACTCGTACAAACCCATAGAAATTCCCCCGTTATAGTTAGTTCAGTTTACTATAACTCGCGCGCCCGCAATGCACTGCTGATGACGTCACATATTACATCACTCATGACATGGTCAGTGACATCACTCATGACATCACTGATGACATCTCAAATGACATCACTGATGACATCACTGATGACATCATCCTTGTGATAGAGTGGCAGACCTCCTCTCACCCTAATATAACCTTTGATACACACACTCAAAAATACAAACTAACATTTTCAAAACAATGGACATACCAATACCAGTTACAACACACCTATTCAGTAATTCCAAGATCTACACACACATCCACTCATTCACCAACAGTCCCTATACAGTCACTCATACATGTACTCACTCATCATATGTACTCATACACCTATACATCCTGTTACACACCGCCACTCATCCATAGAGTTACTCACACACATAGTCACACATGCAAACAAAGTATCAAACATCCATTTACTTGCATATACAGTTATACACACACTACCACACTTACTTCTACAGAAACTTACACATACTTACTCTCTTAAACAATCACTTATAGAAACACCTACTTATTTGTACAGGAAGTCTTCCAATTTCTCACTCTCACATATACTCACTTATATACACCAATACTCACATATACTAGTTTAAAACATATGTAGTTACTCATAAAGACACTATTGAGACAGTCATTCACTCACTAACACACCCATACACATACTCATCCACCTATACAGTCCTGCACACTGTTGCGTCGTTTACAAAATGCCAAGGACGCGGCAGGGTGAGCAGTATCACTCTTTATTATCATGTGGTTGCGATCCCCCGGATCTGACCTCTCGCCTCGAGGTCCTGCAGGCAAGTGTCCTTCTCCCCCGCCCCTGACCGGATGTAGTGTCCGGTGTCCCCTGTTCCTCTTTGACCCCTGAGCCCCAGGGTCTTAGTGCCACCCTGTGGGCACGACATCTCCCCTTTGTTGCAAACAAAGTTTCTTGCCACTTGTCCTGTCGACTCGTGATGGTGATGAGAGAGAGAGAGAGAGAGAGAGAGAGAGAGAGAGAGAGAGAGAGAGAGAGAGAGAGAGAGATCTCTGTGAACTGGTGGTCTCTTCACATCTCTTCGATTAGTCTCTTGGTCTTTTTACACTCCCTCTTTGGTCGCTGTTCTCCGACAACTGGTGATGTATCTTCCTGCCAAATCTCTCTGGTCAGTTCCTTCTTTGGCATGTCTCCTTCTTCTTCCGTTTTCACCTCCTTGAAGTGGGAGCTGTTTCTTGTGACCTGGTGCTGGCCGGCGGTAGCTGTAATCATGGGCCTGTTCACTTTCACCACCTTCAGCGGATCCTTTGCGAACGCGCTGTCTGACTTCCTCACCTGCCGTTGTTTTACGAGCACCATGTCTCCTTCCTCTAGCTCGTGAGGCGTTGCATGTCTTCTTTGATCAGCGTATTCTTTCATTTTTGCCTTCTGTCCCGCATCTCTGATGACGACGTCCCTCCTGGTCTGTTTTTTTTTTTCTTTTGTCTGCGGCAGTCTTGTCCTGCTCACTCGCCCTAGTACCAGTTCAGCGCAGGCATCTCCCCGTGGAGCTGTGTGGTGTGTTCCGATAGTCCCTCAGTACCTGGCACAGGGCTTGTCCTATTGATACTTGTGTTAGCTTTGCTCTTTGCACCGCCTTTTGATGGTCCCCATGAACCGCTCAGCCATCCCATTTGCTTGTGGCCACAGTGGCGTTATTCGTCTGTGATTTATACCTAGGTACGCCATGAACCTTTTGAATTCCTCCCCTGAGAATGGTGGTCCATTGTCTGTTTTCAATGTCTGTGGCGAGCCCCATGCAGCAAAAATGTCGTCCAATACTGGTAGCGTAGCGTTTGCTGACGTTGATGACACTGGCGTTACTAAGGGGAACCTTGAGTATTCGTCTATCACGACCAGAAAATAGCTTCCGGTTTCTAATGGCCCGTAGAAATCTGCTGCCAGCTCGGTCCACACCGCCTGTGGTAGCGGGGACATTTGCAATGGTTCTGGTTTGGACGGTGGTCCTATTATTTGACATACGTGGCACTTTGTCACCATCTTTTCCACCATGCTGTCAAGTCCCGGGAACCACACTTTTTCTCGCAGCATCTTTTTGTCGCTACCATGCCCCGGTGTGACTCGTGGGCCAACTCCACTGTTCTCAGTCTTAACGTTTGGGGCATCACTATTCTTGTGCCCCTCATTATTGTTCCGTTTTCGCATTCTGACAGTTCCTCATTTATTCTTTTCAGTGCCAGCAGTTCTTCTTTGTCTATTCCTCTTTCTACGTGCATGTTGTTGTTTACATGCCTCCATCGTTGCGCCCTGTTGATCCTCATTGCCTCCTGCATGGTGGCGTCCTGTTTCGCTTTCTTTATTTAGTTCACTCTCTGTTATTGTTGCCGGTGTGCTTAGTTTCAGTGCAAAGTTCAGGTACTCTTCTGCCATTGTGGTTGCTTGAGACTTTTGTGGCAGGGGGTGCCTTGACACATAGTCTGCTGGGTTTTGCTCTTTTCCTGGCTTGTGAATGATTTTGAAATTGTAGTCCATCAGTCTGATTCCCCACCTTTCTATTCTTGGTGGTATCTTTGCATTTGGGTTGCCATATATTGTTATCAGGGCCTGATGGTCAGTCACGACTGTGAATGGTTTCCCGTATATGAACATGTGGTAATGTTCACAGGCCCATACTACTGCCAGACTCTCCTTTTCTGGTTGAGAATATCCTTTCTCGACGTCTGTCAGGCTCTTGCTCCCATACGCAACGATGTGTCTTGGGGAGTCTCTCCCGGTTGATGTTGTGCTAGAATTGCTCCCAGCCTACGGGGCTTGCATCCACTGTGAGCTCTGTGCATAAGTCCGGGTCAAAGTAGGCCAGATGATCCACTGCTGTCACTGCCTTTCTTATCTCTTCAAACCCTTTGTCACACTCGCTGGTCCATTGAAACTTGTGTCCTTGTTTCGTCAGCTCTCTCAGTGGCGCGCTGACAGTGGCGAAATCCTTAATGTAGCGTGCGCAGTAACTTGCCAACCCCAGAAATGACCTCACTTCTGCCACATCAGTCGGTTTCTTTGCCTTTTCTAGTGTTTCTACCTTGCTGCGGTCTGGCCGCATTCTCTTTTGGAAAAGATGTGACCGAAAAACACTAGCTCACTCCGCCCCAGTTCGCACTTTTCTTCATTTAATGTTAGGCCTGCTTTTCTAGATGTGAGCATACCTCTCTTAACGCCGTGTCATGTTCTTCATCCGACTTGCCGAACACCAGGATATCGTCACTGTAATTTAGGCTGTTCTTGACCGGTCTGATGACTTGACGAATTGTCTCCTGGAATATTTCTGCGGCCGATGAGATCCCGAAGCTCAAACGTTTGTACCTAAATAGTCCTAGGTGGGTGGAGAACGTCGTGATGTATCGGGACTGTGGGTCTAGTTCAAGTTGGTGGTACCCCTTGCAGAGAGATCCAGTTTCGAGAATCTTCTCGTGCCTGTGAGACAGCTGATCATGTCGCTCAGATGTGGGCCTGGGTGTCGCTCACGTTCAATCGCCTTGTTTGGGATCCTCATGTCCACACATATCCTTATCTTTGATTTGTCCTTTTTTGGGACGGCCACAATGGGTGACACCCATGGTGTCGGCCCATCTGCTCGTTCTATGATGTCTTGTCTCATCAGGGCCTCTAGTTCTTCCTCAACTTGTGGCTGTAGGTGTATGGGTACCCTTCTGTGATGTTGCGCAACTGGTCTTATCGCTTCGTCTATGTGCAACGTGATCTGCCGTCCTTTCAGCTTCCCTAGTCCTTCTATCAGTTTGGGGTATTCTTTTAGAATCGAATTTTTTTCTTCTGACATCTGATACGTCATTTCCATCAGCCCCATCACTTGTGCCGTGACGTTGCTCAACAGGCATGGCGCTGGCATGTCTCCTTTGAGCACGTGTATCTGTTCCGCTAGCCTTTGATCTTTGTATCGTAATTCCTCTTGAATTTCCCTAAGTTGATCACTGGTCGCCTTGCCCCCATGTGAATACTTTCACTCTGGATGGCTTTAGAGTCGGCTTCACTTTCATTTTCTCATATTCAGAGACGCACATGATATTGCACGTTGCGCCACTGTCCAACACAAACGTGGCATCGTGTGGCCCCACTTTTATTGTTACGGACTCCGTTTTCTTTATCTTCTTCTTGTCCACCAGGCATATTGTTTCATCTCGCTCTTTCTTCGTCTTCTTCTCTGAGTCTGTGTTGACCTCTGTCATGAGGTATAACCGCCCCGCTTGTTGCGAAGTCTCTGTCTTCTTCACCCTCTTCCCCTGATTCCGACGGATCTGATTTCTCACCTCAGTCTCGACATGCCTGATGTGTCTGTGTGTCGGCATCCTCCCTCTGCTTGTTCTTCCACGGTCATTTCTGAACTGTGCCCCTTGACATACACTTGCGTAATGGCTCTCGTCTGTTGCATTTTCGGCACGTCTGGCCAAATGCTGGGCATGCAGCCCTCGGTGTGGGAACTCGAGTCCGCATCTGTAGCACGTTCCTTCTTGCTGCTTCTTCCCAGTCGGGCCGCCTCTGTCTTGTCTCCAGTTTCCTGTTTTGTTGTTGCTTGCCATCCGATTAATTTGTTCTCCACCTCTTCCTTTCCCACGCTCCATTTCTTTCGCGTGTGTTGTTGCTCGTGCTTCCGCCTCTTCCTAGTGCAAGGATGTTCTCCAGCGCTATCGGTTCTTTAAGTATTCTCGCTCGGAAGTCTATGTCCCGACAGCCTGCGATGATTAATAGTCGAATGGCCTGCTCGTTGTCAAATTTATCAAATTCACAGTGAGTCACTAGTTTCCTTAGCCTTGTTGCGAAATCATCTAGTGACTCCTCGGCTTGTTGGAAGGAGATCATGAAGCTGTACCTCTCCAAAATCAGTATTTCGATACGGATCAAACTTATTCGTCAGGCACTTTGTTAATTTTTCGTAGGTGTCAGTCTCGCAGTTGGCAGTGTCACCAGTAGGTCTTCGATCTCGCCGCCCACTCAGGTTTATGAACAGTCCCCGCTTTTTGGCCTCTATGACATCTGTTAGCGCCAACATAATTTTCAAAACGTCTGAGCTTCATTTCTCCCATCTTATCCCGGTTTGTGGTTCAGATAGGCTGAACGGCAGTGGTCTCCTGTATTGCGCACTTTGTTTCTGGATCTGCCATTGCTCCTTGTCTTCCTTTTGTTCTGTCGCCTTTGTTTTCTTTATTTCGCTTCTTTTATTTGATTCTTCTCCTTTATTTCTTTCTTTTGTCCCTTTTTCTCTTTTCTTTCCTTTGCTAGTGCTTGTTGTGCACTTTTGCCTCTTTTTTTCTTTGAAATTCGGCCCTTTTTGGTCAGATCGATTTTTCCTGGCCTCAAAATGGCCGCCGAGTCACTCTTGCTTCCGATTGGCTTATTCGCCTGATTCTAAGATGGCCGCCGATAGTCTCGCGAGACTTCGCGGCCAATGGACGCCTTGCCTGACTTAAAAATGGCCGCCGAGTCTTTTCCGCTCGCTGATTTGCCCTCTCGCCTGACTGTACAATGGCCGCCGAGACTCTCGCGAGAGCTCGCGGCAAATTCTATCTCTTCGCGCTTTCAGTTGCAGCGCCTACCGGTGCAGGCAGTCTTTCCTCGCAGCGGCCGGGGTGGCTCCCGCCGCTGCGCTCCGTTTCCTTTCTTTGTGTGGGCACGGCACTCCTGGTCACGGTCCCTGGAGAGGATCCTTTTCACCGAGCCGTGCAGGCTCACGGGGTTACGATCCCACCTCGCCGCCAGTTGTCGTGGCTGCTTACAAAATGCCAAGGACGCGGCAGGGTGAGCAGTATCACTCTTTATTATCATGTGGTTGCGATCCCTCGGATCTGACCTCTCGCCTCGAGGTCCTGCAGGCAAGTGTCCTTCTCCCCCGCCCCCTGACCGGATGTAGTGTCCGGTGTCCCCTGTTCCTCTTGACCCTGAGCCCCAGGGTCTTAGTGCCACCCTGTGGGCACGACACACACATGCTGTCTTCAACACATACAAACAGTGAGTCACTCATTCATGCATCTATGCACTAAGTAATACCCCCCACCGAACCATACAGACACTCAGACACTCATACTAATACTCAAAAACCAACTAATAACCCATATAGACACTCATGTAGCTACTCACCAACCCATGCAGCCACTTATACACAAAGTGAGAGACTGATACAGATATTTTCATATTTAAACATTACTCACTAACCCATGTATTCACTAAGATACACTTAGTCAGTTATACAATAAATTTTACAAAAAAAATCATCCATTTAGACACTTATATACCCATTTATTCTTCCATCGACCTTGAGATATACATATATAAAACATATTTAATTTTCAGAAAAACACACATTCACTGGATGATGTCATCAGTGATGTCATTTGAGATGTCATCAGTGATGTCATGAGTGATGTCACTGACCATGTCATGAGTGATGTAATATGTGACGCTCATCAGCAGTGCATTGCGGGAGTACTGTGCGAGTTATAGTTAGCTGAACTAACTATAATGGGGAATTTCTATGGTTTTGTACGAGTGAAATGTCCAACTAACTATAACGCCCCTGAAACCTATGGTTTTTTCAGTGAATTTCTAAGGTTTTTAAATGCTCATTTCTAACTATAACGTGCCTGAAACCTATGGTTTTTTCAGTGAATTTCTAAGGTTTTTTAAATGCTAATTTCTAACTATAACGTGCCTGAAAACCTATGGTTTTTTCAGTGAATATATATATATTTATTATACTATGTATACATGTGAAAATGTCTCGGTCCCCTGTTTGCCTCAGTGGCACTGGAAAAATGGGTGGAACTGACGTCAGCACGCCGACGAGGTCCTCTTATGGCTCCGATGACGTCATACGGTGTTGCGAGCGGAGCCGTGCTCGATGACGTGGGAGAGCTAGGGAAAGAATTTCCGTGGAATGCTGGTGCAGGGGATATTCACCTAAGTGTTCAGGCTAGTCCTTTGGGAGCAACTGTGTATGTTGCCACTCCAGAAACCGAAACCAGTGATCCGAGGGCAGAGGCCCTGCAGATGGCACACGAGGTGGGGTGCCCAGTCGTGTGCACCGGCGGGGCAGCGAAGTGACAAGCACCACAACCCACAAAAAAGGTAACGAGGGCACTGAATAACACAGGATCTTCTCTTTGTATCTGGCAGGAACAACGAAGTTAAAATGCCCTAGTACCAAAATGTAGAATTAATGCTACAACGGTCTTCAAGAGGACCTGTGATGCCGCTTTCTGCCTCCCGTACCCTGGAGGTGGCACATGGGTCACGCGGCACGGTCATACTGCGGTGGGACGCACACTCGTTGACCTCTCATGGCACTGCTCCACACTTCAGGGAGGACGCTTTCCATTAGCTATGTTTTCTGATGACATGTCACGCCGGCCCCGTCCAACAACAGAACTCCTTTAGATCCAAACAGACTCTTTCCACTCTCTCCCCGGAAGTGAAACCAGGCCACGCGGACACTTTCACAATACAACAGCCGGGAATGCACTTTTCGGTAAAAAAAACACATTCCTTCCTCCTAATTAATCAAATAAATGTCTCACTGAAGAACAGGGCCAGCTTCGATCGGTAAACCGCCGTTACAACGACTTTTTTACTTTGTGATACCATTACAACGCATGCATTACCACGCATGCGTTGTACATCACGGTCATTACTACGCATTTTTTAGAACGAATGGTCATTTACCACGCATGCCTTTACAATGAATTTTCTTGTAAAGGTATGTATGGTAAATGACCATGCGTCTAAAAACATGTAGATCGTATCCATGTCGTTGTAAGGAAACAGAGGATGTTCTGTTTCCTCACAATGACGTGCACCGCCCCTCAGAGATGATGTGAAGCAGGAACCACGAGGAGAGAGGAACCATGAGGAGTGAGAGGTAAGGGGGATTGGGCATGGGGTGGGGGTCTCTTTTCTAGGGTTTAGGGTAGTGCAGTGGTGTTTGGGTGGTGTAGGGGGTCGTGCTGGGGGTAGTGTTTTAGGGTTTAGGGTAGTGCAGTGGTGTTTGGGTAGTGTAGGGGGTCGTGCTGGGGGTAGTGTTTTAGGGTTTAGGGTAGTGCAGTAGTGTAGTGCTGGGGGTTGTGTTTTAGGGTTTAGGGTAGTGCAGTGGTGTATGGGTAGTGTAGGGGGTCGTGCTGGGGTAGTGTGTTAGGGTTTAGGGTAGTGCAGTGGTGTTTGAGTAGTGTAGGGGTTCATGCTGGTGGTAGTGTTTTAGGGTTTAGGGTAGTGCAGTGGTGTTTGTGTAGTGTAGGGGGTCATGCTGGGGGTAGTGTTTTATGGTTTAGGGTAGTGCAGTGGTGTTTGGGTAGTGTGAGGGGTCGTGCTGGGGGTAGATTTAGGGTTTAGGGTAGTGCAGTGGTGTTTGGGTAGTGTAGGGAGTCGTGCTGGGGTAGTGTTTTAGGGTTTAGGGTAGTGCAGTGGTGTTTGTGTAGTGTAGGGGGTAGTGTTTTAGGGTTTAGGGCAATGCAGTGGTGTTTGTGTAGTGGAGGGGGTCATGCTGTGGGTAGTGTTTTAGGGTTTAGGGTAGTGAAGTCGTGTTTGTGTAGTGTAGGGGTCGTGTTTTTGGGCATAGGGTAGTGCAGTGGTGTTTGGGTAGTGTAGGGGGTCATGCTGGGGTTAGTGTTTTAGGGTTTAGGTAATGCAGTGGTGTTTGGGTAGTGTAGGGGGTCGTGCTGGGGGTAGTGTTTTAGAGTTTAGGGTAGTGCAGTGGTGTTTGTGTAGTGTGGGAGGTCATGCTGGGGGTATATTTAAGGTTTAGTGTAGTGCAGTGGTGTTTGGGTAGTGTAGGGAGTCATGCTGGGGGTAGTGTTTTAGGGTTTAGGGTAGTTCAGTGGTGTTTGGGTAGTGTAGGGAGTCGTGCTGGTGGTAGTGTTTTAGGGTTTAGGGTAGTGCAGTTATGTTTGGGTAGTGTAGGGTGTCGTGCTGGGGGTAGTGTTTTAGGTTTAGGGTAGTGCAGTGGTGTTTGGGTAGTGGAGGGGGTAGTGTTTTAGGGTTTAGGGTAGTGCGCCCAACCAGCCACAATATCTGTGGACAAAGAGGATCCTGACTCTTTGGAACGTTCCGTCAATTGAATAATTTGGGTCAAGGGCCCTACCACGTCCAAGACCTATCAATTCCTTTCTTAGGATCCCTCATATACTTGGAGAAAAAGGTACATAGTTTCTCATCAATTTCAGGCGTGTGTGCCACCTTCCCCTTCAGTGAGGGCCTGGGGCATTCTCCCCTCATCCTATTCCTGACCTCTATTTCAAGGGGTTGATGGATTTTCCCCACCACATCCTCTGCCACTTTGGCGTCAGGTGTCCACTCTGCCGACCTAGGATGGTAAATTTGGGTAGGCTCGAACATGTCCGAGTGGACCCCGTCCCCAACCGGGGACTTAGAGGAGTGGGACTCTGTACGCCAGGGACGCCCCAAGTCCTTATCCTCATTGGAGGAGAAATCGTCCTCCGATACACCCTCTCCCTCTAAGGGAAACCCGCCGTCGGGGTCTACAATAGTGGTGACAGTGTCGCAATTTTCTCCGGGCCCCTCCTCCTCCCGGCAGGGTGCATGTTTTAGCGTTCGGGCACTCTTGAGGAAGGTCTCCGTAAGTTTATCAAATCCTTCCAAGTGCCCCGCGTTATGCTTAACGACCCTTTTATTTCCCATCTGGGAGCTACTTGGACCCGCCACCACCAGATCTGGGTCACTGAACACCCCAGGGATGCTTTTCGCCAGCTTATCAACCTGATCCCTAAGAGGAGCCAGCGCCCTAGAAATAGCCAGAGAGAGGGCTTGGTCCACTGCTGGAGGGAGAAGTTGGGGGGCCATTCCTCCTCCACTTCCTGGTAGGAGGAGTAAAAATGGTCTTCTGGAGAAGACATGATAGCAGAGGGTGTGAGCACAGAACAAATGCCCTTAAAATCCTTAAGACAGCCCCCTCGCCGGTGCTCCAACAGCTGGGCTTTCCCCGAAGCTGTTATAAGAATAGACTGAGGTGCAATACCAATTACCACCACCAGGTGGCGATGGTCACTAACGTGGCCGTGTGGGGAAATCACTGCGTAGCGGTGTCAAAATTAAGCGAGGGTTGGTCGGGAATCAAGCGGACACTAAAGGAGTGACCGGATTCCCAAACGCGCGTACAGACCAGCGGGAGCGCTCTACGGAGCTGCCTCGCTCGGACCAGACACGCTTGATAGGATCTCACCATGCGCAGAGCACACAGCGGGACAAACTGCGAGGGGGAGAACGCGCTCGGGCAAGAGCTTGCTGTGCAGGGAATATAAAACAATACCAAGGCAATAATGCTAATAACGTGCACAAGAAACCGCTATACAAACAGCAACAACGTCAGATTAAGCCAAGAATGTAAGGAATGCACTTAACTGACGAGCAGTGAAGAAAGAGGAAGCGGAAGGGACGTCACGAAATTATATACGATGGACTGTGATATGATTGGACTATAGTTGCCTTGGAGACTACCCCCTAATGGTTCATGGGTTGTGTAGTCTTTTGTTTAATGATTGTTGTGTTACGTTTTCTTTGAACTGCTATGCAAATAAAGTGAGGAAAGATATGCATAATCCTCGCCTCCGTCCTGCCATAGAATTCATTAAACTTTATTTGATCTGATTTAGAAACATAGATCATAAAAGTGTACATAAAAACAGTAAATCCTCTTTCCTAATACAATACAGTGAGAATTAATTAAAACCAGTAGGTAAAAACGGGTGTTACAAAGCCCGGTTCAGAGCAACTTCAGGTTAACAGAATCGTAAAGTTCAATGTTTCGTAAGATCAATCTCATGTACTTCGTGCAAAATACGCAATAAGGGGTCCAAGTAAGATGTAACGCTCCAATACCTGACCAGTTTGCACTATATAAAACTGCAGAAAAAATAAAAAGTGTTTGGCACACTTCTGTCATTGGGCTATATGTGGGCTACATCTGGGTGATATTTGTGCTACATTTGGGCTCTTTTTTCTCTGGTGGCCATCTTGGGAGACTTATTTGTTATGAAGTTTCCTAATTCTGTCATTTACTGCAGTCTCCTCAGTAGGAAATGCTTTCAGTTTTTTACTTTGATTCCATCAAGAAGGCATTCAGATGTGTCACACATTTGCTATAAATTCAGAATGTTAGCACTCTAGTTGTTCATTAGATCACTGTAGTAAAGCTACTGCTCACCAGGGAGTTAACTGGAAGTCTACTGCTGGTATTGAAAGTGATTGTTTCAGTCTGCATGTCAGATTTTTCTAATGAAATAGAAGAGGATTTGAGATCTCACTTAATCCCTTACCTGCTCATGACGAGCTCAGCTCGTCATGCTGCACGGGCGGACTGTGCGCATGACGAGCTGAGCTCGTCATGACCACGCCCGCGAATGGAATGTCCAGCACCTGGCTGGAATTCCGCTCACAGCGAAGGCATTAAAACATGCCCTAAATTTTCTTTCTGCAGCACTAACCATAATTTCTATGGCAAAATTAACCCCCTCATTTTGTTCCTTTTTAAATTAAATGTTTTAAGTGTTACCAGTTTATTCCAATCAAGATGGCTTCAGGTGTGCCATACTTTTGTCATAAGTAAGACTGTTAGCGCTCTAGTTGTTCTTTAGAACACTCTGGGAAGCTGCAGTAGAACACAAAGGCATCAACTGACAGGCTGCTCCTGTTGAAATATAACAGGAAGATATTTGAGATCTCACTTAAAACATGTCCTAATTTTTCTTTCTACAGCACTAACCATAATTTCTATGACAAAATGAACCCCATCATTTTGTTCCTTTTTAAATTAAATGTTTTAAGTGTTACCAGTTTATTCCAATCAAGATGGCTTCAGGTGTGCCATACTTTTGTCATAAGTAAGGCGGTTAGCACTCTAGTTGTTCTTTAGAACACTCTGGGAAGCTGCAGTAGAACACAAAGGCATCAACTGACAGGCTGCTCCTGTTGCAATATAACAGGAAGATATCTGAGATCTCACTTAAAACATGTCCTAATTTTTCTTTCTACAGCACTAACCATAATTTCTATGGCAAAATGAACCCCCTCATTTTGTTCCTTTTTAAATTAAATGTTTTAAGTGTTACCAGTTCATTCCAATCAAGATGGCTTCAGGTGTGCCATACTTTTGTCATAAATAAGACTGTTAGCTCTCTAGTTGTTCTTTAGAACACTCTGGGAAGCTGCAGTAGAACACAAAGGCATCAACTGACAGTCTGCTCCTGTTGAAATATAACAGGAAGATATTTGAGATCTCACTTAAAACATGTCCTAATTTTTCTTTCTACAGCACTAACCATAATTTCTATGACAAAATGAACCCCTCATTTTGTTCCTTTTTAAATTAAATGTTTTAAGAGTTACCAGTTTATTCCAATCAAGATGGCTTCATGTGTGCCATAATTTTGTCATAAGTAAGACTGTTAGTGCTCTAGTTGTTCTTTAGAACACTCTGGGAAGCTGCAGTAGAACACAAAGGCATCAACTGACAGGCTGCTCCTGTTGAAATATAACAGGAAGATATTTGAGATCACACTTGAAACATGTCCTAATTTTTCTTTCTGCAGCACTAACCATAATGTCTATGACAAAATGAACCCCATCATTTTGTTCCTTTTTAAATGTTTTAAGTGTTACCAGTTTATTCCAATAAAGATGGCTTCAGGTGTGCCATTCTTTTGTCATAAGTAAGGCTGTTAGCACTCTAGTTGTTCTTTAGAACACTCTGGGAAGCTGCAGTAGAACACAAAGGAATCAACTGACAGTCTCTGCCCTTGTTGGATGAACATGTTTTACTGAGACTGTCAGACTTCATTCTCACATGACTGAGAAAGATAATGTGAATTTACAGAAAATATGCTCTCATTTTAGCTTCTGGAGCACCTTCCAAAACTGTATGGGACAAGCATGTGAAAATAGTTTTCTCTCAAACATGATTCATGATATCCCAGCAGAAGGTTTTTCACAGGGTAAAATCACCTTAGAACACACCACAATTCCTGAAATTAGTATGGTACCATCACCAAATGAATTCTAATGTAACTAAAGTCTGTTATCACCCTTTATAGTTCTCCTTTTGGTAACCCTCAAAATCTTCGATTCACTACAATGCATTTCAATGGGGTACTATCATTTATATTGGTCCCAAGATGGCTGCCAGCAATTCCAGGATGAAGTGCTGACAGCCAATCAGATCTCACGATGACATGTGTGGTTAGGCTCCGCCCAGATATATGTGTTTTCTTTTCAAATTTCTCAGGAACTACTGAACGGATTTACACCATTTAACCAAAAGGCACGACTCTGAACCAAGGGATACCTTTTGCCAAATTTGGTGTAATTCCGTTCAGCAGTTCGGGCTGTAGCTGCGACTAAAGGTTCCTATGGAAAATTGCATGGGGAAAACACGTTTTGGGAACCCCCCATTTTTCTCAGCCCCCACTTGATGAATCACCCCGAGACTTTCAGGATAGGAGCGGACCGGAGCACCCCACGAGTTTTGAAAATTTTGTGAAGATTCATCTACCGGCGCCAAAGTTATTGGAAATAGAATGTTGTGAATTTCCTATGGAAAATAGGTCCTAACTATAACTACCTACTGGCGACCGCCAGTAGGTAATATATATATATATATATTCACTGAAAAAAACATAGGTTTCAGGCACGTTATAGTTAGAAATTAGCATTTAAAAAACCTTACAAATTCACTGAAAAAACCATAGGTTTTAGGGACAGTTATAGTTAGTTGGACATTGCACTCGTACAAAACCCGTGAAATTCCCCCGTTATAGTTAGTTCAGGTAACTATAACTCGCGCTCCGCAATGCACTGCTGATGACGTCACATATTACATCACTCATGACATGGTCAGTGACATCACTGATGACATCACTGATGACATCTCAAATGACATCACTGATGACATCACTGATGACATCATCCATGTGATAATTTGATGCATCTTCTCACACCCTAATATAACTTTTGATACACCCACTGTAAATTACAGACTGCCATTGTCAAAACCATAGACACTCCAACACCAATTACTATATACACACTCACCATTTTTTAATTAAAGCACCGGGGGGTGGCGGTCCCTGGGGGGTGGCGGTCCCCGGGGCTTGGGGGCCTTAGAGGCCCCCCCATAAAAGCTAAACCCACCCCCGCATGCCCCCGGGACTTGGGCCACCCGGGGGCAAATTAGCATCGAAGCGCGGGAGACCGCGCTTCGATTTATTTTTTTATCGGCGGGATCCGCGCACCCTAAGCGCACCCCGCTGATTTTTCTTTTTTAAAAATGCTTTTTTCTGCCCAGGGGGTCCTTGTGGGACCCCCTGAGCAGACCTAGGGGGTCAGTGTGTTTCTACCCTTCCCCCTTTGTGCGTTTTGCGCACTTGTTTCTTGTGTGTTTTTTTTTTAATCGGCGGGATCCGCGCACCCTAAGCGCATCCCGCCGTTTAAAAAAATGCTTTTCTGCCCAGGGGTCCTTGTGGGACCCCCTGAGCAGACCTAGGGGTCAGGGTGTTTCTACCCCTGCCCCCTTTTTGCGCTTTGCGCACTTGTTTCTGTCCCTCGGTTCTACCGAGGGACAAAATGGCTGCCAACACTTCCTGATTTGGAGTGTTGACAGCCACTTGACAGCCAATTAGCATGCAGCTCGTGATCGGACGGTGCGCGCAGGGTGCGCTCAGGGTACGCGGACCCTACTCGGCCATAGATATATATGTGACTTTACTTATGATTTTCTCAGAAACTACTGAACGGATTTACACCATTTAAGCAAAAGGCACGACACTGAACCAAGGGCTACCTCTTTGCCAAATTTGGTGTAATTCCGTTCAGCAGTTCGAGCTGTAGCCGCGATGAAAGGTTCCTATGGAAAAATGAATGGGGAAAACGCGTTTTGGGACCCCCCTTTTTTCTCGGACCCCGCTTGACGAATCACCCCGAGACTTTCAGGATAGGAGCGGACCGGAGCGCCCCAACAAGTTGGAAACTTTCACGAAGATTCATCAACCGGCACCAACGTTATTTCAAATAGAATGTTGCGGATTTCCTACGGAAAATAGGTCCTAACTATAACTATCTACTGGCGACCGCCAGTAGATAATATATATATATATATATATATATATTATCTACTGGCGGTCGCATGATATATATATATATATATATATATATATATATATCAAGCTCCATGGTTGCCACACACTTGGGAAGCACTCGAGCTGGGACCGTGGATGTTGCATTCTGGGATTAGGAGTGATGAAAGGCTAAGGTTGAGCCTTACGCAGCTGCTCGAGTGCTTCCCAAGTGTGTGGCAACCATGGAGCTTGATGTTTAGGTGGCAACGCAGCCGTCGGGAATGCACCACCCCACGAACATTGGGGGCCACGAGGAACGGTATCTACCTACCTTATTGTGGAGCAACTGCGCTGGATTGAGGGCAGACACGCTTGTGGGGGCTCATACAGAGCTTGAAAACGGGACGCAGTAAAGAAATGTGCATCCATCTATGGACTAATCAGGAACACTCCTAATCCCAGAATGCAACATCCACGGTCCCATCTGGGCTAGCCCATCATGGGCGTGTCATAGGTATAAGTTTGGGGGAGTGTTCAGCACGCCATTTTCGTCCAAGCCTCTGAGGAAGTAATAAATGAAACGCGTCAGGCGAGACGAATTGACTGCTTTTATTTCTGCCTGCATGCTGTGTGCCGCCCGTACCAGTGATGAAAGGCTAAGGTTGAGCCTTACGCAGCTGCTCGAGTGCTTCCCAAGTGTGTGGCAACCATGGAGCTTGATGTTTAGGCGGCAACGCAGCCGTCGGGAATGCACCACCCCACGAACATTGGGGGCCACGAGGAACGGTATCTACCTACCTTATTGTGGAGCAACTGCGCTGGATTGAGGGCAGACACGCTTGTGGGGGCTCATACAGAGCTTGAAAACGGGACGCAGTAAAGAAATGTGCATCCATCTATGGACTAATCAGGAACACTCCTAATCCCAGAATGCAACATCCACGGTCCCATCTGGGCAGCCCATCATGGGCGTGTCATAGGTATAAGTTTGGGGAGTGTTCAGCACGCCATTTTCGTCCAAGCCTCTGAGGAAGTAATAAATGAAACGCGTCAGGCGAGACGAATTGACTGCTTTTATTTCTGCCTGCATGCTGTGTGCCGCCCGTACCAGTGATGAAAGGCTAAGGTTGAGCCTTACGCAGCTGCTCGAGTGCTTCCCAAGTGTGTGGCAACCATGGAGCTTGATGTTTAGGCGGCAACGCAGCCGTCGGGAATGCACCACCCCACGAACATTGGGGGCCACGAGGAACGGTATCTACCTACCTTATTGTGGAGCAACTGCGCTGGATTGAGGGCAGACACGCTTGTGGGGGCTCATACAGAGCTTGAAAACGGGACGCAGTAAAGAAATGTGCATCCATCTATGGACTAATCAGGAACACTCCTAATCCCAGAATGCAACATCCACGGTCCCATCTGGGCAGCCCATCATGGGCGTGTCATAGGTATAAGTTTGGGGAGTGTTCAGCACGCCATTTTCGTCCAAGCCTCTGAGGAAGTAATAAATGAAACGCGTCAGGCGAGACGAATTGACTGCTTTTATTTCTGCCTGCATGCTGTGTGCCGCCCGTACCAGTGATGAAAGGCTAAGGTTGAGCCTTACGCAGCTGCTCGAGTGCTTCCCAAGTGTGTGGCAACCATGGAGCTTGATGTTTAGGCGGCAACGCAGCCGTCGGGAATGCACCACCCCACGAACATTGGGGGCCACGAGGAACGGTATCTACCTACCTTATTGTGGAGCAACTGCGCTGGATTGAGGGCAGACACGCTTGTGGGGGCTCATACAGAGCTTGAAAACGGGACGCAGTAAAGAAATGTGCATCCATCTATGGACTAATCAGGAACACTCCTAATCCCAGAATGCAACATCCACGGTCCCATCTGGGCAGCCCATCATGGGCGTGTCATAGGTATAAGTTTGGGGAGTGTTCAGCACGCCATTTTCGTCCAAGCCTCTGAGGAAGTAATAAATGAAACGCGTCAGGCGAGACGAATTGACTGCTTTTATTTCTGCCTGCATGCTGTGTGCCGCCCGTACCAGTGATGAAAGGCTAAGGTTGAGCCTTACGCAGCTGCTCGAGTGCTTCCCAAGTGTGTGGCAACCATGGAGCTTGATGTTTAGGCGGCAACGCAGCCGTCGGGAATGCACCACCCCACGAACATTGGGGGCCACGAGGAACGGTATCTACCTACCTTATTGTGGAGCAACTGCGCTGGATTGAGGGCAGACACGCTTGTGGGGGCTCATACAGAGCTTGAAAACGGGACGCAGTAAAGAAATGTGCATCCATCTATGGACTAATCAGGAACACTCCTAATCCCAGAATGCAACATCCACGGTCCCATCTGGGCAGCCCATCATGGGCGTGTCATAGGTATAAGTTTGGGGGAGTGTTCAGCACGCCATTTTCGTCCAAGCCTCTGAGGAAGTAATAAATGAAACGCGTCAGGCGAGACGAATTGACTGCTTTTATTTCTGCCTGCATGCTGTGTGCCGCCCGTACCAGTGATGAAAGGCTAAGGTTGAGCCTTACGCAGCTGCTCGAGTGCTTCCCAAGTGTGTGGCAACCATGGAGCTTGATGTTTAGGCGGCAACGCAGCCGTCGGGAATGCACCACCCCACGAACATTGGGGGCCACGAGGAACGGTATCTACCTACCTTATTGTGGAGCAACTGCGCTGGATTGAGGGCAGACACGCTTGTGGGGGCTCATACAGAGCTTGAAAACGGGACGCAGTAAAGAAATGTGCATCCATCTATGGACTAATCAGGAACACTCCTAATCCCAGAATGCAACATCCACGGTCCCATCTGGGCAGCCCATCATGGGCGTGTCATAGGTATACGTTTGGGGGAGTGTTCAGCACGCCATTTTCGTCCAAGCCTCTGAGGAAGTAATAAATGAAACGCGTCAGGCGAGACGAATTGACTGCTTTTATTTCTGCCTGCATGCTGTGTGCCGCCCGTACCAGTGATGAAAGGCTAAGGTTGAGCCTTACGCAGCTGCTCGAGTGCTTCCCAAGTGTGTGGCAACCATGGAGCTTGATGTTTAGGCGGCAACGCAGCCGTCGGGAATGCACCACCCCACGAACATTGGGGGCCACGAGGAACGGTATCTACCTACCTTATTGTGGAGCAACTGCGCTGGATTGAGGGCAGACACGCTTGTGGGGGCTCATACAGAGCTTGAAAACGGGACGCAGTAAAGAAATGTGCATCCATCTATGGACTAATCAGGAACACTCCTAATCCCAGAATGCAACATCCACGGTCCCATCTGGGCAGCCCATCATGGGCGTGTCATAGGTATAAGTTTGGGGGAGTGTTCAGCACGCCATTTTCGTCCAAGCCTCTGAGGAAGTAATAAATGAAACGCGTCAGGCGAGACGAATTGACTGCTTTTATTTCTGCCTGCATGCTGTGTGCCGCCCGTACCAGTGATGAAAGGCTAAGGTTGAGCCTTACGCAGCTGCTCGAGTGCTTCCCAAGTGTGTGGCAACCATGGAGCTTGATGTTTAGGCGGCAACGCAGCCGTCGGGAATGCACCACCCCACGAACATTGGGGGCCACGAGGAACGGTATCTACCTACCTTATTGTGGAGCAACTGCGCTGGATTGAGGGCAGACACGCTTGTGGGGGCTCATACAGAGCTTGAAAACGGGACGCAGTAAAGAAATGTGCATCCATCTATGGACTAATCAGGAACACTCCTAATCCCAGAATGCAACATCCACGGTCCCATCTGGGCAGCCCATCATGGGCGTGTCATAGGTATAAGTTTGGGGGAGTGTTCAGCACGCCATTTTCGTCCAAGCCTCTGAGGAAGTAATAAATTAAACGCGTCAGGCGAGACGAATTGACTGCTTTTATTTCTGCCTGCATGCTGTGTGCCGCCCGTACCAGTGATGAAAGGCTAAGGTTGAGCCTTACGCAGCTGCTCGAGTGCTTCCCAAGTGTGTGGCAACCATGGAGCTTGATATATATATATATATATATATATATATATATTATCTACTGGCGGTCGCCAGTAGATAGTTATAGTTAGGACCTATTTTCCATAGGAAATCCGCAACATTCTATTTGAAATAACTTTGGCGCCAAGTTGACGAATCTTCGCGAACTTTTTAAAACTTATGGCTTGCTCCATTCCGCTCCTAATCTGAAAGTTTCGGGGTGATTCGGCAAGCGGGAGCCGAGAAAAAAGGGGGGTCCCAAAACGTGTTTTCCCCGTGCAATTTTCCATAGGAACCTTTCATCGCAGCTACAGCCCGAACTGCTGAACGGAATTACACCAAATTTGGCAAAAAGGTAGCCCTTGGTTCAGAGTCGTGCCTTTTGGTTAAATGGTGTAAATCCGTTCAGTAGTTCCTGAGAAATTTGTAAAAGAAAACACGTATATATCTGGGCGGAGCCTAACCACACATGTCATCGTGAGATCTGATTGGCTGTCAGCACTTCATCCTGGAATTGCTGGCAGCCATCTTGGGACCAATATAAATGATAGTACCCCATTGAAATGCATTGTAGTGAATCGAAGATTTTGAGGGTTACCAAAAGGAGAACTATAAATGGTGATAACAGACTTTAGTTACATTAGAATTCATTTGTTGATGGTACCATACTAATTTCAGGAATTGTGGTGTGTTCTAAGGTGATTTTACCCTGTGAAAAACCTTCTGCTGGGATATCATGAATCATGTTTGAGAGAAAACTATTTTCACATGCTTGTCCCATACAGTTTTGGAAGGTGCTCCAGAAGCTAAAATGAGAGCATATTTTCTGTAAATTCACATTATCTTTCTCAGTCATGTGAGAATGAAGTCTGACATTCTCAGTAAAACATGTACATCCAACAAGGGCAGAGACTGTCAGTTGATTCCTTTGTCTTCTACTGCAGCTTCCCAGAGTGTTCTAAAGAACAACTAGAGTGCTAACAGCCTTACTTATGACAAAAGTATGGCACACCTGAAGCCATCTTGATTGGAATAAACTGGTAACACTTAAAACATTTAATTTAAAAAGGAACAAAATGAGGGGTTCATTTTGCCATAGAAATTATGGTTAGTGCTGTAAAAAGAAAAATTAGGACATGTTTTAAGTGAGATCTCAAATATCTTCCTGTTATATTTCAACAGGAGCAGCCTGTCAGTTGATGCCTTTGTGTTCTACTGCAGCTTCCCAGAGTGTTCTAAAGAACAACTAGAGTGCTAACAGCCTTACTTATGACAAAAGTATGGCACACCTGAAGCCATCTTGATTGGAATAAACTGGTAACACTTAAAACATTTAATTTAAAAAGGAACAAAATGATAGGGTTCATTTGGTCATAGAAATTATGGTTAGTGCTGTAGAAAGAAAAATTAGGACATGTTTCAAGTGTGATCTCAAATATCTTCCTGTTATATTTCAACAGGAGCAGCCTGTCAGTTGATGCCTTTGTGTTCTACTGCAGCTTCCCAGAGTGTTCTAAAGAACAACTAGAGCGCTAACAGTCTTACTTATGACAAAATTATGGCACACCTGAAGCCATCTTGATTGGAATAAACTGGTAACTCTTAAAACATTTAATTTAAAAAGGAACAAAATGAGGGGTTCATTTTGTCATAGAAATTATGGTTAGTGCTGTAGAAAGAAAAATTAGGACATGTTTTAAGTGAGATCTCAAATATCTTCCTGTTATATTTCAACAGGAGCAGCCTGTCAGTTGATGCCTTTGTGTTCTACTGCAGCTTCCCAGAGTGTTCTAAAGAACAACTAGAGCGCTAACAGTCTTACTTATGACAAAAGTATGGCACACCTGAAGCCAACTTGATTGGAATAAACTGGTAACACTTAAAACATTTAATTTAAAAAGGAACAAAATGAGGGGGTTCATTTTGCCATAGAAATTATGGTTAGTGCTGCAGAAAGAAAATTAAGGGCATGTTTTAAGTGAGATCTCAAATCCTCTTCTATTTTATTAGAAAATTCTGACATGCAGACTGAAACAATCACTTTCAATACCAGCAGTAGACTTCCAGTTAACTCCCTGGTGAGCAGTAGCTTTACTACAGTGATCTAATGAACAACTAGAGTGCTAACATTCTGAATTTATGGCAAATGTGTGACACATCTGAATGCCTTCTTGATGGAATCAAAGTAAAAAACTGAAAGCATTTCCTACTGAGGAGACTGCAGTAAATGACGAAATTAGGAAACTTCATAACAAATACGTCTCCCAAGATGGCCACCAGAGAAAAAAGAGCCCAAATGTAGCACAAATATCACCCAGATGTAGCCCACATATAGCCCAATGACAGAAGTGTGCAAAACACTTTTTATTTTTAGTTTTTCTACAGTTTTATATAGTGCAAACTGGTCAGGTATTGGAGCGTTACATCTTACTTGGACCCCTTATTGCGTATTTTGCACGAAGTACATGAGATTGATCTTACGAAACATTGAACTTTACGATTCTGTTAACCTGAAGTTGCTCTGAACCGGGCTTTGTAACACCTGTTTTTACCTACTGGTTTTAATTAATTCGCACTGTATTGTATTAGGAAAGAGGATTTACTGTTTTTATGTACACTTTTATGATCTATGTTTCTAAATCAGATCAAATAAAGTTTAATGAATTCTATGGCCGGACGGAGGCGAGGATTATGCATATCTTTCCTCACTTTATTTGCATAGCAGTTCAAAGAAAACGTAACACAACAATCATTAAACAAAAGACTGCACAACCCATGAACCATTAGGGGGGTAGTCTCCAAGGCAACTATAGTCCAATCATATCACAGTCCATTGTATATAATATCGTGACGTCCCTTCCGCTTCCTCTTTCTTCACTGCTCGTCAGTTAAGTGCATTCCTTACATTCTTGGCATAATCTGACGTTGTTGCTGTTTGAAAAGCGGTTTCTTGTGCACGTTATTAGCATTATTGCCTTGGTATTGTTTCATATTCCCTGCGCAGCAGGCTCTTGCCCGAGCGCGTTCTCCCCCTCGCAGTTTCTCCCGCTGTGTGCTCTGCGCGCAGTGAGATCCTATCAGGCGCGTCTGGTCCGAGCGAGGCAGCTCCGTCGAGCGCTCCCGCTGGTCTTTACGCGCGTTTGGGAATCCGGTCACTCCTTTAGTGCCCACTTGATTCCCGACCAACCCTCGCCTAATTTTGACACCGCTACGCGGTGATTTTCCCACACGGCCACGTTAGTGACCAGCGTCCCCTGGTGGTGGTAATTGGTATTGCGCCTCAGTCTATTCTTATAACAGCTTCGGGGAAAACCCGGCTGTTGGAGCACCGGCGAGGGGGCTGTCTTAAGGATTTTAAGGGCATTTGTTCTGTGCTCACACACTCTGCTATCATGTCTTCTCCAGAAGACCATTTTTACTCCTCCTACCAGGAAGTGGAGGAGGAATGGCCCCCCAACTTCTCCCTCCAGCAGTGGACCAAGCCCTCTCTCTGGGTATTTCTAGGGCGCTGGCTCCTCTTAGGGATCAGGTTGATAAGCTGGCGAAAAGCATCCCTGGGGTGTTCAGTGACCCAGATCTGGTGGTGGCGGGTCCAAGTAGCTCCCAGATGGGGAATAAAAGGGCCATTAAGCATAACGCGGGGCACTTGGAAGGATTTGATAAACTTACGGAGACCTTCCTCAAGAGTGCCCGAACGCTAAAACATGCATCCTGCCGGGAGGAGGAGGGCCCGGAGAAAATTGCGACACTGTCACCACTATTGTAGACCCCGACGGCGGGTTTCCCTTAGAGGGAGAGGGTGTATCGGAGGACGATTTCTCCTCCGATGAGGATAAGGACTCGGGCGTCCCTGGCGTCCAGAGTCCCACTCCTCTCAGTCCCCGGTTGGGGACGGGGTCCACTCGGACATGTTCGAGCCTACCCAAATTTACCATCCTAGGTCGGCAGAGTGGACACCTGACGCCAAAGTGGCAGAGTATGTGGTGGGGAAAATCCATCAACCCCTTGAAAGGGAGGTCAGGAATAGGATGAGGGGAGAATGCCCCAGGCCCTCACTGAAGGGGAAGGTGGCACACACGCCTGAAATTGATGAGAAACTATGTACCTTTTTCTCCAAGTATATGAGGGATCCCAAGAAAGGAATTGATAGGTCTTGGACGTGGTAGGGCACTTGACCCAAATTATTCAATTGACGGAGCGTTCCAAAGAGTCAGGATCCCCTTTGTCCACGGATATTGTGGCTGGTTGGGCGCACTGCCCTAAACCCTAAAACAATACCCCCTCCACTACCCAAACACCACTGCACTACCCTAAAGCCTAAAAACTATCCCCAGCACGACTCCCTACACAACCCAAACACCACTGCACTACACTAAACCCTAAATATACCCCCAGCATGACCTCCCACACTACACAAACACCACTGCAATACCCTAAACCCTAAAACACTCCCCCCAGCACGACACCCTACACTACCCAAACATAACTGCACTACCCTAAACCCTAAAACACTACCACCAGCACGACTCCCTACACTACCCAAAAACCACTGCACTACCCTAAACCCTAAAACACTACCCCCAGCACGACTCCCTACACTACCCAAACACCACTGCACTACACTAAACCCTACATATATCCCCAGCATGACCTCCCACACTACACAAACACCACTGCACTACCCTAAACCCTAAAACACTACCCCCAGCACGACCCCCTATACTACCCAAACACCACTGCACTAACCTAAACCCTAAAACACTAACCCCAGCAAGACCCCCTACACTACCCAAACACCACTGCACTACCCTATACCCTAAAACACGATCCCCTACACTACACAAACATGACTGCACTACCCTAAACCCTAAAACACTACCCACAGCATGACCCCCTTCACTACACAAACACCAGTGCACTGCCCTAAACCCTAAAACAATACCCCAGCACTACCCCCTACACTACCCAAACACCACTGCACTAACATAAACCCTAAAACACTACCCCCAGCACAACCCCTACACTACACAAACACCACTGCACTACCCTAAACCCTAAAACACTACCCCCAGTACGACTCCCTACACTACCCAAACACCACTGCACTACCCTAAACCCTAAATCTACCCCCAGCACGACCCCCTACACTACCCAAACACCACTGCACTACCCTAAACCATAAAACACTACCCCCAGCATGACCCCCTACACTACTCAAACACCACTGCACTACCCTAAACCATAAAACACTACCCCAGCACGACACCCTACACTACCCATACACCACTGCACTACCCTAAACCCTAAAACACTACCCCCAGCACGACCCCCTACACTACTGCACTACCCTAAACCCTAAAACACTACCCCCAGCACGACCCCCTGCACTACCCAAACACCACTGCACTACCCTAAACCCTAAAACACTACCCCCAGCACGACCCCCTACACCACCCAAACACCACTGCACTACCCTAAACCCTAGAAAAGAAACCCCACCCCATGCCCAATCCCCCTTACCTCTCACTCCTCATGGTTCCTCTCTCCTCGTGGTTCCTGACGTCATCTCTGAGGGGCGGTGCACGTCATTGTGAGGAAACGGAACATCCTCTGTTTCCTTACAACGACATGGATCGTCTACATGTTTTTAGAACGCATGGTCATTTACCATACATACCTTTACAACAAAATTCGTTGTAAAGGCATGCGTGGTAAATGACCAAGCGTTCTAAAAAATGCGTAGTAATGACTTCGTGATGTACAACGCATGCGTGGTAATGCATGCGTTGTAATGGTATCGCAAAGTAAAAAAGTCGTTGTAACGGCTGTTTACCGATCGAAGCTGGCCCCTGTTCTTCAGTGAGACGTTTATTTGATTAATTAGGAGGAAGGAATGTGGTTTTTTTACCGAAAAGTGCATTCCCGGCTGTTGTATTGTGAAAGTGTCCGCGTGGCCTTGTTTCACTTCCGGTGAGAGAGTGGAAGAGTCTGTTTGGATCTAAAGGAGTTCTGTTGTTGGACGGGGCCGGCGCGACATGTCATCAGAAAACATGGCTAATGGAAAGCGTCCTCCCTGAAGTGTGGAGCAGTGCCACTAGAGGTCAACGAGTGTGCGTCCCACCGCAGTATGACCGTACCGCGTGACCCATGTGCCGCCTCCAGGGTGATGTCATCAATGATGTCATCAGTGATGTCACTGACCATGTCATGAGTGATGTAATATGTGACGTCATCAGCAGTGCATTACGGGGGAGCGAGTTATAGTTAGCTCAACTAACTATAACAGCCGAATTTCTCTGGTTGTGTACGAGTGAAATGTCTAACTAACTATAGCGTCCCAGAAACCTGTGTTTTTTTCACTGAATTTCTATGGTTTTTTAAATGCTAATTTCTAACTATAACGTCCCTGAAACCTAAGGTTTTTTCAGTGAATATATATATATATATATACAACTTCCTTCGCTCACCCTGGTGGTTGAACACTCAGCGGGGGGTGATACTGCCTCTGTTCCACAACAACTACTACAACTCGTTCGTTTCCCAAATACAGGTAAATTTACACTTTTAACCTTCACTGTTAACACTCTTATTTTGCCGCTGTTTACAGTCACCTCCTTTCATCCTTCCGCTGCGCCCATCTCCCTCGCCTGCTGCTTGATGTCATCTGTGGTTTTCCCGTAGGTGTCCCTCTCAGGGCAGGGCACCTTGAACTTGTATAGTCCACGTCCTTTTGGAAGCCGGGCTCCAACAGCAGCGTTTCTGACCCTCCAATACAAACAACTTCCTCGCTCACCCTGGTGGTCGAACACTCGGCGGGTGGTGGGAGGTGATACCACCTCTGTTCCACAACAACTACTACAAAATCCGGAGCACTCACGTGGTAATTCATTTGATTTATTAATGAGCCCGGCTTCCAAAAGGACGTGGACTATACAAGTCCAAGGTGCCCTGCCATGAGTGGGACACCTACGGGAAAACCACGGATGACACCAAGCAGCAGGCGAGGGAGATGGGCGCAGCGGAAGGATGAAAGGAGGTGACTGTAAACAGCGGCAAAATAAGAGTGTTAACAGTGAAGGTTAAAAGTGTAAATTTACCTGTATTTGGGAAACGAACGAATGGGACATTGATGCCTTCACGTTTTCTACATATATCCCTGATGTTGGAGATGCCACATTGTGATTGGTTACAGTTCCACCAATAAGAGACACATTGAAGTACTCAAATATCGCAAAGCTGTGCTCAGTTTGAAATGATTTTTATGCACTGAAGAAGGCCCATGCCGAAATGCATTTGCAATAATAAATCAAATGAATTACCCCGTGAGTGCTCCGTATTTTGTAGTAGTTGTTGTGGAACAGAGGCGGTATCACCCCCCCGCCACGGAGGCACCCGCCGAGCGTTCGACCACCAGGGTGAGCGAGGAAGTTGTTTGTATTGGAGTGTCAGAAACGCTGCTGTCGGAGCCCGGCTTCCAAAAGGACGTGGACTATACAAGTCCAAGGTGCCCTGCCATGAGAGGGACACCTACGGGAAAAACGCGGATGACATCAAGCAGCAGGCGAGGGAGATGGGCGCAGCATAAGGATGAAAGGAGGTGACTGTAAACAGCGGCAAAATAAGAGTGTTACAGTGAAGGTTAAAAGTGTAAATTTACCTGTATTTGGGAAACGAAAGAATTGAACAATCATGATGTATTATGGGACATTGATGCCTTCACGTTTTCTACATATATCCCTGATGTTGGAGATGCCGCTTTGTGATTGGTTACAGTCCCACCAATAAGAGACACATTGAAGTACTCAAATATCACAAAGCTGTGCTCAGTTTGAAATGATCTTTATGCAATGAAGAAGGCCCATGCCGAAATGCATTTGCATTAATAAATCAAATGAATTACCCCGTGAGTGCTCCGGATTTTGTAATATATATATATCAATTATTTGTAAAAGTTTACATAACAAATATATATATGTATATATATATTCACTGAAAAAACCGTAGGTTTCAGACATGTTATAGTTAGGAATTAGCATTTAAAAAACCTTTGAAATTCACTGAAAAAACCATAGGTTTCAGATAAGTTATAGTTAGAAATTAGCATTTAAAAAACCTTTGAAATTCACTGAAAAAACCATAGGTTTTAGGGACAGTTATAGTTAGTTGGACATTGCACTCGTACAAAACCCGTGAAATTCCCCCGTTATAGTTAGTTCAGCTAACTATAACTCGCGCCCGCAATGCACTGCTGATGACGTCACATATTACATCACTCATGACATGGTCAGTGACATCACTGATGACATCACTGATGACATCTCAAATGACATCACTGATGACATCATCCAGTGACTGTGTGTTTCTGTAAAGTTTAAATATTTTTAATATATATAGGGAAAGGCGTATTGAAGAATGAGTGGGTGTATAAGTGTGTGTATGGATGATTTAGTAGGTGCGTGACTAATTCTATAAGTGAGTGATTAAACGTATCTTACTGAATGCATGGGTTAGTGACTAAACTGGGTTAATGTCTGTATCTGTCTGTTGCTGTGTAAGTGGCTGCATGGGTTTGTGAATAGCTACATGAGTGTCTATAAGAGTTATTGATTTGTTGTCTGAGTATCTGTATGGGTGCCTGAGTGTTTGTGTGGATGGGGTGTGTGCGACTGTGCATAGATGTGTGAGTGGGTGATTCACTGGGTGGATGGTTTCAAGAGTGCATCTGTGATAGACTGTATGGGTGGGTAAGTGTGTGTAAGAGTGTGTTAGTGAGTGAATGTATGTCCCAGTGGTACATGTGTGAGTAACTACATATGTGAAAGGCAGTATATATGTGTATTGGAGTATATAAATAGCTATAAGCGAGAGTGAGTGATTGTGATAGTGGCTGTATGGATGAGTGTGTGCTTGTATCAGTGATTGTATAAGAGCGTAACAATGTGCTAGTATTTGTATGATTAAGTGAGCTGGTGTGTGTATAACTGTATAGGTGAGTAAATGGCAGTGTGTTTAATTATTTGCATGACTGACTAGGTGTGTGAGTACCTCTATGGATGAGTGGCGGTGTTTGAGTGTCTATATAGGAGTAAGAGTGCATATGATTGTCCTGTACTGAGTGACCATAAGTATGAGTGACTGTACGGGTGAGTGAGTGGATGTGTGTGTGTAGACCTAAGAATCAGTGAGTGGGTATGTAGTTATTGGTGTTGGAGTGTCTATGGTTTTGCGAATGGCAGTCTGTAATTTAGATTGGGTGTATCAAAGGTTATATTAGGGTGTGAGGAGGTGCATCAGATTATCACGTGGATGATGTCATCAGTGATGTCATTTGAGATGTCATCAGTGATGTCATCAGTGATGTCACTGACCATGTCATGAGTGATGTAATATGTGACGTCATCAGCAGTGCATTGCGGGGCGCGAGTTATAGTTAGCTGAACTAACTATAACGGGGGAATTTCACGGGTTTTGTACGAGTGCAATGTCCAACTAACTATAACTGTCCCTAAAACCTATGGTTTTTTCAGTGAATTTCAAAGGTTTTTTAAATGCTAATTTCTAACTATAACTTATCTGAAACCTATGGTTTTTTCAGTGAATTTCAAAGGTTTTTTAAATGCTAATTCCTAACTATAACATGTCTGAAACCTACGGTTTTTTCAGTGAATTTCAAAGGTTTTGTAAATGACAATTTTTAAATGTATTAATTGTTATATTAATTTTTTTCATACTGATTTATTACATTTTTAGAATTTTTTTTTTACATATTTTATTTTTAAATTACATTGTAATTACATTATACATTACATTACAAAAATACTTTCTCAGAATGAATTACTTTAGTTTAAATACTTTGCATATAGGCAATAGACTTTTAAGTACAGTAGTTACAGTTGTTGCAATGGGCACCACATTTTCAAACACAATGCAACATTCAGCTCAATGTGAATTTCTAGTTAAATGCAATTAGTTACTTTATGGATTACTTTTCTAACCACAGGACTGGATCCTAGATTCAGTCCTGGTACATCTCCTGTAAACAGTTGAGTAAAAGCGTTTTGGTTACAGTCGTGATTTTTAAGGAATATTATTGTATTTTAAAAGTTGACACTTAGAAACTTTTTCTCATAGAATCACCAATGTTATCCTATGGAAGGAAATTCACTTAGCAGGTAAAAACTGTTATCGTTGCTTTTTCTTACTCAGTGTTGGATCCTGGATCCAGCACTGGTGCATCTCCTGTAAACAGTTGAAAGAATGCGTTTAAGTCATTCAGGCGATTTTTAAGGAATATTTGTAGTTTGTGAAAATCGACACTTTGAAACTTTTCTGCTGAAAACCAGACAATGAATTCCTATGGAAGAAAATATAAGTTACTGGTAAGTACGGTTAAAATTACTTTTCAGGACCAGTACTGGGCTGAAAGATGCAGCACTGAGGTCTCTCCTGATAACAGGTGAGTAAATCGAAATTCGTATTTCGGCTGATTTTAGAGGAATATTTGTATGTTTCAAAAATCAACACTTAGAAACTTTTCTGCAAAAAGCAGGCAATGATATCCTATGGAAGGAAATTCAAGTTACTGGTAAGTACGGTTAAAATTACTTTTGAGGATCAGTACTGGGCTGAAAGATGCAGCACTGAGGTCTCTCCTGATAACAGGTGAGTAAATCGGAATTCGTATTTCGGCTGATTTTAGAGGAATATTTTAAAGTTCCAAAACTCCACACTTAGAAGAATTTCCAAGTGAAACCAGTCAATGTTAGCCTATGGAAGGAAATTTAAGTTACTGGTAAGTACGGTTAAAATTACTTTTCAGGACCAGTACTGGGCTGAAAGATACAGCACTGAGGTCTCTCCTTATAACAGGTGAGTAAATCGGAATTCGTATTTCGGCTGATTTTAGAGGAATATTTGTATGTTTCAAAAATCAACACTTAGAAACTTTTTCAGCAAAAAGCAGGCAATTATATCCTATGGAAGGAAATTCAAGTTACTGGTAAGTACGGTTAAAATTACTTTTGAGGATCAGTACTGGGCTGAAAGATGCAGCACTGAGGTCTCTCCTGATAACAGGTGAGTAAATCGGAATTCGTATTTCGGCTGATTTTAGAGGAATATTTTAAAGTTCCAAAACTCCACACTTAGAAGAATTTCCAAGTGAAACCAGTCAATGTTAGCCTATGGAAGGAAATTCAAGTTACTGGTAAGTACGGTTAAAATTACTTTTCAGGATTAGTACTGGGCTGAAAGATGCAGCACTGAGGTCTCTCCTGATAACAGGTGAGTAAATCAGAATTCGTATTTCGGCTGATTTTAGAGGAATATTTGCACAATGGTGAAGGGAGGGGCGGGGCCTGAGGTGACATCTGTGCAAACGCGCCCCGTGGCGCGTTTTAAGTTGGGGGATTAAGTCCCCTTGAATCATGAGGGTCCCTACGGGCCAACTAGCCCACCAGGAACCTCCAGTATGCGCCAGGGGCTGCGTTGCATAGACATGTACAGAGGCCACACCCTTTTTACACCTCTCTGCAACGCAGCTCTGTGGCGCTTTCTGGACGTACCTGTTGGGCTATTTGGCCCCCAGGGACCCTCAGGATTGAAGGGGATTTAATTCCCCATCTTAAAACGCGCCACGGGGCCTGTTTGCACACATGTCACCTGAAGCCCGCCCCTCCCTTCACCACTGTGCAAGCGCGCCCGTGGCGCATTTTAAGTCGGGGGATTAACTCCCCTTGAATCCTGAGGGTCCCTGGGGTGCAACTAGCCCACCATATACCTCCAAAAGCGCCACAGAGCTGCGTTGCAGAGAGGTGTAAAAGGGGCGTGGCCTCTGTACACTCTCTCTGCAAGGCAGCCCCTGACGCATACTGGAGGTTCCTGGTGGGCTAGTTGGCCCCAGGGACCCCAGTATTCAAGGGAATTCGTTCCCCCTCTGCAAACGCGCCAGGGCGCGTTTGCAGAGTGGTGAAGGAAGGGGCGGGGCCTGCGGGCCCGATCGTTTTTTTTTGTTTTTTTTCCCCTGAAGGGGAGCTGTGTAGCCCCCTTCCTTTTTCCTATTTTTAGGCCCTGGGGACCCCATCCCCCAGGGCCTTACCCCTCTTTTTTTAATTAAAATTCTTTTTTTTTAAACGGGAAGGGGGCCGCGTGGCCCCCTTCCTGGGCCTGTATTGGCCCGGGGACCCCATCCCCCGGGGCATGGCCTCTTTTTTTATTTGGAGGGGGGCTGCGTGGCCCCCTCCTCAGGCCATTTAAGGCCCCGGGGACCCCATCCCCGGGGCCGGCCTTGCACACTTTTTTTTATTTTTTTATTTTTTTCACCTTTGGGGAGGGGGCTGCGTGGCCCCCTCCGTGGCCACTTATGGCCCCGGGGACCCCATCCCCGGGGCCTGGCCTCTCGTTGGGGACTGTGGGGGGTCCCCAAACCCCCACAGTCCCGCCGGCTCCCGTGTCCTACGGGAGCCGGCATTAGCTTTACACATGGGGAGCAGCTAACATGCTGCTCCCCATGTGGAAAGCAATCAGCTTTGGATATTGGAAGAGAGAGCAGGTTTCCTGCTCTCTCTTCCAATATCCAAAGCAGTTTGCTATGACAGGACGGGAGCCGCGAGGCTCCGTCCTGTCATTGCAAACAGCAGTGTCCCGGGGGTAGGCACCCCGGGACACTGCAGGAGCCGGCCCTGGGGGTGGCGGTCCCCAGGGCCACCACAGGCTCCAGGAGGAGGCCGCGCGGCCCCCCTCCTTACATTTTGAAAGCCCCGGGAGGTGGTGGTCCCCGGGGCTTGGGGGTCCAAAACGGACCCCCATTGTAATTTTTCTTAGTGCCCCGGGAGGTGGTGGTCCCGGGGCATGTGAGGGCTGGAGCCCCCACACAGGTTAATCAAAATAAAAAAGAAGCCCCGGGAGGTGGCGGTCCCCGGGGCTGCGGGAGGGCTCAGAGCCCTCCCGCACCATTATACATAAAGCCCCGGGGTGGTGGTCCCCGGGGCTTGGGAGGCCTTAGAGGCCCCCACACATAAAATTAACCCCCCCAGCATGCCCCCGGGACTTGGCCCACCCGGGGGCCAATTAACATCGAAGCGCGGGAGACCGCGCTTCGATTTTTTTTTTTTTCGGCAGGATTCGCGCACCCTGAGCGCATCCTGCCGATTTTTAAAAAAATAAAAATAAAAAACATTTGCCCACGGGGTCCTTGTGGGACCCCCTGAGCAGACCTAGGGGTCAGGGTGTTTCTACCCTGCCCCCTTTGTGCGCTTTGCGCACTTGTTTCTGTCCCTCGGTTCTACCGAGGGACAAAATGGCTGCCAACACTTCCTGATTTGGAGTGTTGACAGCCAATTAGCATGCAGCTCGTGATCGGGAGGGTGCGCGAATCCGACGCGGCCATAGATATATCTATCTTTTTACTTTTGATTTTCTCAGCAACTACTGAACGGATTTACACCATTTAACAAAAGGGTTCTTTCTGAACCAAGAACTACCTCTTTGCCAAATTTGGTGTAATTCCGTTCAGCAGTTCGGGCTGTAGCCGTGTCTAAAGTTTCCTATGGAAAATTGCATGGGGAAAACACGTTTTGGGACCCCCCTTTTTCTAGGCCCCCGCTTGACGAATCCCCCGAGACTTTTAGGGTAGGAGCGGACCGGAGCGCCCCACAAAGTTTGAAAATTTTGCGAAGATACGTCAACCGGCAAGAGAGTTATTTCAAATAGAATGTCGCGGATTTCCTATGGATAATAGGTTGTAACTATAACTATCTACTGGCGACCGCCAGTAGATAATATACACATATATGTATCAATTAACTGCATTGCAATTTTAATTAAAAAAAAATTTTTTAAACGCTACCCCAAGCCCTCAAAAAAACACACAAGTCAAAAAAATGAATGAAAATGGTTATTATAATGTAAAGAATCGAACAGAACCAAAACATAATGTAACAAATGTGTTTTTTTAAAGAACTGTTATTAATTATTATTTGTATGAAATAAAAACTACACACAATACTCCAGTAAACCCCACAACGCAATGTAAAACTGTAATTAAATAACTTAAAAAATTGTTAGCATGTAAATAAATCATTACCAATTTAAAAAATACTATCATTAATATAATAATCTATTATTATCAATTAATATATTTTAATTAAAATACTTCTCACCCAGTTCCCAAATAAACCCCTCAGTCCAAAAATTTAATTTTCTAAAACTTTCAAAATATTAAATATGTAGATAAATGATTTCCAATTTGTAAAAATTACATAAACATATTAATCAATTGACATTAGTTATTTAATGTACAAGTTAAAAAGGCATTACACAGCCAATCCCCCATTTGACTCAACCACCCAAAAATTAATTAAACATTACTATAATTTTATAAGAAATGAATAGATACCACAATAAAATATTTAAGCCCCATGAGGACTGCCATAATCGCGGGGGCACAGCAGTGGCAGTCCAGCCACAGCCACACCAGTGGTCCGACCGCCTTTTTAGAACTTTAGCGGTCGGACCGCAATTGCACCACCGCAACCGCCAGGAAATCATGTTCCCTGGAGGTCCCGATGTGGTCTGAGGACTGCAATATGCTGGGTGGTGACCTGAGGCACTACCAAGCATATTACAACTTTCCTCACCAACAGCGGTGTCATGGAGATTCTTCCTCCATGTAACTGCTGGCGGCGAAGGGAGAAAGGGGGCTCTACAGGCCCCCCTTTTGCCCCTGTGCATGGGGGTGGATGCATGGGGGCACATGTTGTGCCCCCTGTAGATTTGCACCCCCAGTTCCTGCACGGGAAGGAATGCACAACATGGTGCATTCCTTCCCATACAGGAACGTGCATTGGCAGTCCCGCAGCGGTGCTGTTTAAGGATCACAATGAGCCTTTCCACAGCACTGCTGCAGGACCGCCACAATGCCCACCCGCCTGCCGGACCACAAAATTACTCATGATCTGGCGGGCGGGCAGCAGTAAGTTTCGGCGGTCCTGGAGCAGGGAGGTGGCATGCTGCCTGCTCCAGGGCCACCGAAACACTGAAACAGGCTCTTAGAGATTGAAAACTGAATACACTCAGCCATCATAATAAAAACAGAAATGTAATAAACAACATTTTAAACTTCAATAATATTTTAACAAGCTAAAAAACTATATACTCCTATCTACAAAATTTTAGTCCACAATATTTTTGTAGTCACACAATGTTGACCAGATATTATGGTCCAGTGGTATTTGCTATTTTACATCTGCTTGTGCAAACTTGAAAGCAACTTCATGTAAAGTGAACGCACTCATGTTAAATACTCGTACATAGTGAATTAAAACACGATTTATGTTAATATATAATAAGGACTGGTGCTTATGCCAATGAATATTAACATCAGAACATATAGACAAAACATCTATGTGGAAACAACTGGCCTTTTTGTTTTTACAAGTGTTTATACGATTAAACTGAAAATAGGAATACATAATTACTTGTAATATGGAACACAATGAATTTAAGTGCCCCTTGTGGCATGAAGTGCGATATCCTGGCTCCCATGAAGGAGAGGTTAGCTATCAAGTTAGTTGACAGGGGTGTAGCTTCACAGGGGGTGATTGGGCTGTAACACTTTCAAAATAAATGCTTTCTTGGCTTGGTAGTTGGGTATTGTGGCCCTCGGTCGGGTCTGCTATATCTGTTTTGTTTTTCCTCATTGCCCTGATATCATTAAAAGATGTTAACTTGTTCATTGTTGGATCAGGAACTTAAGTATATATAGTGACTGGTTTATCATAAAGTATCAAATCTGCACCCACAGAAGTACTTGTTGAATAGATTAAAAAATGTTGATTGATGGCTCCATCAAACATAACCGCTGGCCGTCAAATTTTTCCACCATTTTTTAATTTTTTTTAAATCAAACTCCCAAAGCGGGATCATTTCTCTGTTTTTACTTTCGCTTCGTGAACCGCAAAAATAAAAGCCAGACAACAGTCCACTCTAAATAGGACAGATGGTCAGATGGCTTAACTCCAACAGCCACTACTCAGTTGGGTCATCAGAGGAAGTTTTACATCAACTAAGTAAATTTTACTCCATCAGCATAAAGCATGCAATCCGCCTGACTTAAAATCCGATGGGTGGACCTTGAGTTTGGTGGACAGGGTACTCCATCGCCATTGAAGTGGAGAATCTGTGCACCAAGCTCAGCCCCAGAGACTCGCCTAATTAAAATCTGTACTGACCCTGCTCCTCATTGGAACAGTCCATCCCGAACCTCAGTCATCTCACCATTCACCCTGCGGCCCATTGCTTTTTTTGCTGGGAAATTTCAGATTCACACTCCCCAAATCTCACTGACTAAGCTGCTCCTCTGTTTACAAGCCAATAGCACATCTCAGTTCAACAGTTCTGGATGCATACATAAATGATTCAACCCCTACAGAACAAATTAGACAGGCCTTCCATCACTCTCTAGTGTATAACACAGCACTAAAGCCATATAGGTGGGAACAAATGTCAATTCAGCAGCACATGACTCTCATCACACAATCGCCCATCAACATGCCAAAAGAATGACTTAGTCAGACCACATCACATTCTTACATGAAAGACATTGCAGGTAAGCCAGAAAGCTAGCAAAATGTTACCACTTCTCAGCACATACCTTGCTCTCAGAACCGATACGACATCTAACTTAAACTTATCGCACTCTCCTAGTCATTTGATTGTCTGAGCCTTGCCACTATCACAGGACACCAACATCTCAAACAAACCATGTGTCAAGAACAAGCAGAAGAAACCTACTAAATCTAATTTCACCAACATGAAGAACAACTCTTCGAAAAATGTAGAGCTGAACCATTCTAACTCCTCATATGGAACAAATGGATAATAATAGAACATTCATGTATTATTCTAATTGTGCTCTACACAGCCTTGTGATGTCTTTATGTAGAAGGCTGGTGTGGGCTGTGTTCTATAGAATGTTTTTTTTTTTTTTTTTAAATGGACTGAAGGTTGGGGGCTTCAGGGAGCAGACTGGCGATGCCTGTGTCTCTGGTGGTTTATGTTTGCAGTTTCATGAATAAACACAATTTCATAGCTGGAACTGCCTCCTGTACATGAATAATACACCTCATTGTTACAACTTTATACAGCACAAACCTACAGCATATGCAGCCATGCACATAACACATCATCACTAGATAATACTTCAAACAGACCATTCAATGCTTCACTGAAAAGAGACAAAGGCCACAAGTAGCTGTATCTGTAGTCAATAGGAATTCCCATAACCATGCACAAAGGTACACAGATTCTGAAAGTGCTAGAAGGAGATATACAATATAAAATGTGCCATACAAATTCTGCTAATATAAGACAGTATAGCATAATATAGGGTACCACAAAATAACATTTCATTACCTAATATGACATTACCAAATATAACACATTACATTACCAAACAAGTAACATAGTATAACCAAAGTCTTGTTCTGCAGTTCTGAACAGTTCTCGTTCAAGACCTTCTGCTTAAGAGCACTAGCTAGTCTTTCTTCACTTTCTTAGTTTGGACCTTTCTAATGCACATATTGCCAGGGCATTGATTAATAGTACCCATTGGTGGGACAATCACTGTGCTGTAAGAAGACTTACATGCAGTGTTGGATTGACTTTTCGGGCAGTCTGGCAATGCCAGGTGGAACAACTTGAAAGGGCCAGTATATGGGCTGGTTGTTTTGGTCCAGTTACAGCCCATGGACCAAGAACAAATAGCCAACACACTGCATGCAAACACAAATCACTTTTTTAATTAGGCCCTGTCAGAACCCCTTTCAGAGGGCCATGGGGCAAGCAGAAGCTATGGGCTCAATCGTGGGGGTTGTGGCCTTTCACTCCTGATGTCCCGGGGCTTGACCTACTATTGGCCCTGAGTAACTGGGCCAAGCTCTCCCCCTTCAGCACTTGACTCTCAGTCATCGCGTGGGTCTAGTTGTTCAAGGTTCGTCAGGGAGAGGTAGGTGCAAGATATGTGAGGGCTCATAACTCAGAATAGCTCCCAGTGACCTCAATAAGATGAATGACCAGGTCGATACTAATCCTTAATGTAAAAAGCAGTATTCATTACACACGCTAAACACAGCACACTAAATATTCCACATAGTAGTCTCTCAAGGCTAGCGTTCTAGCACTTGGCTCTAGCAATTTTCAGGGCTGTGCTTACACTCTGCAGGTCCTCTCTCTCTCCCTTTTTCCTTGATTGCTGTATTCTGCATCACTGGTGGATTCTAGGAGGTAACCCAAGGTGCTGTCCACCCAATTGATGCACATCAAAGTTTGGCTTTGGCCATGAATGTTTCTCAGCTCTTTGGGTGGTAAACTGCTGAGCTCCAACATATCTCACATAGGCCTGTGGCCCTGCTTCCATGTTATTCCAACCGCCGTCTTCAGGAGAGTCCAAGAGTCATAGTGCTTCTATGTCCTGTGCTCCACATTGCCCGGCTCGAATTGCGCCCTTCCTCTAGTCGAAGGAATCAACATGTTGTGTCAGTCGCAGAAGGTGATGGCTCCCAGTTGCACCAGCTCTTTCTTCTTCACTGTTCCTGCTAGTAAGTCAGTGAAGCAACAGCATTTCTACAGCCAGCTTCAGGACTTGTTTCAGAGCCCCTCCACTGGTCACAAAAACTCCTCCAACAGGACAAGGGCCCATATGGTCTTCGTGCCCCCCTTCTCGCATATGAAGTCACTGATGCAGTGACAATCCTGATCAGGTTGGGCGAGGACCCCAATGGTCTCAATGGTCCCCTCTTGACACGTGGGGGTCACAGACATGGGCGAGGACCCTCAGTCTCAGTGAAAAGGGCGACAGGCCACAGAATCATTTGCATGGAAGATGGCCCCACAATTCCAGTGGCCCCTTTTTTGGCACACGGGGGTCACAGACATAGGTGATAGCCCCAACGAGATCAATGCCACTGAGCGACAGCCCCGCAAGGGGTTGATGAGTTCTGCAAGAAAGAAAATGGCTCTCTCATAACACCGGTCTCAAATCGAGTAGGCACCTCACACTCTGGTCACCGGGAACCACTCTTCAGGATCTCCCATGAGCCAAGCTCCCTCCAGTCTCACTCTTCCTCCTCACAGGGCCCACTGGTCTTTGCAGACAGGCAGAAGGCTGATGCTTGAGGCACAGGGCAAATGTTATTGGCTCCTAGGAGAAAGCACCTCACCCAGGTGGGAAACTAGCAGACCTTGGTCCCCAATCCTGATTCTAGCAGCAAGAAATCTTGATGATATTCCCTCTCCTGATGAGACGGTGTTGTTCAACACAGTATTGGGCACATGCTCTCACCTGTATAGTCCAAATCCAGACACACATGATTTACTGTATGGCCTTTGAAATTCATATTTATTATGTCATCTCTTTTGAGGTGCTCTCTCCTCTCTGCACTGCCCTTTGTCAAAGAGACAGTTTGTAGTAACAGGAGTGGCCCCAGTTCTAAGTGGCCCACAAAACAGGCCAAGTGAGTAACTGGGGATCACATCTGGCTGTCAGCCTCCACTGAAATTTAACCCATAAAGGTTCAAAGGACTAAGTCTTCCTCTGTCAGAATCCATGGTAGTGCTAGCCTTATCTGTCCCATCTCCCTGACAATGACTCTCTGACCAGTAACTCTTCCTGGAATCGAAGAGACCCTTCATGTGCACAAAGGATGCACTGCTCCTCTCCCTACAGGCTTCCATGTTATGTACACACACATGCAACCCTGCACGCACATGCAAGTATTATGCACTGGCCTAGCATACAAATGAAGGTGTCATGCGCTGTCCAGCGCTGCACACAGCCCATGCAGGCCAGGGCATCCCACACCTACACCAGTAGGCCCCACTCCTGTGACACAGTTAAAAATGGCTGTTTACATTACTGATTCTACTAAACACAAAAACGAGTATGATTCCACCACCATGCTCGTGTCACATAACTCCAGGTAAGGGCAGTACCCCCATACCTTCACAGGGGTAGTGCTTGGTGCACCCCTTCCAGCCTAAACAGACTGCATCAGCATGAGACAGTCCTAGGTCCTGGTGCATGATCCTTGTTCGCCCATGACAAAAAATCAGTACCAGGGATTCAGATATTATTGCAGCTGGTGCACTCAGGTCATCATGCAGGGGACTTTTCTGTCTAGGCTGACCCTGTGAGTGCCTGTTTACTTAAAGTACTAGGCGCTCATTGAAAATTGACAAATAATTCTTCAACTAACTTTCAAAAACATGTTTTAACAATATGTTAGTTAACATCTATTTTTTCTTTAAAATATTATATTTACATGTTATTTTTTGGCACAAGTACACCACAGATGTCAATACAGAAAATAACAAATAAAAGATTCAAGCTACCTATTTATTGATGTCATCTTATTAAAAAATGGCGACCAAACTAAATTTCTTAGAACACCCGACTGAAGATAATGAGGGGCCCATGTCATATTGAAACATAGGGTTCCACTAGCTATACCCGGAACCACATTGTAAAGGGAGAAGCCCACTATGCAGTGGCATAACATAAGCCCCCGCAACACCAGCAGTGCGAGGGGCCCCAGAGCTCCAAGGGGCCCACTCAGCAAAAGTGCTAGATGGTGGGCCAGGGAGGGGGGCCCCACTCCATGCAGTTTGCAGGGAGGGCCCTCAAGTTTCGTTACACCACTGGCACTATGCACTACCAGTACCAAAATATAACATTACATTAAAGCAAATACAAATATCAAATGGCATGACAATTTTTTTTTTAATAAAAGCACAGTGTAGGCACCAGGGATGGGAGACAATCCATAGTCTTAATGCTGCCAGACTGTCTGAAGCCGGAGCTAATGGCTCCGAACCCTGTCCATTATGGGTTTGGGGCCCTACAGAACTTGAACCCCCTTCATTTCAAATGGATGAATACCCTGACATCAGTCCTGCTTACCAGTCATTTACAGTTCTACTTAACAGTGTTCTGTTTGACAGTGATGGCAATTCTTTCAGGTGCATCACACTGACAAGTCGCCAAAAAGAGAACGCATCTAAAATGTCTTCGAACTGTCATTTCTTTCAGACAGTTGTGTCATCTCACCAAACTAATAGATGAAGCTGATAGTGCATCAAAACTTAATTAACGCCCATCCTTAACGGATGACTTTGCACGAAGAGTCACCAGATAGCCTTTGATCTCCAATGATGGGCTTTGGATTTTTTGGATTTTCAAGCATTATTTAGTAAGACAATAAAGGTTGCCATATTTCAATAAACAGTGCTTGACAACTGGCATAAAAATAGCTAATAACACTAGCAAAAATTAAGGGTAAACCGATAAAATATCAAATGGTAGGCTGATAGCACTGTTAGAGCTGGCTGGAATGCTGTATACAGTCGTTGCTGCAGCACTAAAATTATTGTAATTTGGTGTACTCAGCATTATCGTGAGGAAATCGGCTATGCAAATCATGATTAATCTCTATTTTCCTTTAGCTTGTGGCAAACTCGGTTTGAGCACAAAGGCCCAGATGTACGACCATTTTTGGCCGTCCCAAACGGGGAATCGGTCCATTTGCAACCGCTAAAAAGGGTTGCAGCATGTACCAAACCTATTTAGCGAAACGGTAACCTGCTACCGACCCGCAAAATAGGCTTTGCTAGTCGCTATTAGGAAAGGGCATGCCAAAGGCATCCCTTTCTAATAGCAAGTCACAGGGGGATGTAAGCTTGTTTTGCGACCGCAAATGCGGCTGCAAAACAATCGCATTTACCACCAGTTTCAAATTGGTGGCAAGCCAGTGTAAATGGAAAGTGGACCCCTTCCCCTTTGTGATTGCCAATGAAAATGTTTTAAGAGCAGGCAGTGGTCCTAAGGACCACTGCCTGCTCTTTGGGACCACTGCCTGCTCTTTAAATATGAAACTGACATGTTTCATTTTTATTTTTGAAATGCATTTCGTTTTCCTTTATGGAAAACAGGCTGCATTTTAAAAAAAAAGAGTTGCTTTAATTAAAAAGCAAACACAGACATGGGGGTCTGCTGTCCCCAGCAGGCTGCCATCCCTGTGTTATTGCCTATTCCCAATGGGTCGCAAATTGCAACATGCCTCATGAATATTGATGAGGCAGGTCATTTGCACCCCCATTGGGACTCACAAAATGTGTCTGAGACACATTGCGAGTCGCTAAAATACGTAAATTGCGAGTCGCAGAAGGAAATGGTTGTACATCTGTCCGAAAATGACTTGCAGGAACTGTGAGGCTGGATGTGTGCCTCTGTCACGCGCACTGCACTAGCAACATTCACCACATGACTTTAGAAACTGTATGGAGAATGCATTGAACTGGTTTCTTGTATGACTTTCACACAGACCCGCGCCCACTGTTAATTTGTGTAAAACTCAAAGAATTACATGTGTTACGTGTGGAAAAAATAAATAATTTAACCCGCACTTTTAGAGTTCTTGCAACAATTTAGCTGTCGGAAAATGACGTTTGTGTGCTCTCCACTAATGCACATAGAAAACTTTCTCGAATGACTACTCGTCAAGGGTCATATGTACAAAGCAATTGGGCGGTTTCCAACCGCAAAACTGCTTTTACATATGTACAAAGCACAAATTGTGATACAGTAACACGTTACCGAATCGTAATTTGTGTTTGTGATTCAGTATTTCGAAGGAGCGTGCTTTGGGCATCCCTTCCAAGTACTGAATCTGAGTGGGATGTATTAATGTTTTGCAAACGACCTCTGGTCATAAAACATTAATACTTTACCGACTCGTTGAAGGAGGTGGTAACCCACTTGCAAACTGGAAGGATTCCAATGGGACCCCTTCCCCTTTGAGAATGGAAGAAAAAAAATTTTAAGAGCAGGCAGTGGTCCTAAGGACCACTGCCTGCTCTTAAAAAATGAAACTTCAAAGTTTAATTTTTTTTCTAAATGCATCTTGTTTTCCTTTAAGGAAAACGAGTTGCATGTAAAAATTATTTTTAAAAAGATCGCTTTTTAAAAAGTAATTACAGACATGGTTGTCTGCTGACCCTAGCAGGCCACCATCCCTGTGATTCTTAACATTCCTAATACCTCATTAATATTCATGAGGTTGATCAATTTGCAGCACACCAGGTATCGCTATTTGAAAGATGTATGTTTTCTTACATCAGGAATTGTGATTTCCTAATTGAAATTCAGTAAGAATCTCATTTCCTACATTTTTTGCACATCGCCCTAAATTTCTTGCTAACAGTATGCGATCTTAGAAGGGGTGATGTGGTCTTCCACTGATTATATGACTAACTGTTTGGGCTGCAGCTCCTGGTGACACTGGTGGGACTCGCTGTTCCAGGGTCCTGTTTCTCTGTATCACTGGCACCAGCTTCAGCTGCATGGAGAAGGAGGCGTCTCGATCGCGCTCAAAGCGCTGCCTCCTCCGCAGTGCTGGACGTGCCTTGGCAAAACCCAAGCCAAGGGCGGACCCGTCTGCACCCGTCCACGGCCGGCCGAGGCTGGGCTGGGCCACGGCTCTTGATTCTGTAGTTTGGATAAGACTCTGGGCGTTCTATGATCTGTGGCTACTTAAAAGGGACTTGGTGTAAGTTTTGTAATTTAGTACTAGGTGAACTCGCTCCAACCGCCCCTGTTCCCCTAGTATTTTAGAGTTCTGCTTAGCAGAATTGCTCTTACCTTCTGTTTTTGGGGAAAACATTTTGCTCCATTAGGAGGAAGAAATGTGTAGCTTTGTCTAAAGGAGGGGAAAAGGGCTAGATTCCCTCAATCACTGCCTATCTCACTACGGCAACGGGCGCTATTTCAACAGAGCTTACCATGGTAGAAAACCTTATTGAGGCGGTCCAGAAGCTAATAACTGACCCTTCCCTTCCCCTCTTATTGCCTAAAATTCAACCCTTGGGTTCTTTGGCTGTTCCAAGTGAGTCAGGTGATCAATAACATTCACGACCTTCCCATCCAGCTAAAATGAGTAAGGGGTAAAAAGGGGTAAAATGAACAATTCTTGCATTGTGGGGGACGATGCAAGCACCAGCGAGCTTAAAGAGACCCTGAAAATAAACCTCATCCCCCAAAAGGAAACGAGGGGAAGGAAAACTACATAAGTCAAACTCCAAGAGGTGCAGTAAGGATAAACCTCTGCATCCAAATAGTGTTGGGCAACAGACACTATCCGGCCCCTCTCAGCCGGGAAATGGAAATGTTATAATTACGAGCGCGTCACCAGATTTTCAGGCTTGGAATCGATCGCTAGTGACAGGAGTGGAAGCACTCTTGGATTTCCTCCTAAAGACTCTAGTGGGCCAATTTAACTCTTTGATGGATAAAATTCAATCTTTGACTGAGACCCTTAACAGGATTTATCCTGGCCCTTTAGTGGCTCATGGCCCACTTCCTATTATACCACTGGTACAAGGCTTCACAAGGTCTCACCGCTCCCCCCCCCTTTATCTTACTTGCCCAGGATAAGGGAGCAGGATACAAATTCCATCGTGTCCAACCCTCAAGTGCTTAACCACAGTGTCACCAAACGGGCCCCTCAGACCACTTGTGTGCCTCGTGCGCTCTCCCGCAAAAACAAGGATTTACCCAGACTATCTACACCTGCTGCCGGAATGTACACCATATGTGATTATCTTGGAGGGAGTTCCTCCTCTTGAATAAAATGATAAAGAAGACACGCAAAATGCAATCAACAAAGCAGATCATTGGTGTAAACAAAACGTGGGATGTAGGGTTAACCTAGCCAATAAAATCATTATGGCCTGCAGCCCCCAGTTCCAGATTTAAAAGTGTCTCAGTCAAAATTAGTTAGCATAATTTTAATAAAATGAATTATAACTTTTTTTTAAAACAGCCTGTGTGTATTATTCAAGAATTGGAAGCCATTCTTGAAAGAACACTGTCTAGTGAAAAGAAGCATATTTCCCTCTATTGACTGGCCATTTTAATATCAGCATGTGCAATCATAGTGGTAAACAGGTTTGCGGATTTACTAATGTAAAGGGCGATAATGTTAGCCACTTCATCCATAATGCCTATGGGGAAGTTCTTAGCCATTTAATACTCACCCAAGACCTCTTATTTTCATCAGATTTGCATGGGGAAGATTATAGCAATCCATCTGCCTTTGTTGGCAGGGGAGAAGGTAGTGTGATCGATTTTATCTTACTCTCAGAGGATTTGGCCTCTCTACTGAGGAGCCACCAGGTACACCACTCTCCACTGATCGAACACCACCCTATTGTCATCAGTTTTTCTTCCCCTGCCCAATGCAACTCTAGATTAACAACTACAAATACTTTGTGTTACTCAGAAAATAAGGGGGTGCAGATGAAATGGGCACAAATCGATGCACATGTGTTCTTCAAAGATCTGATTAGCAAGAACCCTGGGGCTACTGCAAACTGTCTCTTAGAATAGGCAATGCCGGGTAAAATTCGGGAGAGTTTTACGGACTTGCCTCAGTCAATTCATCAAATGCTGACTAGAAATAAACCCACCAGTGCCTGCCCAGCCCCCAGATGGTTTAACGCAGAGTGTACTATGGCTTACAAAGCCCTAAAAAAGGCCACCAACATGACCATGACTCCCCACAACTCGATAACTGTCAGGGCAGCTAGGAGCGCCTGTCGGCAGACGCTTGATAACAAAAAGAAGGAATTAAGTCATAAAGCTTGGGAAGATCTAGAAAGAGCTGCAAAAACTAAGGGACACTTGAGCATTTTGGTAAGCTATTCATCGACCGTTTTTTACAGGCGATACCATCTTGGGAATTGACTGCCACATCCCCAAACAGGAATGGATAATACACTTCTTGCAAATTTTTGATCCTGATGATTTGGACTTAAGAAACCAAATTTTCCCAGTTTCTGCTGATGTCCCCCACTATACCAAGTTAACATTATCTGAGTCCATCACGGTAGCGGCTGTATCCCAAGCTATTGCTAGTTCTGCAGCAGTAAAGGCACCTGGCCCCGATGGGGTACCTGTTGATTAATTTAAGTATAATATCACTTTTTGGGCCCCCCCTTCTAACTAACGTTTTTAGAGCTATCATTAAAACTGGCCCTATAGACAGTTTGCGGGAATTGATTACCGTACCCATCTTTAAGAAAGGGGATAGGAACCTCCTGGCAAATTGCCACCCCATATCCCTATTGGATTCTTCAGCAAACTTACTTGGGCGTGTTATTCTAGGTAAACTTGAAGAATGGGCAGAGGCACACTCTTCTTTTCTGAAGAACGGTTTGGTTTTAGAACACACTTGGGGGTGGTTGAAGAGGCACTTAATCTCTCACTAATCCAAGGTAAAAACATCAAGGCCAGGAGAGGAGCAATCTACATGACATTTATGGACCTCTCCTGTGCCTTTGATCTAGTGGATAGGGAGAAATTGTGGGGGTTTATGGAAGCAGCGGGCCTTGAACCTCCCCTACTGGACCTTTTAAAAAGACTCCATTGGGATACGCTCATAAATGTCCATTACACACAATCCGGTGACTGTACACAAGTCATAAAAGTTACCCGAGGTGTTAGGCAGGGCTTATATTACCTCCCTTCTTTTTTGATTTTATATAAATGCCCTAGGTACATTTTTATTCTCCAGAGCCATAGATGTTCCTAGAATAGGATCACGCTTTGACCCCATACTTTTGTACACGGATGACACTGTCCTTTTGGCCCATACTGCAAAGGCGCTACAGAATCTTTTAGATGGTTTTAAAGATTTTATCAGTACAGGTGAACCACAAGAAATCTTTTATTCTTACCAGTGGGCCAAGAATTACACATTCCAAATCTTTTCATACAGGAGGATCTCTCATTACCAAGATCTCAAAATGTAACTATCTGGATATACTTTTTGACTCCAAAATGATGTGGGGTCGTCTAATTACCCAACAAGCACAGAAGATGGCCGCCTCCTGTGAAGCAGTCTTTAGCTTTGCTAAAAAGTTGGGTCATAGGCCCCTTAAAGAGATGCTTATGCTGTATAAAAGCAAATGTGTTTCAGCAGGCCTATATGGGGTGGGGGTGGGGGTTATGCAAAATTAATAAATTCTTGTGCAGATTGTTATCAATCCCCAAATCTACCCCCAGTATCAGTTCTCACGGTGAACTTGGCCTACGCTTCACAGAGGACGAGGCAAGCTTGGAACCTATTCTTTTACAGCATAAAGTGTGGGTTACTCCTGAGCTGAGCTTCTCTCGCAAAATAGCTGAGGACTGCCTCAAATTGAGCCAGGGACATCTTAAAGATTTTAGGGGCCCTGGGCCAAACAGATTTTGGGGCCCCTGTTCAAAACAGCTTTGCATTTATAATCCAGTTTCAGCTTTTTCATGCCTTCTTTAGCCAGGTCACTGACAGCGCACAGGCACACTCGTCCACATTTTAAATGTGTTTACATCTATATTTAGGGATAGTGACTTGTGGTTTTAATATTGTAACACAGCAGCAGCTCACTGATATTACTGCAAATGATCTCTGTGACCCCCTCCCATTTCTCATATATGGGGTCCTGTTTTGATCTAAAAGAAAGTTTTTATGGATGTTACATGAAACATAAACACAGAATTTCTCTTCAAAATGTCCCTAATAGACTCTCACACATCACCCACATTAAAAATAAATTAAAGGAAAACGGCATTTAAAACAATTATTTTAAGAATTACTCAAGGTCATCAGGGCAACACTCTCTGCAGAACAGAGATGGCTCTATAAAGGGGCCCTCTGAAAGGCCAGGGCCCTGGGCTAGAGCCCACTTTGCCCATGCCTTAAAACGTCTCTGAACTGAGCAATTCAGTAGCTATCCCATGGTTGGCATATGTTAAGAACTCTCTCAAAGATCTTAGGTTAAGTACATTTTTTGATGCCCGAACAAATACCAACATCTGTGTTAAAGTGAGATTAAGAAGATTGTTTTCTACACACAGTGGGAGAGAGAGAATTGTATTATCTTTAAAACTGGTCACCATCTCTACATGTCTCACTCTCCAAAACCTTGGATATTGAGCCTTATCTTAGCTGGATAGAGAAACCAGAGTGCAGATTTTACCTTATCTGCTTAAAACTACGTACAATTCACTACCTAGTGGCTTTCACTCAGAGTCTTGGTTTAAATCACTCCTGTGTTGCCCATGTGATGGCATTTTGATTCAATCTGCTTCGCACTTAATGCTCTTTTGCACAGTGTATGGCACTTTTAGAGCCCATTATTTATATTGTTTTTTACACCCATGAAGTTTAGATCACAGAAGGAAGGTTTGCAGTATATCCAGCGCTTAAACTCCCATGCTTTATGCCATGTGGTTTCAAACGTTATTGTCTCTTCTTTCAAATTAAGGAAGATGTATACTAATTGAGCATGACTGAGTCTCGCTTTCTGCACAAATGGGTTTTATTTTACAATAACAAATTTCCTTTGTTAAAGGTACATAAATAGTTTTTGCTACAATTGAGATTGTTTTGGATAATGTAACCATGTTCCTCTGTATCTGTCTGCGTGGCCTTTTTGGGAGTCAATTGTCCAGTAATGACTTTTAAAGTTTTAACTTTTAATTGTGTATTGATGATTAATTTCTGTATGTTGTATGCATATTTTTATGTGCTTTTACAGTCATTAATTTGACCGAATAAAGAATTTTGATTGATTGACTAACTGTGAAATTGAGACATGACATTTACTCCAGCACTTAAATTTGACCACTGATGTGTGATGCTGGGGAAGCCGTCTGTGCCTCGTTTGACATGTCTACCAAAGTTAGACCCATACAGATTAATTCCTAGTGGTTAGCGCAATATTAAATGTTTGAATTCAAATAGAATCCTCTTTGTCGGTGGTTCTAGAAATAGATTGACTAACATGCGAAAAATAAACACTGAATATTATATGGCACAAAATGAAAGGCAGCAAAATAAATACTGTACTCTATTTCAATAAAGTTTGAGCACAGAAGCCTTAATTAAATGTATCTCGGTAAATGTGACGTGTCTTGCCCAGTTAAAAAATCGGTTTATGACTTGCTCAGGATTCCTTGCTCTGACGAAAGATAAAATTCTATACCAGCAATGAGATAGAATAAAACGTCTTTGTGGAAGACAAAAAGGATTGTGCTGCAGGGATGGTCCGGAAGTTAGCTTTCAAACCTGGACTTGGTTATAGGGTGATGAGAAGAAATCCAACCTTTGCAAATGTAAGGAGATTTTCCAGTAAAGCTACAATAATTTAATTACAAAAAAACTTCTGATACTTCTAGCCATGAAATCTTTTTTGGCATGGACACTGACAGAGTAAGTACAGCAGGCTAAGTGATTACTGATAAGTTTGAATGTATGCCAGCAAATAGACACTGTCCTTTGGAGTAGGGCGGGGGAAAGCCTGTGCCATGCATTATTGGAAACTCCTTGCTCCTGGCAAAACCCCGCCCTCTTCAGCAGTCCCCTCCTCCCCCCTTCCTTTTACCATGCTCACATATCATTTCAAACTGTTATTTCCGTCAAGGAACATTAACACGTTCGAATTGATGTATTACGCATTACGCTCTCTTGCGTGCCAATCTGTTTGTGATTAGAATGGAAAATCAATACAAGACTGATTCATAGGCAAACAAAGCCTGACTGCGGGAACAGCTATTCCAGATGACATAAATGTATAATAATGATTTACAAACTACAAAATACATTTCCTGCAACGGATAGCAGTAGCTCTGTGAAACGTTTAAGGCACCAGGGGCAGAGCCAAGAAGTTAACAGGCCTAGAACTGCTGATAAACACCTTTGACAGACCAGAACCTCTGAACAAACCTTAAAACACTTAACCCGCTCGGGGCGGGGCCACGTGCTCAGACGCGGAGCGGTCCATATGGGAGGAGGTAGGGGGGCGCGCAGTTGTACTTTAGACTGGGCACGTTCCAGGTTTTTATTTAAAGCAGAAATACTGTAAATGAGAACTTTAAAAAAATACTACAGTTTCTGTTCTGGGCCATTAATATTTCAGTCAGATCTATCTGTTACGTAATTGGTTCCTGATGCTCAAACTTGGAACCCACTTGAAAAGCTTGAAACTTGAAGCACACAGAATAATTTGTTACACTGAGCTATTCATCCGAAATGCCATTGTAAAATAAACCAATCTCAAAATGAAACTACCATACCTTCTGTGATGGCACTGTTAGGAAAGCAGTAGCACAGCCATTTTATTTTGCTCTTTGCGGGAAAATAAAAGATAAGTGCGTCCAAGCAAAACATATTTTGTCGCCTGTTTCCATGTTTAAGATGCCTTTTACTTGCACTGTATCCATACAGGGTACTAGAATAGTAAATGAGCAACGTGGGCTTTTGGAACAGAAGTTATTTTTTTCAGCAAAGGCAGGTAAGTTTGAATTACAGTTTTGGTCATAGATTTGACAAGGAGCATAAAACGCATCATTCCAATTTTGTATTACGGCCAATATGGGAACGTTTTATCTCAATATCATACCAAAGTAAATACAACTTGAGGCACACGCCTGTGATGCCAATTGTCCACAAGTTGCAGAAACGCACAGCACAAGAAACAGGTCTGTTCTAAAGTGCATACATTTAACTCGGAATTTCTCCAAGACAGTGCTCGAGACACGCAAATCATAGCTCAGAAACAGCGAGCAATGGTTGCCTCTCTGTTTCTGTTGCCGCTGTGTTTTCTGAAACTCGTGCACAAGCTCGGAAAAAATTCGAGCTAAATATATGCTTTTTAGCAGTGGCGGCTCGCATAGGGCGTGCTGCGGGGCGGTGAGGCGGGGGAGGGGCAGGGTAGGGGGGGTAGTAAACTAGGACATACGACGGAGGATGTGGTCCGTCGGCTAGACTGCCGACTTTGGTGCTGGAAGGTTCGAGCCTCGGGGTCGCGTCCACATCCTGTGATTCTGGGCAAATCACTTAATCTCCCCGTGCCTACCAAAAAAAAAAAAATGAATGTGTCCTTGTGTAACGTAACCGGTGCTCATGTAAAGCGCTCCAATACCTTCGGGTCGAGTTCGCGCTATATAAATCTGCAAAAAAAAAACAAAAAAAAACGAAGGAATGTAATAATTACTTTCCTCCGTTCCGTCGTATGTCCGAGTTTACTTTTAAACTTATGTTTGTCATAAAACTGTTAAAACCATTCAAATGTTTCTGGAGGCCAATTGCTATTAAAACGGCGTCATCTGCATATAAAAGAACTGGGACTGGCCGGGAGGCGATTTTAGGGATATCATCACTACATATACTCAGGGCTTTGTCTAAAGAATGGATATAGAACAAAAACAGAAAAGGTGCCATTATACTTCCCTGCCTAAACCCTCTGGTTACCTTTATACGCTATGTACAATCGCCCATGTTGTGTATAGCATACCTTGGTGGTAGTATCCCAGAGTAACCACCTAGTGAGGTTTAACAATGGTGGGTCTACCCCAGCTGCCTTCATCAAAGACCACAACGTTCCTCTATCTACCAAATCAAAAGCACGGGAGAGGTCAATAAACGCCATGTGTAATAAACCTCTCCTGCAGTGGCGTAACGAAACTTGAGGGGGCTCCCCTGCAAGATACGCGGAGGGGCCCCCTCCGACCTCAATCAGGAGCTCTCCGGCCGAAGTACTGTGCTGAGGGGGCCCCCTGGAGCTTGGGGCCCCACCCCACACAACGCGGGGGCTGCGGGGGCCTGTGTTACGCCCCTGCTCTCCTGGCCTTGATGCATTTTTCCATGATGAGGGATAAAGGTTTTGGAGAAGTGACTTACCCACTCCTGTTCTAAAATGTGGCATTTAATTCCATTTGGGGGCCTCCAGAAAAAAGGTCGGTTTATAACCTCCAAAAAGAGCCTGCTGTCCTTAGTTGGGCCCCTTTATCTAGGTCTTCCCATGCTTTATCCCAAATTTCCCTTTTCCTAATTTCTAGCGCTTTTTGTAGCATTTTCTGGCTGATCTTACTGCCTCACTGTTGAGCGGGATTATCAGTGGCGGTTGGCATGTAAGGAGGGTAGTGAGGCGGGATGCAAAAAAATAAAAATTATTAATAAATAATAAAAAAAAATACACTTACTTTCAATCCTAGCGTGACGTCCTCCTCACTCAAGTCCAGGCAGGCAGGCTCCAACGCAGGACCAGGAAACTGCAGTAGCCAATCTTGGCGCTGCTTTCATGCAGCATGAAAGCAGCGCCAGGATTGGAGGGAGCGGCCTCTCTCGCCGCTCCCGTAGGCACTGGAGCCCTATGCTGTCTTTAACCCAGCTGTCTTAGACAGCTGGATTAGAGAGGTTTAAACTGCAAATGTCTGGCTGGCCGTCGCAAGATGGCCGGCTAAAAAGACAGGCGCACTGTAACCTTAAGTGCCCTGCCTATCACTGCTTTCTGCTGCTGCCTGACTGACAGCAGCATAAAGTGGAAAGCATCTCCCCTGTCCTGACGCTCTTCTCGGGACGGGGTTTTGAAAAATAAAATAGTAATAAATTAACTTTATTACCATTTAATTTTTCCATATCTGGGGGCAATTTAGGAGGTGGGGCGACGCTCCTCCACCTTAATGGAGGAGCCGCCCCTGGGAATAATGGTGTTTTTTTTTAGGGCTTTTAAGGCTGAAGTACAGTCTGAATTGAACTAAGGGTGCTGTTTGTGATCTTTCGATGTCCTGGTGCTTGTTAGCAGTCGGGTAGCTGTCTTACATATTACTGTGCAGTGATCTCGGATCTTGCTAGGGTCACCATCAGGAAAGAGACATTGAGAAATCTCCTGGCTAGCTTGTCATTAAGTCTTCAAAGAATTGGCATGAGTCAATGTGATCCCATTTTATCCGTACTACATGGTTAGCGGAAAAATAATCTGGGAGGTCTGGTGCATCACTAAAGCCCAGAAGCAATTGGATAGTAAAACTTAGAATGATCGGGTTGTGGTCACTGTATGGGAGGAGGCACACCTCATGATTTAATAGTTTCTGGTTAAGATCTTTAGAAATTAGCGCAAAATCAATCATACAGCCCTTGCCTCTGCCTACAAATGTGGGCACATGGGTGATGTTTTGACTATTAAAATCAGATGAAAAAGACATATTATTTATAAGCATAATTTTGTTTAGTGCAGCCCCATATGCCATGTGTTTTGAAGGGACTTACATCTTCCCTTTCACCGTCAGCGAATCCACATATACAATTATTACTGAAGATACATTGCTCAAATTAAAATAACCTACCCACATGATTGGTTTATAGCACCCCTTGAGCCTTGAATGATTTTCTAATATTTCCCCCATTTCCTCTATAATGCCCACGGGTTGCACTGAGAAAAAATTTAAATAAAAGTTTACCAAAATAACATTAACTAAACAGATGAAAAAATATGTAAAATCAAATACCATGGGTTAACCTCTAGTACTTTGATGGTAAGATTCTCAAATTTTACCGATATGAAAACAACCAGACCCCCCCTTTCCCGTCCTTGCTGGTGGCGGAATTGCCGAGAAGAATAAGATTTAAAACCATCAATGTGGATGGGTTCAGTAGCCCAAGTCTCCTGACAACATACTATATTGAATGTACAAAAAAGGGGTACCCAATCCTTATTGGTCTGCTTCTGTCGAATCCCAGCGATATTCCATGATATAACTTGCAACCTCTGTCCCCTACCTTCTTTTAGCTGTGGTAGTAGTTTGGTTTAACATTTGCCATGAGAAGGGCTCACAGGTCATATCTTCGGCTGGGCAGTTATGCTCTCCCTCTTTTGCAGCTGTATCAGGCAGTCAATCATTTTCCGTGAGGCTGGAGAGTGCTTCAAAGTGATTAGACAAAGCTATAAATGGGTCACGGTGGTGACCTAAATCAGGCCTTAAATTTGGACAGGGGACCCTATTATCACATATTGATGCTGGGGGTAATAATAGTACCCTAGTGACGGGCCCTGACATGTTGGATGAGAGGTGTAAAAGAATTCAGGCGGGCCAACAGATGATGCACGTAACCTGGGCCTCTAAAATTCAGGACCACACAGTCCCCTCATGTGGTCTTTCTTGAGGGACCAACCCAGTTCCCTCTATGGGCCATATTAAATTTGTCCGCCAAATCAAATTGGCAGCCAGCATTGATCTTACACCAATGTGCGGCTATGTTAGTAAGGCTTTGACAGTTCTCAAAACACCCCTCAGATAGGGGTGTAACCCATTATAAAATGTTAGTGTATGGCGTACTTTCTGGTGAGAGATGTAGGTTCAATAAACGGCTATCGGGAGCTATGTGTACCGCCTTCTGGGGGTTGTGCGCACCGGCATAGATCGATGGGTACCCCCTACTGCGCTGACTTGCAAAAATAACTCTCGAGCTCTGGGTGCTCAGGATATTACTCTGGGGGGTGTTTCTGTCTCTGTCGCTCTTGGTAATAGCTTGGGATTTAGAGCAGGCCAATACTTGGTCTCCTCCAGACAGGACCGTGATTCCTTTTTGTGCCTCCTCTAGGGCCTAAATTTTATCTGCTAGGCACTTCGCCTGACCCATTATTTCCTCACAGAAGGTTGATAACATCTTTTCCTGTGCAGCAACAGATGACTGGCAGCATTTTTGAGAAGAATTGCTAACTCAAATGTACCAGCATGGAATGCTTTCTGGCAGAGTAACATTCAGAACATCAAGATGGCTACTGGTATTGTCTCAGAGGAAGATGCAGAGCAAAAGCGTAATTTACATAAGCATTGTTTGACCAATGGATTTGTCAAATGCAATTTCACTACAGCATCTTTATTTACATGCTTCCTAACTCTCATCAGTTGAGGATGACTTTTAGCTGCTTTCAAGTGTTCTAAGACCAGGTTTCAGTCAAAGCTCTGATAAGTATACTGAAGCAGACAGTCTTGCAGGTGCTATACTGCACAACTCATGTTGGTGCTCCATTATGAAAGCTTCTTGCCTAGGTCCACTTATAGAACATTTATCACTTACTTCCTGTAAATATTCATTGAGTCATTGAATCAAATCTCTGCAGTGTTGGCAACTCTGGAAGTAACATGTGGATCTTGCTAAACCATGAACTCACTATCTGCTGCAAGTGGTGCAAACAATTTTATTGGACTTGATTGTTAATTAAAAGTCAGAGTGTGCAGGATTAAAATTCTGTGGGTGAAGGTGTTCGAAACCGACGCACTTTGTGCTTTACAACGTTTTGAATGTTGTTGTCTTCCGACAAGTTTGCCTTTTTCTGAAATTCTGCTGTCCTTAGCTACTCTAGTCTAAAAGACACCCACATCAAGCACTAGCACATGAATGAAAAGAAAGAGCATATTTATTTATTTATTTATTAGCAATATTTTTAAATTAAAGGCCTAGAGCTACCTGGACAATAGAGAACCTCACAAAAAATGGAACACGATTTATATTACAACAGAGACAAATAAAGGACACAGGTAAGTTGAACAAATGTACCTGTTAGTCTTTAAACTTGCTTGTGAATAAATGAGACTCCAGTCTTTCCAGGACGATGCTAGGCTATTGTTTGAATCTGGGTTGTTTGTAGGTCTGGCTTCATAAGTGTTATTGTTTATTTTTTAAGCAGGTAGGTGATTCGGTGTGTAGAGATTTGAGCATAACACAGCTCACTTGAAAGTTGATTCTGTCCTCCTGAGGAAGGCAGCAAAGATCTTTTTGAATGGAAGTGATGTGGCCTGACTTCTTCATGCAAAAGTTGGGCTACTGCGTGTGAAATGAATTTGATATGATTTGTAGCATATTTAGGGAGTCCAGCCAGTGGTGCATACTGCTGTCGAAATTTGAGAACACCAAAGATTGTACTGCTACTGATTTTTTGATCAATTTATCTTTAGGTGATTAGGGATCAGTATTCACCAAGAGCATCTTTTGGCCACGGGAGACCTATGGAGGCATGATTGGTATGATTATACAAGATTGCTTTAATATAAAAGAGAAAATGGATGTACTCATTCCCAAATGTTGGAGCTTGTGGAGCCTCTTAAAACCTTCGGAAAATTAGAAATGTGAATATTGAAAGGATTGTCAAAGTAGAGATCATTGCTTTGAACCATGATTAGAAACCTTTCGTAGAAAGAGTCTCAGCAGAAGAAATCTGAACCAATACTCAACGGTATATATACAGTTGACTGAACAATGCACATAGGAGACAAGGAACCATCCATTTAACCAGATGCATCCTAAAGGTAGTGTAGAAAAAGTGCAATCTCACCTTTTCTCTCCTGTACTTTACCTTCATTTGAATATTTAAATGAAAATAGAGCTTGGGGTGTGTTTGTAGATGGCGGGTGGCAGCTAAATTTTTGTGAACATATAAACAAGAATAAGATTGCAACAATGAAAAATGTATTTCAATTCCTACTCCAGGCTCAATGATCCTATCCTTCTCAATATTTATATTTTATGTTGAAATCAGACCAAAATGTGTTTCACACCCATGCAAGGCATTGTCAAGGATTTTAAAATATAAAACAAAGCAAAATACTATTTCAATAGTAATTTGTTTAAGCAGGTCTAAAAATCCTTATGTTTCCTTTAAGTTTTTACTCTTTTTTTATTAAATCTGTTCTTGCAAAGATGTACAATGTTGCCATTGGTTTAATTTTAAAATTAAAATATGATTGTGTACATTATTTATAGCTATTCGTTTGTCACATTTAATAGCTATTTCATGTTTCTAACATTTAATTCTTACTTTAGTTTAACATTTCAAGATTTTCATGTGTTTTCAATCATTGTAAATTAATGGCTTCTTGTTCATTTCCTCATATTCAGCCTAAAATGATTGACACAATGTCCAAACAGTCTGACCCACGAACCAAAACTGCTTTCTGTGAGGAATGCTTGGTTTGACGTTGGTAGCATGAAAAAAGGAGCAACAAGGCCTTTTGGCATATGACTTCAAAGTAAGCACTAGCCAAACAACAATGCAGTCAGAAATAGTGCACTTAAAATGTCTGAAACAAGCTATTTAAAAAGACAACAATTAAATAACATTTCCTACTGAACTGAAAAACATCTGAAATAGTGGTCAAAAGTTATTCAAAATAAGAGGGTACCTATAAGAAACCTGTGTAAAAGTGCCTTTTTTGGCCTTATGACGAGGACGGCGGTCCATAGGACTGCGTACTCGTGATAGCGGTCCGACCACCTCCACACTGCAGCACCGTGTGCCGCATTAGGAGTATGGTGGTTGGACCGCCACAGAACCGCCTCCTCCCCCGGAATACAGGATCCCGCGGCGTGGCGATCAGGCATAGTAATATGCTGGTGGAGCCGATGCAGAGCATATTAAGAGTTGCCAACCCCCCACCCTTTCTATGGCAGTGAGCCCACTATGAAAAGGGTGGCAATGGGGCAACTAAGGGGCCCTGATAGGGCCTCCTGCTGCTGCTAGGCCTGGGGGTGCATGCGGGGGGTGGCACATGCCGTGCCCCCTGGATTTGCAAACCCATTTCCTGCAGGGTGTGGCATGTATGCCACACCGTTTAGGAAGGTGCAGTCGGCGCTCTGACAGTAGCGGTCTGCATGTTAGGCTCTTCTATGAGCCTAACAGGGCGCTGCTGTCAGACTGGTGCAGGACCGTCCGACAGACCAGGATTGAAGTCCTAATCTGGCCAGCGGCAGCACCATGGCTTTGGCGGTCCTAAAGTGGACGGCGCGTTGCACCGTCTGCTGTAGGACTGCCAAAGTCGTAATAAGGCCCCTATTGATACCTTAAGTAAAAGGAAAAAAGGTGATGGGATGTCAAGGTGCCCTCCATTCAGCTAAGACATGAACTCCCTTGTGACTGACCTGCAGTTGACCTGCAATTGAAATTCCAACTGGTCCATTGAAATTCTTCTTAGCAGGTAACAATTTCATTAGTCATGGAGGAACTTCATTTTTTATCGGATTTAATTGACTAATTTTCACAAAGTTTTATGAATTTAAACTTAAAATATTAAACCAGTTTGTCATTGGTGATGAAACTTAAGGCCTAATAAAAGTATGTGATGTTTCACTCCTAGTTTTGCAGAAAAGTAATGTAGTTCATGTCCTAGGCATATGCACTGTGGCAGCAAAACAATGTTATAGTTCCATGCACTCAAATATGAAAATGGTGAATCCCGGACTCAGCTATGTGAAGATTATTCTTGTCTTCCGCTCTACCCATGGCCCTCCCACCTCTGCCCACTATACCTCAAAGGAAATTTCCCAACAAGAGCCGCAATTTGGCTAAGGACTTTTCTAGTGCCTGGCTCTACTGGGCCTCCTAGTTTCCTTCTCTGAATGATAAGAGTAATTGGAATCTAGTCAAATACATAATGAAGCAAATGGGATTAGCCCATTTAGTCCACAACAATTTTCACTGTTGACTTCCTGGTTTTTGGATTTTTTTTGTCACACTACATGACTCTCATTCATGGTATATTCACTGTAACTCCACTCAGCATGTTATCTGCCAGTGTCAGCTTTTTAATGAAGGCAGCTGCTGTGCAGATAGAGTAAGTGGCGCTGGGTTGGTTACATGTGAACACATGTGCACAAATGAATTCATACGGGTGTGGGCTCAGCGTATGAGACTACCGTCATGCACACAGTTGGCCTATAACAGAAAGGACTGTACAAGCATTAGTAATGACCTGGGTAGGCATTCTAAAATAAATTGGCATTCATAAAGTAGGCCTCTAGTGCTTACTAGAAAATGGGTGGTGTTTTCATTGTCTTATACATAGGCAAAATATGCCCTAAACTACATTTTCGCCCCACTTAAGACTATAAGGTCCAACAAGGTACCAAATTGGGGTAAGACATGCATGCCAAGTTTGAATTTGCAGTCCCCAATAAACCACATCCACATCTAATGGGACATCAGGATTTGTCAAATGTCTATGGATCAGCTCATAATCAGATTCCAGGCTTTTGCCTCCCTACTGGGCCAAGTCAACAGAAGAATCAAAGCCCGCTCCCCAAAAAAGCACAATCAACAGTGATTTCATCAGTTTCTGGGAAAGTAGGGAGCGGGGAGGAAATCTATGTTAATTAGCTTGTTACACTGCGCCTGGGCTGAGTCAGCCCATGCCCATTGGAGCAAAGGAGGGTGTCTAAACTTCTGGGGCAAAACAGAAGTATCTTGCCTTCGAAGTTTTGGTTGGGGAGTGATCAGACAGTGGTGTCAGCTAGGGGCACAGCTGAGGCTCTCAGAGAAGCTCTTTCTTGAGACAACTTGAAGTATGCCATCTTGGATTGTCCAAGAATGGGGTGCAGAAGGTTTGGGACAGAATTGGAGGGATAATCTGGCACTCTAGGATTGGCCACTGGTTACTTGGCACTTAAAACTTTCCACCCCCACTTAAAAACCCCTGCACAAAGGAAAGACTGTTGATAAGATCCTGGACCTGTGAGAGATGACAGCGAAAGAACGTCCAGCTTAAAGGAGAAGCCACCTGGCGCCCTGCAAGGATGGACTGATGCCATTGATTCCAGCAGACCTCCAGGACTAGAGTTGGTCTCTTTAGGGTCAGTGCTGCTGGCAACCCGAAGTCCCCTGAGGACCAGTTCAGGGAATAGACCCAGACTCCACTATCACCCGGTTGCCATTCAATAAGCCAGAAGGCTCTGGGGCCTGGAGAGTGTGGCAACAAAGGTATTTTGCTGGCTGGTTGTGGATGGGCTACACTTGATTCCCACACCAACAGGATAGGCACACAAGGCACAGGGCAGGTCTGGCGCAAGGAGCCCTAAAATTCAGTTCCCCACAAAATGTGTGCTTTTAGAAGCCAGGAGACCTGAAGAAAATCCTTCTGGTAGCCAGGCCACGAGTACCAAATGAAGAAAATTGGCCCAAAGTGGCCAGAGATAAGCTACTTCAAAGATTTGCCCTCTTAAAGCAAAAACAAAGAGAAGGTACATACCGCTCAGCTGCATTTCCCTCTGAATCACCCTAGGGTGGGCCAGGGCCCGGGCATCGACTCAATACTAGAGATTTTATACCCCAGAGAAGGGACATCAATGTGGCCCTCTCCCAGTGCTTCTTTTCTGCCCCTGGGGCCACCATCTCTCCGGGGACCGGCGCACTGAAGATGAGAAGGAGTGGCACAAAATTATTTCCTCCTCAGGGAACGTATCCCATGAGGCAGGGACACTGTCCCTGGGTGTGCTGCCACCCCACTTCCCTGTGTTTGGGGAGCAGGTGTGCCCAGCACCATAGAGTTGCTCCCAGCACAGGAGCAGACAGAGGATTTGCTCCTACCGAGGTAGGAGGAGGAAAGTAGATGCCAGCTCCCAAGTAGCAGAAGAGCTCCATGCGGGGAGCCAGCGAGGTCGCAGGAGCCTTGGGGCTCCCACTACCGCCCCAATGAGCAACCAAGCATGGGGATATGCCAGGTGGGATCGGGGTAGCCCAAATACAAAAATGCTAGAGGCCTGAGACCATTGCGCAAGACTTCAATCAAGAGTGGAGAGAGCTTCTCATTAAATATTTATTTTGCTGGGCAAAGAGCACCCCATAAAGACCAGTGAGGAGGCTTACTTTCTTACATGTGCTATCCCAAGGAGGGGCAGGGGCACAACCAACAATTGTCTCATGTGTTGGGGGGGCCTTTAAGAGGGGCAGCCCTCTGTGGTATGTTTACCATAGTTTCAAGTACTCTTAGAGCTGGAGCTTTTGCTTTTGGGCTCTGGAGTGTGAGGGCCCCTTGTGGTTGGTTCTATGCCTATATATTGTGAACCCTACATTGTGAAGAAGGACTCAGACACCCATGTTGTTTTGAATTCAAATGCTTTATTGACAATATGGTGATTAAACAATGAATGTTAGCCATTATAATGAAGGCTATGACAATTAGTATTGGTTCCATTGATTTAAAGGTTGAGTATGACGTGACATATTCAATTTATGTGGTGACATGCCAACAAAACCAGTAGGTCTGTCGTATATATGTTGGTACACCTTATGATATATCATACTGACAAAGTATAAAAAGTATAACCTGTAATTAATTTTGAGGAATGTGGTCCCGCTGAAAAAGCCAGTAGGCCTGCTTTATTTAAAAAGACACCCCTTCTTTTTTGATGTTGCATCTGGTATAGGCGGAGGAGTATTGTGATTATGGGGTTCACTATGGTTGAAAAGTGATGTGAGGGTGTCACCAAAGGGATTTTCATCTATCTGATGTACATATTTGTAATTTAATGCAGGGTATGTAGTTGTTTGTGTAATAAAATTATTTTTACTTTTTTAAAAGAAGATGCACTGACTGGACAATCATTTATTAGTGCTGCTGTTGCATGGCAGCGAATTGGGATTACTAGCCTACACAATCCCCCAAGTAGGCCTTGGGCTGCTCTGTTTTGCTACCTTGAAAATATCAAGTGCTACAAAGGGGTACTTCTTTCCCAGTAATAAAAGAGTTGCTGACCTATTAAGTGTGAAGGACTCACATCATTCGCAAATAATAACACAATTTCTTACACATGTGCCCTCCTGGGCAAACCCTGGGGCTTCATTTATCCTATACCTGGCATTGTGTGGCTTACAAAGGTATGAGTGAAGTGTGATCAAATACAGAAATGTGTAAGTCTTTTGAAATTCCCTTCATGTGAGCTCAGGCTGAATATAATTTAGGTTACAAAACTGTTAAAAGAGAAATCCATAATCTGAATTCAACTTCATGACTTGTCTTTTTAGCCCAGGTTATATATACTCTGAAAATGTTGGTTTTGTATCAAATGGTTACGAATTTAAGGTTTTATAACATTTTGCACTGTAGGAATAAAGCCTGCTGAAGGTGATGCTAGAGAAAAGATGCAATCTAAAATCACATGCTATGTTTTAATGAGTAGGTGGAACAAATATGTCATTCACTCCTACTCCCAACATATGGTATCTGTAGAATGCACACAGAGCCTGTGTACTAACTGCCATCTTTTCAGAGTGACTGTAATGAAAAATTGAATAAAAAATGTTCATCCTTTAAAAAGATCATATGCTGCTCAGCGTTTAACGTGGGTGAAAGCCTTGAAGAAGTCAAAACACCATTGCCCAGATTTACTAAGTCTTTGCGTTGTCCTTACATAGTACATAGTGCAAGGCACTGCAAGGACAAAGTAAAGGCTTCAGTAAGATTTACAAAAGCCACAAAAGGGGCAATTTGCACTGCTTTGGGTGACTTTGTTAAGAAATGTAACATAACACAGCAGCTTGCACTGTCTTGCATTTATTCATAATGGTAGGAGGTCCATGGGTGGAGCATGGGATTTCCTGTGCATCTACCCATGCAATTTGACACAATCCCAAAATGTCCTAAAGGTAGTAAACCTGGGATTGCCCCAAACTGGTTTACCTACCACAGAGAGGCATACCGTTATTACCTGATTACACATGTGCATTCTGCAACACTCAAACAAATAAGATATTGCCTCTCAGGATTTTTTTGTGCAGGAAGGTATCCTTTCCTGCACAATAATAATCCTGCCTGTAAAGCAGGCACTCTTGTAGCATGGTGCAAGGGTGCCTGAGTTGGCGCTAGGCAGCACAGAGTGCTCCAGCCCTAGTAGGGAGCAGAAATGAGTCATGTCTTAGTAGATATTTCTGCTCTTTCTGTTTCATGCAACACAGCGCAACAGCTGTGCTTGCTACACTGTGTTGCGTGAAACATCAGTAAGTATGCCCACATATATGTAGAGAAGAGCAAAATTAAGAGAACATTGTTCAAATTGATTTCCTGGCATGTATGTCAGGTGCAGGTCCTCGTTTTAGCTCCCCAACGACATTTCTCCTGTCCAGCTTGCCCACAGTCCACTACTCTCTGCTGCCTGTCTACGTGCTGCCCTCTGTTTGTGCCTCCTCTGCTTGATTCTTGCTCTGTTTTGCATTTTCGGCTTGTTTTTCTTCCCTCTGTTTTGCCTATTTTGCTCGTATTTCTGCCCTCTGTTTTGCCTTTCATGCTTGTTTTTCTGTCCTCCATTTTACTTTATCTGCCTTTTTTCTGCCCTCTGTTTTGTTCTCCTCTGCTCTGTTTTGCTTTTCTGCTCATTTTTTGTCCTCAGCCTTTTTCTGCTTGTTTCTTCCCTCTTCCCACCATTTCCCTCCTACCGCCACCCAGCGCCCCGCTCTCCCCAGGACCTGCATAATGGAGGCCGCAGCACAATCCCATTGAGCAGGTCCTCATGCCAGCTCCCCCTGCTACACTTCTCCTGTCCAGCTTGCCCACAGTCTGCTACCCTCTGCTGCCTGTCTACCTGCTGCCGTATGTTTGTGCCTCCTCGGCTCGTTTCTTGCACTGTTTTGCCTTTTCTGCTTGTTTTTCTGCCCTTTGTTTTGCCTTGTTCTGCTCGTTTTTCTGCCCTCTGTTGTGCCTTTCCTGCTCATTTTTCAGTCCTGTTTTTCCTTTTCGGCCCTCTGTTTTGGCCCTTTCTGCTCTGTTTGACTTTTTCTGCTCATTTTCTGCCCTCTGTTTTAGCCTTTCTGCTCATTTTCCTGCTCTCTGTTTTGCTTTTCTGCTAATTTTCAGCTAATTTTCTGCCCTCTGTTTTGCCTTTTTCTGCTTGTTTCTTCCTTTTTCCCACTGTTTCCCTCCTTCTTGCCACCCAGCGCCCACCCTCCCCAGGACCTACTTAATGGAGGCTGCAGTGCGACCCCATTGAGCAGGTCCTCCTGCCAGCTCCCCCTGTGACATTTCTCCTTTCCAGCTTGCCCGCAGTCCGCTACCCTATGCTGTATGACTACCTGCTGCCTTGTGTTTGTGCTTCCTCTGCTTGTTTTCATGCCCTCTGTTTTGCTTTTTCTGCTCGTTTTTCTGCCCTCTCGTTTGCCTTTTTCTGCTCGTTCTTCTGTCCTCTGTTTTGCCTTTTCAGATCATTATTCTGCCCTCTGTTTTGCCCTCTTCTGCTGTTTTGTCTTTTCTGCTTGTTTCTTCTCTCTGCCCGCCGTTTCTTCAAGACCTGGCTTTTCGACAGAGACCTCGCACCCCAGCTCCCAGATACCCCCAGGGCTGACAGTCCTGCACTCTACAAATGCTGATGGATTGATTAGTATGCACTATAAAATTGCATAGTACATTAGTGAATGTCATCCATATTGGGATACAAAACAACACTGCACATTGTTATTTCTTCCTAATGTTTTGCTTTTGAGAATTCGTACCTCTCTTTGTCTCATAAGATGTCATATAGGCCTATTTTTACTTCAGATCTTTTCTTGACTGTACCTTGTTTTTTGGACATCTTTAGTCCTGTGTTTTTGGCTCAGCCTCATGTGTTCTGTGTAATGTATTCTGCCTTGATCGCAGTTTCATTCCATGTGGTAAAGTAAGTGTGGCCTGGCACAAGTCAGGTGTCCTGGTAGGCATATGTAGATATGTTTTATTAAGTGTGTACTCATAAAGTTATCATCTGTATATGTGAGTACATGCGCCCAACAGCCTCCCTGCAGCATTTCAGGGAGGCAAGAAGAAAAAAGTTCACAATTTCCTCAATTTTCCTCAACCTGCCTCTCATGTGAGGACAAGGACAACTGAGCACAGTTGTGCACAGTAAGCTCACAAGCAGTTGTGTGATTTATCTCATAAAATTATTTATGACTGCATTTTAATTTCTCAATTAATTTAGCTTTTTGAATATTTTTTTAAATGTACATATTCAAGAGGTTCAAAATTAGTGGTTTGCCCATGTCAAGCAACATGCACATTCATTTGGCAAGGGGGCAGCTGTGAAACCCATTCAATATACTCGGGTATGTGCCTGGGAATCACTTATAGGCTCATTCAGTGCTTAGTTTGTAAAAGCCCAGGTAAGGACCACTGAAACCAAGCAGAGTGATTGGTTCTTTCTCTTTCTTCGAATAGCAGTACCTTTGGTTCATTTAGCTAAGCAGGGCCTAACACTACAACAAACACATTCTGTAAACACAAGATGATGGACGAAGTGCTGAAACTTTTCAGGCACTCACCCCCAGTCACAGATCTGGGTTTTATTAATTGTTTTTTTGCTCACTATGCCACCCCAGTTTGGACCCAGCCATATGTAAATCAGGCTTGACTCATGGGAACACTCCAGCCCGAACTGCCAGGCCAGGTCCTCCCTGGACCGGAAACAAGCATCCTAGAACCGGTTTCAGGGTTTCACCCCTCATCAGCAAGGCTAGCTTGAATCCAGTGGCACAGCAAGCAAGGGACCCACATCTGGGCATACCCTTCGCCCCTTGGGCGAACATAGCAAACACAACAAGATGATGAACTGAGTGCTGAAACTTTTCAACCACTCACCCCCAGTCACAGATCTGGGTTTAATCCTGCGTTCTTTTGCTCCCTATGCCACCCCAGTTTGGACCCAGCCATATGCAAATCAGGCTTGACCCTGCTCCTCATGGGAACAGTCCAGCCCAAAATGCCAGGCCAGGTCCTCCCTGGACCGGAAACAAGCATCCTGGGACCGGTTTCGTGGTTTCAATCCTCATCAGCCAGGCTAGCTTGAATCCAGTGGCACAGCAAGCAAGGGACCCACGTCTGGGTCACAACTGTTCCCATGAGGAACAGGGTCAAGACTGATTTGCATATGGCTGAGTCCAAACTGGAGTGGCACAGTGAGAAAAAGAACAATGGATTAAACCCAGATCTGTGACTGGGGTGAGTGGTTGAAAAGTTTCAGCACTTCGTCCATTATCTTGATGTGTTTGCTATGTTCGCCCCAAGTGCCCAAGGGTATTCCCAGACATGGGTCCCTTGCTTGCTGTAACACTGGATTCAAGCTAGCCTGGCAGATGAGGGGTGAAACCCTGAAACAGGTCCCAGGATGTTTGTTTCTGGTCCAGGGAGGACCTCGCCTGGCAATTCGGGCTGGACTGTTCCCATGAGGAGCAGGGTTCAAGACTGATTTGCATATGGCTGGGTCCAAACTGGGGTGGCATAGTGAGCAAAAGAACGATGGATTAAACCCAGATCTGTGACTGGGGGTGAGTGGTTGAAAAGTTTCAGCACTCCGTCCATCATCTTGTTGTGTTTGCTAAACACATTCTGTAGCCATTTTGAATTTCCAAAGAAGGAGCTCAGCATTTTCATATCGAGCCTTTCAATATATCAGGAATACACTATTGGTGAAAATGTCAGCATGTGTCAACTTCTAATATTGTTTATTGCCCCACATTCCTACAAACTACACCAATAGGCTTACGTTTTTTTCTTTTTTAAATGTTAAACTGTGCTCATAAACCTTATAGAAGCCTCTGCAGAAGGCAGAGCCCCTCCCCCCCAGGACAAAGGGAGCTGTCACCACTTCCACTAGTGTGCTTTCTGAACTAAACACTTGCACACCGATTGTGGAAAAAACTGTTTCCTCATTTCCTCCAGGATACAATGGGGTACTCCGATTGCTGATGGTGTCTGGGCGAGCTGCTAGTTGGAGCCGAAAGTGCCTTGAAGCCCCCATGCTGGGAGCTGTAGAGTCCAAGTGGGAAGAGTGAGCCAGATGAACTTGCAGAGGTACTTCCTTTAAGCAAAGAGTCTGCCTGCGCCTGTCTCTGTCCCTTGCTGTATATGGGAGGGATGAGGCCATGGCACACTCCTGCTGGCACTTATTGTGATGAGATCTGGTAATAGGGTGGGTGCTCTAAAAATGTCTTAAATGTGAGGCCACCAAAGCACTGCTTAACCCTGTTTGTTGTATCAGAAATCTGCAACACTCTATATTATATTCCAAATCTACTGGGCATGACCAAGAAGAAGCTTTTGCCTGATTCAAGCCTTGGATTGCTTTTTTAAGACTCCAATGGAACTTTGTTATGTTAAGGTTATGAGATGTGTAAGTGATCCTATTTGCCACATGTTAGTTCTCCTAACTTAATTTGCCATTGTGAAGTTTTTGAAATTCATGAGTCCTGCTTGTTTGCTTCACCCCACATTTGCTTTCTGAAAGAATTCTGCATTTTCCCAGTTATAGCCACACTTGCCGAGATAATATGGCCTTACATAGGTAAGTGTTGCCTGTACGTAGCCTAGGGTATGTTCTTAATAAACATGCCTGCCTAAAGTTATCACTTATGTGTGTTAGCAGAATTCCCTATTAATCACTATTAGCCCAAACACAGGCCAAATGTGATATTTTTACATTTAGCATTTATTTATTTTGTGACACGTCGCATAATCATTCATAATGAGCTTACAAACCACCGCATGATTTCAATAACATATTTTTCTTTACCAGAAATAAGATAAAGGCAGCGGACCCCAAGTCGCCACACCTTTCCCGTGCCCCTAAGCAATTACCCAAAATAAAGTTTTTGGAACCTTTGTGTTCACGCAATATCTAAATCTACTGCCAAGATGCAGCCCTAGAACTAGGACATTTCAAATTTCAACAAAGTAAGGGTGCAACATAAATAATTCCAGTAGAAGCAAATTTCTAGATAGAATTCCAAAGTGTATACAATTCCTCTCTTTTATTTTCTTATCCTTGTAAAAACTATTGCCAAGTTTTCAGCAGAAACAGCCAATGCATTTTCGTCCATACAAATGGACTTCTTCAGGGCTGTAAAGGCAATATATATAAGCAAACATAAATACATAAAATCATAATACATATATTCAAAACACAACATGTACCACATAGTGACTTGATTCATGGCATATTAAAAAGACACTCTATTACAACAAGGGGGGGACCAAGAGCACATAAAGGTCCAGCATACATGCTCCAACGTATTGCTTGTAGGTAGATGGGTATGCAGTTCCTATAGAGGTGAGAGAGAAGGTGTTCTAATAGGCCAGGTATTCTGGTTCCTTATTGGATTAAGAGCCCTCACACATTCTTGTGAGTGTCATTCTTCATCATAGAGCTATGCTACTCTTTGGCGGAGATCTTTTATCCAAAGCTGTATGTGAAGTGCCTATGTAGGGCCCTTGGTGTAGATGTGTAGCAAGTGAGTGTGAGTGTGAGTGCACATGACTAAAAAGGGATCCGGTGGATCTCAAGGATAAAAAAAAATTATTCAGTGAGTCCACCTGTCCGATTAAACGAACGTTTGCGCCACCCAGAGTCAATCAATGATCTGTGGCAATTCGTCAGGACCAAACGGAAGGGAAATATGATCTACACAATGCTTGGAACCATCAATATATAGCACGTGATCCAAGCAGTAGAGTGTTCTTTTAAAAACACCATTTAGACCTGATTAGGCTGGCTTATTGGAACCTAATAAGGCTGACCTGTGAGAGAACAAGGGAACAATTAAAATAAAAAGCAACTGCATAACATACTCAAGGTAATGCAATAAAAAATCCGATAGTGCATGCACAATTGGCAAGCTTGACACAGTGAGAACAGGTAGTTTGATGGTAAACCTTACAAAAGTGGAAAAACGTGATCACACATTACACACAAACCTTCTAAATGTTAATGTCGTAGGAGTAAACACTTACCCAATGAGGGTTATGTGTGTGTCTCCTCGAGGGCGTCTAGAGCGGTATGCTGTATTTCAGCGTACTGTGACAATTTTATTTATTATTAAGTCAGCAAATGTATTGCGGAGTTATTTAAAATGGCCTGAGCCAGGTCGCCAATCTTAGCAAAGGGGAAGATACTTACGTCGTCCTGGCCATGATCTAGCGACGACCTACCCTGTCTCCAGCGCCTCTGGAATGAGGGCTGTGGGTGGTTCGCCGCTTAAAAAGTGGTTGTGTTTCTGATTACGCACTGGTGAGTGGCTGCATCTTGGGCATCAGTCGCATACTGGCGCGATTGCTTGGACAGAAACGGCACCACCGGGTGGTGTTGGAAAAGATGGCCATAATGGGTGACATCTTGGAGTGAGAGATTACGATATTATCGAATTGTGTTAAACATTGTGTGCTGATTGCAGAAAAAACAAAGCTGGTTTTTAAGAAAACAGTTAATTGTACATGGTCTCATGTGGGGGTACCATGCTGTCAGACGGTGTTTAAGATACCTGTATATTCACTTTCTAGCGCATGTGATAGCCGGAAAAAACTGAACTTATATACAAAAAAGAAACGTTTGGCTGTACACGTTCTCAGGAGGTTGGTCCAGAATATCTTGGGCTATTAGCTAATGTGGTCAAGAGGCTCATGGACTAGTTGCATAAGCAGAAGATCCTGCAAGTGATGTCTGAATCAACGTTCTAGGTAAGGTACTGTCCAAGATGTCGGTGGCCAGGGACCCTTGGTGCAATGTCGCAATGTGGTTGGTAGACTGTGTATAGGGTATGTCTATGGCTGTAATTTGGGAAGAGAAATTAGTGTGGGGTACATGGTGCGGTACCCCAGACATAGTGTGGGGTCCCTGGAGCTGGTGGGTGGTTGGCTAGGTTGTTCTTAGTAATAATGGATGCACCATATGATATGGTTAGGAGGGGTCATAAATGTATTTCCACCCAAGGAATGTCCTCATTCAGGCCATGTAGATGGGTGGATAAACGGAAAATCCAACTCTGTTCCCTTTTGAAAAGGGCACACTTCGTGAGGTGGGGTATTGATTCAAGTTTTGTCCATCACAAGTCATCTGCTGAGTGTTTCAGATTTGCAAAGTGGGCGCACATCTCAGTGCTGGTTCTCTTGCATCTCACATTGCTGCGGTGTTCTGTGATGCGAGTTTTCACAGGGCGAGTTGTCATCCCTATGTATCTTTTCTCACAGGGACATGTCACTATGCAAATACAGTTCTTGGTGTTACAGTTGGTATGAGACGTCTGTGTCCAACTGAAGGTACCCGTGAGTTTAATTTTCTTAGTGGCTGTGGTAAGGTTGCATACTGAGCATGAGCTGCAGGGGAAATGACCTTTCACTGGGGGTAGAGACCATAGGATATTTTGGTTGGGAATGTTAGGTTTCTGGGGTCTAGTGTGAACCAACATGTCTTTGATGTTGGGGGTTTGTTTAAATGTGAACTTTCGGGGGAGGTAAACTCAGGATACCTGAACTTAAAATATTCCAGTGTTTTCTTATGATCTAACGTATTCTATTAGACTCAGCAGTGTATGTGGTGACACAGGTAAGTATGTCAGTAGGTGGTCTCTCAGTGTGTTCTAAGCCAGCCTAATCCAGTCTATATGGTATTTTTTTAAAGAACACGTTACTGCTTTGATCACGCGCTATATATTGATAGTTCAAGCATTGTGTAGATCATATTTCCCTTCTGTTTGGTCCTGAAAAATTGCCACAGATCATTGATTGACTAACCTAGGCAAGAAACATGGTGACCTCATGATATTAATACACCACCAGAGAGCATTGCATCTATGGGGTGCACACTTTATTTTAATCGGACAGGTGGACTCACTGAATAAATAGTTTTTAACCTTGAGATCCACCAGATCCCTTTTTAGTCACCTGCACTCACACTCACTCGCTACACATCTACACCAAGGGTCCTTCCCCTGCACTTCACATATGGCTTTAGATAAAAGATCTCCCCCAAGGAGACCCCTAGAGGGTGCCCATTGAGCATTGCAGCACTGGCTCGATGAGGAGAAAAGCCCTATGATGAAGCATGACACTCGCAAGAGTGTGTGAGGGCTCTTAATCCAATAAGGAACCACCCCACTAGTTCCAGAAACCTGGCCTGTTAGAACACCTTCTCTCTTACCTCTACAGGAACTGCACACCCATTTACCTACAAGTAATCAGTTGGAGCATGCATGCTGGACCTTTATGCGCTCTTGTGAGATCTCTCTTCAAATTTGTCTGTCCTATTATTGTTATAAATATGTGTCTTTATGTCATGAATCAAGTCACTATCTCACATGTTGTGTTTTGGATATATGTGTTATGATTTTATGTATTTATGTTTGCTTATATATATTGCCTTTACAGCCCTGAAGAAGTCCATTGTTATGGGTGAAACGCATTGGCTGTTTCTGCTGTAAACCTGGTGACAGTTTTTACAACATATTATTCTTTGTTTGCAGTTCTGATATTTCCCATTTTGCAAGTTAAATGTAAAAGTACAAAAATACAAAATTTGAAGTAAACTTCCTAAGACCTTTTTCCAAAATGTTGTAAATAGCTAAAAAATAGTTCAGAGAAGATTGGAATAACAGAAGACTAATTTCTCTGAATGGTGCAGAAAGTGTGTAATGTAATTCATGTGTTCTTTGAGTTGTAAATGGACTTGGCTTTGCGGAGTCATAAGGACGTCCATGCAGGCGTTTCAAATGGCACAGACTATTGTCACATGGGTGACCACGAACCAAAAACTGGAATAAAGGACAAGTGCAGTCATCACACCCTTCCATTGACTGTACCTGATTTTGATCTGGCAGAACAAAACAGAGAGCACCTTTCCAGGCAGTGAGGCCACATGCAGTGATCGAATTTCAAGGAAGTGTTGCATAAGAGCTCAACAGCCTCAAACTAAAACCTTCAACATATTTGGAATGACAAACTGCAGAAATGGGTGCTCGAAATGTTGGAAAAAATGCACTAATAACTTTCTACTTGTCCCTATAAGAATTATCATCTGTGCCGACACATTTTTAACAGTGTTTAAGAAGAAGGAACCCTTACTTAATCGTGTTTAAGAAGAAGGAATCCCTTACCCTAGATAAGAAGCATAGTAGCAGTTCTAACTTGATTCAATCTTCTTGGGCTGAGGACTTGTCTGTGAGTGCTGGGGAAGTCAGGTTCCTGACTTACTCCTACGTGCATGGGCTACTTCAAAGTTGTGAGCATCATGTGTGATAGATGTTTGTAAATGTGGCACTTGTAGCTGTGAATTCCAGTAGGTAACAAAGACAGGTTATTCATTGTATTTTATTGTATTGTAATTGCATTTATATAGCGCTTCCTATCCCTGACGAGGTGTTGTAGTGCTTTTTCGGTGAGTAGCACGCTACTCCAGGAACCCATAAAGGATCAGTGGTAAATTAGTATAGTGAAATATAAAATTAATTTGAGTGATGGACATGTTAGTCTGTTATTTGGATTGAAAAGGACAGTGGAGGGATAGAAGGAAAGGATTTAGATTTTTTTTTTTGTTTGTTTTGGAGCTCATAGAAGTAGGAGGGGGCTTGGGATGAGTAAAAGGGAGGTGGAGGGGAAGAGTCAGAGGGAGGGTTTCGAAAGGCTTGTTTTGGGGGATCGGAATAGTAAAAGGAGGTATGACATGATGCAAGGAGGGGTGGAGTAGGGAAGAGTCTCGAAAGGGTTATTTTGGGGATCATAGTAGTGGTATGAGGCTTGAGATGAATGAGAGAGTGGATGTAATGGATATATTGATAGAGGTATAGGGTGAGAAATAGGCTACTGCATTGGAAAGAGTAGTAGAAAGAGGTTTGAGATGAGTCAGAGAGTTGAGCTAGAGGATATATTGAGAGCGGTATATGGTGAAAAATAGGGTACTGCATTGGATATGCTGAACTAGATGAAAAGTAATAAGTAAAAGTAATACATATATAGATCCAAAAGTAATAAAGATATAGATCCGTAAGCACATGGAAGGTATATAGATGTATATGTAGATTAAATATGCATTAAATAAACTCTGGCTTTCGAGGGTTGTTGTACTTTAAATTTGTTTTTTTATTTTTATATATATTTTTCTGTAGATCAATAGTGTAGATAAGTAGTTATGATAAAAAAAATTGACTTATTTATGTAGTCACTTATATACATTTCAAAAACATAGAATAATGTAACTATCAGTAATATGTACATTTGTTAAGCAGAACTAATGTATATCCATATATAATTATGTTTTTAAACATAAGTATTCTACACGTTTATACAAAGCAATACACATATATAGGTACATATCAATAGTACAAATAAATGCTTTTATACAGAGAGATATGCTGTATATTTCTATCTGTTTGCGTATGATGGTTATGTGGGGAAGAGCCAATTCTTGAGTAGTTTTCTGAAAATAAGGTCGTTATCTGTAGATCTGATGTTGGGGGTAAAGAGTTCCATAGTTTGGCTGCTTGAACAGAGAATGATGTGCCACCCATTGTGCCAATCTAGAGCGGAGATTCCTTTGTTGAATGTGTTTGGTGATTTTATTCCTGATGAAGAGCAGTCCCATTCCATGTTTTGCTTTGTGGGTGATACAAAGCAGCTTGAACGTGGATCTTCTGGCAACCGGTAACCAATGCAGGGCTATCAAAGCAGGGGAGATGTGGTCTTCGGGTTTTATATGTAAGAGTAGTCTGGCAGCCGAGTTCTGAATCCATTGTAGTCTTTTCATGGTCGTTAAAAGTGATCCGTGGTAGAGGCTATTGGTGTAATTGAGTTTAGACAAAACAAGGGAGATGGTAGCCTGGACCCAAATGGGGGAAGATTCGTAGCAGAGTTTTTATAGTAACAAAGCTTTATCTTGCTAGTTTGTCCACTTGGGAATTCATTGATAGCTTGGAGTCCATGGTCATTACTAGGTTTCTTACTTCCTTTGATATTTTAGGCGTGTTCCCAGATCATCAGGCCACATGACGAGCGGGTCATAATGTTTCCAATCTCCAAACGTGAGTATTTCTGTTTCGGAAGCATTCAATTTGGGATGGCTCCACGTCATCCATTGAACCATGGCTCTTAAACAACTGAAAATTGGTGAGTTTCCAATGTCTCTGGGGCATTGCAGTTGAAGGAGTGTTTGCGTGTCATCTGCATAGTTATAGCACGTGAGGTGAAATTGATTGATCAGTGCCGTTAATGACTTCATGTAGATGTTAAAAAGCATGGGTGAGATAATAGAGCCTTGAGGGACCCCTCTTTTGTGAAGTACGGTTTGGATGAGAAAGGTGGGGTATGGATGACATTAGTTCTGTTGCGAAGGTAGGACGCGATCCAGTCTAGAGCAGTCCCCACCTTCGTACAGTCTTTGTATCAGAGTGTCATGGTCCACCGTGTCAAAGGCAGCTGAGAGGTCCAAGAGAATTAGCGCAGCTACCCCGTTGCAGTCAACTATGTTCTTCAGGTCATCCCAGATGGCAAGGAGGGCAGATTCTGTGCCTCTTCCTGGACTGAATCCCGTTTGGAAGTATGGCATTCTCTTCAATGAATTGTGACATCTGGGTGAAAGCTGCTCTTTCTATCAGTTTGCCCAGGAAAGGTCCATTTGAAATCGGTCTGTAGTTGTCAGGGTTCAGTGGGTCCAAGTTTGTTTTCTTCAGTAATGGGCTATGTATGACTTTTTGAGTTCTTCTGGAAATATTACGGCAGTTAAGGAGTTGTTGATAATTCTCCTTACTGGAGTGGCAGCAGAGGTTGTTAGAAGAATTGTCTTGAAGGTTTGCGGTGGACACAGGTCAGAAGGGCTGCCGGCAGGCCTGCTTGCTTTGACCAGGTCCATAAATTCATTGTGTGAAATGTGTTGGAAGGAACGGAGAGGCTGGGTTAGAGTATTCTTGGATTGTAGATTTGTAAAAGGGTTAGTGCTGATGCTTTGTCTCTGTTTTAAGTATGAGTCCAACGTGTCTGCTTTGTCCGTGTAATGATTTACCAGTTTGTCTGTGAACACTTGAGTAATGGGATGAGCTCCTTCTAGGCAATTTGGTTTACTGAGATTCGTTGAGAATTTTATGGAATTCTTTATTTGCACATTTAGCATTTTGAATTCTGTCTGAATAGTATTTTTTCTTCCCTTTTTTGATAGCTGACTTGTATGATCTGTTAATTTTCTGTAGGCGAACTTTGTCTTGGTTGGCGTTTATTTTGAGCCAGGCACGTTGCAGCTTTCTAATTTGTTGTTTTATCTCCTTTATCTCTGTATTTCTCCAAGGTGCTTCTTTTCTTTTGTTCTGTTGTGTGGTTTTTAGTGGTATCAGGATATCAAAATCTTCCTGTAGCCACTCATATAGTTTTTGAACAGAATTTATTGTTTCTAGATGTCTACTGGATGTTAGTTGTGTTTCTAAGTGTTCCAAATTGAGTTTGTTCCATGGCGATAGGTGGATGCATGTAAGGTGGTTTTAGGAGCGTCGCCTCGTGTTGTTTTATGTTGCAAGGCAAGCAAATGGTGGTCTGACCATGTGACCGGAGTCATCGTTTGAAACGAAACTTGTTCTGTATTAGAGAAAATGACATCTAGGATGTGTCCAGCAATGTGTGTGGGTTTGTGGACGATCTGATGCAGGTTCAGTGCTTCTAGGCCAGCGATGATTGTTTTAGGATGGGGCATATTTGGTTTGTCAAACCAAATGTTGAGGTCACCCAGAATGCAAAGGTTGGAGTGTAGTGTTATCAGGTTCAAAACTGTGTCTAGAAGTGTGTCTGGGAAAGCTGTCTTGCTAGGTGGAAGTCTGTAAAGGAGCAGGAAGTTACAAAAGGAAGACGGTGTAGGGTTGCATCTGGTGAAAAGGACCTCACAATTTTTTATAGAGACGTCGTCAACTTTAGTTATATGTAATGTTTGCCTGAACACAACAGCTAGGCCACCTTCCTTTTTGCTTATACGATTTTGGGTGATTGTTTGATAGCCTAGAGGAACACTTCATGCAGGACTGGAGCCATATGATCTACCAAACCATGATTCAGTAATGAACAGTATGTCTGGTTTTGCGTCAGTGAGAAGGTCGTGGATGTGATGTTTGTTCTTAGAGAGCGATCGAGCATTTATAAGTAGAGAGTTTAGAGAATGTGCTTTGGAGATAGTGTGACTTTGTTTTGCAGAGGAGTGAGCACTATTTTGTGGGCTTCCAACTGGTGTGTCCTTAGTGTTGGTATTAGGTATATGAGGATAGCAATTGTGTAGGTTTTCTGTATTGTGTTCTTCGTCCAGCAGGCTAAGAAAGCATTTTGATGGGTCAGCGTGTGTAGGTGGTGGAGACGGTGTTTGAGAGTGAGTTGGTGTGCTGTGTTGTTTTTGTAGTGTAACCTTGTTGTGCAGTAGACATGCACAAGCAAAGTTGTGAGGTTTGGCACATTGCTTATTTTGTTTGTGTCTGTTTAGAGCGGAAGATGTATGAGTTAGGGGTGGTGGTGCAGCATCTGGGTCATGTAGTAAGGTTCTAAATTGTCCAATGGATGAGAGGCTGTTAAAAGAGTGTTGCAGTGATGCTGTATATGTGTTGGGTGTGGTGGACGAGCAAAAGCTTGGTATTGGAGTTTGTTCATTTGTGTAATTTGAAAGGAGGTGTATGTTTGTAGTTTGTGATGGTAAGTATTATGAGGTGTTGCACTTGAGAGATTTTGTTGTGCTGGTGTGTGTGACATGTTTTGCTTTTGAGTAGCGAAAGGAGATTCTGATGTATTTATTTTATGAGATAGATTTGTTAGTATAGTATTGTTTGTAAGTAAAAGTTCTACGGTAAAGGGGGTGGTGATGTGTTTGTGAGTAGAGTGTATGTTGTGTGTAAGAGGGGATGAAGTAGAGTTGTGAGTGTTTGTCTTAGACTTGTTTGCTGCAAGAGGTAATATGTGTAGTACAGTGGAGTGTAGATGTGTGGTTGTCTTATTATGGTCGAAAGAAGAGGAGGGTGTTGGTTAGAGAAATGATGGAAGGCTGAGTATAGGTTTGTTAGTGACAAAAAGGGGTATGTTAGGAGCAATTAGAGCAGGGAGTGTGTGTCTGGTTGGGATATGGTGCAGTGTGGTGTGGAATTGGGTTGTGTTAGTAATGCGTGGATTTGCTAGTGGTATAGGATATAGTTGTGTACTGGTTGTAGGTGATGGTGCAAATGTGTGGTAGCTGGGATAGAAGGATGTATAGGTGTGGTTTTGTAGTGGGTGCTGAGACAATGAATTGTGCATAGGGTTAGTTTGTAGTAAATTAGTGGAGTACATTTGGTTTGAGTGTGTTACTCTGTTTGTGATGTGGGTGGGGTAGGGTGGGTGCAGGTGAATGAGAAAATGGGCAGCATTTCTGGCCCTAGTGCAGACCAGTCTTGAACAGGCTCAAACAGGCACTCACCCTTGTCTTCTCCGTCCTTAGCCTCGACACCCGGGCTGAGACGCCCTGAACCCTGGCCTTATATAACCCTAGTAATCATGTGACCCCTTCGGCCAATGGGAGCCCTAACCCTAACCAATCACACTAGCTCTAAGCCCTAGGACCAATAGGAGACAAAGCCCTTACAGCCAATCACAGCCCTAGTCCAAGCACCCAATCAGGCACAAAAACCTAAGCCCTACGTCCAATAGAAAGCCTAACCCCAACCTTTGTCCGAGCAGCCAAACATACAGGAAACCCTAAACCCTATCTCCAATAGAAAGTCTAACCCTAGCCCTAGTCCCAACCCTACTCCCAGCAACCAATCACACAGGAAACCCTAAGCCTTATATCCAATAGATAGCCTAACCCTAGCCCTAGCCCCAACCCTAATCCCAGCAGCCAGTACCACAGGATACCCTATGCCCTAGGTCCAATAGAAAGTCCAGCCCCAAGAACCAATCCAAAACCATAAACCTATCCACCAATCAGATCACTAACCCTAAGCCCTACATCAATAGAATCACTGACCCAGGAACCAATCAGTACCCTCAAATACCCAACCAATGAGAACACTAACACTAATCCAATAGAAACAGCAGATGCAACAACCAATCAGTGCACACATGTATCATCCAATAGCAGACTATATAAGGTCCCTGCGACCTCAGGCAAGGTTTGCTGGCCAGAGAGTTGGAAGCTGCTCCTCAATTCAGAATCTCCTAGGAGACAGAGAGGCTCAATCCACACTCTGGACTTCTGCACATAAGGGCCTAACAAATTTTGCCCTCTAACAATACTAACAAAAATAAGTGTACAATCCCTAAAAAACACAGCTGAAACAGCTCACAGCAGATTACTGCTGTCTCAGCGCACCCTCTGTTCACTCTCTGATGTAGAATATCCCTGTGCTAAGGGGGAAGGGGGGATCTGGTTTCACTCACTTGCTAACACTAAATGGGAGCTGGGGGTGGATTGAAAATGGTGGCCTACCAGATTAAATTCCTGCTTCTAGATTGGTACAGGAGTAGCTGGATATCGATTCATACTTACTGGCACTGGCCAACATTTTAAACTGGGACTCAGTGATAAAGTGTACAGTCTGAACATTTACCTCGTTTGCTACCCCACCCAAACACACTATGAAATATGGGATGCAATATTAGAAATACGTAAAATTATGATTGAGGTATTCCAGTTCAGCTGGTTTCAACTGGAGTAAAGTTCCTGTATGTTTTGACGATTAGAGTGACTTAGGGCCTTATTACAACTACGGCAGTCCATTGGACCGCTGTAGTTGCGGTGGTGGTCTGTGGACCACCAGACTGACGGTCTACCGCCCTATTATGACGTAGGCAGTTGTACCGCCACAGAACCACCGCATCTGCCAGGGATCTGTGATCCCATGGTGGTTGCTCAGCGGTCTGAGGCTGCAATATGCTGGCGGTGCTGCAGCATCATCGCCAAGCATATTACGAGTTTTCTCACTGCCACAGTTTTCATGGCGGTGAGCCCGCCGTGAAAAGTGTGGCGTGAGGAAACTAAGGGGACCCTACATGTTGTGCCCCCCTGTCAGTATGCACCCCTTGTTCCTCCACGGCATGGACTACACAGTCCATGCCATGCAGGAACGTGCTTTGGTGCTCCCATAGCGGTGCCTTTCTAGGGCTCAGATATGAGCCATAGAAAGGCACTGCCGTGGAACCGCCAAAGCACTGCCTGTCAGACCATTAATGAACTTGCAATCTGGCGGGCGGTGTGCGGATGAGTTTGGCGGTGTGGCAGCAGGGCGCTGGCGTGAAGGCCCACTGCCACACCACCAAACTAGTAATCAGGCCCATGGCCAGCTTCTTCCGGCATCATGTCACTTTCAGAACATTCCCATTTCTACAAAATCTCCTCACTTTGATTGCGGCACTAGTCACTGGACTCTTTGCTCTACGGCAAGCCCCTAACATTAGTCCAAACCCATTCACTCGCGGGTTGGCCTAACTGGTCATCCAATTCCCAATAAAAAGAAACACAGTAGCACTTGACAAATTTTCTGACTTCTCAGTCATTTCTCATAAACATATTCTGGGCCCTGTTTACTTGTAAGGTAATGGGTGGCCTCTATGACTTCTAATGAGCTCCAGTGTGTTTGTTTCATCTATTTAGTGGTATTAATAAGCATGTTTAATAATTTTACCAACATTCTTTGACAATATGTAATATATTGCTTTAACTGTGTTGGCTTTTGAACTGTTAATGCTTTTAACCTCCCCAAAACAGACCTTCCACCCGAGTTAAATTTAGGCGTACACATTAATGCAAAACCTGAAGATTCCCAGCAGATCCCATAAACTGGGTCCTTATGAGATTACCACCTTCGGAATTATGAGATTGCCACCAGTTTGTGCTTTGGTGTCCTGAATTTTGCGACTAGTTCTCTAGTCGATGGTGGGTTTTCTGCTTCCACTGGCTTCGTCAGATATCACATTACTGCAGATCTAAAAACCAGCCCCAAACTATTGAACTACGTCCATGTTACAAAAGAGTTAAACAAAGATGCTTTAAACACACATTTGGCTTATTCTGTTGAACATTCTCTTTGGGGAAGCATGGATGAAGCCATCTCCCACCTATGCCAAGGCAGGGGGATTTGATATTGCACTTGCGTTTTGTATTCATGTTATATATTAAACCCATTACTACACAATATTCTTTATTAGACTTAATCATTAGGAAAAGAAATATGCACTACATGTAATCCACATAAATCTCTATTTCAACAAAATATTTAATTAGAAGCCAGTATTCTGTTTTTTCACTACAGTAAAATCAGGGGTTTAGTTATATAAATCTCTTAAACAATGAATAATGAGTGTGATATATACTTTTCCTTACGATTGTTAAGTATATAAATATAATTGGTTCTTGGATTCAAAGCTATTTGTTTACTGAAAGCTTCCTAACATCTCATCTGTCCTCTTTGATGGTATTATTTAATCAAGTAAATGAAAGAGAAATACTTGCTAAAATGAATGTCATTACGTATTTTAACAATGCATCTGTATTGTGTCAAAGTAATATTTAACTCGAAAATTATAGATGGAAGGCTGTTCATTTCTTTACACTGCATATTATTTTCTTTCTTGTACTTGCTTTGTTTCCTTCCTTGTGCTCTTTTTACCTCCCTCTTCTTTCTTTTTTCTTTCATCTGTCATTCTATATTTCTTTTTTGTTTTGTCCAGTCATTCTTAGCTTCTTTCTTTATTCTCACTTGTCTGGCTCTTCCTTCCGTCTTTCCTTCCTTCCTCCCTCCCTCCCTCTCCCTCCCTCACTCCCTCACTTCCTTCCTCCCTTTCTTCCTTCCTTCTCCCGCCCCGCCCACCCCTCCCCGAGAGATCCTCCAGTGAAAGACAAAAAACGTCCCAAATGACCTCTTGATCAGTATTTGAAGGAATGCAAATACAAACTGGACTTCTAAGCTAGGGTGACCAACTGGCATGGGCATGGGGACAGTGAGTGTAAAAATTCAGGACAAAGGGTCAAAATTCAGGACAAAAATTCAGGACAGGAGGTCAAAATTCAGGACAAAACTTCGGGACAAAAGGTACGTTTTACAGACATGTCAGAGGAGGTCGTGCAATAGTATATAAGTAAGTAAATAGACAACCACTTAAGTACAAGTCAAAATAAGTTTATATTAGGTTGAGACAATCGTGCACTTCACAGTTTTTCAGTATGCCCGCAGCTTGCTACCTTAGACGATTCAAAACTCGCATCTCGCTCCAGCAGGTACATTAGTCACTAGACAATGGTGAACCACACCTGAATATAAGTGAGGCTGCTTTTATTGTTGATTGAAAACTACTGGATATACAAGGAACTTTGCAGTGCCAGCCCCCGTAACAAAACCGCCCCCCCTTTCCAGCCTCCCAGGGAAACACCCGATGCCTAATCCGGCCTTGCTACCACCCTCCAATGGTGCCCCTCATCTTCACATAGACCGTCTCTCATGTGTATTTAATTTCTTTTATAGTGTTACTCATCCCAAGTATGTAGGGCAGGGTGTCGGAGTGTGTTACATCACACACACATTATATAGAGACAGTGACTCATATAAACGTGAAAGTCAATGTATAGGAAATGTTACTTAAGATAATGGGTGCTACAAGGTGTAATCATTCTTTTATCTATCATTCAGTCTTTCACCATTCATTCTGTCCTTCCATCTGTGTTCCCATCTATATCCAAACATATTCAACCATTTGCAAACCTATCCACCATGTATCCTTCCATCCATCATTTCACTCATCCATCCCTCCATCCACCCTTTCACTCATCCATCCATTATTCATCCATCCACCCTTTCACCCCATCCATCCATACACTCATCCATCCACTCTTCTACCCATCCATCTATTCACTCATCCATCCAGCCATTTACCCTTTCACCCATCCAGCCATCCTTTCACTTACTCATCCATCCACCCAGTCACTTATCCTTCCACCCCTTCACCCTTTCAGTCATTCATCCTCCCTTTCTCTCTCCATCCCCCTTTCACTTATCCATCCATCCTTCCACCCGTCCACCCATCTACTCATCCATCCATTGACCCTATTACTCATCCATTCTTTCACTCATCCATCCATCCGTTCTCTCATCCATCCACCCTTTCACTTCTTCACTCATCTATCCATCCTTTTGTCCATCTACCCCCCTTCACTCACTCATCAATCCTTACATCCACCCTTTCACTCATCCATCCATCCTTTCACCCTTTCACTTATCAATTCATCAACCCATCCATCCACCCATTCACTCGCCCATCCACCCTTTCACTCACCCATCCATTATTCATCCATCCACCCTTTCACCCCATCCATCCATACACTCATCCATCCACTCTTCTACCCATCCATCTACCCTTCCACCCATACATCCATCTATTTACCTTTTCTCTCATCTATCCTGCCACTCACTCACTCATCCATCCATCCTTTCTTTCATTATCTATCCATTCACCCTTTCATTCATCCATGCATCCTTTCACTAATCCATCCAGCCATTCACACATTCCTTCACTTATTTACTCACCCACCTTTTCACATTAAGAGCTGAGCCTTTGTCTGCAGAGTTGCAGACAGAAGAGGCCCATCAAGAACTTCACCTCGCTGTAGTTCCTAAAGCAAGGGGTGGGGTGAGAAAGAGTTCACTATGCCCCTACACATAGGCAATCTGAAACTTAGAAGTCATGAGTCATGCATGATGCACAGTCCCACGGGGATGCCTGAGGGGCAAGATGGCTGACTGACCTGACGAGGGTTGCTGCTGCGGTCCTCCACGCTCCGCGCTCCACGCTCTATGCTCCGCACTCCGCAATCTGTGCTCTGCAGTCTGCAGTCCGCACTCCGCACTCCGCATTATGGCATGATGCTGTAGGTGGGCGCTAGGTGCTATGAGGTGCTATGAGATCGGTGGGCGCCAGAACTTTGCTGCGGACAACTCTCTTGCTGCTCTGATTCGGCTGCTGGTTCGGAGTCCATACTGCTCGCGCCAGGTTTTTGCGGTCTCTTCTGGGCTGAGCTGGCGTTTGGTGCACCCGGAGTGGACTATGCCTCCCAAGCAAGACAGAACGACCAGGGGGGCGCAAGGAGTTCAGGAAGCATTACAAGTTACGGCGCAGACCCACCGAGTTTCCAATACCCCTAATCTGGATCACGGGAATGCACCAGATAATCCCCCCACTCGAGGTTTGATCCCAGGACGGCGGGGCGCTCATGGAAAGAAGGCTGTTGTCAAAGATCCCGCTAGCGATATTGGCGCTGCCGGGGGAACTCAGCTACGCACTGCAGCTGCGGCGGCGGCTACTGAGGGGGGATTGAGGCAGGCGACGATTGTCGAGGCATTTGCAATGGCCTTGCCTGCGCTCCCTGCCACCCTAAGCAAAAGGCTAAATCAGCCCTTACCTGATCCTTCGATTCCAGGCAACAGGGGAGAAATAGCCGAGAACGGCGAGACTGTGCAGGCTGATCCAACAACTAGCCTGACATCTGACCTGCTAGTACAACCCGGTTGGGGGTTGAGCATACAAGCGGACTTGGAATTACCTAATGGAACTTTGATAACTGGTAACTCAGTTCTGGCGGATTCAGCAGAGTCAGTAGAAACAGAGGTACTATCTGCTCCTTCACAGTCACAGTCAGTTGCCTCACTGGGGAAGGATAATGATTTGCTAGAAAATATCGGGGGCATACCTGCACATAGCTCAGCGGCTCCAGCTGGCCCCGCTCCTGACGTCTCTGAGCAATTGCTTCATTTGCCTCAACTCCCTGTGATGACGCATGGCTCTCCTGAGGGGGATACATTTTATTCATTAAATGATGATTCTGACTCGCCTATTCTTAGTGATATCAGTATTTCGGAGGAAACGGACTCGGGGGAATCATCTACCGTACAAAGGGTAAGCCATGACAAATTAGCTTCTCGTAGGCGAAGAACCAGATCCAAGACGAGTCCTACAAGCATGGGTCATTCTACGGCCCGCAATCTGAAATGGGATTACTCGGCCACCAGCCAGGTTTATGAGAATGGGAGGCTAGGGGCAGCAGGGGCAGAGGGGGGGTCAGATGTACCTTCCGGGATCCCCAATTCACCTCCTTCTTTGGATTTAGTCTACTCCACGTTAAAACAAATGCAGAGTGAGGCTAGGAGTGAAAGTAGGAGGGCGAACCATGCTACAAAGAAACTGCAGGCCTCCATTCGTAAAATGAATAAACTGTGCTCTGAAATGTCCAAAAGGGTGACCCAGGTGGAGGACAGAACAGTTGCTCTGGAGGAGGCTGTGGATAAACTACAAGAGTCTAAAGGGCAGCAGGAGAAACAGGCATTGGACATGTGTTGGAAACTCGAAGACTTCGAGAATCGTCAACGGAGAAATAATGTCCGTATCCTTGGGATTGCCGAAAATGTGGAAGGAGGGAATATATTGTCCTTTACCGTTTCCTTGCTAAAAAAAGCATTCCCCGAACTCTCACACTGGTCTTGGGAGTTGGAGATCCAGCGCGTCCATCGTTTTCCAATGGTTCAGAAGAGGAACTATTCACCAAGACAGGAAGAGCACCCCAGGGCAATTCTGATTTATGTTGGGAACTTCATTTTGCGACAGGCTTTAATAGATATGGCGAGACCAGATGCTAAGCAAACTTGTGATGGACACACATTTTTTACGCGTCCTGATTTTTGCCACGCTACGGTAGAGCGTAGGTGGAGGTTTCGTCAAATGATCCCTGGGCTTCAAGGGCTGGGCTGTGAAGCCTACCTCCGCTATCCTGCCCGCCTTAAGATAATCGCTAATGGACAGGTCCACTTTTTTTCATCAGAAATTAAGGCCAAGGAATTTATGGTTGAATTGAAGGCTTCCAAAGGAAGGGGGGGGTGCTCTTTGAAGTTAAAAGTGTCTAATTGCTAACCGCAGTGTAAGTTGTTTAGTCTGATGAGCACTTTATCACACAATATTTCACTTTTGGTTTGAATAATGATTACTGTAAATTTTTAGGAAAGGTTTTTTTAAAACGTTCGTTAGATGCTGGGGTACAAGGGTGCGGAGTCGTGTGGGGTGGGGGGCCGGCGGTGGCTCGAGTCGTGCGCTCAGACTGCCACACATAGGTCTGACTGACCTATTTGCCTTGTTGGGGAGTAGGGGGGGAGGGGGGAGGTTTTGCCCAAGGGGCAAGGGGCTCGGGGGAGGTTAAGTTACAGCACAGCACAGTTTCACAAATATGGAACACTCACAGAAGATCTAGGAAGCATATAGTGGGTTTTGGTTTAGAGATGTTATGGAGCGTAGGGTTGTATTAAGACAGAGGAAGAGCAACGACATTATGTATAAGGAAAGGTTTCAAAATTTAAATTATGAATCCGGTTAATCTTAGAATAGTCACGATTAATATTTGTGGGCTTAATGATCAAGCTAAACGCCTCAGGGCTGCCATTATCTTAAAAGCTATGCAAGCTGATATTTTATGTCTCCAAGAGACTCACATAGAGGGTCGAAGTGGAGGAATCCTGGAACAACTTGGGTTCCGTTTATTGATGGCTTCCAACCACGGTACTAAGACAAGAGGGGTCGCGATTTTGACTCGAAGGAAAGATATAGAAGTTAAGAGGAAACTCTCTGACAGGTGGGGCCAGTGGGTAGTACTGAGTTGCGCATTTGCTGGGGAGCCTTTTACTCTGGACTCATTATATGGCTCTACGGCTGATGACCCTGAGGTACTGGAGTATCTAGATGTTGAGCTAGCAAATTGGCCCTCCCCACTATTATTATGTGGCGATTTTAACATTGATGGGCTTGGCGGGCTGTAGGGCGGTAATGGAAGCATTTATTTCAGACGGAAAAAGAGAGTGTTTAAGGCTCTTACAAATTTAGTTAATAACCACGGATTAATAGACTTATGGCACCATTTGAACGATAAAGACCCTGGCAGTACTTTCTTCTCCGCTCCTCATAAGAGAGTTTTTAGGCTTGACTACTTTTTTGTTTCACACTCTTTAGCGTACCGGGTTAAGATCGAGAAGTACCCCAGAATACTATCTGACCACAACCCCTTGTCCTTACATGGGAGTTTGCTAATGCAGTGCAGGGGAGCGGTCTTGGACGTTTGAAAGAGGGCTTCTGTTAAACTCCGATTATATCACCCATATGAAGAAATGGATCAAGACATATTGGGATATAAATAGATATAGTGCTCGTGCCGGGGTTGTATGGGACGCGTTTAAAGCCGGGATTAGAGGGGAGACACTTAGTTTTAGTCTTTTACGACAGAAAAAAGAGAAGCAGCGAGAAGTACTGCTGCATAAAAATTTAGTTAAAATTGAGGAGGAGCTGGCAACGGCAGTGAAGACAGGGTTAGCCTTAGAGGACATTATACTCAGGCTAGCCTGGGCTAAGGCAGAAATTGGAGACCGCGCTGCATCAAAGGCGGCAGAGCTTTTCTTAGCCAAAAGAGAAGAATCTCATGAATTTAGGGAACGGGTGGGCCACATGTTGGCAGTTAGACTTAGGCAAAGGAGTGCCCGATGTGAAATAAATGAAATAAAAGATGCACATGGAAGCCTAATTACGGATCCATCTGGGATTCAAGAAATATTTAGGCAATTCTATCAACAACTATATGACGCAGATTCTCCGATACAGCAGAGCCTAATTCAGGGATATCTTAAGAAAATACCACTGCAGAATATAGAGAGTGAGGATTGTATGAAACTTGAGGCTGCTCTAACACAAGATGAGATTTTTTGTGCCTTAAAGAGTCTCTCTTCCGGTAAGGCCGCCGTTCCTGATCAGATCCCCCTGGAATTCTATAAAACCTTTTGGGAGGAAGTGGGACCTGATTTGGTTGAAGTAATATCCCTGGCACAACTCGGGGGTCCAACCCCTGATTCTTGGTCAGGAGTGGACATTATATTAATTTTAAAAAAGGGGAAATCACCTCAGGAACCCGGGTCATATCGGCCAATTACTTTGATAAATAGTGATGTAAAAATACTATCTAAAGCTCTCGCAACAAGGTTAAATCTTATCACCGGGAAGGTAATACATCCATATCAACATGGGTTTATACCGGGGAATGGGACCACCCAACACATTCGGCGGGAAATAACTTTATTTGATGCAGCAGAAGTCTCAGGGGACCCTATGGCTATGTTGCTTTTAGACGCAGAGAAAGCCTTCGATAGGGTCTCCTGGGATTACTTATGGGAGGCAATGAGATGGTTTGGTTTAGGACCGGGGTTTATTAAGGCTATCAGTAATTTATATAAAGCACCAACAGCGCGCCTTAGAATTAATGGGAAATACACTGCGCCATTCGGGATAAAAAGGGGTACGAGGCAGGGGTGCCCATGTTCACCCCTGTTATTTGCAATTTATTTAGATCCTCTATTATGGCAACTTGAATCCAGCCGGGAAATTGAGACTATTATATATCACGAGATACCCACAAAGGTTCTTGCCTACGCGGATGACGTGGCCCTGGTAACCCCTAATCCCTTATCAGCAATAAAGGCAGTTGAGGATATAGCCCTAGCATTTGGAGAGATCTCGGGATATTCCTTAAATAAACAAAAAACTCAAATTGTAGTGAATGGGGAGATTGTCCGCTCTGATTCACGTACGATAGATTCAGTGGAGTATCTGGGGATCACTATAACTTCAGATTTGGATAAATTAGTGGCTGTAAATATCGATCCGATAATACGGAAGGCCAATACAGATTTGGATAAATTTCATAACCTACATTTGTCACTGGTTGGCCGCAGTAATGTGGTCAAAATGGTTTTTCTCCCAAAGATTTTATATCTATTTAGGGCAATCCCCTTGGTATTTGAGAAAAAATGGTTCATCATACTAGATAAGTTGATTAATCGATTTATATGGGCACATAGTAAAACAAGAAGGGCTTTACGATACATGTCTTTACCTTTGGATAGAGGAGGCTGGGCAGTCCCAGACTTTAAGCTCTATTATTGGGCTGCGGCACTTCAGTACATGTGTGGGATGTTTGGTGGGGGACATAAAGAACCAGCTGAGGTTGATAAGTTGCCAGATGTCTATAGGTTATTGGTGGGGGAGGATGCAGCAAACTGTTTTCTGAAGTTCAGCGAGCCTAGTTATTATAAAAAAACTAAATTTAAAACTATGCAAGCAGCTTTTAAAATTTGGGCCGCCTTAAAGAAAATAATGGGAATAGGGAGAATTAGTTTTTATACTCAACTGTGTGGTAACCCCACGCTCCCACAAATCTTCTTGGATCAAACTATGACTCTGTGGGCAGATCGCGGCATTATGAAAGTAGGGGACCTGATGGGGCCAGAGGGTCACTTTTATCAATTCAAGGATATACAGGATAAGTTTGGAATTGATACAAGGAACTTTTTCAAATATCTTCAAATCAGAAGCTTCATTAGTAAAAAGGCGGTGGGCTTATAGGATTTGGTAAGGTCGAAATTATTGAGGCAATAAGAAGCAGTGAGGGTTGTAGCATTAAAAGAATATATAATTAATTAAATGCAACAAAATTGGATGATCTTGAAAAACATGGCAAGAAATGGGAGGATAGGCTGGGTACCGACTCAGACAATTTTATTCAATCTTTGGAGTTGGCGAGGACAGTATTATGCTCTGCTGGGCTTCAAGCCCAGCACTACAAACAGCTTTCTCTCTATACTATACTCCGGCTAAGATCCTACAATGGGGGGGTCAAGAGGGAACCACATGTCCACGCTGTAATTCATCTAACGCAGATTTAGTTCATATGTTTTCCGCTTGTCCACGCCTTGATAGGATTCAATCATCCATTACGGCATTTTTTGAATCTATTTTGGACTTTAAGGTTAAATTAACCCCAGCCCTAATGCTACTTGGGGTGGATAATAGCCAGGGTCAATCGAGTTTGGATCATTTTCTTTTTCTCGCTATGGCGGTTTTACGTATAACTGTCGCTTCAGTTTGGTTAGATAAATCCGCACCAACATTTCAGTTATGGTTAGCTCGTCTTCTTTCAGTATTCAATTTGGAAAGGGAATATATGAAAGAAAGGGTAAAGAGGGAAAATTGTAGGTAGACGGATATGGGCTCCTATGTATAGTTGGAAGGAATCGCTGGTTCATAATGGACCCTAGATATTTTTTTTGTTGTTTAAAGAATCTGAGTCGCGACAAAGTAGGCTCACATGTTCTTTTTGTCTGTCTCTTTCTTCTTCTTTTTTCTTCCTCTCTTTCTTTCATGGTTTTTCCAAAGGTTTTAATATTTTGACAAATACCTTAACTGTAGGGCTGTTTGGTGAATTGCTTTTTAAGATTATCTATTCTTTTGTGTCTGTAAGTAATTCATATAATGCTGTGCTGTATATTTAAAATGCAATAAAAATATTTAAAAAAAAAAAAATGATGCACAGTGCCAGGAAGTGAGGTGACTGTGACATGGTGTTGGTTCCAGGGCTTTAAGTGGGGTAAAAAACTGGGGGGTCTCTTCAAAGGTGGTGTTCGATGCAATTAAGGGCGTGGCTTAAAACACCTAGGCTAAAAATCTGTGTTTAGCATAGTGTTCCGCCCGACTGGTATTATGTTGATTCTGTCATTGCATCCAGATATATAATACAGCGAGTATCATTACACCAACAACAATCCAGGACTATTGGCTTTGTCAATGGTTTTGCTTAAAATAAAAAAGCAGCAACCATGGCTTTGTTGAATATAATATTGAAAATGCGTCAGTTCTAAAATGATGAGACAGTGAAAGAACTGTAGCCCCTTCTTTTTAACTTGTTTCACAGGCTTCTTTATATAAACTGTATTCCCACGTTGCAGCATGGGCGTTTTACCTTTTATCCATCTAACAGAATGCCCTGCTGTACACTGAGGCAGGAGGAGGCCACCACATGCTTTAACAGCCCAGACTGCCCCATTGTCATTCTGTATGTGGCAATTAGCCTGCATACAGACTGACAATGGGCAGGGTGGGGCTGCTCTTGTGCTCTAGGAGGAGTGCGAGGTGGCCCCATCAGGGGGCTGAGGCTTCTCGCAGGGAGCAGTGATGCTCCCTGCAATGGCCATAATTACGGACAAAAGGCGTCCATAAAAAGGATCCTCACGGACAACGGACGTGAGGTCCAAATTACGGACAGCCCGTGAAATTTACGGATGGTTGGTCACCCTATTCTAAGCACATTTAACAAGACAAAACCACAAAAATCGCGTTACATTAGCCTCATCCACAAAGATGTTGCACACTTGGACAATGGCACAGAGTGGTGAATCCCTTTGTCTCTTAAGCAGAAAAATGCTGCGTGCACCAACCAGCCTGAAAGGTGCATGCATGCAAGCACCATCAGAAGAACTGACCATGCCCTTGAACGAAGTTGTCTGTTGCTTAGTGAAAGCATCTGCAGAAAGCATTCATGCAGCGTTCAACAAAAGTGGACAATAACACTCAATGCACAACACGTGTGTGAGGACAATAAAATCAAAGTGACAAAATGGCAGCGATTGCCAACATGCAGACACCACACTCAAAGAAAAGCAGCATGGGTGTGCAAGAATAGTGCAGTGCAGAACCAATGTAACCAAAACAAAATGATGGTACAGTGCATGGCGTCTGGCATTAGTGACATGGCACACAGGGAACAAAACAATAATCAAGCAATACCTCTATCATTATCAATTCAGGGGAGCCTGCGATAGGCAATAAGGGGTTACTGGACCCCCGTTATGCTTTTTGTTCCTCCCTCAAAGTTTGAGGTTTTACAACTCCAGGTCTAGTAAAGAGTTGCCACGCCACCCAACATGCCCCCCTTCATCCGGCAGCTCAAAATGACGGCCGCAGCTCGTCCGCGCAACCTTGGGAAAAGGTAGCTCGATTTTAAAAATTCTCTGACCGTATCTATTTATTTCCTTGTATTCAGGAAGTGCATGGCGCCCTGCGCTTAGCAACACCATCTTGCAAGGGCAACGCCCTACGTTTAGACCGATTGGTTCTTTTTTAATTCGTTTATGTTTTGTGCTGTTACTCCCTATTCTTTTAATTACTATTTGTTTTACCAGTAGTTGCCTACCAGCAGGGGAGCCTGCGATAGGCAACAAGGGGTTGCTGGGCCCCCGTTTTGCTTTCTGTTCCTCCCTCACTGTTTTAGTTTTTACTCCTCCAGCTCTAGTGCTGAGTGCCCTTCCCCCCCCGACATGCCCCCCTTCATCCGGCAGCTCAAAATGACGGCCGCAGCGCGTCCGCGCAGCCTTTGGAAACAGTAGCTTGATTTTAAAAATTATATGACCTTATCTATTCATTTCCTTGTATTCGGGAGGTGCCTGGCTCCCTGCGCTTAGCAGCGCCATCTCGCAAGGGCAACGCCCTACGTTTAGACAGATTGGTTCTTTTTTAATTCATTTATATTTTGTGCTGTTACTCCCTATTCTTTTAATTACTATTTGTTTTACCAGTAGTTGCCTACCAGCAGGGGAGCCTGCGATAGGCAACAAGGGGTTGCTGGGCCCCCGTTTTGCTTTCTGTTCCTCCCTCACTGTTTTAGTTTTTACCCCTTCAGCTCTAGTGCTGAGTGCCCTTCCCCCCCCGACATGCCCCCCTTCATCCGGCAGCTCAAAATGACGGCCGCAGCGCGTCCGCGCAGCCTTTGGAAACAGTAGCTTGATTTTAAAAATTATATGACCTTATCTATTCATTTCCTTGTATTCGGGAGGTGCCTGGCTCCCTGCGCTTAGCAGCGCCATCTCGCAAGGGCAACGCCCTACGTTTAGACAGATTGGTTCTTTTTAATTCATTTATATTTTGTGCTGTTACTCCCTATTCTTTTAATTACTATTTGTTTTACCAGTAGTTGCCTACCAGCAGGGAGCCTGCGATAGGCAACAAGGGGTTGCTGGGCCCCCGTTTTGCTTTCTGTTCCTCCCTCACTGTTTTAGTTTTTACCCCTTCAGCTCTAGTGCTGAGTGCCCTTCCCCCCGACATGCCCCCTTCATCCGGCAGCTCAAAATGACGGCCGCAGCGCGTCCAGCGCAGCCTTTGGAAACAGTAGCTTGATTTTAAAAATTATATGACCTTATCTATTCATTTCCTTGTATTCGGGAGGTGCCTGGCTCCCTGCGCTTAGCAGCGCCATCTCGCAAGGGCAACGCCCTACATTTAGACAGATTGGTTCTTTTTTAATTCATTTATATTTTGTGCTGTTACTCCCTATTCTTTTAATTACTATTTGTTTTACCAGTAGTTGCCTACCAGCAGGGGAGCCTGCGATAGGCAACAAGGGGTTGCTGGGCCCCCGTTTTGCTTTCTGTTCCTCCCTCACTGTTTTAGTTTTTACCCCTTCAGCTCTAGTGCTGAGTGGCCACGCCCCCCGACACACCCTCCTTCATCCAGCAGCTCAAAATGACGGCCGCAGCGCGTCCGCGCAGCCTTTGGAAACAGTAGCTTGATTTTAAAAATTATATGACCTTATCTATTCATTTCCTTGTATTCGGGAGGTGCCTGGCTCCCTGCGCTTAGCAGCGCCATCTCGCAAGGGCAACGCCCTACATTTAGACAGATTGGTTCTTTTTTAATTCATTTATATTTTGTGCTGTTACTCCCTATTCTTTTAATTACTATTTGTTTTACCAGTAGTTGCCTACCAGCAGGGGAGCCTGCGATAGGCAACAAGGGGTTGCTGGGCCCCCGTTTTGCTTTCTGTTCCTCCCTCACTGTTTTAGTTTTTACCCCTTCAGCTCTAGTGCTGAGTGGCCACGCCCCCCGACACACCCTCCTTCATCCAGCAGCTCAAAATGATGGCCGCAGCGCATCGGCACAGCTGCCACGCGCAGCGGTCGCGCTGCTGGCGCACCAAAGGCAACCCCGTCTGCGCTCATCAGCGACCGGAAAGCGACCAATGCCAGCCCCCCTGCTTGTTTTGCACCAGATTTTATTACTAAATGCTCTTACAGAAGAGAAACCTTGCTGTGCCTACGACCAGTAAGTAAGTCACCACACTGCTGTACTCTGCAGCCTGAGGACAATTCTAAGAACAAGGCCTGCACGATCTGCAAACTTACCCTAAGTAATGAAAAAATAAAGGAGTAAGCTCCACTCAATAAAGAGCTGGTCAATAAACAACCAGTCAGACCCATAAAATGCTTACTTTTTAACACCAGATCGCTAGTTAAAAACAGCATGCAGTTCTACGTTTTTATCAAGCAACATCATATCGATGAAGCTTTTAAATGGAAACTTCGTAAACTCAGCTTCAGGACCAGAATTTAACCAGGCCCTGCCTTCTGAACAGTAGCGGTCCGTGGTAGGAGTGCCGGCCGGGCGGTGACGTGGGGCGGGGGAGGGGCATGGTGGGGGGGTAGTAAACCACGGATTACGGCCGAATACAGGTAAGTAAACATTTAAATAAATAAAACGAATTTCGTTGCGCGCACTGCATCGCATTTGGCGATGCAGCGCTCACAACGAAATTCGTGGAAGGGGGGTGTGAAAGGGGTGCCACCACCTCCTAACGACTCTCAGTAGAATGCTTGAGTGGTTTTCTAACACAATTGCTGTCATAAACCATTGATACATTACTTTCTAGTAAAAGGGGATGGTATGCATTCTCACAGTGGAAGCTGTTCCACTGTGACTGATTAAACCTCAGCTTACAAATGTGTATGTTGCAGACAAGGTAGCAAACACTGTTTGAAAGAGGTTTCCTTTTCTGCAACTGTACTTCTTTTTATTTCTTTTTGTTCCCATTCTTCAACTTCTTTCTTACAGGCCCTTTATGGGTCAGACTATGGAGTGATTCTGCAGAATTGCCTGACTTATCAAGCCAGTGGCCAGTCCCGCAATCAGAGCCAGGTACCACTGGTACCTTCCAACTGGTGGGCATAGCACAAGAGGAGAGAGGAATTAGACCATACCTTTAGGAATTCTGAGTTTATGCCCCTGGAGAGCACCACTGCCTCTTTGGTAGATGAGTCTATTGTTATTAGCATTATTATCATTCTGACACAATGATTGGCTGAATTTCTTAATTGCCAAGAGAGAAAGTCCCCTGCCCATCACTGCAGAGTCATGCTGCCATGCACTGTGTCTTTTTGGAGTTTGACCGTGTCATGTTTCTCTCTTAGTGAGCGTAACAATCATATAAGCCCACTGAGGGTCCTCCCGTTTTACTGGTACAAGTCGCTAGCACTAGGTTCTCCGGTCAAAGAGGCACTCAAAGTTCACTCCTCGATGAAACAGTCCATTCTGCTTTTGCTTAATGAGCTGTGGGTCACTGATGGTGGTGGCAGCGTACTTCTAGTGGGGGGACTAACCTTTCTAAATATCCTCCTTTGGGAGAATTACCACATGACTTGGGCTGTTTAGTCTACCCTGGCTGAGGCCCTTTAACTACATCTTGTTTGGGGCATCCATGAGTAGCATCTGTACATGTGTGCATGCGTTTGAAGGCGGGTGTGAGTCTCATATGTCTGGCTGAGTGCATGGTGGAGTCCACTGGACTACACATATGTGTGCCCTTGAAAGTAATGCCTGGCTCTGTGTAGTGGCCTCCAGTAGTCTATGTTGGAACTGTGAATCTGCACCCTTGCATTCCTTGTTCTTCTGCACCTACAATGATGTTCCTGGGAGTGGAGGAAGATTGAATCTTTAGCCTTGGAAGTAGACTCTGTGTCTCTGCAAGAGTCTTACCAGCCCATCCCTGTCTTCCTGCCAGTAATCTGCATCACATACCATTTGGCTTAATATCTGGGGCCAGTACTTTGTGTGGGTACTCTAGTTGCCTCTAGAGAACTTAAATAGGGATAAATGCAATTGCACAATTTTTCACTCATTAAAATTATGTGAATGATCTCTTTGCATGTGAAATGAACTTGACAGTATCTTGAGTAACAATTAAATGTGAGAGCATATTTTGCATACAAAGGTCATACAAGAGACTATTTGCAGCAGAAACATTCTTCCCAGCCTCCTTGAATGAGCTCCTTGTGACTGCCAGGACATGGTGGAGTCTGCATTCTTTGGGCAGAGGTCACCAGGCAGTCCAGAGGGTCAAGACAGGTTTCATAGCAAGTGCACAGGAACCCATTGACATTGCAGATTAGCACCTGAAACTAAAATCACAGCAGTGTAACCAAACTGATACATTTCCCCTCTGAAGTTGAACCACATCAGCAAAAACGTTTGCGATCTTAAATACGGCACTGAGAGATTTAATGCTACTGTTTCCCTAATCCTCTCACAATGATCGCTGTTGTCTCTCATGTTCCAAGTCTCGAGTTTAGGTTCCCCACACCTTCCATGGAGTAAGGTTGAGGACAGAACCCACATTAAAAATATATTTTTTTTTTTGTAAATCTATTTTATTGGTTTTGTATTTTTACAACATACAGCGTATATATGCAGGCATTGTTGGACATTCTAGCTGTTACATGAGGTATGGTACATGTACATTTGTATGGTTTCATTGCATTCCCAAGACAAATAAATGCTGCAAAAACAAGATTTTTGGGTGCAGTTGCAATTTGTGTCCAATAGGCAGGCGAGGGAAGAAAGGGGGACAAAAGTCATGTTAGTTACTTATTAGTTTACATTTCTAGTTATCCTTTGGATTATATACGCTATTACATGCCTACCTCTGCATGCCTTTACATGCGCTAACATACAGATGAAGTTGTTGTACTGGTACTCGAAAACGGTCAGGCGACAGTAATAGATTAACAAGAGAGATCAAAAAACAAAAATAAATTGCATAAACTAACAGCAAAAAAAGGGAAAAGAAACATGTGTAACAATTGCTCAGCCCTCAACCCCACCCCACTTCCATGTATAGTGTTGTATGTTACTCTTACAGCTGGTAGCTACTAGCTACCCCCCGGTTTCTAAAGTGTGTGGTTGTACACTGGTATAGTCAGCGCATACTTGCCAGTAAAAGGGTGTCATGGTTTATACGCTATCCCAGTTTGCATGCATGCTAGTTACCTACAGCCTGTACATCAGAGGAGTCCCCGGTTGTCGTGTCTGCGTTTCGTTGTAATTCAGTGTAGAGAGCATCCCAGTACGTTGCAATGGGAACCTTACGCAGACCCAGGGTTTCTTCGTGTCTAATGGCGAGGCTTTCCGCCTTGGCCCACGCGAGCATGGAGTTCCGCCAGGCCTGTATATGGTGGGAGTCTGGCGCCTTCCACCTTTTAGTTATCAGCCGCTTGGCTACTATCATTCCCAAGTCTAAAAATCTGGATGTGACCTTCGTGTTGGGTGTCCTACGGAACTTGTGTAATAAATAGGTTGGCCAATCGAAACGCAGCTCCCGACCAGTGCAAGTGTGTAGTATTGCAGCCACTTCATTCCAGTATCCGCCCACCCGTGTGCAGCTCCAGAGCATGTGTATTAAATCAGCTCCATTCACAGTGCACCTCGGACATTCTGCATCTCCGCGACTGAAATATTGATAAATTTTTGCAGGCGTGAGATATGCCCTATGAACTATGTAAAGCTGGATTTGCCGGAAGCGCATATTCCTGGGAATGCGTGTCGGGCTCTCGAGCACCCGGGCCCATTCCGCGTTGGTAAACTGGTGACCCAGGTCCCGCTCCCACTTGTGACGGAGTGCATCAAGGCTAATCGCTGCATGAGTTCTGAGTGAGGCTGCGAACCAGCGCGTTAGGTGCCTGCCCTGTCCCATTACGTGTAAGTACTGCATGGTGAGATGCATTCATGGCTCTGTAGTGACATCCCCCCATGTGGCCGTGAGTGAGGCTATCAACACGCGATGGGCGAGGAATTGTCCTGGTGGAAGCCCCTCCTCCTCTACTAGCGTTGTATATGGTGTGAGCGCCCCCTCGTGATATAGGTCTCCAAGTGTTTGGATGCCCTTCTCCTGCCATCCCCTGATTGCTGGCACAGTAAGTACCGCCTGTCCACTTGGAGTTCCCTCTAAGGGTATCGCCGGCGCATAGGGTATCACATTACGCGTTAAGTATAGACTCCTGCGAAAGCATTTATGGGCCACAGCAAGCAGCAAGGGTTCCGGCGGTCTCAGTCTTGCGCCTGGATGGAATAGCCCGACTATTTGCTCCAGAGGGTAGGGCGGCTGCGTAGTTGCAGTATCTGCACAGTGGCGTCCTGACAGCCACCGCACGATCCACTGCAGCTGAGAGGCGAGGTAGTAGTACTCGAAACAAGGAGCCACCAGCCCACCTTGGTCCGTCGGCAAGTACAGCTTTTTCAGTGCCACTCTATGTCTGGCGTTACTCCAGATGAAATCCCTGATCTGTTTCTCTAAGGTGGTGAAGAAGGAGGCTGGTATGTATATTGGCAAATTTGTGAAATAGTATAGAAGTCACGGGAGGATCACCATTTTAGTGAGTGCTATCCTACCCGTTACAGCCAGTGGCAGCGTGCTCCAAAACCGCATCTGCGATTTAATGGACGTCACTGCCCTCCCCAGGTTCCCATCAAAGAGGTCATCTGACTGGCGGTAAATCTGAATTCCCAGGTAGCGGAACGTATCCGGCTTCCATGGCACCCGTTTGTCACTCATGATAAGACCCGGGTCCCGAAGCCCCTCCTTGAATGGGTAGAGGCAGGACTTGTCTATATTCACTTTTAGCTCAGAGAGTGCAGCAAAATCTTCCAGCAATTGAGCCAGTTGAGCAGGGACTCGGTTAATATCTCTGATGTAAATGAGGAGATCATCCGCATAAAGCGACACATGATGTGTGGCATCTCCTAGGGGCACCCCATCTCCCAGCCGGGTGCGCAGCGCCTCCGCCAGCGGCTCCATTGCGAGCGCAAACAGGAGCGGGGACAAATGGCACCCCTGTCGTGTACCTCTCTGTATTGGAAGGGAGTCCGAGATGTAGAGGCCCACTTTGACTCTGACTGTGGGGTCAGTGTAAAGTAGGCGTGCTAGTTGAATAAAGACTGGCCCCAGATCAAACTTCTCGAGTACTGCAAACGGGTAGTTCCACTCCAGGGAATCGAAGGCCTTTTCCAGGTCCAGTACAAGGCACCCTGCCCTTGGCCATTCCCCTGCCGCATCTGTTGACACCCTAAAGAAACGCCGCAGGTTGAGTGAAGTACTGCGGGCTGGCACAAATCCATTTTGGTCTGTATGGACCAATATTGGAACTGCTTGTGCCAATCTGTCAGCTAACACCTTTGCGAGTATCTTATAGTCGGTGTTGAGCAGGGCCAAGGGCCTATAGGAGCCCATCTCTACCGGATCTTTGTCGGGCTTCAATAACGACACCAGGTGTGCTTCGCGCATAGAGGTAGGGAGTTGCTGGGTCTCTAATGCAGTGGTGAATACAGTGCTAATACGCTGCACAAGTGAGACGTGGTATGCCTTATAGTACTCTGCCGGTAGCCTGGGGTCTTCCCGGAAGTTAGGGATTGTATGGCATCTCCGATCTCTTCCAGCAAGATCTGCTCGTTGAGCGTCTCCCTGTGTTCTTCTGCCACTGTGGGTAGCTGTAAACCACCAAGAAACCTCTCCAGGTCCCGTTCATCACAGCTTCTACGGGATTGATACAGACGTGCATAATGTTGTGTCAGGGCCTCATGTATTTCATGCTGCGTAGCTAACATCTGCCCCGTGGTTGCCCGTAACGTCCCGATTGGGGCGTGAGCATATTCTTGACGGATCAGCCAGGCTAGCAGTCTGCCTGCTCTATCTGCTGCAGTGTGCGTGGGGGCTGTGTGCGCAGTGTAATTGTGGCAACGAAGCCGCTCCATTTGACCCGCGTGCTCTGAGCGCAGCGTTTCTAGGCATCGGGAGTCTCTGCCCCCCCCTCTCCCTCTTGTTCGTATCGTAACAGCTGTGTTTCGATTTTTGCAATGGAGTCAGATAACTGTTTGCAGACATTCCACGTGGCTCCCATGCAATGGCCTCTGATCGACACTTTTAATGCTTCCCATTCTATAAGCGCATCGCTAGCTGTGTCTTCATTCAATTCAAAGTACGATAAAATTGCCGTCCCCAGCGATGAACGAAACGCCAGGTCCTCCAGTGCGCTAGGCTGGAGTCGCCACGTGGGGACCTGGGGGCGTTGTGTCTCCCATCCGAGCTGCATCAACAGGGGGTTATGATCGGAGTGGGTCCAACTCAGGTATTCAATATTCTGGACTAATGGGAGTAATGCCTGCGATCCCACCAGTCTGTCTAGGCATACATGTAGCCCGTGCACTGCAGAATAGTAAGAGTAGACGCGAGCGGTGGGGTTAAGGATTCGCCATACATCAAGCAGAGCCCAAAGCATAAGCCAGCTTGAGAGGGCCTGCGCATTGGATGCAGAGGGGGCTCTATTGAGGGGCGGGAATGACCTATCCAGATCCACATTGAGCACTGAGTTAAAATCCTCTCCCACCAACCAGGGGATTCCACTCCATTGAGCTACCACCTCAGATATGCGTTCGAGAAAGGAGGCCTGGTCCGTGTTAGGGACATAGAGCCTAACTCTTGGCCGTTCAAGCGTCCTTTTACAAAAGTGTACCTACCATCAGATATGTAATGTGTGTGAGGGTTCCGGGCTGACCATGGTGAACTAGGACTTGAAACATGAACCTTAACCATGTTAACGATTAGGGCGAACTCCGTGTTGAGGCTCGTCCAAACTACTTCTTTGCCCAACAATGGCAGCGACTATTCCAGTGTGAAGACTGGCATGGGCGTAGGCAGTGTGCGCCTTACTATGAGTGTCGCCTATCCCTCTGTGCCGAGGTGTTGTCATCCGCTTCCCCAACCTGTGTGCTAGTGTGCACATTCGCTAGTTATGCGCTACAGCGGCTACGGCCTGTGTGTAGAATACGTGCATGTGGATTTTATTAAGGCATCGGTGGTAGATTACACATTAGTGAGTGATCAGTAACCTAGCCAAACTTCAAAAGAAAGTCACTACTTGAGTGTGCAGTCTTCTTCACTGTTCCATGTCAATAGTGTTTTCTCATATGATGCCGTCTGCAGTCTGTGGAGTAACTTCTGTGATCCGCACCCCGTCCAGGTCCTCAGGTCTAGGGGTAGACGAACCGCTGGCAGTGGCCGACCCAGAGGAGCTGACTTCCCGGCCCTCACGGTACTTCTGAGTTCCCAATGACGCAACCACCTCCAAGGCGTCTCGGCGCTCCACCCAGCTTTGTTCTGGGTTTGGTGCCGCAGTCATTGTGGACGTGTTTCCCATTCTTCTCCGCTTCCCTCAACCGTGGGTCCTCCTACTGCTGGGCCTAGTTGACTCCGTACTTGAGGGGCGGGCCCCCGACCACAGTTCTGATTCTTCCAGCCAGTCCCACGTCTCTGCAGGTGAATCGAAGAAATGGGCCACACCTTTAACCACCACCCTTAGCCTGGCAGGGAACAGCAGGGAGTAGGGAAGTTCCAGTACGCGCAGTTGGCGCTTCACAGCAGCGTAGGTGCTTCTCCGTTTTTGCACCTGTGCCGTATAGTCCGGGAATATCATGACCGGACTCCCACTGACCGTGAGGTCTGAGAGCTTATGAGTTTCACGTAAAACTGCATCCCTGTCTCTGTAGTTTAAGAGTTTGTAGAGGAATGGCCTCGGACGGGCCCCTGGAGGGGGCTTGTGGGCTGGTACTCGGTGCGCCCTCTCTACTACAAAGTGTGACGATAGTGTCCCTGGGGGCAGTATGTCTTTAAGCCAGCGTTCCACATAGAGTTCTGGGGTCCGGTCTTCTTTTCCCTCTGGAAGACCCACCACCCGGACATTGTTGCAGCGAGATCGCCCTTCTACATACTCGACTCTGTCCTCCAATGCGTTCATGCGATCTAGGATGTCTTGCAAGGCTGCGGTATGACTTTGGGTGACAGGTTTCAGCTCCGACAAGGAGTGATCATGTGATTGGACTTTCTCCGCTAGCTTGTGGTGGTCAGTACGTAAAAGAGTAAAGTCTGAGGGGACCTTGTCGATCCTAGATTCAAGAGATGATCTTGTCTGGTCTAACGTGGTCCCGATATTTTCAACCGCCGCCAGTACCGAGTCCAGTTTAGCTGCAAATGTTGCGCTCGAAGTGTCGCCGGCTGCATCACCTCCCGCGTGCGTTGACTCCTGAATGCCAGCCCGCGCGGCATTTTGCTGCACGTTTGTTCGGAGGCGGCCCATGGCTAGTTTTTGGGTGGAAAGCATTGACCCCTGACGTGAAGCGGCTGTGCGACAATGCACTCCACGCTGCGTTATAGGCATAAGGTTGCCCCTACTGTCAGTTTGCGTGTCCGTAGGGTCAGCGCTTAAATTCACCAGCGCCACGCGCCGCTGACAATGCCTCCCTTGGAGCTCGGCGCGGTCTGGGTCCCACCTCCAGAGCACGTCTTCGACAGGTCAATTCTCAACAATGCGGCCCCCACGTAAAGGATATAGGGGTTGTTACTCTCAGTGTGGCATAGAGTATTACGGCCAGTCGCTTGGTGGCAGAGTTCCTGCTGGGGGGACAGCATTGGCGATCAGGTCAAACCAGTATCCAGGCGTGTTCCACTTCGCTGTGGTTATATGCCTGCCCGATGGCTGACTGCTAGTCCAGTGCCCGGTTCACCGCACTTCCGCCACAAGTCTCCACCAGATCATATATTATGGTCTATCGCGTTCTGGGCTTCCTGCTGGTGCGTACTATGCACCAGGTGTGTTCTCCCTTGGCGGGCGACCGTGCAGGCTCTGCCACTGGTCCACACTATTGCATCTGACTTTTTTCCACTGTGGTGCATTGGGTGACGCAGTCTGCCTTGCTCAATGGCTGTCGTTGCGAGTCAGGAGACTGCAGTATTGCGTTTCCTGTGGGTCACGTTTGTGAGGTCCGTGGCCGTCCCCGTGTGGGCTGCTAGTTTGTGTCCGTAGTATCACTTGCGCTGTTCAGAAACCCCTGCCCAAGGGGTTGTGATCCTCAGGTGGTCTCCTTGGTGCGAGCTACCCCAGGCCCTCACCAACGGCAGAGGTACTCATATTTTCGCTGCTATGGTTCAGCGGGGGCTTCCAACACCGACCGCCATTCTCTCACGGGTCGCAGTCGTTGCCCCTTCTCTCCATATGCGCCCGTGCGTCAAGCACCTCGCCTTTACGGTCCAACTGTTCAGGCCGCAAGACGTAGTTTACTTCCTGTCTCGTGCCACCGACTGAGCACGGCTATTAGCTGGAGTGCGCGCTCGATGCCTGTGGAGAGTTCCTCCAGACCGCCTGCTGGGGCAGTCACATGCCTGTATGCCCGGGCTCACAATAGGTAGTTTACATGCGGGTGAGGCCTCCCCGATCTGTCCCAACGCTGGTGGCACTTTGGATATATAGACCTTGGGGCTTGGCCGTCACACAACGGGATCGCAGGTGGCGGTAAGTCACGTACCTCCAGGTGTTGTGCTCCCGGTATTGCCACCAGCTCCCGCAGCACCGTTATATAGCGGGTGTTTCCCTGTGGTCGCCACCTCGGCGCAAGGCTGCCGGAGGTCTGCTGGTGCGTCAGTCAGCCCACAGGTGGCCGCATGGCATGGCACTTCGTCTCGCCGTGCCTGCACTCGCGGTTGCTCTGTGCAGTCACAGGTACATTGGCTAGGTCCTCCGGGAACCGGGTGTAGGCCTCAATGGGCTCCAGGCCGCTGTCTCCGATGGGTCAGTAACAGCGACTATTGGGCACCCTATTCCCGGGGATTCAGGCTTGTTTTCGGCCGCGGAATCGCCTCAGCTGGTTGTCCGGGCAGTCGCTACATTCCCGCGGTCGTTACCTAGCGAGGCAGGCTGCGGGCTTCTTCTGCGGTGTTACCCGGCCAGGGTCTCTTTCGCTGGGCCTCTAGGGGGGACGGGGCGCAAGTCTCGGCGATCTCTGAGCTGATTTCCCCGGGCAGGGCACCGTCGATCGCGATTTGGCGGCCACGTCCCAGAGTGGCGGTGATCTCAACAGGTGCAGTCCCGTCTCGCCTGAGCGCTCAGCGCCACCTCGGCTCCCACAGGTTTACTAACGGCTGTCGCTGCGTTCCCATGCTCATCACTCGGCTGCGCAGGCCACGAATCTTTATCCACCGATATCGCGGGCTGCATCTGCTCTCATGTCGGCCAAGGGGCCTCAGCAGCAACCGCAGTCTGGCGCCAGTGAATTTCTACCTTTCTCTTATGCGGATGGGTCGGATTCAGGGCGGAGATCAGGAGAACTGAGGGATTCGAAGCGGAGCACTAACAGTTCACGTCCACCATTATGGCTCGCTGGCCCCACATTAAATATTTTTATAGCGCTTCTCTGCAAATGTCATAACAGTTTTTGAGATCGTGTCTAGAGTGAGGAAGGAGATAGAGATTTCTTGCTTTCTTTGCTGGTAATCAATTTATGTACAGTTTTATGCTTGTGTTTAATAAAGTATTTTCTTTATAAAGTAAAGCACTGATTGCACAATCAACTAATAATGAGTATATATGTTGTTGAATGTATCCAGAGTGTGTAAAGATACATTATCTCCATGAGGAAGTATTCAGCTCCTCTGTCTGAATACATTAAACTAACCAAATGCTAAAGAGGAATGCTTGGTTTTCCAGTATGGGGTCATTTAGTACCCTGTCTCTAGGGCCACAATGGTTAAGTGCCTCAAATTGCCATAATTAGACCCAAGTAACCTTTGACAGCATGCAGGCCCCAGGTGATAGGTCTCACCTGAGTAGCCAAATGACGAAGATCGCTAGACTCTAGTTCCAGGAGGCACTGAAACCTCAAAATTAAGTTAAATTCATATAAATAAAGTTTTGCATAAAATGGCTAATAGCATATGTAGGAAGCTGGCTCTCTATGTACTATACCAAAAAGAGGTATAGTGTGCAGAGAATCCAGTGGATCCCCGGAGGCTTTACAGAGGCTAAAGCAGATAATACTAATGCTCTCTTTTGTGGTAGTATGTGTGAGCAGTTAGGCTTATCAGAGGGTAGTGTTAAACATTTGCTGTACAAGTTTGAGGTCAAGTGCCCATTCAAATCAACAAGTAAGTAGCAGCGGCTAGGCGGACCAGTCTCTGGGCGTTGAGGCAAACACTGGACCGGGTCCAAGACAGCACCAGCACTACACCACCAGCGGCACAGGAGCGGCCGGGTGCGCTGTGCCAACACAGCGTCAGGTGCCCAATGAAAAATAATGGAGGCAGGCCAAATCGGGAAAGGGCTGCCGGCTCAGACCAGGAGGCTGGTGGAAGGAAACCAACAGATGTAGAGGTAAGTTGTGATGCTCAGAGACATGGGGACACCTTTTGTTCGCTTTACCAAGGCCCAGGATGGACGGGTGAAGGGGTGCCTTTTGGTGTCAGAAACGGCTTACCGGAGCAGGTTGCGGTTGAGGGGGGTCTCCATGCAGAGGCTGCAGGGGTTGTCAAGGAGTCGGTGAGAGGTCAGCTCACAGAGGACTGGGGCTCTGGAGGGCTGGAGAACCTTGCTGGAACTGGTGGGCCACTTGGACTCGGGCCAGAGTTGTCGGATGCAGAGGTGAAACCGGGGACAGGCTTTGCAGTTCTTCAGGTTGCAGAGTCTTTACTTTGAAGATACTTGATTTGTGAGCAGGTCCGCTGTTCTTGGGAGATCTTGGTCTTTATCGAAGGCAGGTAGTCCTCCCACAGTTATGGAGGTCGCTGGGCTATGGGATGAGTCGTCTTTTGGTGCAGGATCGTTGAGGGCTGCAGGCAGGCCGGTAGGGCTGGGGCCAAGGCAGTAGTTCTCTGCAGTCTTCTCTGCTGATTCAACTCTGTGGTGTCCGGCTCTTCTTAGGTCATCAGGAATTGAAGTTCAGGGTCTCGGGATGTCACCTACATTCTAGATTTAGGCGTGTTACAAGGGAGTGACAGGTAGTTGCCAATGGGCCCCTTACCTGGGGTGCCTACACCCTCTATTATGCAACCTCCTGTGGGCGGGGGACATAGCCCTAGCCCTGATTGGATAAACCCCACCATCTTCAAGATGGTGAGCACTGAAAAGTGTTCTTCACCTCGCCTTCAGCACCTGAGGGGTGGAATTGGCAAAGGGGGGGGCACACCCATTCTTGCTGAGTTTTCCCACCTGTCTTCCCACCAAAAGGAGGTGAGGACAGGAGAGGGGCCTGCTCCTCAACAGGAGAGGCTGGGGTCGCTTTACAAAGGCAGCAAGGCCTTTGAAGCTCCCTGACCAGAGAGAGGTGTGAACACCTCCACCCAGGACAGGCATTGTTCTCGACCTCTGACCATGAGGTCAGAACACTGTCTGGTGAAAGCAGGCTGGCTTAGGCCAGTTGGTGACCACACTAAGGGTTGGTAGGTTTCAGGGGACCCCTCTAAGGTGTCCTCGGTGTGCAATTTTTAATACATTTGACACAGGAATCAGTGCAGGTTTATTATGACGACAGTGGCGGCTCGCATAGGGCTAACTGTGGGGGAGTGGGGCGGGGAGGGGCAGGGTGGGGGGTAGTAAACTCGGACGTACGACGGAAAGGAGGAAAGTAATTATTACGTTCCTCCGTTCCGTCGTATGTCCGAGTTTACCACCCCCCACCCTGCCACTCCCCCGCCTCACCGCCCCGCAGCACGCCCTATGCAAGCCGCCACTGTATGACGAGATGTTTTGTACCAAACATCCCATATTTCAGTGAAACCTTCATGGAGCAGGGGAACTCGTAATGACGAGTGTCTAGCCCATGTAATTACTATGGCTTCCCTGGTCACTTACAATATCCAGGAATCAACATGGATATTGCAGGGGCATATGTGCTCATGCAGATATGCTCTCACAAGGGATATAGTGCACCCTGCCTTAGGGCTAAGGCCTGCTAGAGGGGTGTCTTACCTATATCCCATGCACTGTCTGTGGGAATGGCACACAGGGATGTGTATTCAAACAAAGATCTGCAGTTCCTTAGAAATATTAAAGAAAGAAAAGTAGAGGACTGGTCGGTACAAGTAAATGTTGAAAAGTAGGAGAGGGATTCTCCCACTTTTGGAACTGAGGCCCTCACACACCTGGCAGGGTGTCAGGCTTCATCATAGGACATGCTCCTCATCAGGCCAGTGCTGCAATGCCTGACGGTGTGGTGCAAGTATAGGGCCTGATGGTGTAGATAAGTGCAAGGGGTGTGAGGAAAATGTGAGGGAAATTTAAAACAGGACTCAGTGGTACTCATAATTAATTTTAATCAGCGAGTCCACTTATCCCAGGTAAAACTTGAGTTGGCACACCAATGGCATAATGTTCAGCGGTGGCTAAAGAGTAGAGGTCAACATGTTTCTTGCCTAGGTTGTCGAGCGATCAATTGGCAATTCTTCAGGACCATGAATAACATAACTATCTACACAGTGTTTGGTGTCCTCATTAGTATCAAGGGGAAAACCAAACACTCTAACAACCTAATAGTGAGGTACCTTGTGGTGATATCGACCTAGAAAAAACGATAGTATACATCATTAAAAATCCTCTATACAGACAGCATGCAATAGGATCCTAAATCATGCTTATGAGTAAAAAATGTATGTGACAGGCGCAGTGGAAAGATAGAATTAAGTGGCAGGCTGGTGGCACATCTAGGGGCTTAGGCAGGTGGGCGGCTTTTCAAACACCATGGTATGCAATAAATTGATATAACTCACCCATCTGGGGTGGCTCACCTGCTGCATCGATTGTTGGAGAGGGAACGTTAAAGTTTTTAACGACCTGGTGTGTGAGAAAAGATCGTTTAAGATATAATAATCTAGCAGTCATATTTAAAAGAAGTGCTGCAAATAGCCATCAATAATGTGGAGAAAGCTGGTTCTGTCGGGTAACAGAATGGATTCTTAATATACTCAATAATAACCAATGCAAGAAAACAGTACTCAAACTTTTCAGTAATAATCAACGAAAAAGGAGAAAAAGACAGAGAACATGAATCAACGACACACCAAATTTGAATCCATCACAGTCTGTATTTAGGGAAAAATCCATATATTCATTTACATTTTATGGCGTCGAACTGACATTACACGGCTGTCAGAGTTCAAGAACATATACTTTGTTCCAATGGCGCAAGTGCTATGGTGAAAAAAGTGCAAAAAAAGGGACAGCCAGAGTTAATGGAGGAAAGGTCTTCAGGGAATGGTCCACCGTTGGTTGGACTCAAGGGGCAATAAGGGCGTGGCCGGCAAGGCAGTGTGGTGCATAGTAGTGACACGTCTGTGTGTCAGACCTAGTCTCAAAGGTACTAACCCCAAGGCTCCCTGTCTCTTTACCTACTACAGAGATTGTTCAGGAGATAGCACCTGTAAGGATATAGGCCACAACTTACAGACATGGCTTGGTACCTTTGAACTTGCATATAAAGTCCAGCGAACATCCTTAAAGCTAAAGGAATTACTCTATTGAGTCATCTCTGTCTACCTTGAGCAGAACCATGATACAATTGAATAAGAGTGAACAACATGATTATGATCACAAGAAGAAGTCTTAGGCAGGGTAGAAGAGAAACCAGAAGGGTAGGAAATACAAATCCAAGAACTCATAGCCTCTGCTCTACCATGAGAGGAGAACAAATATCCTGAGACTGACTGTACATTACAGTTTGATTCTGTCCCACTGCTGCAAGAGATTGTAGCTGATTGAAGAGAATCTCAGGTAGACTTTCAGAAGACCCACACCAGCTCTTCTACCCTTGTGGACCATAGCAATGCAGCCCATGTCCAGTCTTCAAATGGAGTGACTGGCTTGTTGAGCGTGGCTTGAGAATATAACTTTCTTTCCTGTAAGGACACCAACCCAGAGCCCGAAGCCAGCTGGTGGTCCCTCAAATGCATAGAAAGTTAATGATGCAGCTCTCCCAAGGGGTACCTAAACAAAATAACTTTCTTCAACCTCTTTCTTACAGGCCCAGTATGGATCAAATTGCAGAGTGGTTTTGTAGAACAGCCTGACTTGTCAAGCAAGTGGCAAGTCCTGAGATAAGAGCAGGGCTTCCTTGGTGCCTTATCAGTGGTGGACATAGCTGGATAGGATAGACTAATTGGACCATGTCACTAGAAAGTCTGAGGTCATGCCCCTGAGCCCACCACTGTCTCTGTGGTAGACAAGGCTCTTCTTATGATCATTACGAAGGTTAGATTCACCATAACTGTGCGAACCGAGTGATTAACTTTATCTCATCCTATATGAGAGCTATGTCGGAAGAAGCAATGTGGCCTACAACTTATTCACTGTATACCATCCCCAGATCAGTGAGTTGGAGGAACACTTCAACAAGTTCCTGTAAAGCATGATGGGGACTTTAGATAAGTCCCTCAAGAGATCTCCTTGTCGGATAAAGGACTACAGCTGCAATAAAGGGTTTTTATGAATACAAATGCAGACTTTGAGGTCTGCTGTCCTCTGCACACCTCCATCTCTGCATTTGCAGCCATTCACAAGTATTCACAGAGAGATCCTTCCACAAGAGTTTTTATAAATCAAAGATTTCTGTGAATCCTAATGAATGAGTTTATTATGCAGTGCTGTAATAGTACTACTGACACAGCGCATAAATAATTTTGTGTCACATCACAGACACTGTGTGAAGATACAACTTCTGCTATTTAAACAAAGCATCAGTATATCTGGCATATAAAAACTGGTCTTTTCTTGCAGGGTCCCCTTTCTGATCTGATTAGCTTTCTTGTAATGGTCTACAATCAGACATAATGCAGTAAGCTGATAAGCTCAATTGAATTGAATGTTAGCCTTTTCCTATATTTATTGGAGAATATCCCTTCAGCAGCCACTAAAATAAATTAGCTTGTGCACAATAACTAGTATTTGATATAAGAATTATAAGCAGATTTTAGGAATCACTAATCCAACAATTTTAGTTGAGGGGGTCAGTCCCGGCAGGAAAAAAGTTTGAAGACACCTTAACTACATTCAACATGGAGTTCAATCACCTAACCCGTAAAGCACTTGGGGCCAGATGTAAGAAGCATTTTATTGGTCACAAATGGCCCACTGGGCTGTTTGCGACCGGTAAAATGCATTTTGTCATGTACAGAAGGCAAAATGCAACTCAGTAACTTGTTATCAAATCGCATTTTGCTTTTGTAATTTGGTATTAGGAAAGGGCATTTTTAGGGCGTCCCTTCCTAGTACCGAATAGCACTGGTATATATGAATGTTTTGCGACCGGGAATGCGGTCACTAAACATTTGCAGTTACCACCACCTTCAAGTTGGTGGTAACCCATTCGAGAACGGGAAGCGGTTCACAAGGGACCCCTTCCCCTTTGTGAATGTGGGCACCAACATTTTTAGTAGCAGGCAGTGGTCCCACGGGCCACTGCCTACTCCTAAAAAATGAAAAGGTAGCTTCTCATTTTTATTTTTGAAATGCATCCCGTTTTCCTTTAAGGAAAACGGGCTGCATTAAAAAAAAATATGCTTTATTTAAAAAGCAATCACCGATATGGTGGTCTGCTGACCCCAGCAGGCCACCATCTCTGTGATCGTAGCAATTCACAATGAGTGGCAAATTGCGACCTGCCTCATGAATATTGATGAGGCAGGTCCATTTGCGACCCACTGTGAATTGCTAACAGTGTCAAACACACTGCTGTACATAGCTGTTGGCGATTTCCTAACAGCGAATCGCAAAAATTTGCTATTAGGAAAACAGAAAAGGAAGTGTATGTACATCTGGGCCCAAATGCTCAGTGGAGCAATTAGACCAAGCTGGCCTGTTCTTTTTAACTTTTGCCAATTAAGTTTTCTTTACACTCAGTCTACCACAATAAAATGTTCACCAAGAAAGAAAACCTGAAGCAATGCCCGTTTGTTCAGAATCACGAAATTTCGCGAAATTCACTTGCGGTATCTTGTGAGAAAATGTATCACAAGAGCCTGCCTCACATTCAAAAGTCATGTGCAAGACAGACAAAAGACTAGCTCGGGGAGAAGATATTTGACACAACATATTTTCTGCTAAAACCAGTCTTCCATGGACATAAGAGATGCGAAATTGTGCACCTGCGAAATCTCTCAAAATGTTCGAAAATACGTGCAAAGGAAAACAGGCAAATTTCAAGAGTTTTGCAGGCGTAAACAAAACAATTTACCTGGTCTAGTCTCGCCACTGCCTAGCCTCCTCCTACAATATCATGGATATATAGGGCTCTCCTACCCTACACTGTCTGGAGAGATACAAAGCTTTTTAAAAAAAATTCTGTCAAATCCTGATGGCGACGCCCTGGAGCCCCTTGAGAGACCTACATTTGTTTATCTTCACCTATTGATGAATGGGGTCTAAAAGTAGAAGGGAAGCAAAAAAAATGGAGGCTTAGGTTGAAAGTTTTTACCCAGTGTCCAATTCCAGCTTTGAGAGGTGAATTTCACTACACAGCTATTAACATCTATGCGGTTCGAGGAAAAAAAAAACATTTCATAATATTATTAATAAGAAGAAAAATGTATCATTCTGTAAATGGGGGAAAAGTGTTTGGCGAAGACCTGTGATGTTCTCGACTATTGCATTTGCAGGCCAACTGAAGGTCAACTCCAAGTGTTCTTCGACCATTTACACGCAAGTTCACAAATGTTGAGACAAAGCTGACATCTCAGAACAGATGGCTTCGAAAAACACTGCTCTTATAGTTTAGTTTACACGCACGTTGCAGGGAAGTCCTGTCAAACGCTTTACTGTAAGTTAATGTATATTGGATTCCAGTCTTGAAACGTCCCACCGTGCAATTATGCGGAACGCTTAAAAGTTCACAATTGGAGAAAGGTTTGGCATGTTTTTTGAGATTCATATTTTTGCCTGAAAACATTTCTGATGCACACATTTGAAATACGCCTGATTTTTCTGAAAAAGACCTGCCCTGAATTCATTTGGTTTTTAAAAAAAATTATTGTTATTGAAAAGGAATTTTAGACATAAAAATCAGAGATAGCATAAGTGTAAGATAATTTGTTTGTGAAAATAGTGTGGACTTTTGTCTTGATCTTTCACGTGTATATTTATATCTGGATTTATGCTCAAGTGGTGAACAGCTGGGCTCTGTCCACTTCCATGAAGTTCGGTGCTAGAATGTTTTCAGACAGGCAATCAGAGGTCGTGAGTTTTTCGAACATATTTATTTTTGTGAATATTACGTTGACTTGCCAGCTTAAACAGAATTAAAGAACACTTTGCACTTTCAAAGTATGTGCAACATGCAACCGTTTTAAATGTTAACACATTGATTTTGAGAATGCTGTGCACAATATCGCTGTTTGCTGCAGTATAGGGTGTCAGGAATGTACAACTAAAATACATACACAGATAAAAGCACGTGTTTGCACACACACAGAGCCATGTGTGTCCACACACACTCGCACACAAAGCTGTGAGCACACGCACAAACACACTTCATGTATGGATAGTGGCAGTGTTCCATGTGCCTAATAATAGACAGTAGTAAAATCAAATTTCTGGGCAGATTAGCTATTGGGAGTACAAAACCCTCCCCAAGCACCCAAAGCTGGCTTGTAAAAATATGATCTTTTAGTTGCTGCATGTAATTTACTTTATGGTTTCCAGGTGCTGGTATGTCACTAGACTTCTTGTTTAAGGCTCTGGTTACTCTTTTTTGGTAGAGAAATATACGGAGCTTCGTACATTTTACGTTTTTCTTCTCTGAGACAATGTGGCTAATCGCCTGATGATATTTGCAAATTGTTCAAACCAGTGCATGAGGAGTGGATTGAGCATGCCACCTTCAACTGTGCAAATTGTTCTTGCTCTAGAAAATAAAGAGAAATGTGAAGTTTTTGTCCAAACATAGTAGAATAGCTGCCCACTGAACATTAGTGACAGAGATGTCCACTTTTGATTACTAAATTTCATCAAGGACATAATATGCATTATTGTTTAGGGGTTGAGTCGTTTGGGTCAGCCGTTGAGTTTAAGGTCGCCACTTTACTCCATCTGCCCCGCTGAAACTGTAGTGCTTCTAAATGTCACTTTTGTGTGTGAGGAATTGTGTTTTATCTCATATTTTATACTTTATATGTTTTGATGTGTTCTTAATCTGGTTTTTCTTTTATAGATATTTGACTATCCGTATAAAGATGTTTTTGACTGACTGACTGACTACTCCATGTGCAATTTATTACTGACACTGGGGATCTTGGGATAGGGATAACCGGTTACGTACTGGTCCCACAATTTACTAAATTCACACTAGAGTACGTCCAATACAGTAAGGTTCTGAGGATTACAGGCTAGTATCGTGCCTACAGGGGTTTCCCTTCAGAACTGGTAGGATGGTGTGTGAGGTGATAGAGTTGCTTCTCTGGGAAAAGTCCTTTTTAGGACGAGAACCCTCACTCACCCGAGGGTGACATGCTTCATCATTGAGTCCCCTCCTCACACCCGGACTGCGAGGTCCGTGGTGTGGGCTACAACTCCCAAAGTGGGAGGAGCAGAGGTGTTTTTAGATGAGCAATGGAGATAGGGTCAGTGAGGGACAGAGTGAATTCAGAAATTATGATGTGCTGTGTAGGTTAAAACTACTTCCACAGGGCCAAAATATTTTTATTCAGTAGGTCCAGAGGAGTAGGATTAAAAAGAGGACTAGGGATTTCTAATGAATATAACCCTTTTGGTGGTCGTGGTGGACAAGTTTTTGCCCAACAGTGGACCCCATAAGGGGTTCCAGGGCATTCAACAGGACCTTCAGAGGTTAACGTCACTCTGTTAATTGTGCTCTTATGGAATAATTCCAAGAATTGAAATAATAAATAAAAAGTTATTCTTTATACTGGCCCGTCAAGAGATCAAAAGAGCCAGGTCGGTGGCCCGAATATGAGGAAGGGTCCACCGTCGTTTCTAAGGAAATTGAGAAGAAAAAAAAATTAGAAAAAAGGGGAGTAAAAGTAACAAATCAACATTTCAACCTCACATGATGACTGTTTTTTTTTAAAAGGTGCACAATATATATATATATATATATATATATATATATATATATATATATATATATATATAGTGATTTCAATTATGTGAACTATTGTCAGTTTCATTTGTTTAATACTACAAGATATGTACTCCAACATACATCTATTTATCAAGCACTGATTCAACCCTATAGGCATTTCCTATACTGTGAGATGGATACCTTACCTCCTCAAAGAGTCAGTCGTTTCCACCCTCTAGCCACTAGATACATCCAGGAGCGCCACACTGAAAAGGAAATCAAAGTGAGCAATGTGGCCTGGCTGGCACTGTCTTGAGTTAAAAATGATGGCATAAATGTTTACAACACCGGTCTGGAAGAGATAAGCATAGTGAGCAAGTGCTCCAGTATGTATCTTTCAATATTGGATAACTGGCCTATCCAAGTAGATGTGTCCACTATCTTGACTCTGCAGATATGTGGAGGAGTAATGTAAACACAGTTAACCCCTCGGATGAGAGTGGGAGCATAACCCCACTACAGACTCCCTAAGGAGGGTTTCATCTGCACAATAAGCATAATACTAATATTTTGCGAACATATGAGTGGGGGGCACTGTTAGTTTCAGGCACCACCGTTACGCTTCCTTTTTTCCACACACTCGAGTCCAGATAAGAACAGGCTCTTAGTCCCGTTTTTGTTCATTTTCGTGTATCAGGGTGGAACTCTATCTATCGACTGGACTGAGGGTTTTGGCTCCAGCCTTGCTCCTGTTTTCCAGTTTGCTCTTACCTCTATGCATGACCACTTACAACTATCTCTACAGATAGAAGAGTCCATTCATTGAACCCCACATATCGAGGCTATAAAATCATGTGATAACATTACTCCTCCACATAGCTACAGAGTCATGATAGTGGACACATCTACTTGGATAGGCCGCTTAGCCTGTATTGAAAGACACATACTGGAGCACTTGCTCACTATGCTTATCTCTTCCAGACCGGTATTGTAAACATTTATGCCATCATTTTTAACTCAAGACAGTGCCAGCCAGACCCCATTGCTGACTATGATTTCCTTTTCAGTGGGGCGCTTCTGGATGTATCTAGTGGCTTGATGGTGGATACGACTGACTCTTTGAGGAGGTAAGGTATCCATCACACAGATTAGGAAATGCCTATAGGGTTGAATTAGTGCTTGATAAATAGATGAATGTTGGAGTAAATATCTTGTAGTATTAAACAAATGAAACTGACAATAGTTCACATAATTGAAATCATAATTGTGCACCCTTTTTAAAAAAAACAGTCATCATGTGAGGTTGAAATGTTTATTTGTTGCTTTTTCTCCCCTTTTGTCTCAATTTTTTTTGTCTCAATTTCCTTAGAAATGACAGTGGACCCTTCCTCATATTTGGGCCACCGACCTGGCTCTTTTGATCTCTTGACGGGCCAGTATAAAGAATAACTTTTTATTTATTATTGCAATTTTTGGAATTATTCCATAAGAGCACAATTAACAGAGTGACTTTAACCACTGAAGGTCCTGATGAATGCCCTGGAACCCCATATGGGGTCCAGTGTTGGGCAGAAACATGTCGACTACGACCACCAAAAGGGTTATATTTGTTAGAAAACCCTAGTCCTCTTTTTAATCCTACTCCTCTGGACCTACTGAATAAAAATATTTTGACCCTGTGGAAGTAGTTTTAACCTACACAGCACATCATAATTTCTGAATTCACTCTGTCCCTCACTGACCCCACTAGAAACCAGGGATTTTTTTGTTTTATTCGTGTTGGGGCTGCCCAAAATGGGCATGACAATACCCCCACCCCACCCCCAGAGAAATTCCAGTCTTTCGCCCCCCCGGGGGGGGCAGAAAGCCCACTAGGCGCCAGCGATTACGCAGGCTTTTTTTATGCGTGGGGGTGAGGGCTGCCCAAAATGGTCATACCAATGCCCCACCCCCACAAAAAATAGCCACAGTCTTTCTTCCCCCCTTGGGGGCATATCGGGTCGAACCCTCCCTCCCCCGATTCCCCCCCAGGGCGGCAGAAAGCCCACTAGGCTCCAACTTTTTTTTAGCAATGTGCCTACCTGTGGATTTGGGCCCTAGCGCAGCTGGCACGTAGGGAAACCTAGCAAACCTGTACATTTTTTAAAACTAGACACCAAGGGGAATCCAGGATGGGGTGACTTGTCTGGCTCTCAGAAGGTTCTGCTACCCAGAATCCCTTGCAAACCTCAAACTTTGTAAAAAAAAAAACAAATTTTCCTCACAATTCTGTTGTGGGAAAGTTCTGGAATCTGCGTGGATCCACAAATTTTCTTCTACACAGCATTCCCCCAGGTCTCCCGATAAAAATGGTAGCTCATTCGCGTGGGTGGGTCAAGTACCCGCGACAGGCAAGGGCCCAAAACCTAGTGAGGCGACATCAAATTTACCTATCACAAACCAACCTGGTTTTCAAGGGGGGTCTCATGAGTTTTTGGCCCCGGGCTCGGCGGCCATCTAGGGAAACCTACCAAACCCACACATTTATGAAAACTAGACACCCGGGGGATTCCATGGAGGTATGGATTGCATGGATCCCCCAACATTTTCTTACCCAGAATCCCCTGCAAACCTCAAATTTAGCTGAAAAAATCACTTTTTCCACACATTTTTGTGTGGGAAAGTAGTGGCATCACCGGGCTGAAACAAATTTCCTACCACCCAGCGTTCCCCAGGGTCTCCCGATAAAAATGGTGCCTCACTTGTGTGGGAGGCCCAAGTACCCGCGACAGGCAGGGGCCCAAAACATATTGAGGCGACATCAAATTTACCTATCACAAACCAACCTGGTTTTCAAGGGGGGTCTCATGAGTTTTTGGCCCCGGGCTCGGCGGCCATCTAGGGAAACCTACCAAACCCACACATTTCTGAAAACTAGACACCCGGGGGATTCCATGGAGGTATGGCTTGCGTGGATCCCCCAACGTTTCCTTACCCAGAATCCCCTGCAAACCTCAATTTTAGCTGAAAAAAATCACTTTTTTTCACACATTTTTGTGTGGGAAAGTTGAGGCATCACCTGGCTGACACAAATTTCCTACCACCCAGCGTTCCCCCAGGTCTCCCGATAAAAATGGTGCCTCACTCGTGTGGGAGGCCCAAAGACCCGCGACAGGCAAGGGCCCAAAACGTCTGGAGGCGACATCAAAATTGCCTATCACAAAACGACCTTGTTTTGCAAGGGGGTCACCTGGGTTTTTGGCCCCGTGCTCGGCAGCCAGCTAGGGAAACCTACCAAACCCACACATTTCTGAAAACTAGACACCTGGGGGATTCCAGGGAGGTATGGCTTGCGTGGATCCCCCAACGGTTTCTTACCCAGAATCCCCTGCACACCTCAAATTTAGCTGAAAAAATCACTTTTTTCACACATTTTTGGGTGGGAAAGTTGTGGCATCACTGGGCTGAAACAAATTTCCTACCACCCAGCGTTCCCCAGGGTCTCCTGATAAAAATGGTGCCTTACTCGTGTGGGAGGCCCAAGTACCCGCGACAGGCAGGGGCCCAAAACGTATTGAGGCGACATCAAAATTGCCTATCACCAAACAACCTGGTTTTGCAAGGGGGGTCACCTGGGTTTTTGGTCCTGTGTTCGGCCTCCATCTAGGGAAACCTACCAAACCCACACATTTCTGAAACCTAGACACCCGGGGGATTCCATGGAGGTATGGCTTGCGTGGATCGCCCAACGTTTCCTTACCCAGAATCCCCTGCAAACCTCAATTTTAGCAGAACAAAATCACTTTTTTCACACATTTTTGTGTGGGAAAGTTGAGGCATCACCTGGCTGACACAAATTTCCTACCACCCAGCGTTCCCCAAGGTCTCCCGATAAAAATGGTGGCTCACTAGTGTGGGAGGCCCAAGTACCTGCGACAGGCAAGGGCCCAAAACGTATTGAGGCGACATCAAAATTGCCTATCACAAAACGACCTGGTTTTGCAAGGGGGGTCACCTGGGTTTTTGGCCCCGAGCTCGGCGGCCAGCTAGGGAAACCTACCAAACCCACACATTTCTGAAAACTAGACACCTGGGGGATTCCAGGGAGGTATGGCTTGCGTGGATCCCCCAACGGTTTCTTACCCAGAATCCCCTGCACACCTCAAATTTAGCTGAAAAAATCACTTTTTTCACACATTTTTGGGTGGGAAAGTTGTGGCATCACTGGGCTGAAACAAATTTCCTACCACCCAGCGTTCCCCAGGGTCTCCTGATAAAAATGGTGCCTTACTCGTGTGGGAGGCCCAAGTACCCGCGACAGGCAGGGGCCCAAAACGTATTGAGGCGACATCAAAATTGCCTATCACCAAACAACCTGGTTTTGCAAGGGGGTCACCTGGGTTTTGGTCCTGTGTTCGGCCTCCATCTAGGGAAACCTACCAAACCCACACATTTCTGAAACCTAGACACCCGGGGGATTGCATGGAGGTATGGCTTGCGTGGATCGCCCAACGTTTCCTTACCCAGAATCCCCTGCAAACCTCAATTTTAGCAGAAAAAAATCACTTTTTTCACACATTTTTGTGTGGGAAAGTTGAGGCATCACCTGGCTGACACAAATTTCCTACCACCCAGCGTTCCCCAAGGTCTCCCGATAAAAATGGTGGCTCACTAGTGTGGGAGGCCCAAGTACCTGCGACAGGCAAGGGCCCAAAAACGTATTGAGGCGACATCAAAATTGCCTATCACAAAACGACCTGGTTTTGCAAGGGGGGTCACCTGGGTTTTTGGCCCCGTGCTCGGCGGCCAGCTAGGGAAACATACCAAACCCACACATTTCTGAAAACTAGACACCCGGGGGATTCCAGGGAGGTATGGCTTGCATGGATCCCCCAACGTTTCCTTACCCAGAATCCCCTGCAAACCTCAATATTAGCTGAAAAAAATCACTTTTTTCGCTCATTTTTGTGTGGGAAAGTTGTGGCGTCACTGGGCTGACACAAATTTCCTAACACCCAGCGTTCCCCCAGGACTCCCGATAAAAATGGTGCATCACTCGTGTGGGAGGCCCAAGTACCCGCGACAGGCAAGGGCCCAAAACGTATTGAGGCAACATCAAAATTGCCTATCACAAAATGTTTTGGGCACTTGCCTGTCGCGGGTACTTGGGCCTCCCACACGAGTGAGGCACCATTTTTATCGGGAGACCCGGGGGAACGCTGGGTGGTAGGAAATTTGTGTCAGCCCAGTGATGCCACAACTTTCCCACACAAAAATGTACGGAAAAAGTGATTTTTTCAGCAAAATTTGAGGTTTGCAGGGGATTCTGGGTAAGGAACGTTGGGGATCCACGCAAGCCACACCTCCTGGAATCCCCTGGGTGTCTAGTTTTCAGAAATTTGTGGGTTTGGTAGGTTTCCCTAGATGGCCGCGAGCACGGGCCAAAACCCAGGTGACACTCCTTGCGAAACCAGGTCGTTTTGAGATAGGCAATTTTGATGTTGCCTCAATACGTTTTGGGCCCTTGCCTATCGCGGTACTTGGGCCTCCCACACGAGTGAGGCACCATTTTTATCGGGAGACCCGGGAACGCTGTGGTAGGAAATTTGTTTCAGCCCGGTGATGCTACAACTTTCCCACACAAAAATGTGTGGAAAAAGTGATATTTTCAGCTAAATTTGAGGTTTGCAGGGGATTCTGGGTAAGGAAACTTTAGGGGATCAACGCAAGCCATACCTCCCTGGAATCCCCCGGGTGTCTAGTTTTCAGAAATGTGTGGGTTTGGTAGGTTTCCATAGATGGCCGCCGAGCACGGGTCCAAAAACCCAGGTGACCCCCCTTGCGAAACCAGGTCGTTTTGAGATAGGCAATTTTGATGTCGCCTCAATCCGTTTTGGGCCCTTGTCTGCCGCGTGTACTTGGGCCTCCCACACAAGTGAGGCACCATATTTATCGGGAGACCAAGGGGAAAGCTGGGTGGTAGGAAATTTGTGTCAGCCCGGTGATGCCACAACTTTCCACACAAAATGTGTGAAAAAGTGATTTTTTTCAGCTAAGTTTGAGGTTTGCAGGGATTCTGGGTAAGGAAACGTTGGGGGATCCACGCAAGCCATACCTCGCTGGAATCCCCCGAGTGTCTAGTTTTCAAAATGTATAGGTTTGCTAGGTTTCCCTAGGTGCCGGCAGAGTTAGGGTTAAAAAACTACAGCTAGGCACTTGCCAAAAAAGGGTCATTTTTCACTGTGAAATTGTGGTGTGTCCACGTTGCGTTTTGCGCCGTTTCCTGTCACGGACACTAGGCCTACCCACACAAGTGAGGTACCATTTTTCTCGGAAGACTTTGGGGAATGTGGGGAGGGTGGAAATTTGTGGATCCACACAGATTCCATAACTTTCCACCACAGAAATGTGTGGAAAATGTGTTTTTTTTGACAATTTTTTAGGTTTGCAAGGGATTCTGGGTAACAGAACCTGGTGAGAGGCAGTCAAGTCACCCCATCCTAGATTCCCCTGGGTATCTAGTTTTCAAAAATGTATAGGTTTGCTAGGTTTCCCTAGGTGCCGGCAGAGCTAGGGTTAAAAAACTACAGCTAGACACTTTGCCAAAAAAGGGTCATTTTCACTGTGAAATTGTGGTGTGTCCACGTTGCGTTTTGCACCGTTTCCTGTCGCGGGCTCTAGGCCTACCCACACAAGTGAGGTACCATTTTTCTCGGAAGACTTTGGGGAACGCGGGGTGGGTGGAAATTTGTGGATCCACGCAGATTCCAGAACTTTCCACCACAGAAATGTGAGTAAAATGTGGGTTTTTTGACAATTTGTTTGGTTTGTAAGGGATTCTGGGTAACAGAACCTGGTGAGAGGCAGTCAAGTCACCCCATCCTGGATTCCCCTGGGTGTCTAGTTTTCAAAAATGTATAGGTTTGCTAGGTTTCCCTAGGTGCCGGCAGAGCTAGGGTTCAAAAACTACAGCTAGGCATTTTGCCAAAAAAGGGTCATTTTTCACTGTGAAATTGTGGTGTGTCCACGTTGCGTTTTGCGCCGTTTCATGTCGCGGGCACTAGGCCTACCCACGCAAGTGAGGTACTATTTTTCTTGGAAGACTTTGGGGATTGCGGGGTGGGTGGAAATTTGTGGATCCACGCAGATTCCAGAACTTTCCACCACAGAAATGTGAGGAAAATGTGTTTTTTTTGACAATTTTTTAGGTTTGCAAGGGATTCTGGGTAAACAGAACCTGGTGGGAGCCGGTCAAGTCACCCCAGCCTGGATTTCCCTGGGTGTCTAGTTTTCAAAAATGTATAGGTTTGCTAGGTTTCCCTAGGTGCCAGCAGAGCTAGGGTTAAAAAACTACAGGTAGGCACTTTGCCAAAAAAGGGTCATTTTTCACTGTGGAATTGTGGTGTGTCCATGTTGCGTTTTGTGCCGTTTCATGTCGCGGGCACTAGGCCTACCCACGCAAGTGAGGTACCATTTTTCTCGGAAGACTTTGGGGAACGCGGGGTGGGTGGAAATTTGTGGATCCACGCAGCTTCCAGAACTTTCCACCACAGAAATGGGAGGAAAATGAGTTTTTTTTAACTTATTTTAGGTTTGCAAGGGATTCTGGGTAACAGAGCCTGGTGAGAGCCAGTCAAGTCACCCCACCCTGGATTCCCCTGGGTGTCTAGTTTTCAAAAATGTATAGGTTTGCTAGGTTTCCCTAGGTGCCGGCAGAGCTAGGGTTCACAAACTACAGCTAGGCACTTTGCAGAAAAAGAGTAATTTTTCATTGTGAAAATGTGGTGTGTTCACGTTGCGTTTTGAGCCGTTTCCTGTCGTGGGCACTATGCATATCCACACAAGTGAGGTACCATTTTTATCGGGAGACTTAGGGTAATTCAGATTTGTAAAGCAACTGTTATTGCCTATTGACTTTCGATGCATTTCTGCCTTCCAAATGAAAGACAATGTGTAAAAAAGAAGTAATTTTGAAAAATGATCGATAATTCTCATGCTAATATGAGTATTCCCAATTTCGGAAATGTGCAAATATCTACTGTTTCTAAACCCTATATTTTGTTCCCATTTCAAAAATACATAGGTGTCTTTCATACCGATTTTTCCATGTATACATTTTCCCAGAATAATTGATATATACCCGGTACATAATAAAAAACCATTGCAAGTCGCTGCTCAGTTTTTGGCTCTGGGTTTGTCAGGTTCTTGGTGAACCTACAAGTCCTATATATCCCCACAACCAGTAAGGTCCAGTGGATGTAACGGTATATTGCTTTTAAAGAGTTGTCATAATTAGAAGAAGTTACAGGTGAAAACGTTGACACAAAAGGCTGTTTTTTTCAACTAATTTTCAATTTTTCCTATATTTAGCTGTTAGTTTCTATAAAGAAACCTTGAAAGATCTACACAAATGAACCCTTGCTGAATTCAGAATTTTGTCTACTTTTCAAAAATGTATAGCTTTCCAGGATCCATTATTGCTTTCATACCCATGTCTACCATTAACTGGAAGTAGGTTGAAAGCACAAAAAATAGCAAAAATAGGCTATGTCCCAGAAAAATGCCAAAACTGTGTAAAATATTTTGGTTTTCTGACAAAAGTCTGTCATTCCCTAAAAGCTGGGAAAATGGTGATTTCAGCCCCACAAACCCTTTTTTGATACCATTACTAGGGAAAAACCCAGACGCTTTCATTTGCAGCACTTTTTTCCCATTTTCCCCAAAAAAAACAGAAGTTAGCTGTATTTTGGCTAATTTCTGGGTCCCCTCAAGGGGAATCCACAAATCCTGGGTACCTTTAGAATTCCCAGGATGTTGGAAGAAAAGGACGCAAATTTGGCGTGGATACCTTATGTGGTCAAAAAGTTACAGGGGCCTAAGCGCGAACTACCCCAAATAGCCAAAAAAAGGCTTAGCACAGGGGGGGAAAGGCCTAGCAGCGAAGGGGTTAAATAAAATGTAGATTAACACATTGTACCTCTGCAAAAAATGGTTATTTATCTTTAGGATGCTTTTTTTCATAATGGCATTTTTGAATGTATTAGGGGGGTTTATCCAGCAACCATGGTTCAAGGGTGCCTGCGTATAGAGACCTACTAGTTTTCATTTAAGGGTTGTGCTCTAAAGAAAGATTGTAAAGAAACAGAAAATAAACATTCATGCTGGTTTAGGTGACCCTTAGTCCCTCAGAAACATATTGTGTTTTTTTGATTTGTTAAGCATGTGCTCGAAACAGGGTAAAGTGAAAATAGGGAAAGGCAGTGTTCACTTTTATTAAATGTACAGTTTTTAAAGTTCAAAACAGGTTAAAGGGGTGAATTCTTGCAATACAACTTAATTACATGCACTGGCACAAAATGGTAGGTTACCAGAGTATTTTATTTTACCTTCTCAAATTGATTATAATCAATATATCAAGTCCTATGTCGCGTCTTTTTGGTATTCACAATCTGTGGAAAGAATGTGATGAAGTAGGTATGAGTCTCTGGAAAAATGAGGCACATGTATAGCCTGTAGGGCCAGCAAATTCATGTGTTTTAAGAGCCTTGGCTCCATATAGGACTTAAGGATAACAGGTCAGTAAGTAAAGGGCTCTATAAAACAAATGGGGGGCATATTTAAAATGAAATGGCGCAGCGCTGCAAGTAAATTAGCTGCGCCACGCTGCATCATTTCAAAATCGCAGGGATGCGCCGTATTTGCAAGAATATGGCACACCCCTGTGTTTTCCCATGCACCGGTGCTAAAAAAGCTGCCTAGATCCAGCGCAGGCACCCTTCCATAGCCATACTTCACACTATAGTGTACAATTATAGGTTATGTGGCCAAGTTTTCAAAGCCTTTCTGAAATGGAGATGCAGCTGTATTTTACGCAATGTGACCGGAAGAGTAATCCATAGTTTAGTGGCTGGCACTGAAAAAACCCTACCTCCTGACCAAGTTCAATGGAATTAAGGAACCGAAAGGAGGAAGGCATCCTGTGAACAAAGAGACTGACTTGAAGCATATAGGCTAAATGTATTCCTCAGATACAGTGGTCTAGAGTTAAATATGGCTCTATGGACAATGCAGAGAGACTTAAAGGTAATCCTTTTGCAACAGGGAGTCAGTGCAACGTATGTAAGGCAGAGGAAGATGAGGCAGGTCTAGGCAAACCAAGAGCTAGTTTGGCTGCCGTATTTTGAGTACATTGACATTTATCCACTATGCCCTGCAGGCAGGAACAGAGAACTGTAGTAATCCAGGTGGCTACGGATGGTCTCCTGGACCACTATCAGGTGTGCTGAAGTGGGGAGGAGCAGGTCAATTTTCCACAGTAGAAAGCATAAAAATGTCAGATGGTTAGGCTGCCTTTCCAGCATCAGGTTTTCATCCAAATGGAAGCTAAGGTTTTTTACGGACTTAACTAGATTAGGGGAATCAGACAAATTAGGAGGCCAGCCATTGGAAGGAAAAGCTATCCGGAGAGGTGTGCGAAACTCAGAGGACCTCAGTCTTATCAATATTAAACTTCAAGGCACAGATTTGCAGCTTCGAAGATGTATAGGTCATGGAATGATGGAAAGACGCAAGTCCTATCCAAGGCAATGATGATTTGAGTGTCATCAGCATAATTCATACAGGTGACACCAAATGACCTGGCCAGAGCAGCCGATGAACGGATACAAACATTGAACAGTGTGGGACTTAAAGCAGACCCTGGGGAACATCTTGACCCAAAGCCCTATAGGGCAACAAAAATGAAGGGAGATACACAGCTTGGTGTCTATCCTCTATATAAGAATGCACCATTGATAAGCTGCCCCTCCAATTAAGGCCTCCATCAGTCTGGATAAGAAATAGGACACAGTATCGCAAGTGGCAGACAAATCCTAATGGATCTGCCTTGTTTTCATACATTCTCAGGTCATCTAAAACCCACAAAAGTGCCCTTTCAGTGCTGTGTGCTGGGTGGAAGCCAGACTTTATGGGTTAAAAAATATGACATTGTTCCAAGAATCCTGAAAGCAGAGTGTTAACATGCTTCCCACGGACTGTAACAGCAAAAGGAAGGATAGAGATGGGACGGAAATTGATACGTTTCGTCTGATCCTCATTAGGATTTTTTAACAGAGGGACGATTAGTGCCGGTTTCCACTCTGTGGGGTCCTAAGCGATGGTTAGGGAGATATTGAAAATCTCTAAGAGAGGTTGTGAGAGAGCAGTCTTGGCCAAATTCCATAATTTAGGAGAAACAGAGTCCAAAGTAGAGCCAGACTTGGTAGAGGCTGTAATAGTGTAAATTTCTCCAGATTCGGCACTCAAAATTAATTTCATAACCATTTCCCATATGTATATCCTTACAATAGCTTTCAGTCAGCTCTCCTCATTCATTGGACTGTCAGTCAGTCATTGTGTCATTCACATTTTTGTTACACCCACCACAGCACACAGTAAGGTACTCAGGGTCAGCCAATTTAAGCTGTCGGCACTATGTGCACTTACACACAAAAGGAAGGTGTTATGGCTTGCTTCCTGTGTCCATGCCCAGTTCAGGTTCTATGGATAGATTTCTGTCCATGTCATGGTTGCTGGGTGACAGTGCCATTCCAGTGTCACCAATGGTTCATAATGCATTTGTTCTGGGCCTGATGTTTAAGTTTGATTTGTGGGCAGTTACTGACTGGGCTGTTCAGGGCTGGTGGTCTGTAAGCTGTACTTAATAAATACTTGAACTTGGACCTGAACTTCGTGTGTAAATTCAACTTATCATTGGCAACGAGCGCCTGCTGGGGACAGGTGTGTGAGGACCATCAGCCTCCAAACGAACCGACAAGGATCAACAGCCTCAACGAACTTCTATGGTGAAGTGTGGTACCGTGAGTACTGTATTGGGCTTTAACCCATTAACTCTCCTACCCTGTATAATTAGGGGTTAAATTCTGTCATCTTGAGGCAAAGTCAACCGTGTTTACTCTATGGAGCCATCATTAATGTTATATTCCTGCAAACCAATTGAGCATTTCACTCTCCATTATTATCCACGCACTTGTGAACTTACCGCTGGTGCTCTGTAAATCTTAGCGGCATCTCACTCCTTGGCGGGAGGTCCCACATCGTGTCACAAACTGTTGTGGTCACAGGCACTTGTGTTGCTGCGGATGTTGCTGTTGCGGCCATTCCGATTCCTCCTTGCTTCAACGACGTGAGGGAGCCCGCCTTTCATGCGCGGTTACTCGCACACCAAGAACGGGAAAGTGATAGGAAGTCGGGAGCCGTTTCCTTCACGATCTCCCTGCCGGCCTTGCTTGCGCGGTGAGGTGCACATTAAGGAAGGGGAAGTAATTGGAATTAAAAGAAGTCCGGGCTGGTGCTGCATCTATAATCCCTCCAGCTTTTTCGGCATCTGTACGTGCGCGGTGACGCGATCACCCAAATCTTTTAAAGACACAGGCACCTTCAGTGATCAGGGCTCAAGTATTAAAGGCACAGGCACTAGTTTGCACGGTGTTCTAGATTCAAATCACTAAAGAGACTGGCTCCAGCATACACAGTGTGAAAAGTGATATGCACACTTTCTAATGTTCAAATCTTTTAATTGTCAAGTGTCCTAATAATCTCATCAGTGATACACTCACTTCTCGAGTGTACACGTGTGTGAATGGTGATACACACACCTTGAAGGCAAACTCACACAAATTTAAGATCCTTGTTGGGTCAAGCATTTCACCAGTGATACGCTCACTTTCATCACTCTTCTGATGAGCGTACACATGCTAGTTTTCAATTGTAGTTAGAACTTGTGTGTTGGTGTGCTCACGTGCACGGTGATATGCACACCTTGTGCTGTAAACAACGTCTAGATTGCATCTGACATTTGCATATGTCAACATTGGCAACACTGGTAACTTACAGTTGAATTGTATCTATTTGTGCGCTTTTCACTTATTTAACTTTCGTTTTACCCTCATCATGTCATCTACTAGCATGTCTCAACTACCCCAGTTTCTCTCTGATAAGGGTGACCCTGTACTGCCATGGAAGAGATGAAAGTTATTGTTTGATTCCTATTTACTTGCCATTGGTGGAGAGAAGTTTTCTGCTGTAAGGAAACGACCAGTATTATTACACAATTTAGGCATTGAGGGTAGAGATGTCTACGAAAGTTTGGATAAGATTGTTGTGGGGCGGAGTGAGGGTGAGCCAGATAATGTCTTTGACATGTCTGTCATGATGCTAGAAAAACACTTTGGGTCAAAAATAAATGTGATACTTGAACAACATAAATTCTTTACAAGAGTACAAGGGAAACACGAGAAGATAGGGAGTTATGTAGCGACACTAAAGACACTTGCACGTAAGTGTGATTTTGAGCAGCTTACTGATTGCTTGGTAAGGGATCAAATTGTGAGGTGCACTAATGATGTCAAAATTCAGCAAAAACTGCTTTCTAAAAATCCAGATTTGAAAGAAACTGTGGCTATTGTGGAAGGTATGGAGAACACTAACATGTAGGTGCGTGAGATGAGAGATGAGAAGAGTAAGGATGTTTTAGCTGAAGAAAGTGTGGTTCATGAAATCAGGAAAGATGGTGGCAAGGGGGGAGAACTTGATAAAACAGCTAAAAGCGATACCAGTAAGAAGGTTATTAGTGAGGGTAACATTGGTTTTGGATGTGGCAATAGTGGTTTCAAGTGTTTTAGGTGTGGTAGTGAAGGACACCTGTCTAATAGCCCTGGTTGCTATGCACGATTCGCTACATGTAAAAAGTGTGGCAAGAAGGGACATTATGCTAGGGTGTGCCGTGGTGTTGGTGCCAAATGTCAGACTGTACATTGTGTGGAGGAAGAGAGGAAAATTCTCCTAAGTATAAGAGACGATGGAGTAGTGGACGGTGACAAGTTAGAAATGCCTGAGTGTGAGATTGCTGTTTGAGGAGAGCGACTGTCGGTTCTGGCTGATTCAGGTTCACCGTATACCATGGTTGGAGATAAGAACTGGGAGGCGGTGTTTGGTAATAAAAATATTGAGTTGTCCCCATCAGATATTAATCCAGTGGGGTATGGTGGTGTAAAAATTGATGTTCTTGGATTTGCTGTGATGAAGATTACATTTTTAGAGAGAGAAACAGTGGGGAAAATCTATGTTGCCAAGAGAGGTGACAATTTATTAGGATGGAGACATCAGAGAGATCTTGGTATAACACTCAATCCTAATGGCACACAAAACGTTTTGTTGCTTTCTACTGGAGAATTACCAGAAGAAATTCATTCACAATTTCCTAGAGTTTTTGGTGATGGTATAGGTTTGTTGAAGAATTTTGAGCACAAGATTGTTTTGAAACAGAGTGCTCAACCTTTTGTAAACAAAGTTAGGAAGGTGCCTCATCTTATGATGGAACCTTTGGAGCAAGAATTAAAGAAGCTTTTGAATGCGGGGGTGATTGAAGAAATCAAATGTTCTGATGGTTGGCTCCGATCGTTTTGGCCCCTAAGGATGGGGGCAAACAGATCAAGATGTGTGTGGACTTGAGGGGGCTGAATAAGCACATTTGGGTGGACAGACAGCCTCTGTTAATTATTTCAGAAACGCTAGCTTTGATTAAAGGTGCTACATTTTTCAGTGCCACGGATATATCATCTGCCTACCATCAAGTTTTTCTCTACCAGGACTCCAGGCATCTCACATCATTTGTGACCCCCTTTAGGTGCCTATAGGTTCATCCGGATGCCTTTTGGGTTGGCCTCTGAGGCTGCTTGCTTCCAGAGGGTCATGAGAAGGGTCTTGGAAGGTGTGCACAAGGTTCTAATTTTTCAAGACGATATAAGGGTTTATGGCAAAGATCAACAGGAGCATGATAAGCAGTTATGGGAAGTGTTACCTCGATTACAAGAAGCTGGACTTGTGTTAAAAAAAGAAAAGTGCAAATTTTGAGTGACTTCTGTGAATTACCTTGGTCACACAATTTCGGGTGAAGGAAAAGCCCTAAATTGGACTTGGCTGAAAATATTGTGAAGGCGCCTATTCCGGAGAACAGAGGCCATGTGCGTTCTTTCTTGGGGTTGGCTGAATTTTGCTCAAAGTTTATCCCCAATTTTGCTGATTTGACTGCACCTTTAATGTTACTATTGAAGAAGAGTTCCAAATGTGTGTGGTCTGAAGAGTACCAATGCTTTTAAGAGCATTAAGGATGCTATCTCTAAGATGCCTACTCTTGGGCATTTTGATGCATGCAAAAAAACTGTACTGTCAACGGATGCCAGTATGCGTGGTTTGGGCTCTGTCCTTTCCCAGGTTGTGGATGGTGAGCCTAAAGTCATAGCCTTTGCTTCTCGTTCTCTTAGGGGGGCTGAGGAACGCTATTCTGTGATTGAGCGGGAAGCACTGGCTGTGCATTGGGCCATTCAGCATTTCAAGTTTTTTTTGTGGGGACTCCCAATTGTAATCAGATCTGATCACCAGCCTTTGTGTCAAGTGTTTACATGCAGAGAGGTGAAAAATGTATCACCTTGTATTAAAAGATGGATGGAGGGGTTGTCTGAGTTCAATTTCTCTGTGGAGCATGTACCAGGCCCTAAGAACATGGCTGCAGATTACTTATCGAGGTTGCCCCCAAGATCATGGTGGAGATGAAGTGGAAAAGCCCTTGGTGGCATGGGCTTGTGAATCTGCAGTCAATTCTGATGAATTGTCTGTGGACTGCAAGAATGACAATGGGTTGGATTTGCTGAAAAAGTTCATTGTTGAAGGTTGGCCGGAGGATAAAGATGTGCCCGATTCTTTGAAGGGTTTCCTAAATGTAAATGATGAATTGTGCATTATTGTAGAGAGACTTTATAGGGGGGACAGAGTAGTACCTCCAGTTGATTTAAGGAACAAGCTTTTTAATCTAGCGCATAAAGGGCACCTGGGAAGGAACTTAACTAAAGCAAGAGTTCGAGAATGGTATTGGTGGCCCATAATGGACCGTCAAGTGGAAGAGGTTGTCAAAGATTGTTGGGAATGTGCCAACAATGACAAGAGCAAGAAAACACTCATAGTTCCCTTATCTCCTGTGGAGATCCCTGTGCAACCTTGGTCCAAGCTGGGATTAGATATTGCTGGGCCCTTTGAGCTTTTGGCATATGACGAACGCTATGTTTTGTTATTGGTTGATTACACCTCCAAATGGGTTGTCACCAAGTGTGTGTCCCAGGTTAACACCAGGACAGTGATAGAGTTCCTCTCTGAGGTATTTTGTAGAGAAGGTATTCCAAATTATCTCATCACGGACAATGGGGTTCAATTTGTTTCTCATGAAATGTGTCTTTTTCTCAACCAATTGTCTATCGTTCATCATAAGACTGCTCTTTATTCTCTGCAAGCTAATGGTTTAGCGGAAAGCATGAACAAGTTAGTTAAGAGTTGGGCTCAGAGAGCTCTACAAACCAAAATGTCTGTGAAGTGCATGCTTAGGGAGATGTGGTGGGCTCACCCCAACACGCCCAATTGTGTTACATCTGTTTCTCCATTTTTTGTTTTGAGAGGCAGGAAACCACATGATAAGTTGAATCATGCGTGGTTAAAGTTGGGAGGTATGGTGGAAAAGGATGGAGAACTGAGGGCTAAGAGAGTGTCTTTCCAGGAGAGATACAAGTCCTGGTTTGATAAGAAGCAGAGTGCTCAGTACAGACGTTGGTGTGTGGGGAAGAGGGTGCTTTGCAGAAGACCTGGGTTTCCTAAGAAAGGTTGCACTAGATTCATGGGTCCCTTTATTATCTCTGAGTTGAAGAAAAATGTTGGGGTTCTGGACTCTGGAGATGTTTGGAGTATGTCTAGACTGGCAAAATGTAATGACAAACTTATGGAATCCAACAAGAATTCTGTGGATGGGTGGGCCACTGACCAAGCTGGTCAACCTGCTGTGCACAGTCATGATTTGGTACAAATTCCATCTTCTAAAAGACCTAGATCTCGACCTTTTTGGCATAGTGATTATGCTATGATCTAGATGAATTTATGGTAACAATTGCTATCGCAAAAGTCTGGTCAACCTCTGCATGGTCAGACTATACCATCAACGCCACAGACTCAGGCTTTGGCGCCGGTTCAGTCACCGAAGACATCATAGTGTAGCAGCCGGAGGCTCAGATTCAGCCCCAGACACAGCCCCAGACGCCTAGTAATGCCGGTTTGGAATCCTCAGGCCAGTTAGCCGGGAACCAGAAGCAAGATGGGAAATCACAACAGGACGAGTCCGAATCATCGACAGAAGGAGCTAACATTCAACAGATCGACATAAAGACCATGCTGAATCTTATCTTGGAGGAGATAAGAGAAATGAAGAAATCCCAAGAGAATGAGATAGCCTCCCTCCACCTGCGTCTTGGGAAAATCGAGAAGACAGTGGCTTGTTTTCCAGCTAGAATTCAAGAAGCTGAATCAAGGATCGCCCTGTTGGAGGATCAAATGAACACTATGCTCCTGAGAGTAAATGAGGCAGCAAAAGACGAAATCGTTCTAGAGAATAAACTCGAGGAACTTGAAAATTATTCTCGACGTTCGAACCTACGTATAGTTGGGGTACCTGAGGGGAGTGAGGGATCTCAAACTCTTCAATGGGTTGAGTCGTTTATCAAGCAGAAGGTCTTGCCCGAATTTACTGGAGACCTTACCATAACAAGGGCACATCGAGTTCCCTCACACCCTCTGCCCAATTCAAAGATCCCACGTACTATCTTGATTAACTTTGCTGACTATCGCATTAAAGAAAAGATTCTGGCTAAGGCAATACAGCAGAGACAATATTCCATCAATGAGGTCTCAAAATGTCGGATATTTTCTGATATGTCGGTGGTAGACGCACGCAGGCGCAAAGAGTTTGTGAAACTATTATATCTTTTTAAAGCTCAAGGGGCGCAGGCTTCAATAGCCCAGCAATCCAAGCTTCGGGTCCTCGTAAGAGGGAAATTCCATATGTTCTCCAATATAGATGAAGCCTAGGATTTGCTGAAAGAGATCTCTTCCTCAAAATGAAAATGTACATAATTTGACGCTACGGGGCTCCAGGGCCGGGGGGGGGGGTCACCCAGGGTGCAGCACCAGGGCACTCCTTAGCGAAGTAGGGGGGGGTGAGATGTGGCCAGCGGGGGTTGACACATTTCTTGGGGGGGTTGATTGGGGGGGAGGGCGGTAGTGGGGGGGTGTATGGCAGTAAAAAGAGCAGTAACAAAGGGGACAAGGAAGAGGAAAACAGGGTTTTTAACTTGAAAGATTATTGCTGCAAATTAAATCATAGAAATGCTTAGTAAATGTCGTATTATGTCGGTAAATGTTAATGGCATGCTAAACAAACAAAAATATGGAGGGCTTATAAGATGGCTGGCCTCCTTTACGCCTCAAGTTCTCTTTCTCCAAGAAACTCACCTTAAAACAAATTCACCTAAGCTCTTTCTCCCTAGAGTTTTTTCGAAGGCCTTTTTTGCGTCAGCCGGGCTGGCTATGAGAGGAGTAGCTATTTACTTCTGTAGAAGTGTGGCATGGGATTTTGTCCAAGTCCGGAGAGATCCTCAGGGAAGTTGGTTATGGGTCATGGCTAAATTAAATGGGATTACATTGAATTTTTTTAACTATTATGGCCCTATCATGGATGACCCCTCAGCTTTGATGAAGGTTAATGATCTGCTCTGGGGAGCTCCCGGACAGATAATTTTTGGAGGGGATTTCACACAACATCCAAGACCTGAGAAAAGACACTTCCAACAAAAATAAGAAGCAACTGAAGCCAAAGACTAAAAAAGTCCTAGATGCCATAATACATGTTTATCAGCTGATTGATCCATGGCGTAAAGCCAATCAGGTAGCATGCGATTATACATGCTACTCCCGTCAATTTCAGACAGCATCTTGTATTGATTTTTTCTTAACATCTCGGTCCCTGAATTACGTAGATGCAGAAATTGGGGCTAATTCATTTTCAGACCACTCCTTTATTAAGCTAGATCTAGAAATTGAAGAGGAGAGGAGGACGAAATCCAGGTGGCAGATGGATCGTCTCCTTCTCCTAGATCACCAATGGGTAGCAGGCTTAAGAGAGTGGATACACGATTATTTCAGGATCAATGAGGGGACGGCGGAACCATTCTCAGTTTGGGGGGTTCAAGGTGGCTGTGCGTGGGCAAATGATCGCCTTTTTGGAAGCTCAGTCTAAAACACGACGTATTAAAATAGCTGAACTCCAGCAAGCAGTCGATAGTGCCTTGAATCAGAGAAATGCCCCTCATCGGGGAGACTGGGTAGCAGCGAATCAGCTCGAAAAGGCTAAAAAGGCGTTAAGGGAATTTTTTAATAGAAGAAATCAACAGCTCCCGGACTTTTCAACAACGAGTATATGAAGAAAGCCAAACGGTTGGTAAATTGTTAGCCGGGTCAACTAAGACCAGACAGGAAGCGGCCTTTATTACAGAGGTTGTAGATCCCAAGACCAGAGTCGCGGTGGCAGATAGGGACGGAATTGCTCAAGTTTTTATGGAGCATTATCAACAGCTCTATGCGACTAAATATGCGGTCAGGCAAGACTCAATACAGAATTACTTCGAGGGCATAAATCTACCGAGTTTGTCCAACTCCCTCATGGAACAGATTCAACTTGACATATCAGGTGCTGAAATTTTGAAAGCCCTGAATTCAATCGCGGGAGCGAAAGCCTGTGGAAACGATGGGCTGCCTATAGAATTTTATAAGGCATTTGATAAGGAATTGATCCCCTATTTGACAAAGTTTTTTAATTATATAAAGACTGATGGCGCTGTCCCCTCAGTCTTTAAAGAAGCCATTATTGTTAGCTTTGTGAAAAAGGGTAAGAATCCCAAGGACGTCAACTCCTACAGACCAATCAGCCTTCTCAATGCTGACTACAAAATTTTTATGAAAATTTGGGCTCAGCGTTTCACTCCCCTAGCATAGGAAGTGATCCACAGAGACCAGACTGTGTTCGTCTCCGGGAGGTTGATGTCTTCGAATACAGGGTTTTTAATACAGGCTCTCGACTTTTTTAATAATAATTGTACTCCGGCGCTCATTATGATGGTAGACGCCGAAAAGGTGTTTGACCTGGTTAATTGGGACGCCCTTTTTTATGGTCTGGGTAGGTTCGGTGTCCCCCTCCAGGTCACAAAAATGCTCTGGAATGTCTATCAGGGGGCTCAGGCTCAGGTGGTGAGAAATGCAAACCGAGCAGGGATAGTAAATATAAACCGTGGGACTAGACAAGGGTGTCCGCTTTCTCCCTTATTACTTACTTTCTTTATCGAACCTCTGGCTATTAAAATCAGTGATAATGTAGCAATTAGAGCTCCGATTCCGGGTATGGTAAAATTAAAGTTGTTCGCGGATGACATTATTTTATATCTCAGTTCAGAGAGCCAGAATTTAGACCTTGTCTTAACAGAATTTAGTCAATTTGAATTGATTGGGGGCTATAAAATAAATCAAAATAAAACAGAGATTCTAACCTTAAATACTAATAGCGATTTTCTTCCCGCAAATCTCAAACATCATGTCTTAAGTCGGATCCAATGCGATATTTGGGGATATATGTCTCTAATCAATATGGGCAGCTATATAAATTGAACTATGAAGTCATGCTGGGTAAAATTAAAAAATTGCTGGATAACTGGTCGCTTTTACTTTTAACTCTGATAGGCCGTGTAGTCCTCATCAAAAGTCTTTCTTTTTACAAATATACCCATAAAAATTAATACTAGTTATTTTAAAGAGCTAGAAACTATGTTTAGAGAGTTTGTCTGGAGTAAGAAGGCACCCAGGGTTAAACTCTCGGCGCTACAACTGGATATCAATCAGGGTGGGTTAGCATTACCGCAAATTCGTACATATTATGAAGCAGCTATTTTAGATTTAACAGCTCGTTTGCTGGAATCAAATGGTTTATTAGACAACTTTTTTATGGATAAAATGGTGCAGGAGTCTGGTTCGCAGATCCCGATATTTCTAAAAACATCCTAACTCCCTAAGAGGACTAGATATAAGACTCTGCAGGAATATTCCCTTAGATTACAGTCTTTTTTTAAGCAAGCTGGTTCTTCTGGGTTTTATTATCTAGAATTAGGTGAATGTAAAAGTTTGGGCCTTCAAATCCAATCCAGTCACCTTAGAAATTGGAAGGAATGTGGTCTAGAAGAGCTGGGGCGCTTTTTAATGAAGAACAGAATAATTACCTGGCAAGAGGTTCAGAATAGATGCGGTGACCGGAATAAGCCTGTTTTTTTAAATATTTACAGATTATATATTTTTTAAACAGATATAATCTTTCGTCTAGTGGCGCTCCGACTAAGCAGGTGTCTGCTCTATTTGGAGCAAAAGTAAGAGGGGTGGGTTATTGGTACCGTCTTTTGTGTAACCAAAGTGAATCTCTATTGGTCGAGAAATTCTTAGAAAGAGTAACCCGGGAAACTCAATGTACCTTTTCAAGTCAGGAGTGGCAGGCCATATCTCAGTTAGGGAGCAAGGCTTTAAGAGATGCCAATTTTAAAAGAATGGCCTTTTTGTCTCGGTGGATGGCATACTATACACCTAAAGCACTCAACAAAAAATATCCAGAAGTAGAGAATAGATGCTTCCGCTGTCAGGCAGAAGGGGAAGGGGCGTGGCTACATATATTTTTTACGTGTCCAAGGCTCGGGCTATTTTGGGTCAAGATTTTTTCGGCCATAAGCCGGGCTATCCAGAAGAGGTTAGAGCCAGAGGCTGAGGTAGCCCTCTTCGGCATTACCAGATCTAGGGAAAACTTTACAAAAGCGGAGGAGACTTTTCTAGCTATTTCCTCCCTCGTGGCTCGCTCTCTAATTCTCCAGAACTGGAGGTCGACGGAAGCACCTTCATATTTGAGGTGGTTAAATAAGATGAAACGAACCAGGAATTTCTAAGAAGCATATGCAAGGCGGGTGGGCGCTATAAAAAAGTTCACTGCGGTTTGGAAATAATTAGTGAATCTTGAAACTACGACGGAATAGAAGTCTTATCGATATTCTAAGAAGGATTAACTAAATCTTAAGGCTAGGGTTAATATCTCAACAAAAAAGCAACAAAAAAAAAGCACACGTACTGGAATTTGGTATATCTCGTGGAGCTATTTCGCTTGGTAAAGGATAGCTTGCTCTGGGTTTTCCCGTGTACTTTAGCACTTTAGCACTTTAGCACTTTAGCACATTAGAATTGCACATCGGTAAAAAGTTGGGATATTAATTTAAGCAACCTTGAAAAATGGACGTGCTGCCAGATTATTGTTGCAAAATGTCTCTTTGCACTTTTACTGTACTGGTTTTATTCATGATTTGTATGTTCTGATCAAATGATGTTTTTAAACTCCCTGTTATTTATTAGCATTGTTATGCCTCTTATGCTCTGCTCAATAAAAAAAAACAATTGCTACATCACTTTGTATTCTTTTATTGCTGTATTTTGTTTTGTGTTCAGTGAAATTATTCTTTTCTCATGTTTCTTTCTTTTCTTTTATGTTATGTTGGGGGGGAGATGTGTTATGGCCTGCTTCCTGTGTCCATGCCCAGTTCAGGTTCTATGGATAGATTTCTATCCATGTCATGGTTGCTGGGTGACAGTGCCATTCCAGTGTCACCAAGGGCTTCAAAATGCATTTGTTCTGGGGCTGATGTTTAAGTTTGAATTGTGGGCAGTTACTGACTGGGCTGTTCAGGGCTGGTGGTCTGTAAGCTGTACTTAATAAATACTTGAACTTGGACTTGTACCTCGTGTGTAAATTCAACTTATCAGAAGGCTTCTTGTAGACTTTTACAAAAGCCATTTAGAAGCTTTGGCAAAGTCAATAGTTGCCAGCCATCGCCAGACCTATTATCTTTGCCAGTACTTGTTGTCGTTGGTAGCTAATTTGTTTTTCCTTTTAATGAACTTGATTTTGACCTTGTACTCCTTGGTTTCCTATGGCTATGTTACTTCTTTTAGTTCCGTGTACTCAACCCTTCTTGAAAAAAAGTCTTCAGCTTTATACATGGTCAATATTCAATTCGATCAGGCTTTGGTTTGCCTCTGCAATGTCCCGATAACCAGGTTGTTGTTGTTGGAACGTAAACATGGAACATCTAAATGTTTACTCACCAATCCCAGCCTGCCAAAAGCAATAGCAACCTTGAAGATAACCTTTATAAGAAATCAGTTGGGCCGTATTACATAAAGTGCCCCGGGGGCGCAACGGGCGTTTGTGCATGCTTTGCGCATCCCGGGGCACTTTGGTATTACAGAAGGGGCCGCAGACACTTGTGCAGCCCCCTCTGTAATACCGATAGCGGTTGCGCACACAAAGCACCAGTGCTATCTTCAAGGGGGCATGCCCTCATTTTAATGTGGGCATGCCCATGCAAATGAGGGAATCTCTTTGCCTAGGCGCCCGCGTCATATTACCGAATTGGGTGTAGATGCAAAGAAGCCCTCAGGAGGTGCACTGACAGTGCGCCATTTAAAAGGTGGTGACTGTCAGTGCTCCTCCTGAGAGCAGCACTCTGCAGGGGGTAAAGGGGGCCCTACGGACCCCCCAGACATCCCCTTGCCGGCTGGCAAGGGGATCTCTAATCCCCTCTGAAAGTGCTGGCGTGTTGCCGCCTGCACAGTAAAAGACGGAGCAGCTTCAAAGCAGCTGCTCCGTATTTCACCTGAATGTGCTGCTCTCAGGGCACTGTGTGTTCGCGGCTGCCCAGGGGGCAGCACATTCATGGTAACAGGGCGAATTTTCATTGTTTGCGCCGGGCGCACCATTTTAAAGGTGCACCCGGCGCAAACAATGAAAATGCGCCTACACTATAATACGGCCACAGTTATGCTCAGGTTTACTATTTCTGTCTATACTGTGTGCGTTTAAAAGTGAGCTGGAATGGAAACTGCATGATTTATTGTTTGGCACATTCATCTAGAGGCTTGTGGGAATAGCATGAACGGTGATCCCTCAATTACCCACTGAACTTTGATAGCCTCCTACTTAGATCATGGCAAATGTGTATACAACAGAAGAAAAGGGGGGAATGGTTTCTTCTGGTATTCTGAAGGATGCTGAAGAATGCTTTGCCCGGTCTTCTCAACAGGATTCGGCAAACTTCTTTAGGCACTTAGTAGATACATAAACAACAGTAGGGTCATGTTCTTACCTTCTCCTACAATTAGACGGATTAGTTTTGTTATTGCCACAATCCAGTGCACATACACACCTTTAAGTCAAATCACACAGACCTCAGCCCAGTTTGGATTTTTTATCAAAGGCATGCAGGGCAAAATGACAGGCAGAGAACCAAGGGGCATATTATCAACGGCCAGCGATAATTATCGCTGGCCGTGCTTAGCGATAATAGTCCTATCGCAGGCTATCTCTGGAAATTATCGCCCTGGTAGCGCGTTATTAACAACGCGTTTCTCCAGGGCGATAAAAATTCCAGAGATAGCGAGGTTATCGCCGTTTTGCATTGAACATCGCTGGTTTTCCAGCGATGTTCCCTGCAAAACGGCGATAACCTTGCTGATACGACCCTGTGGTCGTATCAGCAGAATCCACCCCCTATGTTAGGGATGGCTAAGTCAGGATTTTAGCAGACGTTAGATTTTGGCGAAAACGTCCGTTTTTGCCAAAATCTAACCTCTGCTAAAATCATGTGGGCTGCCTTGTAAATATCGCGATGTGAACATCAGCGATATTTGCAACGTAGTCCATCCGGGGTACGCCCAGTAACGCCCACTTTGCATCTCATTAGAGATGCAAAGATGGGCGTTGGGGGAAAGGGCGATAATGCAAGGATTCACGCAATAGCGTGACCTTGCTGATTAGGCGATAAAATTATCGCCGCTTTTCGTCCGAAAACGGACGCAAAAGCGGCGATAATTGTTTATCGCCTCGTTGATGATATGCCCCTAAGTTGGTCTCAGAGACAAATTCGGATGTTGGTTTTTCCAACCCTTTTCTATTTTACTGAAAAGAGAAACCTAAAAGCTATGAGTGAAGACTGCTTTCAGCTTAGGCATTAAGTATAGCTTCGAGATCCAGGCCTATTTCCACAACATCATGCCTTTTTCGCTCCATTTTTCCAATTTAATGTGCAGCCCCCCCTTCCTAATCCACACCCCTATTTTACAATAAAATGGCACCAACAAAATATGGGCTGATTGGTTTCATGTTATTAAACTGTTATGTACCTTCCCCTGAGTCCAAAACGGCCAAGATATCTGGTTGTAGGAAACAGTTACTATCTTGTTATCAAGATATGTTCTTTTGCCTTACAACAGATCTTGTGGTTCCACTTGTGAAGTGTCTGTTTGTTTAAGGCTTTCCCACGCAACATATCCTTCCCTCTGTCTAATTTTGCAGAGGCTCATCATCATCGTTTAGTTTTTAGGGCTGTTTGTGTTTTCTTCTTAAATTTACTAGTACTACATGTTGCATGCACTGACCTGTCTTAATTTTTTTTATCTGCAGGTTCAGCCACTGAAACAATTTAATGGCTCAAGATCCGATTCCCAAAAGGATCTCTCTTGATGAAAAGCTCGAAGGGGACACCAGAAGATGTGCACCAAGCATTCAAAGGGAATCAATAAGTAAGAAATGAGAAACCCGGTCCCAGAGGTTTGCGTTCGTTTGTTGATAGCATTTCGAGCATGTCCCGGAGCACAATATTATCAAGAAGGTTCTGAACTCTCATGGGATGTGAATTATGGTTCCTATACTGTCCACATGCATGTACCCCATTTGAGCAAGGCTTTGTATGAATTGGGATTTCTGGGTTGGTGGCCAGAATTCTGCCTGAACTTCAGATGACTTCAAATGCATCAGGAGGAATGTTTGGAGTCATTATGACAGCACACACTCCGAAGGACCATTTCTAGGGACCCTAAACAAGACCTAGTTTAAAGAAAGGGGCATGGGTACTACATACTAATTGCGGAGCTTAAGTATATTCAGGGGTCATACAGAGACAGAAAATAGGCCCAGGCACAAAAATAAAAGTGACCACTATTAGTGAATCAGATAGCTACAAAAGTGGGGCACATTTGCAAATTAGACCATTTTGAACTTGTAAAGACACACGGTTTAGGTGTTTTGCAGGCTACAGGAGATTACATGCTTTTGCGCTTGCTGCAGGCAATGTTTGTTGTAATATCGGGGAAATCAACAGCAAACAAATGGGCCGCCACACCCTGCCAAATAAACGGCCCGCACACTGACCTTTCAGACCACCCCTTCTGGCACTGCCAGATTGCCCTATAAGTCTGTCCGACACTGAGTAATTTGTAGGGGTCCCTGTGACTTACCTTTGGAGTGTAACCATTGCAATCCACTATGCAAAATACTTTGCGTTGAACTCAGCTCGAATCAATAAGAGCTTATAACTTAGATTTATTTCCATGTGCTACTAATAGAGATGGTGGCAAACTGTTACTAGTATGGTAGTGGAATATACAATGGGCCATATTTGTTATAGTGTTGCAGCACTTTTGCACCAAGCAACAGAGAGCATGCGAGACACAACCCTTAAGTGCAATTTATCAAGCCGGACAAGGCCACCTTGCGTGGCCCTAAGTGGCTTGATAAATTTGGAGTAACACAATGCAGCGCAAATCATTGCGTTGTGTTACTCTGTCCCACGAAGGCGTTCAATGGGTGGTGCATGGGTGTTCCGATGCACTACCCATGGATTTTGGCGCATTCCAAGATTTACCATAAGTGATAGACCTGGGAATGCGTCAAAACTGCTACGCATTCTCCTCGGTTTTTCCTCTTTCTTTGTGTGCTACATTCAGCAGCACACATAGAAAGAGGAAAATTCCTCAGGGAATTGTTTTTGTGCAAGAAGGTGTCCTTTATTTTAAATCTATAGCCATGGGGTAAACAATACTGATAACTCTATAAGGCCCAGGGGAATTATCATGTTCCTTTTAATTTTAAATACTGTACAGTCAATTAAACCTTGTTTCTGCCTGCCAGGGGAGGTGTGGTACAGCCTTCAGCAACTGGAGGTTTTTATAAGTATTCTTGGCACCGTGTAAAGTTGTCTTAAATGCTATAATATGGGAGATTTCAAATGTTTTCCATAAATTTCGACTTCTGGAAGTTCTCTCAGAGGTTGATATTTATCCTAAGAAGCAGTAATATAGGGAGTGTCTTAAAGAGACAAGATGTTCTGTGTGTTAGGCAAAGTCTACATCCACCCAATCCACTACATACCTGAGTAAACTTCATCAATTTTGGTAAGTGTATTAATTAAGACTACTGTAGTGTCAAAATCCTTGCATTTCAGGAGATTTATTTTAAAATCATTTGACATAGTTTACCATAAGGAGGGTGGCTGGGTTGAGTGGACACCACACTCATCTGAACATAGCTCTATTGAAACCCCCACACATGGGTCGCTGAACCAATTGCTTGTTTTCTTCTCACCAGGACGCTCAGGAAAATTTGAACTCCAAGACCCACTGTTGTAAGTCGGATGGGCACAAACAATTCTTCCACTTGGCACAACTAACTTTTGATGATATTTTAGAATACCCCACAAAGTTTCCTGAATTTTGGGTAAACAGTCAACTGAGTCTGTAGGCCCTGTGTGTATCTAGGTTAAATCAGAAAACTCTTATATCAGTGTCATCTTAACGATTTTGGGGACCCTACACAAGAAATGTTTTGAGGGACGCTGTTTGGCACAAGCTGAAATTATATTACCCATTTTCTGCAAATTCAAGCCCTGTGTTGCCTAACAATATTGAATTACATGTTGAATGTTGAGGAGCAGAAATAAACAGAAGTGAGTGAGAGAAAGTTCATATTTCCCAGGGGGCACTTGCAATTGCCCAGTTGCCCATGCCTTAAAACGTCTCTGGTAAGTATGTTTGGTCAGTGGCCCTGAGTTTGATTTTCAAGTAAGGTGTCCATCTTTCTGCTCAGCCTGCTTTGTCTTAATCTGGTAAGGGAATAAAAAATAAACAAAACATTTGTTTTGGTGGTAGCACTCATGCTAATTTTAGGAACTGAATAATCATGTGATTGAATCATATGATTTCTGTGTGTTTTCTTCCCAAGGAGAAGTAATTGTTCTGCCCTTCAAAGACCATTCTAAAATATAAATATGACTAGTTGTACATGAAATTATTTTAATCCCATTGGTGATAATTTGTAGAACAGGTATGAGACTAGACTACACATGGTCTGGGTATCCCTTTAAAACAAAATACAATTCCAAAAAACAAAATACCTGACAGCAAATTTGAGATCTGGAGGCAGAAAGGGTGTATAAGAATAGTAGACATGTTCCTTGGCTACGAGAATGAAAACCATTACGGATATGAGTTCTGAATTTGGCCTGCCAGAAACAGAAAGATTTTGATACACCCCTCCATTAGACCTCAAGCCTGTACAGTCGTTCCTAAATTTGAACACTGGCTGTTGTCCCGAGAAAATAGCAAAAATGTGGTGTCAGATATTGTAAGGAAATGCCTATTTTTGCATGATCACCCCCAAAGTTTTTACTGCTGCTCATTTTTTGGCTCTGAGAGTGCACTGAGGCCTACTAAACAGACCTCAGTGCCAGTATTCTAACCCATTACAAAGTGTATGTTGCATTGGCTACTCTCAATTGGCATAAGCAGACTTACTTATAAGCCCCTAGTATCTGGCACCAAGGGTATCCAGGGCAAGTATGTTAGAGTGGCTACCCAGGGCTTTAGCACTGATTGTGCCCCCCTGTGTGTGACAAAGTACAAAATGTCTTCCAGCCTGCCACTGCAGCCTGGAAGAGCAGTTTTAAAACTGCTAGTTCGACTTTGCCATTTAAACCAATGGCAAAGCCCCCTAGTCCCTTAACAATATATGTGAGTCTCCCCTAAGGAAGGCCTGTTGAGCCATAAGGTAGTGACCTATATATTATTAAGTGGGACATATGCTTTAATATGTCGTAGCAGCAAAACCCTCAAATTGCTGTTTTTTCTGTGGAATGGTTAGTAGCCCCATTGGCTAGTACAGAGTTACCTGCTGTCCTCTCAGTCTGGATAACTCAGAGTTACCTGCTGACCTCTCAGTCTGGATAACTTCTGAATAAGACTACTTAAATGGGTATTTCAAGGTATCAAATTAATCATGGCATTAAACACGACTTAATGCCAAAGCTGAATTTAATGTCAGTTTTGGAGAAAGGCAATTTTTAGAAAGTTGCCACTCTGTTGCCCAGTTTATTTGGTGGCCTTCACAGTTGCTGCCCTCATAGGGACTAGTGTGAATAACTCCATTGGCAAAGCTCCAATTTCCCTTAACAATATATGTGAGTCTCCCCTAAGGAAGGCTTAGCAAGCCCTAAGGCAGGAAGCTATGTATTATTAAGTGGGACATATACTTTAATATGTCCAAGCAGCAAAACTCTAAATTTGTCGTTTTTGCTGTGGAAAGGTCAGTAGCCCCATTGGCTAGTACAGAGTTACCGGATGACCTCTCAGTCCGGCTAACTTCTGAATGGGACTACTAAAATGGGTACTTCAAGGTATCAAATTAATTGTGGCATTAAACCCGACTTGATGCCCAAGCCGAATTTAATGTCACTTTTGGAGGAAGGCAATTTTTAGAAAGTTGCAACTCTGTTGCCCAGTTTATCCAGTAGCCTTCACAGTTGCTGGCCCCCGGGCATCCTTCTGCCCTCCCGGGAAGTAGTGTAAATGACTCCCAGGCTCTGGGTCAATAGAGACGGGCTACAGAGGGAGTATGCTTACAAACAACAGAGGCTGCCCAATATCACCCCTAGAACCTGGGCCTAATACAATCAGTAACAACAATGGTTCCTTAAGGAATATTTCAATCAACAGACAAAACACACCAACATAGACCAGTATTGACTGTGATGCAGTGCGAAGCGAAACAAATTTATTCACATATACTTACATCATATCGTAATACTCAAACTATTTCCTCTCTCGGCCCATTTTCAAACTAAACTTACAAACCCTAGATCCTCCGATGAATCTTTTATGTGAGCTAACAGGGACTTGGATATTAGGAGAACATGGGGCAAATCCTTATCAGGACCTGGAATAAGAAGATGCCAAATTCATACAGACACATAAACAATTTCTCCTTTAAACCCACATAGATAAATTATCGACAAGAGATTTCACACCAAGAATACTCAAAATGATGAGATTGCTCACGTATATCATTTATCTAAGCCTCAATTTGAATGGTCAAGAAACACAAATCCCATTTAATCTTTTGGTTATAGAAATCATTTAGTACAAATAGTCACACAATATCATACAGTATGGTAAAATAAACATTTGCTGATCACCTAGGGAATAAGAGAGAGAGAGAGAAAACATGGCAAAATCAAGTTCAGCATTTAGGTTATACAAATCAAATATGCAGTGATGAAACGAAAGGAGTCACAGGATTGAGTCTATAACTCTCCAGCCGAAGAGTTATACCTGCACACTTTACCAGCCGGTAAAGTGCAGGTTGAGTCAGTTCGGAAAGTTCAGTTCAACATGGGATAGGCATAAGAAATCAAAGTTCAGTCCGACAGCATGCCAGGCAGGGAAATTAAAAATTATAGCCAGCCCCAACTCCTCCTCCATGGGGGCAATTATACTTCCAAAGTTCTCAGTTTACACGCACAAAGTATCAGCTCTGTCATACGTTATGGTTTCCATTGGTTGTCCACAGTGGGCTGGTCATGGTGTGATCCATACCTCACTAAGAAATCCAGAAGCATTAAATAATCCTTTATCAAATCATCAATTTAAACAACTTTATAATTTGCATCCTCTCCTCTGAATTAAGGAAATTCATTTTGTTCACTGTCTGTCCATTCCCAGACGTTCTCTCTGGGTTTGCAATTGTATTAAAACTTTTTTGTCAAAAGTATTACTGAATGAGAAAAGGACCTATTGTTCATAAGCATGAAAAGGACACTCTCAGAAAAGTTGTCATAGCGTCTGAAATGATGACTTCAGCTAGATTCTGCTTTTCTGAATGAGAAAAAGAAGCATTCGAGGCCTACATGAACACTTATTAAAATCATTAGCACGTTAAGATTAATATAAAAAACAAATTAACATGAATAGTTCCGTTTTCTTAGTAAATTCACTCATTATTCTTTTCTCCAAAGGTTACATGTCAATATTAGACAATACTAAACAAAACACTTCACACATTTTTAATTTTGAACAGATTAATATGCATGTCACTTTTGTAATTCATGTTCGTATTTCACATATTTAATTTAATGCAGGAAAACTTTTACTGTTAAGCATCTTTAAGCTAAACATTTTAATCATTTCCATTGTCTTTTTTTTTTTTTCTTAAATTCTCATCCACCTCCGACCCCAGTCAAGTAAAAAAGTAGGATGTCATTACCGTTACTCTGTTTCAAGAGACGTAGGTAATCGAGATAGGATGCCGCCCGCCTACCGGTAGACGACAAACCTACTAAGTGTTGCTGACCTCTCGTTTTAAAGGAGAGGGTGGTCACACTCTCTTCTGGTTAATCGTAACCGATGACTGTAGCTGATGGCCCAGCATCGAAAGAGCAAGGCCCAGCACAGTCAGAGAGCTTCCCGAGAGGCATAATCATAGGATCAAAAAACAATTATTTTCCAAAGTGATAACACACCAACTTAAACCCCTGGAAAAATAATCAATTAAAATCACCCCAGAACTAATGAGGAGACCAGTTGAGCAAACAGTCCCATAGTGCCTTCCTTCTACTATTCTGCAATCTACACATATCGGTCTTGGAGGTCTTATATAAGGAGGACAGCCAGTCTGAATGAGTGGGGGGTGTAGCCTCTACCCATCTCCTACATATTTGTCGTCTAGCCAGCAGGATTGCGTAAAATAAAAAAACCCTAGCCGGGCCTGTAACTCCACTGGCTATGCCAAAAATGATCAGGGCGAGGGAAATATAAACTGGGGTTCCCAAGATGTCCGCTAGGGTAGCCCCTACTCTCTCCCAAAATTCAGAAATGGCTGGACAATCTTTAAACATGTGTATGTCCGAGGCACTCACCAAGTCACACTTCTTACAGCTGGCGGGTGGGCGCTTTGCTATTTTAGAAAGTCTAGAGGGAGATAGGTAAGCCCTATGTGTAGTGAGGTAGTGGTTTCTCCTAAACCAGGCTGGTTTTACAACTGTAAACAAGGTATTGAAGCAAGTTTGCCACAGGTCTTCCCAGTCTACACCTGGTATAGAAGCTCCCCACAGTTCTTCAGCTAGTTTAAAGTCCCCATCAATGACTTCCTCTATGGCCCAATAAAAGAGGGACACCTCTTTCCTCCCCACAATCCTCAGTACCAATTGCTCCTCTAGAGTGTTCCCTTTACCTATAGATTTTTTAAGATTCTGAGACCAGCTCTGCAGTTGCAGGTATTTGAACCTGGACATGCCCTCCTCTAGATTGACATCAAGTGACGCCCAGGACAAAAGTGAACCCTCAGCAGCCAAATCCCCCCACACCAAAAGCCCAGCTGTTTTAAGTGGGGCTGCCAATTTATCTTTCAAGCAGTCCGGAGCCCCCGGAGAGTCCCACAAAGGAGCCAAACTTGAAAAATAATTTAAGCCAGTGCATTGCTTAATTCTGGCCCATATACGAGCCATACCCAATAAGACTTTCAGCCTGATCTTCTTAAAAAACTTCTGGTCTCCATATTTAAAAATAAACCCCTCATGTGACAACCCCACTCCCACAAGCATTGTCGAAAACATGACCCCCCTCTCCGACAGGTCTGGGGATTTCAGCAGCATTCTTGAGTGTGTTAACTGGAAGGCCCAGGCGTAGTACTGCAGATCCGGGAGTGTAAGGCCCCCTTTCTCCCTCCTGCGTCTTAGCTTCTTCCAGGATATTCTCGTGGCTTTGTAGGCCCACACAAATGAATTGATTGATTGCTGCAATTTATCAACGGCCTGCTTCTCAAAATGTAAAGGAATAGAATTAAAAAGAAAAGTAATTTTTGGCAGAATTACCATTTTAATTAGGTTGATTCTACCCAGAATAGTCAATGGGAGATGGGCCCACGATTTCATGAGTTTCTGACACTCCCTGGAGACGTTTGCAAGATTGGTCCCCGAAATTTTGTCTATGTTTTGGACAATCCTAACCCCCAAATATCTTATATCGCTTTTGGTCTGGTGTTGACATTCCGGCAGATTCCATGACAGGATGTCAGTTTTTTCCGCATTTACCTCGTAGCCAGACACCTGGCCAAAGTCTTGTGCTAACCTGATGACATGAGGAAAAGACGTCTCCAGATCAGATGTAAGAATCAGGACGTCGTCCGCATACAGGGCTACCTTCCTCTCCCATGCTCCAAACTTAAATGATGTGATACCCATCTCCTCCCTGAGACGCTGAGCAAAGGGCTCGATGTACATGTCAAATAAAAGAGGGGAGAGGGGGCAGCCCTGTCTAGTTCCCCTAGTGATCTTAAAAGGGTTAGTCAATTTACCATTGACTAAAAGTCTTGCCGATGGGTCACTATATATAAGCTGGATACCTCGACGGAATTTCACCCCAAAGTTGAACATTTCCAACACTGCCAAGAGATAAACCCAGTTGACCCTGTCGAAGGCCTTGGTGACATCTAGTGTCATTGCTGCCAGGGGTAATAAAAAGGTGGAAGCAAGATCAATAGCTCCAATAAAGTCATAAGTAAGATCGAAAAGATTCCTGCCTCTTAAAAAACCCTTTTGATCTAAATGCAGCAATCCACCCGCCACAGCACCCAATCTATCTGCCAAAATCCTTGTGAAAACTTTGTAGTCTGTGTTTAAGAGGGAAATGGGTCTATATGACCCACAGTTCACTGGAGACTTCCTTTCCTTTAAAATCAATGTTATAGTGGCTTCTCCCCACGAGGCAGGAGATCTAACACCTTCAACTAATATCTTATTGAATAAAGTTGTCATAGTTGGAATTATTGCCTCTCCCAAGAATCTATATAATTCCGCTGGGAGCCCATCGGGCCCCGCGGCCTTACCACCCTTACAAGTGGAGATAGCTTTCCTGACCTCCTGCTGAGATATATCAAGCTCCAGGTTTTCTCGTTGGGAGGAGTTTAAAGAAGTGAGCTTAATCCCACTTAGCCACTCCGAGCGCAGTTGCTATCCACCACATTGTCTTCATCATATAGATCTTGGAAAAAATCAAAAAAGGCTTCTCCAATCTCTTCGTCGGTGACTACCGATGTATTATTGGGTTCAATGTCAATTTGCTTTATGACATTTCTTACCCTGTCAGTCTTGGCTTTCCATGCCAGGAGTTTGCTGGCCCCCTCCCCATATTCAAAATGGGCAAGCTTGCTAGCCTCCCATCTTTTAGAATTCCTCGTCTGGATAGTGCTCTCCAACTGATCTTTCAGGGTTGCCAGTTTCGCCAGATGTTCCTGATGTTTTGCTGGGTCAATCACCCTATTCAGGCTCAGCTCTACAGCCTTCATTTCACACTCAGTACGCGCTACCTCCTCTCTATATTGCCTGTTCTTGTAAGATGTCCTACTTGTTACCAGGCCTCTAAAATAGGCCTTCCAGGCATCCCACACTACTGAGATCTCAGCCGACCCGATATTTATGTTTAAGAAGGACTCTGTCTCCTAGGATAAGTATCTGGCTTCTAATTCGTCCAAAAGTAGTGAACGATCAAACGTCCACACCCTTGGTTGTTCCTTCTCTGCCCAATGTAAGTCTATCCATGCCGCCGCATGGTCTGATAGGTGAGGAGTCAGATAGCCTATATCCTTCGTTTTGTCCCTCAAATCATGGCTGACCAGGATATAATCGATCCTTGATTTATGTTTATATTTACGGTTATAGAACGAAACGCCTAAATGGGAGCCCGACCTTTCTCTCCAAATCGCTCAGTCCATTCTGCCTCATCATCATTTGAAGATATGTCCTAGATGTAGACAACACATTTGCCCTGCTGCTTGGGGACTTATCCAACTGAGGATTCAGGACTATGTTAAAGTCCCCAGCAAGAATGATTGGTTCTGGAAATTCCAACATATTTGCAAAAATAGTTTTCAAGATGGAGGGGTCATCTTGGTTAGGGCCGTAATAGCCTACCACTGTTAAAAGAGAACCTTTAACAGATAATTTGACGATGACCCACTTGCCACCTGGGTCTATCATCGAGTTTAAGAGCCGGGCATTTGCTTGCTTTTTAACCAAAATGGCCACCCCCTGATGTTAGCGCTCTGATTAGAGCTGACAGAGTGTTCCACCCATCTGACCTTTCCAAAGATCCCACTTATTTCCTCTTTCAGGAGATGTGTCTCCTGTAAAATAATTATTTGAGCGGGGGAATCTTTGAGGTATTGTAAAATTTTTGCCCTCCTACTTTTCACCCTGAGGCCATTGACATTCCAGGATAAGCACTGTAGAGTTCTCATGGCGGTTTAAACAGCGGAACCTTAAGTATACCAGGTCTCCCCGAATGCCGACACCAAATCAAGCGCGATAACCATAAACAAGCCAAACTAAAAGGTGAATGAAATTTTTTTTTTGTTTTAACCCCTATACTCCCCACCCCGTGCTCCCTTTCCCCCCCCTTGAACCCCTCCCTGGAGAACCCTACCCCCATTTGCCTGGACTAATAATCCAGATTCTGCCTACTGGGGCAACCTACTCTGTCCCTTACTACTGAAAATAATACAAACAGGCAAAAAAGAAACTGAAACTCCAACACGGATGCCCTATCTCTATCATCCTAAAAGTCTACTTCTAGTGCTGTGACCCTATTTGTTTCGATTTGACCGAAAAAAACTCATATCTAAAAGATCTTAAGTCTTGGGGTAAGATTAACCTGTTCCCCGAAACCCCAATGTGTGCGTATCATCATAGCTAAGCTATTTGGAGACTTTGGTTAAGTTTTCCTTAAGCTCATCCGCCTCCTGCACTGTTTTTAAGTTATACTTTTTATTATTGAGCATAATTTTTTGGAGTGCAGGAAATTTTAGCTGGGCCACCGCGCCCAATTTCTTAAAGTCTTCCATTTTCCTGCCCAGCTCCCATTGTCGGTCCAAAGTGACGCGTGCCAGGTCGGAGCGGATTTCAAAGGCGAAGTCTCTGGGTTTCAGTGATTTTTGTTTTAAGGTACAATTCAAAATCCAAAATCCTTCAAGGAAAATGTAAGGAAGTTTATTAGGATCTTTCTCGGCTTTGTCCGGTTAGGATGTTTCCTGAAGGGATCCCTGTGGATCCTCTGTATATCCTTCTTTAAATCCTCCTCAGATTCCTCGATCTGGACTGATTCCTTTATGATAGTTACAATGAATGCCTTAAGATCTTCCCCCTCCTTTCATTCAGAAGACGTAAATTATTACACCGAGAATTATTTTCCAGCATTTCAAGTCTGTCCCGGAGCACGACCTCTTCCCTCTTGAGAGATGATATATCTGCTTTAGCTGCTCCCAAATCGTTCCTGAGTTCTCCAACTGAACTCTCTAAGGCCACAGTCCTTGAGTTTAGGAGATCGATTTTCTTCTCAAGAGACTCACAGAAAAGCCTGATCTCCCCCTGATTTGCCTCTGAGACAGAAAAGCCCTTTCTAATATCTGTTGAGAGAGTAGAAAAAAGCACCTCAAGAGATGCCACAGAAGACCCTGCAGTGTCGTGGACCATAGACGTTTTCTCCACTTCTCCACTTCCACTGGCCTCCCTTCTTTCACAGACAGGGCTTTCGACTCCTGCGTGACTGTTACCCTCGTCCGATCCCAGAGTTACAAGTTTAATCACGGGTACAGTTAGTGTAGCAGACATGGGGGTGCCAACTACCTCTGCATCTTCCATATGCTCGAAGGAGGGCCTCAACTCTAACTGCCTGGAAGTCTTTCTGAGAGTCTTCCCCTGCTTTGCCACGTCTAACACCTGAGGTTGAATTTTAAAGTAGGATCTCAAGGAGGGGGTAATCCTAATTCTTGAATCTAAAGATTTACCTTTAACTCTGCCTGCTTTAATGCTTCTACCCTTAATTTCGCAGAGCTGGAAGGTTGAACTATTCTCAGGTTCTGTGGCCGAGGTAGTACCCCCCTTCCTGTGAGTTGAACTGTTATGTATGGCAAATTCGCCTTCCACGGGCAGCTTGATATTTTTGTCGGAGGGTTTCCCTTTAGTCAACCCCTTCGCTGCTCCCCCCGCTTCCTACCTCTCCTTGCATTTTTTGCTATCGGGGTTTTGATGTTAACAGGAACTGTATTGTGCTGTGCAGCGCTGATCTTAGAGAGCCCCCCCTGCTGACCTACCGATGTCTGCTCTGATCGATTCTGCGATGTGTAAAAAGAAGGCAGGACAAGCTTACCGTCTTCTTTTGTGAGCGATTTGGTCGATTTGGTCGTAGAAACAGCACCGGAGTTACACCCCTCCTCCTGGCCCCCCTGTACCTCGTGTTGGTGCAGTTGCCGATACGGGAGAGTCGTGGTAAGCCTACCGTTCTCCGAGAACAAACACCCGCCTGTCTCCTCCAGAGAAACAACCTTCTCCAGCGTGGATAGCCTCCCTTTGCTGCCTCTGCCTCTTCCGGAATCGGCCCGGAGGAGTCCGCGAGCCGCCGCTCTGTGGCTTCTCCTCAACTCCAGGGCGGCAACGGTCCAATGCGGTAAGTCTGCGGGCGCTCCACAACACATCCCCCAGGCACTCAGAATAAGTCCGACCTCTAGAATAGTAGCGGGGGGTCACAGGAACAGAAATTATGTGAATTTTGCGGGTCTCAACTTTGCCGCATTTAGGCGCGGGACGAAGGTGCCTCCGGAGGCAAGCGACCGCTTAGCTAACGGCTGCCATGTTCTCCCTCCCCTATCGTTTCCATTGTGATTTACTATGTAAGCATTCTTTTCATTATGTCACGTTAGGTAATCAGCAGCACATTTCTAAGTTAACCACGTTTTTTTTCTTAAATGCGTGTCTACATTTCATGAGCATATACCTATTTCTCTTCTCTCTCTATTTACGTTTTTCACATTTTCACATTTTCAGAACAGTTCTGCATGCTTTTACGATGCAGTATAAGATCTCTTGTTTTAGTCATCATTCTATTTTTGCACATTTTGTTAAACTTGTTGTCATAAGTCACGTCTAATAGTGAGAATTAATAGAGGCGACAGACTTTGAACTTTTACGCTCCATCAACTGTGTGCTCAATCTGTAATTGTATATGACAGTATGCACAAACCAAAAATATTCAATGGCATATATTGGATCAGCAACACTAACTGCAGATCATACAATTTATTTAGTTGACAGTCAAAAAAAAAATCAAATATATTTCATACTGTATCAGTGCTCAGAGAAGTGCTCACAGTGTGTGTAAAACCAGGCGGACGGTTGACAGCAACCAGGGGGATAGTCAGATTTCTATCTCGCAGTTTTTCCTCCATTTTATTGACACTTCAGAGGGCTCTTCATTTTCTCGCCTCTACTTCTTGAGGAAGGATGACGTGTTGACTTCGGCACCCTTAACCATTTTACCTATAAGTGTTCGCTGGATGGCCATTACTCTACCAACCTCCAAGCCATATTACTATGGTTTTCATAATTGTTAATATTTAATTTGCATACAGAAACCCTAATTACGTGGCTTTCTGACTGATCCTTAAATATTGGAGCCCGATTTATTCGCTCCTCGGTAGCAGGTATATTACTTTGCCTGTTCTGACACAATTACAATGTATTTTTTATGTGTCCCTTGCCTTATGGTTGTGCAATTATTCTTTACAATTTTGTGCTGGTGTAAATTCACTCCCATTGGGGTAGCTCTCCTGCTCCTGTTGTAAGTACATGACACTTGTGTGGGGTGCAGGTGAAGGTCCCGTAAGTCACTCCTCCCCCACTAATTTCATGCTTCATTTTTTTTAAAGTATGGACATGAAGCGTGCTCATGTAAGTAATTGTCCCCATGCACCTTAAAATCTTTTGGCATCACAGTAATAGCTACGGCTAATGGCAAATTCTTTTTGCCGTTAAGCGTTCATGCTCCTTGCGCCTGCCAGTCCTGACGATGGCCCAGTAATTTCTTCATGCCTTTTCCACTGATGTATGACTTGCTTCCTCGCTTCACATCTTCAAATTCAGGATATAGATAATCTATTAAAGATAGCCTAATATATTCACACATTAAAATGGTTTTATGCTTACCTCACTGATACTATATACATTCCAAATTACCTTCCCACTGTATGCCACAGTTTAAGGGCCTGATTTAAAGTTTGGTGGGCAGGTTAGTCCATCATATATGTGATGGCTATCCCATGCACCTTATTACAAGTGCTTTGTATCCTATGGCACTTGCAATAAGGAGGACGGGATATCCATCATGGAGTAACCCAGTTATGGCGAGGGTGGTCGCATTCGGAGCTGGGGAACCGGGTTCGAGTCTCGGCAGGGTCGCTCAACATTCTGTGATTCTGGGCAAATCACTTAATCGCCCCGTGCCTCACAAAAATGAATGTGTCCATCTGTAACGTAACTGGTGCTCATGTAAAGTGCTCTGATACCTAAGGGTCTAGTTCGCGCTGTATAAAACTCCACAAAAAAAAAAATCTGCCAAACTCTAAATCAGGCCGTAAATGTATATTGTCTATACATTTTCTCCTAATAGCAGTCCTGCTCACTATTTAGACTGAAACCCTAGAATGGTATTCTGACAAATTATTGTGTAAAAAGTATCTTTAAATTTGTTGTAATTTAATTAGAAACTGTTAATTTAGTAGTAGGTTGTTGGGTTTCTAGGGGATTAGAGTGGGAAGTTCTTTAAAATGGAAATTTGTGTTTTAATTCATAATAAATTTTTTATGTAATTTAATTTTTTAATTGGTAATTATTTATGTTGTTTAAGTATTTCAATAATTGTTATTTTATATATTTATGGATTTTAATTGGTCGATTTGCTTAATTATTACATTTAGTTAATTAATTTTATACTTATTAATTGTTTACATTGTAATTGTTTTATTCAATTATTACTTTAATATTAACCATTTTAAATTTGTATAATTTTGTTTTTTTTAAATTAATTTTACTTGTTTGTCGGTGTTTGGTTTTTGGGTACTAGAGAGGGAAGTGGCTCATTTTTAGATTCTTTGTAATTTTTTTATTTTACTATTTTTATTTGTGATAGACAATTAGCATTTTTACATTTTAATTTTACTTGTTTTATATGTAATGAATACGTTTATTCTTTTACATCAATTTTAATTTATTTTATAGTCTACATCATTAAAATGTTTTATTTAAAAACTTTATGAGTGGGAATAGTAAATCTGACTGCTCTAAGTCCAAAACTTTCCCTACTTATTGTTACATTGGAGTGGGACATTAACTTTGACCCGTCCAAACTCCAACACTTTCCCTACTTTAGCTTACTTCAAAGTTGGGTTAGTAAATCTGACACCTCCAAAGTCCAGCATGTTTGCAACTTTTGCTTATGTTGGAGTAGAAATAGTAGATTTGACCCCTCGAAAGTAAAACACTTCCCCTACTATTGCTCAGATTGAAGTGACCCCTTCAAGGTCCAACACTTTCCCTACTTTTACTTATGTTGGAACGGGAATAGCATATCTGCCCTATCCTAAGTCAACATTTTCCCTACTGTTGCTTTAAGTGGAGATGGAATAGTAAATCTAACCCTTCCAAAGTCCAACAATTTTCCTACTGTCAATTACATTGGATTGGGAACAGTAAATCTGACCTCTCAAAAGGCCAACACTTTGGCTAATTGTGCTTATGTTGTATTGGGAATAGTAAATCTCACCCCTGTAAAGTTCAACACTCTCCCTACTTTTGCTGAACGTTGAGTGGGAATAGTAAATTTAAACCCACCAAAGTCCAACACTTTTCTTACTGTTGATTACGTTGAAGTGGGGATAGTAAATCTGACTCCTCCAAAGTCCAACACTTTCCCCACTTTTGCTTATAGTGGAGTGGTAATAATATATATAACCACCTCCAAATCCTAACACTTTCCCTACTTTTGCTTAAGTTGGAGTGCGAATAGTGAATTTTACTTCTCCAAGTTAAATTTTTTTTACATTTTGGTTATGTTGCTTTAATATATTTTCGGGTTTAATTTCAAAAGTTAGCTCAATATAAATAATGTTTATTTTTGCAATTAATTGAAATTATACTTTTTCTTTCATGTTTGTAAGCTATATATTTTTTATATAATCTCTCAAACTGTTACTATACATGTGCTACAGGACTTCCTACTGTTTACCTGTTTACTGTTTACCTGTTTACAAATACCACTTGCGTAAAGTGCTCCTCTTTATGCAAGTATTGTAGCTGCTACCATGCTGTTATATATAACACATGCTGTGCAGCTAGTTCTGCGGTAATCGTTGTTTCTTTGCACCCCATGAAGGCAGACAATGTTTGCCCAATCTACCCAACTCTGCTCTGTCCTAAACTACTGTACTCCATTCTACCCCACTTCACTTCACTCCACTACATTCTACACACTCTACCCAACTCCACTCTCCCCCAGTCTACCCCACTCTAGCCCGCTATAGCCCACTCAACTCTACCCAATCTACCCCAATCTACCCCACAGTACCCCACTCCATCTTACTCTTATCTACACCACTTCATTCCGCCCCACTCCACTCTATTACAATCTACCCAAATGTTCCTTGTTCTACCCACTCCACTCTACCCAATCTACCCCACCCCAATCTACCATACTCTACCTCACTCCACTCTTCCCCAATCTACCCCACTCCACTAAAATCTATCCCAATCCTTTCTGTCCGACTGCCTGCCTATGCTCCTGATGCTCCCCCGAAGCTGATGCTGACGCCATTGCTGTTGCCGACACTGTCTGCCGTACTGCGCAATTGCCACTGACGAAGGTACACAGCGCACGACCGCCGACCTCCGTCTTGCCCGTTGAGCGGAGAAATCTCTGACCACCGAAGCACTGCTGGAAATCAGAGGAAAGCACTGGTGCCTCAGAGCACTGTATGGGGCATTTGAAACAAAGAAAAAAAGGAAGTAAACCCCGCTGGAGGGCACTGCTTGGAGCCTCCCTTTTTCACTTGGTGAAAGACAGTGATGGTGTCAGCAGTAGCAAGACATGCAACTGTGTCGGCCCCTCGCAGAAAGCCGCGGGGTGCTCGGCGTGTGGCAGAGCACGTTGTGCTGCTAGGGCACTGGGGACAACACAGAGACTGAGAGATTGAGAGATTGAGAAATTGCGAAATTGAGCTAGCCAAGCACAACATTCAAAACAGAACTTTTGGATTCTATCAAAACTCAGGACTTACCTGTAAACACGGAACAGATGGGACCCGTTTGACAGCGATGGCCGAGGTGCACGACAGCACAGCACAGCACTAGGCATCAGCAGGTGGACAGAGGTAAGTACTTGATGCGTGTGTGGCAGAAAACCTAATTGACAAAAGAAGGGTTGCGTCTCTTGGAGAATTTAAGAAAAATTGTGCAGGGCGGCAGGTGGGAATTCAAGGGACACATGTAAAGAAAAATACATCTAGTAGGCGCAGATTAGAGTGGGTGAACGAGATAAAAGAAAAGGAGATGGCACCAGTGAAACCGAAGTTATACAAAGGACAGAACAAACACATAAAACTGGACACTATAGCAGAGGGGGGAGAAGAGAGAGATGAGAAGTAACCCCACAGATAATATGTGAAACCCGGAAAAAATTACCCTGAATAAAACACCCCAACAAAGTGAGACTGGAGGGCAAAAGGGGGGGCATTAAGTCACAAAGTCAATTAGCGACTGTGTGGGTAAACATTTTAAAAGAAACCAACTACCATCTGATCCCCATTTGCTTGGGGAAAAGCAATTAACATCTGCCAGTCTGTTATCCCTGAACCTAGAATCATCATATCTAAGACATCAGGACATATTGAATATAAGTGAACTACATTTGGATCCAAAACTGTCTTCATCACCCCGGCTATTCTCCCCCTTCGAGGAACAAAGCCCAGTAAAGGGTGGGGCGGGAGATGGGGTAGACAGTGATCAAGGAAGCATGGGGCATAACAACGAGATAGAACAACTGGAGGCAATCGAGAAAAGAATGAAACTGCCCCCAGCTATAGCAAATGACCCTTCGGAAGGAATTTATATCTAATCTGGAGATCACAGCAACACCAAGTGCCTATATGTTAGAAGTAATGCTGATCTTGTAAAATACTTTACAAGGCCTGCTGAAGTTATCAGTGATGAATAACAATATTCTAAAAGCCCAAAAGGACCAGACACAATCCATTGTGGGGGGGAATTGAAACAAATCAAGGACCATATGCTCTCTATAGTTAGACCGGTTGGTGGAGAAAAACATCAAACAGAAGATTTACCGAAGTGGGAGGGGGAGGATGAAGGAGCTCCCTTACGGACTAAAAAACAAAATGTATTCATATCTCGATACCCAATGTTGATAAAGAAACGGGGAGAAACGACGAGGTACAAGCAATATATACCCCGGATGAGGAGATTAAGAAGATGTTTCAAGAAGAGGGTAAATTTGAGCCAGGAAAGAAAAGAGGCCATAGCCACAGAAAGAGGACATAAGAGCCCAGTAAAAGTACTAGCAAAAGAACACAAAAATAACTTCCCGTACTGGGGACTGGCACTAGAAAGTCCAAGATGATAGGGGGGAAGGAAAAAGAGCAAATAGAGATACATGATAGAATAAAGAACCCTAGAGCACAATCAATGAGAAAGAATGAGTGTGAGGATGGCAAGAGTAATCAGGGTGGTGGGCAAATGGAAAAAAGAGACCTCAAGTACAAAAGGGGGACAGGGAAGGAAATAGAACCGACAGGCGATAGAAGGAGGGGCGAAGTTAGGGGGAGCCCACAAGAAAGAGAAAGTAGAAAAGAGAATGATCTGTGGCAATACTTTGAACCAATACATCAAGGGAAAGATGGAAGAAAAGCAAGAAAAATAAAACCACTGCTTTTCTTCTTCTTTAAGTGTGTAAGCTTGAGAGATATAGGGACAAAAGACCTCAGACAAGTGGGATTTATCAAAAATAAAATAGGGAACGAAGTATCAAAAGTTCAGTTGTACTCATGGTTGGCTAAGTCGGCACTTATAAATGCAGAGCATGAGTTATATAAAGAAGGAATCCGAGTGGTTTAGGGGACTGAATTGATAGAAGGAAACAACCATGAAAAACCCTTTCAGAAAAATCATGCAGGATTGGGAATAAGGCAAGTCAGGCTGATCAACCAGGGATATGATGATAAGGAAGAGTTCAAAATCACCATAAGACGTCACAAAATTGATGGATTTAGGGAAGGATTAATCTTAGAAAATAGATACAAGGCTCTTGCATCATCAGGAAATGGGGAAAATGACTGGTTAAGCGAGATAGATTAGGAGTTAGGGTTGTGGCACATTCTGGGTATACGCACCTGGAACATTAACGGTTATACCAGAATTTCAAAATTGAAAATCTTTAAAAACTAATTAACCTCAATGAGATTGTGTGTTTACAGGAAACTTGGATGTGCAATGAAACCCCAATGATTGAAGGATATGTACAGCTGAATAGTTCAGTTAGAAGGAGACATTTTGCCGACCGTCTGGTGGACAAATAACCCTATATCCACTAAAATAGCCAAGAAAGTGGTCCCCCTAGAAGTCAAATGTAAATGGTTAGTGCCCTGTAGAGTATTCTTACTGGACCCTGCCCGACGGCATGATGATATAGTCATAGAAAATGCCTGTATACAGGGGGGACGGAGATGCAGAATATAAGCTAGAACTGGAAAGGTTCAAAGAAGATATACAGGTCCTGACTGACTCATACCAGAAAGATTTATTCATCTTGATGGGAGACTTTAACCACAAATTAGACCCCTGCAGAGTTGATTCATGGTATAAAGAGCTGTTGTCCTCATATAAGATAAACACTGGCAGTTTCCCCAAGGTTGATCTCGCAGCACGAGATATGGCCCTAGGGAAATTTTTGGGATCAATGGGCCTAGTCTGTATAAATGGAAGGATGGTGGCCGATCGGCCAGCAAATCGCACATTTAAGATAGGTCATCAACCATGCCCAATAGATTATATCTTCCTGCATGCATAGAATTTTGAACAAGTTAGGGGATTTGAGGTAATGAGAGCAGAGGGAAGTGATCATTTCCCCCTAAAACTCAAAATAGAAGGAGGAAATAAAAAAAAAAGATATACAGTCATTACCGAACAAATAAATTACCCAAGGCAGCTTACCACTTGCATCACAGAGATGTATATGGAAAAACTGGTCGTCTTCCAGCAGAGTCAATTACTAGAAAGTATCCCTAATACAAAAAATTTAGAATGATTTGAAAATGTAATTAGCCAACTGGTCCAATGTTTAAGAGTAGAAATAAAAAAGAACAGTTTTGGTGAATGTAAGAAGAAGAGAAACCAGAGCAATGATAAAAACTGGTTTAATGAGGAATGTCGGAAGTTAAAAGCGAGTATAAAAAAAGGGGAAAGAAGCTTGAGGCTCTAGTATGATTTAGAGGTGTTCAATTGCCTTCAGAAGCTAAGGAAAACATATAAAATGGTCACTAGGAAGCAAAAAGGAATGCATAAAGAGAGATGCTAGGGAAGCCTATTTGCAGCAATAGAATCATAAAAGGTTTTGGAAGCTAGTCCAAGAAGGCTCAGGCAAGACGCAGGGAACTATGAACTTTGCGGTAACAGAAGGCACTTGTGAGGGATACCTGGGAGAAATATATGGGAAATGGACGGACCCAGAGAGACAGAGATTCACATCTTTTGCAGGTATCAAGGAGGATATTAGGTCCGTCTTTACGGTAAGCAATGTCAGACGAATTATAGGAGACTTAAAGCAGACACGAGCAGCTAGTCCAGATAACCTTCCGGCGGTGATTATAAAAACCCGGCCTGATTCGTGGGCAGAATTCTTCTCTAAAATTTTTGCTCGTATACTTGATGATGGGCAGATGCCCAAACGCTGTAGAGGGGCAATTATTAGACCCATCCATAAACAGGGGGACATGAAGGCACCGAAAAATTATAGGTTAATCAATCTACTGGATGTGGGAGAAAAGGGCTTTACAAAAATAATCCTGGAAAGACTTATGGAATGGGCAGAAGAAAACCAGATTGTGCCTCCGGAACAGGGGAGTTTTAAGGAGGGCCACTCTACAGTCGATCACTGCTTCTCCCTTTGGTCCATTTTGTGGAAGTCAGTAGAGCAGGGGGGAAATTTGTTCTGCTGCTTTGTCGACTTCCGAGCGGCATTCGATCTGGTGGACTGAAATCGATTGTGGGAGGCATTGACCAGATGGTATATTCCTAAAGGTCTTCTGACCATAAGGCAATCTTGTAATTTTGGATTGAACAGAGATAGGTCTGCAATGAAAGTTAAACGCTTTTAGTGAATACCGTAGCCACAAAAAACGTATAGTAAATATGGAAAAAACTAAGGTCCTGAAGTTCGGTAAAAAGCCAACAAGTTTTAGCTGGTTCTTGGGTACCATAAAGTTGGAAATGATAAATGAATATAAGTACTTAGGGATGTGGTTTGAGAAAGCCCTAAAATGAAACACCCATCTAGACGCACAGAGAGTGAGGGCCCTTGCTTCAGTTAGCAGTCTGAAAAAGTTTAACAAAGACTACGGCGAAATGTCAGACAGACTGGTTTTGAAAGCTTATACAGCCATGATACCACCACAGTTCCAATATGGAGCTCAATTATTATATGCAAGTGGTAAAGGTGGGTGGGACGTTGAAGAAGGGAAATGCTTAAAAAATATACCATCCCTCCCCAGGTCTTCGATGATTCAGGCGGTAAGACCAGAAACTGGAATGGTATCATGGAATATAATGGCATGTATGGCATTAATATGATTCTGGCAGAGCTTGGGCTGTGGGAAAGAGCAATAATATCACAATGGTGCAAAAACGAGATACTGAAGAGTGAATTGAAGTGGGCAAAGAGGGTTAGGGAAACCGTACTAAGGGTTTGCAGAGACATGGGAGTCAAGTTGTTCCAGCAGAATCTACAAATTGAAATTGCCAAATGGGATTTAAGGATATTAGAGAAAGAATTATCCCAAGATCAGGACCGACGGTATCTAGAGAGGAAAAAATCTGTTGGTTTAATGATAAATTCCTGGAACAATGAACAACATTACCCATTAATAGATGCACTACCCAGTTGTTGGCTTAGAATTGAACTACTAAAGCTAAGAATAGGAATTAATCCCTGTTATGCCAGCGAAGGGATAAAAAGGGCTATGGTTGACAGTAAATGGAAGAGTACCTGAACTTTAAGCATAAAATGCAATATTGTGCACATAGTTTTAGATTGTTTTAAGGTCCTCACTGCACAGAAAATGTATTTACGCCCAATCTTTTTAAAATACAGTATTGAAAATCATGTACAAGCTGTACAACGGATAACTGAAATGTGCACTCTGGATATAGCATGTATCATCAGGAGGTTTATGCTCCAAGTTAAAAAAGTTCTTAAAAATGCATAGAATTGGAGCTTCTTAGGTAACTTATGATGAAATATATCCTGCATAAAAAGGTGGAGTTTTATTGAGTCTTGTATTGTATGGAATTTTATGTAAGATTTTGACATAGGTTATATAAGGGAATGTATTTATGGAAGTTTAGATGTTTTTTATGTGTTTAAGGACCAATGGTCTCAATAAACATTCTTGTTGACTGAATGACACTCCAATCTACCACACTATACCCCACTTGACCCCACTCCTTTCTACCCCAATCTACCCCACTTCATTCTACCTCACTCCACTCTACCCCAATCTATCCCACTCTAGTCTACTCCACCCCTCACTGCCCCACTCCGCCCCACTCCACCCCAATCTGCCCTAATCTACCCACCTCTACCCCACTCCACTCTACCCCAATCTACCCCACTCCACTCTACCCCAATCTACCTCCACTCCAGTGAACCTCAATCTACCCCACTCCAATATACTCCACTCCTCTCTCATCTACCCCACTCTACCCTTGTCCTCCCACTCTACCCCACTCCACTCAACCCCAATCTACCCACTCTAGCCCACTCAACTCCACCCAATCTAACCCTCTCCAATCTACTCCACTCTACCCCACTAGACTGTACCCCTATCTACCCCACTCCATCACAGTCCACTGTACCCCAAGGTACCCCACTCCAATCTACCCCAGTACACCCCACTCCAATCTACTCCACTCTACCCCACTCCATTCTAACCCACTCCACTACAATCTACCCCACTCCACTCTTCCCCACCCCACTCTACCCCAAGCTACCCCACTCCACCACTCTCATCTCCACCGTAATCTACCACACTCCAATCTACCACAATCCACCCCACTCTACCCCACTCCAATCCACTACATTCCACCCTAATCTATCCCACTCTACCCCACCCCAATCCCCCCTCTCTATCCCACTCAACTCTACCCCAATCTACCCCACCACATTCTACCCCACTCAACTCTATCCAAATCGACCCCACTCCACTCTACCCCAATCTACCCCACGCCACTCTAGCCTGCTTCATTCCACTACAATGTACACCAATTTATCCCACTCTACCCAACTCAAATCTACCCCACTCCAATATACCTCACTCCAGTGCAATCTACCCAATTCTTCTCTAATCTACCACAATCTACCCCACTTCACCCTACCCCAATCTACCCCTTGTACTCTACTCAAATCTACCCCACTCCACTCTACCCCACTTCAATCTACCCTATGTCAGTCTTCCCCAATCTACCCCACTCCACTCTACCCCAATCTACCTCATCCTACTCTACTCCAATCTACCCCACTCTACCACACTCCACTGTATTCCAATCTACCCCAGTCCACCCCACTCCAATTTACCCCAGGGGGTAGAGCGCAGTGGTGGCCTGCAAGCACGGATCTGGGGTGGAAGGGGCCGAAGTGTAAGGGGGTATAAAAAAAAAGACAGGAAGCAGCCAGGCTCCCCTAAGCCAATCACAATGCTGCAGTGCAGCATTGTGATTGGTCTGAGCACCGTAGTTCGGGGCTCAGACAGGGGCTGGGAGCCTGGGCATGTTCTCCACCCAGGCTGTAAATCAGTCAGGATGGTGAACATGCTAAATGCACATGTCTGTTTGGCCGGCCCGAGACGGCCGGCCAAAGCATCATGCGCACTTCAGTGTGCCCATCACTCCTCCCCTGCCCTGCTCTGTGAGCAGAGCAGCCCTGCCCCTCCCCCATGCTGCCACAGCAGGAACAAATGAAATGATAATAACATCAAGTTATTATCATTTTATTTTTCCTTTCTGTCACTGCTGCAAAGCATTGGGGCAATGCTCCTCTGCCTTAGCGGAGCAGCCACCACTGGTAGAGTGTCTCTCTGTCAGAGCTCAACAACAAGCCATGCCCCCTTTCCATGGCTCCACACCCTGAGGCACCCATCCATGAAGACAAAGACATCAAATGTCTCTAGGCCCTTGACACCAATCCAGCCTCCCTCTACACTAAAGTCCCTCTACCACCTCTCAAACAGTGCATATTTTATTAAAGGTGGCAGGCGTTATATAATGGCAATAACAGGTCTGCACTAACACCATATCGCAGCAGAGTTACTGGCGAAGAAGGTAATTTTATGTTAATTCATGAATGGCATTCATAATCCCTGTACCACTAGCACTCTTTAACAGCAAGCAAGCATTAGGCAACACTTAAAAAACCTAAAAAATAGTGGTTGCATCTTTAGCCTTCCTATTTAGATTGCCAAACAGCTTGCCTCACAGGCAAATGGATGTTTCTCAAGCAATTCATCATTCTCATGTGTTTTCCTTTAGTGCAATTTTCATCAAATATTCTAGTCTAGTTGCTGCAGGGGATATCCTTCAGGGACATAAGAAGGGCCGGGGTACAATTGCTCAACGGGTGCACAGACAAGCCCGTCTGCGCCCGCCTGTGCTCGGCCTGCACTCAGCCAGTGCTCAAGGCCAGCTACGCTGCCGAAATTCCCATTCAGCTTGGGCCTACGCAGAAGATATACTCCTGCAGAGATTTATGAACTAAATCCTGGCCCCTTTTGTTCGGTCAGAATGGCTTGCCTACTTCATCATTGCCTCTGACATGCCCTCTGTGTTCCTTTAAGCTGCTGGACTGTATGTTGACTGGCAACATCCCCCTGGTGAACTTCTCTCAGGCTTCGGTGGATGTCAGCAAGCATCATGCTAATATTTTTATGATACACGCAGAGCTAATAAATGTGCGGTCCCTCCATAAAAATGCATTGCAAATTTTTTAGCTTCTCAGGGAGGAACAGTTGGATATCCTCTTTCCTACAGAGACATGGTTGAGCGATAACTCTGTGCTGGATATCGCATTACCAATTCATGCAAATTACTCAATTGTCCACCGTGATAGAGTGGGAGTAGCTATAGTCACAAAACGTTTCCCTAAAGTTTACTTCTTGTGAGATTGCAGAGCTTCAGGGAGCTGAATCTTTGGGTTTCTGCTTTTCTTCTTTAGCAAATATGTCCTTGGCTGGAATTTTAATCTATCATCCCTCAGGCTATGCCACTGAATCCCTGTCCCATTAGATGACGGTCTTTCTAGTCATTTATTAAAATACTGCAATTTCTCCCTCTTTGGAGACTTGAATATTCATTTGGACAACATTGATAACCTCCATGCTGATCCCTTTTGGATACTATGTCCGCTTGGAATTTAAGACAGTTTGTGGACAAACCTACCCTTTCTGCAGGCTACCTGTTTGATCCTATCTTTTCTAATGGCTGTATTGAAGTCACTGATGTTCTGAGTAACATCTGGTTGGACTATTCAACTATCTACTTCCGCTGGGCGCTGGAGCAAAATCTGAGATGTAGAGGGCTTAAGCCTTCATTACCACATCACGCATGTACTAAAGCCAATTCAGAGGAAATAACATGTATCCTTAAAAATAGTGCTTCTGGGCTATCAGGGAGGATTGATGCTGATGCACTAGCAGTTAATGCCTGGCTGGGTAATATGTCTGACGAAGGGTCTGGTGGCCTGAGATGTCCCTCGGCCCCCTGGTTTGTTGAGGAGCTTAGATCTATGCGACAGAGTTGTAAAAGTCTCGAAAGATCCTGGCGTGGGTTTTATTTAATGAAGGATAAAGAGCACTATACAAAGAATCTGCAGTCCTACCATAGGGAAAGAAAAAAGGCTCAAGCAAAATATAACACCAAAGAAATTGCCTTGACTAATAACAAAGCCAGAGAGGTTTTTAAAATAACAAAGAAGTTTGTTAATCCCTCCTCCCTTGCTCGGCCCTTGAAAGACTCGCAGAAACTCTGCTCTCAACTCTCGGATTGTTTTGAGAATAAGATTGCGGGTATTGTAGAGACTCAGTAGGAAGCTGGTACCAGCAATTACACTGACTCTAATGGGTCTTTGTGCCAGACTGCACCTGCAGATAGTAACAGTAGTGAGTCCAAATGATTTGGGGGTCTGCTCTCATCTCTGTCTACCCCACAAGCCTTCTCTCTGACGGAGTTTACTGCGATCTTGATGGAGGTCTCTGAGAAGGCTCTCACAGGTTGTAAGTCTAGCTCCCCTGATGACCCTCTCAGATTCTGGACACTAACGCTGAGGCCATAAACCCTAGCTTGATCTCCCTTCTGAATGAGTCTCTGTGTCAGGCGATTGTTCCCAGCTGCTGGAAAAAGACCAGGTTGATACCACTGCTAAAAAGCTTGGCTAATTACAGGCCAATTTCCCTGCTGCCCGCATACTCAAAGATCATTGAGAAACTGGTCAATGTCGCACTATCCAGATATATATTGACGTCAATCAGTTGCTGCATCCGTCACAATCGAGCTTTCGTCCTGGATACAGCACAGACTCCACACTGGTAGAGGTCTCTGATGCTATCAGATTGGCCGTCGACAGAGGAAAGAATGCTGCCTTGTTGCTATTGGGATGGCATTTGACACAGTATCCCATCCTATTTTGATGCAACGCTTAAGTGACATCGGGATAGGTGGAACCGTGCTGGCTTGGCTAGGCTCTTTCTTAACAAGCAGATATCAGTCTGTATGGATGCCGCCTTTTGCGTCAGACCCCAACCCCTTAAATTTGGGGTTTCCCAGGGCTCAGCCTTGAGTCCGACATTGTTTATTGTCTATATGTCCCCCTTGACAAAGAAATGAAATAGATTGAGCACACCTGTTTCTGGGTTGTGGAAACCTGGATAATCAATAGATTACGATCCGTGTGCTACACCTTCTAGGTGCTGCCTGCCACTCGATTAATAACCCTGAATATGGCCAAGTCGTGGTGACTTGGACAAGGCGTGCACAACAACAGAATATATACAAAATATAACAATATGTTACTTTACAAATTATCACACTTCAAAATACAATTTCACATGTTTTCTTTATATATTGCATGCTTGATTTCAGCAACAAACAAAATCTTGGTACATTCATATGTGTATGTTCAATCTCGCAAAATCATAACAATGACCATCAGAAAGCCATATTTCCAAAAACACTTTCAAAGGGTATACATTGTGCCCAATGCATTTCGGTTCTGTGAGTCCCTTCTTCAGGGGAAATCTGAAATACAAATAAAATACGTTTTAATGTACAAAATGGCCAAAACCAATACTTTCTAAATGCACTTCTTAAATTCTAATCATTTGATGTCTTGTGTTACCACACATTCTTCCCTTCATGGTGATCTTTTCGGATTGCGTGAAAACCCAACTTTTGCAAGCAATAGTGAATATGCAGAGAGATGTGTTGCAGTCAAGTCTGTTACACCCCGTGTCACAAATCTGTGTCTTATCAGTTAAGTCAATGTGGCCGCCGGTGCTATGGTGTGTATTCGTTCATCGAAAGCGACGAACCCATGAAAGATAAAAACCATGTGCTGTACAATACATCCATCTCAGTGTGTACTTACGAGATCAATACCACCGGGCCCGCTTCGGTATGAACAAATCAATTGATCTAAAAGCAATCTGAAAGAAACCTGAATTAGAATCATGAATACATAGTAATCTACCAGCCAGTCTAAGCCACTCTCCGGTTAACTTGCTCATACTTTAAAACACCACACTCTTCGTTACAAGTGCTCTTCTTCTTATGTCGCCCGCACCAGTAACAGCGGCTGGCACTGTCAGAATTCCAGTTTCCAGCACCTCCAGACCCAATCACTACAAAATCAAAGACTCAAATCAGATCTGGATTTCCCTCAAAAGATTCAAACTAGCCCAGACAATGCCTCTGTTTACCCTCATCATCTGTTACGTGTGCCGATTCATGGAAACCGTTCCGCGTTCAGGAAGTGAAGGCTACGTCACTCATGCAACCACTCACTCATCCACACAGCCACTCACATACCCTCTCACTCACCCATACAGCCGCTCATGTAGCCAGTCACTCATCTGTACAGCCACTCATGCAACAACTCACTCTCCCATAGAGCCACTCATGCAGCCACTCACTCATCCACACAGCTGCTCAAACATCCACTCATTTACCCATAGAGCTAGTCACACAGTCACTCACAAATTCATATAGCCACTCACACAGCCACTCACTCACCCATATAGCTACTTACACAGCCACTCACTCACCTATGCAGCCACTCACAGAGCCACCTACTCACCCATACAGTCACTCACACACCCAGTCACTCAGTCATACAGCTACTCACATAGCCACTTACTCACTCATACAGCCATTCACAAACCCAGTCACTGACTTATACAGCTACCTACGTAGCCACTCACTCGCCCATACAGCCACTTACACAGCCACTCACTCACCCACACAGCCACTCACACACCCACTCATTCACCGATACAACCACTCACACACCCACTCACTCATAAATACACATTAGACAAGCAATCATACAAACATTAAAATACCTATTCAAACTAACAAATTTATACACACATAACAACAGATATTTACACGTTCACAAACAAATATATAATTTCACTTTGCTAAACAATTTTGGGGATTTTTCAAGGTTTTTTAAAAAAAGAACTGTGAAAAATTATCTTAGAGAACAAAACACACAAAAGTTGTACAACAAGTATTTTAAACCAAAACAATTAACACTTATGAGTGGTGCAAATCTAAACAAGAGCAGGGATGGACTGTTTTCCCATACTCAGCACCTTCTTGCATTTCATACATATAGTACGCCCGCTATCCGTTCCATGATAAGGGCGTGCCACAGGTGGAATTGCCACTGAGACATGGATGGTGCGTCTTTTTGTTTCCAGGCCGCTGCCAGTGCCATTTTTGCTGCCCCCAGGCATAGACATAGGATAGATCTGTCACCTACTGTCTGGCGTTTGAGGGTGTCCTCCCTCAGGCCCAAAAGTGTCGAGCCCAGGTATTCTGATATGGGGTAACCAAGGATGTCTTTGATTTGTGCCAGTATTTCTGACCAGAATGGCCTGATCGTCGGGCAGTCCCACCAGATGTGTTTAAAATCACCCTGGAGCCCGCATCCCCTCCAGCACAGGTCCGAGGTCATAGGGAAGATTAGTTTTAGTTTCGTAGAGGTACAAGTACCAATCATATAAAACTTCATAGTGGGCCTCTCATATTCCCATCGACTGATTACATTCATGTATATCCATATATAGTTTGTCCAGGATTTCCATCCCTAGGATGTGCTCCCAGAAGGATGGTTGGTTGGTGTGAAGTGTAGAGATCAGTATCATGTAGAGGCATTATATAGTACTCTTTTTGCCACTCCCCATCTTCGCCAGCCGCTCTACTGGTGTGATGTCCTTGATTACTGCCTCTCGGACTCCCCTACATAAGACCCAGTGCCTGAGCTGTGTATAGTGGTAGTGTTCAGTAGCAGGTAAGTGAAACTCCCTCTGACAGTGTTCGAAGGTGAGGATATCCCAGTTGTGGAAGAGATCTGAAATCGTAAGGCATCCCCCCCTTCCTCCACGCATCGAAGGGTCCCAGTGTCTGTGCAGGCGGGAACGCGGGATTGTAGTGGATGGAGGTGAATGGGGACAGAAAGGTGGCCAAAGTGGAGATCCTATTGATATCATCCCAGACCTTTAGCGTCGCTTTCGTAGGGGTGCTCAGGTAGACATTGGGTGGTCACTCCGCTTTGGATTTCCACAATAGATCCCAGATACACCTCCCCGCCACCACCCTGTCCATGTGTAGCCAATGTTTATTGGACTCCCGGGCCAACCACTTCATAATCACCCGCAGCTGGGCGGCCTTGTAATATAGATGAATGTCTGGTAAAGCCAGACCCCCCTTGTTTTTAGGGAGACAGAGTTTGTACGGGAGCTGCCCCCTGCATCCCTGCCATATGAAGTGGATGATCTTGATCATGGACTTTAATGTAGCTAGGAACCCTCGATCCAGCTCGATTGAGAGTCCTTGAAAAAAGTACAAGAGTCTGGGTAAGACCATCATTTGAGCCGAATGGATGCGACCTATCCATGAGAGGTACAGGGGAGTCCACCCTCAGAAGTCTGCCTTCAACTGTTGGAGAAGAGGGGTGTAGTTAGCCCTAAAAAGATCCTGTAGTTTAGGAGTGATCTTTATTTCTAGATATGTGATGTATTTTTGGCCCATTGGCATGGGGTGGAGGTGACCAGGGATTCCATCTCCCTCTGCGGCAGTGTGAGGTTCAGCAAATATGATTTTGTTAAGTTGATCTGAAGTCCTGCCCGCTCAAAATGTTCCAACTCTACTAACACTGCCTCCAGGGATGACCCAGGAGCAGCTACTGACAACAGCATGCCACCTGCGAACGGATATTTTGTGCTCATCTGCCCCGAACGGGATGCCCTGAATGGTGGGTGTTATTCTTATTTTCGCTCCTAGGGGTTCAATGCTTAGCGCAAATAGCAGCGGCGAGAGGGGGCACCCCTGTCGTGTCCCTCTTTCTAGTGTGAACAAGTCAGAGCCCACCCCATTAACCAAGACCTGAGCGATAGGGCATGCATAGTTAGCCCTGATCATGGCGATGAACCAGTCACAAAATCTCATATCTCTCCAGGGTGTGGAATAGGAATGGCCAGTCCACGTGGTCGAAAACATTCTCGGCGTCTAGCGCCAGCAGGACAGCCGGAAGTGTTTTTTTGTTTTCCTTCTCGACCAGGTGAAAGACCCTCTGCAAATTATCATGTGCTTGTCGGCCCTGGAAAAACCAGACTGGTCCGAGTTTATCAGGTCTGGCATGAGGTTTTCTAGTCTGCTGGCTAGGATTTTTTTGTATATCTTGGCATCTAGATTGAGGAGTGCTATTGGGTGAAACGAGCTGCATCAGTGAAGATCTTACCCTGGCTTGGGTAGCACCGAGATAAGGGCCTCCCCCATAGAAGTAGTCACTGTCCCCGAGTCCGCAATCAAGTAGTAGAGGCTCACCATTTGCGGGATTAGTTCTACCACAAATGTTTTGTAAAAGTAGGACGTGATTTTTGTGGTTTGAGACTTGCTATGGCCTTGCTGACCTCCTCTGCGTCTATCGGCGCCCCCAATATTGCATTTTGTACTGCCAACACCTTCGGGGGCTCCACTTCCTCCAAGTATTGATTTTGCTCTGCCTCCTCGTAGCTATCCGCCTTATAGAGAGTTTTGTAAAAGTGGCTAAAGGCCTGGGCCTTTTTAGGTTCTGTAAATGCTCTTCCCCCCCTGGTAGTTCAATGTCCCCTATGTATTCTCATTTCCTCTTGAGCCGCATTTGTTTGGCCAGGTGGGAGCCCACCTTATTTCCCTTCTCGTATGTTGTGCGTTTTAGTCGTAGAAGGTTAAGTTCAGCCCTGTTATTATGAATAGCGTTCAGTTTGCCCCAGAGTGCTGTCACTTTTCTCTGCAAGGGTGTCTCTTGTGGGCCTGCTTTGCCTCTAACAATTCTGGTTCCAGTGCTAACCTTTCTTGGGTCCTTTGCTTATTTGGTGCCGCTTGATGGAAAATGCGCCTGCCCCGGATTACTGCCTTGAAGGCATCCCAGTTGGTACCCGTGTTGGTGTCTTTGGGGTCGTTCATAAGGAAATAGTCCTTGATAGATTTTCGCAGTTCATCGCGCAGGAGACGGTCTTGTGTCAGCACCACGGGAAGAACCACGTCTGTATTTTGGGTGTGCGGCGTACCAGGCTAGAGTCAGTGTAACCGGTGCATGGTCAGATATAGTGATCGAGTCAATGGAAGTAGCCTGTAATGCTGAAACTAGGGTCTTGCCCATGAAGATGTAGTAAATTCTGTGTATTACCTGTTTTGTGTGAGAGAAAAATGTGTAGTCCCTAGTAGTGGGGCAGAGCGTGCGCCAGACATCCACTAGGTCCATGGAGGCAAATTCCCTTTTCAAAGTCTTAGAGAAGTTACTTGAGATCGCCCTCTGTGTTTGCGAGCTGTCTAGGCCGGAATCTCATGTGTGGTTAAAGTCATCCATTCAAAAGATCTCCCCCCTCGGTGAACTCCCCCAGCATTGACAGAGAGGAGCTCAGAAATGTGGCTTAATTAGAGTTAGGTGCATAGATGGAGGCAAAGGTACATAAGCAGCCATATATCCTACCCTTGACCGTGACTATCCTTCCCTCTTTGTCCATTTTGCTGCCCTCTGGTTGGAATTTCAGGGAGTTGTGAAGAGAAGATAGCCTCCCCGTTATGTTTAGTCAGAGCTGAAGATCTATATACAATGGGGTAAGCCCTGTGTCTCAGCCGGTGTTCTTCTGACCTTTTCATATGTGTTTCCTGTAGGGCTACCACGTCGTGTCTCTGGTCTAAGAGGGATTGCCATATTTTCTCTCATTTGGCGAGTGAGTTAAGCCCCTTGGTATTCCACGTGAGTATGGTGATAACCATAGCTACCTAAGACTTGGCGGTGTATGCCTTTGCGCCAGAGGAGTGCCACTTCCTCATCTAGACCCCTCCACCTCTCTCCCCATCCCCCAGTTATTTAGCCGTGCGGTCCCCTCTCTCCTGCCTATGTGTGCCTTATATGTTGGTGCCCGTGTACCTAGAACCAAAACAACAAGAAACCGCTGGATCAAAACATTTAGGGTCAACACATTTAGGGTCAACATACCCCCAGAAACATTTTTCACATTACAAAAACACATTCTTGTAGACGTATTATAGATGTTTTGGTCCAAACCCGCGTGCGGTGAGCCAGACATAATCTGAATGGGTCACTGTCTAGTATCTAATATCGGAACCATTAAGGAGCTGCCCTCCACCCTGCCAAGCACCGATCACCTGCTCTGCTGTTGAGTGTAGTGTCACAGTCTGGATGCAGGTCAACTCAGTGTCTCCATGCTTGACCTTACGTTCTCCTTGCCCCCACTGCCAGGAGCGCCTCTTTAGATCCTGTTCAACTGTTCACCTGGCTGCCCAGATAACATACCACTTCTCTGTATCCCCAATTTATTTCTTCTTTTGCTGCCTCAGACAATTCTACATCAGCCTCTGCTCCCCTCCCCATCTTCTGCTGTCTTCTCTCCTGCGCCGTTTGGGGCACTCTTGGTGGGTGAAACGTTGGGGGCGGCAGGCCCAACACCCCTGCAGCTTCCGCATAGATGGTGACATGGTAGTTTTCATTCTGGAAGGAGAAGGCGACCCAAAGGGTATGCCCAGCAATATTTTACATTGTCTCATCTCAGCTTCTCTGTAACTGGTCAGAACTGTTGTCTGCGTGCCTATGTCGCGGGGGCACATTCTGAAACATGGAGCACGCAAACCCCTGGAAGGAGACTTCCTCTTTTGCCCTTGCCGCTTGGAGAATCGCTCCCCCATCTTGAAGGAATGAAGCTTGGCCAGAATGTCTCTCCGTCGTCTGCTTCCTCCCGGGGACGGTGGTCCTACCCTGTGGACCCTGTCTATTTTTATCCTCATGCCCCTGGGCCATGTACCTCCGCGAACAGGCCCGTGACGCCTCCAGGTCTGGGCCCTCCGCTTCCTCCTCCAGGTTGCGTAGTCTAACGTTATCCCTGTTCTCAACATCTTCGCACTTCAGGATGTTGGCTTGGAGTTGCTCATGGAACATTTTTGCCGAGTCCTCTAGCCTAGCCGTTCTACGATCCAGCTCCTGCGCCTTAGATTCGATATCCAGTGTGTGCATGCCCACCGAGTCGACATCCTGCTGCAAGGACGTTAGCTTGCTCTGGATACCCGAACGGAGAACATCTAGGGAGCCATCCAGGTCTGCTTTGAGCTCTTCCCTCAGCTCCCTCTTAAAGTCTCTCAGTGAGGTAGGAGGTCATCTTTCGTGAGCGCCATCCCTTCTGCTGAGCTTCCTCCCTGGACAGCCCCCCTTGTCTCCGTAGGTGAGAAATAGCTGGAGACTCTATTCGTTTCGGCCTTTTTGGGTGGCATAAATTCAGTGGCGTTGGTGGATACCTCTCCCTGGTTTCTAGTCGAGGCAGCAGAATGCACGGATGTCTACTTGTGGGATCTCGTGGTGCAAGACTGGATCTTCAGACTTGTGGAGTTGCGGAGGCTTGGGGCGGCGCTTTTAATGTGACTGGGCGCTTTTAGGTTAATGTAGCAAGCTCGTGCTCATCCATCATACTGGTCCGTTTCTCTATTTTAAATCCCCCTGTGTGCCTGCATGTGGTGTCCCCCCGAGACCAACGGGTGTCCCTCAAGCTCGCGGACACAGAGGGGTATCTCCAGGCTCCATGGATCACCACTGGGTTCCATGGATCACCTCCGAGTTCTGTTCTACAGATGCATGGCCCTTCACCTCTCATCATGGGTCTAACAGTAGGTGGTATGCATCATCTAGTCCCCCATGTAGGCCTTGTCTGCAGCCCTCACATTATGTGAGAGAGGATAGCGTGGGTGTGGTGGGCGTGAACCCGGCCCCCGGGGTGATTCAGGCTGACTCCTTCACAGTTCTTGGGACTCCGCTCCCCGCCGGGGGTAGGACGTTTTTCCAGGTTCTCCCTGCCTGTCCAGCCTAAAAGAAGTCTCTGCAGTGGCCAGCTGCCATTTTGGAGTCAGGCATGGTAAGTGCTAGTTTAGCTTTGCTGAGCATACTGGCGCTTGTGTCGTACGAGGCTATTAGCCACCTTGCCCCGCTGCTTGCTTGTCTTGCCCTCCGTCAGCGAGGGACACTCACCAGCCCTTTGTGCTCAACCGTCCCAGCGTCTAGTCGTCTTATGGGCTGCCATTTGGGGATCAGGCATGAGTCCCTGTGGGCATCTCCCTGAGTTGCGGTGAGTTCTGTCGGGCCATTCTCATGCCCAGTGGCCTCGATGCTCCCCAGGTGGCTCGTTGTCTCCGACCCTCCAGTTCTGCCTCGCACCTCAGCCTGCTTTCAGGGGTGAACAGCGCAGTCGGCAGTCACTGCCCTGGTTTCTCACACTCCCGGCTTCTCGCTGTGTTCCCCCCCGGGGGGGCCTCATCTTCGATTCCCCCGCTACACCGGCTGGGTTTTACGGTCGCCTTGCATGCCCAGCTGCACGATCCATGCCTGCCGCATCGGTCCTCTCTTGCCGTGGTGTCTGCTTCATGGCTGGGCCTCCTCGCCACTTTGTGGATCCAGTGCCATCGGCTCTTTTCTTGTAGCCTCGCTGCCTCCCCTCCAGTGCCTCTACCGCCTCTGATCATGGGACATCATTCGCCAAGGTGAGGTTTCCCCTCTTTCTGCATTGTTTAGTGGCTTTCTTGTGTGCTTGCAGCGGAGCCCTAGTGGATTAGGTCCACTTGTCCATCTTGGTTGGCCACGCCCCCTTGAAAGCACTTTTTCACATAGCATGCACTTCACTTTCTGTGCAACTACCTTCTTCTCACCCGCTGGTATTGCGAAGAACCTCCATGCAATGCTTTACTTTTTAGGAGCAGGTTCTTCAGATGATAAGCTTCCAATTTGATACTGAGGATCTTCACTAGCAGATGCCAAAATTATTTTTTTAAATAGCAGAACAAACACCAACTGCAAAACAAAACTTGTTGCTGCCACACCTTAAGCTCAGGTAACTAAAACTGCTGAATTTCAATGGTTTTGTATGTGTGAAATCTGAACCTAACTATAACATCCCTGTAACCTTTGCTTTTTTCAGTGAATTTCTAAGGTTTTTTAAATTCTATTTCCTAACTATAACACCCCTGTAACCTATGTTTTCTTCAGAGAATTTCTAAGGTTATTTTAATTTGATTTCCTAACTGTAACCTTTGAGAGGGAGTGTGTGAGTCTGTGCAGTGTCCGTGAGTGGGTGTGAGAGCGAGTGGGTCTGTCAGTGGGTGTGTGAATATGCGTGAGTGTCTGAGTGCTTCTGTGAGTGGGTGCGTGAATGTCTGAGTGGGTCTGTCAGTGGGTGTCAGAGTATCTAAGTGGGTTTTTGAGTGCCTCCATGAGTGTGTGAGTCAGTATGTGAATGTGTGTTGGAGTGGGTCTTTGAGTGGGTGCATGAGTCTCTCAGTGAGTCTGTGAGTGGGTGTGTGAGTGTCTGAATGGGTCAGTGAGTGGCTGTGAGAGAGTCTGAGTGGTTCTGTGAAAAGGTGCTTGAGTGCCTGAGTTGGTTTGTGAGTGCATGTGAGAGTGTCTGAGTAGGTCTTTGTGTGAGTGTGTGAGTGGGTCTGTGAGTGGGTCTGTGAATGTCTGAGTGGGTTTGTGAGTGGGTGTATCAGTGTCTGAGTGAGTCTGTCGGTGGGTGTGTGAGTGTCTGTGTGTGTGAGTGGGTGTCTAAGTATATATGTGGGTGTGTCATTAGCTGTGTGAGTGACTGGGCCACAAAGGAACCGCACCTGCGACTTAATCCAACAAGAATCCACAGTTTTTCACAAAATATCTACCCAAGTAGAGTACTTTCTACTGGTTTAGTAGCACCAGTACGTATTTTACACTCCAGCTGCGTAATGGAGCACGAGGAAATGTCACCAGTGACCTTGTGTGCGTTTTGGCAATGTGATTGTTCCTGGTGCGTCTTTATACAGAAATATGTGAAAACATAAATTTTCCTATAGAGAAGATAACCAGTCTACAAAGAGGTAAATCTCCACCAAACAATGGCCTTTCTTCTTAACTATATGAAGCAAGTGCTTCTTTGTTTGGTGGAGATGCCCTCATGTTCCTCGGCATCAACAGCACCTCACCAAAATCGGTGGGAAAAACACTGGGGGGCATCTTGTTAAGTTGCCTACTATCCTTGCAAAAGGCAGAAAGACCTTTGCATATTACTAAGGTGGGCAGGGCCAAACGGTGAAGCTTCCAAGTGATTTGTTCATTTGAATACTTTTAGCAATTTAAAGGCTGAACCATGGACTCTGCTCTCACCGGGTAAGGACAAGAAAGGACCCACTCGTCATGGTCACTACAGATTGCCTCCAATAGCTCAACGATGCATTCACCTCCACGAAGCATTTCAGATTGTCTTTCAATATGGAATTGCTGAGAAAACACACTTGCTCTGCCTTCGCCAACCCAGGAGATAGAATAATTTGGCCTTCACAGAAGTGGAGCTTCAGGTGGGGCACCTGCTATGTACATATTTATAAGTGCTTCCTGTTGAGGTTTAATTTCTGTGAAATGAGCATCAAGGCCAGAACGGCCCTGGGGACCCCATCCCCTGGGGCCCAGCCACAATTCAATGGGGGAGGGGGGCCCACTGACTCCCTCCCCAGGCCCAACCCTCAGGGTCCAGCCACGACTCCCTGGGTGCCCTAAAGCTCACCCAGGGCACCCAGTGACCACTGTTGGGGACCGTGGGGCAAGCCTGAATGCTTCCGCGGGCTGAGCTGCCTACCCACATCCTGTGGGAGCCGGCATAGCTCTTGCACACAGGGAACTGCTAGAAATGCAGCTCCCTGTGTGCGAGAATAATCCTTTTATCTCTTTCCCTGCCCGCATGTCTGCCGGCAGGGAAAGAGATGAAAACTCAGCATACAGGAAGTGGGAGCGGTTTGGCAGCTACTGCTTGCTGGAAGAGGAGTGTTTGCTTTCGCTTGGCGGGAGCTGTCAACGCTCCCGCCACGCAAAAGCAATCAGCTATCTCCTGAGGGTGGGCACCTCAGGAGATAGCAGGAGCCGGCCCTGGGGTTAGCAGTCCCCAGGGTCATATATGGCTCCAGGAGTGGGGCCGCGCTGCCCCCCTCCTGTGATTTTCAAGGGTTTGGCTTAGGGAGGTGGTGGTCCCAGGGCCGAACACAGCCCAGGAGGGGGGACACATGGCCCCCTCATTCTAAAAAAAAGAAATCCCTGGGTAGGATGTGGTCCCCAGGGCTCAGGGGGTACGCTCACCCTCCCCAGTCATTTTTTCTAATTATAGCCCAGGGGAGGTGGTGGTCCCGGGCGGGAGTCCGTGAGGCCCCCCTGATTATAATTTGCATGAGCCCTGGGCAGGTGGTGGTCCCCACGGCATAAATGAGCCCTTGGAGGGGGAGCCTCATGCGCCCCATCCATTTTTTTTATAAACTACACATGCCCCTGGGACCCAGCCCACCTGGCGGTGACATTAAAAACAAGCATGGGAGATCGCCCTTTTTTTTTATAATTCACGGTGATATTCACAAATATTCAAGAATTTTACTGTGAATTGAAAAACACTGCTTTTGTGCCCTGTAAGGTCCCTCTGGAACACCGGGACCAAGGCTATGGATTTAGGGTATCGTACCCTGCGACCTTTTCTTTTTATTGCAGTTTTTTTGGGACTTGGCTAAAGTCAAGTCCAAAGATGCCTGCCAACACTTCCTGGTTGAAGTGTTGGCAGTCAATCAGAGCTCCTCAGATGTTTGTACAAGCTCGTCATTATTCGCGAAGGCTTCGCGACCCTAGATATACAAATTTGGATTTCCTTTATTTCTCACAAACCACTGAACGGATTTACACCAAATAACAAAAAGCTTGATCTGCGAACCAAAAGCTACATTTCTGGCAAATTCAGTGTAATTCTGTCCAGCGGTTCGGGCTGCAGACGTGTTTAAAGACTCTATGGGAATTAACAAGGGACTCCCCCTTTTTCTCTGCCCACGCTTGACAGATCACCCCAAAAGGTAACTAGAATTACCAGCACACTTTTTTGGGAAAATATCGCGAAGATTATCAGAAGGCACCAAAGTTATAGACAAGTCAAAAAATGCTTTTCCTACGGACACATGGTCCTAGTTATAATTACCTACTAACCAAAGGTTACAGGGTCATTATAATTAGGAAATAGAATTTAAAAAAACCTTAGAAATTCACTGAAAATAACCAAAGGTTACAGGGACTTTATAGTTAGGCTCAGATTTCACTCGTACAAAACCGGTGAAAGCAGCTATGGTTACCTGAGCTAACTATAACTTACGCCTCCACAATGCACTGCTTATGACCTCACATATTGCATCACTCATGACATGGTCAGTGACATCACTGATGACATCTCAAATAACATCACTGATGACATCATCCGCAGAGCCACTCACACACCCTTACAACCTCTTGTATTCCCACTCTCTCAAGACATGCCGGTCCAGCTTTATTTTTATTTTTCATTTATTAAGGAACCTCAGGGGCCAGGCCTTTTGTGGAAGGGGAAGGGGGGTTGTGCGGCCCCCCCTCCCCGGGCCAATTTTGGCCCCTGGGACCCCTTTCCCCTGGGCCCAGTCTTTTTATTTTATTATTTAGAAATAAGGGGAGGGGGGTTATGTGGTCCCCCTCCCGGCCCGATTTTGGCCCCGGGGACCTCATCCCCAGGGCCTGGCCACTCATCTGGGTGCCCTGGTCCCACCTAGTGCACTCACTCAGAAGTGTTGGGGACCGCAGAGGGAGCCTCAAGGCCCCCACGATCCCTGCCATCTCCCCACCTCCTGCGGGAGCTGGCATTGCTTTGACAGAGAGGGAGCTGCTGAACATGCAGCTCCCTCTCTGTCAAAGCAATTGTGCTCCTCTTCTAGCAAGCGAGAGAATTGTTTTCTGCTCTCACTTGCTAGAAGCGGAGCACAGTTTGCTATGGCTTGGTGGGAATGGTGGGAAAGCCATAACAAACAGTTATGTCCTAGGGGTGAGCACCCCGGGACATAGGAGGAGGCTCTCCTCCTTTCTTAGAATTTGCCCTGGAGAAGTGGTGGCCCCTGGGGCTGCAGGGGGTCCAAGCGGTCCCCCCGCATTAATTAAAATTAAAGCCCTGGTGTAGTTGGCGACACCCAGGCGGTGGGGAGTCCGCGCTGCCCCGCGCATTCTTTAAACATAAAGCCCCAGGGAGGTGGAGGTCCCTAGGGCTTGGGGGGTCCAAGAGGCCCCTTCATTGATAAATAAATAAGCCTGGGGGAGGTGGTGGTCCCCGGGGCAGCAGGGAGGCCATACTGGCCTCCCCTACATTTTTTGTTAAACAAGCCCCAGGGAGGTGGTGGTCCCCGGGGCATCAATAAGCCCCAGGAGGGGGGCTCGTGCATGCCCATCCTTTATTAAAATGCCCCCTGGACCTAGCTCACCCCGGGGCCGATTAGTAACAAAGTGAGGGAGTCTGCGCTTTGTTGTTTTTAAATTTTTCCACGGATCAACGGATTCGTGGCAAAATTGAATTTAAAAAAATGCTTTTAAACCCCGGCTCTGTCGCTGTGGGACCCCCTACCATATCTGAGGTGTCAGGGTATTCCTACCCTGCCCCCTGTTCTTTGTTTTTTACATTTTTTGTGGGACTCTGCTTCAAGCTGAGTCTCAAGATGACTGCCAAAACTTCCTGGGTGAAGTGTTAGCAGCCAGTCAAATTTCAGCACAGGGACTGTGGATCCATGAGTCCACTGCAAGGATCTGCGTCCCCAGATATCTATATTTTTCAACCTTGAATATCTCTAAAACTACTACGGATTTACACCAAATCACAAAAAGCACGCTTTCTGGACCAACGTCTAGCTTTCTGCTAAATTTGGAGTAATTCCGTTCAGCAATTCGGGTTGTAGTCATGTTCAAAATACCAATGGGGAAATGCAAGGGGGAAACGCATTTTAGGACCCCCCTTTTTTCTCGGCCCCAGCTTGACGTATCACCCTGAAACTTTCAACAAAGCAGGTGAACCGACTAAAGTGAAAGATTTGACATTTTGTGACGATTCGTCAAGCAGCACCAAAGTTTTTGCAAAACAAAATATACTCTTGCTATGAAGACTAGGTCCTAACTATAACTGGCGGTCGCCAGTAGGTAAGATAGATAGATAGATAGATAGATAGATAGATAGATAGATAGATAGATAGATAGATAGATAGATAGATAGATAGATAGATAGATAGATAGATAGATAGATTGCTGCTGCACTTCTTTGAACGGAGGACAACCTTAACTGAGGTTTTGTGTTTGTGCATCTTACAATGTAGTGTCATTTTAATAAAGATTTAAATATGAGGGAAAATGCTCTTGTTTTCATTGTGTTTTAAAGTTAGGTCTGCATTGTAAAGATTTTCAATTAGAAATCCCACTATTCTCTGAGTTAACTAGATGTTCTATTCCATATTATGAATCTGTGTGGTTTCTCTGACCATACAGTCTTTCACTCAGACCAGTCAATGAATTTACTGGCAAGAGCAAACAAGACCCTTTTGGCCATTCTTTATCTTTGACAAAGAGAAATTGTTATTTCCATTGTAAACTGATCATAAGTGACAAAATAGATGCATATCACATCAAGCCAGCCGAGCCTGTAGTAAGAAATACCGAAGATGCTGGAATGTTCCAATCTTGATTTTTATATGTATGTAAGTTCTTGACATCTATAGTCTCCAAGTTGTAATTGGGGTACCAGATAATCAGTTAAGCTTATCATTTGTATCTCTGATGCATGCTTCTAGTGTTTTGATTGAAGGATTGAAACATGGGGCAGTATACAAAGAAGGGTTTGTAACTTTACCTATGCCAGATGTAATTAGTATAGGACCTTTTCTGGTTTATGAATCTTGGGCAAAAATTATAAAGTAGGAATACAGAGCAAATGTTTTTCTCATCATCATTGATCCACTCTTGTTTCTCCAAAAAAACAAACTAGTGTAATTACTGCTGGAACTCAAGGTGTACAGCAGTTTCACTGACTCTTAAATTTCAAAATCAGACAAGGTATAAGAAAGTGACAGATACATCTTTAGGGGCATATTCCTCATTGGTCAGATAATGAAAGAAAATGCACAGAGTGGATAAGGCAAAACTGATGATATAGTGGGCGGTGGGGCTCTGAAGAAACCAACATGGGACAAGGCTGGGAAAAGGTTCACAGAGAGTGGGAGATTGCTGTCATTTAGCAACAATGTGAGTTTTATGATCAAAATAAACAAAGCAAAGTGTGCATAAGAAGTGGACAGAATTACACAAATCAAGATGCACTATAATGAGGTAAATCATGAGTTGTGTGTGTTACAGTGACTACTCATGGAAGGTTTGCTGAGCATTTGGGTGGGATGGGAGTATAGACTAGTCTTATTATCAGCAGTCAAATCTACTGGATAGTGAGGACAACAGTTGTAGTCACTCTTTTCTTGGACATGATGCATCACACTCTGAATCAAAGATACTATTGTATCTCTGCATACCAACATGTGCATGCAGGTGGGGAGTCTTCTGCCTCATTGCTCATTTAAATCTTAACAGCCGTTTCACCAGTATTCTGTGTTTTCCATCCTACATGTCAGTACAGGGTGCAGCGTGTGAGTAACTTGAGAAATGTGTGGTACAACAAGCAATTGTAGGTCTTCTGGGTATTCTTCCATATCCACATCTCAGCATACATTGAGTACCATTGTCCAAAGGATTTCTGAGTTCTTCCATTATGCCCTGAACTAATGTCAGTTGTTATACCTTAGGTAGGATGCATCTATGAAGACATTTCTGGTTAAAAGTGTGCTTATGTGCTCCCAGGCTGTTCCAGGACACAATATGTCTGTAATTGCCTCACCAACCCATTTGTTACCAGTTGCAGACATGACCTTTGGTAATGGTGTCTTTGTTCATCCAAGTATGGGAGCCATCTATTACAAGGCATGTTTTGTGCCATGAGGCCAACATGCATGAATTTTCCTGCCTCTGTTACTGTACTTGACTCCGGCATATACATTTACTGTTTCCTAATTGCAAGGATGTTTTAAGGCATAAACAGACATGTCTTCAGGGTATACTTGCTATCATGCATAAGGGTTAGAAGCGAAGTTGCCACTCCTGCATAGTGACACTGTATGGAGTTCTCCGGTGAGGGTAACTTATCTAGTAGGTCACAGTTGTGGAATCTTTGGAGCTCATTTAATGTTTGACAGATGGCCTACCAAACTGCAGTCATGGCAGAGGAAACACCTTCACCACATCTGTGGTGGAGATTCCAGTTTATTTTGCATTTGCTGGCATTTTGGTGTTTCAATTGTTATTGTACCTGCCTTCATTGTCTGAGATATTGTGTGTGAAACAATTACTTGTGGCTGTTCCCTCAACCCCATATTAAGCCCTGGCTCTGCCCCTTGACATTTCCCAGTCTCCAACAACACTAGTTTTCAACACAGTTTCATGAAATATTTGATTTCCCTTGGACTCTACCCCCCATGCAACCCTCCCCTTATGACACTTTGCCTTGCATTGCAGCTCTGTGCCTTCAGTTGCCATCACGTAGACTATGTGGCTCTTGGAAATATACACCTATATGAGGACTTCATTTATAGGACCCACATGAAAATTGCATGCCCTTGATATATTGTGAGTTATTCCTTTGCAGAATACAAAACAATGATGGATGAAATGCTTATATTAATCACAGGCACTAGTAATTACTCAGCCCTGCCTCCCAGCCCATCATTTGTTTGCTCACTTTGTTACCTCTGATTAGACCCAGCCACACTTTAATCAGCCAAGGCCCAGCTCCTATCTGACCAGTCCAGTGCGAACTACCAAGCAGGTCTCCTCCGAACCTGAACTCAAGCAACTCAAGACTGGTTTTAGACTAATTGGGCCTATTAAGGTGAATGCAACTTGGTTCTAGTGTCACAGTGAGCACTCGACCCACTTTTGGGCACACCCGTTAAACTTAGGGCATCATATTGAGGAAAACAAAAAAAGTGATAGATGGAGTGAGTTAATTAATCTGAGCCTCTGGTAATTACTCAGGGCTACATCCAGTCCTCATTCTTTCGTCTCAGCATTCCACCTCAGATTAGACTTAGCCATATGCAAATCAGGTTTGGTCCTGCTCCAATCTGAACAGTCCAGCCCGAACTGCCAAGCAAGGTCATGTCTGAACTAGAATGCAAGCAACCCAAGACCAATTTCTGCCTAAACGGGCCTGCTCAGTCAGTGAGCACAGGCCCACGTCTCGGCATAACTGTTACACTTAGGGTGTTGCACAGGGGAATGCAAAAAAGTGATGAATGGAATACTTGAATTAATCTCAGCCAATGTTAATTTCTTGGGCCACCACCAAGTCCATATTTTTTTCATCCCACCAACCATGCCACCTCAGATTAGACCCAGCCATCTGCTAATTAGCCTTGGTCCTCTCAATCAATAAACCAATCAGCTCATTTTTAGAGCACTATTAATCACCAGTGAGGGTATTCAAGTGGAAGGTTGCTGGGCTCAGTCAAAAAGCCAGGTCGAGTCACTTCCTGAATTCCCCCATGAGGGTGATGTCCGGAGGTGGAGGGGTAGGCCATTCCAGGACTTGGCGGCGAGGTAGGAGAAGGAATGGCCTCCGCTGTGGCTTCGGTGTATGGGCTGTGTCTGTGTGAGGGTGGGGGAGCAAATGTCTCTGGAAGGTTGGTGGAAGTTCAGACTATGGTTGATGTATGCTGGTTCTAGGTCATAGAGGGCTTTGTAGGCATGTGTCAGTATCTTGAATCGGCATATTTTCTGGACTGAAGCAGCTTGAGGATGAGTCTGGCTGCTGAGTTCTGTATCATCTGAAGTCTCAGTGCGTTGTCGTAGTCCAGCTGGCTGGTGATTATGGCTTGAATGATGGTTTCCTCGTGCCGATGGGGATCCATTTGAAGATTCTTGGGAGCATGCGGAGCGTGTAGAAGCAGGCAGAGAAGACTAGGTTGATCTGTCGTTTCATGGTGAGTTTGCTGTGCAAGATGATGTGGAGGTTGCGTCCTGCTCCAGTCTGAACAGTCCAGCCTAAACTGCCAAACCAGGTCATTTTTGAACCAGGACACAAGCAACCCAAGACGTGTTTGAACTAATTGGGCCTCTTCAGTTGGGTGCAGCTTGCTTCCATTGATACAGTGAGTACGGGATCCACGTCAGGCATACCCGTTGCACCTAGGGCTTCACAATGAGAAAAACAATAAAGTAATGGAGGGAATGCTTGAATTAATCTCAGCAGTTGATAATGACTCATCCCAATCGGTCATATTTCTCTCCACCATGCCACCTCAGCACATCAAGGACACTGTAGTGTAGTTAAGTACTAGATATGGAAGGAACGGCAATGAAAAGAGTGGACTGGCAACACTAATAAATCTGGGGAAAGTTCCACCATTATCTTTGAAAGCCCATTACCCATGCACATGGCATTCCTGATGGTGAACAAGGTCTTTCTCATCCTTTGAATTGGTCAGGGAACATAAAAGTAGAATCCAATACTTCTGCAAACGTTTATCAGAAGTCTAAATCAGAATCCATTCTTAGAGGTTGTACTGAAGTTTAAAAAGGTTTCATTATGCTAGAGTTGTATTGTAGAGTATACAGTGGGGCATGGCTTGGCATCACATATCAAGTGGATGATGTGACATGTGTATCTGTTGCAGTTGATGATGACAAATGATGGTCTGTGCTCCATTTCTATGGATATGTGGGTGCCATTTATGACCCCTATGGTGAGTTTGAAGCCACTTATATTATAAACAACCCTCAGTGTTGTATCTAATGTGGTGTCCAGAGTACGGTTGCATGCCTTGCCACATCAGTGACCCACCATTCAACCTCACAGAGAGGGATGTAGGATGCAGATTGTATCTTCAGTGACTCTTTAAAGAGTCCAGTTTGCCTGTGCACTGTGCGAAACATAGTGGACTCCTAGGTTATAACATGATGTATTGCATGTGAATTCAGAAACGATTAAGGGGTATATTCACAAGAACGTGTGCTAAACATCTCCAAAAAATGTTAACGCAACTATACACATCGCAGCCCATCGCGGGAAAATAACCCCGTGTTAACGTGGAATTCACAACATGGCGGTACCATGCGATAGTCTCCCGAAACTGCGGCCAATGTCCGCGATACAACCACCTCGACGGAGATAAAAACACAAACCCCAACACCAAAAAACATCTGATGAGCCCATTCGCGAGGAGGAAAGCAGCGATAAGCAGCGCAAGGCCCGCGACACATATACGGCATGCGGGAATAAGCACAACAAAAGCAGGAAAAAGAAAGACAAACCAAACAGAAAACAGCGAAGCACAATGGAGGCAGTCGGAGCTAGCACACAACCCCACGAGCACCATTGGCAACAAAACATTAGACATGGCAGGCCATCGTGGACAAGGTGAATGCAGCCGGAGAGCGGAGGAGGACAATGGCAGTAAACCAGAACAGCTGGAATGATGCGAAACGCACAAACAAGCACAAAAACGCCAACAACCAGAAGGCAGCAATGCACACCGGAGGTGGGAGTCCAGCGCGACACCAGGAGCTGGATGACATGGAGGAAATGGTGTCCACCACATCAGTCTGGAGATGGTGGCATGAGTCGGGGACTGGAAACTGCTCAAAATCAACAGACACAACAGCAACAGGGAGAGGAACGACCAGGGACTGGGGGGACGGGGGGGAGATGGGCACAATGGCACACATGCACAATCAAGCACAGCACAACTGCAGACAAACCATGCCCAAGAGGAACAACAATAACCAAGAGCACAAGTCACACAAGTCGGCAATATCACACCACTGAACAATCACAGAAGTGAAAACCACACTGCCTGAAAGGGAGAAGAGAGAGCCAAGTCAGAGCTGAAGGGCCATCTCACACACAATGCAGCACACACACATAGGAAGCAGAGCACCCCAACATCCAACACAATGTGGTACAAACACCAACATCTGCACAACCAAACACAGGACACAAGTGCACCCGCTTGTGGCCGGTAAACGGCCATACGCATCTGGCAAAGCACGAAACAGGGACATGATAATGCACAAGTACCAACCCACAGCCCTGATGGGGCAGCAATGCATGTAAGGCAGGGACCCAGATAGGCTGTGACACACACATTGGCATACAAATAAACACTCAACACAGTTGGAGACAAGTGAACGTGCGGAAACTTTATCAACAATTGCGTCAGTACGGTCAATGGGAAGTGCCATGACATGCAGACCAATGCAGCAGCATGTCTGAATGAGGAACGTTGGAAAGCGCCCATGTCCACCCCGGGGGAGTCCATCACCAACACAAGTCATTGCCAACCCGCGTATGTTGTCCGCGCATGGATCAGGAGTCCAGGCCAATGCAGCCATGTCCACTGTCTCCTAGGGACATGTGACCAGATCCCCAACATGCAACCAGGCGTCGGGACACGTGCAATGGGTCACATGCAGTCCTGGCTGCAGGTACCTTGTCACTCGTCCATGAACGCGAGTGCAGCAGCGTATGCCATCATTTCCAATGCAAGATCGTTGTCCACCACATCTGACATGTCGGCGACGAAACCCATCAGCTGTCCCGGACAGATGTGCTCACTCCAACCCCTGGCCCCAATATGCACGAAAGCCCAATCAGGGAGCGGCTCAATGTGGTCACTGCACATGACGACTCCTGCAATCTCCCAGGTCCAGTTCCCAGCATGCATGCCAAACATCCAGGCATGCCATAAACGGGCATCGCGGTGACACTCCTGGTCGTGGTCCAATAGGGGGCGCACACACACGTCGAAATCCAGGTCAGCTACCGTAACGTTGGAGAGGCAGACATCCATGGACCACTCGAATATGCAAGAGCGACAGTACAACACAGGCTGAACGCAGGTGACGTTGGCAATGCGGAAGCTCAGCCTGTAACTGATCCGCAGCACTGCCAATGGCAGTGCCCCCAGTACATGCAGCAGATGTGCACGGTACAGGTCCACGTGACTGGAGTAGAGCATGTGTCCGGGATGGTCTGCCATTGCGTCAGTGGCTCTGCTTGAAGCGGCAGTGTGAGGACCTGCGCCAGTCCTGTGGATGAAACGCCACAGCTCGGAGCAATGAGCAGTGTCTGTGTGCAACGGGTGCAGGCCTGGGGTGTGGTGGGAGTACGAGTGAAGGCCATTTCACGCACGCAAACTATGACCAAGGACTTCTGCGTGTGGGATGTGTACACGTTGGCCTCACGTCTGGCAGTGCGTAGTGTGGGAGTCGCCTGGAAATGCTATCCTATCTATCAGGGGGTGCTGGGCACATGCAAGTCACATCTAGGAGCTGCAGATATGCTACCGCCCGATAGTGCAGACAAAGGACCATTCATCCCTACAGTAACTTCACCATCTGCATGCATACAGGAGATGCACAGAGGCCTATCGTGGGTGGGGTGGGATGTCTGCGACCCCGGGAATCATGGATGACATGCCTAGCACGTGGCACATGAGCGGCATCACTGTGTGTCACGTTGCCTCACAGCTGCTCTTCCCTCCCATGAGCCTCCACACATGTGTGCGCTGCGCGGTTGTATCACGTGCACTCCTACGGCATACCATTGTCATGCCTGTCCGCGCATGTCCAGCGGCATGCCAACAACACCTGTAAGCTGGCCATTGAGGGTGTGTGGCCACGTGAGTGTAGGCGAATGGTCTGGACAGGGCGGACACAGGTGTACAGTCCATGGCTGGCTGTGACCGCGCCGCGATTGGGTCAGACACCTGACTCATGCAGCCGCAGGACTGATACACATAACACTTGGCATGCATGTGCCAAGAACCCGAGCGAGCTTGCGCTCCTACATTTCCCTGTACGTACGGGCCCGCCCTCCGGGTGCATGCTACATTGCAACATCGACTACTGTGGCCCTGGTGGCGACAACACCCCAACACAAGGACACACTTACCTCACTTCCTGTTCAAGGCCAGACCAGAGCCACGCCCTGATCCCCCTGCCGAATCAGCACACCCCTGCGCTGACCTGACGTACGCCGGACCAGCACACGCCACTTGTGCATGCAGGGGGGGGCGGGCGAAGCTACATGTCCAAGGTCTCAGCCACTGCTGAGGTGACATGGTATCCTCCGCTGAAGACAGCACACTGATATTGCAGGGCTCCTGCCCATCATGCTGACATAATGACCACAAGGACACACTTCCTCAGATGTTGGGAATGGTCACGGGCACGTGCGCCCAGCCACTTTTATTAGCAGGCTCACATGTCGAGTGACACCTGTGTTGGATGTGTGTGGGGTGTGTGTACACCAGCCGTCATGGAGTGGCTGGTGCAGTTAAAAAACGACAACAGTGTACATCGTAAAGGACACAACTATTCAACCGTAAAGGACCCATGACCTGAGCTGCACAGACTTAGTGGCCCCGGATGCACAGCGTCCTGCACGGGCCTACCGCCAGGGGCCGCTGACTTGCGGTGCACTGGGGCAGGGTCACGAGAGCAGAGCAGGTTCCCGCAGATGACTAGGGGAGTTGTCGCGGAGTGTCTCGGTGGACAGTGGAAGGTGTACCCCCAAGGCATGATGCCGAGGGCAGAACCACGCTGAAACAGCCACCATGGTGTAGATGAGTGGAGCAAACACATGTCGGACACCAAGTCCGTCCCAGCCAGATGATGATGCAGATAACCCCCAGGCCATGGACTCAGACGCCACCAAAGTTCAACCAGAGAGTGCCCATGAGTCGTTGCGCACAGAGTTAGTGGCACCAGTGCTGATAGGGGATGCCGCCTGTGATGAGGCGTGTCCAATGGTGTGGACTCCTCCATATCTTACCCAGGACACAGTTCCACATGTGTGGCCTACTGGACCGCAGTGTAGGCCTGAGGCAGCGGCCAGCAGGGGCCATTCACCGAGTGTCGCTGGCTTAGGTTGGATGGTCCCACCGGCCTGCGTAGTTCAGGTTCAGTGGCACCACGGGACGCGGACTTGCGTTGCACAGGGTTAGTGGCACCAGGTCAGTTGTTGCTAGTGTTCGATCACCTCCGTAACGAGGATCCAGCTTTCATCCGGACTGAACCGCAACTTCCTCTTACTCCTCTCCGTGCATTCACTGGTATGGACTCTGCCATTCATGAATCACGACTGGGCGCTGGATGTGGGGCCTACTGGACCGCAGTGTAGGCCGGGGGCAGTGCTCAGCACGGGCCCACAGACACGTGTTGTGTGCTTGTGATGCATTTGTTTGCTTCACTGATATCAGGGAGTTTAGTGATATCACCCCTGCAGTAGACATCTGGTCACTGCCATTCATGACTCAGGACACAGTTCCACATGTGGGACCCACTGGGCCGCTGTGTAGGCCTGTGCCCTCATCCACGTGGTGCCGGCTTGCGTTGAACAGGGTTAGTGGCACCACGTGTCGCTGGCTTGCGTTGAACAGGGTTAGTGGCACCACATGTCGCCGGCTTGCATTGAACAGGGTTAGTGGCACCACGTGTCGCCGGCCTGCGATATGGAATTAAGCCTCACTGATCGAAGGGAGTCTGGTGCTGTGGCCGCTGCCACGGACTTGGGGTCACTGCCATTCATGATTCAGGACACAGTTCCACATGTGGGACCCACTGGGCCGAGGAGGACGCCGGTGGAGTATTTAAATGTAAAAGGAGTACTGTGGGCCTACGCCGTGGAGGCCAGCGATGGTCTGCGGAGGCTGCAAAGGTCGCGGGCCTGGGGCCTGGAGCTTGCACCGGCATGTGGTGGGCCCTCTTTGACACACGCAGGTGTCGGCAGGTGAGCCGAGCCTCGTTGGTGCGCTGGGGAAGGCATGACAGGTCTGGGGCCCAGCGGCCCGGGGTGCAGCAGGCGCACAGGGACGCAGGCGCTGCTGCGCTCAGCACAGGACTCATGGTGGGCTGAGAGGCGCCGCCCTGGCAGACGTGTTGTCCATTCCGACTGAGAACCACGCCCAGTGCGACGGGCTTTTTGTTCACACCCCTACGCAGGCCTGGCATACGCAGGTCCAACCCACTCCGCCCGCGCATGCAGGGGGGGACGTAACGTGTGACATTTCCGCGTTCTGCCCCACAGCCTGTGGGGACATGGTAGCGTCCACTGGCCACAACACTCCATGCACCAGCAGTTGATCTCCACATGGCCATTTCTGGGATTTGCACACTGTGGTCTGTCCGGAATCTCCATGCCACATCTGGCATTGGGTAGGTTCACATTCCTTAGTCACTTGCCGCTCTCGCACATGCCTGCTCCATGCCTCTCCTCACATCCTGCTATTGTGTGTCTGTGGTGCCATGCCGTGGCTGGGTTGTGGGCATGGCAAGGCCAAGTTCCAAATGGAGTCGTGTTGTCGTGTCTGGTCAGTTGGCATGCTGTGTGGCATGTTGAATGTAGTTGTGCTGCTTGCCCATTGCCAGTGTTGTGAGTTGCATGACTGTGGGCTGGAGGTGTGTGGTGTGTTCATTTGGTACTTGCCAACGAGCACTGCATTGCCATGGGTGCCATCCTGGGTGCGCTGGGTGATGATGGACTGTCGGGAGATGTGAGAATCAGGCACTCTGCCTGGGGAGTTGGCCACGACATTGTTGAGGGGTCCCGGGCGGTCCACTATTGCCTGCACATTCATGGGATGCTTGTGCTTTCTGTTGTGGTAGTTGTGTGCAGTGTCGGCAGGAGGCACGAGGGGTACATGTGTGCAGTTGGCCCTGACATGTGAGGGAATCCAGCTATCGCGTAGGGGCCTTGCTTGGTCTCCAGCTGCTCCTGCGCAGTGTGGGTGAAGTGGAGGGGCTGGGGTATCAGGCTGATGTTGGCATCCAGGACAGGTGTGATGACCTTGGATGGGGCTGGCTGTGTCACTCCTCCGACTCTGGCAGTTGTGTGTTGGATGGTACTAGAGGCTGACATGTGCTGCGCAGCCGGCAGGTTTGTCTGCGGAGGGATGTTGGTTGTCCGCTGGGTTGGTACCGTCAACAGGTGGGGGATGTGGGTCAGGATGCGGGGGTTGGTTGTCCTTTTGGGCCTGTAGTGGGCAATGTCCTCCTCTGGCGTTGGGTCTGGGTGGCAGGTGCGTTTCAGGTGGGTCTGCTGTCTTTGTGTGCGCTGTCTCTGTGGTGTTCCGGGGGGAGCGGGTCCTGGGGGTGGTGGCTGGCCTGGGGGTGGTGGCGGTGGGTGTTGTGTGCCTCATGGGTCTCGGAGCTGCATGATCATTGTCTCCATGGCATCTGTGGGTCTTCCGATGTGGCTCTGTGCGGAGAACATCCATTACAACGCATGCGTTATGTCACATGCATTTACGTCGCAAGCGTTACAACGCAAGCGACGTTACGACGCGGACCACTACGCCGCGTACCATTACATCGCATGCGCATTTAAAACGCATACGCTTTTAAATCGTATGTGGTGTAATGGACGCGAGGCGGCCGGCACGGACGAGCACTGGGACAGAGGCGGAGGAGCACCGGGACAACGCGAGGAGAAAGAGGTAAGGGGGATTATGCTTAGAGTGTAGTGTTTAGGGTTTAGGGCAGTGTCTGGAGATTGTGCTTACAGTGTAGTGTTTAGGGTTTAGGGCAGTGTCTGGTGGTCGTAGTGTAGGGCAGTGTGTTAGGCGTAGTGTATTAGGGTTTAGGGCTTAGGGCTTAGGGTTTAGGGAAGTTTAGGGTACTTTTTTAGGCTTTAGGGTAGTGTGTGTTATGTAGGGCAGTGTGTTAAGCGTAGTGTATTAGGGCTTAGGGCTCAGGGAAGTATAGGGTACTTTTTTAGGCTTTAGGGTAGTGTGTTATGTAGGGGGGTATTTGGGAAAAAAATCGCGATGTTAAAGTATGCGGAGTGTTTGTGTGCGTTGTAAATGTGTTTTGCATGCATTTCAATACGTAAGCGAAGTAATGATTTGCGTGGTGAAAGCTTTCGTTGTAAATGTGCATGCGATGTAAAGACGCCGATGTAAAGGTATGCGATGTTAACGTTTGCGATGTAGCATCATACATCCCTCTGTGCTGGGCTCCCTTTCGTACTGCAGGTAGTCATCCTGCTTAACACCAGCAGAAGGCAGGTGTTAAATCCCTGCTGCTACCGCGGCTTATCGCCTGTTTTTGGTTCGCATCGCAGATCTGGCAGTTCGTTGTGAAAGTGGTGTTGTGGTGTTTTCGTGTGTTTTTGTACGGGAACGCCTACTCTGCATCTCATTAGGGTTAGTTGGTGGTGTCACCCGTGGGGGTAAATGTTGAGGCAGTTATCGCGGGAATACTTGCGTTGTCTGCAGTTTGCAACCGCATGTGAATGGGGTGTTAAATCTGTCACCACTTTTGTTGTGTTAAGTTGGCGATAACTCGGAGATAAGTCCTTGTGAATATCTCCCTAAGTCTAGGACATCATTACTGGTGTCCATGTTTAGTGTAAATCTCTGAATACTTCATCAGTCCTTGTGGTCTCAAAGAGTAATCCTTTGCTGGAATCTCCATGCTTTGCTTGCACGTTCCCACCAAACTTTTGCAGGAAAACGTGTGCCAGAGCAACAAGCATTTCTCTAATGCAGTTTTTCTCAAAAGTTCTCTTCGATGGCATACTCCATAATCTACCACCTAGTTAATGCATTCGATAGACATGTGGCCTGAAGTTAATGGTATAATTTGAACTACTGTACTGGTGCAAGTGGTCATCCTGAGTTCCACACCGTCCTATAATTTGAGCAAGTGTCTACAAGTGTGGATCTTGTACTGCTTTATCGCTGCTACCTGATGTTTACTGTGTATGTTTGTAGCACTGTTAGCTTTGTTGCCTTCAGAGACAAAAACACAACTTTTATACCATTCAAAATTACCCATACTCCCAAAATTACAAATTCAAGGTTTTGCACACATTTCATGTACCCTTGACTAGTCGAAATGAGTTGCTAAATGTAAGTAATTCCCTTTTTTTGAGTATTTTGAGCATTGCTGGTAGTTTATAGATGCATTTTTTTGTAAATGTTCACAACCTAAATATGACACTTCCCAGTATTTCTTTCCTTGTTTTCACAATGTATTCTTGTAAGAAGGTGAATAATATTTTGGTTGGAATAGAATATACTGTTAATTTGATGTGGGTGTGATCCGACAGGTCTGTGCTGTTCATCAATCAGTTCACAAAGTCAATATAAAGACAGCAGTGAGCATAGTTTTGAAGACAATGATCTCACTGTTTGCATATTTAAAAAACCTTTGTCCACTCTTCCCAGCATAAGGCTTAAGTGGTTTTAATGAAATTGGAGAGAAATTGATGACCGATGGTAAACTGAAATAAAGTTCCCATAGCCACTCAAGGCCATAGCTGCATGATAATTGCACACCATCAGATCCCATTTGCTGGAAGTCCCGGTTCTCAAGGGAAGGACTTCCCGTGGCAGTGAATGGACAATGTGTATATGCCAAGCAGCAGTTACTAAGGTGTTTGCCTAATAAGTTTAGGGCTGTAATAGGTGGTAATGGGGAGACCCACTAACCAACCAATGAGTCCAGTTGCACTGGTGGAGCACTAGGCTGAAAAGAATCAGCACTAGGTGACGTAAAACTTTGCATGGGGCAAAAGTTAGGTGTAGAAGGGAAACTATCCATCACTGTGCGGAACACTTCAGTGGACATAGACTGAAGTGTTGACAAAAATTCACTCCATATATGTTATTAAATAATGTCATGAATGTTGCAGATATGAAATATGTAATTTGTAGACAGTTATGGTTTTAAGTTGAATAAATGAATGTCGAATGAGTGGAGGTGAGTACGAGTGTAAAATGTTTCTAGAAAAGATTTATATAAGATGAATTATTTTTAGTACAACATATGAATAAAGAAAGTGCAATTACAGTAAACTGCAATCTGTAAAGAACTATCTCGTGTATGTTGTCATGAGGTTAATAGGCCCAGAGAACAAACCCTTCCATTTTACATGTTCACTTTTGAAGTTGACATCTTTTTAAATGGTGACTTTTAGCACGCATTTGCTTGCACGCCCATATGAGATAGTGTACTCAGAAAAAGGTTGCTTACAAATGTAAATGCCTCGTAGACACATTATCATACCTTAGAACATTTTGTCCAAGGGCTGGGTACACTGCGCAAATTGGCCTTATTTGTTGTCTGTTCGGCAACAACTCTGGGTGGGTAGAATAAACCATGACAGCCAGACGAGAGCTCAGGCATGGAAGGAAGGATTTTATTGTGTAAACTGCACCAAGCCTTTGCTCTGGAGAGGAGCATTTAGTTGGACTATGGTTATCACCCGTGCCTGAAATCTAGCCCAGCTGAATCCCATCACTATCCCACACCAAGACTGGCTACCAGATGGCACACACATGCAGATAAAATGGGGAGTTAGACCACTCTAAGTTATCTGGCAGAATCACATCCACCCTATGCTCTCTAGGATAGGCTATGCTAGGTAGGAGTACAATTATATGTAGCCATGTAATCAATGCAACAATTATAATGTTTGAATCATTCATCTTCTTCACCATACTGGTAATGCTGGTTACTATACTGTTTTCTTCTACTGACATTGCAGCACACATATTTTACACAATAATCCAATTGCTTCAATAATTGTTTGAAATGCCAATTTGTGTATTTCGTGTGTCTCTCTTTGGGCATGCCTGAGTTGACAATGAAAGGGTAGGTCGGTTTCCTCAATTTCCTTGGAGGAATTAGGGAATTAGGTTGCAGGCACCATCAGGTACCCTGTAAGGTTTAGGGGTCCAGATGATGCACTGTGAGCTAGCCATGAACTAGGTCAACATATTCTCATGGTATGAGAGGACTCAGTGCCCATAGTTTTGACGCTTATGTTGCTTAAACGCACAGTCTTACTGAATTAGTAGGAACTGTAGGAGAATGTGATGTAGTAATTTAGGAATATTGGGGGTTAGATACTTCTGTCTTAATCACAATCTGAGTGGAAAGATTACATAGCATTGAGATGCAGACATGTTTGAGCTATAAAAGTGCACAGTGTAAATGTTGGAGTTTGTTCTCAATGCATTTTAGGCTATGATGATGCTTTTTCTGGGGAAAAAACACAAACTATGGTTCCTAAAAATAGGGCACAATCCTGTATAATAATATTAAATGCAAAAATAAGAAGTTAATTTGTTCATAAATGATGAACAAATAAATATTAAACTGTTATCAGTCTCTTCCTGACATAAGTGAATTCCAGTCCCTTACCTCAATTAATCAAATGGTGCTCATTAACAGAAATCATGTCACCTCAGTACATCATATCTTGAATATGTATCCTATTTTCGATTTCATCAAACAAGAAATCAAAAAGTCCAGTCTTTCTTTCAACCCTTAAGGACTGTTGTGTTCAGCTTTTCGATCCAAAACAACTGTTTTTCAAGTACTTTCCCTTCTCATTTGTTATAGAGTTTATTCTTTTCAACAACTTCTTAATCTTTGGAATTACATTTGATGGATATTGTGCCCACTATTCACAGAATGTTTTGGTATGGGAGGCTTTGTGTTGCGGTATGGTAATTACTTTTGGCTAACTCCAGCATATTTTAACTTTATGTGTTGTCTTTCTGATCTGCATGGGAATTTGATGGAATATGCACAAAATAAATTGCTGTTTGTTGCAAAACTCTTCAATTTAGTTGGTTTATGTGAGTGTGGTTGGTGAATAACTTGTGCTTCAGAATGTGATTGCAATGCACACAACACAGAAAGCGACGTGTCCTTTTGTTCAACTTCTGTATCAGGCCTTGTGTCTTGTGACAGCATACATTATTTGATATTTTACCTTTGCTTTTAAATTTGACATGAAGGAAATAGATGTTTTATCTCCAATGTGCCTTTAATAATGATCCAATGTTTACGTGTAGTTTTCTTGATTTTACTGGACTCCACTGAGAATTCTAACAGACACACCACTTTTTGTTATTAGAGTGTAGTTTTATTTATATCTAAATATTAAGTGTGGTTTCTTCAAATAATGCTCTTGGACAGTTCTCTGTAATCCTGTTTCCAATACATTCTAACTACTAGTCTAATATTCTGTATCATCGTATGCTATAGCTCTCCCTCCTAATATTTGAGAATGTGATAAGTGTTTCTTCAATCTGTATGATACAACTTCCATAATGGAGTAAGTTATTTCTACACATTTTAATTTTTTTCTGAAAGAATGAAATACTTATTTCACATTTAATGAATTTCACTTCCACAGCAATGTTGATTATGTATTGATGCTTTACCTCACAAGTAAATATAATGCAGTTATGTATTTGGTTCAGGTCATTGGTGTAGTTCCTGAAGCAAGTGGCGGGCTAGAACATTATCTAAAAATATCATCAATGTACCTTAAATATACTTTAACTAATTTTTCATGAAAAACACTCTAGCTTAAAAAAAAAAATCAAATGTTTAATCTGTCAAATCTGCACAACTGTGTAACTGATAAGGAGGTGCAAAATTACTACAGGCAACACATTATTTTCTAGTGGTTCATATACTCCTCCAGCATCAGGTTATTTCTGAGATATATAGGGGTCTATTTACCAGCGCATTTTGAGTACATGAAATAGTACTCCTGCAGTAGTGCTTTATATGCTCACAAATGCTATCCCCTTGGATCCAGGTGGAGATCTCCACCTGATCCTTTCCTATCTCTGAGTGCAGGAAACTCTCTATGTGTAGTTATAGGTTTTTGCTGTACATGTGGGGGGCGCAAAGGTGATTGTTGTAAATGGACAATATCTACTACAAAATGAGAGGAGTAAAGGGAAAATAAGGAGGTGCACAGGGGGCACATGCAAATACAAAGACACGCCAACAAAAGAGTAAGTCAATTTCTATTCACCAATGTTACACCTACATCTACCCCAGTCATACTACAGCCCAAACAGGCTCAAATGTACACCTTGTTCTGCATCCTTTTAAATAAAATCTGTGTCACAAAACTGCAGGTTGAGCTATAGCAGAATCCATACCCCTTTAGTGGACCGTGTTGTGCTAGTGTTTATGACATCGAGGGCAGTGGTTGGGTCGATAAAATACCAATCTCGCTACTTCATTGTTGCCAGTCTACTCCAGCCAAGCCTTGGAGTATGTCACACCCCACTCATGGCCACCTACTGGTACTGCAATCAAACTGTACAGAAATCAATGAAAATTACACAAGAAGGGAAGCAGAAAAAGCACATGAACGGATCTGTGCCTTAAAATAAGCAGATAAGAAATAAGCATTACGAAAAACAGTAGCATAAGTCAGCAACAAATCACACCACACATGTACAGGTGCAAAATAAACACCATAGGTATTTCACAGAGTGCCTCAGTATTACACAAAGTGTTATGTCAACAGGACTATCACATATTCAACAAATGTCTAGGAAGCATGTAGTACTAGCACTACAATTTAGACTATGGGCAGCTATGAAACAAAATGTCTCAGAGAATGAAGTTGATCATCACTGTTGCTGCATCTAGCAGACAATGATGTATACAAGTTCTTTTGACTGCTACCAAAGGAACTACATGTCAGCAAACCTTGAAAAACTTACTTTGAGGGAACCTTACGTTCAACAGTAAAATATTCTGATGATTTGAAGGACTCTTGAATTGCCAGAGCTAAGAAAATGCACATAGAGTGAAAGATCCCTAAAATACTGATCACAATTTTACCTAGTGACCAAGTAGCCAAAATCACTACCAAATTCTCAAGCAATCACCAAACAATCCAATGCTCAATCTGTGGGTACTGTAGGAATAACTAACCATATTCAATGGAAGGCCCATCAAAAGAAGGAAGCGTTCATCATATGGAGAACTCAATCATTTAGCAAAACTGTGAAGATCAGCTGTATCCACTACCTTCATAACCAAACATGACAAGAGTGCCAAAGTGTGAAATGTGTTGATGCAAATAGAAAACCTCAGCAGTGAAGAAGTGGATGACAATACATCCAAAGAGGCATTCTTGTCAAATCCATAACCAGGGAGACTTCACAATGCAAAAGATTCCAACCAAAGTTATTCCAGATCAGCCTTCAATCGCAGACTACATTATTCCAGGGGCAACTGTAAATCTAACGTGGAAGGTGGAATTCTTCACAATTCACCATTGTCGAAACACAGATGTCAATATCTATACATACGTAAGAACTTCCTTAGCCTTAAAGGGGTCTCCTCCACCTGTAGATGTTCATTAATTTTACATTATGGTGACTGTCATGGTCACCATAATGTAAAACTAATGAACATCTACAAATGAATAATTTTACAATGAGAATATAAATGTGTAGACTCAACAAACTATTCAAAGAATATGATTGCTTATTCTCAGGCACTGGCTGTCTGAAAGTAGAATGGTCCCACGGGCTTCAAATAATAGTATTCCATATAAGCCAAACAATTCACAGAAGAAGTGGAAAACCTAGAAAGGTCTACGGGCACACATGCTTGGTTTCCCAACTGTCCTGGTGAGAAAACCTAACTAACCAAATCTCTTTTACATTGTATCAAAGCATATTAAACCAATTAAAAGAGAGCAGCACCTAACATGGCAGCAGAATTCAACAGTTTCAAATGGTTCTGAAAATCGGCTTAAAAGCATGCTATCACCAAGCAATAGCCCCAGGTATATATTTATTTTATTTTATTGTATTTTATTTTTTATTTTGAGAGTTTTATATAGCGCTGGCTAGACCCGGAGGTATCAGAGCGCTTTACATAAGATTCCACAGAAATTACAAAATTACATCAGTTACACGTTACATCAGTTACTAGAAAAACATTTCAAGAGAGTAGAAGACGAAATAAATGGAGCTTAGAAGGGTAAGGGGGTATAGATAATATATACTCGGCGATGCAGCGCGTGCAAGGTAAATTGTTTTATTTATTTAATTACTTACCTTACTCCTGTCCGTCGTATGTCGGACTCCACTACCCCCCCACCTTGCCCCTCCCCCACCCCACCACCCTGCAGCACTCCCTCGGCGAGCCGCCACTGTTTGGGTATCACTCCTCAAGCTCGGGAATGGCCCCTGACACATCAAATATAGAACACATAAAATACACACCAGCTCCTGCAGACTGTGTCCAAGATCAGAAGATTTGTAGGCATGGACAGTTGTTGTTTTGCTTTCTGTAATAGTTGATGGCTCTAGGAACCATCTAAAATAGCTGCTATAAAAATGTATTATGTTGAAATGGGGCGCTGAACAACATAATGTGTTCCACAAGATCAAAGCTACCCTCTCAATGTCAACTGTCATGAAATATTTTGATATTTGGACAGAAGCAGCCTTGCTGAACTTTCAGTAGTCACCAGTCCCACAAGGGTTGGATCAGTAATTTTACAACAGTCCAATGGTGAATAACCCTAGTTGACTATGCCAGCCTATCATTAAATGGTTCAGAGAAAAGTTACTCCCACAGCGAGAAAGAAGCAATTGCCAATAATATAGGGGGTTGACCCTTTCATTTGACTACTACGGTGGACACTTTCTGATGGCTACAAATTACAAAGCACTGATAACACTTTTTCAGGTATCCTCTTGCAAACTTCCAAAGCGGACTAAAAACGAACCTTCTCTCACAGCAATATCATCAAGAAAGCCCACAAGAAGAATCAAATGTCACCAGACTGGAGAGGTCATGAGAACCAGACTGGAATAATCATGGCCATTTCCAGTTTCCCTGGAAGATGTACAAAAGAATGTTGGAAGCTACTGATACTCATACAAACCTTCACATTAAACACCTTTGAAACACAAACAATCCTGATGGTTCTTCACAATAAGGCATATGTAAGGCATAAATTATAAGTGGAGCCTGTGTGTGTACTAGTTTCTGTGTAGCAGTGAATCCATCTTGGACTCCACTTGAAAGAATGATAATAAAAAATGGATGGCCATGGGAGAGGCTTCCTGAGGTGTGTGGTTGAGTTAGGAGCCAACCCTCCACAGAGTTTCACTGTAGCTTAGTTCAGCATCTGCCACGTGGGGGTCCTCGCCTTTGTAGTTGCCCACTATTCTGATATCTATTCTAGCTCTGTCACCTTGTCCTGCCTGCATCTGCTTGACAAGGGACTTGGCTGGCCTCCCTAAGTCCAACAAAGAAAAGTAAATGAAAGATTCAAATCATCAAAGGAAGGGGCTCAATTGAGCCTTGCTCTGACAGGCCCTCGTCAGGAACTGATAATGGATGATTTGATTGGAGGAATGCAAAGTTAAAACTATGCACTTTGCTGATTGGTCATCTCTAGAGATAAGCACTGGGAAGGTGCATGCTCAGTGTGGCAGGGGTGGTTGTTGTGCTGTAGGGCTTGAATCTATGCTTTTTAACTCCCTTAACAGACTAGGAACTGAACTAGGGCCCAGACGCTTGTGGGAGAGCTGTTTGATGCCTTGAGGCAAAAAAGAGTTTTTCTGTGGAGAAGGGGTGCTGGAGTGTTCCCTGTAGAGGAGAACACAGCCTAGAAGAGGATTCATGAGCCCACCTGCTTGAGGGCCTGTGGAGAGCTGCATAAGGTCTGCATCATCCCTGGATCAAAGCACCCACAAGAGTTGTGTTGTACTGAAAGCACCGGCAATTACCCCAGGGGAAGTATTCCACTGACTGTTGTGAGTGCCCTTTATCCTTAAATTCTAATTTGCAATTAGGTGTGCCCAAATGTACCTTGATGTCAGCTCGGTCCTCTCTTCTGGCCTGAAGGCATACAAGTGGAGTAGGTAGGTGAGGCTCTCCTAAGAAAAATCCCTCAAACCACATGAGAACCTCTGCATCCGTTGCAGAGATACTCCACACTGAACATCCACTTTGTTACTGCTTTGTTCCCTTGCCCGTGTCTCCCCAAGTTGCAGGCTTCTGCCGGCATGAGAAAAGGGTATCCATGAGCTGCAGTTTGTTGAAAAATCATCCTTGATCACACCAACACTGTAAAATTCATTTCATTTTTAATTATTTAATTAACAATTAATTATGCAAATTGTGTGATTAATTTATTTTTTAAGTTATGTTTTAGGTGCGAGCTGTGGGGTTTGCAGGGGTACAGAGTGAGAAGTAAATTAATTATAACTAATAATAATTATTCAATTAATAACTAATTATGTACATTGTGTAACTAAGATATTTTTTAAGCTATATTTAAGGTGTGGGTTGTTGTGTTTGTAGGGTTAAAAGGTGGGAAGTCAATTGAAATAATTAATTATTTATTAGGTAATTACTTTTAATTGCTAAATGTATAATAAATTATGTAAATTGTGTAATTATTATAATTGTTAAGTTATATTTTCGGTGTGGGTTGTGTTTTTAGGGGTACAAGGTGGAAAGTTAATTAAGAAATAATTTCTGATAATTAAATATTAATTTGTTGTTTATTATTAAATTGATAAGTCTGTAAATTGTGAAAAGTTACAAGACGTGGAGGTTTGTAGTACACTGTCAATGCTATTGTAGTACCACTGTATGTGCTATGAAATGCAGCTTGTGACTAAGACCCATCAAATTCAAATGCACTTGATTAAGACCAGACCTCTGTAGACACTCCTTAAATTGAGAACTATGTAAATATGTCTTTAACAGTGTTGACAATGCAAAGTCCTGTCTTACAGCATTTGTCACAAGGTTAAAGAATAAAAACGCCCTTCTATAGCGTTTCAAAAAGTTACACAATGTAAAGCCCTTTCTTTTTTGTATTTTTCACAGGGTTCTTCAAACCAAATGAGTATTCATTCATATTGTATTTTGTTCCCAAAAATATACTATTGTATTTATCTAAATCAACGCTTCCCAAACTTTTTAAAACCACAACCCACTTTTTAGAATGACAACATTTCAGAAGCCACCTAGCTTTAATGGGCATGATGTGGTTTAATGTAACTAAAGCATTGTGTCATTTACAGATATCACTTCATCCATTGAAATGGTCTCTAAATTGGCAGAGTCATACTGTTGTAATGATAAAACTATATTGCACACAAATGGTGTATGGTGGTGGAACATGTCTGACAAGTAGGAAAAACGTAAAAAACAGTTCTAACATTACTTGCAGTAACATGTAAATACAATTGAAGAAGGCTCCACACACTCATGACAGGGGGTTGGGATATGTAAACTTAGGCGTAAATCTACACTCAGAAATGATGAATAGCAAAAAAGTGGAGAAATACTCCTAGGTGTAGTATACATAAAGGTGTGAGTAAATATACATGTGTATATTTACCTTCGTGAATCGGGCAAAGTGTAGTATTTAGCTGTGTGTGCACTAAAATACTTTTTATTTTTCAAAGTAAACGCGCTGAATTGTGTGTGCTATTGAGTTATATGTTTGATGAGTTCTGAGTTTCCAGCCAACACCACTTCTCTGAGTAAACCTGGACTGCTCTGCTACCCCATTTTGAGACTCAAATGCTGAACACGAGTACTTGACGCTCAGGTTGAGTACAATAGTAATGAGGTTCCGGAGTACAAGATACAAACAACCCCATTTGTTAAAATTCTCCTAGTCCGCCCTGTGTGTTGCTGTGCTCTCAAGGTAAAAAGTACACCTGCGAAGACGCAGAGACACTTAATGCACAACCACTCACACAGAAAAGTTCACATATTGTAATTGAATTGTATTGCATTTGCATTTATATAGCACTTACCACCCCTGACGAGGCATTGAAGCACTTTTTCGACGAGTAGCACACTGCTCCGGAACCCATAAAGGATTAGTGGTGTATTAGTATAGTAAATTATGAAAGTGATTTGAGTGGTGGGTATGTTAGTCAGTTATTTGGATTGAGAAGGATAGTGGAGGGATAGAAGAGGGGAAAATGTGAAGATGCACCTTAGTGGGAGCACCTACCTCCTGGTACTAATGCGCCTGGACTTTTGTGTGATAATCTAATGCATTCTGGGTGTTGTAGTTTGGTTTTTATCACATTGGACAAATAAACCCAACACATCTGAAACCAATGATTTGTGGTTGTAAGATTGGGAACTGAAGACATTGTGCCTTATTTAGAGATTGTCAGGTGGATTAACACAAATTTGGAGGACGGGCCTCAGTTGTACTACACATGGATTATATAGGCTAAGGAACTTGTAATATGGAGGAAGGGACATGCGTCACATGTTATCAGAGTATGCCATCTCCCGAACTGTAATAAGTCGCAGCGTCAAATTTACAAGGAGTGAGGTGGTCACCCTTATGTGCCCATATCCCCTCATCTCTTTCACACACGTACTTACTTCTGTGTTTTTAAAAGGATATGCCGTTGGAGACTGTAGGTCATGGTACCAACAAAATGTGTGCGTGCTGAAATGGCTGATTATCCGGTGGGGTGTATATTTGTGCCACTGGGGCCCATGATACTCCCTCTCTAGAACAATCTTTGGCAACAGTGAGAGACACTGTGCTCGTTTATACACAGAAGGAGAGACGATCAAAAGACAGGCATATCGACAGGCAAGCCCCTCTCGTTCCCGCCAATCTAACAGCAAAGCGCCGCGCGCCTCGAAGAGAAGAGGGGGCTTCTTGGCTAATTACAAAAAGAAAGTTAAGAGCAAGCAAACTCGGGCTGTCAAGGGCCGCTCCTGGCGCGCTCCCCGCACAGTCCCCCAAGCCGTTGATGTGGTAATTAAGGAGCCGGCGCGAGCCCGGTCAGGTCACCCCGCTCCTCTGATCAGAGATGCTTTCAAGTGTCCCCCTGCGTCGCCGAGGATGACAACAGCGGATCGATAGGCGCTTGAAATGAAAGCGGAGGCGAGGCGAGCCCCCGAGGCGAGAGATTTGGCTCCGGCAGCCCGGGTCTGCTGCGGGGCTGAGCCGCCTTCAGGAGATCCGGCCCGGGCCCCGCGAGGGAGGGAAAGGCTCGGGGTACGGCGGGTGCTTCTCCCTGTCGGGGCGTGGGCGGGCTTAGCGGTCACGCGGTGAGAGCGTTACTGCGCTGCCTGACACCTTTAATAACACTTACTGGGACTATGTTGATAGCGTCCAGTTACCCAAATTCTCAAGGAGGTATTGAGATCTGTAGAGCTTACTACTGGCAATGGCTTCCACTGTTTTTAAGCACTAACCTTGACACTGTTGTCAGGTAAGGGAACCGATGCACGACTATGTAAAGAGATCTGCCCACGATCACACAGTCGTGCGGAAGCCGAGATTAGATCGTAGAACCCGTGGTTCGACGGCCGACAACTCTTCCCTAAAACAGCATGTACACCTGCCACTCGTTATGGCGCTGCCTTTGGAGCAAGATTGCGCCAGCGCAACGCCGGAGATACTTCTTAAGAAGTGCTCAGTACTAAAACCGCAATGGTCATACAATAAAGTTCCTCGTGCCTGTTGAAACGATGAAATTATTACTATTCAGACCATGGCGCTCGTGTTAGCGACCTTGGAATGATGAAAGGCGTGTTTGGCCTTGTCCGGAATAGAACCTCGAGCCTGCAGACTGCTGGCATATCTTCCAAACATATTACACCCCACGCAGCCAGAGTGGGTGCTTTATCTGAACACTCGGACACAAAATCCCGCCCTCTTCCTCCCAAGTAGAATGCACCAGGCAGGTAAGGTGTATGCTGCTAGATTGACAGGCCGCCTCTATGTGTATATTGACAGGCCGCCTCTATGTGCCTGTTAAAGGTCAACTGCTCTTAAAAGGTGACCACCATATTAAGGTTAAATGATGCAAGCAGCCCTGAGCCAAAAACAGCTGCAGAGATTACACGTTTTGAACATGGTGCCAGGTCGTGAATGTAGCGCTGAGTACCAGCTCTCGCAGGTAAGTACACCCAACATGCTCTGTAGCCCACCTGTGATGTCACAAATCATATGCTCTTTTCATACCCCCTGCCCACCACGAAACGTCCCCAGGAACCTCCTTCTGATTGGCATGGGGCATAGTCTTTCCATTTCCGGTCAGAAGGGAACAAGGTAACGTCACCCAGGGACCCCTAAGGCACACGGCCATCTTCGATCCCAGCTCAATACCTGTTTGTTTCTGCCTGTTTAAGCAATTAGCCCGCCTCGCTGGGGCGAGAGGCCTGGTTAAGCGGGCACTTGGAGGGGACCCGCACCGGCAGAGGCGCCGGATCGATAGAGCTTACGGCTTCTGAAAAAGAAGTGCGCTGTTCCCGTGGTGTTCACAGGGTTTGGGCGAGCTTATGTGCGAAGCTAACCGGAAATATTCTCTCAACGCTAACCGGAAGTGCTATCTCAATGAGCACGATCTCACTACAGGAAAGTCCGGTGCTCCTGTGCATTTTCCAAGTACTTGTGTGATTATTGAGTTTGGGGGGTGGGGGGCGTTGCTATCACCGGCAACTCATTCAATTCCTTTTTTTTTATGTATGCTCAGTTTATTTCTCATCAGTGGCACACCGGGCACATAACGAGGAACTGACAATGCGAGCAAGTTAATGACTACTGAAAATAAGGGATTTCGGAAATGGTGTCTAATGTTAACGATTCTTATATATACTTTTTACTGGTGCCTTTTTGTACTGCTCCTGGTAACAAAGAGGCCCCGGGCGTATAAAGTAGACGATTTCTAAAATTGTAGGTAGATGTTGTTTTTTCTGGGGTCCGTTGGTTTGAGTCGGTATTTTTAATTAACGAGTCAAATATGTTCTGTTTGCTCGCTTTGTCTGTGGTCCAGTTCATGGGTAGATTGCTTTTCAAAATATATATGCTGCAACTGGTTGCAGTGAGAAACATTTATGAAAACATTTGAATACACGCAGAACAGTAAGATATGAGAAATCCAACAACTTACATTTTGAAATGCGTCATGTGGCTAGAAAACCGGTCTAAAGCGTGAGTTTGTTTGTGACAAGAAGGTCGTGGGCTCAAGCCCCCATGGGTCTGCACGGCCTCTCATCCACCAGAGTTGCATAAATTAGTATGATGTAGCCTGGTATTAGTACAACCTTTTGTTTGGTGGCGCTTTGTAGGCGCCCCGGAAATTATTATTACATGTAAATATTGCAGTGTAAATTCAGGACCATTGCATTTTTCCGCCCCCATCGAGCTTTTCGCTATGGTACGGGCCCTCGAAAAGGATCCTGGGAAAGGGCCAGCTTGGGAATTCTTACCCGTGTTTCACCTCTTTCTGCCTGGAAGCCATGCTCGTGTGCTGGTGCATCTGCCACTGAGGGAAAGGAGCGTTTATATATACATAATCATTTAAGGTAAAATGGCGTCTCAACCGACCTTTGGAGTTAAACCTGTACCAGAAATTTTCTGTATTGTGTTGCCTCAACAAATTCCCTTTGCTTGCACCAGGGCCGATGGCATCCCTGCTTTGCTACTGCTAATAGTTCACCCGTTTCTGTGCTCCCTAAAAATGTGTCTCCACCTCACACAGGTAACGTGCACCCTGTCAGATTTTAGATGCCGGGAGTGTGAGTGGTGTTTTCCTCCCGTTTAAAGGAAGAACTGTTTCCGCTATTTTTTTTATATAGCGCCTAATAGGCTCGGCGAATGTGTTTTAACCACTTACGGTGAGACAGGCAAGGTGCACTCTCTTCTCAGAGCTACAGTGTGATGAGAGAGCCCATACTCCATGCCACGCTGCGTGATGGGTGATTTCCGTGTGTGTGTGGTGGGGGGTGGGGGGGTATAACACTCACCTGCCACCCCTCACCCCGCTCTGTATAAATATTACTTGCATTGCTTCGACAGTGGGATGGGGGTGTATTAATCCCCTCCGCACACCCACTCCCCACAGCAGGCCTGCTATTGCAGTATTCCCCGGCGGCACGGACATTAATTACTCGTTCGACAGGAGTATGACTGAAAATGTAAGAAACGGATTAGGAGATGGGGAGCGTATGTCCTGCGCGAGGGGTGCAGTTCCCCCCTCTCTTACTCCAGATTTTAAATGTGTCGCCAGCTGCTCTCTTCAGCTGCACCGGCCCTGCCCGGCCAAGTGCCCGGCAGAGCGGCAGATGCCAGTGTGAGCGTGCGCGTGCGCTGGGGTGCTGAAACAAAACCATTACGTTTTCAAGTTTTGTTAGTTTCCCCCTCTCTCACCCGTCACTTCCCGTCTCCTAGAGCAGGGCAGTTGCCAGCTGTGTGGCCCCCAGACCCGTTTGGCTCTTCCCTCACTGTCCGAATTCCGAATTAATAACGGAGCTGCGAGGGCGGTGAACACAGGGAATCATGAAGACTCATAAACATAAAGCTGGGACAACATTTTTTTTATTGCTCTTGGATTTTTTTGTGGCGGGAGGAGGGGGAAGAGATGGGAACCTGGAGGCTAAAATCTTACCAGCTCTATAGCCGTAAATTGGATTATTTTCCCCTCAGCGCTTGTCGCGTGTCTTAGGTTTCGTCTTCCACCAATAGGGCTCAGACGTGCCTTTCACAGATCCGCTTGATAGTTTGACACAGCGACCTTTTCCTATTGCATTCATTGGCGACGTGACAATAAAATACCAATTTCAAACTTAGACACCTCAGATATTTCAAAAGATTCAGTTTGCCACATGTTGCATGACACACAGATACGGGCACATTCTCACTTCCTTAAAGTGCAAAGAATTTTAAGTAACTAAAATAGACGCCTGCGTTAACAAGGTTAAGGGGTCTGGTAAAAATTAAATGTGCCTCCTTAAAAAAAAAAAAAGCCCTGTCACAAGTTGTAGTTTCTACGAAAATGCCGCTGGAGTTCTTTCGAAAACAGGGCAAGTGCTTGCAGCTTTCAAACGAAATATTCGATGCCCCACTCGGTATTGAAGAGCACATTTCTAACTGTGGCTGACAGGCCTTTCACCCATCATAAGTCGCTAAAAATAATTAATCTGTTACTTTAGTGCAAAAACCCTTTTTTTGTGGCACACGGCGTATTTATAATAACCGTGGTTATAGTACAGCTGGAAGTCAGCTTTTGAAGCGAGCTGACAATTGAATATGTGACCATACATTTTTTATTCACTTCATAATATGTATGATGTGTACCAAAAGCACACTTGCAGTGACGTCATGTGAAATGTACCATTGCTTTATTGTGCCCATTATTTTTTTTGTTGTCATTGTTTTGCCGGTTCTACATTTCGAGTTTTTCACGAATGGTGTAGTTTATCGGTGCTTTTCAGAGGCAGCATTGCTCGGTACAATATGAACGTACTGTAGGCGAGAAGCAGAGTTGGCTCAGCGTGTTGTACGCTGCCACTGACATATGGAAAACAAAGTGGAATCCTGGTAAAGACAGCTCGGCCTTACATCTTTCCTAGGTCGGTACATTGAATACCGTTCGATAGTGGTACCGCCTGTTATTTATATAGTCGAGAGACCACAAAAGCGTGGTAGGAAGGGCTTTGTAAAAAAACGATTTAAGTGGAGCAAAGAGAGTTGAAAGAGGCATTCACTAAAACAAGTGTTTGAACGTAGATACTTGGAAAAAAGAACAGGTGTGTTTGGTGTGTGGGTGGGGATGACATTGCAGGCTGTGGGAGTATGGACTTGGAAATGGTGCAGGCGCGGGGGGGGTGAGGGTGACAGGGATTTTCTTGGCTGTGCGCTCAGTGACAGATTCTGTGGGACCCTCAACTTTGTTCTCAGTGAGAAGGATTTGAGGGACGTGTACTCTGTGAAATTGAGTTTGTGGGACAAGTGTATTCAGTGACAGATTTCCTGGGGTGTGTATAGACTCAGAGACAGATTCTGTTGGACAGCTCTACTCAGGGACAGAGATTCTCTGAGGCACGGGTACTGAGTGACGGGGATCCTGTTGTGATGTGGGATCGGTGACAGGGAAGCGCGAGGGATGCTCTGGGTTAAGTGTGCTTAGAACGAGGCAGGTGTGGGAGGGCGCGGCTGGGATGCTGGGTGAGGAGTGATGAGTGTGCGTGGACAAGGTGCAGACATGTATTTGGAGTGCACGGGTGACTAGGGTGTCGTGGGACGTGTCGGTTGGTGGTAATGGCATAGAAGTTGTGTGGCATGTGCAGTCGGTAGCAGGACAGGCGTTCCCCAGGGCCTGAGTGACGGGGTGGAAGGGACGCTGTGAGGAATGTGTGCTCGGAAATGGTGCAGGCGTGCAGTGGATGACTGAAGCTGTTCGGCGTGTGTGCTCGGTCACAGAGATGCTGTGGGGCATTTATACTTCAGTGACAGGGTACGGACAGGGATGATGAGGTGCGTGTGTGCTCAGTGACAGGGTAGTGACAGGGATGCTGTGGGGTATGCGTGCCTGGTGACAGGGCAGTGACAGGGATGCTGTGGTACGTGTGTGCTCGGTGATAGGATAGTGACAGGGATGTTGTGGGGTATGTGTGATCAGTGGCAGGGTACTGACGGATGCTGCGGGGCGTTTGTGCTCGATGACAGGGTACTGACAGGGATGCTGTGGGGCATGTGTGCTCGGTGACAGGGGTAGTGACAAGGATGTTGTGGGGTATGTGTGATGAGTGGCAGGGTACTGACGGATGCTGCGGGGCATTTGTGCTCGATGACAGGGTACTGACAGGGATGCTGTGGGGCATGTGTGCTCGGTGACAGGGGTAGTGACAGGGATGTTGTGGGGTATGTGTGATCAGTGGCAGGGTACTGACGGATGCTGTAGGGCAGTGTTTCCCAAACTGTGGTCCGCGGACCCCCAGGGGTCCGTGACACATTCCCAGGGGGTCCCCAGGAGGCAGTTTTAAAAGCACTGCAAAGTTCCTTGTCTAATTAGCAGTTTTCGAGCAACAATAAAAGTGTCAAAATAACGCCAGTGATTAATGCACCTGCTGGAGAGATGAGTTTTGTCCAGTTGCAGCTTTGAGTAATCTAACGTAGCACAGATGGTTAATATGCCTACTGCAAAGAACGTGTACCATGCATTTTAAAAAAAGTGTTTTATGTGCATTGGTCAGTGGGTTGCTGCTTTTGTCACAGATTTTTTTGTTACTCTGCAGTTCATAAGTGACAATCGTAATCTAGCACAGTGACCTATAAACTGTCATCAAAGAGCTGCTTGCAAACTGCATGGTACAAGTTAGTAACTTATGTTTTTCCCAGTCTTTCATTATCCTGATGCTGCTAAAAAGGTTTATTTGGACGGAAATACATTTTTATTTTTTAAAGTCAATGCTAACCACTGGCTGATGTTCTGAATCCCAAGTTTGCGCTTCTCCGGATCAAGCACTCTTTAAAAATGCCTACCAGTATGAATGACATGTGAATCCTACACATTGTAGTACCCTTTGCCTTATGTAACATTTTCTATACACTGATTTACACGTATGATTCATTGTCGCTATATGTGTGTGATGTAAAGTGCTCTGACATCCTACAATGGTATGAGAGATACTATAAAACAAATGAAATACAAGTGACAGAGAGGCTATGGAGAGATGAGAGACACTGTTGAAGGGTGATAATAAGGGAATCATTGAAGAACCCCAACAAAGATTGTCGTATCCTGGTGCATAGTAAGGTCTTCATTTACTATTCGTTAAAAGCCAATACAATTTAATATATAATGATAAATGTGTTTTAGACTGCACCAATGTTTCCTAAATTTCTTGGGGGAGAGCCTCCCAAAGCCCCCTTTGTAGTGGTCAGACTCACACACTGCACTTGGTGTGCACCGTATGGCGACTGGTTTGAAAACATTTGCCAGGGCTGCTTTGGGTTTCCAGTCTGGCCCTAGCAGGAGCCTCGTACTGCGAAATAAAACCAACCATTTAAAAGTTAGTCACGGGGATGCAGCACCAACTTTCCCATTAGAATGTTTTGTTTTTTGCAAATTCTTTGAATATAAAATACTAAGGGCGATATTTACAACAGAAGTGGCGGAGCGTGTCGTTAGCCTCCTTGGCTTAACGACACGCTCCGCCACTGGAACACAGGGCTGCACCATATATACAAGAATATGGTGCAGCCCTGCGTTTCCCCTGTGCTGGCGCTACACTTAGCAGTGTAGCGCCAGCGGGCACCCTTGCACCATAGTGCAAGGGTGTGTGCATGCAGTGGAAGATTGTTTATGTGCAGGAAGGTCCCCCTTCAATCTTGAAATTCCGTTTTGTCACTTCTATGTGTGCTGCTTAATGCAGGACACATGGAAGTTACAAAATGGCATTTTTTAAAAAGATTGTTTATGTGCAGGAAGGGTCACCTTCCTGAACATAAACAATCCAAGGTGTTTTGCTTTTTCCATGTGTGCTGCACAAAGCAGCACACATTGAAAAAGCAAAAACGAGGAGAAATAAAGGATTTCTCCTCGTTTTGCCCACTTAAGACCTGGTTTTCCCTGGCTTAATTTTGGCGATACCTCCTATTTACACTGCCCTTGTAAATAGGGGGCAGCGTCAAAATCAATGGGTGTTGCGGTGGAACGCCCACCGCAACACCCACTGCCCACCCCTTTCACGCTAGGCATTGTGTGACAGGGGGCCTTATTTACAAGGCAGCGTTAAGCCATGTTAAGTGGCTTAACGCTGCCTTGTAAATAAGGCAAGCTTCTATCGCCACGGGAACGTTGCAAAAAGTGACGTTCCCATGGCGATAGGAGCTTCTAAATATGCCCCTAAAATCCTTAGTAATTTGAGTATTTGTTTTGTGTGCACGTGTGTTTATTTTTTCTGAATTACTGTTTTAATGTTTGAAATTTAAAATCATACAAATTGCTTGGGGGTCCTCGGCTTCCAGTGGTGACTCAATGGGGGTCCTCAGGAGTCAAAAGTTTGGGAACCACTGCTGTAGGGCATGTGCGCTCGGTGACAGGGATGCTGCAGGTGGCTGTCCTGGGACAGGCGTGCGGCGGGAGGGTGAGTAACCAGTTTGTTTGGGAAAGATAGAGGCGTGCCTAGGCGGGTGGGGGTGGAAGTGCCGGGGATAATCTGGGACGCGTGGGAGAGGGCGGAGACGGGGGTGCCAGGGGGCATGCGAGCTCTGAAGGAGGACAGGCGTGCTTCGGGGCAGGGGTAATGCTGTGACGGAGATGCGGTTGTGCACTGGTTAGGGGTACGTGTGTTCTGTGACAGGGTAGACGTGCCTCGGTGGCGCGAAGAGACGTGACCGGATGGCTGTGGGGCACGTGTGCTGGTGCCAGTGACCCCATGCCCGTACCTTGTCCTTACCCACCCCAAGTCAACAGTGACAATGAGCAGCCGGGCCGGGCCGGGCCTGTAAGGCACGGGTAGAAAAGGAACCCGTGTGCACTCGAGCTCTCAGGGGTCGGAAGGATGGGGGGCACTACAGGGAAGGGGGTCCTGCTCCAGCTTCTGTACCCCGCTCCTTTGACACCTCGAAGCTCAATGCCTGTCTAGGGTCAGTCACACTTCAGAACAAATGCAAGTCCTGTCTCAAGAGACCCGACCCAGGCCTCTTTTTACTACAGAGAGCAGCTCCGGCCTTCCTGTGAATTCGCTCATCACCGCCCCTGGCCCCTCACGCCCCCGTCTCTTGACCAACGCGAGTGTCTCTGCCCTTATCCTCGCGAGGATGTAAGGACGCGCGCCCCCCAGCCAGCCCAGCGTCTGCGTTTTCGATGAACTGATGTTTCTTGCGTACGTGTTAAAACACTATCCGTATTGTGGCTTTCACTGCCTCACAGGATGCCCCACATTCTGCCCCATCCCAGGAGCCATCGCGCCTTTCACCCCTCGACTGTGCGCTTGAGCTGCTCAGTCTCATCAGTGATAGCAGGTCTCTTGTGTGACTTTCGTCTCTCCAGCCCCACACATCCATCCTCTCCCCTTCCCTTACCCTTCAGTACCCCTCTTCCCTTCACTTCCATTTCCGACCCCTTAACCTCGCTTCACTTCCCTTCCCCTTCAGTTCAATTCCCTTCACGTCCGTTCTTCCCTTCCCTTCCACCCCCCCTTCCCTCCCTCTTCACTTCACTTCCATCCCTTCCCCTTTCACTTCCCTTCTTCTTTTCCTTCCGCATTCCCACCTTCCTTTTCACCCTTCACCCATCCATCCATCCATCTCCCTTCTTCCTCTGCTTCCCTTTCTTTTCTATTTTCCCAGTGTTGCCTCATCATCAGCCATCACTGGCTTTATCTATGATATATAAATGGTTAATGGGTTTGTTTTAGTATTATGGATAGTCACCTTTGACCCACGCTCTGCCCGTCTGCAGCCCCCTGTCTCCCTCTCGTGCTCCCTGGCGCCCCCTCCCCTCCGTGCCGAGCGGGGTCGGTGGAATCTCTGCCGGTGACGTCACGTGGCTCCCAGCTCAGAAAGGCAGAGAGAGGGAGCGAGGGAGCCAGAGTGCAGGAAGGGACCGGGAGCGCGGGGGAAGGAGGTGCACAGAGATCACGGCTGCAGAAGGGCGCGCCCACCGCCCCCCAGGACTCCCATCCGTGCCCGGTGCCTGCTGTGGGGCACCAGAGGACCGCTGTCATCTGTGGAGGAGCAGGCTGGCCCGGGAGCCCCTCTGATAGAGCCGGTGAGTAGGAGACCCCGCAGCCCCTCCCCCCGCGATGTGAGATTATGCGGGTGTCGGGATTCGTTCCACTGGGGTCCTCGCGCGCGGGTGATTTGTGGCTGTGCTCGCTCTTTCCAGCACTGGGCTCCACGTGCAGCGCTGTGCACCCCCAATCCGATGCCTGTGTGCGTGGCGGGTGCAGCTGCAGCCACATGTGGTACCCCCGAGCACAGCCCTGTGACTCCACGCGCTCATATACGCTGCATGTGCAGCTGCAACCCCTGTGCTGGTACAGCCCGTGTGCCCCATGTGGTCTCAGTGCACTGCACATGTAGCCACTTAAAACCACTGTGCGACAGCTGTTGTGGCAACCTCTGTCCCTGGGCACCGCTGCACTTCAGCTCCACCCATCACCCCCCACCCCAGCGAGCACCTGAGAATAGCATGGGTACGCCGTGCCCATGTGTGACCCTGTGCTGCCCAGCCACCCCCGCATACCCCTGGGCAGCCCCCGAGCACCGCATTCAGACGCACCCCCTCGTGCGGCCAGTGCTACGGCTCCTCTCATCGCGGTTACCCTCGTACCCTCCCCCCGCCGCTCCGTACACCCACAGTCACTCCTGTCCCTGTGCTGCCCCTACTCCTCACCCTACAGCGCTGTCTACCCGACCGAGCCCCCTTGTGCACCCCCCCCCCTCCCCCCCGCGTCGAGTGTGGCCCCTGCCTCACTCACTCTACACCCTACAGATGGCCCTTGTGGAACCCGACTCCTGGTGCCGCCAGTGCCTCAGCCCCTGTCTTCCCTGGAGCCCACGTAACCCCCTGCCGCCCCATACACCCGCACTCACTCCAACCCCTACTCCTCACCCTACCGCTAGCCCTACAGCCGTGTGCACTCGCAGCGCCTTGCCACATCCACTGTCTGCCCTGCAGCCGTGGTGCAACCTCTTCCGCCCGGGACACCGACACACAACAACTCCAGTGCATGTTCACGCCCGCCCTGTCTATCACATGCCGTCCCCGAGGCCCCTCGTGCAGCTCCAGGACACCCCTAGCGCAGCCCCGAGCAACCCCCCCCCCCCACCCTCCTTCCCACAGGGTCCGTCCCAGGCCTTCTCATGTAAGTCTGCACAACTACCGCGTGCACCACCGGCCACCCCACAGTGCGGCTCAAGCACTCTGCAGTTCGGGTTCGGCGCTATGCCGCCTTCTGCAGGCTCTCCGCACCCCATTGCGCAACAGGGCATTCCCAGTGCAGCCCAGCTCCAGCCGCCGTGCACACCCAAGCAGAACTGCAACTCTCTTGCTAACTAACACCTCTGCAGCCAATAGACACCCCCAGCGCTTCTGTGCATTCACTTGGCACTGCTTCTGCACCACAAGTGCAGCATCCTAATAACCCCAAGCACCCCCCCCCCCCTCCCTCTCCTGCAAAGCACTCCATTTACAGCTGCTACCAGCCAAAAAGGGCCCGTACAGGTCAGGGGCGACCTCCTCTCCTATCACAACTTCAAACACGTTTTTCTCTTCCAGTGCAAATGCCACAACACCCATACAGCGCCCAGAAGCCTCACGCCCTGCTCGTTGGCGTGAACAGACCTTCCTATGCCCTTCCCTTACTGCGCACGCTTAATGCGGAATACACTTCGTCTCCCTTAAAGTGCTCACGTCTTTTAATCACTGTAAATTAATGTTACATTAGCTATATAGTGGTTCATGCCCGTCCTGCCAGATTAGCAGGTCAATTATATGACACAGACGCTTCTGGGGCGGAAAAACCCACGAAAGTGCAAGCAGCTTCTGGCGGGTTTTAACGTGGAAATCCCACAGTCGTCGTGTTTTTTTAAATTTATTTTATTTTATTTTATTGTCAGCTGTTGGTTGCTGAAATCAGAGCTGTAGTCACAAACATCTTTGTGAATGAATTTGTAAACGCACGCCATTTCAAGCCAACTGATTTTATCTCCGTTCCCTACAGCCACCCGACCTGGAACCCCCAGACACGTCGCCAAGCATGAATAAAAGCAAGACATGATTGCCTTAGAAAGACAATGTTATAACAGACCCTGAACCATAGAAACTATTTAAAGGGACGATAGAAAGAGGGCGAACTGGCAGTAACGTCATCAGCACGGTTTATAGCTAGTACTATGGAACGCTCACGCCAGTTTTCAATTCATGTCACGCCTAATGCGTAGCTTGTGACAAAACCGAACGCTACCTCCTCATCTGGATAAGGTACTGGACTTAATTGTTGTCCTAAGTGTCTTCTGAAACATATTCCTTTTTTACTTTACTACCTCGACGTGGGCCTGCCTTCTTATACTCCCACACAGTGGAAGATAGGTATGTTCGACTTAGAAAATCACAGGCTAGCGACCATTCGCTTATTCGACGTGTTTGACACGTTTATATTTCTTAAAGCGCATAGAAGTGGTCGAAAGGAAGCGCTGTGACGCTGTATACAAGCCCCAACTAATTAAACCATGTATTTTCTACCACCACTCACTGCGCCAGGAGATTGTGCACCATTAATGGAGCTATGGGGTGGGCGCCAGCGCTGACGAGGGGACTTGTGTGTTTGTCAGAGTGCATTATTAATTCAAGATGCATAAATGAGATGCTTACTTTTCTGTCGCATTGCTCCGTACTCTGCATATGCGCTGTGCAGACGTGCGCGCGCGAGTAAGCCTAAAACCAGGCATTCCAGTTAATAGATCGGGTGAGTGCACCGGGTAACAGAGTGGTATCTCCCAGCTCACCTCCATTGAGAGAAACTTGGTAAATGGGCCAGACAGACACGCCCCAAGCCCCACACTCACCCATCTGCAATTAGTATCGCAATATTAAACTCTATGACGGTGGAAATATTGTCGGCGACAGATTGCTCCATAATGTAAACAAAGTGAGCATTCACAGCCATTGCAGACAGTGGTATACAAAGAAACACAGTGCATATGTTAATTTAACACAATCAACACTGCGCGCGCTTGAGACCGAGCAACGGAGGTCATGACTATATTTTGCAAGAATAAAATAAGACATATGCGTGAATTTATGATCAGCAGCATTGTGTGTGAAAGAAACAGAGAGCGCTTTTTGCAAACATTTGCATGAATGAAACAAGCCGTATATGTTAATTTGATGTTATCAACGTTCTGCGTGAGGTTACATTACAGCAAACTTTACACGATTAAACAATTAATTTATTTTAATTTAAATATTAGCGATATTATGTATAAGAGGGAGAGGTTACTGTAAACGCTTGCGGGACTTAAACAATTTGTATATTGCATTAGAATTTTAGCAATGATGTATGAAAGATAGAGCAGTTATAGCAAACCCTTGCCTGACTAAAACAATTTGCATATTTTAATTTATATAACAACAATACTGCGTGTAAGACAGAGGGGTTGTAGCAAAACGTTGCAGGAGTAAAACTTTTTGTTTGTGAATTTAATATCGGCAAAGTTGTATATATGTAAGAGTGGTTAGTGCAACTTTTGCATAAATAAAATAAGTCTTAATCTAATGTCAGTAATATTGCGTCTGGGTGTGTGTTTAAGATTAAAAAGATTACCTAAATATTCGTTGCCTTTATTTGAAGTGTCATCCTTAAATGGTTCTAGTTCCAATGCCACGTAGTGAAAGAGTTTTCGGGGACTGTGGGCTGGCTCCGGGTACAGACGGTGTCAGTATGCGGGGTACACGCTCGGGGAGTGTCGTGCCCAAAGCACATTTTGGAAAAAGGTTTGCCCAAACGCTTAAAGACTGGAGAACAAACATGGCGCACAAAATGTGCCTGAGTTCAGGAGTAGAGCCAGTGGCGGCCCCTTCAAAACTATTTGTGAAACATTCGTGAAAAGACGCTTAGTCAAGAATTCAAACCTGGCGCCATTTTGTGAATAAAACAATTGCGAAATATAGCACTTTCTTGAAATCTTGAAGTATTATTCTCGGGCCTTGTTTTGGCGGTGTGTGGGCCCTGCAGCCTGGAGGTTTTTTCTGACAGCAGCGAGGAATCCTCGTCGCGGGGAGGGAAGAAAGAGCAGATTACTGGGTTGATGACATGCAAATTCCCCCGGAAATTATCATAAGTAAACACGAGAGCCCTGGGCTCATAAAATCCCATCTGTGTTACTTCATATCGAGTTAGCAGAGAGCTGTGATAATGAATTTTGTAATATCTCACGAACAGACATCTCAATCAGGCGCTAATCCGGCGATTTCACTGCGGAATCACTCAGACCCGCATCCCCCCGCCGCCCCCTACGCCCAAGCCTGGCACAAAGCGGCGCGTCGAGCGGGAGGGCTTCAAGGCGGGCGGGGGCTGTGCGCATCGCGTGTGGGGGTGAAGGGGGAGGGGTCACCAGGGTGCAGGCCAAGCTGTCCACAAAAACGTCACCACCCCACATCTCCAGCATCATATGACCGGCCCCTGCTGCCCTCTACGTAGAATACCAGGCCTCGAGTTTATGAGCCACGTGGCACTGCCCAATATCAGGCATATATTGTTTACTTTGTGCTCATCTATCTATCATCTATCTATCTATCTATCTATCTATCTATCTATGTGTCTGTCTGTCTCTATAGACAAATCTATCTATCTATCTATCTATCTATGCGTCTGCTGTCTGTCTGTCTATATAGACACATCTATCTATCTATCTATCTATCTATCTAGCTAGCTACCTAGCTAGCTAGCCATCTATCTAACTATCCAAATCTATCTATCTATCTCAACGTATCTTCCTGTTTTAACGTGTCTTTGGCTATAGCAATAAATAGAAACAAATGTATAGACCTACCTATTTATATATTTATCTGATTGTATATACATCTCTACGGGTTAATCCTCTATTTATTATTAATCAAATTAATATATTTTTATATCTGTCAATTAAAATCTATTTATGTTCATTTGTTTGTGTTTTTAATTGTCTCTCTTTGTAAGTTAGTTCGAACGTGTCTACCTATATAGATATCTATATTTTCATTATCTATGTAAAAATATAAATACCTTCATATATACATGAATATATACATACACCCATCCTCTCCCTATATATACGAGACAGCTGAAATGATTTGCATCCATACCGGTGCTGTGGGGCTCGTTTTCCAAGAGGTGGATACCATCATTGACGAACATCTTAATTTAAAATCTTATTAAGGGGCTTAGGTCAGCTGCCATTATGCAGTTTCTGATTATGTACAGAAAGCCAAGCAAGTAATTGCACAGCGAGGGCCGAGGGGCCTGTAACGCCCGGCTCTTGCTCACAGAGAAGGGTTCATGGCGCGGGTTTGTGAGCATAGAGCACCTTAAAGCCGTTCGAGACTGGTAGGCGCTACACCAGCAGTGAAAACACGAGGAGATTTACGCACTTCTTATTCCTAAACGTGAATGGGGAGTGATAACCACTCTGTGAAATAACATAACACGATGCTGCAAACGAAGCGGGTTCAACACGGTATCTTTTAAAGCGAAGTCTGAATTTTACAGCTTTTGGAAAGAATTCGAGTCACCTCTCTACAGGCCCCGTGCGTGCGTGCGTGCGTGCGTGCGAACGTGTGTACTCGGATACTCGGATTGGGGGTGTTAGAAGAGAGCAGACACGTAGTGCTGGAAAGAGGATTTGCTATTAGTTGTTGCGTAGATGTGGAAGGCGTGATATATATGCAAGTAGTTCTCTCCCTCTCTCTCTCTCTCTTCAGCTAAATGAACCGATGATATCATGAAAGTGAAATGAAATGTGGTCCAATAATACGTTATATGGAGCAATGTGGTAATAAGCACACAATGTTCAGACATTTATTACTATGATGCAAAGGTCAAATGTCAAGTTATTGCACCCCTAGCAGAGGCGCTTCTTCTGAATCATATTCACACTGCTTATGCTATGAGTGTATACATCCAGACTGTTCTGTGCTTCTGCTTATGTAACTTATATTTCTAACTACAACACTCGACAAAGCAGCAGATGTGTATACCATAACATGCTGTGACCAACTCAAGGCTGCACGAATCATGCACTCTCGCCACACCAAACAGCGCGCGCACACACACATACACAAATACACACACACAAATATATATATACACACATACACACATATACACACACATGCACACACACACATATATATACACACTCATATACACATACAAACACATGCACACACACATACACGAGAGAGTTGTCGTGGGGTATAATGATTATCGTGTCCCAGTTAAACAAGTTAGAACAAGAGTATTAATAAATGTACAATTCTCTATGTATTACTTTGGTGACAAGTTCAAATTTCTTATTATAACCCCCCCCACACACACACACACACACACCTGAAGGCTACCTTCATCTACTTCTTTGAGTTTAAGAAGAAAATAAAACCACCCTCGCAGGACATTTCCATTGAGATTCTATCTCAGTAGACCCTACGTACTCTTTTTTGTGTTGAATAAGTCGCCATATGCCTTCTCAATATTATAAGTAGTGTAGCATAAACGACACGTGCAGCTTCACAAAAGCTTTTACATTTTGTTTACTCTCGTTAAATGTGTGGAAGGTCCAGACCATTACACAGGAGAGGAAGGATTGAGTGGACCATGGGGCCCTGCCCCAGATTATTACATATTATTACAGTAATAATTAAAGAACATATCACACTATCTGTGGATATGTATGTATATATATATATATATATATATATATATGTGTGTGTGTGTGTGTGTATGTGTGTGTGTGTATATATATATATTACTACATACCTAGGTAGTATTAAAACCCATATTTCACAGGGACCTCTGCAACTTAATTCATTTGAAAAATATTTTGGGGTCCCAAGAAATGTGTTTCAGCATCACAGTGAGACTCCCCTCCACGACACATTCTTCAGAGCTTTGTAATTGTCCCTGTTTAATAAACATTCTGTTCATTAAAGGTAAACAAAACCTTCCCATTCTAATTCCAATAAATGCCCATTCTTGGCTGCACCTTGAACAGAACAGAACAGTTTCCACAATCTCTGCAAACAGAACTTTTTTTAACAAATCAATTTTGTTTCCTGAAATTCGACGTTTTAAGTACATATAAATTACATATTTAGTTTCCTCTTCATTTTTGCTACAATCAACACCACGTATCTTATTTTACTGTTTTCAATTTAAAAAAAAAATGTTCCACGTCTGAAGGAATATTATTCTGTTTTAATACAATTTTCCACGTTTGCACAAAACTCACTGAGGAAATAAATGTAATCTAAAAAAAACGTGTAATATCACCCTATTTTGCCACCGGGATTTCACGTGAAACTTACACCTTTTTACCTATTTACGCCTCGTGGTTTATGATGTCACAAGAATACCTTAGTGGTTATATAGTACCATATTCACAGGTCTGACATCATGCCTGTGAATTACGGAAAATATTTCACCGCATGATATAAGTGAATTGTGGGTTTGGAAACAACTGCTGTGGGAGACATAACGTAGCCAAATCTCTTGTTTCATTAGGTGTTTTTGAACGTTTGGAAACGGGTGTATGTATATAAGAACATTGCAGTTCGTTTTGTTTGGAAAAAGTTATCATAATAACTGGGAGGGGGGATTATTCGCCTTATAAATAAAACGTCTGGTTGAATTTGTGTCTTCTCTTTCAGGTCAAAATCCGGAAAAGGAAATGGATTCCAACTGTCGCAAACTGATCTCGGCGTGCGTTCAACTAGGTAAGTCCAGGGGTTCCTATATACTCTAAAGGTGCGCTTATACGAGCTCTGTGGGCGCTATAGAAAAGCACTGATCGATCAATGAGCCCTAATGTCATCCCTCCTAACGTCCATGGGAAACGTGCTCCGCAGAGCTTGCCTACACTGCTGCAGCCAGCTCAGGGTTGGCTGAGGTTCTAAGACCCCCCCTCCCTCCCCCCATAAGTTCGGGGATAAGGCGAGGTAGCTAAGTTGGTTTTGAGGCAAGGGGTCAGGTGCAGACGTTGGACTGAATGGGTTAGAGGGGTACTACTTTTTTTCAGTTTTATCTCGGGCGATCTCGACCCGAAGGTATTGGAGCGCTTTACACGAGCACCATTTACATTACCCAAGGTCATATTCATTTTTGGAGACATTGGAAAGATTAAGTTGTTTGCCCAGGATCACAAGATGTTGAGTGGACTGCTGAGACTCGAACATGATTTCCCAGCTCCAAAGTCAGCAGCTCCGACCTTAAAGCCATGTCCCTAGTTCCTCTAAAGCAGGGGTAAAGGCCCTGGGTTGTGTTCTGGGAAGTGGTTTGTAACTGGGCCGATTGGTTCACTCTATATCCAAACATAGCGTGTGGTGGGGGTATAATGAAAGGTCAGAGTCTCCACTTGAAACTCGGATCCCTCTATAGGACTTAACAAGTGTGCCAACCCCCTTGCTCACTGTTGAGGTGTAAAGCGGAGTTCTGTTGACACTTCCAGTCTAACCATTCCCCTATCTTTCTTCCTGCCTTTAGGGGTGCAGCCCCCCTCCGTGGAGTGCCTCTTCCCTAAGGACTCGGAGCTCAAGAAGCCGGGGTTCAGCTCTGTGGAGGCGCCCGAGGCGGGCCGGAAGGAGGCTGTGGGCACCAAGGCGCTATTTGGCAGAGCGGCTCCGGGCCCCCAGCAGCAGAGCGCCGGTAAGAGGAGCGTGGTGGTGCGCCCCTGCCCTCGGGCTGCTTTCACAGCACAGGTCTTGGGGGTTGGCTGGGTGCGTGCTGGGAGGGGCCGCGGCCGTGCTTTGGGCAGACACCGGTAGTGTCTGCGCTGGGATTATTGGGATTGTGACTGGAGTTCTCCGGCGCAGTCCTCTGGCTCCCCCTGCTGCACGCCTGGGGTAGTACAGGGCTGCCTGCGCATCCTGTGGGGATATGGCGATACCGAGCATCTTCTGAGTGTGCCTGTGGGGCAAATGGGCTTGTTTGTTTTGTATCCACGTGAGTTGAAGTGTATACGTGCTTGTTTGTATATGTTTGGGCACGTGTATGGGGGCCTGTGTTCAAATTATGTGTGTCTGTGTCACTCTCAAGCGTGTCTGTTATTTTCCGCCTTTATGTTTGTGTGTGTGTGCGCGAGCGCATTTCTCTGTTCCCGTCTGTGTACATTTCTCTCTCTCTGCATAGGTATGCATGCCTGTCCGCCAAAGTGTATGTCTGTGTCGGCATGTGCACTATGACATGAACGTTCGTGTGTATGTTTTTCTAAATCGGCAAATGGCAAACCAGTTACCAACTGCTGGCACCTGTTTGTGACCCATTGTTAGTAGTTTCAACCCTAGCAAGGTCAACTCAGACGTTTTTTCTCCAGAGACTTACACACTGCCTACCTCTAAATTGAACAGTGAAAAGTTTTCTTGTTTTATTATTATTACTGACACGCGGTAAAGTCAAAATGGCGGGTTGAATCGCTTTGCTGCGTGCCATTGTTTCTCGCGCATAGTCTTTTTTGTCATATATATCCGAAGCGGTGTTTTTTTGCCCTGTGAAGTTGTCCGCACGCAGCTGTGTCTAAATTTGTCTTTCAACTTCCTGTGCGTTTATGCTGTTGTCTCTTTATTTGTTGATTTGTATTGTCCTGCTATGTGCACGGGTACACCCCCCCCACCCCCTTTCCTGACCTGGATAGAAGAGTTTAAACGGAGTACTCGGGCCTCAGAATAACGTACATTGTGTGTTTTGCGCAGGGACATATGTGCACTTATTTATGAATGAGCTGTTTGCAGCAGATGTCCTGCACGTCAGAGTATCAAGTCACTGGAGGTTAAATGTTGGTGGCAGTGCTCGGTGGAGGGCAGTGCTTTACTGCATTATTAGCATTCAATAAATTTAAACACGGGGAGAAAAAATACTTATTGTTCTGCCTCCTGAGCCTGGGACTCGAACCCTGGTCTTTGGCGGAAGCGAAGAGTTTTAACAACTAGACCGTGCATCGGAAACTGCGTACGATTTATTGAGAGGTTGTAAAATACGATTTGATTTATTGAGAGGTTGTAAAATACGATTTGATTTATTGAGAGGTTGTAAAATACGATTTGATTTATTGAGAGGTTGTAAAATACGATTTGTCGTGTTCAATTAACGTATTATGTATGAGGCTTTTGGGAGCGCCTTTGGCAATCAGTTACTCGGAATTATGCAGGATTTTTGGCTGCTGGATATTGGAAACAGTTTAAAACAGCTTCCTCGCAAGAAAATGGCGGAAATGGCAGAGACTCACACCTTTAATGAAATGTTGTTTTAAAAGATACTGACAGAATATGAATCAACAATAACAAAAACACAAGCCCGATAATGTGTTATTATATCCCCTCCGGTTTTGAACCTTTCATGACATCAAAAAGAAGGAATTTGAGGCCTAAAAATATTTATATGCGTGAATCGAGCACAGTCGTCCCTCTGCTTCAGTGGCCTACATAAACCATTTTCTTACCCCTCTTCCTGCGTCCAAATCTGTATTTATAATTGTAGGATCCCTACTGTACTACGCACATCCATAGAGCACGTGCTTTCAATCTCTTCATAAGAAATGGACGTTAGCGAATGTTGGAAACTAGTAAAAATGGGGGTGGTGATAATTAATAATAAGAAGAATAATTCTAGCTTCAAAGTTTGAAATCCATTCCTTCCTTTCAGAGGCTTAGCTGGCCACAGACCCAGCTATTTTTTTAATGATTCCAATGAAACGAAATATTATAGAAATATAAAATATTAAACGTTTTATAAGGCCTGTAAGTGCGACGTGGCGTGGGGGAGAAGGGTAGTTTGAATATTGGACAGTGTCTCTTTCCGTAACTGTTCTGTTCTCTTCCGGGGTCCAGGTGGGCCCTATCGAGGGACGCCGCCCTTTCCAACGTCAGAACAGGCCCTTCCTAGGCTCAGCCTCATCGTACATTTATGAGGCTTGTGACGCGCATTTATCGTGCAAGGTGTTCACCAAAGTAAAGGGAAAAAAAGTAACTCGACACGCCCGCTTTTACTTTTCATGACACAAAGACTTTCTTTCCATTCGTTTGTAATGTGTGATATTTGTACGAAACGTCCCGTTTAAATACGCCTCTCACTGTGCGCGAGAGTGCGAGCTGGTTGCATAAAGAAAACGAATACAATTTTTTAAAAAAAGAACGGAGGGAGAAATGAAGGATAACAAATAAAAGGCTAAGGGAAATTAAGGATATACATTAAAAAGCGTGGTATCCATTTGAAATCGGATGTAAGGTTTAGTGGCGGATAAATATTGGTCTACCGGCGCACAGAGAAAGACCAAACGAATATTAATATTAACACCACACAGACTCAATCTGTAAAGATGAACAAACTGGATGTTAGCAGCATTGAGCGTGTCCGACAGCGCCTTAAGACCCTTTAAAAGATATCTGGGCACAGTGCTGTGATCTTTTAATTTGCTCGACCCCGGCACGTGGTGAATGGGGCTTTTGGGATTTGCTCGGATGTCAGTCCAGTCTATGAAGGGCTTCGAGGAACCACGCATTGATCACATAGGTGACGTGATTAGCCAATAGACATAGTTTATGACGTGCCCGTAGCATGTTTAGGAGCATCCATGTTAAAAATGTAAACCTGTAGTCTATGGAAACGTGAAGTGAATGTACAGATATGTGTGGGGAGATTTGGGTTGGTAGATTTAGGGGGCGAGTGAGAAATAGCGCTCGATTAAGGCGGGATGGAGACAGAAAGATAAGGTTAGAGAAGGGGAAAGGATGGGGGTGGGCGTCAAAAGGAGATGGGAAGAATTACCAGCAATCGTGAAAAAAGAGAGAAAGGCGGGGGTAGGGGTAGCAGGGAGGCGAAGGATATGAGACTAAAAGATGGTGTGAAAGAGAGGGCGCGAGGAGGCGGAGAGCAGAGAGAGGGAAGGGGAAAGGACGTGAGAGAGATTCAAGATGGAAGCGGAGGGCAAGCAGCAGAGAGCAGTCACCAGGAAGAGGCGTGAGGGTGGCCGAGGGGGTCAACATACTGGGTAAGTTGAGGGCGAGGTGCGAGAGAGGAATGTGCCTAGCGAGGGAGAAAGAGCATGGGTCAATGGAGAGGAGTGAAAGCGGGAGTCGGCTTGATGGAGAGAAGGGAGAAGGGGTGTGGGGGATTGAAGAGGTGGAGAGGAAAAAGTGGTAAGAATGCAGGTAAAGCGAGGTGTAGCGAGAGAGCGAGCTAGTTTAGGGTTAAACACGGAAATTGGTTTGGCAGGACAGAGGAGAGTCAGACATAAAAAAGAACGGAGGAGGGGAGAGTGTGGATTACATTGTTCTTCACTCACACACGTAAGTACGAGGGTGCGTGCGCACGGGCGCACCTAGGCCCTGTCTCCCCGTTTTTACACTCGGACGCGTATTTACATTTGTTTTTGCAACCAATCAGTGGCACACACTCAAAAAGAGCTGCTGAACTGTGAGCGAATTGTTTCTATATTCCCAGCACATTGTCGAGATTTCCCGCCTTCCCAACTTCCCGTAAATGGCCACTCAACCCGCCCCAGCACCAGACTATGCCTCTGCGCTGACAGATATTGTCGGTATCCTGACTAAACTCTCTATTAACGTGCCTCACCCCCTCTCAATATACTCCGTGACGGGAGGGGGGGGGGGGGGCGTACCTGCAGCCTCTCTTTGCAGGGAACGTAGCTGAAGTTGTGGAGGAATATATGACGTTACATTGTGGTGTTTACACCGCGATACCTTTACAACGCAGGCATTACAACGCAAGTCGTTACAACGACTTGCGTTGGAGGGCGCTGGAGGGCTGGAGTTGGAATAGTAAATCATACTATTCCTTAGCTTAGAGCGCCATCCTGCGCAAGTCATTGTAATGACTTGCGTTGTAATACCCGCGTTGTAAAGGTATTGCGGTGTAAACACCTCGATGTAACCGATGTTTCCCCTCCCAACAGACTGCTGGGAGGAGGGGTACCCTTAATGTTAAGTTGATCCGGTGTCCCAGATTTGCCAGGACAGCCCAGGCTTTTCACCTGCTGTTCCTGCGGATTTCAGCAAATGTAGCACATGTACCAGTTTTCAGAGAGGCTTGGCTGAAAACAGAGGGAGGCGTGTTTTGTTTTTATGTGTTCCAAGGCAGGGGGACTTAGCAGCTCTTATCAGAAAGCAATTTAATTAATACGCATGAAGCTGGATCTAAAAGTTGCATTTAGTTGAGTTCCATAGTGCCTCCTCTGTGTTAATACGATGAAGAGCCTGTCATTTAAGTCATTCAGTTCCCCGCAGATGACGTAAAATTGTAGTCCTTCTTCTATGTTTGCTAAATGTCCCGGTTTTTTGTTTTTAAATTCTAGTCACCCTACTTAATGGTCTCCTAAATGCGTAAAGCTGAGCTACACCCGCCCTGGCGGTATTACCTTTGCCTCGCAGTCTCCCCCTCTCAGGCCTTCTCGCGGTGAACAAGAGCCATTAATTAGCCATTCAATCAATATTAGCAGGACGACAGGGCTTTTTACACGGGATTAAGCAGGCATCAGTTTGCTCCATTAGTATATTCCTGCTCACGAGTCAGCGCCTGCTATGCATCTCGCGCTCCCCTGAGTGACTCTAACGAGGGCTGCATATATTACCGTCAGGCCGGAACAGCCGCAAAAGCGGCACATGTTTATGCGCAATCAAAAAATAACGCGCACTCCACTGCGTTGTAAAGGTATCGCGGTGTAAACACTGCGATGTAACGTCGTATATTCGTTGGGAGGCCTGCTCGAGCACGTGTAATGGGAACAGAATCACCTGCCTACATCTGAGTATTATGCAGAAAAGGAGTCGCAACTGAAGAGCTTTGAGCAAGGTTCTACTTCACAGATCAGACACTAAGACCCTCACAAGCCGTTCATAGCTGACCTCTTTTCTTCAACATTTTCAGCACTCTGCAGTAACTGAAAAACCACATGCACAGAGTTGTGATGGAACATTTTTAGGAGTGTAGGGTGCTGGCCAGTGGCGTCACCCACCGCACTAAAGGCAAATGCTGCCAGAAGAAAAACATTAAAGTGGTCCTTTCATTACGCATTCTCCATTTAAACTCGTTCAGGTTTTGATGCTCAGTGCTTAACTTGATCCAGTGGTTTCCGGTGCTCAGCATCAGCACTTAATTTTCAACACTGGCACTTGTGGCAGACTGCCACATGGTAGCACTGTTTATCTGATATAGAGAAAACCGCAACAACATTGTATATACATCAGACATGACTAATACCTGCCTCCCAAGCCACTGTTAAAACTTTGGAGGCCTGCAATGGTCTGAACTTTCACACTTGCAGGAGTGTGATGGTTAGTAGTTGTGTTGGTACTGTCATTGGCAGCGCTGGCAGGGGCAGTGTGTGGTGTAAGCTGCAGTGCCTCCAACCCCAACGAGGGCCCAGTTTTTTTTTTTTTTAAACAAATTAAGCACTGGTGCTGCTGCATTTCCCACACCCCTGGCTCCAGTGACACATATACAACTCTTAAAGAGATTCATTAACAGTAACTATACCACACACACTGTGGTGTGGACATAATGGGCCGTACCACCTAAGTCCCATCTAGTTATCAGGGGCATGGCTTCCATTGGTGCAGTGGCACTGGGACCAGAGGGCCGAGGGGCCCACTGAACACTGATTATTGCTGTATTTTATAATTCAAACAGCAGCAGGAGGGACAGTTCCTTCCTTGCACTAGGGCACCTTGATACTGGCTATGCTACTGCCCGTACGTAGTACGCTACTGGCTAAGTACTGACCCTGAGTTCAGTGGTAGACAATTTTGCACCAGTGCATGGAATGTTTTCACAAATGCAGTGCAATGTTTAATGGCATTTGCACCCTCCAGGCATCGTATGGTTACTGCAAAGCATTTCACACAGGTTTCTGCGTATTAGAGTGGAATATTCACAGTAGAACTATCCTACATGGAAAGGGAGGGAACAGGAAAGATGATTAGTAGACGAGAGATGGAGAAGGGTAGCATAGAGAGTGCCTCTTACGAGCTGGAATTAGGTTTAAGTGTTTTGAGAGTGAGGTTTTCTTCTTTCTTGCACCCTTTGCAATGATTTCTTCCAGACTGTTAATGTGACACATAAATGCAGTTACTTCACAAAATATTCTCCCTGAATTCTTTTCAGGGTTTATTTCTTATGTTTTGCATTTCCATTATCACTTAGAATCCATCTATCTTCTTCTCTCTATATATTTTTTCATCTCTTACCCACTATCCAACTTCCTCTCTTAAAAATCTCCTGCCACCCTCACAGTTTATTTCTCATCCCCTCTCTGATACTCACACTGTCCCTCATCCTCTTCCATCCCTCCTAACTCCCTTCTCCTCCCCTGCACTCCTGCCTCTCTTCCTGCAGGTGTTTTCTTCTTACACAATTCAAGTGTGAGCTCCTTTCTCACTAGTCTTGTATGTATGTGTATGTATGGGTGGGTGACAGGGAACACTGTATAACTCAGCTCTCTCCATCAACAACACACACATTAAATTCCAGTTACTAACTACTGTTTACATCATAGCTGTGAAAATCCAAGCATTGTTTCCTCCGTTGAGATGTCACAATCATCGTAAAGTAAAAAGTAAGCTCCAACCGGGCCTTTTCCCCAAAAAGCAAGTGTGCTTTGTCACGCTTACTGCAACATGACATGGCCCATTAAAGGAAAAAAAAAAATTCTGCACAAGCCCTAAAATAAACAGCATACACACACTATTCTGACAAAGAAACGGCAACACATTTCAAACAAAATATATGTGGTTTTAAAGTGTAAGAAAACAAAATAAAAAAGTGGTATAAAACTATCGCCTCAAATCAGTTGAAAGTCTGCAGTCCATAACAATTAAATAAACATTATTTTATTTCATTTACAATCACTGTTTTATCCTCTTTCAGGCTTCAATAAAAAAGAAGTGTTGTTGATAATCGTGTACAAGAAAGGGGCATAATGCAGACCCCCACTGTGCAAGGGGGGGTAGCAACCCTTTGAGGGGTTCCCAAATCTTCAGTGGGCCCCCATTCAGCCCAAGGCCAATGCATATCTGTGAGATGTGGTAGACTCAAGGGCCCGTGAATAAATTCTGCAGGAGGAGGGGGAAGGGGGGGGGGTCATTTTGCATTACGCCACTGGCACAAGACTCTTGCAAAGCATAAAATTGGCAAAAAAGGTGTTTGTCCCCCCACCTAGTTCCTAAGTGGCATTACATACATCCTGCGCTATGCTCTGCTGTCTGTGAGGTCGCTCTGATAGCAAAGCATACTCTTTGTTCACAGAAATATATATTGCAGGAGAGTATTGTCTTCCAATTTCTTTGTGCTTTAAGTTTTGTTCTATAGTTTAACCGCAGTGATTCTACTGAAAATCATGCATCTGTATGTCTCATGCCTGTTGTCTCTGGAGGCCTTTAAACTGTATTTTCGATTTCTCCAAGGAGTGACACATGCTAACATTTTGCCAGATGGATAAGAGAGTCAGACTCTAGCTGCAGAAGTTTGCAGCCCCAGATTCTAGTCACTGAAGAAGCCACTTGTCTTTCTTTGGGGTAAATGCACCAGGTTCAATTACGCTGAGTATTAAAATGCAGGAAGGAAATCCAGTTTGTGGGCTATGATATGGCTATTTAAAGCTGCAGTTTTTATACAGATACCTTGGATTCAATGTTCACATCTTTAAGCAATAAACCAAGTATATGCCGGGGGGCGTGGCTTGGACGTCAGAGGGAATGGCTGCCTAGCTCCGCCGCTCGGCAAACCGAAGGGTGACTACGCCGCAAATCGGACCTTCTGGGCGGACAGAATCGGCAACTAACACGGGGATCGTCTCTGCGAAACACCGGAGACCACAAGGTGACCAACCTTACCCGCCTGGCAAATCGGGAACTAATGCTTTGAAATCTGCAAGAGGGAAGCGTGCGACCGACAGGATAAACAAAATGGCGCCGCGAGGCAGTGAAAAATAAAATCCGAGCCGATCAGCGCTTCATCTTCCTGTCACAGTGCCTACAATCCCTGATGACGAGCAGTAGCGTGCCTCGCCGGCAACAACCACTAATTCCAGCCGGTAAGAGCGATCTACGCAATCCCGACAGTTACACGAGGGAGCCTCATTGCGTCTTGCCTGACCCTATCATGGCCACCAACATCCCGAGTTTGTAACTTATACCAATCAGCGCTTCGCTTTCCCGACATAATACCCACAAATTTTGATGCTTGCGCGAAGGTGCGCTACCTCACCAATACCTAACTTTAGCCGATAAAAACGACATAAGCAATCCCAGCAGTTACACGTGGGTGCCTCTTTACATCGGGACTGACCCCATCATGGCTGCCAATGTCTCTACCTAACTTAGCAACCCTCAACCTACGAGCATGCCATTACAATATCTGATTCCTGTTTTGCCGACAGAGGGTGTCTCCTGTTACAGCGCCTGAGCTAACTGTCTGTGCAATCCAAGAATATGCCCTACGTGGACCGTCTACCTACTACATGTAATCAATAACACAGAGTTGCCAGACCGACTATAAGCCCTCTCGCCCTACCTCCCCTGCAGCGCAGGCTCCTTGATACGCGATATCTCCTCGTGGGGGGTTAGGAGTAGGGTGCTAATATAGTCTCTGAAGAAGCTCACCATAGGCACAGTGAATACTGAGTTCTCAGCCAGGTTCGACCAGGTACACAGAGATGCTCTATATTAATAAAAGACAACCGGTCATAATCCAACGCCCAACGTCGTGACAACTATATCGCGAGCTACACCAACGGAAATAAGTAACGACAGCCAACATAAAAAACAAAGAAGGAGTGCTCATCCTCGTGGAAATCTGCGTGCAGCGAAATGGCAGAGGAAAGAAGCAGAAACAGTAAAAAAGTTAGGCCAGAACCAACCACCTCAGATTCGCCTATCAAGGCTAAACCGGACATACACAGTACTATGGACATGATACTAAAAAAATTAGCGGATGTCCACGACTTAGCAAAGTCTACAAAGCAAAACACAGACGCCATGCAACTGGAACTTACGGCAATAAGAACAGACATGAACGCGATGAATGTGCGAATAGGGGATGCGGAACAAAGAATAAGTGTAATGGAAGATGTCACTACTCAAGCCTGCAAAGAACTTGTGCACCTTCATAAAGTCATCGACACTCTAAAGAAACAGAACGCAGAACTAGAAGACAGAAATAGGAGAGGGAACATACGAATTTTTGGTATTCCGGAAAAGTCAGAGGAGGACGCGGGATCGTGCGTGGCCTTCCTGGAGTCATGGATTCCCATGGTAACGGGGATAAAATTCAATCCTGGCTTGGAGCTGGATAGAGCTCACAGAATACCCACCTTTGCCAATCCGCATAGAACTGGCACTAGACCAATGATCTGCAAACCGCTCCGCTTCCAGCACACAGAAGCCATTCTCACATTTGCCAGGAAATCACACCAAGTTACTTGGGAGGGCAGGAAGATCAAATTTACACAGGACTACTCCAAAGACACTGTCGACATACGGAAAGGGTTCCTCCAACTACGCGATAGACTGAGAGAGAGGAAAATTCTTTTCTCGTTCATTGGACCCTCGAAATTTAGAATCATTGAGAATGGCAGAACACTTATCTTCACAGATCCCCAGGAACTAGCAAAACACCTAGAGGGTGTCCCTCCTCAAGCGATGGATCCTGCTTCAGGCCCTTCCAACAAAAGAAAGACTTGATATCCTTTTTACCCTAGCTTGGGTGTTTGCTCTTCAGCTGTACTCGATATACGATACATAAGTCGGTCCACTTACTTCAAGTATTAACCGTGACAAGTTTTGTATTTCTTACTTTTATATCTTAATGTACTGTCACCATGTTATGACGGGACCACACTTATCAGTAAGGCCAAATGTGAGGAGTCTTATTGAGACCATTTGGATCAACACATTGCTGAAGTCATAATGTTTATGCCATTTAAGGCCTTTTAGTAATAGCCCTGTTAGAAATGGTTTTTGCAGATGGGATAACCTATGTTTTTCTTAGGCGAGCTCTTTGAGCAGAATGGTTATGCCGTATTTGTTCTTCTAGTATCTAATGTTCAATTCTCCCTTCCGGTCTGCCGACAGTCGGATCTGCCGTCGCAGCCCCTTCACACGATTTACTTGAGGGAGGGAGGGGAGGGGTGGAAGTAGGGGGAGTAGGGGTAGAAACCAAAATGGTTGTTCTAACTTTGCTTATTTTATCTTTATGTTTAATGTCTCATTCATTTTCTTATGTTACGTTAGGCACACATCATGACATAGCTTTGCTTACAATTAGTTCATTCTCAAATATCGGAGCAAGTAGATATTTCCCGACACTAACATTCCGACACCATTCACATATACTAGCTAGAAACGCTGCTGTAAGAACGTATCTACACCATAGTTCTAACCAACACTACCACAGTTTGTGAGTCCATACGATTTCTCAGAACAAAACACTCACAGAAGATCTTAACATCATATCATTAAATGTCAAGGGCCTGAACCACCCGGTGAAACGCAGGAAAGTTTTCGATTACTTGGCAAAAACTAAAGGAGATATTATTCTTCTCCAAGAAACAAAATTATCCAGTGAGGACGTAAGCTTCATCAAACATAATTGGATTTCTAACTCTGCCTGCTCACCGGCGGTCAACAAAAAGAAAGGAGTTATTACTCTTATTGCCAAAAAATCAAACATTTCACTTATATCTCATACACAAGATGACGAAGGGAGACTGCTAATCACACACCTACAGAGAGGAGAGGACCTCATTCATGTGGTCAACATTTATGGCCCAAATTCAGATGAGCCCCAATTTTGGGAAAAGGTTTCGGATGCAATTGAAGGTTTACCCCAAGACGATCTTCTCAAGGTGGGTGGGGACTTTAATATGCCACTTGACCCCCTCCTAGATAGACAATGAAAATGTAAATATCACCCGTCCCGATCACACGATATAATACATAGAATCTGTTCCAGATTCAACCTGAAAGATACTTGGCGCCTCCAACACCCTGATACAAGAGACTACAATTTTTATTCAGCCCCACATAACTCCTATTCCAGAATAGATTATATCCTAATATCCTCCACCTTTACCCACTTTTTAGATCAAACAGACATAGCCCCTATTCTCATATCAGATCACTCATGTATACACACCAAACTTGCAGGCACTCACCCCACCTCACCCACGAAAAGATGGCGCTTTAATGACGATATCCTATCGGACCCTGTAAACAAATTGAAAATTGACAATGCAATTAAAGAATATATAGAGTCGAATGATCTCCCAGAGATTCCCACTTCTACCTTCTGGGATGCTCTTAAAGCCACCATTAGGGGCGTTATTATTGGTATTAAAGCCCAGATCAACAAAAAATCAAATCTAGAACTTAAAAACCTAGAAAGCGAAATTAAAAACCTGGAAAAAAACACTCGGATAGTGTGGAAGATCAGTTAGTTCTTAACATGCTGACTAAAAAGAAATACGAATATAACACCATTGTAAGCAAAAGGGCTGGTGTTTGGATCAACAAATTTAAGGCGCTCAAACTCTGTGAAGGCAACAAGGCGGGGAAATTATTGGCCTCCTACCTCAAGCATAAACAGAGACAGTTCACCATTTCCTCAATTAAAGATGCCAAGAACATTACCCAAACCAAACATAACAAAATTCTGGATGCCTTCCATAAGTTCTACAAAGACCTCTACAAAAACAAATTAACAACTAATTCAATTGCCTGCGAACAATATTTGAAGTCACTGGACCTCCCAAAACTCTCAAACACAGACAAATTAAAGCTGGGGGCACCAATTTCAGAATTAGAAATATCATCGGCTATTAAGACACTTAAATCTAACAAAGCTCCGGGGCCAGACGGCTTCTCCGCCTCCTTTTATAAAGAATTCCTCACTTCACTTCAACCGACCCTAAATAGGCTTTTCAACTCTATAGCCAATGAGGGGAGCATAACTAATTCAATGAGGGAAGCTAACATCATTGTCATCCCCAAGGAGGGCAACGATTCGCTCCTACCCAAGAACTATAGGCCAATCTCGTTAATAAATGTAGACTGCAAGATATACGCCAAAATCTTGGCCAACAGATTAAATAAGCTTCTTCCCAACTTAATCAGCAGTTCACAGGTGGGATTCCTCAAACACCGTATGTCCAATGACAATACTAGACTCCTGTGTCACATCCTAGAGAAAGCCAAAAGTGTTCCTGCCCCCCTAGTCGCTATTACACTAGACGCGAAAAAGGCTTTCGATAGAGTGTCATGGCAGTTCCTGAAACAATATATGCAAGCCTTCAATCTAGATGAATCATTCACTACCATGGTTATGGCCTTATACTCTAACCCGACTTCCCGGCTTGCCATTAATGGTTCCCTATCGGAGTCATTCCATCTAGAACAAGGAACTAGACAAGGCTGCCCCCTCTCACCGGCTCTCTTCCTACTAGCACTAGAACCATTGATCCAAGATATTAAGCGTAATGAGGAAATTACCGGGGTTCTCTTTGGTGACATGCGAGTAAAATTAGCCGCATATGCGGATGACATCCTGATTGTCACAGAAAACCCAGAAGAATCCATTAAAGCCCTGATGGATACGATAGACGCCTACTCTATACACTCAGGCTATAGACTTAATCGCGACAAATCTGAGGTCAAACCCCTTAATGTCCATGGTACGCGTGAACTATTAGGCAACTCGGGCCTTACATGGCAACCAAACCATATTAAATACCTGGGGATTGAATTCTGCACCACTACAGTTGAGACACTCCAACATAACGAAACTAAAACACTGGAAAAGATCAAAACATTATTAGATGCTTGGTCACCCAGATTCATAACGTGGTGGGGTAGAATCGAGACCATAAAAATGATGATATCCCCCTTGGTGAACTACCTGATAACAATGCTGCCCCTCATCTTATCAGAAGACTTTCATCACAAACTGAACAATGTACTCTCGAACTTCATATGGAAAGGGAAGAAGGCAAGAATCAGTATGAAAAAACTCAGGCTTCCCAAAGGACTAGGTGGGGTTAATCTAGCTGATTTTAAACTGTACCAGTCGGCTTTCCTAGCAAAACAGGGTTCATATTGGTTGACACCCCTGGCAGGATACACCCCTGTATGGCTAGATATTGAGAAATCTCTCCTCCATGAAATTCCTCCGGCGACCCTCCTCACCACAAATCTTAACCGAATTACATGTTCAAAAGCCATCTTCAAAAACACAAAATCCTTCCTCTTGAAAATAGATAAACTACTAGAAATCAGCGTCAGGAAATCCAGTTTAGAATCTATTTGGAATAATCGTAAAATGTTATATAAGGGACGCTCCTTATATAATGATACATGGATTAGTAAAGGCATATACTTTCCCCACCAACTGTATGCAGGCACACAACCTCTGTCCTTTAAGGACCTGCAGACCACATATCAACTTGAGCCAATAGAATTCTACAGCTTCTTGAAAATAAAAGCTGCCCTAGCTAAAGCAAAACTCTCAACCCTATTACCATCTCTTCCGCAATATCTTTCAACACTAAACACCTTGGGCCACCAGGTCTCCCGAGTCTATAAATTGTTGAGCCCCCAACAGTCTACTCTTAATGAGAAAGTCACATCTTTTTGGCAGTCAACCTCCACCACCCCAATCTCAGATCTAGATTGGTCCTGGACATGGAACTCAGTAGTTAAAAATAAAATCAGTCCGGTATTATCCCAAACAAAGTTCTGGCTCCTACATAAGGCATATTGGACACCAGCCCGACTACACAAACACAAACTTTGTGACGACGATACCTGCTGGAACTGCAATGGTGCAGTAGGAGATTTAGAACACTTACTAATTTGTTGCCCATGTGTGACGTCCTACTGGGATAAGGTCCTTGAATTCATATCTAAACTCTTCCCTTTTGATACAAGCAGGGATCTCCTGACCCTTCTGTTCGCTCCTCTTAGAGCAGACTCCTTGTGCGAAAACGATAAGGCACTCCTTGACCTACTCATCACAGCAGCAGTTAAGATAATTCTTAATAACTGGAAAGACACTCGCAAATCGTCCTTTAAATGCTGGCTAAATTGGGTCACTAATCTGCGAGGAGCTGATAATATAGCGCTCCACAACTCTCCGTGGAGGACCCCGGTTAGGTACATGTGGGAATCCCTTGATCTCTTTTTTGAATCACACAAACCACCGTGAAATATTTCACAAACTACCCCATGGTCTTACACAATACCGAACGGTGACCCTCTATGGCCGACACATATACTCTGAACTCTAGAGGGGCACGTATTAAGGTTTCCTAATCCCTATTCACCACCTATGTCTCACATTGTGTGATATTATTGCTCTTTAATTAGCATAAAACCTTCGCAAACATTAGATATATACCGAACGTAATAACCTTTCATGATATATGTTTTTGCCTTAGATACATTCCAAGTGCCATTTATGTGTGTTATATATGGTATTGGCCGACCTATTGCTGGACAGTCTTTTCATCCATTTAGGTTATTTATTGTATTGTATTGTATTGTATTGTATTGTGTTTTCTTTTGCTTATTGCATTGTGTCTTATGTATATGTATTATATACTGTTTGAACAACCAATAAAAACTCATTGAACTTAAAAAAAAAAACCAAGTATATGCCTCAATGAATAAGGTCTCATTTTACCCTGGAAATACGGCTGCTGTAGGGTGAATTGTTGGACTTGACTTTATTTTGATGTGACATAATATTCGATTTACACCCCTACTCGCTGGAAAACCATCACATGAAATGATGGACAACATTTCAAACATGGGAGGACCTGAAGCAGGCTAGCACCCATTATGTACGTTTAGACCGAAACAGATGGGAACCTCTTTAGAGGATTCTGGTTGTATCTTCTTGATTTGTCCACCCAGGACTCAGCTGGTTTTGTTTGTTTAATCTATATTACTTATTTATGAGTTTTGCTGGTGGCTTTAGCATACTCAAAATGCAACTCTTTGGTGGTGCAGTTTGTTGTGGAGCCCCCTGTGTCCACAAAGCCATACTAAATCACCAAGAATGGCCCTTAACAGTTTGTCATGTTGTCTGTCCGCATGCCCCAGGAGAGGGCTCATCCAGGTGTGATTGGTTCCTACTGCGGCACTGTGTGATGTGAGCAGAGTTGGATTTTTTCCGTCAGTTTGTCGCAGAGGGTTGTGAAGCCATGTCACAAACATGCAGGCACCTCAAGCATTGATAGAACAGAAACAGTGTTAAACCCACCCTGAATGCAGCGATTCCTTTTAAAACCCAGGAGCATGTTAGACTTGTTCCACAGGTGTGTGCCAAAATGCTGATGTTCCTGTCATGTTTCTTCTTTTTAAATATCTTCAGTATGTAGTGCAGGGTTCTGGTGGGAGAGCAGTGAGGCTGATGTGCAGTTTTGAGTATCGGTCGTCCTATATTTAAAATATTAAGTAGACAGTTGTAGTGTGCAGTACAAGTTTGCAAAAATGTGATTATTTCTAACTTTGTTAAAATCCTTACTTTTTCTAAATCACTCAGGAGCATCTTGGATCTTGTTTGTGAGCATGGATCATATTGTGACCTTGATACCAACAAACCTGGGTGTTGTGCACGTGTTTGTGTATTTGGGTGTGGTATCTATCAAGAGAGAGAGAGAGAAACAGGGGATACATTAATGGTAAACATTTAATTACTCCCAATTGTCACCAAGGTGTTCTTGTGGGATTACAAGAGATTTCTAAATGTCACCAGTGCTATTCAAGGTCAATATAGACCCTTACAACACATGTTACATATTTTTTATACACACACACACATACGTGCGAGTGTCCTCTGCAAGGTGCAGCTAGGAATAATCACCGATCAGAATTAGAATGAGCAGGTTTTGATTACCTCTCATACATTAATTAAACATTAAAGCTGTCAGAATAGCTTGTGGCTGTCACTTTGATGGCATTAAAAATGTATTTTTAAAAAACACGCCTTGCGTTGTTTTTTTTGTTTTGTTTTTACAAAAACATGTTTTGGCTGAAGATAGGAAATACTTTTGGAGCTGTTCTCTGCAAGGATGCAGATAACAATGGGTAATGCGTGAAATTAAAATTCGTAGGTTTTGTTTGCCTTTCATAAATAAAATGTTGATTAGGAAATGGACCGTTATATATGTCTGGAAAGTGCTTTAGCTATTTCATTATGATGTATTTTCCATGAAATCTGGAAAAAAAAATTACAAGGCCCTGTGATGTGGGTTTGTGTACCACTGAATTTAGTGTAATAACAGAAAACAGGTGACATGGTAGCATAAGGTTTGAAACCATCAGCGTCATTCTGAGATTGCATTATCGGATCAGAGTATACATTTGAAAGATTATCTGTAAAAAAATCTTTTTGAGAAAAAAGACATTTCCGGGCTTCCCGTTGCTTGAAATCTATCATTCAAAAGCATTTTATAATGTATGTGAATTATAATGCATGGGTACCACACCACTCCTTTAAATTATAGGTTTTGAAACCCCTACTATTAATATAGTAAAAAATAGCCAAACCTAATATCGCTTGCAGGCAAAGGCATTTTTATTACTCTGTGAGTCTAGTCTAAAAACTCCAATTCTTTTCATACATTTTATCCAACTTTCTTGTAATGACAGGTTTAAGTAGAACCGCGCACAAACTTTCAACATCCCACAAACCCTTCCACAGACCAGTAACTCACATGTAAAATATGCATTTTGAATTATGTCTGAAAGGATCCCTGTCAGCACCTAAGGCCGGGAGTAGGCTGCTGGCAGCTTGTGTAGTCCCTATCAAAATAAGTGCCCTAGCATCCCAGACTGATACAATTCCGCTCAGTGTGACTTATATGGAGTTAGTAGAAAATGAGTCAAAGTTATTAGCTGGCTTCATAGTTAAAGATAATTTATTACCTGAAGAATGTAATGATTGACATACACGAAGCATATAGATAGATGGATAGATAGATAGATAGATAAATAGATAGATAGATACCTAAATGCACGTGAAAATATATTGACTGATAAAGGGACACATTGTGATTTTCTTAGTCTCTTTGACTTAGAAGCTCAAGATTAAAAAAAGAGAAAGTGAATAAGCATGTAAATTCCAATGAAGCAATAGGCCACTGTCAATTTCTTTTCAAAACAGAAGTGTTGTAAACACCCAACAGGTGGTTTGTTCCACTGTGCACGCGTCAGAAATTATCTTATTTACTCCACACCTTTTAAGGAGTGTTCATGGTATGCTCCTAATTGTCAACTGCAAAAAAGTGAACTCCATAGAAGGACTTGCACACCTACACATAGAACACAAACCTGCATAAAAGACAAACCGTAGCTGCACTGGAATAAGGAAGAAAAGATAAATTAGGTTGATTGGCAGATATTCTTTTTATCTCAAATAAATATGAAGCAACACCATTTTAAACGTTTAACTGTAAGAAACACTTTCCTCTACGGGAGAAACTATAAAACCTGAAAAAGTGAGCTTTTTCATGTAAAAGCCATCAAATATTTTTTGTTGCTGATGTGATTTACCCCGACTTAGAGTTAAGGTACACTTTGAAGGACTTTTAAATAGGAGCAGGCGCATACGCGTAAACAGTGGGGGGCATATTTATGAGGGGAGTTGTGTCACCCTTGCACCATGCAACGTGGTGCAAGCGCGACAAAAGCCCAAAATGCGATTTATGAAGCCACGCAAGGCTACCTTGCATGGCCCTGAGTGGCTTGATAAATCTGGAGTAACGCAACGCAGTGCAAATCGCTGCTTTGCGTTATTTTGCCCTGGGAAGGCTTTCCATGGGCGTTGCGTGGGTGTTTCCATGCTACTCCCATGGTTTTTGACGCATTCTCAGATTTACCAAAAGTGGTAGACCTGGGAATGTGCCAAAAAGATACGTCTTCTCAGGGGAGGTGTAACAAGGAGAAATATCTTTCTTTTTCCTCATTGCTTCCTCTTTCTATGTGTGCTGCAGGAGCCGGGGAATAAGCCTTTTAGGATTGCTTTTGTCAGGAAGGTAGACCTTCCTGCACAAAAACAATCCTGCATGCAACGCAGGCACCCTTGCACCATGGTGCAAGGGTGCCTGCATTTTTCGCTAGGCAGCCAAAACGGTGCCAGCGCAGAGACAAAGGCAGGAATGCACCATATTCTTTAAAATACAGCACATTCCTGCCCTTTCCCTGTCATGAAGCACATCAAGGTGACTTGCTGTGCTGCGCTGCGTAACTTCCATATAAATATGCCCAAAGGTTTGAAAACATATCACAGCATTGTTTTTAAACTGTGCAGAAGATGAATCAGACCATCAAGGGAGATGCTTCTACATTTAATATCGGCAGAGCACTGTATGTTTGTGTGATGTATTAGTGAAGGACTGCTGCAGTGCCTCCTACTGTATTCACTCGCATTCCTAGCCCACCAGGCAAATCTGAGCATGCTCTGTTCCCAGTGGCGGCTCGCATAGGGCGTGCTGCGGGGCGATGGGGCGGGGGAGGGACAGGGTGGGGGGGTAGTAAACTCGGACATACGACGGAACGGAGGTAGTATGTCTGAGTTTACTACCCCACCACCCTGCCCCTCCACCGCCCTGCAGCACGCCCTCTGTGAGCCGCCACTGTCTGTTCCCAGCCCAACATAACGTCCCCCACAGGTCGGATTATTTTCAAAATAGCTTCATCAGTTTCAGTCTAGCATCTGTAATTAGGAGCCTCTAAACGGACAGGCTATGACAGTGAGCGACTCAAGGTGGCACGGCTTGCTACCCAAGACTAGTGGAAATGTAGCGTGGTGAGAGCAAGTCTCATGAGGTGGAATCAAGATGAGGCCTCCTCGAAATCTCGCGAACATGGCATTCAGAAGCACCAGTGGCCGGCTCCTAAAAAACCTTGGGACCCATTCATTTTGTGTTTTACACTTAAAGCCTTGCTGAGACCCCCTTCTTAACAATTCCCAGTCATTATTCTAACAAGACCTAGGAAAAAGCTGAAGTGTACTTCAGTAGCGGCCCGTGGTGGGAGTGCTGCCGGGCGGTGACGTGGGGCGGGGGAGGGGCAGGGTGGGGGGTAGTAAAGTATGGAATACGGCCTATATAGGTAAGTAGACATATAAATAAATAAAACTAATTTAGTTGCGCGCGCTGCATCGCCAAATGCGATGCTGCACGCACAACTAAATTAGTTTTATTTATTTATATGTCTACTTACCTCTATACGGCCGTATTCCGTACTTTACTACCCCTCGCCCCATGTCACCGCCCGGCAGCACTCCCACCACGGGCCGCTACTGGTGTACTTGCTCAAATGCCCTTCAACCCTGGCAATGAAACTCAAAGAACACTTCACATTTCTTTCTTTAACTAAATGCCTTTAAACAAAATAAGAATTTCTCCCTTATTCGATTGAGTTATAGTTTATTGAACTAAATATGAATTTCGCCCTTAATTGGTTGGGCTATAGTCTATTGAACAAAATAAGAATTTCTCCCTTAATCGACTGAGCTATAGTCTAGTGAACAAAATATGAATTTCTCCCTCAGTCGATTGAGCTATTGCCGTTTTAGTATGTTTGTCTAATTTTTAATCATAAGACAGTCTGCCTCTTAGGACCCACCCTAACTCCACACACTGAACAATGACTATAGATGCAATTATGCGCTTCTTATTGTCACATATATGCAGTACAAACATCTTGTTACCAGCACAATACAAGCAATGGAGGGGGCACCATAGTGTTTATAGTCCAAAGCCATCAGCTCAAGTGAGATATGCAGCCCAACTACTTGTGAAAATAGAGCTACATTCAGGACTAATAGAAGTATGAGATTCTGCAACCACTCTGTTTTCTGCATAAATATGGATTTTCCGCATTTGCCACATAATCCATTATCTGCTGCATAATTTGAAGATTTTACAAAACATTTTTTTGTTTCTAGCTCAAATGGATCAAACCTTACAAAATATGTTGCGGCACGTGTTGCTGAGGAGCAGAAGGGCTTTCCCAAAAGTGGACTGGTTACCTTTCAATTGCCTATTGCTGTATTTTAGTGGTAAACTGTTACTATTTAGGTGAAACGTCTGCCCAAATAGCGTTAACATGTGTAAAAAAAAACAGATAATGCAGTAGTTATGTCATACAATGTGCGACACTACTACGCATAATTTGCCTGTACTTGCCGCTTAATTTAGTTAAGCCATGCCACATAATTTGGTCCTCCCCCGCCACATAATTCTAGTTTTCCAGGTTATACTTCACACCTATTGAACCCCTTCCAAAAAATTGTGTAGTTTAACCTTTTTATGACATAATGTATTTTTATGCTTTTAGAGTTGCCATTTTATGGAACTAGTTTCTGTCCATGCCATGCGCCTCTGGTCCCAGAGACTTGTCGACTCATTGACTCTTCAACTTGCACAGTCTTACCCCATGAAATTCAACTCAACCCTGAAACAGACACAAAACAAGGGGAGACCAGCGGTTGGGAACATCACACAGACGTCCTCAAGATGAAACGTGTCTGAGGCCTAGTCTGGAATGGTTAGCTTAGCATCTGGGTGACCCCCCCGTTGGCTGCTTGGTTTGAGGCCTGGCCAGCTGCCCGATGCAAACTGGGCTAGAATGAATTCAAAATATCTTCTGTTTTACATTTTTGATTACTCTGCTCAAGAATTGTTTCCAAAAACAGCTGCGTATTTATTAGTTTGTCCTTTATGTCTAGGGCAGCGGGAAGTTAGGAGAGCGATAAACAGGGCCACACGCAGACCTACATGCACGTGCACACTTCCATAAGGCCCCTGGGATGCCAAAGCATTCCATTACACCCCTGCTATGGTATGCTCAGAAGAGACTCGAAAATCACAAAGAGTCAGATTTTCCATGGCCGCTGAATGGTCGCGTCACAGTCACCCTGCCTTATGGGATATGCCAGCTGCGCTCCAGGCCTGCCAATTGCAGTGGTCAATCTTTAATTTTGTAAATACACTTCATGGCTTAGAATCTTTGGCTCTGAACAATACAGCTCTGACATTAGGGTGATCTTAGTTCACCAGCATATGGCTCTTAAGTATTCAACTTGCTTATATTCTAATTTTATTGTATTGTTAACTCTGGAAGGGGGCACGGCTTAAAAAAAAAAAATAGCAAACTCAGGTGTAAAGCAATGATTGTGCTTTTCACAATGTTGAAGTGTATTTCTGTGTTGACGTGTGAGCGCAAGAGCATGCACACGAGTGTAAATCAGCTATATTCTCTGATTTCCACCTCCAAGAAAACCCTCAATGTCTTCCTTGAAACACAATATCCTGTTTTGTTGGTACTTTCCTCTAAACATGTTAAAACATATTCACATTGTGTGTTTGTCTGCGTGCACATATGTGCACGCATGTGTGGAACTCTCCTCTATTCTCTGATGTTTTTCCCTTCCAAGAACCCCTAAACTGTGTCTGGGAGTTTAATATCCGAGATTACAGTTTAATTATTCTAGGACATAATAGAATGATTGTTATTTTATGATTCTAGTCTTTTTAATCCATTTCAGTCTTTCGCATGCGTCTGAAGTGGCACAGGGAAGCCCCAGTATTGACATTCCCATAATGCTTCTTCAGCTAAAATGAGGTGGGGTTAACTGCTGTTTAGGGCATCTGCTGCATAACTTTGGCAAGTTCAAATAAAAGTGAAGTTGTATATTGATAATTTGCAGGTAGATGCTATGCAAGCGTGTAGTGGCATTTGTAAACTGTGATCTTAGCTTGAGAGCAATGGACGGCTGCATCTCAGAAGCCAGAAATGAAATCGTTGAGCTCCCAGAGACAATTGCAAACTTTTTGAAAAAGATGCAAGACACTTAGTTACATTTTGAAGTGGTGGTAAAAAAAAACAGCAAGGCCAAAAAATGATAAAATAATGGCTGAAAACTCAGGGGGGTGTCAGGTGAAGGTGCCGTGGAATACATGCCATTTCAAGCACATTTCACTCACTCAGTGACCTGCATTGATTTGTTGTGATGTTTAGATTAAGAACAGGCTTGCCTTAGGGGGGTAGCGAAGCTGCCTTTTTTCAGCCATCGTAATCAGCCCCTTAGTTGGGAGCTGGACTCAGAGGGTGAGCTGGTCTGAGGGACACCGGGGCTAGTGATTTGATGTGACTGCAAAACTAGGGCAACACATTCTGGAGTCCTATTGATATGATGAACTCCACCTAATGTACCTGTATCAGTGCTTAGTGTCACACTTTCAGATGTCAGTTACACAAAATTCAAATTACCCCGAGTAAATGAACAAATGCGAGTATTTTTATGACCTAGGCATACCACTTTTGACACTGTAATGCCTCTGTGCATATTCTTTTACTAATGTATATTTTTCAAATGGATACTGATGCCACCTTTATAGGGATCTGAAATCATACAGACACTAATGATAATGCACTGTCTAATAAGATATTCAAAACTTTTTAAATACGTTTTATGGTCTGACTGTTTGGCATTTATGTATTCAAAACACCCAGCAGAAAGGAAGCATGTATGTGTTTGTCCGTGCATCTTTCAATTTTCCTAGAAATATTTCCACATTTATGGTTTTACACTATCTTAGCAAAATACAGGAGAAACTGCCATTTAATGCATGTGCGTGAGTCCTATGTGTACCCCTTGTGCCCATCACCTATGTATTAAGTACATGTCCATTTTGATTGATGTGACCGGGCGTATTTATCACAGTATCAAAGAGGTGATCAGTGAAGTGCAATCGAACTAGGTTTTCATTCACATGGTAGAATGTCTTGGCTATTCACTTACTTGCGTGCTGAGTCATTTCACACACCTATTTAGGCAGGTATAATGGGACAATTCACCAAACTGTCCAACATTCACAGAAACAGTTTAGGAAATGGCACCAAATCTATAAAACTTAATTTCAGTGCAGAAAAAAACTGTAGTAAAAATACAGTTTCTTAATTTTCTTATTCGTACTCCTAACTAGTGTTTGGAAAACAGGCACAAGTCACTACTGTATGTGAAAACCATATATACAGTGCTTTAAATGGGCCGGTACTGCCCGGTACGGGGTACCGGCACTTGTTTATTTTCAGAGGGAGAGTACAGGCACTTCTCAAGAGCAACTTAATACTGTTAATTGGAGAGTACCGGCACTTCTCAGAAACAAGCAGGTACTCTGCTAGAGTACCTGCACTTCTATTTTTCCATTTCAAGCACTGCATGTATATATTTAGTTACATAGAAGTTTTGCTATATTAATCCATTTGCTTTGTGTTTGTAGCTGTTATGCCAAACATTTTATCTTTTGCCTTCTTCAATGGCAAGTGACTTTAATCCATATTCATAACACCTCTAGACAGTCTATTTCCAGTTGGCTTGCTTAAGGCCAGTATCAAAATAGCATCTGCTTATTTGGTGAAAATCTGGTACGATCCTAGGGGCTCATTAGGATGGCGGGCGGACTTCAGTCCGCCCGCCATCCTAGCGGTAACGGGACGCCCGCCTGCCATGCGGCGGTCACGCACCCCTGATAATGATGCGACCGCCACCGCGGCGGTCGCATCTGGCAATTCAACATTGCGGCGGGTGCTGCTAGCTGCAGCACCCGCCGCAATGTCCAATGGCCATGTTGTGCATTTCCATGCACAACGTGGCAGGCACCGCGCGGTGCCTGCCACCTTGTGCATGGAAATGTAGGGGGGTACCATAGGTACCCCCCAAGTGCACCCCCCAACCCCCACCCCCCCGGGTGCCCGCAACGGGCCCCCAAAGCAAATCCCCGCCTGCCTTTCCATGGCGGCATCGCCACCATGGAAAGGCCTTTCAGGACACGCATCCTAATATGGCTGGCGGTGCCTGCTAGGCACCGCCTCCATATTAGTGGTCCAAGTCCGCCCGGCCGGCAATCGTAACGATTGCCGACTGGCGGAAAAGCGGCGGACGCACTTTGTGTCCGCCCCAATACCCCCGCCATCATAATATGGGCGGGGGGTACTTCACTGTAGGATGGCGTAACGATCGCCACCGCCGGCCCAGCGGTGGCAATCATTACACCATCCTAATGACCCCCCTACTCACAGAATGGGGGCTTGCAATTTCAGCTAAGAAACGGACACAATTCCAACAGAGATTTGGTGTATGCCCCAGCTGTCAGTTAATAGATAACTGCTAAAAAGAAGTAACCATCTACATATCACAAGTGTAAGTACGTTCTGATGATAAATATTACCAACTCGTTTGCTTGCATCATAGAGCGAATCACTCATGTACTTTTAACCTCTTGTTTGCTGAAGTTATTTAGGCAATAGCATTGGTGTCACATTTCATATACAATATCTCAAAATATCACTGTGCCACACTGAGAAGTGCAGGAATTTAATTTCATATCTCGTTATTTAATTAGATCCTCAACATGTTGAATGTTTCATTTGCAAACCTTCAAAGCTTTCTTTACTAACACTGTACTCAAATTATCAGCCTCAGAATGTCTCTGGAGCATCAGTCATCTTTCCACAAAACAGACAGACAAATTATTCCTATTGTTTCCCTCCCCAGTGCTAAAAGGGAATTTCTACTGGTGGTTGCATGATATATAGATCTGTATAAATGCCTCCTATTGTAGCTTGAGCTTGTTGAAGTGCATTTCTTTTATAACATGACATTTCACTTCACAATATATTTGCTGATCTGTTAACAAAACAAATGGCAAATTCTGGAATGCCAAGCGTACACCTATGTTTTGTAGAGATTCAGGACTGCTTGCCGGAATCACAAAAGGCTCAGGTATATGCATACGTTACCTGCGTGTTTTGAAATGTAGACATTGAAAGGCCTGGTATTCATATACATTCCTGCCACACATCCATGTACCGTATTATTAAGTGGAGACTGCACATTGCAGGGATTCGACATCAGAAGGTCTAGGAAAAAAGAAGGAACCAAAGAGCTGCGGTTGCACTCAGCAGGTCTTGGCATGGTAGGACGTGGAGCAAAGGGGGTGATCTGCTCCAAGCTGAGGGTTATAACCCCAGCGCCCACTCCAACCATTGGAGAGTCATAATTATGTGCTTGTGGTCTAGTTCAGGGAGGACCTGGCCAGGCAGTTTGGGCGGTGGACTGTTCTTATTGGAGCAGGGACAGGACTAATTTGTATGTGGATAGGTCCAAACTGAGGTGGCAGTGTGTGCAAAATAACAATGGACTGGGATGCGGCTCAAGTAATTATCAGTGGCTGAAATAAAGTCTAGCATTCCAACCATCACTTTTTTGTGAGTCCCAAATGATGTCACATCAGACCACCAGGTCCCTCATCCAGGAGCTGATCAGAGAAGGTTGCTTGACATGTCTCAGTGCTTCGTGAGGGTTACGCCACCAGGACCAACCACAGCATGGTGATCCCCATGTTGAGAAACAAACTTTTCAGAAACACAATCTACAAATATATATTTAGTTCCTTTTTGACATGAAAAATTTGCTTCATGAAATATATTCCCTGACTCACCCACCTCATTAAAAGAAGACATTCTTCTGATCTAATCTACATCTCCTGCAAGTATCTGCAATCTGAATATTGGTGTGCAGGTTTAGAGCTGCAGAAAAGTGTGTTGTCAGCGTGTGTGAATAACAACAAAGTTATGACTGTGTGGGTGTACTCCTCATTTGCAGTGCATTACCCTAAGCTCTCTGCTGACATGCCACTGGGAGCGAGCACTCACTTCCACTAATCTAGATATCACTTACAAATGGACACGTTCTGCATGCTTTGCTGGATGTCCGCGCTCATATGTGACACCGCCCCATGTGTAACATAATCACTTCGGCATTCTGAACCACAACTAAGTCACAAATAAACCTTTCCCAATCCCTAGAGTGCGCAGAATGCACCAGGGGGGCAGGTCCTTTGGATTTCTGGCAGCCAAACTCTGGAACTCAATGCCATTGGATCTGAGACTCGAACCCTTAGAAGCAAGTTTCCGTAAAAATCTCAAGAACTGGCTGTTTAGGCAAAGTAAGTAGAACTGTCTGGTTCTTCAGACGACACGACTCTTCCTGACTGCGTACTGGTGCTTCTTCTATAGTGCGGGGACACTCCTTGGAGTAACCAAGCGCTTTATGAATGCTTTAACATAACATAACATTACAAGTCACAAATGCACATGAAAAAACATTTCTGAATTGATCAATTCCTTAATATATTTTAGTGTCTGAACTTATATACCATGCTTTTTTACTTTATAACTCTGATGTCATATTGTCAATAACCTGGATGCCTACTGTGGCATTTGTTTTGATTAATCAAACCTTGACACCATATTCAATTCCTGAAAACAATGTGGACTTATTTTAACCCTTTTGCCGCCCTCATCATAATGTTGAATAATTTTTTTACTGTAATGCTGATATTAGTTTAGTCCACACGTATGTCGACTGTGGTGCGGGGCAAAGCTACGTCTCTGAAATGGTAGGGCAAACTATTGTTTGGGAAAATTTGGCAGAGGACCATTAATCTTGATTAAAGAATGTATTTCCAACGTAACTTAAGATTTTTCATTTTGCAGTACTTCGTTTGATGAGAGCTCCAAACGTCTGCTCCATTCAACCCGTACACAAAATTCTAGAATCTTTTGCCAACTTCCAATTTTATACACTTTTCTATGTGTTGTTCATCTCAAAGACAGTCATAGTCCCATTGATTCAATGAAATATTTGCAACAAGCCACTTCGTTCATTGACAACTTACCACCCAAACAAAAGGTGATGCATTATGAATAGTTAAAGTACTGATATATTGTATAATATGTTTTGTAAAAAAACATCCATCTGAAAAATAACACTTTTATTAAATCAGCAGGGGAAAAAAGTTTGAATAATTTCTTGCTACATTGGCAGGAAAAGCTAATTTTGCGCCCAAAATGAAAGTGTGCTTGCCAGAGTTTCTTTGTTACAGAAAGTCAGTACCTTAATAGGGACCGCTTTCATATATTTTTCACTCTGAAATTCAAGATATAAAGACACATATTACTGTGGTTGCACAGTATCCTCACTACTCAATTTAGGATGAGTGTAAAAGGATGAGCCACAGACAGTGCTTATTTTGTGATAAAATAAGTGCCAGGGCCCTCGTCAGGAGGCCACTGCAGCTTGCACCGCCCATTGCAGGGGCCAGACAATACCAACACAGTTACGAACCATCACACTCCTACAAGTGTGACAGTTCAGACTATTCCAGTCCCCCAAAGCTATAAGAAAGACTTTGGCTGCAGGTATTAGTCCTTTTTAACATATATTGAATTAATAAACAACTGTTGTTGTGCTTATCTCTATTAGTCAAACTCCACCACCACGTGGCAGACTGTCATAAGTGCCAGTGTTGACAATTAAGTACTAGTGCTGAGCACCAAAAACCACTGGCTCAACTTAAGCACTGGTCACAGAGTATGCCACTGTACTCCGCATGCTTTTTCCCTGCATGCAATTACAACGTGGTCGTTACAACGACCGCATTGTTACAACGCATACCATTACCCCGCAAGTCCTAACAATTACTTGCTCTAGGGGGGGGCGCTGGATGTTGGAATAGTATAATCTACTATTCCAACTCCAGTATGTGCAACAGTAGGGAAGGTGTTGGATTTTAAATCCAACACCTTCTGCCCCCTCCGCAAGTCGTTGTTTCGACTTGCGGAGTAATGGTATGCGTTGTTACAACCCGGTCGTTGTAACGACCGCATTGTAATGGCCTGGGGGGAAAAGGATTCGTGGTAAACGATGTTTACTGTCACAGAGTGGTTGGATATGAAAAAAAACATTGTGCACTGAAACAACCATATACATGTATCTAGCAGTTTATTTTGTACCCTAGAAACAAAACTAAAGCAGCATTTTTTGAGTTTCTACAGTGGACAAAGGAAAAAAATAAAACACTGTTTCGATTACATTTATTGCTAATATTTTATATTTCATCTCCTGCATCACAGGAGAGGCATGCTACTCCATTGACATTTAAGCTGCAATAATCCCATCAAAAGGACGCAAGTTTATTTCTTTAAAACACTTCTATGGAAAAAAACAGAAATTTGGAAAGTTTGTGCAAGGTATTGTATGTTAGGTTGCATTGTGCGTAATTCATTACACAAAACAACCATGATAAATAACAATCTAGTTACAAAAGCAGAAAGTAAATTGTTGCGTATTGAAGAATTACATTGTTCACGATACTAAGTTACGTCACATAACTGTCACTAACATTCATGCATAAATATAATTAAATAAGAAACCAAAATCACACAAGCAGTAATCACGTGCAAATATCTGACACAGGCTGAATTTTAGCTTTAATTTTCAGTCTTGATGGTTTAGGGAGTTATCTGCTGTAATCTGTAAATTGTAAGTTCAAAGCCTGCATCAGTATTGCATCATTTTCACGTCAGTAAGTTGGGTACATTGAGTACCATTAAATAAAGAAAACTAATATCTGTTATTAATTGTTTGGGAATGGCATACATGAGATGCCACACACTGCTCTAGACAGGTGGCACAAAATCACTGCTTGTGGGTCAGTGACCAAACTCAATGTTTTTGTAAAGTGATCCCCCTTTCACTCATAAAATCAGTCTTACAGAATCGTATTAGATGCTGAAGATTTCCGGTCACTTTGGCTAAGAGGTTACTTTGAGTCGCAAATGATAATCTTGACTCAATGACAGATAGAACCGACAGCGTATATGGTTGAAAGAGAGAACAGGCAACACTCCCAACAAGCTGTTCCAATGGATGTTAACTCCAATAACAGGGCAGCACCTTGAGGTTCAAAAGAGAGGGTTGATCCATTATGACCTCACAAGTTATATGCCCATTGTACAGGATTCTGCGATATAGCCAACTTTGCAGTCAAACAAAATGCAGGTTTCCGAGAGGGCTGCCTTAATCAGGAAGCATTCTGATTTTGATCTAACAGTCACAACCAATGCCACTGAATAAAATCCAGATCAGCAGCCAAGCATTGACCTTGATTTTCTTAGAGTTAGACGCTGTCGTGCAGATTACCCTTGGCTGGAGTATTTCATGCATACATTTGTCATTGTATTGTATTGTAACATTTACATAGCACATACTGCCCCTATATGGGTTGCTGAAGCACTTGCCTGCTTGGGTAGCACAGTACACCATGCAGGGTGCGTGGTTGGAAGTGTGTTGTTTTTGTTTTGATCTTGTGTGGGTAGTGTATCCATGTCATGCATGACAACCACAGAGGTGCAGTTATTGTGTTATGGGACACAGCGCTTAGCAGTGTGATGGATGAAGAAGTGTGAGAGAGAGGCGTGCCGTTTATGGATTACAGTAAGCTGGCAGCTTTGCACAGTTCTGCAGGTTCCCTCATGGTATTTCTCATGATCATAGCACACTTAGCAGGTTACTGCACTGGGTTGTCAATTCTGAGATGTTTTGTTTGAAGTTTATGATCCTGAGCAGGCATAGGTTAAAGGGAGAAAGGGTGGTAGACCACAACTGTGATACAACTGTGCAGGGATAAAATATAAGCTTCGAAAGGAATGGGGAAAAGTGTCACCTCCATTAGTACACTATAGTCTATTTCAATCCTGTTAGATGTCAGCTCTCCCAATCTGACCTGTTGTCTTCTCCCAGAAAAACATGGGCTAATCCAATTCCAAACCCACCCCAACACCCATACTTGGTTCAGCCATTACTGCAACTAAATTTTAAATGCAGCATAGGGGTCAGATAGATGTTTACCTCTCCTTCTGGTAGTACTACTGGTAGAAAGAAATCAGACTGGTAGTCTGTCAACAGAACATCCTTTTCAAAGCACACTTGTAGCTACGACATGACTTCTTGTTGTAATTTTTTTAAAGGTATACTGCAATCGGATGGTTATTAGTTGGATCTTCGAAAGTCAACCACTGTCTTTTTAAATAAGAAGCTTCAATAGCAGATTTTAATAACCGTGGACAGAGTTTGGTGTGGACTACCAGAATTCCCATATCCAGCAATGGCTCTCCTAAGGAAATTAAAGATTACTTAAATACACTGGGGCTTATTTACAAGCCCCTTGCGCCACCCGTACGTCACTTTTTCCATGTTAAAAATGACGCAAAAGTGGCGCAAGGGGCTTGTAAATAAGCCCCACTGTCTGGACCCATAACCAAAGAAGATGATGAGAATGTTATAGCGCTAAGAAGCTGCTTCAAGCCATCGCTTGCGAAAGGGAAAAAAGCAACCATCGAAGAGACAGATCTTCCTTCACAAGTAAATCTGTCTTTTTCATCGGAGCAGACTTTTTTTTTTGTGTTATTCGAGGATCCTTTGTCTGAAAAGAATCACTAATTCACAAAAAAGCATATGTGGATTATTAACCACCACTGCACCAATCCTACATGTGCAAAGATCTTTATACGTTTGGGAAGCTCATCTGACATACTGTTGGCCAGTGTAAATGCATCAAACCCATATTTCTTTTGGGCAGAGAACTTCCCAGTAAGCTTGAACATGTACTTTAGATGCAACCTTGTCTTCTTTTTAGCAAGAACGTTTGCTTCTTTCCTTCTAAAACCCTGCTGCCTCTGTTGCATCTTTGCCAGGTCCTCGGAGAACCATTAATTTTATGCCCTCATTCTATCCTTTTCTTTCCGCTTCTTTAAGTGGGGTGTTTTGCTCAATGTTTCCGCAATGTTATTGTTAACGCAAGCCTTCAGCTTGTCCAAATCTCGCTTTCACTCTATCATATTCTCCCATGAGACAACCTTAAAAAACTTCTACAAACTTTAGAGGGGTGAACAGTTTCAAACTGCAAAGATCCATTTTCTGTGCTGGCTTTAACTTTTTCATAGGCTTTACAGACTCTAACTTGGAAACTCTGAAATTTAAAGGGGTCGCAGCACCTTGGAATTGTTCGCGCGATTCCTCGTTACACCCTGAACTACATAGGTAGTGAAATTGATGATTACAAAAACATGGCCAATGTAATTTCTGAATTGGGGATTATACCATGACTCTATTACAGCTAGACAAAAGTCTGCCATTGTGTTATATTATACTCATAGATGTTTCTTATACATGTTGATAGATTCCTCTTCATCTGACATCTCAACTGCTCTTTTCGAAGCATTTCTGATAAGTTCAATTCTTATGTGTGGTATCCTAGGTAAATGGAAGTCACTGTCTGGGGTGGTCAATGTTGAGTCAATGTTAAAGTGAGTGCATTACCATGTTAATTCCATGCTCCTAGGGAAGAGCACTTACATTCTGTCCCCCAGGAGCAAAATATAATGCAGACTTGTGATTGTTTCCATCCAGGACAGTGATTTCTGCAGATGCCTCCTAGGACATCCAGTCTAATGAGTCCTGGTTGAATCATGTCTCTTAACCAGGCCTTGCTTCCCTCCACAAGGCCTCCCAGGCTTGGCTCTTTTTTGGGGAAAGTTGGTGAGAATAATATGGTCACCCATCACATGGTCGCTAATATTCTTGTGTCTCACTGTGACCATTGGGTTCTTGAATTTTTAAAGGTTTGGTGGTGGTGGGGTGAGTACCAGATAAAATGTTGTCCTCAGCATTCTGTTTGGTGCAGATCCCCTGGTTTCCTCTGGTATGCTGGTCAGCAGTTGTTTTAATGAGAAATGGGCAAAGACATTGAAAAACATAGCAGCACGTGACCCTTTTGCTGCTGGGCAATTCTCAGAAGTGGTTGCAGTCCTTTCCAAGTCTCATGTCCAAAGACCAACATTTTGAGACTTCGCCGTTTATATGACAGGGATTGTGATAAGGTGGTCAGGATCACGCGACTGGATGTTTTCTTTCTCTAAAAAGCAGGGTTCTGGACTATCCCACCTCCTTTGCGGCCTCACAATTTCTTTCTTCTGTGATATCACTATGATTTCTAGATCTGCTTAAGATGGAGTTAGTGGGTCCGATATCCTGGGGCTATGTCTTTGAGGTTTCCCTAAGATGTGTGGCATATTGGGCTGGATGTCATCTACCATGATGCATATTAATATTCTCTGTTAGCAGATTGATTGGAAACTGGCAGCGTTGTCCCCCATGTTCTCAGCAATCTTGTTTCTTCTTTCACTCATTCTATTCTTACCTAGAATGGACTGTGCTCCTTGCTCACTGTTGTCCAGGGACTGGGGGCAAACAAAGAGCTGGAACTACCATTCACTCACTTGATGTTTAAAACACCCACATGAGCTGACTTGGGATAACCCCAGAGTTACCATACATTGAGCCATTGAAGCAAGAACTTAATTGCCAGCATCAAAATACAGGCCTTCATCCCTTTGCACCCCCTCTGCTCAGTTAATCAAAACCTGCTACAGCTCTCCTAAGCACACAGCAGTGCAGCGGGTAAGGAAGCTTCGCAATCCAATGGCCTGAGCAGTAGCGTATCAAGGATGACATGGGCCCGGGTGCAAGCAAGTAAAAAGACCCCTTGAGGCATCTGCTGCAACAGTAGTAGCTATGCCCATGGGCCTGAGCTGTGGAATGATTTCCGGATGACCATTTGTACTGAGTCTAAGCAACACAAAAAGATGATGGACGAAATGCTGAACATTGTCAAACATTCACCCCAGTCACAGATCTGGGTTAAATCGATAGTTTTTTTGCTCACCATGCCACCCCAGTTTGGACCCAGCAAATCAGTTGCGACCCTGATCCCCCTGGAAACAGTCCAGCCCAAACTGTCAGGCCAGGTCCTCCCTGGACCAGAAACAAGCATCTTGGGACCGGTTTCGGGGTAACACCCCTCATCAGCCAGGCTACCTTAAATCCAGTGGCGCAGTGAGCACGGGATCCACGTCTGGGCATACCCGTCCCACTAAGCAAGCCATCTTCAGAAGACCCCATCAAAACTTAATGGTTATAAATCATCATTGAACTCACTCCTCCAAACCGAAGACAATTAAAGTGATACAGTCCAAAGCCCAATAGGGGTCCACTTACTCACTCACTCCTTCAAAATGTCATTACAACTAGGCTAAAGTTCTTACCCAAATTAACAAACATCAGCACTTCGAAACATGAATGTGCTTTTATTGTTTTTCGAATTTGTGTTGTTGCTATGGTCATATTCTGATAGAAATAAGACTTGACAATAGAGAGGAGTGCTGTGTGGTCTCACTCTACTGAAGCACAGTGCAGCACCTTTACTCAAAATATGACTAGACAGACCACAGCGTTCTGTGCAGCAATGTTTCCTGGAGGGATTTATGCAGTTGGATGTTCTTGGTGGGATTGTGTGATCCTAGGGGAGGAACAGTGCAGGGGGCATTGGGTAATAAGCGAACTCCCAGAAACTAGCACCTTGTTGAATGTTCATAAAGCTTCCCAAGGAGTATTCCACACATGACTTTTGCACATAAACTAAGTGGAGGAAATAGTTTTAGCAAGTGTGAGCTTATTCAATGTTATGAAAGTCAGGGTTTGAATCCAATTCATTGTTGTATTAACGTGTGCTTACCTTGGGTTGTCCCCGTTTTATTGATTTTTAGGGTTTTATGCTTTTTATTATTGTAATTGATTCATTTGTATACCATTAACTCACTACTGCCACTACAAGGTGAACTGGTTGGTTAAACACCCAAACAACAGCATATTTTCTAGTGGTGTAAGGGAAGGTATCTTCTATAAGTGACTTTTTTCTGATTTGAATTTAAAAATGTTACTTGTTTCATTACACATTTATGCACACTTAGAGGGTCAATTAGAGCTTGTCAGAGTTGGAGCAATGGTGTTAATTGGTGATCCTCCCAGCTGCTAACCGGTTTTCCCCACTCTGTTTAGATTCAGGGGATGCACTGGGTCAGCTGACTCCACTGGTGTAAACCTTTGACCTGGCCCCAGGGCCATCATGTCACAGTGATCCCATCATGTTTAGGGCAGGGTGATTATCACTCATTTTCCATGTATGGACCGCCATGCAGGGCATGGCAGGCTCAAGTAGGAAAAGTGCGCAGTGCCCCCATGTAGGGTCGGATTGGCCTATAGGACCATAAGACTGGTCTGATAGGTCAGTGTGTGGGCCACTTCGTAGGCTGTTTGTGGGCTGGTGTTTTTGGTCACCTGGGCCGGTTGCTATGGTTGATTTCCCTGATATTACCACAAACATTTCCTATAGAAAACACAAATGCGGGCAGTCTCCCATACCTTGCAATACACCTATACATAGGGTCTTTTCAAGTTCAAAACTGCCGTACTTGTAAATGTGGGTCACTTTTTTAACCATTTTATTTGCTAATGGGGGCAACTTTTATTTTGGTGCCTGGGCCTATTTTTCACACAGTCTGACCCTGCCTCATGTGAAGGAAGAATTCATCCTGCATTTAGCGACATTGTGCTTCTTTATTTTCTGAAAACACACTCCCACTTTGGGAGTTTATATGCAGAAGACCAAGAACTTTGCCGTGTATGTGCATCAAGTGCAGTGCCCGCTCTGCAAAGTTCAATGCCATCAGTGGAGCTTAAGCAGCAGTGGCTTCACTGTGGAGCTCGGAATAAAGTGACTGAATGCACACCTTGCATCATGTTTAAGCCTTGCTAAATAGTTGTGGCGTGCAGATTTGGTGTCGTGCTCTGTCCCAAAAGCACGAATGTATGATATACGAACAATTTGTGGCGCATCCTCGTGAGCCACCAACACATCGCACAGCCTTTAGAACGAAGACATTTTCTTCCATAAGAATCCAAAGTTAACTTCAATACTCCAATTTAATCCATGTTTTTATTTGAACTTTTTTCCAAATTTATTCCATTCACCACAATGGCAGAGTAATTCCACTATTTCCAATGCCACAGACGTGCCCATCCAGGCCTTCACTGCAGCATGGGAATTCACAATTCAAACCAGGTAGCCTCCAATTCTCTCCACCCAATACATTTCGGGCTCTCTATAGCCCTTCCTCAGGGGGACTGTAAACATTAAAAAGAACCATAAATGTTCTGCTTAATTTCCCTCGAACTGAGTGTCAACAAGATAATTATACCATGATTATACTACGTCATATGATATTAATGCTTTGACGTTCTATTTTGCAATTACTCGATTAATATTCAACTCAACCTGCCCTTCTTACCGTAGTATTGTGCACAAATAAAAGAAAATAAATATAAACAAAATGCTACGTGACTAATCATCCCACCCGCTCTCCAATGGTCTCAATCCACCAACCCGTGCTGTTCTATACCTGCTTGCTCCTGGCGTCTGAAAATCGGCAGCGTCACTATTTCCTCCACTTTTCCTTTTCCACTTTCCACAATGGTGGCTGCACTCCAGGCAAAGAGATCCCTATTCTGATGGTTATTTCTAAATATGGTGGTCTGTCCTCTATCAGGGGAGCAGGAGGTGGTAGCCTCTAAACCACCCATTAGGCTCTAAATGAGCTCTTTAATCATGAGGATTGTCAGTCTGTGGACCACACGCCGGAGTAATCACATGCATATCATATGTAAATATTAATATATATATGTATATATATATATAGATATAGATATATATAGATATATAGATATATATACACACACAGCTTAATTAACTAAGCCCACCATGCAGCGACACAGACAGAAAAGGATGATTCAGGATTTTCCAAGACCTTTGACCAAATGTCTTTTATTTATTTATCCAGTAATCCAGTAAAACGAGCGTGTCAATATGATGTGGTCTACAACAATTGCAACAACTGACCACGACCGACGCGTTTTAGCAACCGCCTTCAACTGGGTCTCTATATATATATTTATTTAAAGGGTGGGAATAGGATATGAACGAGGGCATGATTCATAACAGCTTTCCCACAATTAAGTTCAACTTGGGAGAGGATGTGTCATAACGGCCAGAGCTGCTGACTTTGGAAGTGGGGAACCAGGTTCAAGTCTCAATTTCGGCTAAACATCCTGTGATTCTGGGCAAAATAATTAATCTCCCCATGCCTAAAAGAAAAACACAAAAAAAAAACCTTACAGCAATGGGCACAAATGGCAGATCCTAACTCACGCTCAAAATCTGCAGCCTTTTAGAACCAGGGATTATGGGAGAGCGTGGTGTTTTTAGCAGAGTACCAGTACTGGAGGCATTGAGAAGACCCTAAGCACCTACTTTCAAAGTAGCAACTTTGCGGGTGCTTACAAACCTACAGAACCTAATCACCCTTATACTTTCTAGCAGCGTAAGGGAAGGATTTCTACGTCTAAAAAAATGTGTGCGTTAGGAAAATATATTTGTAAAAATGTCAGTGCGCATTTATACCACACTGTGCCCTGACGATTGTCTGGCTGAGAAAAATCTTCAAGGGTACGTGTTTGTCTAAGACAGGGCTGGCATGGAAATCTATGGTTTGCATTCGTTTTCATGCATACCAGTGAGGTTTTTGAATCTCACAAAAGTCTGGACTTTATGCAAATCGTAGCATAAACGTCACCATGTTCAGATCTCTGACTTTATTCATTCTTTGCTTCCAAAAAAGTCACCTCCCCTTTAATCTTTAAGCTTTGTTGTCTGGTATCTTTGAATAACGTCTGAAGAATCACACCCATTCAGACTTGTACCTTGTATTTTAATGTTTTATAATATATTCATCCCATAATGCAGTGGAGGGCATGGGTGATATTTTGAAAATTGTTTTGATGTAATGCGAAACCAACCCACTTAACACATATTTTCATAACATTGTTTCATAAGATGTGTTGATTTCAAACTAATTAGCACAGATTTCACAGCATTCAGAAAAAGAAGAGCACTTTGTGAAGTACTTTGCAGTACTCTTCTATGCAGCCTCTCTTCCCATCGCATCTACTTTAACTTCTGCAATATCTTCTTCTTTGTCTTCATTTTCTAAATTCAAAATAAAATGCAGCAATCATACATTTTGTTAAAATACTTGGAACCTTCTCATTGCCTGTTCTCTTTGCTTAGTTTTGATTGAATACATTTTGACAGTCCCTGTAATAGAAGCTGGAAATATCTTAAGCACTTTAGTAAGATATAAGAGTCTGATTAACAAAACATCCTCATCACTTAAGGAAGACTTAATGGTCTGATTAACAAAACAATTTCAGCACTTAAGTAAGACTTAAGAGTCTGATTAACAAAGCATTTTCAGCAGTTAAGTAACACTTAAGAGTCTGATTAACAAAACATTTTCAGCACTTAAGAGTCTGATCAACAAATCATTTTCAGCACTTAAGTAGTACTTAAGAGTCTGATTAACAAAACAATTTCAGCACTTAAGTAAGATTTAAGAGTCTGATTAACAACACATTTGCAGCACTTAAGACTTAAGAGTCTGATTAACAAAACATTTTCAGCACTTAAGACTTAAGAGTCTGATCAACAAAACTTTTTCAGCACTTAAGTAAGACTTAAGAGTCTGATTAACAAAACATTTTGAGCTGTTAAATAAAGCACAGGAGGGAAAAATGTGGAAAATTTAGCATAGAGCATCTGATTCTAAATCGCAAAAATAGAATCACATATTTTTGCGCGAATAGATTTTGAGGAGTGCAGACATTTTTGTTAAAACCTCAATTTTTGCAGATGATAATGACGAGAAGTAGGTGTTTCTAAGAGAGTGTTAGTAAACCAGTCCATTCTAATGAGGTGAACGGCCAAAAAGTTGCATTTTTGTGGGTATTCACAAAGAATTGTAACACCTTTCCCACAAGTATCTACAGTTCTAAACTTGCACATAGGTGATCCAGTTCCAAATGGAGCAGAAAATGTGGGAAAATGTAGTGAATCCCTCATTTTCACTGACGGTGTGATGGAAGTGAAAGCCTCATAAAGAGAAGTATTCCATATGATGAATAAAGTGGAAAAAAATTCGGATGAAATATCACCAATTTTAATCCTTTGCATGTGTGTTTTCCACAATTTGGAAATTTCCACCCTACGAGGACTAGGAAAAACAGGGCACCTGAAATGTCTCTGAATGTCATACATTTATATGTGTAAATTCTGACAGTGGCAGTCAACGCAAGTGTATTTTTAGTTTTTTCACGAACCATGTAAACAGTCTCCTTACAGCGAGGAGGAGACCTCAAATTTTAGGATTTGTATGTGAATCGCGCCTCATGCGATCATATATTGATGTACTATTCACCACTTTATATTAGCAATGAGGAATGGATATCTTCCAGAGATTAGCGCTCTACCTCACATGCCAAGTGCTTTGGTTTAGAGCTGAATATTTCCAGAGAAAATGATCTTGTGTGTTATTTTTAATCAAACTACCACGAGTTCATACTTCCTCCTGCCTGCAAATGCCCAGGCAATTGTATTGTGTCTTTTTTCTGCTGAGGACCAATGCATATATGTACATTTCAGTAAATTTATAGAAAACAGGATATTGAAAACACAGTAATGTTAGAGAGAGACATTTGATGTGAGTGTTCTTTTTTCTTTTGCGCCCATTTTTGACACCAACTCCCATTAGTATGTGAATACAAACTGCACCTTTTCTGTGTTATGCGAGGAGGGACTCATGTGGGCTTAACACCAAGGTTTTCTCCCTTTGGAAGCTACATAGCCTATTTACCACTAATCTTGGGTTCCGGTGTAGTGTGATATTTGTTGCAAAGCGCTTCGTGAGGGGTAGTAAGCACTATATAAATACAATTTACACTTAGAATTACATAGGCGCAAATAATGGTTACATGTTGTTCCCTTTTTTCACAATTAGGCCTAAATAGGGTGCTGCTAAATAAATCTGCACAAAACAAGATTAAAGCAACACAAGTTGTGGTCGTGCTTGTCAACTGAAGCCCACGCTGCACTTTAAAATAAGCTTGCAATATCTTTTAACTTCCTCTGCAGTACGAGAGTTTTGTTTTGTTGCACAAGGCATTTTATTGAGGGGAAAATTGTTTTTAATGGCTGCATCTGTTGGAACTTCCTGATGCCAACAGACGCCTTCTGATTGGATAGGGGGAGCCAATCAGAAATCCGGTGGGTGGAGCCTGTCAGACCTCATAGCCTTCATATGTGTAAGCAGCATGGTCACGCAGCGGACACACGCAGCGGGTGCACCAAAGGCAAGCCCGTCTGCATACATCTGGATCGCAGCCAGCCCCCCTGTCCATGACACCCCATGTAAAGCCCATTCATTTTCTTCAGCTTTCTTGAAATCTCTTAAGCATTTTACTCCTCACTGTGGCTACACTTGGGACCCATCTCATATTGAGGGCCCACTATCTTGCATTATGTGCAAAGGCGAGTTTGGTCTGCTAGTAGAACTGTCATTTGCTACTATGAATGCCCATAACCACAATACCAAGCCATTAGTAGGTTGGCTTATTAACGCTCGTTCCTTGAGCAAACATGCCCAGCAGGTACATGACTTGATCAAGGACCTCCATTTAGATTTTCTGTTCATTACAGAATCAAAGTTTAAAGAATGGTGTAACCCCGATATTGCTCTAACTCTTCCCCCGGGATACACTATTCTTAGGGGCGACAGAAAAGAGCTTTACGGTGGTGGCCTTGCCATAATTTTCCGCAATCCACTCAATGCTGCACTTCTGAGTTAAACTCCTTAAAAGAAGCAGAAAGTCTTGGCTTCTGTTTTAAGATTAGCCCCACCCACTCGTTTGCAGGGGCCCTTATCTACCGTCCGCTGGCCCCTGGATGTATTTTCTTGGCCTCCTTGGGAGAAGCGCTGGTGCCCTTTCTACTTCAATATGCTAGTTTTACTATACTTGGAGACTTTAATTATCATCTAGAGATCAGCAGTAATCCTGAAGTTTCCAACTTTCTTGATACCCTAATATCTTTGGTCTTAATCAGTTTGTAACTTCCCCTACGCATATTGCTGGACACACCCTGGATGGGGTTTGTTCTAACAACCCCTCTCCGGTAGTAGTAGTGCCTATTCCCCAGGCCTGGTCAGACCACTACCTAATTCCCCTCAGACTTCTAGCCAACTCATACAGTCCTCCCCAGCCCACCACATCCTCGGGCCCTCACAATCTACGTAAATGGGATAAGATGATGGCTGACCCCTACCTAATCCCACATCTATCTTCCTCCGCTCTGACCCTCACAGGAATCTTAATGGAAGACCTTAGTTTATTGAATAACCGGATTACCAATACAGTTTATGAGTTAGCCCTTGCTGCATCTTCTAAGAAGCACAGACCCCATCCCTCAGCGCCATTCATTCACCTTGACCACAGCAGAGCAGCAGCTGCTCTGCAAACAATTAGAATGTAAATAGCGACAATCATACAATTCTGAGGACCTGCAGCACTTCATACTCAGAGCCTTCTCTGGTGCGGATCCTAAGATCTGGAATTCTCTCCCACCTAAAATTCGCAGAATCCCCTATACGGCGGCATTCAAACATGAAGTAGAACCAATCCAAATGAACAAGTTTCTGCCTTAATTGGTTCATGCCTTGCCTGTTTGCGAAATGTTTTTTTTTCTCTTCTCTCCTAACAATTGTATTGTCTATGTTTCTCTGCCGTACCTTATTATGTAACGTTTTGCTCGCATCTATGTACAATTTTTATTAGCTCATCACGCTAGCCTCCCTTACCCTCTCCTCAACGTCCCCTTACTTTGTTCCTCCCTCCTTTACTGTGAAGCGCTCTGATATCCTTCGGGGTCTTGTTCGAGCTATACAAAACTTTAAACAAATAAATAAATAGAAGCACAGAAAGCATACCATGCCCAGTTTAAACCAGCAAAAAAAGCTTACTATACTGCCCAGGTTGAAGAAGCCCAATCTGATCCTAAAACTATTTTTAACATCTCTAAATCCTTCCTTCAGCCCAGGGCACCTATTAGGGACATTCCCTCCTCACAATCCCTATGTGATCAGATTTCCTCTAGTTTTGAAGAGAAAATACATGCCATTCAACAGGGCTTCCCAATCTCCACTCCTCTCATTGACTGCAATCTACTGGATGGCCCCTTAAAGGGAGGGAATGCAGCTTTGACAGCCTTTCAAGAGATTTCACTTTCACAGTTATGTCAAGCCATCCTTTCATGTAAATCAGGTTCTCCCAATGACCCCTGCCTCCCTGCCATTCTTCACAAGGTCGTTGATATTGTAAACCCGTTTATCAATAAAATTCTTAACGCCTCTCTATCCATGGCTCATGTCCCTTCAGATTGGAAATTGGCCGTGGTGAAACTCCTGCAAAGAAAATCTCTTGGAGATCCCGCCACAGTGTCCAACCTCCGCCCCATCTCACTGCTCTCGGCACTAACTAAAATACTTGAAAAAATTGCCAATGGCCAACTAGCTTACTTTTTGGAGAATGCTAATGTACTGCATCCCCAGCAATCTGGTTTCCGCGCCAAACATTCTACAGAATGTTGCTGAAAGTTTCTGGAACTATAAAACTGACCCTGGACGCGGGACATGATGCAGTGCTGATCCTTTTGGATCTCTCCATCATGTTCAATACCATCTCACTCTACAGACTCCTCCAATGAATCAAGGACTGTGGCATATCCCATAATGTCCTGGCCTGGATTGAGTCCTTTTTTAACAGGCAGGAGACAAGTAATCAAATTTGGACCTTTTTCATCTACAGAAAGACCAGTTACATCAGGAGTTCCGCAGGGCTCATCACTCAGCCCTGCATTATCCAATATATACATGGCCCCCCTGATCTCCCTGATAGCATCTTTTGGAATCACCACAACATTGTACGCTGATGACACGCAGCTGATTTTCTCATTAGACAAAGGGTCTTTTGGTACAGAAGTTAATTTCCGAAACGGTCTGACTGAAGTTGTCTTGTGGATGCAATCTAACCACTTAAAATGCAACACAGAAAAAATTTGAGATCTTGCTATTTGGCAAGTCCAAATGCTTCTCTCCACTTCAATGGTGGCCAAGCTCTGTACCTCCCCCCGCCACAGTGGAAGTAGCATGATATCTAGCAGTAACATTTGACACCTCACTCTCCTTCCGCTCCCAAGCTCTTGCTGTGGCTGGGACATGCTGCAACTTAATTAAATCCCTAAGAAACCTTTTCAATTTCCTTCCATTGGCCGCGACAAAAACAGTTGCTTTTGCCCTTATTATCTCCAGACTCGATTACTGTAACAGTCTCTACGCAGGATACTCAAAATATATACTCCACAAACTTCAGATGGTGCAACACGCGGCAGCCAGACTCGTGCTGAAACTCCCCAGGTGGAGTTCCGCTTCCACTGCTCTAAAGACTTTGCATTGGCTACCACTACATAACAGGATCCTCTTCAAGATCCTGTTACTGGCCTTTAGAGATTTCAAAGCCACCAGTCCTAAATAATTGACGGCCAGAGTCACGCACCATACAGCCCAAAGAACCTTAAGATCCTATGCACATGAATCTTCTTAAGCACCCCTCATTCAGATTAAAACCCGAGGTGGCAAATCCTACTCGGTACTAGTATCCAAGGCATGGAACCAGCTCCCCAGCCCTTTGCGGTTCATCGAATCGGAAGCCCTCATCAAAAAGCATTTAAAAACCTGGCTCTCCTAGCTCCCGATGCACTCTGTCACTCCATTAACTAATAAGATCCTCTCTTTTCGGTTCCCTTTCATCTGGATTTTTCGATTTTATATTTGCTGCGCCAGGATGCTCCCTGGGAGTGGCAGTGTGCTTTATAAGTGTATCATCCATTGATTCAAGTTTCTTCAAGCCCCCAGTGCTTCTGCAACTGTAGGGCGCCATGCCTCAAATTACATATCATTTGCAGGGTCCCGGTCTGCACCAAAGTGCAGTCTTATTAGGTACAATTGGTGCAGGCCATAACCGTGCACTCAAATCCATAAGCCCCTGCTCTCTGAAAGGAAGGCATGATCAAATAGTTTATTGCACAGCAGTTCTTTAACAACCACTTCATCTTTTATTGTAGGCCCCTCTAGGGGACAGCGATCCTCTCACCACCACCCACAGGAACAGGTGCCCGGTGACGTGGGAGGACAAAAGATCCTTTGCACCCCTTCCCAAAAGGGACTCTTAAGGGAGGCTCTAACCATGCCCCACTTCCTAGACTGCTTCCGAAGAGCCTCTTTGCTCCTGCATCCTCATGGTATAATGGTGCAAGTGTATGGATAATGGCATTTTCTCCTATGGATTATGCCACAACTCCACGCAAATGAGGAACCACACTTTTATTACAAAAGCAGACACTGAAGTATCTGCAGCCCCTTCTGTAGCACTATCTATGCTTCCCCATCGGGCAAGAGCAGGGCAGCTCCTAGGGTTTAGAAAAGGACGTGAAGGAATGGTTTCCTGACAGTTGCCAAGGACACTGGTTCACCAAGATAGCAAGAGTACCACAGACTCCCAGTGAGATGAGAGCTTGTACCTTTAACCTTTCAGTGGCTTTGCTACTAGGGTAATAGGAAAAGGGCAATATGAAGAAACTCCTTTCTGTCCGGGCCAGTGATGGTCTGGGAGCTAAAAGCTGCTCTGGAAAATGTGTTCATACTGGCCTCGCACTGTACGAAAAGATGGGGGGGGGGGTATGAATTTAAAACTTTTGAATCATCTGTCTGGGGTGATCTGCCACCAAACCCTTTGTTGTTAAAATGTGCTTTCTAGGAAACAAACCTGTAGGGTAGGAGCAGTTGACCTGGTGGTTGCTATGTTTATATTTAAGAGCTTCATGATGTGTTTCAAGCTTCAAGAACCAAAACAAAGGTGGGCATGGAGGTGAGGAGACTGAACATGAGCAGAAAGCATTGGCAGACCTAAGGGAAGAGTAGACTTCAGTTTCTTCTTGTAACCAGCAGACCTGAAAGCTTAAGTAACTAGATGTCTTTCCCCTGTAACGCGTACTTGAGGGTTCATTATCTGTTTCATTACTCTACAAACATCATTTATTGACTGCCTTTATGACCACGTAATGTTTTACAAATTTGTAAGGATTTTATGGATTTTTTTTTCTGTTATGCAATGGTTTTAAGTAACTAAGCTAATAAACTTGATTAATGAATGTAACAGGTATGAAACAGCGGAAGGATCAGACAGCGGGCATGTTGTTTCAGTAGCCAGGTACTAAGGCTGAAACAGAAATGTGGCAACACTCTAGGGCATATTTTTACATCTCGGTAATAAGTTTTACAAAAGCAACTCAAAGAGAAAGGCCTTATCCTAATGAAGCTTTGAGTCTACAGTATCAACGGAAAATGTTCTAGGATAGTTTTCTGTGAATAACTTACTTTTATTATATATTGTATTGTGTCATATAGTGATAGTGTGTCAGTGTAAAGTTGAATTCAATGCAGAGCAAAGTCCTCATAGTTTCAGAGTATGTATTCATAGATGAAAAAGCTCACAGCCTATACCCGATGCTCCATCCACTCCAACAGGTGCTTGCCTCTTACCGTTGTGGTCATCACAGCGAGCAACGAGCATGAGTAGTGAGCTCTGAGAACATTCTAGAACACTTGCATAGCACAGTAATCGCAATTAACACACTAATGAGTATGGTATGGGTGATCAGCGGCGGCCGGTACAGGTAAACGCGGTAGGGCGGTGTAGCGGGGCAGGGGCGGGGTTGGGTGGGAGGGAGAGGAAGTCGTCAGACTACAGAATAGGTATAATTAAATAAATAAATAATACCTATTCCGTCCTCTGTCGGCTTCCCCCCTCTGCCGCTCCCTGCCTCGCCCAACAGCGCTTACCTGTGCTGGCAGCCGCTGTGGCTGGTTAACACTATAACATATCTCCCCACAATAAAACTAAAGACAATTTGCTAATGTTAATAAGCACCATAGATAAGAGCCTTAAACTGGGAGTTTACATAATCTTCCAAGTATCTGGCCGCATGTGAAACTCTCCCAGAACAATGAAGCACAGGGTCACTCAAATCGATTTCTGCTTCTTGTTCATTCACATTGTTCAACACTGCTTCCAGCAGTTCTCCAGGAATCACGGGTATCCCATGTTGTACAACTTTTCTTTCTACTTCAGCTCCGTCTGTCAAACCATCAGCTGGGTCTCTGTCTCCAGTCAAGTCCATTGCCTCACTTCCACTTCCGGTCCTGTTATCTTTAGGTGAAAGCCTGCCAACTCCATGCAGTGAACCCAGATTATTCCACTATTCTGGAAAAAATCTCCTCAATCTTTGCCATACTTCTTTTACCGACTAACTCGCCATTCCCAAGGCTCACGGCATTTTGGTCACTTTTGTAACGTGTAGGTGGAAGGAATTTTGACTGCACCTTACTCAGTACTTCTGGCTTCTGTACTCTCATTAGAGCTTCAATACTTAGATCACATGCCTTAATGTAATGCTTGCTTTTGTATCTACTCACTACTGTATCTCTTGCCCTCTCTTCACATTGTCTCTGACTTCCTGCTAATCGTCATTACGCTACCATGAGCAGCAAAAATCATGCATAGCAAAGGGCTCAAGCTTCTTTAAAAGACTGTCTCTGTCCTTGTGATGATTTTCAGAATAGATAGGAACTGACCTATCCCTCCTGGCTTTGGAGAAATTGAAGTGATTGTGATATTAGCAGAGCCGGACTGGCTGTAGCGGGCACCGGGAATTTCCCTGGTGGGCCGGAGGGATGGGGCCGGTTTTGTCACAGGGGGCCGGTTTTGCAGCAGTGCTCGTAAATCGGCCCCCTGTGACAAAAACGGTAACTGTGCTTCTTGCTAGCACCCCCCCTCCCAGGGCCGATCGAGCAGCAACCTGCCAGGGCTAGTTGTTGTTTCCCGTCCGGCCTTGGATATTAGTTTGCATATCGGGCAGAGTCAAATGGATGTTTGGCTCCCTTAAAACACTTTGTTCCATTTTGTACCTTGGTGCTGGTTCAGGGCAGTAAACCTAATCTGCAGAACATAGGTCTTGGGCATTAAGCGGCAAAGTGGACGCGCAGTCTGAAATACATCAACTCATTCACTATGACGGCTGATTAAAGCCTCTGGTAGGTCAGTTGCCTACAGATTGCATGAGATCTTGTCCATGCTGCTGTGCCTAGATTTCTTAGGGACTCGGATCCTTAATAACTATATGTGTGTCTAATGAAGCAGGACTATTGTGTTTTAATCCTGGTGAAATTATTATGGTTTTTTTTCAATGGGTGGGTAAGGTTGGATAACCTTCATGAACAAGTGTGACCTATGTTTCTACAACTGACTTCTTTAGGCCCTTTCCTCACACATTAGGTGGCACGTTCACCTTTAAATATACCTAGAGATAAGGAATGATGAATTCACTTGGTGCTTGCTCAAGTACCTTTTGGGATGAATATCCAGAACTAAAATTACATCCTTACGTATCCCTACCTCTCTGGGTTATTCAGACTTGTTGTTGCTGCCTCTGTGGGTCATTCAAGGTTATTGTGGCTGCCTCTCTGGGCCATTCAAGGTTATTGTGGCTGCCTCTCTGGGTCATTCAGGGTTATTGTTGTTACCTTTCTGGGTCATCCAGACTTACTGTTGCTGCCTCACTGGGTCATTCTGCGTCATTGTGGCTGCTTCTATAGGTCATTCAGTGTTATTGTTGCTACCTCTCTGGGTCATCCAGACTCATTGTTGGCCCCTCTTTGGGCCATTCAGGGTTATTATTGCTACCTCTCTGGGCCAGTCAGGGTTATTGTTGTTACCTTTCTTGTTCATTCAGACTTACCGTTGCTGCCTCACTGGGTCATTTGGCGTCATTGTGGCTGCTTCGATGGGTTATTCAGGGTTATTGTTGCTACCTCTCTGGGTCATCCAGACTTATTGTTGCTGCCTCTCTGGGTCATTCAGGGTTATTGTTGCTACCTCTCTGGGCCATTCAGGGTTATTGTTGTTAATTTCTGGGTCATCTAGACTTACTGTTGCTGCCTCATTGGGTCATTCGGCGTCATTGTGGCTGCTTCTCTTGGTTTTTCAGGGTTATTCTTGCTACCTCTCTGGGTCATCCAGTTTTATTGTTGCTGCCTCTCTGGCTCATGCAGAATTATTGTTGCCCCCTCTCCGGGCCATTCAGGGTTATTGCTGCTACTTTTCTGGGCCATTCAGGGTTATGCCACAAACTGTAAAGGAAGAAACCGGTGAGCTAGGAGAGCATAGGGTGGATGTGCCTGGATGGATGAAATGAGCATGGTGTCTGAAGTACGGGGTGTGGGAGAAGTCTTCGGAATTATAGGCCTTCTCGACAGTACCACCAACGTGAACCTTAAGGGGCCAACACTCAGCATGCTGATTCATTGAACGCACCGCACAGGGAGAGTTGGGGCTCATGAGCTCCACAGGATACACAATGTGGCCCTCATCAACCACATTGCACGTGAATCTGGTGTATGCTTAACCAGTCCCTTGTGCCAAAGGTAAAAGATAAAGAAGTCAAAAGTGTTATCATTATTAAAAATGAGGCATCTCACACAATTTAAACTATGCTTTTTTAGACTCATACGCATAGAACATCACAATGATACCGTCCTTTTAGCTTTGAATATTTTTTATACATAGAGGTTATTTACTAACCAGCTGTGAATCTGCAGTTGCTATGCCTGTGTGTGCACACAGCAGAAGTGGTAAGGTCTATGAGAGGAGTCATTTTAACAGACAAGTGAACCACTTTGTGTCATGTGTTCGTTCGGACCTCAACATTGCAATATTTGCTCCTCTGTATATGGATGTCGGCCGCATTCACCATAGCATCTTTGTGGGTTGAAGCCCTTCAATGGACTACAGTGTTATGCAACACATGATCAATGTACAGCACAGCATAAAGTTTAAACTAGAAGTTGTGTTTTGTGAGGTCCCATCTTGAAGTATGCACAGCAACCTATGAAGTTTGTGTCTTTGCTCCTCTCCTCTTTATACCTTCCACCAATGGAGTGAGCTTCTGAGATCAAAGGACCAACACAGCACAGAGTGGTAGGAAGTTTATTCCAATACGTTTGTACACAGATGATGCGTTCCTTTTGTCTCAACTCCAAATGTCTTGAAGAAACTGATTGGCTCTTACGTTACATTCATGGATTGCTTGGACTATGTACAAATCTTTCCAAAACTTTTATACCTGATATTGTAAATAAACCAATGATTTACATCTCATATTGTATAAAAGACACTCATCTGTATAGGGCGAACAGCATCTCTTACCACGCATGCTAAAACAATGCTTGGCTTAACAACGCAGTCAATACCACAACTGTGTCATTACCATGAGTTCCATTCCCGTATAGGGCCCAAGCCTTCTCATATTTGGACCTCGTGTTCGAAAATAATTTTAAAAAATGGTCTAATCAGTTAAAACAAATGAAACAAATGTAATCAAGCCACAGGAGTGGTATTTGATTTTGCTTCTAGATTAGGGGGTGAGTTCCTAAAAGGTATGATAAATATTCACTAGAAGAAGTGTATGTCTGATGCAACATGTGAAGCAGGGTATTGGGCCATGTCAACACAAACTGGTTGTGGAGAGAAGAGTACAGATTGTGCAGAATATTATTGGGGCTTCTACAGAGCTCGTTGTTTCTCCCGTCATGAGGAGTAGGGTCTCATTTGTTTAGAAGATACAATATTCAGGAGGGTGTTTGGAATGTTACACCCCCCCCCCCCCAATAAATGTATTTTCTGATGAATAGTGGAGTACAGGAACTTTCAGTCAGGTATGATGAGGTGTCTGTCAGATTTCACCTGGGATTTTTGCATGCACACACTGACAAAAACACACACAGACTCTCTCTTATCTCTCTTTTGAAAGCTCTAAACAACGCTGATTATTTTACTAAATATTGTGTTTCTCTCACAAAGTACTTCCTCCAATCCACATTCCTCTCCCTTTCCACTGTCTCTAATGCCGCTTTCATGCGTCCTGCTTGTTGCATAATGTATTTTAACATCATATACTAGCGTGACTGTCTGTAAATCTGAAGCTCACACCCACCCCAACCTTACTGACCAAGCTACGCCCCTGACAATCATGTTAACTGCATTGTTGTTGTGGATCTCTGTTTGGGAAACCTGGCTAGGGACATCATAAAAGCCTTTTTAAGCATGGCGGCTACAGGTAAAATTCAATGCCTAAATTATTTTTAAAATCCTCTGCATAGAGCTGGATCATCCAGAGCTTTTTGACAATTCACCAAAAGGATAAGGCCTGGGCAAAGAAAGTGTTTAATGAAAGGAAGCAGTTATTAAGAGAATTGTCAGAGATTGGAAAATCCAGTGTTAGAGCCTATTGGCCATCAAAAGAAGCCTTTTTTGATAGAACCATAGTTATTCTGGGTTTCTTTCACCTACAAACAAAACCTCCTAGTGAGTTACAGAAAGGGAACTGTTCGCCATATGCTAACGTTCCCCAAGGGGTGGGTGTTTTTGTGGGACCCCTATTATATGTCCTTTAGATTGTAAATCTACGCAAATTTCTGTGAGCCTCTTGTTTTTCTGCTGTGTTATAAAAATGTTTACACTAAATTTCTCCTATCTGTTTTGACAAGTCCTAAATGTAGGTGCAGCAGACCAGCCTTTCTTGTCTTTTACTACTATGTACTGCGTTAGTTTGTCATGCAGTAGCCAGTTATTTAGGCTGTGCCGTGAAAATAAGAAGTTCAACATATGTTTTTTCATCTTGTGCATTTTTTAGAATAATTATTTTATTGCATTGGATACATTTCTATTTTTATGATTAATTGTCAAACTAAACAGCTTTTTAACTTTGACACTACTTGAACTCCTGATTCATGGACATAGTGTTGATGCTATCAGAGCAGGGACATTTTATGCTGGCGTTTGCTAATGATTAGCTTTAATGACTTGTGGTGTATTATACGTTATCAGTTTATCTAGTACATTACTTGCACTACTGGAATTCAAAATTTCACTGCACTTGCTACAAAACACTATGGGCCCGATTCACAAAGGTAAACTTAAACCTGAAGTCCAACTTTAGACCTGAAGTCTAAGGGCCTGATTCACAAAGGCAAAGTTAGCCCAGGGGGTGAATTCCTTCTGGGGCCGTATTACAGATTATCACTGTTTGCGCCCGGCGCACCTTTCAAAAGGTGCGCCGGGCTCAAACAGTGATAATACGCCCCATTATGGTGTATGTGCTGCCCCCAGGGCAGCTGCGAACTCGCGCTGCCCCCCAGGCTATCGGTATTATAGAAGGGGACGCACAAGCTTCTGCGTCCCCTTCTATAATACCAAAGTGCCCTGGGGATGCGCAAAGCAAGCGCAAATGCCTGTTGCGCTCCCGGGGCACCATCTGTAATATGGCCCCAGAAGTCTAACTTAGACCAAAAGTCTAACTTTACTACTCTTCGGTATCCACAAAGGTAAGTTACTACTAGTAACTTTACTCCTAGTAAAGCTACTAGTAGTAAAGCTACTAGTAGTAACTTACCTTTGTGAATACCGTAAAGTAGTAAAATTAGACTTTTGGTCTAACCTTACCTTTGTGAATGAGACCCTAAATGAGCCCTCAGCTGTCTTCACTTTGATCTTGATAGATATAAATCTGGCCTTGAATGGTAAACAAGTGGTAGTCTTTAGTTGGTGGTTTGTAGCAGCCACTTGCTGCTTTGCATATGAGTTGGTCATGCCCAAAAACAATAAGGGTGATTAATTATTCTAGGAATGGCTGCCCGGCAGGCCGGTGTTTGAAAGTGGTGAATCTTTAGATACCTGACGCCCTTCCTGTCTTTATAGCATGTATCAAAGCTGCATCAAAAAGGGATGCATTTGTAAAATACATAGTGAGCTGTGTCTTCATAACATGCAATTATCAGTCATTTCATGGATGTTATTCACGTGTTTATAAAGGCTAGCGATAGTGCTGATTTGAGGTGTACATGTGGTGATGGATGGATGGATGGATTGATGGATGGATGGATGGATGGATTGATGGATGGATGAATTGATGGATAGATGAATTGATGGATCGATGGATCGATGGATCGATTGATCGATCACAAAGTGGCCAACTTGCAAATAGGTAAATACATTTAGAGTCTAATATGGAATCAAAATTCTACAAGAATTTGAAAATTATTCTCTACAAAATGTATCCGCCTGTTTTCACTTATTTACTTTTCCACGGCTCTCATCAAGGCAAGTTATATGTATCAGTTTCCGAGTTTAATGTAAAGCGCTCCAGTACACTAGTGGCTAGGCATTTGCTTTGGTGGTTTGATGCCCTCTCTGCCCAATAAGGGTAATAACATCACCCACCTTGTTTCTAGGCCCACAGCAGAGGCCCATCCATAAAACAGTGCTGAACAGCGCATGCGCGCAGCGTTCCAGCTTTTCTGTGCGTGCGCAGCCTTGTGAGGAGGCACACGCGAAGAGTGGGTTTCTGTTGCCCGCAAGAGCGCCCTCTGGCGATTAAAGACTGGTATTACAACAGTTGTAGTTTGAAAATGTAGGAAAACTGTTTTCAAAAAGTATTATGAAAAATAAATTTCGTGCATTCACTTAGTATTTTGTGAAGTCCTTGTTCACTGGATCACCTTATAATTATGCCCTTTTTTGTATGCTTTTTTATTATGCATTTTTCAGAACTATATAAGTACATGTGTGACGTTTAAAGGTACTAAAGGTATTCGGATGTACTAATGTGTCGTTTTGAACTTATAATTAGTTTTCAGTTGAAAGTGGCACGCACTTACTGCCAGCTTTCACCGGGTGTGGGTAGTTCCGATAGTAAGCTTTAATGCAGTAGTTATTTGGGGGGCATTGGAAGGCTGAGTAGGAGGCTTCTCGCGCCCAGAGACACCTAACTCGGCTATTCGAGCACTAAAGGCTATCAATAGCAGCGGGTAACCCGGCATACATAGCGTGTCATATTTTGCTTTGAAAAAAACGAGAAAAAATAAATTTTAGGGTACCACAACATAGTGACTTACGGCAGCTGTAAGCGACAGATGCTCTGAGCTAACACTCGGAATCCTGGACCCAAACTTTAGTAGTTGGACACTTGGGGGACAAAGGCACGAGCTGCCGACTTTGGAACTGAGGAATCGGCTTAGAGTCTCGGCGTCAGCTCAAAATCCTGTGATAATTGACAATTCTCTTGATGTCCCCCTGACTAAAAAAAATGATGTAATGTAACTGGTGCTCCAAAACCTTCGGATGGAGGTCGAGCTATTTAGAATTGCACAAAAATAGGTGCCTGCACCAGGAAGGTTCTGGGCCTCTTTACAGTTGTTCATACTGTATGGGTTGCTCCCCCATATACTACATAAAGGTGGAACCGCAACTTAACAACGTAGGGGCTTATTTACAAGCCGCTTGCGCCACTTTTGCGTCATTTTTAACATGGGAAAAGTGACGTACGGGTGGCGCAAGGGGCTTGTAAATAAGGCCCGTAGTATTTAGAATCAAGTACAGTGAAAAAATGATTCGAAAGCAGTGCGGGTAGGCGCTACAAAACAGAAATAAAGTGTGAGCAACGAGAAGCAATGGGCTGATTTATTTGCCCTTAGTAAAGCCCGCTGAAGAGATGCGCAGGATCACGTGTGGGTCCGTGTGGCCTTTAGTAAATCTAGGTCATGGCGTAGATTCCATTACTTTACATTTACAAATACTACATTTGTTTTAACACGTGCTGGTTTGTGACGTTTATTTCGCGAGGCTGAAAGTGGATGTAATCCGTGTCCAGCGGCATTTTTAAAGGGTAGCTGGAAGCTTTAGCACTTCGAAATGAACTTGCCTTGGCGGTCCTCTATATTTGTCAGTGAAAATGGCATGCAAAACCCTCGGGGGAGGGAGGGCGTGAAATGTTCCACTTCAGCCGCCAATCCAGACTCAGTGTTGCTACACTGCGCATGCGCGAATAATCCGTATGGCGTGTGAGTAGCTATATGGGCGCCCTATTTACTTCTCTGCGCATCCACTTCCTACACAAAGCTTGTTCCCAAGAATGAAACTGCTCACTAACATTAACTGCGCATTATGCACTATGAGCTTTGATATTTTTTAAGAAATATTTGGAGGGCCCACTTTTACATAAAGGTGTATGCTCCGTTTCGAATGGCAGGTCAAGCTACCCGAATGCTAAACAAAAACTTTAATTAAAAGAAAACATTTTTAATGATATTTGCAAACTATCATTGCGCCGCGGGGTGGTGAATAAGCTGTTTGTGCGATAGTGTAACCGCCTTTTAAGTTCAATACTCCAACCTAGAACCAAATGGAGAGGCTTCATGCTGGCGTGTGAGTAATCCAAGATGGTGGACGCTGAGGTGCCACCGGAAATGGGTCAGGGAGCGACCTGCAGGCTAGATCTGTGACAGCAAGGGCAAATGACAGGCTATCCTTTTCAATCTGAGGATCATTATGTTATTGCGTATAGAGACATCCGCATGGTCTTGTTTTCGAGGTCATAGTAGGTTTGCCTTTATGTTCACCAGGTTAGTGGCCGAAGAGCCGAGACTTTTGCAAAAAACTCAAGAAAGCTCGAGGCCTGGTGCTACTGCAGTGGCACTGCCTACTTCACAGGACGCCATCGAGACTGGGCTATTTTTATATAAGTGAAGTTATCGCTACTGCATTCATTTCATTTTAAGCCAACGGCGCTCTGACGCCATTTACTAATGCTACGGACGTATATGTAAGTAAAATACTACTTAACATAACACGTTAAAGAGGTTTCAGTGTGCTTACCAGCCTATCCACCTCAGTGTTCGCCCAACGAGAGTCTTTATCCGCCATAATTTGCAAGCACTTTTCGATTACAGAGTCGCAGAAGAGGCACTGGCAGGTAAAGTGCCACTTAAAACAATTTTGTGATGATTGTAGTCACGTGACGGCTCACAGCGCTTTCTGCAAGAAGTCGGGCATAGTGCGTGTTACATCGAACATATTTCGGATACCAGACACCAGTGATCTTTTGATATTTGTAATGAGATCATTATTGGCTGCTGGGCTCCGTTGGAAACTGAACTGCAAATACCTGAGGTCATTCAAGGACTGGTCTCGCGGTCCAATCAGAGAGAGGTGTACATTCTCATTGATACAAACGGTGTTCCCTCACACGTGCCATAACTCAATGGCTGGATGGGCTCAAAGTTGTTGTCCCTTGCCACTGGGCACCAAATGCCTCTGCACTCAGACTAAAAGCGCCTCTATAGCGCAGTTATTTAGTTTCCCTTATTATTTTATGACGTGCTTAATGTAAAGTGAGGTATGCTTCAAGGCGCACGTGAGCATGCCACTAGGAGTGCATGGATGTGGCGTGGAGCTCTACCACTGCCCCCCATCCAGGCAGCTGCTAATGGAGGACACATGACCCCAGTCCATTCACATTACACCTTGATCAAAATGGAGCACTTACAGCCAATATGTATTGCCATTCAGGCAGACAGCTGCGCATGCGCACAAGCCAGGGTTCTGACAGGAAATCCCGAACTGCCATTACAGCATGGCAGAGAGGGGATGCTGTCCGCCATCTTGTACATTCCATTTCATGACACCCCTTTTCCCGCAGTCGCATTGACTACATACCCAACTCCTCGCCAAGGCCTGAGGAGCTAGCTGAAAGGGCGACTTCTCCAAACCTCCTTCCGTGTAAGCCTAACAAATGGGTTTGGTTGGCCAATAAAATATATTTTGCTTCCTACACATTGACCACGCTCCCTTGTTTCCTTATGCAAATCAGTCTTGGCCTGACCCAAAAGAGACAATGCAGCCGCAAAAAGAGAAGGCCTTACCAAAAGTACCTTCTATACAGGAGCACAGCCAATTTTGGCCCCGTTGGGCCTCATCAGTGGGGTTCAGCTTGAGTCCCAGCGCACATCTGGACATACCCTTCCAACCGAGAGGACTAAACTTAGCTCAAAAAATTGTGGCTTGAAGGCACAGCTGAATCAAAACCACTGGCAAAAACTCTGGGCTCATTCCATGCCAACGTTTTTAGTTCAGTCTATGCCACAACAGGCAGGGACCAATCGTATGCAGATCAGTCTTGGCTGCCCAACAAAAGGGACAAAAGATCAGAGGGTGGCCCGGCGCCCAGCAGGAGAGCAGGGGGGCTGGGGCTATGTCAGCCCTGCACATCTCAAGCCAGGCCTGCTTGAGTGACTCCGTGCACTCAGCGGTGCGTCCTCGCAGCTGTCACTTGCTTCACACCAACACATATTAATGTCGGCTTTTCCACACCAGGTGCTAAGCACTGAGGCTTTCACACAGATTGGACCAGCCACTGTTCGTCCTCGGTTTGCATGTTCCAAAACGTGCTTCAAACATCCCTTTCACTGATGTTTTTTTCATAATTCATGTACAGAGCCCATATACGGGATGAATGCCGGAAGTAAACAGAGGAAATACGAGAGCACGTGCCATGTGTGATGTAAGCGGGAAATATTTAAGCGTCCAAACGCTATTTTACCTGCGCTAGCGCTATCTTCTGTGAGCACCACGGAATTTAGGTTTTCAGGCTGCTTTGGTGTTATCAATACAGTAAGGGGTTATGCTGAAAGGATGTCTGTGGCGTAAATGAAAAATGTGTCTGTCTGCAAAATGTGCTTATAGAAACGGCGCGCAAGCAAGTGGCTACCTCAAAGACAGCCTGGCTCTCTTTTCACGAGTTGTCACTACTGCCCTTTAAGAGAAACGCTGACCTGCGGGGAAAAGCCCGAGGGTGGAGTCGGTGAAGTTGTGTGTGGTGGTCGCGTGCGTGGCTGCAGGTGGAAGGAGCAGGGTGCGCCAAGGCCTCCACCACCGAGCATAAATCGATCTCACGGGTGGTCCGCGAGGCGGGTAGATTATGCGTGTACCTAAAAAGCACTTCAGCTTGCATGTTTGCACTTTTCAGCTGCTTGGCGCTCTTGAAGTTTTTTTCCGGGGGATTTCTTTACCTTGCTGTTTGATGCAAGGCGGCTTTCCTATTGCCTTCCGAATTCAGGATTGTGTCTGATATCTCCATTTCTAGTACTTGAAGGAAGAGATTTCCAAAAGACATTTATCTGAATCCTCCAAAATCAAGGACAGCCAATGAACGGCAGGTTTTCGCTGCATTTTATTATAGTCCAGGAACAAGTGGGTCTTGGTCCGAACAAAAAAGAAAGAAAGAAAGAAAGAAAGAAAGAAAGAAAGAAAGAAAGAAAATGGTTGGATGACCCATCCGCGAGGCAGATAGGGGATGTTTATAAGAATGGAAGCTGAAGATACACAGTAAGACAGTGTTTAAGGGAGAGGCATAAAATGGTCTCTCTTAAATAAATAAATGAATAAATCACGGCTGCAAACGGGAAACAATTAAGAGCGCGGCCCAAATTTCCCGACTTCCCCCGCACCCTAATCTCATTACTGGTGTTCATTTTGTTCCATCCTACACGGCTTTATCCCCAAACGTTCGCGACCATGGAAAGGGCGCTGTCGCGCATATTTACTCCGAATTTCCTTACCGCGCTCTGGCTTTTCAAGTTGTATAAAGATGACTTTGTTTCGCTCTGAATGGCAGATGTCAAATATGCGTCACTTTCTTGCAAGCACACTGAAATGACTTTTTACAAAAGAATAATTTCTATCTAACTAATTTCAACACTTTGTTACCTGTGCTGCATCTAATGTCAGAGCAAGCTCACTTCGGCATTCATGTACACGTTGTGTCAGTCAGTTTATTGGCTGCGGGGATGTTAATACTATAGTCAGTGCTATAAATGGGCCGGTACTGAGTACCGGCACTTTTTTATTTTGAGACGGAGAGTACCTGCACTTCTTAAGAGAGACGTAATACTTTTAATTGGAGAGTATTGGAGAGTACCTGGACTTCTCAGAAACAAGCGGGTTTCATTTTCCCATTTCAAACTCTGACTATAATGTGCTGTAAATCCACCCGCTGCCTGATGCCTTCTCGCCGGGCTGCGCAAGTAACAGGCGCAGATCTAGCGCGCAGCTCCTCAGGGCAAGAGCGCTGTTTGTTTCTCTTGTGAACTATAGAAGTAGGAAGAAGTGCAGGATTCGCCCTCAGAAAACCGCCGTGTGCATCTTTTAATGGCGTCTCCAAGATTCACAGGGAGGTCCTGGTAAAAGCAAGGGTTTTTCTGTGTCCTGAGCCGCAAGTACCTTATTTGCATATGCAAACAGAACATTTAAGGCTCTTTCGAGCAGCTCCTGCCCTGCCTAGCGGAGAAGTCATTCTTATACCCATCTTTGTGCTTGCCGGGAACTGTCCCGTGTGCACCGAACACCAGCAAAGTGCATATTATTATAGAGACCTAGAGTGCGGTGCAAATGTCCCCCGACAATACTTATCCGCAAAGTAAGCACTGTCAACAAGCCTTTTTTTCTATTCGGCTGCATAATTAGCGCCCACTGCACTCCAAAATTGTTTTTAGCGCTTCAAAATGTGAAAACCTCCTTTCCGCTTCTCTGTTGTGCCTCTGCTCTGCCCCCTCTCTCTTTGCCTTATGAGCTGAGCGTACAGAGCCGTATTTACCTTTCAAACAGTGCCAGCTGCTGTCGCGGGCCTCGGTGCCCAGGATGCGAAATGGAGAGCTTGGGGCATCTTCCGTCCTGCCCGAGCAGCAGCGGATCCGGACTCCTCTCTGTCTCTGTCAGGGACTCGGGGCAGCTTTTAATGGCTGTCGGCGATTATACGTTTGGCGAATATAGAATTGGACATTTGAGTGTTGTAAGAAGCGGCGCTGAAGAGGATTCATTTCTGCTTCACCCGACTCTCATAACACGGATAATAATACACAGCTCCTTATCAAAAAACAAAAAAAAAAGAAGAAGCGAGCAAGTGCCTCCAAGGAAGGAATGCAGGCCCAAGAAAAGCGGGTAGTGCCGAGCGCTGCTGGGATTTACCTACACACCTGGTTAAATGGGTCACCCGCAGCTGCTGGGAGGGCCCGGTTACTTTAAGTATAAACTTTATGATGCGCGGGGAATGGGCAGGAGGGGACGTTGGAATAAATAATACGCCGAGAAGCCGCTAACCCCCACTCTGAAAGACTTAAGCAAATGAGAGTATTATCCGATTAGGGAGCGGCAGTGGCGTAGCTAGGCACTCTGCCGCCCGTGGCGGTCCCTGCCTTTTGCCGCCGCCGCCGAGCGCCTAAGAGCCGGGGGGGGGGGGGGGGTGCTGGCTATAAATTTACCTGCCGCCCCCAAATCTCGTGCCGCCCGGGGCGTACCGCCCCCTCCGCCCCCCCCTTGCTACGCCAGTGGGGAGCGGACGAGTGTATGAACGAGACCCGTGCGGGTTGGATGCCCGGTCCGAGGCGAGCTCCTCCGCTAACCCTGGGGGATAAAGGAGGCTCCCGAGCGGCGGACGGAGCGCCTGGTGTGGATGAATGAACACTTCGGCGCTACAGAGGTCACGGGCGCAACATGTGTGATGCGTGATGGAGCAGCAAGTTAGATTGCGCAAGCCGAGGCCGAGAGCAGGTGCGTAGCGGGGTTTGCCAAAAATGTTTTTATTTTTCATGACGGATGTTTAAAGGGAAGGTGACATTTTTCACAGCTGTGTGAAGATGGCGCTTTATCCGTACCTGCAAGGCGGCCCCTATACACAACTCATGACTCAAAATGAATGTTTTGAGATCAAAACAAACAGTGCAACCTGGTGTAAGATTGCAATGAATGTGACAGCTTATTACGAACGTTGGTTTCACTGACAACTAAAGGCACCAGCGAATTACCTCGGATGGTTCTTTCATGTGCTAAGACATGATGAGATCGTGGGAGGAGGCCAGCCGGGCTATGCGTGTATCCGTGAACAATTTCAAGCTATCGCGTGGCAATTCATTGTACAATTCTGCAGTAAAAGGTCGCCACTGAGCCCCGCAGTCACCTCCCGTCCACGCTAGCCCCTCGCGCGCCCTGTGATTTACTCGCAGTTCATTGGCAAATCCAATCCATTGCAGATTAGAAAACATATTCTTCTGGGAAGTAAAGTAAAGCGTTGTCATGGATATATAATATCAACCTGCTGCAAACCTTCCTATAAATGTCCTTTTGTTAGGGATACAATGTTCCACGGGTCTTAAAACAAAGCGAGTAATATCCCGACGCGGCAGTTCGGCGAGTGTTGTCCCAGGCACCTCTCTGGTGCACTCAGACGTCACATCGCCTTCATCACCGGGACTGTGCTCGAGATCCGGGGGTGCGAACGAGAGAAGAGGCTGCAGCGATGAAGGACTCGGAGGCTATACAGAGAGCAAAAGGGGGAGAGGGATAAAGACAGAGAAAAGAGGAACAGAGAGAGCACGCGCGAGAGGGATAAAAAGAGACAGAGAGAGGAGAGGGATAAAGAGAGAGAGAGAGAGAAGAGGAATAAATAGAGAGGGATGCAAAGACGGCGACAGCGAGAGGGACTAAAAGATTCACACAGAGAGAGGAGAGGGATGAAGAGAGAGAGAGGAGAGGAATAAATAGAGAGAGAGGGATAAAAAGAAGGAGACAGCGAGTGGGATTAAAAGAGTCACACAGAGAGAGAGGAGAGGGATAAAGAGAGGGGGTAAAAAGAGAGAGAGGGATAAAGAGAGAGAGAGCAGAGCTATAAAGCGAGAGAGGAGAGGAATAAAGAGGGTGAAGGATAAAATGAGGGAGAGAGAGCGAGAGGGGGAGGGATAACACGACAGAGAGAGAGAGAGATGGAGAGGAGAGGAATAAATAGAGAGAGAGGGATACAAAGAGGGAGCCAGTGAGAGGGATTAAAAGGGCCACAGAGAGAGAGAAAGAGAAGAGAGGGATAAAAAGAGAGAGAGAGAGACGCTGGAATTTCAGGCGAACAGAAGGTGCACCGCAACGGGACGAGGGAGGGCACATGAGCAAGGAATAAAGAGCAGCAGAAAAGAGACAGCAAGTGAAAGGGGCAGATCGGTGAGAGACAGAGAAGGGGAGGGAGAGAGGTGGGGCTGAAGGGGAATGACGAAGTAAAAGCAGGAGTAGAAAATGGAGTGGGAAAAGGTAGAAGGGGTAAATTGGGGAAGAAGGCGCCGCAAAAAAAAAAAAAAAAGAGAGAGAAGAGAGGGGAAGCAGAAATGGAAAGGGAGGCAGCAAAGATAGGAGGGAAATGGAAAGAGAAAGAGAGCAGACTGGACTCCACAAAGGAAAGTGGGAGAGCAGATGGGACCCGCAACGGAAGGAGATGGGGGGCGGGGGGCAAAGCAAGGATGAGGGCAAGAGCAGAAGATAGCAACGGAGAGGGAGCACTGGGGGACACGAAGGAGCGAGAGGGACAGATGAGACACATGTATGGGAGACAGAGTGAGTCGCTGTGGGTCCCTGACAAGGAGAGCAGGGTAGACAGCGACAGAGCGAGTGACCAGGGGGCACTGTGAGCCAGACAGAAGCGGTGACAGTTACAGTCAGAGAGGGCAGGCTCACAACTTTGGGATTCTGCCGCAGGAGAGGTTAAAGGGGCGTTCGGGGAGAGAGGGGGGAATGGAAAGGAAAGGGGGGCACTGACTTTAAGAAAAAGGCACTTACAGGAATAGGAGATCTCTGCCAGGTGGATAGTGGGGAGGGGAGATTGGAAACTGGAAGGTGGAGGGAGGGAGAATGCGTGTGAGAGACGGAATGAGGACGAGAGCGAGTTGGAGGGTCAGAATGGGAATAGACAGACATTGACAGACGGACGGACGGACGGACGGACAGACAGACAGACAGACAGACAGACAGACAGACAGATAGATGGGTGTGTGATACTGGAAAGTAGGGTTGGGCGACTTTGAGTTACAGAGTCACTGAAGAAAACAAAGAAACTGGAAAAAAAAATGTAGGGATAAAAAGGAAGTTTTTGATAGAGTGGGGGTAGATATGAAAGATTTCAGGAGCACTGGAGCCATTAAAGGAAGAGGAGAGATACCAGGAAAAACTAGACGGGGGGGTTAGGTGAGGTGGAGAGGAGAGGAGGGACACAAACGAGGGCTAGAGGGAGGCATTAGAAAAGTCCACGCAAAAAAAAAATCCTACATCAAAGCATTTTTTAAACTAAAATAGTGTGACTTTCAGTTTCAATTTGTTAATCTTTGCGGTAAATTCATCTCAGTAGTCGAGCTTTGTAGAAAGGCAAACGTGTTACAGAGAATGTACGCTCCACAATAATCAAGGAAAACGCAGCATTTCTTACAGCGATTTTCTTGATTTTTAATTAAATACGTTACTGATTGCAGCCATGTACGATGTTGTTTTCCCGACACATTTACAAAGTTTCCAGGTATGGCTCAGTGCAGATTACGTGAACCGGTAGAAGAGAGTGGAGCTGCACTTCGCTATCATTGCTAGAAATGCTTTCCATATGGCTTTGAATATGCCATATGTAATAAATGATTTAGCTAATGTGGGCCTGTCATCTCTGTCAAAAGACAGTAATTGTTCCATGATTTTGAATGTAGTGCTTATCCTTCGGTCTGATTTATTCGGGTACCACACATTTTTGGTTTGCTAAGGTCGCAATATATCAAAAGTCTGCGTGTTCTGGGCAGAGTATGCAAATCTGGGCGTGGTGCATTTGTCGGTCGTAAGCGTACAGGTTTTTTTTACACACCGTTAAAGTTCCCAATGTGACTAAATGATAATAATATTAAAATTCATATAATTATTATCAACATTATTGAACCGCAAGGAAAACTTATAATCCTTAGCTTGATAGATTAAGGACGTTCATTGTAAAAACGAACGTGGAGCATTAGTAGCAGAGACGCTCATAATTTGAGATGTCTTTCAGGTCGCTGCTGTGTCCTATGCGGGGAGATACACTATGTGCTAATCTGTTGCCATATGAATAGACTGAGTGTTGACAAGAAATCCCCACTAATTATCAGTACGTGAAAGAATTGTCTCAGTCAGCGCACCCTCAAGAGCTTAATATGCGCTAATAGGCCGACTGATAGATAAGAATAAATGGAATAACATGACAGGCAGACGAGTATACAGATAGATCAATGCACATTGAATCACTTGGAGATAGAGTGATAGGCAGGCGGGTAGACATAACAGACTGACAAACGAGGCTTGACTGACTGCAGAGCATCTGAATGAGCCGCTCTGAGCCGCACATCAGTCTGCTCCCCGCGCCTCCTGTGCCCATAGTGCGCACTGAGCCGCCCGGGTCGCCTCTCCCTAGTCTGCCACTCATCCTAGCCCCGCCCCCTGCGGTCCCAGACGCCCGTGCGTGAGCTGCGTTACCGCGGCTTTCCTTCCGCCTGAAAGCTGATTGGGAGCGACAGTTTCTACCGCCCGTTTCCATAGGAGGAGCCAAGGGCGGAGCGTGCGACGTCACGCGCAGGCCGGGCCTGGCCTCCTTGTGTGCTGTCAGGGAGGCTGCAGCTGTCAGTGTGTGCGCGCGGGGAAGGAGCACGGGGCCGCTACTGCAGGGTCACAGCGAGCGCTTCCACCTGCAACCCGGTCCGCACGCGCCTGGCAGCGAGCAGAGTGACAGCCCGCACCGGAAGGAGCGCACAGAGCCCGGGCACGAGACGGGATTGCGAGGACTAGTCTCTTGTCCCTGCAGGCGGGTGGAACCTCTATAAAGTGCAGCCAACTGGGCTGCTGCATCCTGCTGCCACTGGACGGACCACGAGAGGGAACTCCGTGCAGCAGGACCCAGTCCACCCACACCGAGGCGGGTGCAGGAAGCACGACAGCTGCCACCGGACCATCTCTTCTCCCTTTTTATTCTTTTCTTGCTTTCGGTGTTTCTCGACATTCCGCTTTCGTTTTCTGTTGGCGATCCCAGCCCGGCTACCTCGATGAACTTTATAAAAAACTCGTTGCACTTGGAGCCTCACCCCTTGGCAGGGAGCAAGGGGTCCTCCTCTTCCTCATCCTCTTCTCACCAGCGGCTGCACTCGCAGAGCCTGCTGAGCTCCATGGCCGCCTCCTCCTCGCTGGCCAAGCAGCGGCTAGAAGTGCACACCATCTCGGACACGTCGAGCCCAGAGGCTGCTGCAGGTAAGCAGACTGGGACGCTGTAGGGCCTGAATGGATTCGAGGAGTACCAAGTGCATCCCACAGCCCTGCAAGAATGAAGCTCTGCTGAAGGGCAGGCATTATTTCAGGCATGGGCTGAAAAGGGCACGAACAAGCTCTGGCATGCAGTCAAGATGTGCTTTATTGTGTTTATATTATATCGAAGCCGGTATTGTATATGATATTTGCTGGCACTGACCTCTTGCCAAAGAGAGCCTGCCACGACGGTCTCTCTACAGTATAATGAAAATAAATAAATATATATATATATAAATATATATATATATATATATGTTTTCATGCAATTTCTTTTATTCTCATTCGCCGTCAGCCATGCGTTAAACGTGGGCGACCGCTAATAGCATAACAATGGAGGCATCTTTGTTCGAGCGCCTACCCTAGGGATGCTCTTGGTAAATAACACATTTTATTGTTATCCAACTCAGGGATACTTTTAAAAGGAGATGGGCCTTGTTTCTATGAGAGCAGTCCGGCAATTTGGACTGAAACCTTGCAGTGTAAGCATACTTTTAAAATCTCCCCTGCGAGGATTATGCGGGTCAGGTTGCCTCATTAAATTGTGGATTTATCTCCCGTTTAGAAATGGTGTCGCCCGTGTATTCGGAGCTGTGCCCCTCAGAGCCCATCAACAGCACTAGAAATCGGCTAGAATATTTGGAGTGCTTCTGGTACTTTGGGAAAAGAAACTGCTCCTGTGCTTTCATCGAAGGCTTATTTTAAATGTGTCTTTTTACGACAATACACCGCTTCATTATAAAAGTACAGTCCGCTGTAAAAGATGGTAGGACATGAGGTGATATGTGTTTCAAAAACAAGTTGCTGTGGTGCATGACATGAGAGCACCCTTGACGCGATGGGAGAGAAATACAAGGTTCTTGTTCCTCATTTCAAGGAAATATTTGAAAAGAACTAAAAGGCTTTGGTTTAACACGAGGTCGCATACAAATAAGGATAATTGCACTACGTAGACGTAGTAATCCCCAAATAAATGCGGGTACTTCACAAAAGGGGCCTATATAAACTAAATATAGCCCACAATTTTATATCATAGTTAATTCCTCAGATTAAATATACTGAGCCTTCCAATATACATGCATATTGGAATCTCGTCGAATGCACGCGCTTGGCTATTGTTTCCAAATACGTGTGCACAGTGTATTCTGCCATTTTCTGTGTTTGTGCCTGTGCATGTTTGTCTTATGTTGTCGATTTGTCAGTGTGTTTAATTTTAATATATTCCTCTGTGTGTGTGTGTGTGTGAGAGAGAGAGAGAGAGAGAAGAGAGAATGAGAGAAAGTGTGTGTTTGCGTGTTAATATCTATAAAGACAAATATGGGAGGTAGTGTGTTTTGTGTGGTCCATTTTTTCATGTTGGGAATTTGTTCTGATACACCCAAATAGTACATTTCTTAATGCAAATGTAGATATATTTATTTTAAAGAATGTACAACCATCGATACTTTGTTGAAATATAGACGTGTAGCTCATTTATGCAAATATGTGTGTGTAGTTTCATTTGCCTGTCTTTGGCTAAACCATTACTGCAAGACTGTATCTTGTGATAGGTTGGCATGAGCAGAGATTTCTATATGCACACATATGCCTAAACAGTGTGCGATACTCGTCGTATGTGTATATTGTTGACATACTGTTTTGTGTGCTTATTGCAAGCACAGTTTGCATTGCCTGGCCTGTGTTTACATAGACAGTTTGCCATGCAACGATATCGATGATACTTCTCTGATACCTATTTTGGAGAAAAAAAAACTGTTTCAATATGTAATTATATCGGTTGTATTTTGCCCGACAAGTGTCTATCTATACAACATCACAAACAGTATTTAATACGTAATGATGTCAAACCGCACCGCTCCTCGCAGGTAGCGCTTCACTGGTGCATTCCTTGTCTCTAATTCTCCCTTTGCTTTGTTTTTCCAGACAAGGATAAGGGGCAGCAGGGTAAGAACGACGAGTCGGGGCCGGAGGACCCCTCCAAGAAGAAGCGTCAGCGGCGGCAGAGGACGCACTTCACCAGCCAGCAGCTGCAGGAGCTGGAGGCCACCTTCCAGCGGAACCGCTACCCCGACATGTCCACCCGCGAGGAGATCGCCGTGTGGACCAACCTCACCGAGGCCAGAGTGCGGGTACGTGGCCCCCGAGGCAGGCAGAGCGCGACCCGCCGGCGCAGCAACGGTGCCCAGTGCCACTGCACATGGACAGTGCAGTGCCAGTGCACAGCCCTAGGGTGCACTGTCACTTTATTTTATAGGTTTTATATAGCGCTAGCTAGACCCGGGGATATCAGAGCGCTTCACATACATAGGTGCCTTACATAGCAAGGCATAGGGATGTAAAAAGGTATAAGCCAAACATTATAATTAGGCATACATTGCATAGCAGGACACTGCACACTTCCACCGCATACACACACACTGAACACTGCCGCTGCACCGCCGCACTGCACATAGACATTGCCACCGCACAGCCATAGTGTACACTCTCACTGCACACTTCCACCGCACACACACACTGAACACTGCCGCTGCACACTGCCGCTGCACCGCCGCACTGCAAATAGACATTGCAATGCCACTGCACAGTGTCACCGCACAGCCATAGTGTACTCTCTCACTACACACTTCCACCGCACACAAACACTGAACACTGCCACTGCACACTGCCGCTGCACCGCCGCACTGCACATAGACATTGTTGTCACTGCACAGTGCGACCGCACAGCCAGTGTACACTGTCACTACACACTTCCACGGCACAGACACACTGAACACTGCCGCTGCAACGCCCCACTGCACACTGCCGCTGCACCACCGTACTGCACATAGACATTGCAATGCCACTGCACAGTGCCACCGCACAGCCATTGTGTACACTGTCACCACACACTTACACCGCACACACACTGAACACTGCCGCTGCTCCGCCACTGCACACTCCCACTTCACCGAACTACTGCGCCACCAGCAGCACAATGTCACTGCACACTGCCACCGCACACTGTCAACGCACAGTCCAATCTGCACACTGCTACCGCGCCACTGCATCGTTCCACTCTTCACTGTCATTGCAATTGCACACTGCCAACGCACAGTCCTGCTGCCGCCAAAACTGCACCATCGCAATGTACACTGTCACTGCACCCCGGCGCTGTACAGTTCCATGCACAGTAGCACCGCATAGCACCGTCCACGCATCGGTATAACTCTTCTAATGCTGTGAATGTGTCACCTCGAGTTTCAAAGTGCAAAGCACAGCTAGATCTGAGGTGCAAACACAGCTTTCCCGCTGCCGTCGGAATGGGTTTTTCTGAGGGAAGAAGCACATTTCTGCGTGGATGCTGCGCGCGACCCCCACAGCACACCCATTATAAGGAAGATGCGGTTCTCGTCGGGTTCGAGGGGTCGGCCTACGTCACCCCTGTACCCCAGTGTCATGAAGGGGATGCCCTCCGCGGTGACTTGCAGCCGGTGTCGCCCATGCACAGTCGGAGGGGGGGTATAGTGTACACAGAGTCCGTGTCCCTCCCTCTGACTCCTCGGCGGCGAGTAAACACGCGTCGCGGCAGTGAAGTGGGCACAAAGGCCGCGACCAGATGACCCCCAAAATAATCTTCATAAACCGAAGGCCCCGATGCTGCGAGGCGCTCTCCACCGTGCGGAGGACGGACACAATCACCCGATTGTGACAGGAGACAAGGGCATGCGACCTCTGCTGGAAAAATGGCTCCGTTTTATGGTTTGCAAATATTAGCGGTGATAAAAGGCAGTCAGTTGAACATTTATAACAACCCTGAGCCTTCTGAGGTCTAAGGGTTTACCGCAGTAGAGAAAAACAAAGCTAGTTTGTTCTTTTAAAATTAAAAATGCAAATATTGTTTCTAAATAAAACCTAGCAACGCAGTAACATTGCAATTCGGTGTACTATCACCCTAGCAAAATGAACAATAATTAAACTCCTACAGGGTAAAACAATTGTTTGTCAAATCTAAGCAGATCAAAGCAAACTTTTATTTGAACAACTGTTACATTTTAAGCTGCCCAGCTTCCTTATTGCTGAAAGGAAACCTTGAGTGAGTCCTTTTAATATTGGTGCATTGGAAATGGAAACGTTTGTTTATAAAGGCCATGCAAACCGTGGACGAAATGAGCATGTCATCCATTGTGCAAACTAACACACTGCAAGGCAGAGTTTTCACCACTATATGAACGAGGAAAATAATCAAAACAAAAATAGGACTACTCTGAGCGGGTGCCCCGTTTCACAACCGAACGAATCTGTCCTGGCAGAGGGACTCTAACGAGGTAGTGTGGAAAGGGAACCCGTCCCTAATGAGGGTAATTAGAGCCCTGCTGCCAGTCACAGATCACAACATCTGCAACGCTGGGCGCATAGTGAGGGTTTCTTCTGCAGCGAGGCACTAATAGTGCAGTTAGCAGAGCTGTGTAATGCCAACATTATTTGTCTAAGCGGAGGAGGCTGGAGGGGTCGTGCCCGGTTCCAATACACAAACCACGGGCCTGCTGGCGGGGGGGCGCCGATCAGAGCCCAGGATGTGTATTGGGAGCCTCGGCAGATAGTCGCACGAAGTCCTTTATCAGCAGGGAGGGGCTGGCGAGCGCCTAGCGGAAATGGAACTTCTGTGCTGAACACAGACGGACACGCAGGCTCAGAAGCGTCTTATGTGAGCAGGGGATTCGAGCTTCGGTGGCCTTTGGGGGGCCGCAGAGCAGGAGATGGAAAGGCGGGCACAGCTCCTTAAAATCGCATTTTAGATCCAGTGTGCTAATGCAACGTGTAGCAAGCAGTCTGCGAGCCTTTGTAAGTCCGAATATTGTGCGGCAGGCCACTCACTGCACGCCAGTCCAGTGCTAGACATGTACGCTCACTTGTTTAGAGCGCGATACATTGTATTTTTATCTTGAATTTTCGTTATGATATGTTTACAGGCGACGAGGAGGGGCCTTAGATGTGTTTGAAAAATGTACTGGTTCAGTAGGAACTTTGTTCCATGCATTTTATTAGCCGTATTCTATAGATACCACAGGCGCATGAAACAGTTGCCATTAGTCCGACAGTTCCCAAGGAGATTTAGTTCCAATTCAGCCGTAAAGTAGTAAGTGCATTACGACACAGGCTGAAAACAAACGACAGGGCCGTACCTTGCTACACAAGAACCAAAGACATTGCGCAAACACTTTTCATGGTGCATCCCTTTGATTCTCAATATATTTACGTGTGTTGTTTTACACAAGATCGTGCATGTTCGCATGTGCCGCGAGTGTGTGTGAATTACATTTCAGTGTTTATGTGGAATGTACATATGCGTATGTTAAACGTGTATGCGCACCTAATATGTTTGTGGATGTGTTTCTACATGTGAGTGTGTTACCTGAGAGGATTAATGAGGTTGTGTGTTGGTGGTTGTGAAGGTGTCTGCTATGTTTTCGGCCAATCTGTAAACTGTCGTGTATGTTTGTTTTACATTTTCAATACTGCATAGTGTATTTATGTTAAGGTTCACATTTTAACTAAAGATGGCAGTATGTTTGGTTGTCATGATATGTGCATCGTGTGTGTGTGTGTGATGTATGTTTTTACCGCGGCTGGGTACTATATTCCTGTGGGTGTTTGTAATATATTTGTGTTTATCTTTTCTCTCTCTGAGAACCCCGTTTCTCGTCTGTGTGTGTGTGGGGGGGGGATCCTTGTTTTATGTTATTTTCGTGGGACAGTAACGTTTATTTGAAGCACAGCGCCATGTTATTGATGATATACATGATTCTCGGGCCTGTGTATGTGCTTGTGGTAGCATCCATGTTGTATGTTACTTTCGAGGGATAATAACCTTTATTTGAAGCACATCATTGGTGATATGTGCTTGTCGCGCATGTGTACGGTAGTATGCATGTTTATATTATTTTCGAGGCTCAATCATGTTTAAGAGCACCGCCATGTTGGTGATATATGTGCTTCTCGCGCCTGCGTGTGTGCGCGCGCGTGTGTGGGGTATCCATGTTTTGTGTTCTTTTCGAGGCTACATAAAGTTTATTTGAAGCACTTTATTGGTGGTATATGTGCTTCTCGCGCCTGTGTGTGTATCTGCCGTCCATTTCTTGTGTTATTTTTTCACGGTAAAGTTTATTTCAAGCAAATCTCCATAAAGAGAGTGTGTCCATACAATGTGATTTACCTCTGCACGGCTGTGTTGTGGACCGGTGCTGCTGTGATGACTGTAGCCTCGTCGCCACTGGCTTAGTCCCAAATCATCTCTCCTCTTTTCCCCTCACAGGTTTGGTTCAAGAACCGCCGCGCCAAGTGGAGGAAGCGAGAGCGGAACCAGCAGGCCGAGCTGTGCAAGAACGGCTTCGGCCCCCAGTTCAACGGGCTGATGCAGCCCTACGACGACATGTACCCGGGCTACTCGTACAACAACTGGGCGGCCAAAGGCCTGACCTCAGCGTCGCTGTCCTCCAAGAGCTTCCCCTTCTTCAACTCCATGAACGTCAGCCCCCTGTCCTCGCAGGCCATGTTCTCTCCGCCCAGCTCCATCTCGTCCATGAGCATGCCCTCGGGCATGGTGCCCGGTTCCGGGGTGCCCGGCTCCGGCCTCAACTCCCTCAACAACCTCAGCAGCCCATCGCTGAACTCAGGCGTGCCCAGCCCGGCCTGCCCCTACGCGCCCCCCACGCCGCCCTATGTGTACCGGGACACGTGCAACTCGAGCCTGGCCAGTCTGAGACTGAAGGCGAAGCAGCACTCCAGCTTCGGCTACGGGGGGGTGCAGAGCCCGGCCTCCAACCTCAGCGCCTGCCAGTACGCCGTGGACAGGCCGGTGTGAGGCTGGCCCTGGGCTCCAGACCCTAGAGACTGAGCGCCCCCCGCAGCCACCGGGCCCAGAGCTGGGGACAGCGACCCGCAAGCTCCAGCCAGGGGGCTGCGCCTTTCAGAGTGGAGCTCCGACACGTTTCTGCCAACTTTCAAAGTTTATTAACACTTTCAAATGGTTTACCAAGTTTCAGTGATCCGGACAACTGTTCAAATGTCTGGCCAGCTTTCAAGGACCCTGGCAACTAAACGTTTGGCCAACTTTCAAAGACACCGACGACTTTCCAAAGTTTGTCCCGCTATTTAAAAGCATCTCCCAGCTTTTTTCAAAGTTCCCACCAACTTTCAATAACAAACGTACCGCCACCAGGTACAAAGACGTGTTTTGACTGGATACAGCATTTTCATTGTTACTATAAGCTTGTTTATTTTATACGTTTTAGCGTTGTGGACATTAAAAAGGACTGAAAGGATGTACATATATATATGTGGGGGGGAAATGTCGAAATAATTTTATAAGAAGCCGCGGGCAGTTGAGTTAACGCAGTGTTTTCGAGTGAGTAGGCTGTGATCGATAAAGCGTGCCACACTCACACAGAAGCAGGCGGGTGTATATACTAAAATGCAACACTGTACGTTTCTAACATAATATTAATATTATTCTAAAAACCAAAACCGTGTGAATATCCGTTTTAGAGTTAGATCCTTTGCTGGATGCAACGTTTCTGGAAAAAAAAATATCCCATGTAAAAGATGCCCTGTGTATAACATTTCCGTATGCATTTTATCGTTTACCTTTTCAGCAACATGGAAAAAATGTGTTTTATTTCATGGGAGTAAAGTATACCGAATACACGCTGGTCTCTCTTTATTTTTATGAGGCGAAAAAAGACTAATTTGTGCGGTGATAAATGGTCCAGCGGTGACCATGCTTCTTTTTTTAAATTTAATGACAGCCTCGTAAGATCAAGTTATTTATTTAGAGCGTCCCATGTGTTACCTATTATAGGGCAGCGACCCCCACTGTGAAACCACTAACTTTCCGCTTTCAGACCAGAAAAGTGCGCCCGGGATCACAACTTCGCCTAATTGTGCACTTCCTGCGGCAGTGCTAGGCCACGTGCAAGCACTATAGTGTTTTTGAACAGTGCCTGACCCGATGGGCATTGACAAACATTGCAAGCGTATTAACACGAGGAATAAAACGGTCTGCTTACTACAGATTATAGTTCAACTAGATAAACTTCCAAACAAGATAGGAATCGAACTGTAAGCGTACAGTTAACTTATTTTTTTGCTATCGCAGTTTGAAAATTGCTGCTTACCTTTTAATAAAATATCTTAACGAATATCTGGCAGACAAAGGAACAGAGAGCGGATTTTAACGCGTGCAGAAACAGTCGCGATAAAAAAAAAAAATTGGCGGTTGTTTTTATCGTCTTTCAATAGTGTGGCCCGTTGTTTCCGTAGCCCGGCAGGCCCTCAAAATCCAGGAGGAACAGAATAAAAGAGGTCGAGCCGTCCAAACTGACTCCCAACTGCACAATAATGTCCGCCGCGATTCGCTCTCTGTGGTGGAAGGCGCTATCTTCCAATAATGTCGCGATCTTCCGCGCGTGCTTCACGTGAAGGCCGGTGCACATTTGCACCCCTCCACTCTCCATCCAGAAGGGACTCACGCCGGAGGGTTGGAGTTTAGAAGTCCTGGCTCTCTCCTTTATGCAGGGACTCTTTTAAGGCGGTGGGGATTGTTCCGCCTCGTGTATCGCGGAGGAGAGACGCGATAGCTGAGCCGCTCTTAGCGCTTTATGATCCACGTTTGTACATTAACTTCTCCAGGTTCTAGCCGCCATGCGGCCGAGGAGGAGGGGGCGAGGCTGAATTAGGTTGGGGGGGGGGGGCTTTGCGCCCCTCCCTGCCTTTGTTGTCTCTATCCTGGCGCGAGGTGGAGACGGGGGTCAGACAGGTTTGTGGATTGGAAGCAAATGACCGAAAGTAGAGATATTTCTGCTGATCTGGTCTCCGGGGATCACAGTGGGGGGGAGGTGACTCGAGACTGACCCAGACTGAATCCGGGACCTACTCTGAGTGGTGCAGACGGAATCCGTGGGTGCCCCGGTCAACTTCTCTTCCGTGACGTGGTGCCCGCACCTCTCCCTTTCTTTGTCTCTCTGGGAGCAATCTGCTTCCCAAAGTAATTTTACAACTTATTGACTGTTGTGACTGGAAGAGAGTAGATATATATGGTGGGGTCCCTCTGCGTTCCCTCAAGTAACGATGTTGTATTTTCAGAAGGACCAATGCTCTTCAAAAATGTGTTCACATCTTATCATAACACAGCGCTTTCTCTCCTTTTGTGTGTGTGCTTCTGTGTGTGTGTGTGTGTGTATAAATATATATATATATATACACACACACACACACATATATATATATATACACACACACACACGTACATGCAAAAATGCCGTATTTCCATTCAGCATTGCCATTAGGAACACACACCGCCAAAAAAGCCAAAAAGCCCTCCGTTTTCTGGAGCGTGAAATAGATGTTTCCGGTGCGATCTTTATTTCTCATTTTTCAAAATTAAATCGTCGTCTTTGGACGCCTACCGTGTTCGGGCTCCACGTTCGCTGTCAGCTATAAATCGCCCTTCCTTTGGCTGATCCTCTCTCTTATTAACGATAAAACGTTCATGGGCATTAAAGTTAAATGGAAAAGTAAACACGCAACCCGAAGGGTGGGAAGGTTGTTATTAAGGCGAACAAACCCCCCAGTTCTGACGCGTGCCTGCTCCCTTCTCAGGAGCCTATCATACAGCGAGATAATGGCGGTGTCTGACCCACGAGCACTCCCTGCAGTGCGAACAAATACTCGCGTCTGCTCCCAATCCACATCTCAGGGCGCGGGGCGCCACCACACCCAGCAGCAACACATGCATCGGGGTTATATAGACCCTTGGTGCCTCCGAGCACAGGGTCTGTGACTCTGTGGCCGGGGAAGCCCACCGAGCAACAAAAAATCACCGCCCCAGGCTTGACTGCAGCCCTCACAGTCACAGCATCATACAGGAAACAGTGCAGGGGACAGCAGTATCAACACGACGGAATAACGCCCAAGCACTCTACACCAATGAGAAAAACTACAACATGCAACAGAGGATGGCAAGCACAGGACATCACCCGGGTGCAACACTTTAAAGAACCGTTAGATCAGGCAAAGTGCAGGGAACAGCAGACCGGGCCTGGCATCAGTATGGACTTGATGGAGCAACAACCAAGCAATCTATACCGACGTGAAAGACTACAACATGCAGCAGCAGCACTTTAAAGAAGCGTCAGGTCAGGCAAAGTGCAGGGAACAGCAGAACGGGCCTGGCAGCTGTATGGACTTGATGGAATAACCCCTAGCACTCTACACCAATGAGAAAGAAGACTACAACGTGTAGCAGAGACTGGCAAGCACAGGACATCACACGAGTGCGGCACTTTAAAGAAGCATAAGAGCAGGCAAATGGCCGGGAACAGCAGACCGGGCCTGGCAGCAATATGGACTTGATGGAGCAACGCCCAAGCACTCTATACCAGCGTGAAAGACTACAACATTCAGCAGCAGCACTTTAAAGCAGCGTCAGGTCAGGCAAAGTGCAGGAAGCAGCAGAACGGGCCTGTCAGCTGTATGGACTTCATGGAACAACGCCCACGCACTCTATACCTGCGTGAAAGACTTCAACATGCAGCAGCAGCACTTTAAAGAAGCGTCAGGTCAGGCAAAGTGCAGGAAGCAGCAGAACGGGCCTGTCAGCTGTCTGGACTTGATGGAATAACGCACAAGCACTCTGTACTAGTGAGAAACACTACAACACGCATATAAGACTAGTAAGCATAGTACACCACTCGAATGCAGCACTTTAAAGAAGCGTAAGACCAAACAAAAGGCCGAGAACAGCAGACCGGCCCTGGCAGCTGTATGGACTGGATTGAAAATGCACATTAATAGGCACAAGCGGGAGAGACAACAGCATGCATCAGTGAGATTGGTAGCACAACAAATTACCCGAGTGCACTTAACAGGCAAAGTATAAGGAACTGAAAACTGGGCTTAATAGCTGTATGGGCTGGACAGAAAACGTACAATTCCAGTCACCAGAGCCAATAGGAGAGTCCACATTCAGCAGTGCAATTGGTAAGGACAACAAATCACCGAGTACATCATTAAAAAACTGGAAACCGATACACCCCTCTCACACGCACTTCGCGACCACAATCCTCTGTCAACCATTGGTGCCGCCCAAGATAAGCCGGGGCTCCTCTCATTCATGTTGTTCACTACGTCTTTTGGGCTGGGCCTAGGGGTCACACGGTAAGCTGCCTGAATGTTTTTCTTTATGTAAAGGGCAGTGTGGGTCTGCAGAAACTGCCTCAGAAAATGGGGTATTGGGAACCGTGTGGGGGGCATAGGCCTCCTTGAAGGCAAAAGGCCTTGTTTATGCGTGGCACTTTGTGCACATATTTGCTTATTGGATATAGAGAGCCTGAATAAGCCCTTGAAACCCACTTTTAATTGAAGACACGATAGGTTTAGTCAACAGCTTGGAACAACAGTTGGGGAGGGTTCGCTGGCCACAACAGGCTCTGAGAGTGGCTCCTTTTATTCTTATCTTAGGTAAGCCCGAGTAACACAACTTTAGCATGTTCCAAACTAAACAAACAGAAAAGCTCGCACAGTTACTTTTGAAACGTTAATGCTCTTAGTCGTACCTTCATGCAATAACTTTAGGAGTTTTAATCTCATTCAGATACAACAAACATTGTATTGTATTTGTATTGGTATTTAACTAGCGCTTTCCAGTCCACATTTGAGGCCTAGGCGCTTTGAAACAACAGAAGAGGAGACATTATTTCATGAAAGTGCATTTGACATTCCGAGACTGTGTGGAATAAATAAACCATTGACAAATACGTAACTTCAGCTCATCCCCACATTTCATCGTTCATTGCAGCTCGCATGTAAACATTACACTAATATAGCCACGCATACATCAAGCAACGTTTACATAGCTGTACACTGTTTTAAACATTTGCAATTCCTCATAAAAACTGCGTGCCGAACAGTTCTGTAATCGCAATATATCCCTCTGACAAACTGCGGCTAGAATACCAAAATATGTTCGTAACAAAATTCAAACCTATTTTGTATTCAGAACTCTACATTTTTTCACATTTGTCAGGTGTTTAAAAATCGCTAGTCATTAATTTGTGGATGCTAAGCAGTGATTATGCTGTTCAGTATTTAGTGAGGCACAGTTCAGAAACACTGTTTGTGCAGCGTGTGGCCTCATTTTAATTAGGCGCAGTGCCCAAATAAGAGAAGAAAACCGAGCACGCTTCTTTTGAGAAATGTCGCCTTCACATCATAATGGCAGAGATATTTAGATACCCGTTATTAAAGCCTTGATAGGTGTCATTGGGTGTGTTTGTGTGTGTGTGTATGTGTGGAGGGGGGCGGCATCTTGCAGTCTTGCCCGCCATTACGAGAGTTCGTGGCCACAAATAAAGACAAATGCGTCTCCTCGCCTGTTTCAGCGCCCTGAAGTGGCTTAGTTGACGTGCAGAGCTATATAAAACTTATAAATACATACATTACATGAAGTCTGCCTCATCGTACGTGCTTGTCGAAGAATCCCTCTAGTTTGGTTTATTCCGTATTTTAATAGCAGGAAAAGAATATAGAAAGTATCACAAATTCTGAGAGTTAATCCGAAAGATATTGTCGTAAGAAAGAATGGCTCTTCGACTCCGCAAGAGCTATAATGGCAAGAAGAGATCTTGAACGAAAACAAACAAGGATTGTGAAGGAAAATGGTCGATTCCGGGCCTCAACTTCATTATTCTTAGAAAAAAGGGAAGAATACTGCTAAAGATTCTAAACTACAAATATATGGAATGGGTTGACTACATTTTCAACTGAGAATCTATTTTTGAAGGGACACATTGTTTTTGTTACTAAGGATTATTTGTGTTTGTTATTTGGTGTTTTAAGTAATCAGTAGAAATGTTCTTGCCTTCAATTTCCGATACTTAAGTCACCTAGGAAGAAACGTATTCACTAAAATATACATTTCACAACCTATAAGCAGAGGTAATGGGTGCTTCAAATGGAACATGTGTCTCCCTCCATTCTTCAATTACTTTTCTAACATTTTCCCAGAACCCATAGAAAAGTGCACCTCTTATTTAGGGCAACGATTTCAAATAGAATAGAATTTTTTTTCATTTACACGTGCATATGTGGTGTATTTGAAACAGTGGGTGGAAAAACTCTTAAGTAGAAATGGAAGAACAATTGCTTTTACGTGATTGTTTACAATGGCAAGAACTAGACTGTGTTCCCTTGAGATAATGCCACCGAGAAGATTTTGTTTCTCAGCAGAATGTTCGTTTTTAAAGGGGAAGCAAGAAGACCGATCTCTGCGCTCGTTAAAACCATGAGACATCTGAACACCCCACCTCTCCCCTCCGGGCTGCCACCCTCGTCTGTTCCTCCCACAGGCCCACACACCGCTTGTTTAATGAACCCTTTTCCCCACCGAACGTGGCGCTGAGATTGAAGGCGTGAACGATTGCTTATTAACATTTCTGACCCGGATTAGGCAACAAGAAACAAGAGACCGAGTGTCCGAGGCAGCCGCAAGCGGCTCAGATTACTCCCTGCAGCTCCCCCTGCTCCCTACTGCGCCTGCGCGCTGAGCCCCGTGACCCGGAAGTCCAGCCTGTGCTCCTTGTCTGAATGAATGTGGAAGGCCCTGCCTGGCGACAGGTTCTGTTTGTTTACCTTTTTTAAGGTGTACCAACCTAGAGACATTACACTCTGTATGAAAAAGAGACTTGTTCGAAGCGCAAGTGGTTAATTGTTTTTAAGTTAACCCTTTCTACCCTTTCTACTGCAAAGCCAAGACATAACAGTTGCAAAATCGTTGCGTTCTCAAATTTTGTTTCGTATATTGCCATTTTCTTTTGTGAGCTTCCAATTTTCCACAGCAAGATCGTAAATAAGAAACCACTTGGAATTTTTGCTATATTTCTAATTTTAATACCGGTCACTAATCCATTTCAAATATCCATGCATGCTAACATTTGGAACCAAACTGAGCTTTATTAAACAAGATACATTAGATTCCCCATTAATTTGCATTGGGCTCAAGCACATTTTAAGAGAGGGAAACCTAAATATATTTCTTGGTGAAAAAACCGAAAGTCTCTTGCCTAAATCAGGACTGATGACGCGAATGCACATAGTCATTTCCAAAAAGGCCACCACCTGTGAGGAGCTGGTCACAGTGGAAGGCCTACCATGGAATCAAACATGCAGATCTAAAAAAGAAGCGTTCCTATGATTTGATGAAAATAAACCGTCTGGGACTAAAAGCCAAAACAAAGAAAGCAATCTAAAAATGTAGGGTTTTAAACTAGTGGTGCATGCTTTGCAAATGACCATTGATAGTATCGCGTTATGGTCCAGAAAAAAACCCTACTGGATGCGTGGAAATTCCATTAATTAATGCAGAGGTTACAGTTGACTAGTATGCGTTACATGATGCTGAAAACATGCGAAGTATAAAGGAAAGAATGCATCTGCAGTCCTGCCACGTGCCAAAAACAGATCTCCGACAAGGAGGCTTTCAAGAAACCCAGGATAGGGCTCAGACTTTTCTTAATGCATTCGAGATGTAGGCAGGTCAGTTAAACAAGCTGGCTATATCAGCTGCTTCAACCATCAAAACTCACACAACCTCTTGGCCTATTTCCTTCTTGAATTTGTTGTAACTGAAGTTTATTGGCAAATTACATACCGGACAAAAACGAGGAACACATGCCACATGAATTATTGTTTTGTAAGCATTTCCCTTCAGAGATGCAAGACCGCCCTTGGGTCTCTGAACACAAGCATCCAGTCCTGGTGTTCCTTTTTTCAGTCATTGTTATTTATTTTGTTTAGTCAAATTGGTTCAACAATATCAAACAAAGACTACAGTGAACAAAACACCAAGAATGCACCTTCAATTAGTAATCTGGGATCTTTACCCCCCATAATATTTTGGAAGGCAAGTAAATCAAAGGAAACATGAGCATGTGGGAGCAAAACCATGCCCCAATATTTTAGGATACCCCAAAATTTAGAAACCCCAGAATGTTACCTCATACAGTTATCTGTCTGGAAATAAATGCATAAAAGGGCACGCCAGCCAGTATCAATTCATCAGAGCATTGAAAATACACAACTGGGACCACTCAATGACTGAGTTTTATATCAGGAGAAAGTTAAAGTATTTTATTACAGAAATCTCAAATTGAACTATACATAATAAATTCTTAGAAGGCTTAAATGCAAAGTTAATACAAAGTAGTCAGTCAGTCAGTCAATTCACTTTATTCGATACTTATGTTATAAGATCATAAAAGTACAAACGTGCGAAAATAAAAGCATCCATCCAAGTACAAAATAAAAAAAAATCATATAAAAATATCCATTAAAAACATACAAAGCATTCACGATGACAGAACATTTGGTTAAAAGCAATTCCTAAAAACATAGCATGTAATTCATACTTAGGTATTATACAGTCACCACGGTGTAACAAACGAGGGGATCAGGCAGTGATTGTAAAAATACATTCCTATACGGCATTGCGTGAAATTATATTTGCGCATGAAGGGCAATATGAATTTTTTGCGGTGTACCACATAAAATTTACAAAAGAAAAAAATGTGCAAGTTTGATTGAGCGGAGACACCGTCACAGAGACAGAACGGAAGATCATGGGTAGAAAAAATTCCCGATGGATGGGCCAACATACAAGGGATAAGATTAAGTCAAAACCTAAGTAAGAGAAACCTGTGACGTAAATTTGTCACTGTGAATAAATATATTTTCCTTCCTGGGCAATCGGTCCCTCTAAATAAGATTGTACTGATACTTTTAGACAGTTAGTTTTAAATCTTTCATTTGCCCTGTGTGTGAGAAAACGGGTTTTAATCTCCTGTTTTGAAATTTCAGAGCAATCACTTGGCGAGACAAATAAGTGCGCTAAGCTAAGGGCAGAGAGCCTATTTTTGATATATATTGTCCATGGGATCCTTTGGGCATGTTCCAGAGAGAGACAGTCTTCTATTAACTTCTGAGTAATGGGAACAGATTCTCCTCTCCAGAGGAATGCCATAAAATGATTGGCCCCAGACTAATTATGTCATTTATATATGGAACATCGATTCTGCGTGACGTATAAAGTTTGAGCAACTTACGGTGAGGCCTACTAGTTTTTCCCAGAAAATATCCTCCATAATCTGGAGAGCTGAGGAGTTTGAATAACCCCAGATACCTGCCCCATAAGTTGCTACGGAAACAGATTTAGCAATGTAGACTTTTTTCACCATATCAATAGGTTTCGCTCCTAGTTTTTTTAAATAGAAGAATATAGGGCGATTATACTTTTTTTTAGCAATAAGCCCCTTGTAGTAATCATATTAGCCCAAGTTAGTTGTCTATCAAAAGTCACCCCTAGATAAGAAAAAGCATCAATTAGGGCTACCTTTTGGCCATCTATATAAAAGCTTGAGGCCTTCCTATCTTTCCGTCTGGTGATTAAAATGAAGGACTTGGCCTTGTTGGTTTTTAAATCTAAATTACACATAAATTTCACATAAACCTCTAGTAACTTTTGTATGGCTAGGCCCGTGCGGGCAATTAACACCGCATCATCTGCATAGAGGAGCATTGGAGTGCGTACATTATTGATCTTGGGGATATCTGATGTTGAGTCCGACAGGGGAGCTTCTACCCCATTAGTATAGATGGAAAAAAGAAATGGGGCGAGTACGCAGCCCTGTCGGATGCCCATGTTGATTGGAAACGCCCTAGTGCACTCTCCCTGCCTCCCATATCGGACAGAGGCCGAGGAGTAAAACTGCCTTATAAAGAGGATGATTGCCTCATCGATACCCATTTCCTTCATTATCCTCCATAGGTGGTGATTTGCTACGCAGTCAAATGCTGCAGATAAGTCCATAAAAGCCAAGTATAACTTGCCCTGCTTGGCTTGTGTACACTTGGCGATTAACAAACTTAAATTGAGGCACTGATCTTGAGTGCCCACCCCCTGTTTAAAACCGTATTGGACCGGGATCAAAACATTATTGCTGGTGGCCTATTCCTCAAGTCTGTTCAGTAGAACCCGACCCATAAGCTTAGCAGTACTGTCCAGGAGAGAAATTGGTCTGTAATTTTTGGGCTTGGATTTATCTCCTTTCTTATAGACGGGGATTAAAATAGATTTCGTCCAAGAGTCTGGTGGACCCACTCTAGCGACTACGTTAAAAACGTTTGTCAGCACCAGTCCCCATAAGTCTGGCTGCTCAGTAAAGAAATCTATCGGAGTACCATCCGGGCCTGGGGCTCTATTACTGGAGCATTGCATAAGGGCCTCTCTGATCTCATGATGGTTAAAAGTGAGGAGAGGTTTAGTGGAGGGAGAGATAGCTGTCCGCTGGGTAGTCATTCCCTCAGCTTTACGGTCAAATATTGAGGAAAAGTATACAACCCAAGATTCCTCATCCACTTGACAATCCAAACTTGGGGATGTAGATGGTTTAAGAAAGGGAGCGTTGATAACTCTCCAGAAGTCCCTGGCATTATTAGAGATGGCAGCTAAGTGCAGTTGTTCCCATGCTTCTTCTTTTAAGTTGTTAATTCTAATCTTCCTAGCCTCTTTATACCGGAGGCGGAGAAGTTTGACTAATTCCACATCTCTAGGCGTAGCTCTGAGAGCCTGATGTAGGACTGATAAGGACTTGGTTCAAGCTTGGTCGAACCATCTAGGGACTGAAATATTGGCAGTGGGATTTTTTCTAGTAAGGAGGCTTTTAATCTCCGATAGTATCAATTCAAAGGCCATGGTTACCTGAGTGGGATCAGGTTCAGCTTCTAGGCAGGTCATAATATCATTTTGCCTATTTGCAACCACAGCAGGAACAATGTATGCTTTGTCTATTGTGGCCCATTTAAGGATGATCCCATTGTTCCTGGATATCGTGGGTTTGGCATGTCTAGAGTGCTCTGGATGGATTCCTACCCATTCCAACTCGCCAGTAATGGCAGCATGATCACTAAAATAAAAATGCTTAATTTCTACGTTGTGAATGGAATTTTTTAAGGGGGCTGAAATTAATAAATAATCAATGGTTGAACCCTGGGTTGGTGTGCCAAATGTATTTTGTTACATACCTGTGCTTAAATCTGTAGGATTTCGCCTCTCTAAATTGTTAATCACAAGGAATCTATTCAAAGCGTCTCCATAATGGTTATGTGTGAAATGAAATAAAGGCTTGCCTGCCTCATCGATTAAGCCACAAGCTGTTAAGTTTGAAAAATTACAACAATGCGCATTAAAATCGCCCACCCATAAGATGTTCGGAATCTGTTTTAGAGTATTAAAAAATATATTAATTTCCCCTTCCAACTGGTCGACAACCTTCCTCATGTCACCGGTGAAATTGTTATTATAAAAATTGATTAATAACACTGTATTACCGCCTGGGCCTTTTAGATGCAGTAAATGATAATAAGGAGAAGCATTATGATATGACTGAACTACCAGACTGAGGGTATTTTTCAGCAGAGTCAAGATCCCTCCCCTGGCACGACCTGATTTTGACGGAAGGGCAGCAGTATGAAAAGAGCAGTAACAAAGTAGTCAAAAATCAGAAATCGTCCTTGGTCCCAAATGAGCAGCAAAACCAAAAAAAAGTTGGACAGCATCCCCAAAAGACAAAAAGAAAAATCTGGCTCACCCCCAGAATCAAGGGAATCTTATACACAATTCTTGCATAGAAAATTAGCCCAAAGAACAGATTCAGAATGGCAGGGCCACATGTAACAATTTTTTGGCAAATCAGAATAATTCACATCAACAACATTATACATCAGCGCTATCCCATTTGTTTTCTGTGTCACTGTCATCCGGAGATGTTTTGAACAAAATATGCAACATTTAACAAAGGCGATTTATGAATGTGCAAGACTAAGCTGAACTACAGAAACACAGTGAAAAGGACCTTCAATGTTGCAACCTATCTATTACACTAATGATTTCATTAATAAACCTTTGTAGTCATAACTGTTAGGAAAACATTGCATTAGTAGTTTTTGCTCTTGCAAAGCTGGTGGGAAGAGAAGATGCACAGGAGTGAAAAACAGCAACAGCAACAGCATCCAGCTTATCCAGCATGGAAGTTTCACCAAAATGCGACAGAAGTAAAGCATGTTTATAAACACACTTATAAACCTCATATTAAACTAGTTTCAACTGTTTACAAACTAATTCATTATGTGCCTATTGGATATAACATCAAAATCATTATTACTCAATACTATTTGTTACACAAAATATGGCCTTTTGAAACACTCTATCAATTCCTCCTTCTGATTATTTTATAATCACTAAAACCCATTAATAACTTTATAAGTCAGGCAATCAATGAGCCAGTATCACTCTCTGCTTCTTTCTGGAACCCTCCTCCATCATCTTTAGCTGGTTGTAGGCACAGTCCTTGCAGTTCACCAGCTCATGCTCCTACAGTCTCTTCTTCTTCAACTTACTCCCTTTCTTTTCACACCTTTTAAACAAAGAACCAGAACATCATAAGAAAAGGAACAGGGCGATTGCACAAATCGTTATGATTATTGCAGTGGTTAAAATGAGACGTAAAGTACTTCTGCATACACTATCTATCCATTCACCAACGTTACTAAAACCATTTCCTAATCCACTAAACCAGGAGCCTACAGTTTCCCATAAGCCATGCTCTTCAAGAGATTGAACTTCAATAGAGATGTTAGTTAGGTTAGTAATAAAGAATCAATAAACCTACTGGTATAAGGTATATATGCGCAACATCTCTTGGCCTTTATTACCATACAAACTCCACCCTCTTTTGCCAGGAGGATAGCTTATGCTAAACGATTCTGCATTACCATGGCTCTAATAGCCATCATCTCTACATTTACTTGCTTCAATGATTCTGCTGTGTTTGCTGGAAGCTTACCTACAAGGTTAAACAGATATCTCATTTTCACATCATTGTCACACCAACACATTGAATTGTAGCACATAATATATTTAACACTACTTGTCCAAAACTCCATTTCACCCTTCTCAAATCAATTTCACTAGCTATTTCGCTCATATTCTAAACTCTAGGAAACACTAAAGCTAAATAACAAACCCAACCGAGTTCTGTGGCAAATTGAAATAAGCAATCTTTCCACAAATATAATAAATCCCTCTCAGAATTGGCTCTCCACCCAGCAAATATTTTCCACTTACTTCATAAGTTCTGTCACACTCATTTTCTCCTCAAAATTCAGCCTTTCTTCCTTTTAAAGTACTACGCCTTACCATACACAACTCACCCCTTAATTCCAGCTCCATACTTAACCTGGAATGCAAATTTGACAACCTAAACTCTTCCTCTTCCTCTTCCTTTGTCTGCTCTACTACAACCTTTCCTTCCTCCATATCCCTCACAATCTTTGCTCCTTTCTTGTTATATTCTATAATAACATTATGTTCTTCATTACTCAAAACACGTACATGACCCTTATTATTAATTTTAGTTTCATACTTGTTTTGTGCAATCACCCTTACAAAATTGTTACATTTAGTAGCATCATCTTCCTTTATAGGTAAATCTTCTAAAGACACATTGAAATCAGTCAAATAAGGAGAAAGAAAATCATCAATGTGAAATATAACAACATTTGTATTACAAGAAAGAGCCTATGAAATTGAAAGTTGTACATATGTTAAGCCCTCCCCAGCAGAGGTGGGAAAGAAAGCACACATGAAGCATCCCATAATATTCATTATATCTATATACCCGTGAATCATTTAAGTATAAATATTATGCATAAAACCACTAACTAACTTCTCTTTATGCTGTGGTACATCATGGTTTAATTAACTTCTAACAGTAGTAAATTTGACTTGGTTAGAAACATATCTCACTGGAGTCAGTAAGCACAACAGTCCCACTAAAATTATTAATATTGTTAATATTATCACAAATCCTACAATTGTAAAGCATTTGCTGCATTCCACATTCTAGTTGAGACAAAAAAAATATCGTAATATTTCAGAAATTCAAAGGCAACAAAACGTTTCTTTAAAACAATATTTTATTTCTTTTTTTCTTCTTGTTTTTTTATAACAATAATTAAAACAAAAAGTTTAAAATAATATTCTCAGGTTGTTTTTCAAAGGTTTATTTCAGTTAAAAGTTAATTTCAATTCTGAGTTTTAGTCTTTTATCCTTGTTCAACAACTGTCTCTTGATCTTTACTACCTCCACACTCTCTTTTCACTAATCCAATGAGTTTTCTCTTCTATTTCACTTTAAATCCCAGATTCACTCTCAGACTTGTTCTGAAATTGGTTCACAGATTTGTAACTTTTCAGCCCTGTTTCTTCTTCTTCTTCTTCTTCACTCAGGTGAAGCATATTTTGTGTTTGGGTCTCTTCCCCTAGTTATTCTTTTGGCAACAGCCGATGCACTCCCACTAGTTACCGAATCAATTGGTCTCTCCAACTTTTCTGGTTCACATTGCTTCCTTTTACAAGTTCTTTTTCTTAGGATATCTTCTTCAACTTTATTTTGTTCACCAACAGTCTTTATTAAAGTTTCTTTATTCTCTGTAGAAGTTGAGCTTGGACTTGAACTTTGATCACATTAGTCAGATCAATTTACTGTATACTTCTTTCTACCTCTGGGGGTTTGAGTAACTTGAAATTTCAACTGTAATTTCTCATGATTTGGATCAGAGACTACTTCAACTTACTTGGTTTTTGCATGGCAACAGCTCTTCACTTTGATCACTGTTTGAAAACTGGACTTTATGCTTTTCAGGTTCTTCATCAGAGCTTTCACTGACCTCACCCTGTTTCCTTGTCTTTCTTCACCAGTTCCAAAATGACCGCCCCCTCTGGATCCACGCTGCAAACCTGAACTTGAGTTCAAACTCCACTTCTTTGTGCTTCTTTTTGTGGCTTTTGTAGCATATTCAGTGATTGTCTCTGCCACTTCTTCTCGTACTTTGTGTGAGCAGCATGGATCCACTTGGCCACTCCAGCACATTACACTGCAGTGTTCGTTGTCAGTATCACTTGGAAGGGTCTGCATCACCTCCCATCCAGACAATTCTTCCTGATGTGTTTTCAGACCAATATCCAATTTTCTGGAATGAGGTTATGACAAGCAATGCCTTTTGTTTCTTATTTTGCCACATTCACCTGGTGAGAGACAAATTTCACCATATCAGCCAGGCCTTTGCAGTAATCTAGTACAATATCAACAGTTATTGAAACTAGCGCAGTTGAAGAAGTATATGCAAGCCTTATTGCCCTACTCATGATCACCTTATGGGGTGATAAACCTGTCTTTTTATCAGGAGTACTTAGCATGCTCATCACAACAAGAGGAAATGCATCAGGGCACTTTAAACCAGCTGAAGCACATACTTGTACCACTGTAAACCATATTCTCTGTCTTTATAGATTGTCACTCTCAAATCTTCTGACAAGCACCAAGCTCTTGTTAATTCTACTAATTATGCCACCTGTGCTGTGGTTACATTCAGCAGAAAAGAAGCTTATAAACTCTCATTAATGGAACATACTGCATAGGCAGCTCTTAAGGCTCCATATTGGCCCCTTAAACAAGAACCATTAACAAATAATGTTAGAGCAGCCATTTCCAAGGCAGTTTCTTTGGTCTTGGTTTGGTACATAACTCAGTAACTGGAATGCGATCATGCTCAGGTTCAGCATCAATATCCCTATCTTCACAGTGCCTGCCTGAAATAGGAAGCAGTGTTGCTGGGTTCAGTGAATTGTACCTTCTAATGGACGTGTTTTCAGCTGCAAGAATGAGTTGCTCATAATGAGTCAGGCTACTATTTGTCAAATGTGTCTTCTTGATGTTGTTAACAAGATCTCAATTCAGTGGGGGACATATACAATTAATGTATGCCCCATCACTGTTCCTTGACTTTGTTCAATGGCAGCAAAGACAGCTGCAACCAATTTCAAACATTCTAGAAGACCTAAAGCTACTGGATCCAACACGTCTCAAATGTATGCAATGGGGTGCATAAACCCACCCATTTTCCAACAGAAGTGTCAAACCAGTGCTTCTTTTCATCAATTTAACACATTCATTCCATCATTGTTCACCATTCCTCTCCCACCACCTTGCATTTGCAGCATTTAATTTCCCATTGCTGCACCCTGCATTTTATTCAGCCGATTGATTCCAGACTGAACAAAAGTTATATTTGAAGCCATTTGATTCTAAGATCCATTTTCAAATTGCTTTGCCTGAGCAATCATCAGCTTTTCCTTGAGCTTTTTCTGCTTTGCATCAAAGTAATCTCTACTATACTTAGCCAGCTTCAAAATCTCATCAATGCTTTTTCTGCCAGCACAGTTTAGTCTGCTGAATATGACTACTAAACTCTGGTTGCCGACCCATGTCAAAAGCATAAATGAAACCACTGACACCATCTTTCTTGGGGCCATTGACTCCACAGTGCTTCATGAAAATTTGCATGAGCCTCTCATAGAAGGCATGCACTGACTCTTTCGGCTCTGGTGAGGTTCTCAAAATCTTTACCCAATCAATGTCTCTTTCAGGCACTCTCTTCTTCAAGTACTCAATCACCTGTCTGTATTTATTAGCTACCTCCTCAGAAGGAGCATCATTAGGGGCAACCGTAGCTGGTTCTTCAGTTGGCCCGGCAACCACTGCCTTACACTCTGCCCACAAGTCACTAGGAACCAAAAATTCTAATAAATTAAAATCATTCCACAGTACATGTGACATGTGTGTCAACATATGCCCCTCTTTATACAATCTCTCTGGTTCCTCTTACAATTTAGGGAAGATTGTAGTGAAAACATAAAGATCAGCCCTTGTCCATTGCACATGCACAAGATTCCCTCCATGTACTTCCCTCGTAGGAAACTTCAAAACCACTCCTGTCCCAACCTTTGGATCACTTGCCATTCCCCTTGCTTTACCTTCTGCTCTCTTCTCTTTCTTCTTACTCGCTGTCCCCTTTTTTCATCTCTTTTTGTTTTTCTTCAAGTCACTCAAGTCCCTGGTCTTTTCAATCATATCTTTATCATGAGCGCTCAAAGTAATCACACCCATTTTTAAAATCTCATTATGAGTCAGATCCAGTTCATAATTATGTTTCACATTTTTCATTTCACTGATGTCCACTTCACATTAATCAGCTGGCTCCTCTAATTTTTCATGTGCTTCATTTACAAATCTGGCTGCTTCTTTAATTAAATATCTAATTTCATCAGAATTATATGTCAACAACCTGTTCAAATCAATGTTTCCCTATAACTTTTCTCCAAATTAGATTTTTAAAATGCCCATGTTAATATCTTTAGGGGGTTCTTTGACTACTGCTGTTCTATCAGGTAAATAGACTTCAGCCTGGGCAACAGGTTGGGCATCCCTACAAGTGGTAGGCATTGCTGCCAGTGCAGCCTTAGTTAGTGCCCCAGTTACCACAGCCATAGGAGCTTGCACAATAGTGCCATCTCCTCCCGCTCCCATGTCAGGTCCCGAACCAGAACTACATGTTCCTGCTGCTCTAGCCATATACAAAAGAGGTCTAGAATTCAAAAGATCATTAAAGAAATAATCCTGATTAGAATCATTATTCTGTTTCTATCTCTCTCTTTTATCTTGCCTTTGGTCATTTGTTTCTTTAACTATAGCAGGATAAGCCCTGACTCCTTCCATCATATCCTCCATCCAGCATTTTTCTTGTTGATCCCACTTCTTCTCCAACTTCAGTTTAAATGATCCCTTCACCTGCTTCAGCGTTCTCTTTCTATCTTTCTCTGCTACCATTCAATCCCATTTATTTAGTGCCTCAAACTGTGTAGGTCTGGGCATCAGCTTCATGATGCTCATAGTTTGATTAAGGAAATCCAGCCTTTTTATGTCAAAGGTACATTCTAAAGCCGTGGTACTCATAGTACGGCCCGCGGGCCGCCAGCGGCCCGGCAGGCCTTCTTTGGCGGCCCGCGGATCTTGCAGGTAAATGTACCCATGGCCCCCCCAGAGAGAGAGTGGAGAGAGAGAGAGAGAGAGAGAGGGAGAGAGAGTGGGGAGAGAGAAAATGGAGAGAGAGAGACAGTGGAGAGAGACAGTGGAGAGAGAGTGGAAAGAGAATAGAGAGAGAGAGACTGACTGAGATACTGACTGACAGAGAGAGACTGACAGAGAGAGAGCCTGACTGACTGAGAGAGAGAGACACTGACTGATTGACTGAGAGAGAGCCTGACAGAGAGAGAGAGAGAGAGAGAGATAGAGACTGACTGACTGAGGGAGAGAGAGACTGACTGACAGAGAGAGAGACTGAGAGAGAGAGAGAGACAGAGAGACTGACAGAGAGAGACTGACTGACTGACTGAGAGAGACTGACTTAGACTGATTGAGAGAGAGACTGGCTGACTGACAGAGAGACTGACTGAGAATGACTGACTGACAGAGAGAGAGAGAGAGACTGACTGACAGAGAGAGAGAGACTGACTGACAGAGAGAGAGAGACTGACTGACAGAGAGAGAGACTGACTGACTGAGAGAGAGACTGACAGAGAGAGAGACTGACTGATTGAGATAGAAAGAGGCTGACTGACAGAGAGAGAGAGAGAGAGACTGACTGACAGAGAGACTGACTGAGAGAGACTGACTGACTGAGAGAGAGAGAGAGAGAGAGAGAGAGAGAGAGAGACTGACTAACTGAGAGAGAGACTGACAGAGAGAGAGAGAGACTGACTGACTGAGAGAGAGAGACTGACTGACAGAGAGAGAGACTGAGCGAGAGACAGAGAGACTGACAGATAGAGACTAACTGACTGACTGAGAGAGAGAGAGAGAGAGAGAGACTGACTTAGACTGACTCAGAGAGAGAGACTGACTGACTGAGACTGACTGACTGACTGAGACTGACTGACTGACTGACAGAGAGAGAGAGACTGACTGAGAGAGAGAGAGACTGACTGACAGAGAGAGACTGACTGACAGAGAGAGAGACTGACTGACTGAGATAGAGAGAGACTGACGGACAGAGAGAGAGAGACTGACTGACAGAGAGACTGACTGAGAGAGACTGACTGACTGAGAGAGAGAGAGAGACTGACTGAGAGAGAGACTGACTGAGAGAGAGACTGACTGAGAGATACTGATTGACAGAGAGAGAGACTGACTGACAGAGAGAGAGAGAGAGACGGACTGACTGAGAGAGAGACTGACTGAGAGAGAGAGAGACTGACTGACTGACAGAGAGAGCGGGACTGACTTAGAGAGAGACTGGCTGACTGACTGACTGATAGAGAGAGAGAGACTGACTGACTGAGACTGACTGAGAGAGAGACTGACTGAATGACTGACTGAGAGAGAGACTGACTGACTGACTGAGAGAGAGACTGACTGACCGAGACAGACTGACTGACCAAGAGAAAGAGAGACTGACTGACCGAGAGAAAGAGAGACTGACTGACAGAGAGAGAGAGAGACTGACTGACAGAGAGAGAGACTGACTGACTGACTGAGACTGACTGACTGACTGACAGAGAGAGAGAGACTGACTGAGAGAGAGAGAGACTGACTGACTGAGAGAGAGACTGACAGAGAGAGAGACTGACTGACTGAGATAGAGAGAGACTGACGGACAGAGAGAGAGAGACTGACTGACAGAGAGACTGACTGAGAGAGACTGACTGACTGAGAGAGAGAGAGAGACTGACTGAGAGAGAGACTGACTGAGAGAGAGACTGACTGAGAGATACTGATTGACAGAGAGAGAGACTGACTGACAGAGAGAGAGAGAGAGACGGACTGACTGAGAGAGAGACTGACTGAGAGAGAGAGAGACTGACTGACTGACAGAGAGAGCGGGACTGACTTAGAGAGAGACTGGCTGACTGACTGACTGATAGAGAGAGAGAGACTGACTGACTGAGACTGACTGAGAGAGAGACTGACTGAATGACTGACTGAGAGAGAGACTGACTGACTGACTGAGAGAGAGACTGACTGACCGAGACAGACTGACTGACCAAGAGAAAGAGAGACTGACTGACCGAGAGAAAGAGAGACTGACTGACAGAGAGAGAGAGAGACTGACTGACAGAGAGAGAGACTGACTGACTGACTGAGAGAGGGAGACTGACTGAGAGAGAGAGAGAGAGAGACTGACTGACTGAGAGAGAGAGACTGTGATGGAATTGGGGTCAAAGTGTGTATGAAGCTATGCAATCCCTCTTAAGATTGCTATTGTCTGCTAATAAAAATGCATTATCAAAATGTGCTCTTTGTAGTTACATCTGCTTTTGAAATACAGCATTGTCTAATGTTTTGAGACGGGTTTGATTTTTTTTACTCTAGCCCCGGACCCCCCACTGAGCCCACCCCTACCGGTGCGGCCCTCGGCCACAAACATCACTGTAATTTTGGACCCCGACAGAAAGTTTGTGAGTACCCATGTTCTAAAGGAACCTGCAAGCCTTTATTAGAAGCAGTATAATCATGCCAATATCTCGAAATCTTGGATTTTGATAACCAAATCAACCAGTATTTGAATAAAATGAATTCACAAATATGAATAGTACAACAGCAGTAGAGTGATTAATCCATCAGTTGAACATACAATTAGCATTACATATCCAAACATTTCACAAAGTGCACAACAATCCATCTTGCAAACTCATACTTCAACATACTTCGAAAATACACCAATCAATTCACCCTGTTAATACTTACACTCCAAATCACTCAGGAATGCACTGCAAGTCGAATTCCCTGGGAAACTCCAGCCTCGAGAACCTCCAGTGGCCGTTCAGAAAATGTCCACTGTTCTTTAAGAGTGGGCATTAATGACCAGAAAATCTTCTGGGGACCCCTTACAAAGAGGAGATATTCTTATTGCACAACCATCCTCTGTTCCCAATTCTTGTGGGAGCAAAACCATATCTCAAGATCTTAGGGCACCCCAAAATTTAGAAACCCCAAAATTGTACCTCGTACAGTTCTTCCACTGGAAATAAATCCGTTAAAAGGCACCAGCCAAAATCAGTTTAGCAGAGTATCAAACATACTTAGCTGGGACCACTGAATGACTGAGTTGTACATCAAGAGAAAGTTAAAGAGTTTTATTACAGAAATCCCAAAATCAAATGATACAGTATACATGCCATGAAGAATCAAATGGAAAGTAAATACAGAGTAGTCCGAAATGAAAAGCAAAACCAAGAAAAAGTCGGACAGCATCCCCAGTAGACAAAAAGAAAAGTTTGGCTCACCCCCAGAATCAAAGGGTTCTTATACACAATTGTTGCACAAAAAGTTTGCTAATAGCACAGATTGAGCATGGTAAAATCTCATGTAACAATTCTTTGGCAAATCAGAATAATTTGCGTCAACATTATATGCTAGCACTAGTCCATTTCTAAGGAAGCATCCTGCTTTTCCGTGTCACTGTCAACCAGAGATGTTTTGAACAAAATATGCTATATTTAATAAAGGCAATTCACAAATGTGCAAGACTAAGCTGAGTTACAGAAACACAGAAGAAGGCACCTTGAATGTTGCAACCTAGCACTGACGGTTTTATTAATAAGCCTTTGCATTCATGGCTGTTAGAAAAACATTACATCAGCTCTCTAGATGGTGGGGAGAGAAGATGCGCAGGGGTACCTGATGGGAGTAGGTAAATGCAGGAGTGGAAACCAGCGGCAGCAGCATCCATTTTAGACAACACAGAGCTTTCACAAAATGTGGCATAACTAAATCATGTTAATAAACACTCTTCTAAACTTCATATTAAACTTATGTTATGTTATGTTATTTTATTTTTGTATAGCGCATATACACTGACAGGTCTCTTAGCGCTTTGGAAGAAGCGGGACAGCGTCAAGGCGGGGAGGTCTTCATGGTGTTGAGAGATCTTATGTCTTATCTAATGCTTCCCTAAAGAGAATAGTTTTTAGCTGCTTCCGGAAGAGAAGCAGACCAGGTTCTTTCCGAAGAGTATCGGGCAACTGGTTCCAAAGTTGTGGCAGGAGGACCGAGAACGCTCGACCCCCTTTGGAAACCAGGTTACCCCGAGGGCAGACCAGCTGGACGGCTTCTGCTGACCGAAGGGCCCGCCCTGGCACGTATTTGATTAGGCGTTCCTTTATGTACCCTGGGGCATGTCCGTATAGAGCTTTGTGGACAATACAAAGTCCCTTGAATTTCGCTCTCTGCTTAACAGACAGCCAATGCAGTTTTCGCAGCAGTGGAGTGGCATGAGTTCTTCTAGGCAACCTGAAGATCAGCCTAGCTGCGTCATTCTGAAGTTTCTTCGTGAGTTTCTGGGGGAGCCCGACATATAGCGCATTGCCATAGTCGAGTCGTGAAACAATAGTTGCTGATACTATAGTTTTCAGAGATGACACTGAAAGCAGAGGAACCAATTTCCTCAGCTGTCTTAGAAGACCAGTACATGTGCCCACCACTGAGTTGACTTGATGGATCATAGAGAGCTCAGAGTCGATCTTAATTCCCAGGCTTTTTACAACTGGCGATGGGCTATGGGGGGCCCCTAACTCTCTGGGCCAAAACAGGCTGCTCCAGGGATTGTTTTTTGATGGGAAGGCTAGTACTTCGGTTTTATCTGGGTTAATTTTTAGGGAGTTGGCAGTCATCCAGTTGACTGTAAACCTGAGGATGTTCTGGACTGATACTTGGGCACAGACCAAGTTATCGATCCTCAGGATGAGCTGGGTATCATCCGCGTAGTTAAAAACCCGGCAGTCCATATTGGTTAGTGCAGCTACCAGGGGCTGCAGGTATATGTTGAAGAGGAGCGGGGACAGTGCAGAGCCCTGAGGGACTCCGCAGGAGATATTGCCCTTTTCCGATACCTGGGCACCAAGTTGGACCCTCTGTGAGCGACCTGATAGAAAAGATTCTAACCAATTATAGGCGTGCCCTATATACTACTACATACTAATTCATTATTTGAGCAGTGGATTCAAAATAAAAATCATTAATACTCAAAATTATTTGTTACACATAAATATGGATTTTAAAAACACTCTAAAGCATATAATGGGTGGCAGTACCATGAACAAATGGATGATGTTATTTCCATGTATTGTTAAATGGTCATACTGGTTCAGGGCAAATAATTAATCCCACAATGGTTTTGTTGTGGTAGCTCATAGAAACTGTACATTTTATGACCATAATCATTTAATTGAGGAGGTTGAAACAATTCTAAAAACCAAAACACCTACTTCCAGAGACAATATCGGTCCCGCAAAAGTGCCCAAAATGTTCAGGAGAGAGAAAAGCAAGAGTATAAATAATGGTGTCTACAACAGTGAGGGCTGCTTGCGTGAAACTGCTCTGCGGACTTCAGTCACCTCTGAAGTTCCTGCTGCTGAATCCGAAGCTGGAACTAAGGTGTCCCCCTTTTATGATCCACTGCCAATGTCCAAACGTTTGCAGCTGTCTCCTGAAATCGACATTCTCCTCAATATCCCATGATGCAATAGCTACTCCCCGGCTCTAGCTCCCACTGCCACTGAGGTAATTCCTCAAATTCTCTCTGCAATTCCGTATCAGCCTTTAGCGCCAGCTAGCAGTGAATCTACTGTCTCAACTGCTATCACCTCTCAGGCGTCAGCAAACACTGATGATTAATTTTTAGGTCGAGCATTCGAGACCTCTTGAATACTTTAGTACACGGGTACTCATAGTACGGCCCGCGGGCCGCCAGCGGCCCGGCAAGCCTTCCTTGGCGGCCCGCGGACCTTGTAGACATAGTACCTGTGTTTTTTTTTTTTTTTAAATAGTGTCAACAAACACCGCCGGTTGCAGCAGCGCAGACTCCGAGAGACTCTGCTCTATGGGGGCCGGGAGATTCCAGCGATAGTCAGAGTGGAGATGCAGGGGCGCTAAGAAGAGGTGAAATACAACAAAGCCTCGTTAGCAGTAAATGGTCTTTTAAAGACCTGTGAAGTACTCGGGTGCGGCTGTGTGTGCGCCCGGGAAGCTGTCTCAGCCCGGGCTGCCACACACGCGGGGTGAGGTGACAGGGGGTGAAAGTGGATGGCAAACTGCAAAGGAAATCGGGGGCTGCTGTATAATGAAGGGGTAAATTGCTAACTTGGTATTAAGTGTGTCAGAAAGTAACATGGAATAATCATATCATTGCCAAAGCCAACTAGGTGATGCTGCACGTGGCCCTGCATTTCACTGGGATTTTCCGTTAAAAAGAGTCATGCAAGCTATGTCAGCGTGTCCTGTTAAAAATGATGGGAAGGATAGAGCAAAAAACTAGAAAAGAGACAATAAATGGAGAAACGCAGTCACAGGCAGGAAAATAAGGTAAAGAGAAAGAGGGACACAGATGAAGAGAAAAGAGACAGCAGAAGAGAGAAAGAGAAACAGAATGAGAGAGAGTTAGAGAGAGAGAGAAAAGTTTGTTTTCCAGTTACAGCCCATCAACAACAACAAGTAACACGATCACAGACATAGCAATCGCCAATTGGAACATGAAGATAATGGTGTGTAGAATTTGAAAGCGAGCACAAACATATGTATTGTGTTTTAGGACAATTAATTATATGCGCTTTGATCCAAGCTGTGAAATTACAGGGTGACAGAGGACAGCAGGGTGTGAGAGCCGGGTGAGGTGACTGAGGGCAGCAGGGAGTGAGAGCCGGGTGAGGTGTGCGTTAAGAGCCTATGATGTGATGTTTACCGAGGCACAGAGACAGTAACAGACAGAGACAGATAGAGATAGAGACAGAGATAGACAGAGACAGGGACAGACTGACAGATAGAGATAGAGACAGATAGATACAGATAGAGATAGACAGGGACAGACTGACAGATAGAGACAGAGACAGATAGAGGCAGAGACAGATAGAGACATATAGAGACAGAGTCAGATAGAGGCAGAGACAGATAGAGATAGGGGCAGAGAGAGCTAGATAGAGGCAGAGACAGGGAAAGACTGACAGAGGCAGAGACAGATAGAGGCAGAGACAGATAGAGGCAGAGACAGATAGAGGTAGAGACAGACAGAGACAGACAGCGATAGAGACTGAGAGAGAGAGGCAGAGAGAGTGAGACAGAGATAGAGGCAGGGACAGATAGAGGCAGAGACAGATAGAGGCAGAGACAGATAGAGGTAGAGACAGACAGAGACAGACAGCGATAGAGACAGAGAGAGAGAGGCAGAGAGAGTGAGACAGAGATAGAGGCAGGGACAGATAGAGGCAGAGACAGATAGAGGCAGAGACAGATAGAGGCAGAGACAGGCAGAGACAGACAGAGATAGAGACAGACAGAGATAGAGACAGACAGGGACAGACAGAGGCAGAGACAGACAGAGATGGAGAGGGAGACAGAGGGAGGGAGACAGAGAGAGAGCGAGACAGAGAGAGAGAGACAGAGATAGAGACAGAGATAGAGGCAGGGACAGAGAGAGGCAGAGACAGATAGAGGCAGAGACAGACAGAGACAGAGAGACGGAGAGGGAGACAGAGGGAGGGAGACAGATAGAGGGAGACAGAGGGAGGAGGGCGACAGACAGAGGGAGACAGACAGAGGGAGACAGACAGAGGGAGACAGACGGAGGGAGACAGACAGAGAGAGAGAGGGAGGGAGAGAGAGGGAGAGAAAGATAGAGAGAGGGAGGGAGACAGAGAGATAGAGAGAGGGAGGGAGAGATCGAGGGAGGGAGAGATAGAGAGAGAGAGAGAGAGATGTGTGTATGCCAGGTCTGGTGGCTCAGTGGTCAAAGGCGTCCGCTGCAGGGGCCTGTGTTCAACCTCATGGTCACATGTTTTTTTTTGCTCTAGCCCCCCCCCCTCCCCCACTGACCCCACCCCCACCGGTGCGGCCCTCGGCCACAAACCACACTGTAAATTTGGCCCCCGAGAGAAAGTTTGTGAGTACCCATGCTTTAGTATATACTTATATGTGTATGTACTTTATGGGCTCTGGAGATCAGCCCTAGGACTTGTCTGCTTCCACTTAGGGACTTTTTTTTCTGTTCAACTGCCTCCATTTAACTGTCTTGATAGAAAACGACCAGTAGAGGTCAGTAAAATACCAGAATTGCTTTCTGCTTGTTGAACTGCCTCTATGTAACTGTCATGATAGAAAACGACCAGCAGAGGTCAGTAAAATGTCAGAATCACTTTAGCATTCTCTAGATTCCAGTCCATAGAAATTGTCTTCCACGAGCACCCGAAGACAATAATATTTTTTTCAAATCTTGTATTTTCAGTGATATGACCACAGAAGGCCCTTATTTTACATTAAAAACAGAGCTTTGGACTATACCATTTCCCGCTGAAAGACAATATTTCTCTCCATGTGTTCCCATACTTGGCCTGTCAAACAGTTTGGTACTTACTTTCCCTCCATGTTAAAGAACAGTAGATGTTTCAGCACCCAAGCGAATGTGATACATAGCTTAATACATATAAGGTCCCAAAGGCGAGACTGATTGCATTGCAAATGCTTGTTACTACATTGTAAGCTGGATGACTTGAAGTGCCTAATTTAAAATTTAACGGAAATATTTGAATTCCTTATATACCTGTTAAGTAACACTACAGCAATTGTTCCTGCAAATGTACCTGCAGGTGGGGAAATGTGATGACGTAGAATGAGTCCTGACCCCTTAGAATCCTCACTGATTGCAAGTCCACCAACACCTTGGCTTCAGCGCAGCTACAGCCGCATGTCCAGTGCATAAATCCTGCAACTACTAGCCAAGTGCTACTAACATGTAGTAAGCACTCACTGGACCTGGATCTCCAGGGAACAGTCCCACACACACAACAGCATCTGGCCAATCATAATTCTACTATGATCAATGTTAGGCCAATAGATCGCCTCAACAGTCAGAGACCATTTGCTGTTCATTATACTGACTGGTCCTTTGTTGGGGCAAGAGAGGCCTATGAAATTAAGCAACCAGATCAGTACCGCCCACCCCTCCTGAGGACATTGCTACTTCCTGACTTTGTTGTTAACTCTGGAAGAGTGGTCTATTTGACTCCAGTACCCAAACTTGCCTCCGGCTCATGCGAAGACACTGAGCCCCTGATCAACAAGTTCATGCATTGGTTTTGGATTAAGAGTAAATGCTTATCCATAGTAAGGTCTGATATTGAGTATGCCAGACATTGCAGTATGGGTTCTGCAAGATCTAATTATATTCTTGTGTCACTAAAAAATAAGATGTTGATTGAAGGCCTTATTTAATTCAAACTGCGCACCTCACATTTTGTCTGGCCTCCCAACTCTGAAATCAGGCTAAGACTCTATCCACCGACCACCCAATGCAATCTTAACAATCAGCGGCTCCCTTCAGAACCCAGCCTCATTGCAATGGGAACTCTCGCAGGATTGGAAGCAATGAGTCTAAATGCTATTGATTAACTGGGGCAGTTGGCTGATTCATCTTTGATGGCTGACTGTGTTGGGAGTAATATTGCAGCCAAAGCTGGTACAATCGGCAAAAACGAAAGTGACACTACAATGTTGCCCGGGGGGTTAACTGTAGCCCAGGCTATCCTGATCTGGCACCAACTGAGCAATTGTCCGTAGCCCCTACGCCTAAAGTCCTGGGTGGTACCCAAGCTGGACTTTCCATGATATCCTGGAATTTGGCAGGGATTAAATCGAAACTAATTGATACTGAATGGATTTCCTACATAGATGAGCATGACATATGTATGTTCCAAGAAACCTGGGCAGTGAACAAGGTGTTTATTAATAGGTTTGCATGTTATAGTGTGGATGCTAAGCCCCCATGGGAAGTTTGGGAGGGATGCTGGTGGATTGTTGATTCTAGTAAAAAACAATGTTCTGTGCTTTTGATGGTTGATTCTCCGGATTTATTGAGGATTATCCTCTAATTCCCTCAGGTATGAATATTGCACTATTTAATGTTTATTTAAGGTCAGCGTCTGCTAACCATGACTCACCTGTTTTGGTACTTCTTGATGAGCATATTGAATTGCACCAACAACACGCAAAGGTAATAATGGCCGGAGATTTCAATGTATCATTTGAGCCCTCATTTTACATCAATGCGCTAATAGAACAGGGTAACGAACAATGGAAGATACCCCACTTAACTGGTGAACTCAGATCCATTTTTCCAACATAGCTAGCTTCACTGACTGTTGGCCAGGGCCTAGGAGCTTTTAACTGATGCACCTGATCTGATTTTAAAAGAGGCTCTTATATGAACGTAATTGACTATGTTCTCTTAGGTGTAAGACTATGGCCACTGCTAGATGGTATGAAAATTGAATGCCATATGAATAGTGACCCTAAATCTCTGATTACATCTTTAGCTGGAGATGCATTCAGAGGGGTTTGACTACCTGTCACAGCGTGGTACCAGCACTTATCCTAGCGAATAACCACAAGAGGATCACCTGGCCATAAGTACTGTCTGATAAACTATATTCTAAGATATATTATCGGTATGTGGCCTATTTTGAAGGTCTCCCTGATGCAGAAATTCCGATTTTAGAAATTCATGAAAGGTTGTTAATAAACTATGAGGTCTCCTATATAAAAAGGTTGACCATAAGCAAACATCTTGTGCAAAAGAAAAGACATGGATCAACTCTGAGTGTAAATTAGCCAAACAATTACTATTGATGGCTGTTAAAAGGTGTCTACATACTAAGACTGCAGAGGCCTGGTGAAACTCTAAAATGGCACTCACAAGAGCTAGGAGTGACTGGGCTGACAAGAACAGGCAAGACTTATTACGCGATGTCAAATTGAATGATAACAGAGCTTTCTGGCATATAATATCCCTTGTTAGCATAGACAGCATGAGCACCTACCATCTCCATGTACAGTCAGAGAAGTGGATTACTCATTTCGCAACACTGTATGCTCAGGCTGGGACCAACGATCCGTCCCCATGTTTAAGGCCAGTAACTTCCCCCAGGGTTACCCAAAATGTAGGTGCATCAGAGGACAGTGTAAGATCTTTTGACCTAGCAGATACTTCCACGGCTATAAGTCGCCTCAATTCAGCAAAAGCTCCCAGTCCTGACAAAATACCCAGCGATTTGTTTACATCAGATCCCCAAGTGTGGATTCGTTTTTATCATTCTCCTATCAAATGCCATTGCGGCTGTTGGAGAAATTCCTGAGTCCTGGAGAAAAGCTGAAATAATCCTCATCTATAAGAAGGCCAATGCTGGCAGTCGATCTAACTACAGGCCCATCAGCCTAATTGACAACTTACAGAAGGTTTTTGCAATGTAGGTCCATGACAAGTTTCTAAACGGGGTAGACGAACACTGCAAATTGTCCCTGCTTCAAGCTGGCTTCCATGCAAATATTAGTACCACTGATCAGGTGTTTAGATTTTCTCTCCTGTATTGAAAGTATGTGTTGCTGAATAAATAAAGATTGTATGTAGCCTTTGTAGATCTACGAGATGCAAAGACCTTGTTCCACGAAGGAAACTATGAAGAGCTTTGGGCGAGATGGGAGTTCCTGGGAACCTGATCAATCTTATTTGCAAATTGCATGAAAGCAACTATGCCCAAGTTCGTTGGGGCAGCCATGACAAACTAACTGATCGTATTTCTATTTTACGTGGTGTACAACAGGAGTGCAACCTGGCCCCCACTTTGTTTACATTGTATATCAACGATATAGTAGATGAACTTATGGTCTGCAGGAACGACTCGCCCACATTAAATGGCAAAAAAATTCCCAAAATTATTTTTGCAGATGACTCTCTTCTCATATCTAAGACCCCAATTGGCCTCCAGATTTTAATTGATAAGTTTGTTGGGTTTTGTAATAGTAGAGGCCTTGAGTTGAATGTATCAAAAACCAAGTACATGGTGTTTGGATCTGGAGCAGTTAGGAACTGCGCTGTGAAGGAAGGGAATGAACTCCTGGAAAGGGTCCAATGTTCTGACTATTTGGCGGTCAAACTAACCAATAAGTTTAAATGGGAACCCCCGCTAAACAAGAGCTTTCTTTTAGTACAACACAGATCTAAAGCAATCTTACAATTGCACAACAGAACTCCCTCCCGCTCAGTTTCCCCTGCTCTTTAAGTTTATCGTGCTAAGGCTCAAAGTGCTGCTCTCTATGGAACTGAAATATGGGGCTATGCCGATCTCCTGCATCTATCTGTAGCTGAGGACAACTTTGCCAGATCACTTATTTCTGTTCCGGTTAGTACCCCCCGTATTCCCATTTTCTTTGATATAGGAATCAATAGAATTTATGATGTGGTGCAACTGAAGCTCTTAACCCATTGGATACATTTGTGGTCACCACCTGAGCTGATTGACTGTAGGATTCTCTATGGGGATTGCTAAACCTGACCAACGCTCTGAAAGTCCCCTAGTTCAAGTTTGCATTAAGTTGGTTCACAAAGTTAGGCCTAATGAAATTATGCGATTGTTGCAGGATGACAAAACTCCCAATACCAGAATAAACACCCAGACTCTTATTGGCAATGCAAAGACAGTATTTACTAATTATCGCGATACAAAAGGGGATGATGGACGGAACGTTTGAGCCAATCAAACACTCACCCCCAGTCAACTGATCTGGGTTTAATCCATCATCATTCTTTAGCTCACTCCACCACCCCAGTTCAGACATGGCCATAGGCAAATCAGTCTGACCCTGTGCCTCATGGGAACAGTCCAGCCCGAACTGCCAAGCCATGTCTTCCCTGGACCGGAAACAAGCATCCTAGGACCGGTTTCTGGCATTCCAGCCGTCATCAGCCAGGCTTGCTTAAATCCAGTGGCAAAGTGAGCAAGGGACCCACGTATGGGCATACCCCCGCCAACTTAGGGCGAACAAAGCGATACAAAAGGGGATGATGGACGGAACGTTTGAGCCAATCAAACACTCACCCCCAGTCAACTGATCTGGGTTTAATCCATCATCATTCTTTAGCTCACTCCACCACCCCAGTTCAGACATGGCCATAGGCAAATCAGTCTGACCCTGTGCCTCATGGGAACAGTCCAGCCCGAACTGCCAAGCCATGTCTTCCCTGGACCGGAAACAAGCATCCTAGGACCGGTTTCTGGCATTCCAGCCGTCATCAGCCAGGCTTGCTTAAATCCAGTGGCAAAGTGAGCAAGGGACCCACGTCTGGGCATACCCCCGCCAACTTAGGGCGAACAAAGCGATACAAAAGGGGATGATGGACGGAACGTTTGAGCCAATCAAACACTCACCCCCAGTCAACTGATCTGGGTTTAATCCATCATCATTCTTTAGCTCACTCCACCACCCCAGTTCAGACATGGCCATAGGCAAATCAGTCTGACCCTGTGCCTCATGGGAACAGTCCAGCCCGAACTGCCAAGCCATGTCTTCCCTGGACCGGAAACAAGCATCCTAGGACCGGTTTCTGGCATTCCAGCCGTCATCAGTTGACTGGGGGTGAGTGTTTGATTGGCTCAAACGTTCCGTCCATCATCCCCTTTTGTATCGCTTTGTTCGCCCTAAGTTGGCGGGGGTATGCCCAGACGTGGGTCCCTTGCTCACTTTGCCACTGGATTTAAACAAGCCTGGCTGATGACGGCTGGAATGCCAGAAACCGGTCCTAGGATGCTTGTTTCCGGTCCAGGGAAGACAAGCGAAGCCTGCAGCCTCTTTCTGGAGGATCCCCCCGACTGCGACCGGAGCTGGTAAGAAAACCCGACGCCTAAAGACACCCCTGCACCCGACGTCCCACGGCCTTGGGTGGCCCAACCGACGGTGTCCCAGCATCTCCAGGCATCCCAGCTTACCTCTCCAACCGGTGGTCACCTCCAGAAGATCTTCGATCCCGAGCCTGCAGTCTTTGTTGCAACCGGAGAATCCCCATTGAAATCAACAGGGCACCCAACACCAAAACTGCACCCAGCCGCACCTGCGCAGCTGCGGGTGTACTTTGGGTGCTAACTTGAATCCCCCTTTGCCCTGTACCTAACACCAGGAGCTTTGCTCCCACAACCTTGTGGCATGCTCGTCCCCTATCACCCATTGGATAACATTGGGCCTCAGCACTCTTCACCCGGATGCCCTAGTGCCGCTGAGGGTGTTTCAAGAGTGTAACCTTGACCCTGGGGGAACCCTGGTTCTAACCCCGGAAGACCAACTCCCACAAATAACTACTTACCTGTAAACCGATAACTCAATTTCCTTCCATAGGATTGCATTGACTGCTTTTCTCGAAACTTTTGTGTGGAGTTGGTTTTGTATGAGAACATGAAAAACTGCTTTACTTACATTTTCTCTAGGAAATGTCTCAGTGTGTTACCTAGGCAAATCACACTGAGTAGAAAAAGTAATCCCTAAAATAATCTGTAAAGTAAACAAAAGTAATCTAACAGTAATTTCCACTGTATTGAAAACATTTACAAACCTGTTTCAAATACATTTTCATTCAGCTTGCTTGTATTGTTCAACCTGTCTTGAAAAGTACCATTTACACTTACCTGTGCCAGGCTTGCTTGGTTCTATAAAATAAATTGGGGAGAGGAGTTGGCCTAATGGCTAGGACGGTCGACCTCGAATCTGGGGAACTGGGTTGGAGTCTCGGCAATGACGCTGAACATCCTGTGATTCTGGGCAAATCACTTAATCTCCCCATGCCTAACAAAAATGAATGTGTCCTCATGTAATGCAACTGGTGCTATGTAAAGCGCTCTGATACCCGATTCGGGTCAAGTTCGCGCTATATAAAACTCTGTAAAATAAAAATAAAATAAAAATAAATACAACTAAATAATATTTTTATACAACTCAAATTGGTCTGAGTTCAGTCTTTGAGTGTGTGACATCATTTGCTGATTGAGTGTGTACAACAAATGCTTAACACTACCCTCTGATAAAGGCTTACTGCTCGCCCACACTACCACAAATAGAGAGTAAGGTGCTATCTACTTTTACCTCTGCCTGCCTCTGGGGTTCCACTGGACTCTGTGCACATTATACCTCATTTTGCTATAGTATATACAGAGCCAGCTTCCTACACATGTAACCTCATAAGCCTGAATTCTTGAACTAAACCATTACACATTCTTCATTATACTTCTGAAAATGCTTAATGACAGAGTTTTCTTTGGCCTATGAATTCGTGTTTCATGGTAGAAGTAATTTACTTGAAGTATATACTGGCAGCATTGTGTGCCTGAGACCTTTGGGTACTCAGAACTTAGGGGCATATTATCAAGGGCTGGCGATATAATTATCGCCGCTTTAGCGTCCGTTTTCGGGCGAAAAGCGGCGATAATTATATCGCAATATCATCAAGGACACGCTAGCGCGTGTTTCCTGATGTAGAGCCCGTTTTCACAGCCTCGCCTTGCATCGCTAATGAGATGCAAAGAAGGCGTGGCTGTGAAAACAACACAAGTTAATATCGCGAAGGCAGCTTCGCGATATTAACAAGGAGGTGCAGCGATAAAAGAAATCGCGCTACCTCAGCTTTAACTCAGGAATTTAACGTCTGTTAAATTCCTGACTTAAGCATACTTTACATGGGAGATGGATTCTGCTGATACGACCACAGGGTCGTATCAGCAAGGTTACCGCCGTTTTCCATGGAACATCGCTGGAAAACCAGCGATGTTCCATGGAAAACAAGCTATCGCAGGAATAATTATCGCCATTGCGCTATGCGTTGTTAATACAGCGCTAGCATGGCGATAATTATCTGCGGTAGCCGGCGATAACTATTCTCACGCTGTGAACGGCCAGCGATAATTATCGCTGGCCGTTGATAATATGCCCCTAAGTTTCTTCCCTGCACCCATTGTTTAATCAAGCACCTGTGTGCTCTGGGCTAATTTGATTATGAACCCAGTGTCTAATCAGGCCACAATCTGTTCGAAGGCACGATATGTGATGGGAGACTTGTGTGCTGATGTCGTAAATGCTTTCAAGTTTGTTAGACATGAGTTGGCCTTTAACTAAAAACTCTTTCAAGTTTGCTATTCCACTATATTCTTAAGTGAACTTTTCACCTTGCTCGTGTCAGTGTGGAAGTTAGGCCTAAACTGTTTTTTAACCACGAACAGCTGTGTGGTTTCTGCTTGGGCTTGATGTTGCACTATATTTTCATGTTTCAAATGTTCTGCAGCGTGTTCATTTTTTAAATTTCCTATAACATTCCCCCTAAAATTGATAATTCAACTACTTCATTTAGATCATGATCTGTCCTTCGCACCACGTGATGCACGTTGCCCTGGGAATCTACTACTTGTGTTGTTGTCCTAACTGAAAACATTCCTCCCGCCTTGGTGCCTATTTACCTAACACATGCCAGAATTACTTGTATCATACAGTATATTAGTAGTAAGACCACAGTTGTGGGCAACAAGGCCCCCAACAGTCCTGACATCCAGGATGGCGGCGATCCATGCCAATCATTGAGCCAACTATCTGGGGCACCTCCTTCATGTATTGTTTTGGTCTGTAAATTATGCAGTGTCTATAATGCCGCTGACAAAGTTCAATTTTCTGCATCATTTGCTGGAATGAACATGCAGCACACAGTTCCTATTTTCTTGCATACCCCTCCCTGCATGGCTGTCATAAGGTCAAGTACATAACAGTGTTGAAGCGCCATCATTCTTATGGCACGCAGGTCTTCTTTTATGGCATTGAAACCATCGTTGGTAGTGTTGATGACTCTGAGGAGCTCCTACCATGTATCCTAGAGCCAACGAGCTGTTGTTTTATCTTGAACAAATGGCAAGATGCTGACAAAGAAAAGTTCAGCATCGTTGAACAGGCCATACACCTCGGGAACCTCATTCCAAGTGCCTGTGCCATAATATTCTGCAGTTCTCTTCCTTCGGTTGTGGTGTAGCAATGTCGTTGGACGGCTCATGGGGTGTTTATGCAAAGTGGATATGTTTATTCCAGGAATTGCCAAGGATGGAGCGTGCAATGGAACAAATCCCTCCCTAGTTTGGTGGTGACTGAACATACAGTAGATCGCCACACTGCCAGAACAAATCCATGATGCTTGAGGTGCCCCCCTGCATGTCGGCGTGGAATACTGTTATCCTACAACCAATATTCTGGCCTACATTGATGGTGCTATTTCCCCTGAAACATAGGGAGGCAGAAGTAAGTTTCATGACAGTCTGGGGACTTACAGTGCTATCTACCCAAGTGTAACACAAGATGTTTTCGTATCAGGTAGGTGTACATTTCCCTATTGCATCCTGGCTGACATCAGTGCCATTCCATAAAGATATGACCCTTCAGGAAAATTCAGTGTTGAGATGACACTGATTGTGGGCAAAGAATGACCCAGTTACTCTAAACCCTGGCCTTCAAACACAGTCTGGGGGTAATGGGTTTGCAAAATAGTTGTTACAATCGGTGGGCTGTTACTCCTAGAAATCCTAGATCTAGGACCATGTGGGTCCAATGTACAGTGGTGGAGCGACCTGTCTTTCCCATGCGTGATTGTTCTTTCCTGATGTCCTCTCTATCTGTGAGAATGTATAGTATTTCTGGTAAAGCGTCATATTTTGTGGCATTAGCTAGGAAGCATACTACTTTGACACGTGTTAACTGCATTTGGGCCTTAATTCTACACAAGTACAGATGTAATAAACATTGATCTATGTCTGGGGGTACTTCTTTCGTGGAGTGCAGTCTATCTTAACAAGTAGCATGAGAAATTAGGGAGCACACGAAGCACGACTCATTCGTTGTCTTGGCACCTATTTCTGATATGTGCGGATACCACATGTTATTTGACAATTTAGCTTGGGCATTATCGGTCACATTGTTATTAGAGCGCTCTCTCTGGATGTGGAAGCCATTAGAATTAGAGGGTACTTTTCAAGCAAAGAGAAGGAAGGATAGAACTGAGAGACAAAAAAGAAGCATAAAAACAAAAATAAATATCTTTTGTGCTGTCCTTGCAAAAAATAATCCAAAAGCATAGTAGGAGGGTTGTTGCTTTAATTATGACAATCTTCATCCCCTCTCTAGTTCCATTTGCATTGTTAATTATTTTTGGCAAGAAGCTGGGTTGAGGTACACATAGCTGTGTGAATCCAGGGATTCCTGTCTTCCACCTTGAGTTGGTGTGACCATGGTGACAATGCAGGGAACCTCAAAACATATCTCCCTCCATTTTCAGACCCAATTGAATACAAACACTTTATTTCCTACTTGCAACACTAGAAGGTCGAACTCTGCGTGCTTTTCTATTTCCTTGGTGACCTGTTTGGAGATGAACCTTGCATACTTCATCAGTTCACACAAATACATATGCATTAAATCATTCAGTGCTTGTGACAAACTTTCTCCCTGAATTTTACTTCTCATGGCAGGGAATTTGACATTGATAGACCTTCCTGTCACTATTTGATGGGGTGTCAAGTGATGGTCTGAACCTGGTGCATTTCTCAGGGAAAACAGTGCTATTGGCAAACAGTATAACCATTTTTTGTTTAAAGTAGTACATAACTTGCTGATCTTGCTCTTCACAAGGCCATTCAGATGCTCAACAATACCATTACTTTAGGGGTGGTACACAGAGGACAATTTGTGCTTTGTCCCTAAAAGTGTTGTAATATGTTCAAGTATTGTATTGGAAAAATGAGTGCCATTGTCAGATCTTATCCCTTCTGGGATTCCCCATCGTGGAATTACTTCCTGAACTAGGAATGCAGCTGCTGACTTGACAGCACAATGGACGCATGGTCCTGCTTTGATCCATCGGTAAATTGGGCAGACCACCACAATGAGGTACCTGTAGTTACTGCACCTATGAATCGTATCCACAAAGTCCAGATGAAGGGCTTTAAAGGGACATTGTGGTCGTGAAATGCTGGAGCTTATCACTTTTATGGTGGGATTAGGGGAACATTAATCAAGATGATGGAGAGGCCAGGGAAAATTGGGAATTCTGGTGCCACTATGTTATTCAGAGGGCGCAGGTCTTAAACCATGCGCCAAGTATTACCTTTAGCTTTCTTGCTTGGGTAAATCAGGGTAATGCAAGGAGGCACTCCAGGGTAAACGCCTCCCTGCTCTAGCTACGCCTGTATAATAGAGGCAATGCCCCCATCTGCTTCCTTTGACAGGCGATATTGCTTCACTCTGGGTACAAGAGCACCTTCCTTCAGTGTAATCTGGAAAGGTGCAGCAGTGCGGATGAGGCCAGCATCGTGGGGAACCTTTGTCCGCAAGGTGTCTGATATTTGGGACAGTTCTGCTTCCCTCACTGGATCAAACCTTCTGCTTGGTGTGGGCGTTCTGACTTCTTTTTTAAGTTCAAAAAGAAAATTTTATTGATAGTAATAAAGGTGTCGATACAGAGTTCATAACACTAAATTCATGTCATCCCAATAAAATTTGCTACAATAAAGATAAACGAATCGGACTTATGAATAAAAAAGGAAAAATTGATACAATAAAGATAAATCATTAAGAAAAGTGGAATAACAAATATTCTAGGAACGACTAGGGGAATCAAGGGGTTTTAGAACTTCTTGCTGAAGTGGTTGCAGTTGGGAATATCGTTTGGCACATGCATCAAGGTATATTGTAACAGGTGACCACAAATCCAGACGTTTCGCTGCCATGTGTATGGGATAAACAAAGGAGGTGTCCAGCCTATGATTATGGCAAACAGCATACCACCATGCCTTATAAGAGATTTTTGTGAAATCCTTCCAATTTACAGTGATTTGCTGAAATGCAACCGCTAATAGTAAATCAATAATTTTAACATTAAGTGTAACATTCTCCCAACAAGGTGAAAGACTGCCTAAGAAAACATGAGTAAAGGAAAAAGAAAATTTAGCTCCAAAAATTAGGTTAATTTGAGACCATACTTGTTTCCAGAAATTATATACATTTGGACAAGAGAATAACATATGAAATAAATTAGCATTTGGAGAAGAACATGTCCAACAAACGTCTGATACAGTCACAAATCTTTTACTTAAGGCGTTCGATGTGAGTAAAAGTCTATTGTAAACAAAAAACAGCGTTTGTATTATGTTAGCTGCTCTGGATGATTTACGTAGTTTGAGCCATAATTTATTCCACAAAGACACTGGCCAAGATAGCATAAAATCTCGTTCCCATGCCTCCTCTATTTTAGATTTCTGCCTAATGCTGTCCCTACCCTGCAAACATCTATATATAGTGGAAGCTTTGGGTATAGTTTTTAACAGAGTATGAAGTTGTGAGGGAGGATCCGAAATGGTGGAAGCAGTGGGTGTGTCAGATAAATGAGTGTATCTATCCATCACAGCTTTCTTAAGTAGATTATATTTATGAATAAATGAGGCAGGTAGATTGAATAATTGACTGAGTGAGGGAAAAGATAAAAAGTCCAATTGTGAGAATAAGAGATGTATCCATATTAAACCTTTTTGTTGCCAAGTCTTCCAATAGAATGGTTTATTACGGATAGTCAGATTTTTGTTATGCCAAATTGTTGAATTGAGGAAGGAGTCTATATTGCTATGTGTGGGAATAAATGTGTGTTCCAAAAGTTTAGAGGTCAATTTGATTATGGGAGTGGACAAGGCCTGTGGTTTGCGTGAGAAAGAAAGGTATTCATGAAAAGAGAAAGGGGATAAAAAAAAGACGTTCAATTGTGGTCCATAAAGGACAATCTTCTGTGGGGTCAAGCAACCAAAGAGAGGCTTGACGTAAGAGGAATGCTTTCTGGTATGTCTGAAAGTCGGGAAAGTTAACCCCGCCTTCTGTTTTAGGGCGAGTTAATTTAAATAGAGACATTCGGGACCTCTTATTATTCCATAAGAAGGAAGAGAGGGAGGAATTGACCTTCTTAAAAAATTTAGTAGGAATAGGGACCGGAATGTTGGAAATGGTATATAAAATTATAGGCGACAACATCATCTTTATGGTGTCCAGGCGACCCCACCAGGATAAATAGAGGGGATGCCATTTAGCGGCTAAGTCTGACATTTTTTGTATGCATTTATTCATGCATAGTGTTACCGTGTCTGATATTGAAGAAGTGACATGTAATCCTAGATATTTAATGTGGTTGGGGCTCCTAGTAAAATTGGAAGCATCAAAATCTGATTTAAAAGCATACTTAGTTAAGGGTAGGATCTCACATTTATCGTTATTCAATTTATAACCGGAGATATTAGAATAGGCTCGTACCTCTGCCAAAAAGGCAGGAATCGAGTCACTTGGTTTGGACATAAAAAGCAAAATATCGTCAGCGTAGGCTGTGAGTTTAATGTGGGAATTTAATGTTTGAAAACCATGTAGATTTGGATTTTGACGTAATTTAGAGAGAAAAGGTTCCAAAGCTAAATTAAAAAGGAAGGGGGAAAGAGGGCATCCCTGACGCACTCCTCTCCCCAACTCAAAATATGGGGAGATCAAGCTGTTGGCGCATACAGCCGCACGGGGGTTAGAATAGAGGAGAGAAATGAGGGATGTAAATTTAGGACCAAAACCGAACCATTTGAGGGTATAAAACAAATAAGTCCACTCGACTCTATCAAACGCCTTTTCGGCATCTAGTGGTATTGCCACAAGGGATTGTTTTAAGTGGGAAGATTTAGATAAAACGTTAAAAAGGAGTCTCGTATTATCAGTTATGAATCTACCCTTGACGAATCCTGATTGTTCTTTTCCCAATAAATCAGGTAAGTAGGAATCCAAACGTATGGCTAATGCTTTAGAAAAGATTTTATAATCAATGTTGACCAAGGATATAGGCCTGTAATTTTTACAATATTTAGAGTCTTTACCTTCTTTTGGGATAAGGCATATATGTGCTTCTGAAAAAGAACCTGAGGAACTACCTAATGTGCTGAAGGAATTTATTAGAGACCGCAATTTGGGCATTATGAATTTAGAGAAATGTTGATAGAATTCTACAGTGAAACCATCTGGTCCTGGTGCTTTGTCTTTTTTGAGATGTTGAAGAGCATTTAATAGTTCTTGGTGCGTTAGATCTAACTCCAGGGAGGATAGGTCCGGCAGAGTGTGTTGGGGATTTTGGATGTCAGAGAAAAAGTGCAATAGGGAGTGTTCAGAGGGTTGTGTTTCGGAAGTGTATAGCGATTTATAAAAGATGGAGAATTCGTTCAGAATTTCAGCGTCTTTAAATTTTAAATCTGATCGATCATCATAGATAGATTCAATATTTAGCTTGTTGTGTTTAACTTTTAAGTAATTAGCCAGTATTTTCCCTGCCTTATTTTTGCCCCCATAAAATGTTGCACTAGACTTTAACAGATATAATGAGACATCCTCCGTTGACTTCTTATTAAATTGCATTTTGGCTTTTATGAGAGCTGTGAGACACTCCTTCGAGTGTGAGGTGTAAAAAGAGTGCTCCAGTCTTTTAATATCCTGAAGGAGATCTTTAGTGAATTTACGGGAAAGTTTCCGTTTCTTTGCAACAAAGCCAATTATGAAACCCCTCGCTGAGGCTTTGAATGCATCCCATAAAGTGGAGAAGGGCATGGAATGGGTTTGATTCAGCTCAAAAAACTCGTCGAAGAAGGTAGTGAATGAGGCAGTAAACTTTGGATCCAAAAGGAGAGCATTATTAAAACGCCACCTTTTGGGACCTGTAACCTTAGGTAGAATGTCAATGCCAATTGAGACTGGGGCGTGATCTGACAATAAGATGGGACCAATCTCTGCATGTGTAAGGGTTTGTGAGATGGTATGAGAGATAAATATATAATCAATTCTTGATTGAGTTTGATGAGAGGGGGAGTAAAAAGTGTACTCTCTAGTGGTCGGATTACATAGACGCCAAGCATCCAAGAGTTTATGTTGATTGATAGCATGAACAAAAGACTTATGGGGCTTGTTGGGAACAAAGGAGACTTTAGAATTTCTGTCAATAAACGGGTCAAAAGTCTGGTTACAATCACCAGCTAATATAAAATTGTCCTCCATGCAGTGAGTAATTTGCTTAGCCAGTGTGGGCCAAAAAGAGGGTTCACCACAAGTAGGGGCATAGACATTTAGAAGAGAGACTGGAACACCCTTCAAAGACAATTTGACATTCAGCCATCTGCCATCAACATCTGAGTCTTGGGACACAAATGAAAACGAAAGGGATTTGCGACAAAGTATCATCACTCCGTTTCGTTTGCCATCACCAGGAGAGTAGAAAACCTCCCCCACCCAACCCCTCTTCAACTTTAATGACTCCACATCCGAGAGGTGAGTTTCTTGCAAGAATACAATATCAGCATCTAATTTGGCTAAATGGGTTAGGATTCTCTGCCTTTTGATGGGAGAATTTAGTCCCTTAACGTTCCATGTGATCAATTTTAATGACATAAGCACTTAAAAACAAATTGTACTAACAATGTGAAACAAAAGTCCAATTCATTATAATAGCAAAATAACATGTGAGAGAGATAAAACAGGAGGGAAATGATTGATTCAATTTCAGAATAAAGAAAAATAGACAAATCGAATAACCAAAGTGAAGGAAAGGAATCTATTGACAGGATAGGAAAAAGGAAAAACCAGGTAAAAAGGTAGTAGGAGAGCATAGGAGTAGAAATATTTATAGTTATAGTGACCAAAAGAGTAATAGATATAAGGAGATAAAAAGAGTTGAAAAGACAAGAGACACCAACTGATGAAAAAATACAAACGACAAAAGAGAAACAAAAAACAAGAGACACAACAAATAATATACCTAAGAAAATGCAGGAATATAACATACCTACAAAAGAAGACTCAGGAATACACGGGAGGGGGGATGGAACCACATGGAGTAGGCAACACATCCGGGATCAACAGAACGGAGGGTCGAGGAGAAACCACAGTACAAAGGTAATAATCTGTGGAAACAACATCAAATAAAGACCAAGAGAAGCGTTGGAACAGACATATGGAACATATATTGGATCAATCAAAAACGAGAAGACCAACAGTAGTATTCAACAACTTGGCAAAAGGTGTAACTTCATGAGAACATCAACAAATATGTCAAAATCTATGAATAAGCACTTCTGAGGTGATAGGATACCGTGCTAAAGAAAACAGAATTTGAAGAACCTACGAAGGAAATAACAAACATTCAAGTGTTGAATAAAGAAGAGGGTCCAGAAGAATCCATAACAGCCGTTTTGCAAGAGTTAATGAAGCTTTGTAAACGTATCGGGTCTTCGTACGTCGTTGTTCTGTTATTATACGTAACTTTAAAGAGGCACGGATGGAAAAGGCCATATCTGGCTCCCAAGGAACGTATATCAGCTCTCATGTTGAGGAAGGCCTTACGTCTGTTAGCAGTAGCTTTAGCATAGTCTTGTGCGAAAAATAAGGGCAATCCTGACCACGCAATTCTTGGAGAGGCTTTAACCGCTGCGAGCACCTTCATCAAATCTGTATACTCCAAGAAGTATAAGATGATTCCTCTTGGTCTCTGTAAAGGACTAGTGTGGGATGGAGCACGTCCCAGCCTGTGGGCTCGCTGAATATTGAGTTGAATCCCTTCTGGCATGTGAAGTAGTTTAGGGAGAAATGATTTAAAGAAAGTGAGCGAATCCGAACCTTCAACTCCTTCTCCCAGGCCGTAGATGCGTAAATTGTTCCGTCTATTGCGGTTTTCGAGATCCTCAACCTGTTTCTGAAGTATAGAGACGTGAGAGTGTAGTTGAGAAACGCTTACACATGTCTCTTTCAAGGAGTAAACAGTATTTTCGACTGCAGAGACTCTCGTGTCCAGTTGAGACCAATTATCTGTTAAGGTTTGCAACTTGGTGTTAGTCTCTTCCATAAAGGGTCGAAGGGCCCTGATTTCCTCAAGCAATAATTCCATCGAAACAGGCGAGGCTGACTTGGGTGGCGAGGGAGGATCCCTTTTAAGACGTTTAGTAAGAGATTTTCCAGAAGCTCCAGAGGAAGGATCCATAGTTATTTGGGAGTACTGAGGCGTAGATAGTAGAGAGTCCTCAAACCTAGAAAACTCGGTGAAAATTTTTGAATTTTTTATAAAGATGTGCTTCTTGGATGGAGAGGAACGGACTACTTTTGTTCTGCCCATAAAACGCTGTCCGAACACTCCCACTCCTAGTCAGCAGTAAGGGATTGAGGAAAGTAATCTCAATGCGGGCTTATTAGAAAACCGTAAATGGCCGCCAACCAAAATCCTCACAAATCCCTCAGTTATCTTTTCACGACAATACATAACCTTGTACCCCAATGCTCTGAGGAGGAATCATGCAGTATTGCAAAAGCTGAAATATGCTGGGTGCAATGGAAAACATTCAGTAAAAGTAGTGGGTAAGCACTTCGTGGTTACTTCCAGTCGACAGTACAAAGTACAAAAGTGGAGAGAGGTAATCTCTGTGAGGGCTCTCCAGGAAACTCAAAATGGCCGCCAAGCACAATCTCCACAAACTTCCAGTATCTCTTGGCAACCCTCTATATCCTCACACCCCATTGAAATGAAGAGGAACCAAGCAGCAACCAAGCGCTGGGGCACACTGGAAACATCAAAAGTTATTTTGTGAAAGGTTCAGCCTGAAATGCATGAAGTCCGCGAACGCGGTAAAAAATTCAAAATGGCGGCCACGAAAATACGCGACCGATAAGGAGCAGAATAGTCATTAAAAAAAAACTACTTGCTGGTGATAAATGAGGGCACCGAGGGTCTCATGACGATCCACCAATCCTCATCTGCTTGTGGCTGTCCTCCATTAGTCACAGCTTGATCCGGAAGCGTGGTTTCCCCGAGACCCACCGGAGAGCTTCACCCTTGCGCCGCCATCTCCGCTGGGCGCCACGCCCCGCGTTCTGACTTCTAACCAGGCCTGGGCGGTAAAATCCGCTCCGCTCGCGGAATTTGCCAAATTTTGGCAATTCCACGGAGAACGCGGAATTGCCGAAAATTCCGCGATCCGTGGCGTAGCGGAATTGTTTCCTTGTTCGTGCTTTCAAAATGCGTGTTCGCGCACGCGGTAGCGACTTACCGGGATACCTGCGTTTGCCGACGAGTTTTCCTATCCGGCCGCGCGATCCCGCGAGAGTGTGCGATCGCGAACACGTCATTCAGACGCGCCATCGGACATCCGCGTTCACGAACAGGAAACACGCATCGCAAACGGGCGGGACAAGTGAAACAAGATGGCCGCGCCAATTGGCGACCGCATGGGCAAGTTCGCGAGATATTTCCCCCCGAGCACGCAAACAGCATCCTCGAACAGGAAAAACGCATCGCGAACGGGCGGAACAAGCAATTCCGCGTGCTCGTGGAATTCTGCGTAGCTCGCGGAGATTTTTTACATTTTCGCGGAACTTTGCGTAATGCGACTACGCAAATTCCGCCCACCCCTACTTTTAACACCGTCCTGAATGTTATATCCGCTTGAAAAACCACAACTGTTTTCTTGTGGTCATCATCAAACAGTTCGTTATCCAGTATCTCCCTAACCATTTTTCCATGCTCAAGGAAGATGACACATGCCCACAAAACATTATTATGGTCACTGGTCATTAGAGCACCATAGGTTGGTGTCAATTCCAAAGCTTCTATCTGCAATATCAACTTGGCATTAGATGGCTCAGAGTCCTGTCCTTGTTGCCTAAAAAGGAATTCTTTGGGCAATTGAACCTCCTTTCCCAGCAATTCGGGTGTGTCTTCTATGATGGTGTATGCCGCTGTAGTAAATGCCTCCATATCGGTGGGTTGCACTCTAATTTGGTCTCTGGTGGAGGAATCTGCTGTTATTGCCATGATTCTGGAAGGTGGGACTCCAGGTGTGGAACAAATCATGGTACCATCTGGTTCAAAATGAATGATCATATTTAATTTGGCCATCAAATCTTTCTAACAAATTAGCTGGAGCAGCTGGAGAGAACAGTAAACAGCCATCAATGTGTCTCCCTTCTACTTCCATCTCCACTGGTTTGGTAAAAGGAACCCTTATAACTTCAATAGAGAATTCTTGTGTGTCTATTGATCTGTTGGAAATTGTAAGGCATCCCTCTCTAATACATGATTTGTTTGCTCCTGTATCTATGAGTAATGCATACCTTTTGACATTGATAGCTACCGTCACAGTGGGTTCCTCATCTGCCCTGTGTGTTACTGACAAGACTGGACACATAGAAATACTCTCCAGGCACCCTCATTGTGTGTATTCTCCCACAGGATTTGCATGGAAAAGATTTCCTCCCCTAACAACTACATCTCCTTGTCCACTTTGGAGTGGAATACCTGTTGGGGGTGCTTGGTAGTTCTGCTGAGGCAGTCCCTGTTGTGCTTGGGGCATTGCTGGTGTCTGTACATTTTGGGAGGGTGTCTGGGGCACATATATTATTTGTGGATTTTGCTGTGACTGTACTGTCATATTACCTGGTTGACTATAAATTCCCATTCTTCCATTTTGCTCATCCCATCTCTTCGGGGTACAGTCTTTAATCAAATACCCAAACCTCTGATATTACATGCCTGATTCCTTCTTGGAGGACCCATATTACCTTTTCCTACTCCTCCTCATCCTCCTTTACTACTTCCCTGTGTCCTTACATTGTGCTACTGCTGCGGGTACTGCCCGTTGGGTTGCCCCTGGGACCGTTCCCACAGTCATTGCAGTCATCAGAGTGGCCGCTACCACTACAGCACCTTCCAGTGCTCCTTTCTTCACTAATTTCTGCTGCACCAACTTGGCTGCTGCTTTCTCTGCTATTTCCTGTTTACTTTTTCCTTTTTCTTGCAAAAATGGATTATGTGTGCCTGAATTTCAGTCCAGGGCTTGGCTTCCATTGCCACTATGTTATCTAAGCTGTCCTGCACATCAGGAGGCAACTCTTTCATGACTACATTATAAAACAGTACCGCATTAAATCCTGTCACTTTCCAGCCCTGACCTACTTCCTGGGTCCATTTGTCTTTCATCTTATTGCTGAATTGTGCAGGATCCTCATTTGGCTGAGTCATGAGTAATCCGATTTCTGGCCTATCGGGGTACATTTTCCTCAGCTGCCCCACACTCCAAATCTGACCAGATTAAATTGAGACCCATCAAACCTTTTACCAGTAAGGGTCACACTTTTAACTCTAGCCTTTTGAATACTGTGTCTGTTTCATCCCCTATGAGGGAACTAAGCAGGTTTTTTACATCGCCTACTGCCAGGGTGATACCTGCAGTTTGTTTTTCAAATGTCCTGATCCATTTCTCTGCTTCCTCTGCTAGCAGTGGCAACTTTTTTCTGAGGTTGTCCTTGTCCATTTGTGGCCAAGGAGTATAATGTGGTGCCCCAGGTCCCTTATGTAACAGGGGCATCTGATGCAAAGGGGTGACAGCATGCTGGTGATGGTGCTGTCTGGCATACTTCTACCACATACGCAGACATTTCCTCATGTAAGGGTAGTCCCAATCTGGATCACCCTCACCATACAGAATGCAATCTTCAGCATTCACAATGTCATGTGGGTCAAAGGACCCATCTTGTAGCCATGGACTCAATTGTAGAGCTATCCGCTCAGTCCAGTCTGCTAAATTATCTACAAATGATATAGCACTGTGCCAGCTATTTTCTCCTTCAGTGTCAGTCTCACTGGGAGTGAGGTCTGCGCTGCGCGAATATGAATGGGCACTCATTTCTTGTGCTGGTCTGTTGTGGAGTGTCACTCGTCACCTAACCTTGCTGGATCCCATTCTGGGGTCTGGCTGGCCATGGGTGCCTTGGAATTGTAACCGCTCCAGCACTGTAGCTCAGGGTTTCCTACTTCTTGGGAGCACATCTCGCTTTTTCCTTTGGCACCGTATGACGAATCTTCAAGAAAGTTTCAAAACTAGTGTACAACTCACTTCAGCTGCTGCCTGGAAAAGTTTTGAGGTGATTCGCCAAGGGGGGGCTGAGAAAAAGGGGGTCCCAAAATGTGTTTTCCCTCATGCAATTTCTCATAGGGATTTTAGACACGACTACAGCCCAAACTGCTGAACGGAATTACACCAAATTTGGCAGAAAGCTAGCTCTTGGTCCAGAAAGAGCCTTTTTTGTAAATGGGGGAGAATCAGTTCAGTAGTTTTGGAGATTTAGAGATATCTAGGGACGCAGATCCAATAGATCTCTTGGTGAGATCTGATTGGCTGCCAACACTTCAACCTTCAACCAGGAACTGTTGGCAGCCATCTTGGGACTCGGACTCAGCAGAGTAAGAAAAAAACCCCAAATAAAATAATAAAATCAGAAGCAGGCAGAGTAGGAATACCCTTACCCCCCTGGGCTGGTAGTGGGGTCACATAGTGACCCCTCAGGGGGCTAAAATGTTTTTTTTCAATTTTTGCAGCGAAATTACGGTGGATCAGCAAACCTGCATCAAAAATTAAAAACAAAAAACCAAGCACGGTCATCCGCACTTGGTTTTAATTGGCCCCCCAGGTGTGCCAGGTCCCGGGGGTATATTATTAATATAATTGGAGGAAGGGGGTCACACGTGGAGCCCTCCCAGGGACCCCCCTCCCAGGGCCTTGATGATTTTTAAAACTGGGAGGGGGCTACACAGCCCCCCTCCCAGGCCGATTTTAACCCTGGGGATCCGCCCCCAGGGCCCGGCTGATATGCAAAGTGGGGAGGAGACTGGGCAAACCTCCTCCTGGGCCGATTTCGGCCCCAGAGACCCATCCCCCGGGACCTAACCATTAAAAAAATGGGGAAGGGGATGGGGAAGGGGGGGCTGCGTGGCCCCCCTTCCAGGGCTGCATTCACCCCGGGGACTCCATTATCTGGGGCCAGGCCATGCAATCTAAAGGGAGGGGGGCCACACACCTCCCCCGTCTGTAGCCATTAATGGCCCTGGGGACCCCATCTCCCAGGCCGGGCTCCTGCTAAATCCCAGGGTGCCCACCCCCGGACCATAATCGGTCCGGGTAGGGGGGCTGCGTGCCCCCATCCCAGGTTGCCTGCATGTGGGGGGTTGGCCAGCCCCCCACACAGCATGGCCAAAAGGCCTTGCATGGCGTGGGGTTGGGTGCCTGCAGGGGGTCGGCCGCATGTCCTGCAGCCAACTGCCCACCACACACGGCCAAAGACCGAGTATGGCCAGGGTTAAATTAATGTAAAGTAATGAAATATTACTTAGTGATAGAAAAAACATAGAAATTCACCGAAAAAAACAAAGGTTACAGGGAGGTTATAGTAAGGAAATAGAATTTTAAAAACCTTAGAAATTCGCTTGGTTAAAATTTTACACACACAGAACCATAGAAATTCAGCAGTTATAGTTATACTTATCTGAAGAAACTATAACTCATGCCCTAAGGTAACTATAAGCCCTCGTCATGTACTGCTTATTACCCCTCATATTACATCAGTCCTAACATCTTCTATGACATCATTGATAATATCAGTGAAACATTTGCTGTAAAATTATTGATGAGAAAACTGTGCATGGAGGGGGCGCAAGTTATAGTTACAATTATAAGGCCTGTTGGCACTCACTTGATGACCATACAGACAGTATTTTTGTCCTCCGAGGAAAATTAAGAGGTAGCAAGGTTGTAGTGCCTGAGGCTTCTGTAGTGACAGATTAGATATATGGAAAGTTACTCAGTGGAAACCTTGTAGTGCAGGAGTCCTTAATTGGACTGTTGCAACAATTTGGTAACAACAAACTTGTTTAAAGAGATGACTAGCTGGGTTCCTGTGACAGGCATGAACAAAAGAAGGAAAGGTAGAATGAGGCAAATCAAAGTGAAATGTTGCAGTCCTTAAAACAAGGCTCAAACTAAAGACAATAATTAATTTGCTTTTAAGAGATTCCTCCCAGATCCATTACCTGTCCCTCGAAGACAAAGATGAAAGGGTTTCCCATCAGGTCCCTTACTGACACTGAAGGAGGACAATATAAAAATCAAGGGGCCAGATGTATGACCATTTTAAAGCAGTCACAAACAGAGAATCAAGCTGTTTGCAACTGCTAAAATGGATTTTGCAATGTACTAACCCTATTTTGTGAGTTGGTAACCTATTACCGACTTGCCTCGACGACTCACAGTCTACGCACTATCTTTGCACTATTCCACCAATTGAAACCTGATCTGCCTGCAGCTGCTTCTCTGTTAGATACGGCCAAAGCATTTGATTTGGTGGAATGGGAATTTATGTTCATAGTCCTCTGCAAAATAGGGTTACCACAAACCTTCCTCCGCTGAATCCGGTTACTATATACTGAACCAGCTGCCAGAATTTGCATTGATAAACACTGCAGACCCGCTATGTATCCACAGAGGGACCTGTCAAGGGTGCCCACTGTCACCATTATTGTTCACATTAGCTCTTGAACCACTGGCTTGTAAAATACGTCAAAGGAACACAAACGCAGCGTTGTGGTTTCACCTTGACCCATCAACATCTCATTATACGCAGATGACATGGGTCTATTTATCCGACATCCAGCAGACAATTTAAACCCACTAATACGAGGATATACACACTTTGAATGATACTCTGGACTAAGTATAAATTGGTCTAAATCAGTGGTTATCCCATTGACACCCTGCACACAGCAATTCCCGCTAGATTTTCCCTACAGTGGCAAAAAGACCTGGTCCAATATCTAGGGATCTGGGTACATAGAGACTCAGATAAGGTGGTTTGTGAGAATTATAGGAAAGCCCTTACAAAACTAGAAAGTCAGGTGGCCAGGTGGATCCGACTGCCGTTGACACTAGCAGATAGAATAGCGATTCAAAAAGTTATTATATTACAGCGGTTCCTGTATTTATTTGTCAACATACCTATCACTCTATTACAACAGTTCTTCCAGAAACCACGTTCATATATGAACACACTCATGGGGGCAGGCCGGCAACAAAGAGTTGGGTGGAAAGAACTTACATGTCCATACCCTCAGGGAGGTTTCGAAGCCCCAGACCTACAACTTTACCTTAGCGCCCTAGCACAATGCACACATTACTGGGTACATCCACACAACTATCTTCCACATATTGCCATAGAAACAGACGACGTATAACCGGCTCCATTAGCTGCCCTTATACCACAAATAAGACAGGGTATCCCATGATACATGATAAACCCGGTACACAGTACTATAGCAGCGTAGCGCCCACTGGGGCGTCGAGTCCACAAGCACCCAGTATATGCTCCTGCTCTCCCACTACTACACCACCCGGGACTATCAGTGACACAAGAGCAAAGAGTGCAGGGAATACTGGGCGAAATGGGACTGCACACAATGGGTGACATGTTCCACAATGGTCAATTTGTGGATCCATCGAATGTACTGCCGGACGGGGCCCACAAGCCACTATTGCTTTTTACATACCTGGGACTATGATCAGCAGTCAAGAACTTATACCCCACATTTCTCCAGGAACCCCTCTCACACACTGCGCTACAGGTACTGCTCACAGCGCCTACACACTAGCATCTTATAACTAAACTATACAATGCGGCCCAGCATGAGCGATTAAAGACAGGCTGAACAAGCGCTAACGAGATGGAACACCATGCTAGATACACCTTTATCCAAAGGCGAATGGGGATCCTGTTGCACACTCACACAAATGCTCACGCCCAATTGTAATCTACGTATTATTAATTTTTTTTTTTTCAACAAACCTATTAACACACTGACACAATTACACAAGTACGGCTTACGGGGAGATGACAGGTGCGTGCGCTGCGGAGCCCTACAGGCAGATTTTGTACATGTTGCATGGGTCTGCCCCTGGTGTGGAGGTACTGGGAAGAAGTGAAAAACACATTGGGAACTATACTCTTGGAACCAATTGCTAACACCCCACAGATTTGCTTACTGGGCCTAACTAAAATGCAAAAACCACCTGACTATAAGCTACTGGCCATAGCCCTTCTACTGGCCAAACGACACATCGCTATGAAATTGGGTAGCAAACGTGCACCAAACGCAAAGCACTGGATAACAGATATGGTATATTGCAAGGAACAGTTAGAAAGGTACGCAGAGGAGCTACAAGCGGCTTCGTGTCCAAGAGACTTCTGGAACCCACTTGTACAATATCTGGAACCCACTTGTACAATATCTACAATTAGAACATGTTATACAGCAAGGAGGTGGTAATGGATAAAGACAATCACATGATTGACTTCATAATGTAATGTAATCACAACTGCCTAAATACTCTGTACTGTGCTGGAACGAACAGTTGTACCAATTTTCAAGGACACTATGATAAAACTGTAAGATTTTACCGTATGCCTAACTATCAATAAAACCATAAATAAATTTAAAAAAATGTAAAACTATTACCGACTTGCAAAATAAGGTTTGTGAGTCGCTATTAGAAAGGGACGTTTCAAGGGCGCCCGGTCCTAATAGTGAGTCACCGTGGCATGTATGAATGTTTTGTGACCGGAATGCAGTCGCAAAACATTCATATTTTACTGACTCAGTGAAGGAGGTGGTAACCTATTCGCAAATGAGAATGGGTCCCCTAGGGACCCCTTCCCCTTTGTGAATGTGGGCGGCAACATTCTTTAAGAGCAGGCAGTGGTCTCACGGACCACTGCCTACTCTTAAAAAATTAAAAGAAAACATGTAATATTTCTTTTTTAAATGCATCCCATTTTCATTTCAGAAAAACAAATAGCTTTATTTAAAAAGCAATCACAGATATTGTGGTCTGCTGACCGCAGCAGGCCACCATCCCTGTGATTACAGACCATTACGAATTGGTCACAAAATGCGACCTATCTCATGAATATTAATGAGATAGGTTATTTCCGACCCCATTGGCAATCGCTAAATGTGTCTGAGGCACATTAGTACATTTCATTTTGCGACTCGCTAATTACAAGTCACTAAAAATTGCAATTTGCGAGTCACAAAATGAAATATTTGTACATCTGGCCCATAGTCTCTGGATGATCTGCAACTGAATACAGGTTGGGTATGTAGGAAAGAATGTTGAGCAGGACACACTGGGAGGGGCAGCCATGGGCTCCAGTCTTCCCAGGCTAAAGGGTTGAAATCCCAGAAACAGACGTTCTTCAGGCTGGTAGCATGCTATAGGTCTCCAGGTGTACCAAAAGCAGAGCAGGAACACAGCCTGAGCCATGAACATCATTCAAAGTGCCTGTGGGCCCAAGTCTGCTTGTCTCAGTCCAGGATGACTAGATGACTAGACAGCAAGACATACAACTCAAAGGGAAGGTGGACTGCTCAGACCTATGTCCTAAGGTGCACCTTTCACTTGATTGGTACATTCTGGAGCTTCCTTGTGACTCAGGTGGGTCTCCAGACATTGGGAGTCAATAAAGACACATGCCGTACATAATTTCCAAGTAGTTCTGTTCTGGCTAGATCACAGCCTTTGTTAGGTCAAAGCTCAAGCACAAATCCTACCCGCTCATGGAGCTACTAGTTGCATCAAATAACAGAGACAGGTAGACAATACGTGGGATAGAGGTTAATTTAAGTTTAAGATAATACAGCACACAGTGAACCTTGGCAACTGCTCTAGATCCCGCAGCAACTGCTGAGATCCAGAAGACTCAACAAAGAACCCTGAGTGAACATTCTACTGCAGACACAACACACATCTTTCCCCTTAGCAAAATGACCCCTGCAAAACATTGTCCCCAAGAGAAAATCAAAGAAAAAGATAACCCAAAACATTGCTTCAAAAGAAGATCAAAAACAAAACGAAAGAACAAAAATTACCCATGTTACAAAACTACCCATTTTACCCACCAAGCATGGGCCAAATTTGTCAACAATGTAACAACACGGTTAAGGACAAGGTCCTGAAAGTATTTAACAACATTAGTTAAGGACATAATCCTGCAAGTGTTTGGGACAGAGTGTGAACCTCCTGCCCCTCTTCTTAAGGAAATAGGAACACCATGTCCATCTCGTCTCCCACAACAAGGTAACCCCGCACTCACAACTTGTTCTGAATCCGGACTGTCAAATCCACACTCATTCTCAAACCACCATCCCCAAGAATTCTTTACGCTCTCGTCCAGTTCCCTTGTGGAAGCACAGTCCAGCTCCTGCAGACCTTCCATATTTCTGACCACTGCAGCACTCCTCTTGCTCCACCAATTGCCATTTGTCATTTCCCACCAACATTGCATGATTGGACACCTTCACTACCCACGTAACAGAGAAAAACTTGACCATGCGGTCTCTTATTCTTCATCATATCATCCACCTGAAACTGCACATCCCTCACTCTGTTCAAATAATCATACCTTTCCTTGCTCTTCTTCTGACCTTCCTTCACCTTGCGACGCACATCTCTCAACTCAGGCATTCTCTCAGTAGCAGCTGTTTTATCTAATACCCAATTAGATGACAATTTACATGAGGAATGCCTACCCCTGAGCAACACAAACAGAGACATACCGGTGGAAGAGTGTGGAGTGTTGCAATAGCTCCCCAACCTGTCTTGAACTCAATCCATCACATTATTTCTGGTAGACACATCCTGTTCACCCTTTCCACTATTCCATTGCCTTGGGTACTATACATCTCCACCAAGAAATGCTTGATACCAAATGAACTTAGGAAAGTCTGCCTGGTACAGGACTTAAATTGTACCCCATTGTCAGTAACCAAATCCTGGGAAACACCCTCCCTCCTGAATAGATTGGATAAAAATTCAATGACTGAATGCATTGTAGGCTCCCTCATGAATTTAAATTCCACCCAGCTACAAAAATATTCCACCACCACCAAGCATACCTCATGTTTGCAGGTAAATCATACATTGGCCCAATAAAGTCCATACCTAACTTTTCCCAAGCTCCTTTGGGAAGTTCAACAGGGCACAGCAGCGTCTTAAAAAAAATGTAAGGACTTATCAGCACTGTTGCAACCAGTGCAGTTACTCAAAATCACCTCAATCTCATGATAAATTCCATGCCACCAATAGTAAACTCACACCCTCTTCTTGGTGTCAGTCATTCTCACACGGCCTTGATGGTCAACTTCACCAACCGCACCTTAAAATCCGATGGAGGAATCAACAAATTCCCTCCCATAAACAAATCCCCTTCCAAAGGCAACTCATCATTGACCTTGAAGTAGGACCTGAACTCATCACCCAAATTTCTCTCCTGAGGCCAACCCTTGGCAATGAATTTTTTAGAGCTATCCGGTATGCATCACACATTGAACAAGTATTCTACTCCTGAAGTGTTAGTGTGCCTCCAGCAACTACAATATCATCAACCCTACTGACAACACATTCAAGTTCTTCTTCTTTTTGGTCACTGCCGTCACCATTCATATGACACCTAGAAAGGAAATCTGCTCTGGAATTCCTTGCTCAGGGAATATGTTTCACTTCAAAATAGAATTTGTACATTCTCGCCAGCAACCTAACCAACCTTGGGCTGGCTCGACTTAAATTCTTCTCCGCTAATAAAAATATAAGAGGCTTATGGTTGGTAGGGAGCAGGAACGTCCTTCCCATAAGTAGGTAGAGAAATGCTTGGTTGCCCAAACACACACTAATGCTTCCCTCTCTATAGTGCTGTAGTTCTGTCCCGCCTAAGGCAAACATCTAGAAGCAAACGTTACTGTATTTTCTTTGCCATCTACCAACTGAGTGAGAACCGCTTCAAGTCCCACACTACCAGCATCTACAGTCATAATAAATAGTACATCATCTCTGAAAGCACTAAGAGTTGGAGCTTCCACAATCAACTTCTTCAGAATCTCAAACACCTCATATTCTCCAGCACCCCACACATACTTCTCACCTGAGGGATTCAGTTTGGAGGGCAAAGTTGTATTCTAACATTCCCAAGAATGATCTCAGAGGCTCTCTATCCACAGGCTCTAGACTTTATCTGATGGCATTTACTAAATCTGCCTTCAGCTTGATACCCACCCCTGAGAGTACCTGTCCCAGATACTTAACGTCTGTCACCATGTAGCAAAACTTCTCCTTCTTCACAGTAAACCCATGATCTTGCAAGGTACTCAACACTTCATTAGATACTTTAAAATGATTCCACAGATTATCGGTGAACACCAGAATATTATCTTGATATGCCATTACCTGCCTGCTTTGCCCAAATAGCTTAAACATCAGTTTTTGAAAAACTGATGCAGCTGAAGCCAGACCAAACAGCAGTTGCAGAAATCTGAATGCACCAAATGGAACATTGAATGTGGTCAAAGATCTAGATTACCTCTGCCTTGAGATCTAATGTGGAGAATACTTTGGCACCCCTAGTTGAGCCAACATTTCTTGAATCTTTGGGAGAGGAAACAGTCCACCATGATGTTTTGTTTAATGATCTGAGGTCAACACACAGCCTCATATCCCCATTCATTCTTTGCCACAACAATAGGTGAGATCCATTGAGAGGAGTTGACTGGCTCTGTGTCCCTCTCTGAGCATAAATTATCTAGGTGTTCTTTCAGTTGACTCCTAATACTCAATGGAATGTTCCTGACCTTGTGCACCATAGGAATCATACCACCCTTCAACATAGTTTTGTGCTTAAACTCCTTGATGAGCCCTAGCTGATCTGCAAATGAGGGCTCTTGAATATCAAACTAGATATACAATGACTGATACACAAAAGAAAGAGGAGGGGTGTCAATTAGCGAGGTGGGGCATTCAGTACCCAGTCCCAAAATCATTCCAAACACTTCCTGATCTCTCAAACCAAGGATGTTGTACCCTTTTTTAGCCACCTAAACTTTGGTGAAAGTTGACCTATCTTGAATCAGGAAAATAACCCATTGTGTCAATTTAATGCCCTTCGAATGCCACTGTACATATGGCTGGAGGACACAATTGATCTGCACCCCATTATTTCCAATACAATTTGTCTGTGATGATGGTGATGGGAGAGCCATAATCTATCATGACTTCTACCTTCACATTATCTACGCTAACACTACAAACAGGGTCTCCTCCCTCAGAAACATTTAATTGGCTTTCAATCATTTTGATAGACAATACTAACCTACTATTAAAATGACTGATTTTGAGGAATTCTTCTAGTTGATAAATACCATCTCTGAGTATTTTTACACATTCTGGTAAAATGCTCAATTTTTTTCCCTTCAAACATGTTTTCTCAATGGCTCAGCACTCCTTGGCATTTGCTAAATGTAAACCAGAACCACATCTGAAACAGGAGGAACTCAAGTTTGTAGCCATTTTCCCCAATTTTTTGTTGCCCTTTGAGGCACCAGAGTTAAGATTTGATCTTGAAAATACCGCATTAACTTGTTCCAACTCGTAAGGTCTGAATATTTGTTCAATTCTTTTGAAGCCATCACCGATCTCTTAATCCCTCTGGCAATTTCCAAAGTTTCATGTAGATTGGGATTGTGGCAGCATAACAGTTTTTATTGAATGCAATTAACCACTATCTGATCCCTAAAGTAACTGTCCTAATCACCATCAAATTCACAGGTAGAAGCCAACACTCCTAAGTCTGCTAGGAAGTTAGCAATCAATTTATGTTGCAATTGACATCGGGTGAAGAATCTATGGCGTTCGACAATTACATTTGTTTCATCCTTAAAGTGGTTGGGAAGTTTGTTAATGTCTTCTAAATATACATCCCAATCTACCTCGGATGGTTGAATGGCAGGAGGCAAATGATCAACAATTTTCTGGCCTTCTGCACCTAAACAGTTATAAAGTAAAGCCAGTTTTCTTGCGGGGTCAAATTTAGATCCATTAATAGCAATAATATAACTGTCAAAGTTTTTGAACCATTGTTTACATTTGAACATGTGCACACCTGGTTCTGCAAGAAAGGCCGTGGGAATATTAGCATTCTGTATTTTATTGAGAACTAAACTTTACCTATGTAGCATTGATAATAAATATAGAGTTAATCAAGTAGCTAATCAAGCACATTACACGATGGAAAGAAATGTGTACCAGAAAGAGCTGGAGTAAAGACAAATTCCAGGCCCTTGTAGTTGGACCAAAAAGCGAACAGATACCAACCCTGAACCCACTGAGCCGTGCCGTCACTTCCATCATGAGCAGACTGGCTCTGAACAAGCAGACGAGTATCCTTTGCTGGTAAGTTTAAAGTGTAGAAATGTATCATGCCACGATTCACCTGGAAAGGCACCCAGGCCCGTATTGAGGGTGCAGCAAGTGGCAGCAGGCGGCGTACACTAAATGCTTGCAGCACGAGAAACAGAGCACGCAGTGGCCTGAAAGGCTCGTGACAGTCGGCAGCAGTCAGTGAATACGCTCTGAAGGATGCTGCATGCAGGGCATCTAAAGGAAGAGTCACACACTGGGGCCTTTTGAGGCAAATAAATAATAAAATTACGGCAGCTCACCTGTAGCAGAGGTTCAGTTCTTCTCCAGTTTCATAGTCTTAGATAACAGGGGGCTGTTTTTTACAAGGTCAAATTCCTGAATCTTGAAAACGCCGTACAGGTGCTGTCTGGTGTTCACCTGAGTTAAGTACAGCACAACTGTGTTACACAGAATAACACGAGCAGGAAGTCAATATGTGGGATAGAGGTTTATTTAAGTAGATAATACTTAATTTCTATGGTGATCCCTGGCAACTGCTCCAGATCTCGCAGCAACTGCCGAGACATGAACACTCAGCAAGGAACCCTGAGTGAACATTCTACTGTAGAACATAACACTATTCTAAGCAGGTTTCATGTGACAAGCAATCAGATCTTCATCCTTCTCTTGTGTCTGTGTTGGCTAACCTCCAGGGCAGGCCTTTTCTGCACCAAGAAGGAGATGAGATACATTCCCCCCTCCCACCATCCCTTTGGTTGGTGAAGTTGGAATCTGGCAGCCCGGTGTCAGGAACCATTTTGTTAAACCCTGGTCTGAATGGAAAGCTAAAAGAGGTACTCTGTGCAACCAGAAGAGGGCATGGTTTGCTAGGTTCGTCTGTGAATTGGGAGAGCTGTGGGGAGAGGTATAGGTGGATGGAGCAGATGGGAAGGTGCAGGGGGATCCTATTTTGAATGACCTACAAATCTTTCATTTTAAGGAGCAACACTTATACACTTTTGTGCAGTCATAGTATAGTCAGAAACAATATTACTTTTTCATTGTTTCTATAGCTATAAAACTTCTGTGAGTTTCAATGATATCTGTAACAATCTTGACATTCTATTTCATATTTTTATGGTAAGACCTATTATGCTTCAAATCTACAAGTAATTTAATAGCAGACATTTTAAATAGAAAATGAAAGACAACTCTCTTTCCCAGGATTCCTTGTAAAGAGAATATAACAATTGAAATTTTATTTAATATAAATGTATATGGTTTAATCAGACTACCATAGTTTCCAGAGGTTGAGGCTGACGACGGCGCTTTAACGTTTTTTTTCTGTTCGTCAGCCAGTTACGTCTCATCAATCTTATAATACCATTTTTTGTATTGTACAGTATTATAGCATTTTTATATTGCTTAATTTTCCTAATCAGGGCACAAAAGCACGTTTTCAGATGGGTGGGACGATACACCATGGAGGAGTGTGTGTCTGACTGAATGTTGTATTTGTTGTAATCATGCAGTCAAAACTTTCTGGGGATGTGCATAAATTACCAGAGAGTTGCTTTTACTTTGTCTTGGGTCACAGCAGTTAGCAGTGTGCTGGAGAGAGGGGTGTGAGTAATTGTAGCTAGGTCTAAAACATATAGACAGCCTAGCCAGGGCAGCAGTCGGTGCTATATGTATAAACCAAAACAGGTAGGTAATAAGAGAAGGTCTAGCACTCCATATGGCAACATGCGCAAGGCAGAAAAGCTATCAAATGAATAAAATAATGCCAGACAGGCAAGAATGCGTTTTGCCTTTTGTTGTACAAATAAACCTCAGGAATGAGAAAAGACATGGATGAGCAGTCAAGGGTGGCAATGTGATCGGAAACTACCAGTCTTTAAAAGGACCAAATTTCACTTACATCTGCTAGGCCAAAAGAGGCCAAAATTATGAACAAGGGGTCATGCCTAAGCTTCTATCATGCTCCAGAAAGCTCCAAAATTAGGGGATTTTTCAGCGCCGAACTCGCTCCTGGCGCTAAGTCACAGCACGAGCAGAGCGACGTGCCTATTTCCACCCGTTTGCGGAACTCCGTGGAATCTTGTAGTTTTTTTTGTAACTCTGTGTGAATTCCGCTGAGTCAAATTCCGAAAGTTCTGCCCATCCTTATCCAAAATACAGCTTTAGTCAGGTTATGGCTCAGACATTAGCCAGACATGCACCCAACACATGCAAAGGTTAGAATTTATACCCTTAATAAGTTGCTGCCCTGACAGCAGAACGCATAAGCCCACCGGTGTTGCCCTTCTCCCCTCCAGGTGAGCCCAATACTTTTTTTAGATCACCGAAACCCTTGCTCTTTCTAGATTTACATAAGGAGGCATACCCCTTTACTTCTAGAATTTCCTCCCAGGCAACATTAATTTTCATCATTAGTAGGGAATGACATTCCAGGTCCAGAGTAAACAAGAGACAATGTTGTGGAAGCAGACATAACCTGCTTACATTGTTTAAACTAGAACATCAGCATGAGAAGCAGTACGCACCCAAGCGATTCAAAGGGCCTGAGATCAGGAGCGAAAGAAAGACAAAGTTTCTCAGTGCAGCTGGGAGCTGCACTGAGTGCAGCTCAACAATGTTGACAGAGTTCAACAATGTTGTTCTCAGTGCAGCCAGCAGCAAGGATGTCACTCGAGGTGAGAAAGTGAGACCAGGACAGAGAGAAGCAGCGAAGGTAGGGGTATATATAGTAGGCAAGCGTGCAAAGCCCATGGGGCTGAAAGGGCTACAGCCCGCCTCCCCCCGTCTTGTGTCTCAGCCCGGGCTGATGCCGGTTTCAGGACACACACAGTCAAAGCTTGAGCTGCTGTGAGCTGGCTGGGTGGTGGATGGCGCCTTATCTCAGTCTCATCTGAAAATTTCAAAGGTCTTTAAAAGACCGATTACTTGTTAACGGCACTTTCTTTTTTCTTTTTTCTTTATTCTTTTTTCCTTGATACCGGGTCCCAGACCCCCTGTGTGCCCACTCTGCCTATTCCTTACATTTGTTAAGTACTTTTGCTGCCACAGTGGGAGAATGCATTTGGGAAAATAAAGGAATGTTAGTCACCTAGGGTTGCCACCTGGCCAGTTTTCTACAGGCAAACCAGTATTTTAAAGATAAGCAAAATTACCTAAGGCCGGTATTTCTAACCCATATTTGTACTTACTTCAACCAGCAAATATAAACAGAAAGCACCTTTAAATGTGTCTAGAGCCGCGTTAACGATCCCTGACTAATAATTAAACAAAGGCAGAAAAGTAATGTTACAAATGAAAACATAGTATCACTTCCGGGCCTTGTATTTTTCTCTTGGAAAGATGCCAACCCTATAAAGGCATATTAAGAGGCTGAGAGTTTGTTGCAGGATCCGCAAATCATTTATTTTCTCCACCCTCCATCCCTGATTGATATCATAATAGCAATAGTTAAAATTATATCTGACACCCCACTCACCAACCATGTTGACTTACTCAGTGTGTCTGGCAATTCATCCTCCATTCAGACAACTCACCCATCATTCTCACCACTCGCCCTTCGCTTTCAAGCTCAGACTGCACTCACAGCGATCATATACGAACATATATTGCTCAACATACACCCATACCATTCACCCTCCTCTTTCCCTGCACTCACATGAACACACCGCTCACCCTGCACTTACATGGCACTCCACTCGTTATGTTATGTTATGAATTTTATAAAGTGCACAGCTGCCCCAGCAAAGGGGCGTCCCAGCGCTAGAGCAACTGTTAAAGGCAGACCAGAAGAGACACATACACAGACTGATTATCTGGAGAAAAGGTAAGCTTTGCGGAAAGAAACATGACTATGAATGCTTCTGATGCTCACAGGTAGGGAGTTCCACAGTTTAGGGGCGATAGCGCGGAAGGAGCGCCCTTCAGCCCGTGCTCTTTTGAAACGGGGAACTACCGCCAGGTACTGACCCATAGAACGTAACTGGCGGGTGGGTATATAAGGAACAAAGAGATTGGCTAGAATATCAGGAGATTGAGCGTTCATAAATCTGTGCGAGATGCAGAGAGTTTTAAACTGGATGCGTTTCTCCACCGGGAGCCAGTGTAACCTGCGAATGGACTCAGAGGTGGAGCAAGTTTTTGGCAAACCCAGGAGCATCCGAACTGCAGCATTTTGTGCCCTTTGTAGGCGGAGTTCCTCTGCTCTGTTAGCCCCAAGATAGAGGGAGCTAGCGTTGTCCAACCTGGATAGAATGGTGGCCTGAATGATCACCTGTCGGATATTAAGATCAAAGAAGCCCAACACGGGTTTAAGACCACGGAAGATCCCAAAACAGACCCCGTCTACCGCTTTTGCTTGAGCCTGAAAGGTTAGGGCGGTGTCTAGCCATACTCCAAGATTTTTAACTGTCTGCTTCGGGACAGGCGTGACGCCCAGAGTGGAAGGCCACCAAAGCTCACTCCACAGATGCGTATCTTTACCCACCAGCAGGATCTCAGATTTGCTGGCGTTAAGTTGGAGACAGTTGGCGGTCATCCAGTCAGCGATGGCAGTTAAATCATTGTTGAATTTTAGCACATCCTGCCCCGAGTCATCAGATAGTGCCACCACCAACTGTGTGCATTCCGCATAGGATACCACAGTTAGTTCTCTATTCCTGCCTACTTCTGCCAGGGGTTGGATGTAGATGTTAAATAAGGTAGGGCTCAGGGCAGAGCCCTGAGGAACCCCCTGGCGTACAGTATGCACCTGAGAGCAGTAAGGGGGGAGAAATACTTGGAAGGACCTCTCAGATAGAAAGGAGGTAAGCCAGCCCAGGGCCGGGCCGCTGATGCCAATAGCCTCCAGTCGCTGCACTAGGATCTGATGGGATACTGTATCGAATGCAGCGCTGAGGTCCAATAGGATAAAAGCTGAGGTCCGTCCAACATCCAAAGAGCACCTCAGATGTTCTGTCACAGCCAAGAGGGCAGTTTCAGTGCTGTGACATGGATGGAAGCCATTTTGGGAGGGGTCCAACAAATTGTTATCTTCAATGAAAGTCGTGAGGATAGAATTTATGTAGGCTACGGTGATTTTGGATACCAACGGGAGGAGAGAGATGGGGCGAAAATTCTCCGATTCAGAGGTATCCAGCATGGGCTTTTTTAGCAGAGGAACTACCTTGGCATGTTTCCAGGCCAGGGGGACTACAGTAGAGGTCATAGAAAGATTAATGAGATTGCAGAAAGGAGCAAGAAGCTGGGGTAGAATTTTCTGAAAGAGCTCTGGTTTGAGAGGATCTGCTGGGGATCCTGATTTGAGTTTCTTGCAAATGGTGCACATTGCTTCTGGAGAGAGCGCCGAAAAGACAGAAAGTCTAGGGGCACCTCTGGGCTGAGGAGGAGAACCTGTACTAATCAGGGTGTGGGGGAAAGTCTTATAAATGTCGTCAACCTTCTTAATAAAGAAGGCGGCGAGGGCCTCACATTGCTGATTAGAGGAGGGAGAAGACGCTGAAGGTTGCCCTGAAGTTTTTAAATCATTAAGCAGGTCAAAAATACATTTTGCATGGTTACTACTGTTTCTGATTTTATCTGCAAAATATGCCGCTCTTTCCTTCTGAATGGCGTTATGGTAGCTATTGATGGCTGCTCAGTATTGCGTTTTCTGGGCTAAATCGTAGGCCCGTCTCCACGCCCGTTCCAAGATTTTACATGTTTTCTGGCCACGGCCAGATGTTCATTATACCACAGGCTCGACTGGATTCTGCGGCTCTGGGCCCATCTGACGGGGATGAGGGTGTCAAGAGAGTTTGTGAGCCAATCAAATAGAATTCCATCAGCCCTGTCGGGATTGTCCGGGAGGCTAGGGGTTTGCCTCAGAAGGAGGGCACGGAACTGCTCGTTATCCAATTTATGCCAGGGGCGTTTTAAGATAAATTTGCGAATGGTGTCCTGGGGAGCACTTTCACCCACATCCAAACTCAAATGGGCACATCACTCTCCGTGCATTCACCTCACTCACCCTCCTCTTACTCATCTCTCTCTCTCCTCTCACCCTACTCTCACACAGGCACATTGCTCAACCTGCATTCACATGGCATCTCACTGCTCACCCTGCAGTCTCACCATTAACCCTGCACTCAATCTCAAACAGGCACATCATGCACTATGTATTGATTCTTCCCACACTGCACTTTCACCCGCACCCAAACTCAAATGGGCCCATCACTTACCCAGCACTCAACTCACTCAACCTCCACTCACCTCACTCACCCTCCACTCACTTCTCTCACCCTACTCTCACACAGGCACATCGCTCACCCTGAACTCACATAGGCACTTGGGTCACTCACACAGCTCACACTTCACTCACATGGGCACACCACTCACCATGCACTCACACCACTGAAACAGGCACATCACTCACCCTAGACAGCCTCCACTCACCCTGCACTACCTCCTCTCACCCTGCACTCATACGGGCACACTACTAAGCCTGCACTCACACAGGCACTCCATTCACACATCACTAACACAGTTTACCCTCCTTGCACACAGGCACAATAGTCTGGCAGAACTCACTGGAACACACCACTCACCGTGCACTAACTCCTCTCACGATGCACTCACCAGTCACTCCAGTAGCTCGCCCTGCACTCACACAGGCACACTGGCCACGCAGAACTCACACAGGTACACCAATCATCGTCCATTCACACCACTCACATCACTCACCCTGCACTCATTCCTCTCACTCTGTATGCAGTCCTCTCACCCGGCATTCACATGGGCCCTCCACTCGCCTTGGACTCATGCAGCTCGCCCTGCACTCACATCGTCACACCATTCACCCTACATTCATACAACTCACACTGCATTCACTCACAATATTCATATAATCCAGCACTTACACGAGCACACCTCTTATGCTGCACACATAACAAGCATTGGCAAAGGATTTTGTTATATACAACACGTCTCACAAGCACAAGTGCATTCACAAGCAGCGCATGTGCTGTCGCAGTTGAGACATAAAATTACTCACCTCATGAATATACATATTTCTACAAAGGCACCTACAGAATACCTAGTCAGTTCCATCTGGAACTATGTTGCCCGAGCAAGAGGGGAGAGTGGGCTGAGGACGTGGGGTGGCCAGAAGAGGGAGATTAGGGCTGAGGCTTTGGGTTATGGTGTGGAATTGAGGATCGGTCTGAGGCTGTGGAGATGAGCTGGGAGTGAGTGGTTATGTGGTACAGAAGGAGAAAGCAGGCAAAGGCTGCAGAAGGGGGAGCAGGCACAACAAGCTAAGGATGAAGCAGTGCAACAGAGGCTGTGGGCTAGTGAGGGAATTGAAAAGGGACTTCAGGCATATGGTGCATTGTGGGTGGGCAAAGCAGCACTGGCTCCAGAGGTACTTTTTAATCCTTGACCTGGGCCCTCCTTGGCCTACATAGGGGCCTAAGTCATGACTTAGATCAGTGTTTGGGCCCCGTTGGCCTGCATGATGTTAGTGCTCTGTGGAGGCAGGTACTACAGTGGAGAGTTGTCTGAGGCTGTGGGTATGGGCACCAACTTCTGTAGGACACTGGGGCTCAAGCCCCAACAATATTTTGGCTGAGAGGCTGGGGCTCATGAAAGCACACCAAAGCCTGGGCTCTGCATGGGCAGTAGCGGTCGGTGGTGGGAGTGCCGCCGGGCGCTGACGTGGGGCGGGGGAGGGGCAGGGTGGGGGGTAGTAAACTACAGATTACGGGCGATTACAGGTAAGTACACATATAAATAAATAAAACGAATTTCGTTACTCGCGCTGCATCACATTTGGCGATGCAGCGCGAGAAACGAAATTCGTTTTATTTATTTATATGTGTACTTACCTGTAATCGCCCGTAATCCATAGTTTACTACCCCCCACCCTGCCCCTCCCCCGCCCCACGTCAGCGGCACTCCCACCACCGACCGCTACTGTGCATGGGAACACAGGTGCCAGCACTGAGGTTTACTAGTCATCTTTTCAATACAGACGTTCAGTTGATGCTGCTACATAGCATAATCAAAGGAGGGGTGAGGTGGCAGGTGATGCTGTAACATTGGCCCTACAGTCCCTTGGGCTTTTATTGTGGAAGGCAGTCACTTTTTTTTAGCAAGCTCCAATGTTTTAGAGGAGACTGAATGTTTTACAGTTATCACTTGAATTCTAGCATCTGCACATGAAATGCAATCTTCACCATTTCACCTTTTCACTGATTAATCTTTGATTGTTTCCAAAAATATAGCCTGAAAATCACAAACTGAAACTTTCTAAAGTTTTTACATAGTTGCCCATTGTAATGTGTGTTACCTTCAACCAGTCCTGGCTTTCCAATAGTGTTCCTGCCTAATTCACATGTGAAAATAAATATAAGCCCTGTAAAGCTATTTTAAGGAAGTGCACTTTTTAATTCACATCATACTTTTTTTTAAAATATTTTTTTAAAACCTTTATTTATTGTAATTTTTCAATCAAAAACAGACATTCAAACTGCAATATCTGTAAAGGGGACGATATGGAGGCATCTGAGAGTGCACAGTAAGAAACATAGCGGGATACAGAAATGCAATTCAATGGGTACATAAATTGGCAATGTGGACTGTTATACACCGTCAATTATTCATAAAAGTGCAATCAATAGTCAGGGCATCGTGCATTTGTCATTACAGATTGCAGTAGAGTAATTACGTCAGAGGCTTCCAACAATATATGTTGAGAGAGGTGGTGCCTGGCTGGGGTCTCAGTGGGGGGCATCGGAGTAGTCCAGTTGGGGAAGGTGCCTAGGGAATGTATGTTGGCGTTCAAGGCCGGGTCTCATCTGTATATGGGTGCTCCAGTAGATATGTCTGTAGTGGGCCCCATATGTCCCGAGGGCGAGAGGAGCGGGGGAGTAGTTCCGCATACGTGCAGAGTTGATCTTGCCAGAGGATCATATCCGATAGCCAATCTTTAAATTTGGGTGCTCTTCCCCTACCCCAGCGGCAGGCTATGCGTCGTTTAGCCAGGGCGAGGCAGAAGAAAACAAATTTCCGATGTTTGGCGGGGAGTTGCTCGGAATACCCTAAAAGAGCCAGAAGTGGGGATCTCGGGAGGGGCGATGTAATCATAGAATCCAAGGCCGCAAGGACATCACTCCAGTAAGTATGAATATCTGGACAGTCCCAGGCTAGGTGCAGAAAGTCAGCGTGTTCCATTTTGCATCTATCACATCTGTGTGTATCTCTCAGGCCAAATTTGTGCAACGTGACCGGGTGTAGTAGCTGCGATGCAAAAACCTATAATGGATAACTCGGAGCCTGCTATTGGCCGAGATCTGTTCCGTCTGTTTACAGTAATAAAGCCATTGTTCATCAGTGAGTTCCTGACCCAGTTCAGCCGACCACCTAGCGCGCGCTGGGCACGGAGGGTATTCAATGCCGCCATATAAGCCATGATAGAGTATAGACACCAAATGTGAAGCAGTAGGGGCTCGCAGGACAGCATGTAAAGGAGCAAATGTGGCAGGTTCGGAAGGGAAAGCATCATTGCTGGCTTGAATGCCATGGCGAAGACGAGCGTATAAGAACGTTTCCATAGGGGACGGAGGTGGATCAGGGCAGAGTTGTGGGAGGGTACGAAACTTGCCATTACTGTATAGGTCCCCCCAGCAGCGGAGATTGCGTTTACGCGCTGTGTTTTTGAAAAGCCCTTCTTGCAGCAGTGATATTTCTGGGTGGTATGTGAGAGGGAGCAAAGGGGAGTAGATACTGGGTGCATGCATGCATTCCAGAAGACGAGACCAGGCTCTGAGTGTACAATCCACGGAAGTCGGGCTTCGGTCGCGAGATGTGATAGGGGAGAGGATGACACCGTCCAGCGGGATGGGGTCTGCAAGCCAGTGCTCGGTGGCAACGTGAGGTGTATATCGAGGGGGATGAAACCAATAGTGAGCGTAGTGTGCTTGGGCACAAAGGTAATAGAGCTCGAAATTAGGAATGTCAAGGCCACCTTGGGAGTAGGGCCGCATCAGCACGTTCCATTGTGTGCGTGGCTGTTTTCCGCCCCACACAAGTCTAATCAGCTCCGAACGCAGGGTGGCAACAAAATGTCTCCCAGGGTCGTAGGGTATGTTTAAAAAGAGGTATAAGAACTTGGGGAGTATTACCATTTTAATCAGGGATATGCGCCCGGCCATGGTTAAGGGAAGGGCGATCCATCGAGTTATGCAGCCCGTAATATGTTCCATTGTACGGCCATAGTTACTTCGCATCAATTCATCCCGGTCTGACGTCACGCAGATCCCCAGATATTTAGCCTCTTCCCCACACCACGCGAGTGGGAAGTCCGGAGCGAAGGGTATGACCGAGTTGGTTAACGGGAATATCTGCGACTTGGACCAGTTAATGTGAATTCCAGATTGCCCCCCAAATTTAACAAACTCGCGCAGTATTGGGTTGAGATTGTGTTGCGGGTCTTTAACATAGAGGGTCACATCGTCTGCATACAAGGAGATGAGTATCGGACGAAGGAAGCAGCGAAGGCCTATATGACTATAATGCTGTCTGATCTTTGAAGCTAGGGGTTCCATGATGAGAGCAAATAAAAGGGGTGAGAGTGGGCATCCCTGCCGCGTACCACGTGAGAGTGAAACAGAAGGGGACATATGTCCGTTAATTAGAACTTTCGCTGTAGGCGAAGTGTACCACAGGCGGATCCATGTTATGAAGCCCTCGGGGAGCCCCATGCATTGTAAAACAGTGAATAGGTAGTCCCATTCCACTGAATCGAAAGCCTTTGTGGCGTCGAGAAAGACCGCTACCAGTTGCAATCGTGGGTCTACTGCCTGCAGGATCGAAAATAGAGTTCTAAGATTGTGGGACGTGGCTCTTCCCGGTATGAACCCTGCCTGATCAGGGAGAACTAGCTTATCCATAAGTAAGCTAAGCCTATTTGCCACCAACTTGGCTAGGATTTTGGCGTCGGTGTTAATGAGGGATAGCGGTCTATAGGACTCGCAGCGTTCTGCTGGCTTGCCAGGTTTCAATAACGACGTAATGAGGGCCTCCCTCATGGAGCCGGGTAGAATTGATGTCTCGTGGGCCTCGAGGAAAACCTCCTTAAGCACTGGGAGCAATTGGTTAATGTACATTTTATATAATTCGATGGGTAGACCATCAGAGCCGGGCGCCCTACCCGATGCCATCTGCATGATGGCCTCTCGTATTTCGTCATCCTCGAACGGGGCCATTAAGAATGCTCGCTGAGAATCCCCAAGCCATCCCAACGTTATGTCATGTAGATAGGGAGAGAAATCAGGGGGGGTTGTTCGTTGTGAGCTGTATAGATCTGAATAATAATCAGAGAATACTCGTAGGATGTCGAGGCTATCCCGGTATCGTTCCCCGTCATTGTCCACCACATCCAAGACGTAGGTCGAAAACCGGGGAGCCTTAATAGCATTTGCGAGCGCACGGCCCGGACGTTCCCCCTCTCCATATCGACGGGCAGTGAAGTATTTGCCCCTAAATTTTACCTCCCGATGTGCAGTGTCAATATAATCTGTGAGCTTCTCACGAAGCGCAGCACGTGTGGCCCCAGCGTCGTCTGCCCACATTTCTGTCTCGAGCCGCTTGAGTTCGAGTTCAAGGTGCTGTAGGCGCCTTCTAATGTCTCGGAGCACCCCAAAGCTCTTGGAGATGCAAGTGCCCCGGATTGTGACCTTGAATGCCTCCCAGAGAAGCCCCACATTATCGACCTAGCCCTTATTCCTAATCCTCAATCTCTTCACCCAATTCGGCCTGGAACACTGCATCCAGCAAGGCCTCCGGCGCGAGTCTCCAGCACCTAGGGGTGGTAACAGCATTTGGAGGTAGCAATTCAAGGCACACTGGCGCGTGATCTGAGAGGGTACGCGCCAAGTGAGTGGCTGTTTTAATCCAAGGGACCACGCCGCGAGAGCACAACCAGTAGTCAAACCTGGACCACGTTGCATGTCCTGCTGTGTAGTAGGTGCCTTCCGTAGTGGCAGGGTGTACGTGTCTCCATGCATCCACGAGGCTGTGGTCTGCAAGCAATTCGATGAGGGCATCTCGAGCATATGTGTAATGGTGTGGTTGGGGGTTGGAGCGGTCAACAGGGGGGTGCAGAGCTATATTAAGGTCCCCGCCCCATATAACATGTGTAGAGCCGATTTTTAATATGCGTCCCCAGAGAGCCGTGAAGTACCCGGGGTCGTCCGAATTAGGGCCATAGCTACAAGCAAGGGTGACAGATTGTGTGGCCAATATGCCCCAAAGTAGACAGCTGCGGCCTGAGGGGTCGCAGTACGTGCCCCCCAGTATGAACGGCGTATTTTTTTTAATTAAAATAAGCGTACCCCGTGAGTATGTGGAATAAGAAGAGAATACCCGCACCGAGGCCCACCGGGAACCAAAACAGGACGGTCGCCTATGTGTTTCCTGAAGCATGGCTATTTGTATATGGTGCCTGTCTAAGTATGCCAAGACCTGTCTTCGTTTTCGAGGATCACGTAGACCCCTGACGTTCCATGTGATTACTTTAATGCAGAGTGGACTGGTCTGCATTGGCGTTGTATAAGTAGTAGTGGTATAGAGTGAATTTGCTGCTTGCTTAAAGTAGGGTGTGCCCGCCCGTGATGATGAGTGTGATGAATTGTGAGTGACCAGCACAGGACAGAGCGGTGGGAACAGTATCCGACCCAACATTGCCTCTCAGTATTATCAGCCTCAATATATCGTCTCAATATTGTAATACCAATACCCAAAACCCCCCCCAACCCACAACAGCACCCCAATCGTGCCGGTAATTCGTTGCCCACCCAACAGACCCAAAAAACAAGGCCATACTTTTGTACCAAGTTTAGGCCAGTGGACCAATGGAAGGTCCAAACAATATAGAACAAACAACAAAAAGCACCAGGGGGGATCTCCCATAGGGGGGGGCGCCAGGGGGGGCAGTGTTCCCTTCCCTCAACCAGCCGCAAACTACAACGCAGTCCCAGGGTGGCAACCCGTGACCGGGGGGGAGCGGCATCTGGGGGAAGGATGCCTGACAAGCCATTAATGTTCTACTAAATCCACATCAGGTTACATAGAAATATAAATAGAGTCATAGTCAATTAAAGGAGCCTTTCAGCCACTTATCTGTCCGTGCTTCTAAACAGGAGCGCCAAAACCAGGCTAGATGTAGTGATAGGAGTGTCAGCTGCCCACGAAAAATGGGGTGTCAGTCGATAGCGCCTCAGTGTAGCATAGGCAGATGCCAGCCGAGGCAGAGGCCATCTGGAGTGGATGGAAAGCAGCGATGAACAATAGCCTCCGCCTAGTCGTTGGGCGATGATGCCAGTCCGGAGTCCTGATCATGTCATGGAGAACGTCTAGCGGTGTTTTTCAGGAAGTCCTCAGCTTGTTGCGGATTGGTACAGAATACATGTTTACCATTTTGCGTGATCCGGAGCCTCGCTGGGTACAGTAGAGCATATTCTATCTGGGCTTTTCTGAGTTTCTGCTTGACAGTGAGGAATTTCCGGCGTGCCTCTTGTACCGCTAGGGTAAAGTCTGGATAGATGGTGAAGGTATTCCCCTCGAATTGTAGCGGTTTCAGCTCCCGGGCCTTTTGGAGTGCGACATCCCGGTCACGGTAGTTGAGGAGACGTGCGATGATAGGCCGTGGGACTTCGCCGGGAGGGGGGCGCGGACCAAGGGAGCGGTGCGCGCGTTCCACCACCAAGTGTGTCGAGAAGGAGGTGTCTCCGAAGGTGTTTTTTAGGAGGCGTTCAACGTAATCCTCCATGCGTCCAGTGTTCGTACTTTCAGGAATACCTAAAATGCGAACGTTATTGCGGCGGCTTCTGGCTTCAATGTCCTCGTTCTTGGCCGCAATTACCTTCAGCAGCTTGTCCATTTGGGCTATCTGCGTTTGCATCTGGGCAGTAGCATCTTCATTATCGGATATGCGCTGCTCTGCCTCCTTTAGCTGCCCATCGTGTTTGTCTACTTTTTGCACTAGGAAGTCCAAGCGGTTATTCATAGTGTCCATTTTTCCAGAGAGATCCGAGATGCTGTGTTGCACGGCCAGGAGGATAGCCTTAACGTCATTTTCTGGGGCTTGTGTAGATGGCTGCACTTGCTCCATGACAGCAGGGGTGGATTCCACGGATGACGATCTCGTCGCCGCTTTTTTCTGCACGTCAAATGTGAGTCGTGGCTGACGATTATCTGTCTTTCCCATTGCACCTCACCAGTCACCTGGGCCCCCACGCAGCGCCGGCGAGATAGATGTATTATCTTGCGTGGGTCAGCACCGAGAGAAGTAACCCGCAGATGGCAGGAACGGGCCGCAGCAGCGTGGCCCCCAGAAGAGTATGGTCTCCACAACTAATTCCCTGATCTGTCACTGCCTCCAGGCAAATTGGGTCTTGGTTCTGTAGGCGGAGGGTGCAAGACCAAAGCCAGAGCCCAACAACAGGGCATGAAAGTTTCGGAGTCGATGGGCCGGGCCACAAGCAGGGAACTGCCGAATAGGTCGAGTGCAATAATGCTCAAGTAACTTGAAGTGGCGGCGGAAGGTCCTCACCCCCAGGCCTCCAGCACATACAGCCGATAGCGGGCCAGTTCCGGGGCAGTCTCAGCATGGGGTGCCGACAGCACAGATTGATCCCGGTGACAAGCGGAGGATGGCGCATTTAGTCGTGCCGCCGGCTCCCCAAAGGTAGGAGATGTAATGGACTTAGGCGGAGTTTCAGTGTGGGAGCACGGAGCAGGGGTGCGATCCGCCAAGCGGCAACCCCGCAGAGGCCGGAGAGCGAAGGGTACAGTCCTCGCAGCCGCAGCCCGCGTCCCCAGCCATCAACCGGCGCTCCGGGCACAATAGGAGGCTCCAGCTGTGTCACGGGCAGGGAACCGGTGTAGAGGAGTAGTGACAGCGGTGACAGAATCTCAGTCCGATTTCGGACGGGTGAGGCCTAGTGTCCACGTGTAGAGCCGCGGGCTCGAGTAGCCGCAGCACCCGGTTCCACCTCCAGCAGGGTTGTCCGCCGCTATCTGTATCGGCTCACAGGCAGGTCCGCGGGGCCGCGAGAGCGGAGGGTGGCACGTTTAGTCGTGCCGCCGGCTTCCCAGAGATAAGAGATGTAGTGGACTTAGGTGGAGTTTCTGTGTGGGAGCGCGGAGCAGGGGTGCGATCCGCCAAGCGGTACTCACTCCGGGGGCGGAGAACGAAGGGTGTATTCCTCGCAGCCGCAGCCCGCGTCTCCAGCCCTCAAGCGGCGCTCCGGGCCCAATAGGAGGCTCCAGCTGTGTCACGGGCAGGGAACCAGTATGGAGGAGTAGTGACGGCGGCGGCGGCAGAGTCTCAGTCCGATCTCGGATGGGTGAGGCCTAGTGTCCACGTGTAGAGTCGCGGGCTCGAGTATCCGCAGCACCCAGTTCCACCTCCAGCAGGGTTGTCCGCCGCTATCTGTATCGGCTCACAGGCAGGTCCGCGGTGCCGCGAGAGCGGAGGATGACGTGTTTAGTCGTGCCGCCGGCTCCCCGAAGATAGGAGATGTAGTGGACTTAGGCAGAGTCTCTGTGTGGGAGCGCGGAGCAGGGGTGCGATCCACCAAGCGGTACTCACTCCGAGGGCGGAGAACGAAGGGTACAGTCCTCGCAGCCCGCGTCTGCAGCCCTCGAGCGGTGCTCCAGGCCCAACAGGAGGCTCCAGCTGTGTCACGGGCAGGGAACCAGTATGAAGGAGCAGTGACGTCGGCGGCAGAGTCTCAGTCCGACCTCGGATGGGTGAGGCCTAGTGTACACATGTAGAGCCGCGGGCTCGAGTAGCCGCAGCACCCGGTTCCTCCTCCAGCAGGGCTACCCGCCGCAATCTGTATCAGCTCACAGGCGGGTCTGCGGTGCTGCGAGAGTGGTCATTTTTTCACCGCTGAGAGCGGAAGGTACAATGGGCAGCTAGGTTACGAAAAATCTACCGTAGCAGAGGTAGAACTCAGGAGAAATAACGGATTTGTTTGTCAGGCTTCCAGAGCCTCACGGGTGTGCGGCCATCTTGGATGTGCGCCACCTAGCGCCCCTCCAATTCACATCATACTTGTAACAATCATTGACCAGGCCAAATGTTATGATTTTTGAATAGTGTATAGAAAAAAGGTTTTTTTTAAGCTTCACTAAAAGGTAAAGCAGGTAATGCAGGGGTAGCAACAGTGCAAACCTTTCTAATGCAAGACAAGCAGATTGAACTAATGGGAGTGTGAGTGGCAGCGTGCGTGTCTGTGTGTGTGTGAGTATGAAGGGTACAAATGTACAAAAGAGTGCAAGAGATATAGTGAGAATGAGAGTGAGAGTGTGTGTAGATGAGTGTGTGAGAGAATGAGTGTCTGTGAGAGAATGTGTTTATTTATGAGTGCATGTTTGTGTGTGAGTGTATGTGTGTTATGCTTCCAAGTGTGCTGCTGGTCTGGCATCCTGGAGATTATTCTTGCCTTATGGATGAAGGCACTATAGGCATAAGAATGGGAGGTTTTATCAATGGCAGAATGCAGGCCCTGACATGCTGCATATAATTCTTAGCATATTAGGACCATCCATAGCAAAATACTGAATCTGACATTTGAAGTAATTCTTGTCAAGAGAGACCTTGTACTCGTTTATAGGGGGGTGCTGATGGCAAAACTCAGACCCTTCTATATCAGAGATAATTTCTGTAGGTATCCATGAGTAATGGTTGGAGTATCCATGGATCCATGGCTAAAGTCTGACACTGGCATATTGAACTTAATTTTGCCATGAGTGGCCTACCAGCAAAAAATGTGTCCGTGGCGTAGTGGAAGTAATTTCTAACTTATGCTATCTGGGAAAATGGGATCTACTCCCAAGAAAGACCAGCCTTCTCTCTAGCACCATGAAAGTGCTGGAATGTTTCATTAAATGCCATTTCATGGTCTTTGGCATCTTAGCACATTTTACCAAAAAAATGATCAGGGGAAGAGCCCACTTTCCCCAAAACCACCTACAAGAAATCTTTACTTGTTTTGCTCGCTGAAATTCGGGGAAACTATCACACCCCACCACTTGAAAATACCTTAAGCCAGCACTAGTGAGCAAAATTGGCAGAGTGTAGAGGGGCAGTTTAAGAGTAAAGTGCACATGTGTCTGCAGAAAGAACAGGACCAGATATTTTGCAATGAAACAACAGCATTGTCTAATTGTAAAATGGATGTAATTGCTTACATTTCAAAAAGGGGCTAGGCTTGTTGCTGTCTTCCCCCTTCCTGTATTTCTTCCTGATTTATAGTCAAAATAGGGCCAAGTGGTCTGGGCTAGCCCAACAACTCTGTGTATCTTGCTCCCTTGGCTGAGGGGAGTTGACTGAGTGGGCTGCTGCAGTTGGGGAGAGCAAACTCAGACAGTGGGTTGGTGCGGGAGGAGGGATCGGCATGAGACTGTTAAGGCTTCAGCAACTGGTGTGTCCTTCACAGTGCTGGGATGGGAGGGTAGAACATACTGCTTATTCTGCACAGCACAAACATAAATATGGAAGAAAAAAACATGCACTGTTGCCTTTGCAGCATTACGGTGGTTGCCACTGCCATTTTGAAAGAGGGAACATCCTTATTAAGAAGCTCTATTCAGCAACAGGATTAGCCTATCAATAAAAATATGGTCCACTCTGTAGTTAATGCACACAGTGAGCATGTCATGACCCTTTAGCAATATTATTAGCTAATACTACAGCATGGTAGATGAGTCTTCCCATTGCAATCTGCCACATCATACATTTCTTTAGGTGACCGAACTCCCCTCAGGAGCCAACAGTACTACGACAAGCACGGTTTCTCTGTGGCAGCACACATCTTCTGCCCAATCAAATACTGTTCTCAAGGTAACCAATGTCTGGGCAGAAACAAAGTCCCTCTCTCAGGTGTGCTTCTTAAAGTTCTTTTTAATTTCAGCGCATAGGGTCAGGTGACTGCTGCAATGTGAAGCCAGGCGCAAAAAGTAAATCTCTGAATCTCAGAAGTTCTGAAACACATCCGTTAACTATGGTGCTTTACTCAAAGTGCATCACAGCACTATACAACTATCTTAACTTTTCCAGACCACGCATGGATTTACATCATGGGTTGCTATGACATAACTCATTATCCAGAAGCAGTGGGTTTATAACACTCTGAGTTTTATTCAAGATCACATTGTTTTCATTTCTTTACTTTCATGCATTTATTGCCAAAAAACGGGGACAGTTCCTTCTGCACCCATTATGCCTTTGATTCTCATTGAAATCATAGTAATTGAATGACAGGACTACATATAGCTAGGAATACGTGTTCTTTCTAGTAGAGCATTTTCATGCAACATTATATTTCCCTAAATTAATATGGGCTCTCTTATGGTTTGCTCACTGGGTACATGTTTAGTGGACTCCGCTAAATGCGTCATTGCATGGATATTAAACTGATGTATATTTGTGTCTAAATGTATACTCATTAATGCATAGTCATAAAACTCAACATATATTCTTGACAATGTTTATACAGCACATACCCCTACAGGAATAGCCATTGCTCAACCTTTATATGGTGAGCAGTATGGATGTTTCATTTTATTTTCTTCTGAAGAACAACACAGGAGTAGGTATCAGGTAAAGCTGACTGGAGCCAAGATACCTGATGCCTGTCTTGCTTCAGAGGAACCTGCCCTAGGTCCTGGAGAGATGACCTACAGCTGAAGAGCAGACCGTACTCAAGAGACCTGAACAAGAGACAGGAGATCTGAACAGGGATAGCTGACAATGGGCCTCAAGAGCACAAGAACAGTCCGGCTAGAAGAGTTTGTATGAAAAAGTGTCCTCTAACCACAGTGCCTGAAGAGACAATACCTTAGGATATCCTGATGCCTTTACAGCACAGTCAAAGGCCTCAAAGGCCCTTGCTGTATGTCTGGCACACCTGCATTACTTCCAATGCTCCAAATGATTTTAGACTCCCTGCTTCCCTCTCCATTTCTCAATCATTGTCAATCACAATTCGAGCAGTGCTGCACAGTTCACTAGAAAACAAATCATGAAAACTACCACTCACCTTCAACCTCCTGACCACACAGGATTCTATCAAGGCTGAAAACTCTTGTAGACCAGCATGATCTCTGGCAGACACATGCCATGCTCATATATGCAAAAACACACTTAATAATAGCTCTGCAGCTAATCCAGCTAGAGTTAGCAACAACACCTTGGATAAAGGTCTCTTCTCAAAATAACTCCCTACAACAAAGAGACCTTCAAACAAGGGCTCCTTCTAACTTTCGGCTAATACCCAACTGTTTCCAGACTAAATGATTGAAAGATCAGGGTTGTAAACGGAGTTGGGTGCTTGTAATCAAGTAGTCCAGTAGCCAGTAGAGTAAGTTCCAGAAGTAGATTTATTAAGTCTTAGTTACAGGTTGGTAAGTAGTTGGTAACTAAGTAGCACATATCCTCACCAGGCGCAGCATCCTTGCTGCTCAGCCCACACACTCCAACTGACACTCTCAACCACACCAGACACTCAAGCCTTCCATTACACCACCAAGCACTCCAGCATTCCACTACACCACATTCATACTGGCTGAGCAGAAGGGAACAGGCAACTAAGGGAAAGGATGTACAGCAACAATTCAAGTCACAAAAATCAGCATCAAGACAACTAGCTACATTCAGTCATTAATAGGATAGGGGCATTTTTCTGGACTTGCAATGATAAGTATTTCACAAGCAAATTGTCCTACCACAGAAGGGATCAGTGAATTGACAAATAGGGTGTTGTCTTGAAATAACTTGGCGAAAAAGTGTCTTATGTGCTTTGGATTACAATTTGAAGTTGTCAATGCACTCAATCTACTTTTTAAAGATCACTGTGAGTAGCACAAGAACAGTGTAAAATCTACACAAACATGTTTGTTATAATGCCAGGTTTGTCAAATATGTTTGTCATTTCTTTTTCTCATATTGGCTTTGAGGATAGCTCCAACCGCACTTCCGGAAATTCTTGTCCTGACCCACTGTGGGAAGTGTTAGCACGCCCCCCCTTCCCCCCGTGCCCCACACACCGAAGTCTGGGTCTAGTTGCGCCACTGATAGTAGTGTCTGTGAATGTGGGGAGCGGGGTGGGGGCACAGCAGAGAAGGGGAAGGAAGAAAAAACAATACTCTTATAGGAAGAAAAGGTCAGATAGCGTGAGCTGGAGCCCCTAAAAATGGATTCTATCAGTGTTGTGTTCTCACAAGTAGACACCAGGAGCCAGGATGTATTTTGTGGTCTTTTTTATTAACTTCTAAGACCGGTTACATCAATCCTATGTCCAGCCAGCACTGGTGTGGTACCAACCCCACCAGGAGCAGCCTGCCTAGCTGCTCAGCCCATCCATAACTCCCAACACTCATCCACTCAGACACCCAGGCATTCCACGCATCACAGGCACACCAACATTCCATAACCAACTCACACTCTGGCTGAGCAGCTAGAGGCAGCAGGGCTAGAGTACATACAAGTACACATATCAGGATATAACATTATCCCTTTTCTTCAAAGAAAACGAAAAATGAATATAATATAACACCAATCAAGAACTATAAACAAGAAAAATGAATCATGGTACAAGTCTCTCGGATGCAGCAATAAAGACAAAACATCGCAGGAGAAAGAACCATTAAAGCAAGAAAGGATGGTAAAGATACAGCAAATAAACAATTGACCAACACTATCCCCCATCCTCCCTAATAAGAAATTATAAAACATTTTTAAGCGTAAGCAAAAGTGTCACATTACAAGAAATACAGTTCAAGCATATTGTATAAAACACTGTAACATAATGTGCAATAACGCAAAGGGTAAAGGACCCCGAAACACAAATGCCAAAAAGCATAACTTAGAGTAGCGAAAGGTAGAATACCCTGCCACTTCAATCCCAATAGTAAGGGAACAAGGAAGTATATGGGTCGTCACCCATAGAAACGCCCGTGTAGGGATGTACAAATGTACTGCGCACAACTGTGAAAGGGGTAAAAACCCACATCCAAACCCCGCGAAAGGGTTAACCTAGGTACTGTATATGTATGGGACTGACCCAAACCCCTTGTAGAGGTTACACACCCCAAGTGGGAGTAGTAAACATAGAAACGTAAAGAAAAACTACCCCACAACATCCCTCATGAAAGGGAACTATGGTTACTACCTGGGATTAAAACCCAACCTTACCCCTCACCTAAGGAATAAGCTGTGATAACCACCCTCAAAGAGACTAGGACGTCCCAACCATAAAACTGTGTTTAACTGTGGCATCACTACAACTAAAACAAAGCAACTGTTAATACACCTCCACTTAGTGTAAACAATAATGAACTGTGCCCCACGCCGGTGAGCGATCTCTCACCCGAATATAACCACTCTGAGTACACACGAAATTTTGAACAGCCCCAAATTTGTGCCAACCCCCAGAAACAAGTAAAAACACTATAGATGTAAATGTTAACTTTAACGTCAGTTCTTAAGACAACCGTAAGCTTTGTGGAAATTCACATCCCCTTTCTTTGTACTAGAAAATTTTTACATAAATTTCTTCCCCAAAGTGACATTAGTGTGCAGTCACAAAATGTAGATATTGCAGACAACTCCAAAACTTACCATCCACGTAGGGCCACATCTCATGAGAATGACCCACAAACCCACCCCGTGTAGAGATGGATAAATGTAAAAAAATTTTTTTTAAAAAGAATGCCTAAAATCATACCTCCTAAAGGACATATACAAATTGGCATTTAAATAGTGAATAGAATAGGACTTAGAGCCACAAGCTCGAAATTTTCTAAATTGTCACTAGATGGCAGCGTAACCCAAATCAAAGAATTAAAGCAATGCATGAAAACAAACTTTCAAATTTTTTCCAATACTACGCTGCACTAGAGAAAAGAATGCCACCTTCATTAAAAAAAAATGTAGAAGGGCCTGGCGGCGGTCCGTGAACAAGAGAGCATCCAATACGAAATAGGCTCTGTTGAAGACATTTGCGCTGACATTGCGATCTACGAGTTCACCACAAACAGATGCTGTTTGCTCCAACACTTGCCTGGATATGTGATCATAACCGTAAAGTTTTTTTTTTAACAAACAAAAAAAAACGAGGTTGGCAGGAAATGCAGGAAGAACCATAGCACTGCGTTGCTCCGGGCTTACAATGGTGCTTCCAAGCCCAAGATGGAGGCACGCTTGCGTCGTTGCACCGGGTGGTTCCCGGCGCGTAAATGCACCAAATACGTCTGTAAGCATTACCAGAGCAGAAACAAGTGTCGCCGAGGATCGCATCGAGCTGGTCATGTCACAAAGCAAGTAAGTGTGCGTGCTCTGCTTGGCTCGTGGAGATGAATTTTCAAATTGTTCGGAGGTGGTTGAACTGCCAAAATGTTAAGTGGACGCATGGGGCCCAGAAATAAATGTAATTAAGCTTAGCCCAACACTTCCAAGCCTTCAAAAGTAGGTTGAATAGCAGGAAAAGTAATCTCTGCAAAAGCGGCTTCCACACGCTGTCAACTACACCATATGAACCAACACACCAAAATGTCCACAGAATTTCTCGAACTCTTCTAGTGGAATTTCATAGACAGCAGTCTATATTTAGAAGAGAGTCCCAATTGTTGTGCAAGATCTAGAGAAGCAATCTCTGCGCACATTGTATGGACAAGCAGCACATGAAGAGACTGATCAGGCACCTCCAAAGTAACGCCAACAACTGGCAGTAAACTGCTTAAGTGTAGGACAGCTTACTGTGCTCAAACACTCACTTTGCGCAGCGTCCTGTGCTTTCTTGGAGTCACCGAAGCACAAATCTTTGAATATCCACTCTACTCCTGTGTGGCGCTTGTGACACTTAACATGTAAATCCATTTGGGTATGGAAACTGGAAACACACTTGATGAAATGTCCTTGTTTCAGCTTTCTTTGGGTCAGCCAAGCACAAATCTTTGCCTAACCAAACCGCTCTTGTGTTACACATGTGAAAACATTCACTGAGTTAGACTCTAATACGCCTTTATGTAGCCACTATCCCTTTACGCTGCAGTCTCATGCATGCCAGGATGTATTTTGTGGTCTTCTTTATTAACTTCTAAGACCGGTTACATCAATCCTATGTCCAGCCAGCACTGGTGTGGTACCAGCCCACCAGGAGCAGCCTGCCTAGCTGCTCAGCCCATCCATATCTCCCAACACTCATCCACTCAGACACCCAGGCATTCCACGCATCACAGGCACACCAACATTCCATAACCAACTCACACTCTGGCTGAGCAGCTAGAGGCAGCAGGGCTAGAGTACATACAAGTACACATATCAGGATATAACAATCAGCTTTACCAATAGAGCACAGTTAGCCTAGCCCAAGAGCAGTCCGCTGCCTCTTTTAAAAAATGGAATTTCGTACATTGTTCTCTTGTAAAAGATACTGGATTTTATTTGAAGGTTCTCACTGTGTTAATTTGTACTTTTCGTATTTCATGCTTCTCCTGACCAGTAGACTTTGCTCACTTGGTGCAGAGATCCCCTTCCAACGTTTCACGTTTCAAGGTGGCTCGAAGGCAAAGGTTGACTCGTCTCCTTCCTTGACAGCGCATGCGCTGTGCTTCGGTAAGCTGTAGTACACTGCTTGTGACTGACATTTTCTAATTGATTGGATGTCTGAATGGGGAGACAATGGTTCTCCTAAATCGTGCTGTTTAGGTTATTTCCACAACACGCTCCATAATTTGCCAAACTCTAGACAACATAGTGAGACACAACACAAATTTCCAAATTCATTGTTGCATTCAGAGAGATACTTTGTAGCAAGGTAATGCGTGTTAAAAATGTCTACTGTTTCTTTCCCCAGAACAATTACTTTTAATTTCTCTTTTTGAAATTTTACTAACTGAAACTGTGGTCGTACTACTCTTTAAATAGAATTACATTCCTGAAACGATTAGAAAAATGACAAATCGAATTAAGGGGTTTGTATAAACATGTGGCATTAAGGATGAGGAAAAGTTCCTCAGAGGTTACCTAGATTCCTTTATTAATAAATCTCTGGAATAATCAGACAAAAAGGCAGTTCCTCCATCAATTCCATACGTCTCTATGGGCATTAAAAATCTCTATCACAGTTAATGTTCACTTCTTTTGATCCAGCATGTTGGCAGTACCAAGAGTAATTTCTTCATTTGACCATTGTATGTGTGCAAGCTGTTGAGAGGTACATTCGTCTTCTATCACTTTGGGTAGTAAGTATTCTTGCATATAGAAACATGTCACTGATAATGCCTTTAGATAGATTGTACGTCATAATATCTTTAGCAAAAATATTATCTGGCAGAAATATTGTGCTCTAAATATCATTTACAAAACCATCAGATTGGGTGCATACTTTTTTTTATTAACACCAATTGGGCAATATGTTTGTAAATAATGTTTAGGATACACTACTTTTGTCAGATTATATTTGGGTTGTGATGTAGACATCACACCCTTTCATATGTTGATTTCTCACTCTGTTGGTTAACTAATCTATGATGTTCATTGACAATAAGGTAGTTATTTTCAACCATATCTCACACCTAGTTGCCACGAGGCATGCACAATTGCATTCAAGAGATGTAATGCAATCTTGATTAGGTCTGAATCTGGTGGGAGGAGCTGCCTCTCAGACACAGATACTGATTGGGAGTCACGTCTCCATTGGTCCCAAAACAGAGAAAGATTATTTGGGCAACAACATGTGACACAGAGAATATCACAGTGAATGTCAACACCATATACTACAGAAACTAACTGTATCTTGTGGTCCTCTCTTCCCACTCTGAAGTCTATAAGTATGACAAAATGCTGCAGCTTGCAAACTCCTAGAACTCTGCATTCAGGACCACATCACATCAACCCTAAAACCACGCCACCGGCCAGACGATCCACCTTCAAGGCACTATGCATTGTGCAAAGGGCCATCTTCAGCACAGTCTCAATTTTTATTGTTATACCACTGCAACAAGATCACAGAAACAGCCCTTCACTATAGACTGGCACCATGGTTGACAGTGCCCAATATGCATCGGTGGAACCTTCTCTCTAGAGTCATGAAAATTCTATAACGCCCTTCTGCAAAAGATATGAAAAATCTAATATCCACCAGAAATTCAGAAGAGTGATCGACATTAGGTTCTTCCCCAACAGATGATGATGGACAACATCAACCAAGAGATAGAGCCAAGAGCATTATATTGATGGCATGGACAACAGAGAGCTCAGGATCATACCTATTCTAGAATATGAACCATATATCAAACAAGTAGAGTACAGAGAACCAAAATAACACTATTTCTCACTCTTCTTTGTTTCACTCCACTTCACCATAAGCACAGCTACACGTTCATATGGACACAATAGGTATATCCATTATTTATTATGCATAACACCAAAACACTTTCCACAGAAGCCACACTTGAATTCTCATGCCCTTGTGAGCATTAGATGTCCTATCTTTCACTTCCTTTTACTCTGCTGCATGCCTAGGGTTTAACACCACAACACTTCCTACACTTCCCAGTCTTGCATTCTCACACCCATCGAAGCTTAGGTGCCCTGTCTCTCACTTCTTGTTACTCTGCTACATGACTCGGGACAGCAAGACATAACACAGTAACAACACAACTCTGATCATCGTGTATGGCTCTGAAATACATGATCTCCTCTGTTTGATGAGTCAGAATGTATCCCATGTGAAAGGCGGTACACATTAGGCAAGCCAGTGGGAAATGAGCTAAAAGCAGCATGTCCACATTTAACTATACCTGACTAGGTGCTGGTAACACTTGCAATCAACACTAAGGGGCCTATTACCAACAGCGTGCGTTAATTAACGCAAACCACAGTTAGCGTCGTTTTTTTTATCGCTGGATTCGTTTGCGGAGATAACGCGTTATTAGCAACGTTTTATCTCCAATGCGAAACAAATCCAGCGATAGCGGCGATTCCCAGCATTAGCACGAGAATTCCTTGCGATAAATTCCTATCGCTAAGGAAAAACTCGCTAATAGGCAGGTGGGGACTTAACCGTAGAATCCACCTCCCATAGACTATAATGGCTAAGTCAGGTTTCTAGCAGGTGTTAAAATCCAGCGCTAATCGGGGTTAACGCACATTTTTTTATCGCTTCGCGGGCCTTGCTAATAGTGTGAAGTTGTGTTTGCGAGACTGTCTGCGTGTATTTTTAGTGAGGAACGCCCACTTTGCATGTCATTAGCGATAAATATCGCTGACATGCAAAGCGGTAAAAAAACGGGCGCTAATGCCCGAAAACTGTCGCTAACTGCTGTTAGAGACAGTTTGCTGATAGGGCGATAAAAATATCGCCGCTTTAGCGGCAAAAAGTGCCGCTAAAGCGGCGATAGTGCCCTTGCTAATATGCCCCTAAATTCTTAAACGATTTAAAAGTTTAACAAAGATAAAAAAATTACAGACAGGACACTGTCCAACTGCAAGAATAAATTACTTGGTAAAGTATGCCCTCTCTAAAAAGAATTAGCTTAGCAGAATAGCTAAAAAGTACAAGGATTTCTTGTTGTACTGATGAGTTGTCTCACAGTGCACAAAGAGTCTAATGCAGGGGTCTCCAACTTTTTCTGTAATAAGAACTTATGTTCAATATAAATCATACCGTGCTACTAATATTATTAGTTTGGTAACAGTGTCAGCGACAGACAATTTTACATTAGTGGCAACTCCATACAAGATTACAAGCAGTAATCTCCTCATTGCCTCACGTTGGGTTGCCAGTAGTAATGTGAAACAGGCTTTATCAAATTGGTATGCCTCTACATGGCTAATACATGACAGTCTTAGCTGCAATACCCCTGGCTCCAAGGTAACATTATTAGTAAAAAGTCTCCCAACACCTCATGATTTACCACTCAAATATCAACTTTAAATATATATTGGCAGTCCAACCGATTTTCCCCAACCATCAGGGTACAGGTATTTCCGTTTTGAATACATGCTTTTCAATTTTGGGATAGATATGGGAACTCAACATAGCAAAAGCTTCTTCAATTCAATTCAATTCATGATCTTTATTCGGATAAACAGTATATCCATAAAAGTACAACCATACAAAGACTGTCGAGATTGTAAGACACAGTGTCCCATGTTAGAATATAGTGAATAAAAAGCATTATTTACAGCGTAACCAATCACAGTTAAGAATTCAAGGGTCTTGCATGGACGATACGTGCCCGAATAACAATTATAAGACACAGTGTCACATGTTAGAATATAATGAATAAAAAACATTATTTACAGCGTGACCAATCACAGTTAAGAATTCAAGGGTCTAGCATGGACTTACGTGCCCGAATAGCAACTCTCAGAAAAGTACTTAAGCGAAAGACAAGCTCCTCATCAATCAAAGCAAGTATGCTTGTATAAGCCAGATCCAAGCTAACAGGTTTCCTTTTTTTAAAATAGGGATAAAGTATCCCCTTGCTATATTTCATATAATATTTACAAAAGAATAAAAAATGCAGAGTTGTCTGTCCGCTAATTCCGTCACATGGGCAGGGTACCAAATCAATTTTGGGATGGTGACCGAGGGGAAAATATAATACAAACTTGACTGTCCCTGCTCTGAGACGGAATAACAGACTTCTTTCCCAATGACTCATAGGTAGGGTGAGGTAGTTTGGTAGGGGATAACAATATCGGACTAATGACATGTAACTAGAGACAAGGGTTTTCTGTGATTCCTGAGCTATACGCTCGGTACTGTAGGATAAGTAGAGTGCATTTCTAAGATCTTTTTTCCGTAGCGATTCAGCTTTCTTGGGGTTTCTAAAAATGCAACCCTGATTAATACTGCATAAGCTCTGGTAAACTCCCGATAGCCAAGGGATATCCATCCCTTTCTCACACTTCAAACAGTCCATGATAATATCTCTAGTCAGAATAGCTTCCTCATTCCTCCAAACAGACAACCAGAAGAGAGCCGGACGAGCACGTATAAAATCAGTGACATAATTTAAATTTAATTCTTTATGACAAATATAATGAGATGTCGAGATTGGGGCGCCCAACAGTTTCCTGCAAAATCTATTTTCTTCCCGCTGAATGCAGGAGCTGTTTGTGGTGCCCCAAATCTCCGCTCCATAAGTGGCTACTGGGACGCATTGCAATTTAAAAAATTTAAAATGGCTAAAATAATGCCAGTATTCTTAGGACGGGGGAAACTAAAAATTGAATTGATGGTCTTTGAGAACTTGCTCCTGGAGTGAGAAAGATGCTCAGTCCAGGAGCCGTTCGCAGCAAAGACCACACCAAGGTAGGGGAATTTACCAGTGCACATACATTTTTGGCTGCCAACGGTGATAGAGGTAAAAGAGTGTTTCCGTGGGCCACAAGACATTAAAAATGATTTTTTAAAATTGGCTCTTAAATCCAGACTGTCCATATGTTTAACAAACGACTGTACTAAGATGCGCAGTGAGTTTGGGGTGCGGCCTATAAGCACCGCATCGTCTGCATAAAGTAGAACCGGCAAAGGTTTGCCGTTGATCATAGGGACGTCTTGGGTTGCAGTTATCAATGATTTGTTCAGGCCATTAATGTAAATAATAAAAAGAAGGGGGGCCAGAACGCATCCCTGCCTGACCCCCCTTCCTACCTTGATGGGCCCTGAGACCTCACCACCTCTGCCAATTCTCACTTGTGCCTGAAGGTCCTTATGGAGATAAGCCAGGAAATGAACCAGAGGAGCGTCTAAACCATGGCCCAACAGGATAGCCTACAGCTTTGACCTGTTGACAAAATCAAAAGCTGAGGACAAATCCATAAAGGCCAGGTAGACAGGGGTTTTACGGGCGATGGTATATTTCCCAATTACAATGCTAAGATTGAGACATTGCTCGATGGTACCAACCTTCCTACGAAAGCCTAACTGGCAGCGCTCTAAGATGCCGTGTTCCTCTGACCATTCCAGGATCTTATTATATAGGACTCTGCCCAGTATTTTGAGAGTGTTATCAATCAACGATATTGGTCTATAATTAATGGGCTGTGACCGGTCCCCCTTTTTAAATATTGGGACTATGATAGTTTTTGCCCAGGTGTCAGGGAGCGGGCCCGACATACAGTGATTGAAAACATTCAGGAGAAGGGGAGCCCAGAAATCCAGGATCCATTTAATGAGATCGATCAGTAGCCCATCCGGGCCAGGGGCTTTATTCCCGATAGACTGATGGATGGCCTCTTCTATTTCAGGGAGTGTAATTTGAAGAGTATTAGGGAGACTATACTCCAGCTGTTCAATCTCTCTCTGCGGGGTAGCATAAATATTTGAGAAATGATCTTCCCAGGACTGACTCGAGATTGTACAGTTAATTGGTGTTAATAGCTGTCCCGTGGATCTAAGATCCCTTACAGCAGTCCAGAATAGGTTGCCCTTTTTTTCCGTGGCAGCCTGCGATAGGGCTTCCCAGCGATCTCTTAAGAGTACCTCTTTCCGGTTAGTAATAGCTAGTTTGTACATCTGTCTGGCCAGTTTTACGTCATAGGAGCACCTGGGGTCAGCTGACAAAACCATACGCAGGTTCCTGTTGGCAGCAGAACATGCAGAATCAAACCATCTAGGGCCCGGTTTCCTCAAGGAGGCGGGCTTTGACAGGAGGGTTTTAACTGCCTGACAGAGTTTAGAAAAGCCACAAACTACCTCCTGATGAGGGGCTTCAGATGACAAGCAGGAGGTGATATGGGGTAAGTTATCCTTCACTAATAATTTAAACAGATCCCCATTATCAATGCCCCTCCAAGACAGTGTTAGATTGTCAGTAGATGGGGTTAGATCTTTAGCAAACAACAAGGGGGACAATGAGGGCTTGATAAAGGTCCACCGTACTTGCCCTGGGTAGAACTAGAAGACAAAGAGGTACGGTGTTCCTGGGTGGCAAGTTGGCCACCTGGTTAGTACTCAGAGTGGTGGGGAGGTGGGGAATACCTCCTTTCGGAACTAGGACCCTCACACACCCAGCAAGCTAGGTGTCATGCTTCATCATATGGGTCTGCTCCTCGTCGAGCCGGCGCTGCAATGCTCAACGGGCACCCATAAAGGGGCTCTTTATCGGAGATCTTTTGTTCCTTGCCGTATAGGTGCCGTGGGTGTGAGGGGCCTGGTAAGATGTAGATGTGGTGTGTGGGTTAAAACAGGTAAGGGAATCCTCTATAATTATTTTTATTCTGGAGAGGTCACAACCTGAATAAAAAGTAAAAGAAGAAGGAGGGCGACTATTTTGTTTTAATCTGACAAAAATTACGCTCTACCCCTTAGTGGTCAACATGTTTCTCGCCTATAAAATGTCTCTAATAGATCAGTTGGCGATTCCTCAGGACCTAGTGACTAAATGAAAACTATCTACAGTGCGTGGTGTGGTTCTACATACCACTTCTTCTCACGGTAGGACGTTGCCCCGGAGAAAAGCAGCCAACCTAGAGTACAAACAAAAAGGATCAAAAAACCAAATGGAAATATTGGTACATGGTCCTATTGATTCAAGTGGGTGTGTTTCACCGTACACAACCTCTTTGAATCTATACAAGTGATAAAAACAACGTGATTTCATGCATATCACATTCTACGTGTGCCTTCATTTGTATTTAGAATATAAAACCTCTGTGTAACCAGTTAGAGTAATTGAACAACATGGTGAGTGAGTATCAGCTCACCTCTTAAGGATTCAAGTGCTGCTTCATCAGACCGCAGCAGAGTATATGGACACTCAACGTAGTGTCGCTGTTTATTAAAAGGAAAAAACAAACAACAAAATATGTTGGGTGTGGGCTTGTAGGCACAACGTTTAGTTGCTAAGGCCATGACTCTAGAGCATTAAAAGTGAAAGTGGGCATGGTTCAGGTTAAAGTAAGCCCATAGTCGTGAAATTGGTATCATTGACAAGGTTATACAACAGACTCAAAAGTGCTCCAGACCTGCCTGCGTAGCTGCTGGCGCCTTCACCATGCGCTCCGACATTATGCCAATCGTGCGGTGTGTTAAGAGCGCCTACAGCGCCCAAGCTATGTCTTAGTGCAGAGCTCTACAGAACATCAGAGTCAGCGTACCCTTCCCAAAGACCAGCGGTAACTTGTCAGCAATTCCCAGCACCTCTTACCTCTCTTAAAAGCTTGTGACCAGGCATAGTCTCAACGTGTAATCCATACTCACCTGCTCCCGCTCAGAGCAGTCCGGCTCACCTACCCGCTCTGCTGCATCAGGAAGGAAAAGACAGGTTGTCGGTTCCTGTCTTAAATACCCTCTCCTGGTGCCATTAAGCATGGTAAATCAGCCGCACCTGGTGTGTGGTGCGATGGTGTCGGCATGACATCATCTACAGTGTAACCATGGAGGCCATCTTTGAATGTGGTGAAGGTCTACAGTTCTGGCTATTACCTTGATGTGGACGCGCATCAAGGGCTTCAAATTTGGCATTGAGTGGAGCGGTTTTATCAACAATGTGAACAAGAATTTATACAGTGCAAAAGTGCTCACGTCACTGCGCCAAATTTGTGCATAAGTTGCTAGCGACTGCCGATTGGGTGATTCGTATGTCGGCCATCTTAGAGTGTAGTATTGTACTCAATTGTTAGTTGTTAGATATATCGTCCTAACATAGCCTAATCTCCATATCCGACTAGCCTGATGTCGATATCATGTGGCAGAGATGTATAAAGAGGTGAGAGACTAGCGTGCAGTCTTAAGCTGATATATTAATTTGTTAAAGTTGCGGATAATGGTTGTATATATCAGATTAATTAAGGGTGCTCCAGGGTATGGCATCGTTCAGGCCGTCATTTGCTAAGTCAAGACGGAACACCCACCTTTGTTCAATCCTGTACAAAGCAGTCTGTGTTATTTGTTGGTGGGATTCTAGGATGACCCAGCGTAGACTCTCTGGGGGTGTCCGAGTTCAGAGAAGTGGGTGTATAGTTTGGTGGTAGTTTTATGGCAACGAATATTGCTCTTATGCTCAGTGATTCTGACCTTAACGGGCCTCATGGTCATGCCAACATACCTCTTGTCACAAGGGCAGGTCAGCATGTACACACAACGTGGGGTGTTACAGTTAGTGTGTTTGATTAGCGTCCATGTAAATGTGTCTGATAGAACCAATTGTTTGGTGTGTCTGGTCTGTGGGCACACGATACAAGAGCCGCAGGGATAGTGTCCTGTCACGAGTGGGAGATCCCACAGTTGCCTCTGGTTAGGGATGTTGCTCTTCTTGGGTCTAGTGTGCACCAACATATCTTTCAAATTGTTGGTACGTTTAAACGCAAACCTTGGTTTGGGTATTGACAGAGTACCCGTGTTCAGAATTGCCCAGTGTTTGTTCACTGCCTTCTTTATTAGATTGGATCTAGGTGTGTACGTGGTCACACAGGTCAAAATGTCAGTGGGTTCTTTCGCATGTACCTCTAGGAGGCTTTCACGATTATTATTTCTTGCTCGTTTCATGCAAGAGTGAACCTGTTTCTTAGGGTATTGTCTCTTCAGCAGATTGTCAGCCAGTATCTCTGCTTCAATTTTGTAGTCCTCTGTAGAACTACAATTTCTTCTAATTCTTAAAAATTGGCTGAAGGGAAGGTTATTTCTCAGTGTAGCAGGATGATAGCTGCTGTACAGTAGCAAGCTGTTTCTGTCGGTAGGCTTTTTGTATAGGGATGTCGTTATTCTACCCTCTTGTAATCTGATGGTGAGATCTAGGAAGGCAATGTTCGTGGCAGATATAGTGTGGGTGAATTTCAAGTACTGTTTTTTTGTGTTAATCCACTCGCAAAATTCAGCGCATCTCTGTATGTCACCCTGCCAAAAGATGAGGATGTCATCTATGTACCTCTTCCACAGTCTCAGGTTAGCTCCGAAGGGGTTACTCGCATGTTGGATGGTCTCTTGTTCAAACGCCGCCATATACAAACATGCCACACTGGGGGCAAAGGTACTCCCCATCGAAGTACCCTGAGACTGGTGGAAGAGTTGGCTGTCAAACTCAAAAAAGTTTTCTGTTAAGGCCAGGGTGGCACATTGCATGATGAACGAAATGGGTGTTGCTGCTGTCCATTCACTCCCACTTAGTGCAGATTCTATTACTGCCAATGTCTCTCTCTGTGGGATATTGGTATACAGTTGTTCCACATCCAAGGTGACCAGGAGGTCAATATCGCCTGTGTTTTCTATTTCACCTATAACACAGAGGATATCTGTTGTGTCCCTGATGTATGATGGTGTCTGTTTGACCAAAGGTTGTAGGTCATGGTCGCAGAATTTTGAGAGCGGCTCTAAGAGTGAGCCGATTCCTGAAACTATAGGTCTGCCCGGAACAGGGGTGGTCCCCTTATGTATTTTCGGCAGAGTGTAAAAATAGGGTGTTTTGGGATGTTTGGTAATCAAGAAATCAGCTTCTTTACCACTGATCCACCCATTACTCTCTGCCTCATAGACCATGGTGGTTATCTCGGTCGTTAATCGAGTCGTAGGGTTTGTTGTTATTGGAGAATAGAATTTACTATTCCGTAGTTGGCGTTGGCACTCGGTGTTGTAATCCGAAGTGGATTGTATGACCGTGGCGCCCCCTTTGTCAGCTTGCTTTATTGTAATGCTTTTGTCCTCAGTCAATGATCTAATCGCTGCATGTTCTTGATTAGAGAGATTATGGAAAGGAACTCTGGTATCCTGGTTCTTCAGTTCTTTTAAGACAGCTTTCTCAAAGGTCACTACCTCCACAGGTACCATGCCAACGGTAGGTGTGAAGGTCGAGGGATTGCGAAGGCCTGAATCCAGTTTGGCTGGTTCCTCAGTACCATCGAAGTGGGCTTTAAGGCGTATTTTTCTAAACAGGTTCTGGATTTCGCATTGTTCCCGAAAACTGTCCTCTTTGGGGGTGGGGACATAGCCAAGGCCTTTCTCAAGTACTGTTTGTTCTGTAGGTGTCAGTTGTCTATGTGACAAATTAACCACTAGACTCTCCTGCCCTGTGTTTTGCTCCTGGTTTCCATCATATTCGGTTCCTGGTCCTGCCACTGGACTTGTTTTTGTCCTCCTCTTTTGCGCCCTCTTCCTCTGCCCCAGCCTCTGCCTAAAAAAGGTGGATAGCTGGCAGGGAAGTATTGCGGTTGGCCCTGGGGATACATCGGGAAAGGCCAAAAGGAGGCTGCGGCCCTTGAAAATTCTATACAGGGTAGTGGGGGTTTTGTGGATAATTCTTTCTCCTCTGATTTGAACCCTTCCAGCTCCCATTGCTGGAGTCACTGCTAGCCGAGTCTCTTCTGTCGGATTCACTATTTTCATCAGAAGAGTAGCTAGTTTTGCTGTTGGTATAGTCTGCTTTCAGATAGGGGTATATTTTTTCTTTGTTAAATCTGCTTATATCCTTCTGAAGCTTGCTAACCTTCTGCTTCATCAGAAATTCCTTGTGCTCAGCAATCTCATGGTTGAGTTCTGTCAATTTGGTTTTAAATACAGTGCCATGTATGGTAGTCTTTATGGCCCCTTCAGCAACCTGTATTCTAATAAGGAGGGCATCAGCTATCCTCTTTGCTGAATTAATAATGAGGATAAGTAAGTCCCTGGTGCATTTCCATGCTACCAGGGACCATTCCTTTTAAAGACAGCGTCATCCAGGAAAAGTCTAGGGAAGTTCTTGACTATTAGGCCGTTTGGTGCAATATTGGCCCTCAAGTACTCGGTCATCATTGCACCGTGGAGCGTTATTTTCACCCAGTCTCTTTTCATATTGGCAAGGGAGGTCCAGTCCTCAGATGGTGATCCAGAGGCTGATGAACCTTCACCTCCCAGGATAGATGGTGTATTCCTGAGAATTTCTGCAGCCATTGCATCATCAAAGCTAAGTCCGGGATTGTCATCCATGATGACTGGTATATCAGAGGATTTGGGGGAAGGCAAAATAGAAGGCGCGGGACTAAATAATAAGTCCCAGAAAATGGGCCAATGAAGGATATTATCCTTCTGGTAACCTGAAGAGTCCCACGGGAGATCCCGTGCAGTACTTAGTAAACAACAAGGGGGACAATGAGGGCTTGATAAAGGTCCACCGTACTTGCCCTGGGTAGAACTAGAAGACAAAAGAGGTACGGTGTTCCTGGGTGGCAAGTTGGCCACCTGGTTAGTACTCAGAGTGGTGGGGAGGTGGGGAATACCTCCTTTCGGAACTAGGACCCTCACACACCCAGCAAGCTAGGTGTCATGCTTCATCATATGGGTCTGCTCCTCATCGAGCCGGCGCTGCAATGCTCGACGGGCACCCATAAAGGGACTCTTTATCGGAGATCTTTTGTTCCTTGCCGTATAGGTGCCGTGGGTGTGAGGGGCCTGGTAAGATGTAGATGTGGTGTGTGGGTTAAAACAGGTAAGGGAATCCTCTATAATTATTTTTATTCTGGAGAGGTCACAACCTGAATAAAAAGTAAAAAGAAGAAGGAGGGCGACTATTTTGTTTTAATCTGACAAAAATTACGCTCTACCCCTTAGTGGTCAACATGTTTCTCGCCTATAAAATGTCTCTAATAGATCAGTTGGCGATTCCTCAGGACCTAGTGACTAAATGAAAACTATCTACAGTGTGTGGTGTGGTTCTATATACCACTTCTTCTCTCGGTAGGACGTTGCCCCGGAGAAAAGCAGCCAACCTAGAGTACAAACAAAAAGGATCAAAAAACCAAATGGAAATATTGGTACATGGTCCTATTGATTCAAGTGGGTGTGTTTCACCGTACACAACCTCTTTGAATCTATACAAGTGATAAAAACAACGTGATTTCATGCATATCACATTCTACGTGTGCCTTCATTTGTATTTAGAATATAAAACCTCTGTGTAACCAGTTAGAGTAATTGAACAACATGGTGAGTGAGTATCAGCTCACCTCTTAAGGATTCAAGTGCTGCTTCATCAGACCGCAGCGGAGTATATGGACACTCAACGTAGTGTCGCTGTTTATTAAAAGGAAAAAACAAACAACAAAATATGTTGGGTGTGGGCTTGTAGGCACAACGTTTAGTTGCTAAGGCCATGACTCTAGAGCATTAAAAGTGAAAGTGGGCATGGTTCAGGTTAAAGTAAGCCCATAGTCGTGAAATTGGTATCATTGACAAGGTTATACAACAGACTCAAAAGTGCTCCAGACCTGCCTGCGTAGCTGCTGGCGCCTTCACCATGCGCTCCGACATTATGCCAATCGTGCGGTGTGTTAAGAGCGCCTACAGCGCCCAAGCTATGTCTTAGTGCAGAGCTCTACAGAACATCAGAGTCAGCGTACCCTTCCCAAAGACCAGCGGTAACTTGTCAGCAATTCCCAGCACCTCTTACCTCTCTTAAAAGTTTGTGACCAGGCATAGTCTCAACGTGTAATCCATACTCACCTGCTCCCGCTCAGAGCAGTCCGGCTCACCTACCCGCTCTGCTGCATCAGGAAGGAAAAGACAGGTTGTCGTTTCCTGTCTTAAATACCCTCTCCTGGTGCCATTAAGCATGGTAAATCAGCCGCACCTGGTGTGTGGTGCGATGGTGTCGGCATGACATCATCTACAGTGTAACCATGGAGGCCATCTTTGAATGTGGTGAAGGTCTATAGTTCTGGCTATTACCTTGATGTGGACGCGCATCAAGGGCTTCAAATTTGGCATTGAGTGGAGCGGTTTTATCAACAATGTGTACAAGAATTTATACAGTGCAAAAGTGCTCACGTCACTGCGCCAAATTTGTGCATAAGTTGCTGGCGACTGCCGATTGGGTGATTCGTATGTTGGCCATCTTAGAGTGTAGTATTGTACTCTATTGTTAGTTGTTAGATATATCGTCCTAACATAGCCTAATCTCCATATCTGACTAGCCTGATGTCGATATCATGTGGCAGAGATGTATAAAGAGGTGAGAGACTAGCGTGGAGTCTTAAGCTGATATATTAATTTGTTAAAGTTGCGGATAATGGTTGTATATATCAGATTAATTAAGGGTGCTCCAGGGTATGGCATCGTTCAGGCCGTCATTTGCTAAGTCAAGACGGAACACCCACCTTTGTTCAATCCTGTACAAAGCAGTCTGTGTCATTTGTTGGTGGGATTCTAGGATGACCCAGCGTAGACTCTCTGGGGGTGTCCGAGTTCAGAGAAGTGGGTGTATAGTTTGGTGGTAGTTTTATGGCAACGAATATTGCTCTTATGCTCAGTGATTCTGACCTTAACGGGCCTCATGGTCATGCCAACATACCTCTTGTCAGAAGGGCAGGTCAGCATGTACACACAACGTGGGGTGTTACAGTTAGTGTGTTTGATTAGCGTCCATGTAAATGTGTCTGATAGAACCAATTGTTTGGTGTGTCTGGTCTGTGGGCACACGATACAAGAGCCGCAGGGATAGTGTCCTGTCACGGGTGGGAGATCCCACAGTTGCCTCTGGTTAGGGATGTTGCTCTTCTTGGGTCTAGTGTGCACCAACATATCTTTCAAATTGTTGGTACGTTTAAACGCAAACCTTGGTTTGGGTATTGACAGAGTACCCATGTTCAGAATTGCCCAGTGTTTGTTCACTGCCTTCTTTATTAGATTGGATCTAGGTGTGTACGTGGTCACACAGGTCAAAATGTCAGTGGGTTCTTTCTCATGTACCTCTAGGAGGCTTTCACGATTATTATTTCTTGCTCGTTTCATGCAAGAGTGAACCTGTTTCTTAGGGTATTGTCTCTTCAGCAGATTGTCAGCCAGTATCTCTGCTTCAATTTTGTAGTCCTCTGTAGAACTACAATTTCTTCTAATTCTTAGAAATTGGCTGAAGGGAAGGTTATTTCTCAGTGTAGCAGGATGATAGCTGCTGTACAGTAGCAAGCTGTTTCTGTCGGTAGGCTTTTTGTATAGGGATGTCATTATTCTACCCTCTTGTAATCTGATGGTGAGATATAGGAAGGCAATGTTCGTGGCAGATATAGTGTGGGTGAATTTCAAGTACTGTTTTTTTGTGTTAATCCACTCGCAAAATTCAGCGCATCTCTGTATGTCACCCTGCCAAAAGATGAGGATGTCATCTATGTACCTCTTCCACAGTCTCAGGTTAGCTCCGAAGGGGTTACTCGCATGTTGGATGGTCTCTTGTTCAAACGCCGCCATATACAAACATGCCACACTGGGGGCAAAGGTACTCCCCATCGAAGTACCCTGAGACTGGTGGAAGAGTTGGCTGTCAAACTCAAAAAAGTTTTCTGTTAAGGCCAGGGTGGCACATTGCATGATGAACGAAATGGGTGTTGCTGCTGTCCATTCACTCCCACTTAGTGCAGATTCTATTACTGCCAATGTCTCTCTCTGTGGGATATTGGTATACAGTTGTTCCACATCCAAGGTGACCAGGAGGTCAATATCGCCTGTGTTTTCTATTTCACCTATAACACAGAGGATATCTGTTGTGTCCCTGATGTATGATGGTGTCTGTTTGACCAAAGGTTGTAGGTAATGGTCGCAGAATTTTGAGAGCGGCTCTAAGAGTGAGCCGATTCCTGAAACTATAGGTCTGCCCGGAACAGGGGTGGTCCCCTTATGTATTTTCGGCAGAGTGTAAAAATAGGGTGTTTTGGGATGTTTGGTAATCAAGAAATCAGCTTCTTTACCACTGATCCACCCATTACTCTCTGCCTCATAGACCATGGTGGTTATCTCGGTCGTTAATCGAGTCGTAGGGTTTGTTGTTATTGGAGAATAGAATTTACTATTCCGTAGTTGGCGTTGGCACTCGGTGTTGTAATCCGAAGTGGATTGTATGACCGTGGCGCCCCTTTGTCAGCTTGCTTTATTGTAATGCTTTTGTCCTCAGTCAATGATCTAATCGCTGCATGTTCTTGATTAGAGAGATTATGGAAAGGAACTCTGGTATCCTGGTTCTTCAGTTCTTTTAAGACAGCTTTCTCAAAGGTCACTACCTCCACAGGTACCATGCCAACGGTAGGTGTGAAGGTCGAGGGATTGCGAAGGCCTGAATCCAGTTTGGCTGGTTCCTCAGTACCATCGAAGTGGGCTTTAAGGCGTATTTTTCTAAACAGGTTCTGGATTTCGCATTGTTCCCGAAAACTGTCCTCTTTGGGGGTGGGGACATAGCCAAGGCCTTTCTCAAGTACTGTTTGTTCTGTAGGTGTCAGGTGTCTATGTGACAAATTAACCACTAGACTCTCCTGCCCTGTGTTTTGCTCCTGGTTTCCATCATATTCGGTTCCTGGTCCTGCCACTGGACTTGTTTTTGTCCTCCTCTTTGCGCCCTCTTCCTCTGCCCCAGCCTCTGCCTAAAAAAGGTGGATAGCTGGCAGGGAAGTATTGCGGTTGGCCCTGGGGATACATCGGGAAAGGCCAAAAGGAGGCTGCGGCCCTTGAAAATTCTGTACAGGGTAGTGGGGGTTTTGTGGATAATTCTTTCTCCTCTGATTTGAACCCTTCCAGCTCCCATTGCTGGAGTCACTGCTAGCCGAGTCTCTTCTGTCGGATTCACTATTTTCATCAGAAGAGTAGCTAGTTTTGCTGTTGGTATAGTCTGCTTTCAGATAGGGGTATATTTTTTTCTTTGTTAAATCTGCTTATATCCTTCTGAAGCTTGCTAACTTTCTGCTTCATCAGAAATTCCTTGTGCTCAGCAATCTCATGGTTGAGTTCTGTCAATTTGGTTTTAAATACAGTGCCATGTATGGTAGTCTTTATGGCCCCTTCAGCAACCTGTATTCTAATAAGGAGGGCATCAGCTATCCTCTTTGCTGAATTAATAATGAGGATAAGTAAGTCCCTGGTGCATTTCCATGCTACCAGGGACCATTCCTTTTAAAGACAGCGTCATCCAGGAAAAGTCTAGGGAAGTTCTTGACTATTAGGCCGTTTGGTGCAATATTGGCCCTCAAGTATCCGGTCATCATTGCACCGTGGAGCGTTATTTTCACCCAGTCTCTTTTCATATTGGCAAGGGAGGTCCAGTCCTCAGATGGTGATCCAGAGGCTGATGAACCTTCACCTCCCAGGATAGATGGTGTATTCCTGAGAATTTCTGCAGCCATTGCATCATCAAAGCTAAGTCCGGGATTGTCATCCATGATGACTGGTATATCAGAGGATTTGGGGGAAGGCAAAATAGAAGGCGCGGGACTAAATAATAAGTCCCAGAAAATGGGCCAATGAAGGATATTATCCTTCTGGTAACCTGAAGAGTCCCACGGGAGATCCCGTGCAGTACTTAGTAAACAACAAGGGGGACAATGAGGGCTTGATAAAGGTCCACCGTACTTGCCCTGGGTAGAACTAGAAGACAAAAGAGGTACGGTGTTCCTGGGTGGCAAGTTGGCCACCTGGTTAGTACTCAGAGTGGTGGGGAGGTGGGGAATACCTCCTTTCGGAACTAGGACCCTCACACACCCAGCAAGCTAGGTGTCATGCTTCATCATATGGGTCTGCTCCTCATCGAGCCGGCGCTGCAATGCTCGACGGGCACCCATAAAGGGACTCTTTATCGGAGATCTTTTGTTCCTTGCCGTATAGGTGCCGTGGGTGTGAAGGGCCTGGTAAGATGTAGATGTGGTGTGTGGGTTAAAACAGGTAAGGGAATCCTCTATAATTATTTTTATTCTGGAGAGGTCACAACCACTGTTCCCAATAACGTGCGCGCATGTGCGCGCGCGCACCTCTGTTACATGTAGCGCGCAGTGCTGTGTGTGGAGCGCGCACACACACAGCACATCAAACGAGAACGTTCGCGCCGCTGCTTTTAAAAAGCGAGCGGCGCGAAAAACGGGTGTTTCTTCCATATAGAGCCAGGCTGCGGTGCATACTGTGTGCTTTTGTTTAAGTATTCATGTTAATTGCAGTGCCGTCACGAGCTGCAATTAACATGAATACTTTAAACAAAAGCACACAATCTGCCCATCACCCTGCAGCTGCGGCGCTCTATTAAGAAAAGAAATTCAGCAAGTCTACAAAGACGGCTTGAAAAGCACACGTCGTGTTTGTAGACTTGCTGAATTTCTCTTCTTACCAGAGCTGGGCTGCGGGGTGATTGTGTGACTTTGTTAAAGTTTTCAGGTTAATTGCAGCTCCAGACAGGCGCTGTGATTAACCTGAAATCTTTAACAAAGGCCCATAATCACTCAGCAGCCCAGCTCTGTTAAGAAAGAAATGCAGCAACTCTACAAACACAGAGTGAAAAGCACACGTCATGTTTGTAGACTTGCTGAATTTCTCTTAACAGAGCTGGGCTACATCTCACCCCAGAATGGCAAATTTACGTTTCCCGAGGTACAGAGTAGCACCTTGAGAAAACGGAATAAGAACTCATATGGAGAGGGCGGAGGTAGCAACTCTAAGCGCTGCAGCTCGAGTGAAAACAACACAAATCTACTTGCCAGAAGAACAATACTTTAAATGTAGAATACCTTCAATTTTCGATTCCGTTATTGATTAGCTGCTTTTTTAAACTGCCACCTACACCAATACGCAAGCTGAGCTCTCCTCCCAGATTCTTACAAAGGAGGATCCCACAGATCACAAAGATGGCCAGGACGGTGTTAAAGCGAGCTATTTAACGCCACAAACAAAAAGTGTTTAAAATCCATTTTAAAATAAATATCTAGAGCAGAGTTTCCCTCTAACGCCCTTATTAAGAAAGCCCTTGGAATGTGTGACGTTAAACACAAACAATGATTTCTATGTGTTTCTACTTTCGAGCTGCTTGCACATTCAAATAACTTGTCAAACATAACCTATCAAACGTAAATATGTACACCCAAATATTAAGGCACCTGATATGAAGTATCAAGATCTCTTTTGAAATCCCTCAATGCAAAAAAAGCATGGAAAATTTTCAAAGGGGCGTGGCCAGTGTAATAAGAGCGTGGCTTAAGACACATAAGCTAAAAATCTGTGCTTAGCATAGTGTGCCGCCCGACTTATATTTTGCTGTTTCTGTCATTGCATCCAGTTTTATGATACAACAAGTAACATCATACCTACAAGTCAGGACTATTGGCTTTGTCAATGGTTGTTAGTTGCATAAGATAAATAAGCAGCAACTATGGCTTGTATGTAACATTGAAAAAGCTTCAACTTAAAGCCCTGGTGACACCACGACAATGTTGCTGCTCCTGAGTTTCAAAAAGAGAAGGGAAATCCAGAGAGAAAATGACTCTCTTTAAAGGATTTCCCTTCCCCTACAAGTAGGGTGACTAGATCGTGCGACCCAAAAACCGGGACATTTCGCTAAAATAGAGGAAGGACTACAAATTTACATCAATAAAGTGGCAAATAATGACAGTCCTCATCCTCATAGAAACACAGAACAGGCACTAAGAAAATAAATAAAATGTAATTTTTAAAACCAGCATCATGCCTGTTAATTAAACTGCTTACTTATAACAGCTGCTTACTAGCCCTGCTTTGGAACACCTAAAAAAATGCCTCTCACTGTTTTTAGTTCACCCTCTCAAAAACCGGGACATGAGCCACTTTTACCGAAATCTGCCGGGACAACTGTTGAAAAACCGGAACGGTCCAGACAAACCGGGACTCCTGGTCACCCTACCTACAAGGCTCACCTGGCATGACGTCATGCCCTAACTTCTCTACTAGTGAGAAGTGAGCAGTGTGAGCACGCGCACATCGATGTGCCTAGTGTCACTGTAGTCTGGGAAAAAACGGACTGTCTATGCCAGGGCACAAAACAGAGCCCGGTAGAGACCCGTTTCGAGGCCACCTTTAACAAACTGCCGGTGCTCAGCATCGGTGAGACCCGGCCCACCTAAAGCCCTGATCATACCTACAAGTCGGACTATTGACTTTGTAAGTGGTTGCTAGTTGCATATGATAAATACGCAGCAACAATGGCTTGTATAAATTAAATCCATCTGAATTTGAAAACAGCGAAACTCTCCAGCCATCTTTCTAGTTGTGATGAGGCTGCCAATGACAGAGACTTGCTTGAGTGTCTGTTATGGTCACGCTGGTAGTACAGTTTTAACAACCCCTTTTGACAAAATGTGACATTTTAACAAGAAGCAGTTTGACTGTTAATGATTCCCTTTTTTGTACTTGCATATATTAGGGCGAAAGGGGGTGATCTTCTGTACAAAACTCAGCTCTGAAATTCATCAGGTTAAGCAGACTGTCTTGTGATAGGAGCTTGCCATACATCTAGTAGTGCAGCTTCCGTACTGTGGTTGGGACAGAAAAGTGACTAATGGGAATTTAACAGTTGGCTTGCTTCTAAATATTTTTCAAATTGTAGGGTGATTATTCTTTCCAGGTTTAATGGGGTCAGAGGAAGGAAGAAAGGGAAATGTTTGTGGTATTTCTCTATTTTTTTAAGGTAGGTGCTCATTATGGCAAGTCTGAAGAATAGACTAGATAAACCTTGACCCAGTGAGACACTGATGATGGTAACAGTAGTCTCGAGCAGTGGAGGAGCAGAGTCTTTTTAGGGTCTTAATTATTGTTTTATTATTGTCTTGAGAAACTGACATCTAGAAAGAGTGTGTTTTTATGCATGATGATCTGTGACCTGAGCATTCCACGGGACTAGGTGATGTACCAGTGCAGTGATGGTGCAGGTTTTCACAGATCTCTTATCAGCGTTGTAATGTTGGTCTAAGTTTGTATTTTTTCAAGGATTTGAAAGTTGCATAGCAGTTCAGTGATCACTTTTCTCACCTATAAAAGCCTCTAAGCGCACTGCCCACTCCTAGTCATCCCGTTTCACTTCATCTGAAAGTTTTCTTGTTAATTGCAGCTCCAGACGGGCGCTGCGATTAACCCGAAAACTTTAACAAAGGCACACAATCACCCTGCAGCTGCGCTCTATTAAGAAAAGAAATGCAGCAACTCTACAAACATGGCGTGTAAAGCACACGCCGTGTTTGTAGACTTGCTGTATTTCTCTTCTTAATAGAGCTGGGCTGCGGGGTGATTGTGTGACTTTTTAAACTTTTCTGTGCTTGGCATAGTGTGCCCCCAACTTGTATTTTCCTGTTTCTGTCATTGCATCCAGATATATTATACAAGTAACATCATACCTACAACAAGTCGGACTATTGGCTTTGTCAGTGGTTGTTAGTTGCATGAGATAATAAGCAGCAACTATGGCTTTCATATAATATTGAAAAAGCTTCCACTTAAAGCCCTGGTGACACCACGACAATGTTGCTGCCCCTGAGTTTCAAAAGAGAAGGGAAGCAAGTGTTAGTGAAGAGAATGCTCCCGACAGATGGATCAGTCATTTACACACTTGCAGCTGCCATCTGCTCAGACCTGCATCTTGGCAAGATTAAAAATCTTGGCAAGGCCTAACCAGCCTTCCACCCTTCTTAGTTCGTTCAGGTGAGCACGGTTACATAGAGCAAGCGTTTAGAAATGACAAGATGGCGAAAAAGGCTCCTTATAGAACCCCCCAACGTCGATATGCAGAGACGCTACTTCTGAAGCATTGCCATACCACACTCGCTGTCTTCTCTGACATATCTTTTGTCCTTTTTTCTTCCACTCCCCAGCTGCTCTCAACGTCTCCTTCTCTTCTTTTTCTTCTTCCTCATATCAGTCCCGCTCCCCATTTACCCACTTTCCCCTTCTCCCCATCCCATTCTTGTCTCCATTTCCCTCTCACTGCCTGTTCTTTGCTTTCTCTCTTACCGGTTTTCCATTCTCCTTTCTCCCTCCCAGTTCTCCAAAGCCTCTGGCTGCCTTTCTCTTTCCATCCCTCTCTTGCCAATTTCTCCATTGCCCCTTCCCCATTTCTCGTCTTTGCGCCCTGACTTTTTTCTACTTTGTTCCTCTCTCCCCCTTTCTCCGCCACTAAATCCTATTTCTCACTAGTCTCCTCTCCTTTTCCTTCAGGCTATGTTACAATTTAGAAAACACATACCACTATCCCTGAATATTAGATGGAAGCACATTTAGAATTTGGACCAATGTGCCTCTGCAGTGTCCGTGACCTGGCCAAAAAAGACATGAAAAAGCTGAAATTGGATCATAAATCCAAAGCTGTTCTAATCAGGGGCCCCAGAAATAGGTTTGGCCCAGGCACTCAAAATCCTTAAGATGTCCCTGTGCATTTGTTAAAGTTTAATCGCAGCACCCATCATGAGCTGCAATGAACACGAAAACCTTAACAAATGCACACAATCACCCCACAGCCCAACCCTATTAAGAAAAGAAATGCAGCAACATAGCTGCCAAGGTTTCAAATTGCAATGTGGGATGTTTTCATAATTTCACTATATTTATTAGTGCCATTTGAAAAGGGCCGGCTTTATTGCTGGTGGCGCATGGTGTGACAATGTTTGTTGGCGCCCCAATGACCACCTCCGCCACGGATACTCTCATTACCAACCTTTAACAGTGATCCTCAAGTCTCCATAACCCCTCTCTCTTTCATATTTATTTTGTTTAATAGCGCCACTCATACCAGTGTAAGGTGTTAGGCACTTTACATCGCATACACATTACACAGAGACACTGAATCATAGTGTATAAATCAATGTATAGGAAATGTTACATCAGACAGAGGAATAAAATGTCTCTTCTTAACAGAGCTGGGCTGCTAGGGTTTTAAGCAAACATTTGAAGTGATATTTGGCGCTGCACACATGGCGCACATAGCCATGGCTGCAGCGCACAGAGACCCTACACTGCCGCACACAGAGGAAAAAAATTAGAGGGAACATTGGTCACAACCTGAATAAAAAGTAAAAAGAAGAAGGAGGGCGACTATTTTGTTTTAATCTGACAAAAATTACGCTCTACCCCTTAGTGGTCAACATGTTTCTCGCCTATAAAATGTCTCTAATAGATCAGTTGGCGATTCCTCAGGACCTAGTGACTAAATGAAAACTATCTACAGTGTGTGGTGTGGTTCTATATACCACTTCTTCTCTCGGTAGGACGTTGCCCTGGAGAAAAGCAGCCAACCTAGAGTACAAACAAAAAGGATCAAAAAACCAAATGGAAATATTGGTACATGGTCCTATTGATTCAAGTGGGTGTGTTTCACCGTACACAACCTCTTTGAATCTATACAAGTGATAAAAACAACGTGATTTCATGCATATCACATTCTACGTGTGCCTTCATTTGTATTTAGAATATAAAACCTCTGTGTAACCAGTTAGAGTAATTGAACAACATGGTGAGTGGGTATCAGCTCACCTCTTAAGGATTCAAGTGCTGCTTCATCAGACCGCAGCGGAGTATATGGACACTCAACGTAGTGTCGCTGTTTATTAAAAGGAAAAAACAAACAACAAAATATGTTGGGTGTGGGCTTGTAGGCACAACGTTTAGTTGCTAAGGCCATGACTCTAGAGCATTAAAAGTGAAAGTGGGCATGGTTCAGGTTAAAGTAAGCCCATAGTCGTGAAATTGGTATCATTGACAAGGTTATTCAACAGACTCAAAAGTGCCCCAGACCTGCCTGCGTAGCTGCTGGCGCCTTCACCATGCGCTCCGACATTATGCCAATCGTGCGGTGTGTTAAGAGCGCCTACAGCGCCCAAGCTATGTCTTAGTGCAGAGCTCTACAGAACATCAGAGTCAGCGTACCCTTCCCAAAGACCAGCGGTAACTTGTCAGCAATTCCCAGCACCTCTTACCTCTCTTAAAAGCTTGTGACCAGGCATAGTCTCAACGTGTAATCCATACTCACCTGCTCCCGCTCAGAGCAGTCCGGCTCACCTACCCGCTCTGCTGCATCAGGAAGGAAAAGACAGGTTGTCGGTTCCTGTCTTAAATACCCTCTCCTGGTGCCATTAAGCATGGTAAATCAGCCGCACCTGGTGTGTGGTGTGATGGTGTCGGCATGACATCATCTACAGTGTAACCATGGAGGCCATCTTTGAATGTGGTGAAGGTCTATAGTTCTGGCTATTACCTTGATGTGGACGCGCATCAAGGGCTTCAAATTTGGCATTGAGTGGAGCGGTTTTATCAACAATGTGAACAAGAATTTATACAGTGCAAAAGTGCTCACGTCACTGCGCCAAATTTGTGCATAAGTTGCTGGCGACTGCCGATTGGGTGATTCGTATGTCGGCCATCTTAGAGTGTAGTATTGTACTCTATTGTTAGTTGTTAGATATATCGTCCTAACATAGCCTAATCTCCATATCTGACTAGCCTGATGTCGATATCATGTGGCAGAGATGTATAAAGAGGTGAGAGACTAGCGTGGAGTCTTAAGCTGATATATTAATTTGTTAAAGTTGCGGATAATGGTTGTATATATCAGATTAATTAAGGGTGCTCCAGGGTATGGCATCATTCAGGCCGTCATTTGCTAAGTCAAGACGGAACACCCACCTTTGTTCAATCCTGTACAAAGCAGTCTGTGTTATTTGTTGGTGGGATTCTAGGATGACCCAGCGTAGACTCTCTGGGGGTGTCCGAGTTCAGAGAAGTGGGTGTATAGTTTGGTGGTAGTTTTATGGCAACGAATATTGCTCTTATGCTCAGTGATTCTGACCTTAACGGGCCTCATGGTCATGCCAACATACCTCTTGTCACAAGGGCAGGTCAGCATGTACACACAACGTGGGGTGTTACAGTTAGTGTGTTTGATTAGCGTCCATGTAAATGTGTCTGATAGAACCAATTGTTTGGTGTGTCTGGTCTGTGGGCACACGATACAAGAGCCGCAGGGATAGTGTCCTGTCACGGGTGGGAGATCCCACAGTTGCCTCTGGTTAGGGATGTTGCTCTTCTTGGGTCTAGTGTGCACCAACATATCTTTCAAATTGTTGGTACGTTTAAACGCAAACCTTGGTTTGGGTATTGACAGAGTACCCATGTTCAGAATTGCCCAGTGTTTGTTCACTGCCTTCTTTATTAGATTGGATCTAGGTGTGTACGTGGTCACACAGGTCAAAATGTCAATGGGTTCTTTCTCATGTACCTCTAGGAGGCTTTCACGATTATTATTTCTTGCTCGTTTCATGCAAGAGTGAACCTGTTTCTTAGGGTATTGTCTCTTCAGCAGATTGTCAGCCAGTATCTCTGCTTCAATTTTGTAGTCCTCTGTAGAACTACAATTTCTTCTAATTCTTAGAAATTGGCTGAAGGGAAGGTTATTTCTCAGTGTAGCAGGATGATAGCTGCTGTACAGTAGCAAGCTGTTTCTGTCGGTAGGCTTTTTGTATAGGGATGTCATTATTCTACCCTCTTGTAATCTGATGGTGAGATCTAGGAAGGCAATGTTCGTGGCAGATATAGTGTGGGTGAATTTCAAGTACTGGTTTTTTGTGTTAATCCACTCGCAAAATTCAGCGCATCTCTGTATGTCACCCTGCCAAAAGATGAGGATGTCATCTATGTACCTCTTCCACAGTCTCAGGTTAGCTCCGAAGGAGTTACTACGCATGTTGGATGGTCTCTTGTTCAAACGCCGCCATATACAAACATGCCACACTGGGGGCAAAGGTACTCCCCATCGAAGTACCCTGAGACTGGTGGAAGAGTTGGCTGTCAAACTCAAAAAAGTTTTCTGTTAAGGCCAGGGTGGCACATTGCATGATGAACGAAATGGGTGTTGCTGCTGTCCATTCACTCCCACTTAGTGCAGATTCTATTACTGCCAATGTCTCTCTCTGTGGGATATTGGTATACAGTTGTTCCACATCCAAGGTGACCAGGAGGTCAATATCGCCTGTGTTTTCTATTTCACCTATAACACAGAGGATATCTGTTGTGTCCCTGATGTATGATGGTGTCTGTTTGACCAAAGGTTGTAGGTAATGGTCGCAGAATTTTGAGAGCGGCTCTAAGAGTGAGCCGATTCCTGAAACTATAGGTCTGCCCGGAACAGGGTGGTCCCCTTATGTATTTTCGGCAGAGTGTAAAAATAGGGTGTTTTGGGATGTTTGGTAATCAAGAAATCAGCTTCTTTACCACTGATCCACCCATTACTCTCTGCCTCATAGACCATGGGGGTTATCTCGGTCGTTAATCGAGTCGTAGGGTTTGTTGTTATCGGAGTATAGAATTTACTATTCCGTAGTTGGCGTTGGCACTCGGTGTTGTAATCCGAAGTGGATTGTATGACCGTGGCGCCCCCTTTGTCAGCTTGCTTTATTGTAATGCTTTTGTCCTCAGTCAATGATCTAATCGCTGCATGTTCTTGATTAGAGAGATTATGGAAAGGAACTCTGGTATCCTGGTTCTTCAGTTCTTTTAAGACAGCTTTCTCAAGGTCACTACCTCCACAGGTACCATGCCAACGGTAGGTGTGAAGGTCGAGGTAAGGTGTGAAGGTCGAGGTAAGAGTTGCTGGGAATTGCTGACAAGTTACCGCTGGTCTTTGGGAAGGGTACGGTGACTCTGATGTTCTGTAGAGCTCTGCACAAAGACATAGCTTGGGCACTGTAGGCGCTCTTAACACACCGCACGATTGGCATAATGTCGGAGCGCATGGTGAAGGCGCCAGCAGCTACGCAGGCAGATCTGGGGCACTTTTGAGTCTGTTGATATAACCTTGTCAATGATACCAATTTCACGACTATGGGCTTACTTTAACCTGAACCATGCCCACTTTCACTTTTAATGCTCTAGAGTCATGGCCTTAGCAACTAAACGTTGTGCCTACAAGCCCACACCCAACATATTTTGTTGTTTGTTTTTTCCTTTTTAATAAACAGCGACAGTACGTTGAGTGTCCATATACTCCGCTGCGGTCTGATGAAGCAGCACTTGAATCCTTAAGAGGTGAGCTGATACTCATTCACCATGTTGTTCAATTACTCTAACTGGTTACACAGAGGTTTTATATTCTAAATACAAATGAAGGCACACGTAGAATGTGATATGCATGAAATCACGTTGTTTTTATCACTTGTATAGATTCAAAGAGGTTGTGTACGGTGAATCAATAGGACCATGTACCAATATTTCCATTTGGTTTTTTGATCCTTTTTGTTTGTACTCTAGGTTGGCTGCTTTTCTCCGGGGCAACGTCCTACCGAGAGAATAAGTGGTATGTAGAACCACACCACACACTGTAGATAGTTTTCATTTAGTCACTAGGTCCTGAGGAATCGCCAACTGATCTATTAGAGACATTTTATAGGCGAGAAACATGTTGACCACTAAGGGGTAGAGCGTAATTTTTGTCAGATTAAAACAAAATAGTCGCCCTCCTTCTTTTTACTTTTTATTCAGGTTGTGACCTCTCCAGAATAAAAATAATTATAGAGGATTCCCTTACCTGTTTTAACCCACACAGCACATCTACATCTTACCAGGCCCCTCACACCCACGGCACCTATACGGCAAGGAACAAAAGATCTCCGATAAAGAGCCCCTTTATGGGTGCCCGTCGAGCATTGCAGCGCCGGCTCGACGAGGAGCAGACCCATATGATGAAGCATGACACCTAGCTTGCTGGGTGTGTGAGGGTCCTAGTTCCGAAAGGAGGTATTCTCCACCTCCCCACCACTCTGAGTACTAACCAGGTGGCCAACTTGCCACCCAGGAACACCGTACCTCTTTGTCTTCTAGTTCTACCCAGGGCAAGTACGGTGGACCTTTATCAAGCCATCATTGTCCCCCTTGTTGTTTACTAAGTACTGCACGGGATCTCCCGTGGGACTCTTCAGGTTACCAGAAGGATAATATCCTTCATTGGCCCATTTTCTGGGACTTATTATTTAGTCCCGCCCCTTCTATTTTGCCTTCCCCCAAATCCTCTGATATACCAGTCATCATGGATGACAATCCCGGACTTAGCTTTGATGTATGCAATGGCTGCAGAAATTCTCAGGAATACACCATCTATCCTGGGAGGTGAAGGTTCATCAGCCTCTGGATCACCATCTGAGGACTGGACCTCCCTTGCCAATATGAAAAGAGACTGGGTGAAAATAACGCTCCACGGTGCAATGATGACCGAGTACTTGAGGGCCAATATTGCACCAAACGGCCTAATAGTCAAGAACTACCCTAGACTTTTCCTGGATGACGCTGTCTTTGAAAAGGAATGGTCCCTGGTAGCATGGAAATGCACCAGGGACTTACTTATCCTCATTATTAATTCAGCAAAGAGGATAGCTGATGCCCTCCTTATTAGAATACAGGTTGCTGAAGGGGCCATAAAGACTACCATACATGGCACTGTATTTAAAACCAAATTGACAGAACTCAACCATGAGATTGCTGAGCACAAGGAATTTCTGATGAAGCAGAAGGTTAGCAAGCTTCAGAAGGATATAAGCAGATTTAACAAAGAAAAAATATACCCCTATCTGAAAGCAGACTATACCAACAGCAAAACTAGCTACTCTTCTGATGAAAATAGTGAATCCGACAGAAGAGACTCGGCTAGCAGTGACTCCAGCAATGGGAGCTGGAAGGGTTCAAATCAGAGGAGAAAGAATTATCCACAAAACACCCACTACCCTGTACAGAATTTTCAAGGGCCGCAGCCTCCTTTTTGGCCTTTCCCGATGTATCCTCAGGGCCAACCGCAATACTTCCCTACCAGCAATCCACCTTTTTTAGGCAGAGGCTGGGGCAGAGGAAAAGGGCGCAAAAGAGGAGGACAAAAACAAGTCCAGTGGCAGGACCAGGAACCGAATATGATGGAAACCAGGAGCAAAACACAGGGCAGGAGAGTCTAGTGGTTAATTTGTCACATAGACAACTGACACCTACAGAACAAACAGTACTTGAGAAAGGCCTTGGCTATGTCCCCACCCCCAAAGAGGACAGTTTTCGGGAACAATGCGAAATCCAGAACCTGTTTAGAAAAATACGCCTTAAAGCCCACTTCGATGGTACTGAGGAACCAGCCAAACTGGATTCAGGCCTTCGCAATCCCTCGACCTTCACACCTACCGTTGGCATGGTACCTGTGGAGGTAGTGACCTTTGAGAAAGCTGTCTTAAAAGAACTGAAGAACCAGGATACCAGAGTTCCTTTCCATAATCTCTCTAATCAAGAACATGCAGCGATTAGATCATTGACTGAGGACAAAAGCATTACAATAAAGCAAGCTGACAAAGGGGGCGCCACGGTCATACAATCCACTTCGGATTACAACACCGAGTGCCAACGCCAACTACGGAATAGTAAATTCTATACTCCGATAACAACAAACCCTACGACTCGATTAACGACCGAGATAACCACCATGGTCTATGAGGCAGAGAGTAATGGGTGGATCAGTGGTAAAGAAGCTGAATTCTTGATTACCAAACATCCCAAAACACCCTATTTTTACACTCTGCCGAAAAATACATAAGGGGACCACCCCTGTTCCGGGCAGACCTATAGTTTCAGGAATCGGCTCACTCTTAGAGCCGCTCTCAAAATTCTGCGACCATTACCTACAACCTTTGGTCAAACAGACACCATCATACATCAGGGACACAACAGATATCCTCTGTGTTATAGGTGAAATAGAAAACACAGGCGATATTGACCTCCTGGTCACCTTGGATGTGGAACAACTGTATACCAATATCCCACAGAGAGAGACATTGGCAGTAATAGAATCTGCACTAAGTGGGAGTGAATGGACAGCAGCAACACCCATTTTGTTCATCATGCAATGTGCCACCTGGCCTTAACAGAAAACTTTTTTGAGTTTGACAGCCAACTCTTCCACCAGTCTCAGGGTACTTCGATGGGGAGTACCTTTGCCCCCAGTGTGGCATGTTTGTATATGGCGGCGTTTGAACAAGAGACCATCCAACATGCGAGTAACCCCTTCGGAGCTAACCTGAGACTGTGGAAGAGGTACATAGATGACATCCTCATCTTTTGGCAGGGTGACATACAGAGATGCGCTGAATTTTGCGAGTGGATTAACACAAAAACCAGTACTTGAAATTCACCCACACTATATCTGCCACGAACATTGCCTTCCTAGATCTCACCATCAGATTACAAGAGGGTAGAATAACGACATCCCTATACAAAAAGCCTACCGACAGAAACAGCTTGCTACTGTACAGCAGCTATCATCCTGCTACACTGAGAAATAACCTTCCCTTCAGCCAATTTCTAAGAATTAGAAGAAATTGTAGTTCTACAGAGGACTACAAAATTGAAGCAGAGATACTGGCTGACAATCTGCTGAAGAGACAATACCCTAAGAAACAGGTTCACTCTTGCATGAAACGAGCAAGAAATAATAATCGTGAAAGCCTCCTAGAGGTACATGAGAAAGAACCCACTGACATTTTGACCTGTGTGACCACGTACACACCTAGATCCAATCTAATAAAGAAGGCAGTGAACAAACACTGGGCAATTCTGAACACGGGTACTCTGTCAATACCCAAACCAAGGTTTGCGTTTAAACGTACCAACAATTTGAAAGATATGTTGGTGCACACTAGACCCAAGAAGAGCAACATCCCTAACCAGAGGCAACTGTGGGATCTCCCACCCGTGACAGGACACTATCCCTGCGGCTCTTGTATCGTGTGCCCACAGACCAGACACACCAAACAATTGGTTCTATCAGACACATTTACATGGACGCTAATCAAACACACTAACTGTAACACCCCACGTTGTGTGTACATGCTGACCTGCCCTTGTGACAAGAGGTATGTTGGCATGACCATGAGGCCCGTTAAGGTCAGAATCACTGAGCATAAGAGCAATATTCGTTGCCATAAAACTACCACCAAACTATACACCCACTTCTCTGAACTCGGACACCCCCAGAGAGTCTACGCTGGGTCATCCTAGAATCCCACCAACAAATAACACAGACTGCTTTGTACAGGATTGAACAAAGGTGGGTGTTCCGTCTTGACTTAGCAAATGACGGCCTGAACGATGCCATACCCTGGAGCACCCTTAATTAATCTGATATATACAACCATTATCCGCAACTTTAACAAATTAATATATCAGCTTAAGACTCCACGCTAGTCTCTCACCTCTTTATACATCTCTGCCACATGATATCGACATCAGGCTAGTCAGATATGGAGATTAGGCTATGTTAGGACGATATATCTAACAACTAACAATAGAGTACAATACTACACTCTAAGATGGCCGACATACGAATCACCCAATCGGCAGTCGCCAGCAACTTATGCACAAATTTGGCGCAGTGACGTGAGCACTTTTGCACTGTATAAATTCTTGTTCACATTGTTGATAAAACCGCTCCACTCAATGCCAAATTTGAAGTCCTTGATGCGCGTCCACATCAAGGTAATAGCCAGAACTATAGACCTTCACCACATTCAAAGATGGCCTCCATGGTTACACTGTAGATGATGTCATGCCGACACCATCGCACCACACACCAGGTGCGGCTGATTTACCATGCTTAATGGCACCAGGAGAGGGTATTTAAGACAGGAATCGACAACCTGTCTTTTCCTTCCTGATGCAGCAGAGCGGGTAGGTGAGCCGGACTGCTCTGAGCGGGAGCAGGTGAGTATGGATTAAACGTTGAGACTATGCCTGGTCACAAGCTTTTAAGAGAGGTAAGAGGTGCTGGGAATTGCTGACAAGTTACCACTGGTCTTTGGGAAGGGTACGCTGACTCTGATGTTCTGTAGAGCTCTGCACTAAGACATAGCTTGGGCGCTGTAGGCGCTCTTAACACACCGCACGATTGGCATAATGTCGGAGCGCATGGTGAAGGCGCCAGCAGCTACGCAGGCAGGTCTGGAGCACTTTTGAGTCTGTTGTATAACCTTGTCAATGATACCAATTTCACGACTATGGGCTTACTTTAACCTGAACCATGCCCACTTTCACTTTTAATGCTCTAGAGTCATGGCCTTAGCAACTAAACGTTGTGCCTACAAGCCCACACCCAACATATTTTGTTGTTTGTTTTTTCCTTTTAATAAAACAAGCGACACTACGTTGAGTGTCCATATACTCCGCTGCGGTCTGATGAAGCAGCACTTGAATCCTTAAGAGGTGAGCTGATACTCACTCACCATGTTGTTCAATTACTCTAACTGGTTACACAGAGGTTTTATATTCTAAATACAAATGAAGGCACACGTAGAATGTGATATGCATGAAATCACGTTGTTTTTATCACTTGTATAGATTCAAAGAGGTTGTGTACGGTGAAACACACCCACTTGAATCAATAGGACCATGTACCAATATTTCCATTTGGTTTTTTGATCCTTTTTGTTTGTACTCTAGGTTGGCTGCTTTTCTCCGGGGCAACGTCCTACCGAGAGAAGAAGTGGTATGTAGAACCACACCACACACTGTAGATAGTTTTCATTTAGTCACTAGGTCCTGAGGAATCGCCAACTGATCTATTAGAGACATTTTATAGGCGAGAAACATGTTGACCACTAAGGGTAGAGCGTAATTTTTGTCAGATTAAAAACAAAATAGTCGCCCTCCTTCTTCTTTTTACTTTTTATTCAGGTTGTGACCTCTCCAGAATAAAAATAATTATAGAGGATTCCCTTACCTGTTTTAACCCACACACCACATCTACATCTTACCAGGCCCCTCACACCCACGGCACCTATATGGCAAGGAACAAAGATCTCCGATAAAGAGCCCCTTTATGGGTGCCCGTCCGAGCATTGCAGCGCCGGCTCGACGAGGATCAGACCCATATGATGAAGCATTACACCTAGCTTGCTGGGTGTGTGAGGGTCCTAGTTCCGAAAGGAGGTATTCCCCACCTCCCCACCACTCTGAGTACTAACCAGGTGGCCAACTTGCCACCCAGGAACACCGTACCTCTTTTGTCTGTTAGATCTTTAGCCCCACATTCAATTGGGAACACGTGTCGGGGTGCTAATCTGAAAGCGGTTCTAATGGGGTTGTGATCCCCCTGAGTATTGGCAACAACCTCTGCGGTGAATAAGTAATCCGTGAGTAAAGAAGAGATGAAAACAAAATCTATTACGGACGAATATCCCCTACCTCTGAAGGTCGGGAGGTGGTTGTTAGTCGCGTGAGGTGTGCCCAACTGCTCCATAACATTAACTAAATTATGCGAGCCCAGTAGAGCTGCCAATTCTGCTCCCCTGCGAAACGAGTGGCCCATAGTATGCGGTTCCGTGACACAGTGCCTGTCATAAAAACTTTGCATTAAAGTCCCCGCCTAAAATAATCCCAGTAGTGTTCCATCCGTATGCCTGGTAGTCTAGGTTGGAAATAAAATCAAAAAGCTCAATAAAATTCTTATTGGGAACTGATGCAAAATCGTTATTGTAAAGTTTACCAAATAAAGAGAGACTCTTCTCTTGAAGAGTATTACTTGGAAGTTAGGGCTGTTTCTTGGGAATATCTTATAACTACCACCAGTCGCTACATTAAGACCAATAAGAAGGCCCCCATATGGTCGACCTATATTATGGCTGGAGGCCGGGACGCAAGTACAATGAAACCCTTCAATATATGAATCCTGTGTGGCCCAGCAAAAGCTTCTAATTTAGGAAGATGGGGTTCACACAGGAGAGCTACTTAGAGGCAGTGGGAAAGTTACCAGTAGCACATGAGTCACTTGTTGGAGAAGCCAGGTCTAAAGCGTCTTGGGAAATGCGAACTCAGCTATTTCTCAAGAAAAAGGGAAATGTCTTCTTTTAAAAATGTTCCCAAAACAGGTATTTGGCAATATCAGAGCATGTACTTCTGCAGAAGGGTCACTTTTGATGATCAAGTCTTCAAAGAATGGTATAACTACATAATGAACTTAACTACAATTTACAAGGCTTAGTCGTCACTGAGAACTGTTTTTGAATTTAGCTGTTTGGAAAAGACCAGACGTGCCAGGGGATAACCAGGAAGCCATTTCCCGACACACACCAGTCAAATACATCATCTGAGGTGCATTCTGTCCTATTCTGCAACAGCGTCTGACATTATTCCCACAGAGATACAGATTTCAAAAATTACTTCTTTGACACAGGACAAAACAGAACATCACAGGTTAGTGATAAGCAAGGTGCAGGAGTGTACTTACAACATAGGGAGATTAATAGCACAGGGCTTCATAAATGGCTACATATTTCAACATATATTTGCATTTATAAGCAGTCTGTGGTTTTTAAACAGAATTGCATTGCTGTCCATGCTTGTCCTACAAATATAATCTATTTTTCTCAATCAAAAACAATTATGAGTCAAGAAGTATACAATTTTACAGTTTGTTGCTAAACGAGACAACAGGTTTACATCCAAATAGTTTTAAAGCAACATTAAACTAATTAAGAAGTATAAATAAACATTCCGATTATAAATAAATATGAAATAGGTCAAAGTCTTTGTACTTTATTGCCACCTCAGAATGAAAAGTTTGATCAGTAGAGCAATTCTATTAAACAGGAATATTGGAAAGCCAGATCTGATCTGAAAGACTGTTCTCTGCTCTTTTCCAATTTCATTAGGATCACAAAACATTCTTAAAGTTCTGCATGAAGGGTTACATTTACCAGTTGACATCTCTTTCTTTTGGCCTTGCCTCTATCTTGTTGTGCTATAGAAAGCTACAACAAAGATATTGTTTTCTGTCAGATCTCAGAGAAGCAAAATCATTTACCTGGATGGCATACTCTTTATGTCACATGAGTATTTCATTCTTTCTGCACACCTTCAGTCGGCCATACACTTCTTCAAAATTTGGCTTATATTGTTATGCAAAGAAATATGGTCGTATGCCATTCAAAAACATAGAGTTTCTGCTTCTCTTGATTAATTTGGAGAAGTTGATCTTTGTCAGAAAGCACTAACATAAATTTTGGATTTAACGGAAAGATGACTATATCCACATTTCACTGTTTCAATGGCCAACCATTCACAAAAGAAATATGATGGTTAGAAGTGAACCCAGGGAAAAGATAATGGAACAAGAGAAACAACAGAGTCTCTGGATATCACCACTCTCATTCTTCACTCTGCTCTGTGGTGCCATCCACACAGGGCAAAGGGAGTCCTAAGAAAACAAAGTAACACTATATAAATACTCATTGGTAACACTCTCTATACTATACAATATACCTCCAGAATACATTGACACCCCAGGCTCTCCAGGATATTGGGGAAAATCTGGTTATCCCTCAAACTGAAACACAATTTGTATGAGACTGATATGGAAAGAGGTTTAAAAAAATCTCTCTCTTTGTCTCTCTCGTAAATGAAACTACTTTATATAGTTGATTTATTTTCTTTCTGGTTTCATTTATATATTCAGGTTGTTTCTCAAAATTGTAACATCAACAAACAATTGTCAAGATTGTATAGTTTTTATTCACCATAATGAATAATTCTCTTAAGCATATACCACTACTTTAGATACAAATATATACATCACAAAGTGTCAACAGTTTCTCAATGAATTGAAGATTTTTTTTTCCGTTTCTCAATTAGCTTTAAAATCCTTTAGGGAAAACAAGAATGTAGAATAGAAATTATGATCTATCAGGGAATTCTCTACAAAGTACTTTTAACTGATTTGTGATTCTTTTGCAAATTTTGACTTAAAGTATTGGAGTACTTCTCTGTTTTCAGATTCAACTCTCTCTTACACTTTCAAGAGAAAACAATATCCAAGCCTTTCAAAACAAATGTCTGGTAGCAAGGTTCTTACCACAGCAACAACAAATTTTGAATGCCCAGTGAGGACACACTGGATCACACAAAACAAAATCTCAGTATCTTCAAAATGGCCACCAATATTTCCAACACACTATGAGAGTTCTGGAGCCAAGTGAGAAATGTAGTCTCTGATTCAGAGTTGTGGCATATATGTGTAGTCTGTCCTCCACAGATGTAAAGCCATTTGCCAATCGTAAAGAAATAAAAGATCACCCAATTTCATGGTATTTACTTGATATGCATGAGGAGATGTTGAGGTAAATAACATAAGTAATTTCAAAAGGTGATACTGAAAGAAATGAGCAATAAATATATGAATGTGAATAGTCTAATATTAAATGGGACATTTCTTTCATAGACTTCCAGGGTTCATGTAAGGAGCTTCTCTGAGGGGACGAGGTAACACAAATGGGGTAGTTTTTGATTTGATGATTGTGTGATTACTAAAAAAAGAAATAATGATACACTATTGCAACAACTTGGGACTAGCAAAAGTGGGCATGAGCAATTTCAATCTAAATCAGTGGGAAATAGAGTGACAAATCCAAATGAAATGATCTACTATTAATGAATCACAGAAATTGAGAATTATGTGTACTTTTTCTGAATGTTTGGTAGAAAGTATGAACTAGGAGTACTATTAAGGGAAAGCTGGTAAAATGTTATGGAATTAAGAAACACAAAGTGATCTTATGGTATAAAAGGTGTAGGAAGCATGACTGACATTGTAGTCATGCTTGAACATATTAGAGAGAGTGTTTTATGAAAATATGTTTTAAAAATAATATGTAATTGCTGTATACATCTATATATATATATATATATATATATATATATATATATATATATATATATATATATATATATATATATATATATATATTATCTACTGGCGGTCGCCAGTAGATAGTTATAGTTAGGACCTATTTTCCATAGGAAATCCGCGACATTCTATTTACATAATAACTCTTGCGTCGGTTGACGAATCTTCGCGAAATTTTCAAACTTTATGGCCCGCTCCGGTCCGCTCCTACCCTTAAAGTCTCAGGGTGATTCGTCAAGCGGGGGCCGAGAAAAAGGGGGTCCCAAAACGTGTTTTCCCCATTCATTTTCCCATAGGAAACTTTAGACACGGCTACAGCCCGAACTGCTGAACGGAATTACACCAAATTTGGCAAAGAGGTAGTTCTTGGTTCAGAAAGAACCCTTTTGTTAAATGGTGTAAATCCGTTCAGTAGTTGCGGAGAAATTAAAAAAATAAGAGTCAAAAAATCAATTTCCCATAGGAAACTTTATGCAAGGCTACAGCCCGAACTGCTGAACGGAATTACACCAAATTTGGCAAAGAGGTAGTTCTTGGTTCAAAAGAACCCTTTTTGTTAAATGGTGTAAATCCGTTCGATAGTTGCTGAGAAAATCAAAAGTAAAAACACATATATATCTGGGCGGAGCCTAACCACACATGTCATCGTGAGATCTGATTGGTTGTCAGCACTTCATCCTGGAATTGCTGGCAGCCATCTTGGGACCAATATAAATGCATTGTAGTGAATCGAAGATTTTGAGGGTTACCAAAAGGAGAACTATAAAGGGTGATAACAGACTTTAGTTACATTAGAATTCATTTGTTGATGGTACCATACTAATTTCAGGAATTGTGGTGTGTTCTAAGGTGATTTTACCCTGTGAAAAACCTTCTGCTGGGATATCATGAATCATGTTTGAGAGAAAACTATTTTCACATGCTTGTCCCATACAGTTTTGGAAGGTGCTCCAGAAGCTAAAATGAGAGCATATTTTCTGTAAATTCACATTATCTTTCTCAGTCATGTGAGAATGAAGTCTGACATTCTCAGTAAAACATGTACATCCAACAAGGGCAGAGACTGTCAGTTGATTCCTTTGTGTTCTACTGCAGCTTCCCAGAGTGTTCTAAAGAACAACTAGAGTGCTAACAGCCTTACTTATGACAAAAGTATGGCACACCTGAAGCCATCTTGATTGGAATAAACTGGTAACACTTAAAACATTTAATTTAAAAAGGAACAAAATGATGGGGTTCATCTTGTCATAGAAATTATGGTTAGTGCTCTGGAAAGAAAAATTAGGACATGTTTCAAGTGTGATCTCAAATATCTTCCTGTTATATTTCAACAGGAGCAGCCTGTCAGTTGATGCCTTTGTGTTCTACTGCAGCTTCCCAGAGTGTTCTAAAGAACAACTAGAGTGCTAACAGCCTTACTTATGACAAAAGTATGGCACACCTGAAGCCATCTTGATTGGAATAAACTGGTAACACTTAAAACATTTAATTTAAAAAGGAACAAAATGAGGGGTTCATTTTGCCATAGAAATTATGGTTAGTGCTGTAGAAAGAAAAATTAGGACATGTTTTAAGTGAGATCTCAAATATCTTCCTGTTATATTTCAACAGGAGCAGCCTGTCAGTTGATGCCTTTGTGTTCTACTGCAGCTTCCCAGAGTGTTCTAAAGAACAACTAGAGTGCTAACAGCCTTACTTATGACAAAAGTATGGCACACCTGAAGCCATCTTGATTGAAATAAACTGGTAACACTTAAAACATTTAATTTAAAAAGGAACAAAATGAGGGGGTTCATTTTGCCATAGAAATTATGGTTAGTGCTGCAAAAGAAAATTTAGTGCATGTTTTAAGTGAGATCTCAAATCCTCTTCTATTTCATTAGAAAATTCTGACATGCAGACTGAAACAATCACTTTCAATACCAGCAGTAGACTTCCAGTTAACTCCTTGGTGAGCAGTAGCTTTACTACAGTGATCTAATGAACAACTAGAGTAATAACATTCTGAATTTATGGCAAATGTGTGACACATCTGAATGCCTTCTTGATGGAATCAAAGTAAAAAACTGAAAGCATTTCCTACTGAGGAGACTGCAGTAAATGAGGAAATTAGGAAACTTCATAACAAAGAAGTCTTCCAAGATGGCCACCAGTGAAAAAAAGAGCCCAAATGTAGCACAAATATTACCCAGATGTAGCCCACATATAGCCCAATGACAAAAGTGTGCAAAACACTTATTTTTAGTTTTTGCAGTTTTATGTAGTGCAGACTGGTCAGGTATTGGAGTGTTGCATCTTAAAACATGACCCCCTACACTACAAAAACACCACTGCACTACCCTAAACCCTAAAACACTACCCCAGCACGACCCCCTACACTACACAAGCACCACTGCACTATCCTAAACCCTAAAACACTACCCCAGAATGACCCCCTACACTACACAAACACCACTGCACTACCCTAAACCCTAAAACACTACCCCAACACCACTGCACTAACCTAAATCCTAAAACACTACCCCCAGCACGACCCCCTACACTACCCAAACACCACTGCACTACCCTAAAACATGACCCCCTACACTACACAAACACCACTGCACTACCCTAAACCCTAAAACACTACCCCCAGCACGACCCCCTACACTACACAAGCACCACTGCACTACCCTAAACCCTAAAACACTACCCCCAGCACGACCCCCTACACTACACAAACACCACTGCACTACCTTAAACCCTAAAACACTACCCCCAGCACGACCCCTACACTACCCAAACACCACTGCACTGACCTAAATCCTAAAACACTACCCCCAGCACGACCCACTACACTACCCAAATACCACTGCACTACCCTAAAACATGACCCCCTACACTACACAAACTCCACTGCACTACCCTAAACCCTAAAACACTACCCCCAGCACGACCCCCTACACTACACAAGCACCACTGCACTACCCTAAACCCTAAAACACTACCCCCAGCACGACCCCCTACACTGCCCGAACACCACTGCACTGCCCTAAACCCTGAAACACCAGCCCCTGCACGACCCCATACACTGCCCGAACACCACTGCACTGCCCTAAACCCTGAAACACATACCCTAGCACGACCCCTACACTGCCCGAACACCACTGCACTGCCCTAAACCCTGAAACACCACCCCCTTCACGACCCCTACACTGCCCGAACACCACTGCACTGCCCTAAACCCTGAAACACCACCCCCAGCATGACCCCTACACTGCCCGAACACCACTGCACTGCCCTAAACCCTGAAACACTACCCCCAGCAAGACCTCCTACACTGCCCGAACACCACTGCACTACCCTAAACCCTGAAACATCACCCCAGCAAGACCCCCTACACTGCCCGAAACACCACTGCCCTAAACCCTGAAACACCACCCCAGCACGACCCCCTACACTGCCAGAACACCACTGCACTGCCCTAAACCCTGAAACACCACCCCTGCATGACCCCCTACACTGCCCGAACACTACTACCCTGCCCTAAACCCTGAAACACCATCCCCAGCACGACCCCCTACACTGCACGAACACCACTGCACTGCCCTAAACCCTGAAACACTACCCCCAGCAAGACCCCTAAACTGCCCGAACACCACTGCACTGCCCTAAACCCTGAAACATCACCCCCAGCAAGACCCCCTACACTGCCCAGAACACCACTGCCCTAAACCCTGAAACACCACCCCCAGCAAGACCCCCTACACTGCCCGAACACCACTGCACTGCCCTAAACCCTGAAACACCAGCCCCAGCACGACCCCTACACTGCCCGAACACCACTGCACTGCCCTAAACCCTGAAACACCACCCCTGCACGACCCCCTACACTGCCCAAACACCACTGCACTGCCCTAAACCCTGAAACACCACCCCCAGCACGACCCCCTACACTGCCCGAACACCACTGCACTGCCCTAATCCTGAAACACCACCCCCTGCACGATCCCCTACACTGCCCGAACACTACTGCACTGTCCTAAACCCTGAAACACCACCCCCAGCACGACCCCCTACACTGCACGAACACCACTGCCCTAAACCCTGAAACACCACCCCCAGCAAGACACCCTACACTGCCCGTACACCACTGCACTGCCCTAAACCCTGAAACACCACCCCCTGCATGACCCCCTACACTGCCCGAACACCACTACACTGCCCTAAACCCTGAAACACCACCCCCAGCACGACCCCCTACACTGCCCGAACACCACTGCACTGCCCTAAACCATGAAACACCAGCCCCAGCACGACCCCCTACACTGCCCGAACACCACTGCACTGCCCTAAACCCTGAAACACCACCCCCAGCACGACCCCCTACACTGCCCGAACACCACTGCACTGCCCTAAACCCTGAAACACCAGCCCCAGCACAACCCCGTACACTGCCCGAACACCACTGTACTGCCCTAAACCCTGAAACACCAGCCCCAGCACGACCGCCTACACTGCCCAAAAACCACTGCACTGCCCTAAACCCTGAAACACCAGCCCCAGCACGACCCCCTACACTGCCCGAACACCACTGCACTACCCTAAACCCTCAAACACCAGCCCCAGCACGACCCCCTACACTGCCCGAACACCACTGCACTGCCCTAAACCCTGAAACACCACCCCCAGCAAGACCCCCTACACTGCCCGAACACCACTGCACTGCCCTAAACCCTGAAACACCACCCCCAGCAAAACCCCCTACACTGCCCGAACACCACTGCACTAAAGCCTGAAACACCACCCCCAGCAAGACCACCTACACTGGCCGAACACCACTGCACTGCCCTAAACCCTGAAACACCACCCCCTGCACGACCCCCTACACTGCCCAAACACCACTGCACTGCCCTAAACCCTGAAACACCACCCCCTGCACGACCCCTACACTGCCCGAACACCACTGCACTGCCCTAAACCCTGAAACACCACCCCTCAGCACGACACCCTACACTGCCCGAACACCACTGCACTGCCCTAAACCCTGAAACACCACCCCCAGCACGACCCCCTACACTGCCCGAACACCACTGCACTGCCCTAAACCCTGAAACACCACCCCCAGCACGACCCCCTACACTGCCCGAACACCACTGCACTGCCCTAAACCCTGAAACATCAACCCCAGCAAGACCCCCTACACTGCCTGAACACCACTGCCCTAAACCCTGAAACACCACCCCCTACACTGCACGAACACCACTGCACTGCCCTAAACCCTGAAACACCACCTCCAGCAAAACCCCTACACTGCCTGAACACCATTGCTCTGCCCTAAATCCTGAAACACTAGCCCCAGCACGACCCCCTACACTGCCCAAACACCACTGCACTGCCCTAAACCCTGAAACACCACCCCCAGCACGACCCCATACACTGCCCGAACACCACTGCACTGCCCTAAACCCTGAAACACCAGCCCCAGCAAGACCCCCTACACTGCCCGAACACCACTGCACTGCCCTAGACTCTGAAACACCAGCCCCAGCAAGACCCCTACACTGCCCGAACACCACTGCACTGCCCTAAACCCTGAAACACCAGCCCCAGCATGACCCCCTACACTGCCCGAACACCACTGCACTGCCCTAAACCCTGAAACACCAGCCCCAGCACGACCACCTACACTGCCCGAACACCACTGCACTGCCCTAAACCCTGAAACACCAGCCCCGGCACAACCCCCTACACTGCCCGAACACCACTGCACTGCCCTAAACCCTGAAACACCAGCCCCAGCACGACCCCCTACACTGCCCGAACACCACTGTACTGCCCTAAACCCTGAAACACCAGCCCCAGCACGACCCCCTACACTGCCCGAACACCACTGCACTGCCCTAAACCCTGAAACACCACCCCCTGCATGACCCCTACACTGCCCGAACACCACTGCACTGCCCTAAACCCTGAAACACCACCCCCTGCAGCACCCCCTACACTGCCCGAACACCACTGCACTGCCCTAAACCCTGAAACACCACCCCCTGCACCGCCCCCTACACTGCCCGAACACCACTGCACTGCCCTAAACCCTGAAACACCACCCCCAGCACGGCCCCTTTACTGCTCGAACACCACTGCCCCAAACCCTGAAACACCACCCCCAGCACGACCCCCTACACTGCCCGAACACCACTGCCCTAAACCCTTTAAACACCACCCCCTGCACGACCCCCTACACTGCCCGAACACCACTGCACTGCCCTAAACCCTGAAACACCACCCCCTACACTGCCCGAACACCACTGCACTGCCCTAAACCCTGAAACACCACCCCCAGCACGACCCCCTACACTGCCCGAACACCACTACACTGCCCTAAACCCTAAAACACCACCCCCAGCATTACCCCCTACACTGCCCAAACACCACTGCACTGCCCTAAACCCTAGAACACTACCCCCAGCACGACCCCTACACTACCCGAACACCACTGCACTACCCTAAACCCTAAAATACTACCCCCAGCACAACCCCTACACTACCCGAACACGACTGCACTGCCCTAAACCCTCAAACACTCCCCCAGCACGACCCCCTACACTACCCGAACACCACTGCACTGCCCTAAACCCTAAAACACTCCCCCAGCACGACCCCCTACACTACCCGAACACCACTGCACTGCCCTAAACCCTAAAACACTCCCCCAGCACGACCCCCTACACTACCCAAACACCACTGCACTGCCCTAAACCCTAAAACACTACCCCCCGCATGACCCCCTACACTACCCAAACACCAATGCACTACCCTAATCCCTAAAACACTACCCCGCGCATGACCCCCGACACTACTCTAAACCCTAAAACACTACCCCGCACGACTCCCTACACTACCCAAAGACCACTGCACTACCCTAAACCCTAAAACACGACCTCCTACACTACACAAACACCACTGCACTACCCTAAACCCTAAAACACTACCCCCTACACTACACAAACACCACTGCACTACCCTAAACGCTAAAAAACTACCCCCAGCACGAACCACTACACTACCCAAACACCACTGCACTACCCTAAACCCTAAAAAACTACCCCCAGCAGTATCCCTACACTACCCAAACACCACTGCACTACCCAAAACCCTAAAACACTACCCCCAGCAGTACCCCCTACACTACCCAAACACCACTGCACTACCCTAAATCACTACCCCAGCACGACCCCCTACACTACCCAAACACCACTGCACTACCCTAAACCCTAAAACACTACCCCCAGCACGACCCCTACACTACCCAAACACCACTGCACTACCCTAAACCCTAAAACACTCCCCCAGCACGACTCCCTACACTACCCAAACACCACTGCACTATCCTAAACCCTAAATCTACCCCCAGCATGACCCCCTACACTACACAAACACCACTGCACTACCCTAAACCCTAAAACACTACCCCCAGCACGACCCTCTTCACTACCTAAACACAACTGCACAATTTGTTACAGGCGTTGCAACGCAGGCCTGTGGTGCTTACTGGAAGTACCTAGTGGGCTAGTTGGGCCCCAGGGACCCTCAGGATTCAAGGTGACCTAATCCCCCAACTTAAAACGCACCACGGGGCGCGTTTGCACAGTGGTGAAGGGAGGGGCGGGGCCTCAGGTGACATGTGCGCAAACACGCCCTGTGGTGCGTTTTAAGTTGGGGAATTAATTCCCTTTGAATCCTGAGGGACCCTGGGGGCCAACTAGCCCACCAGGTACCTTCAGTAAGCACAACAGAGTTGGGTTGCAGAGAGGTGAAAAAGGTGCGTGGCCTCGGAACGCCTCTCTGCAACTCAGCTCTGTGGTCCTAACTGTAGGTACCTGGGGGGCTAGTTAGGCCCCAGGGACCCTCAGAATTCAAGGGGACTTAATCCCGCAACTTAAAACGCGCCACGGGGTGCGTTTGCACACATGTCACCTCAGGCCCCCTCCCTTCACCACTGTGCAAACGCGCCCTGTAGCGCGTTTTTAAGAGGTAGTTTTAATCCCCTGCCCTATTATGTACTAGGGACTTGCAGAGGAGGTCATGCTAATCACAGGGTACCCCAACGCATAGTGTTTCCTAGTGTACGTGAGGTGTTTTCACTGTATTCTAAGTGTCTTTTAGCATAGCACTGGCTCTGGTTAGTCAGAGTCAGTTACCACCAGTACCCGCCTGAAAAAGTTGTGGGCACAGGATGATTTTGCAACAAGGCCTCTTTCTGCTCCTCTGTTGGTTCTTTCTGCACATCTTTTGCTTCTTTCTGTGCGTTTTTTCTTCTTTCTTCACATGTCCTACCTCTGTAGGCATAGTTAGAAACTAGCATTTAAAAAAACCTTTGAAATTCACGTAAAAAATCACTAGTTTCAGGCACATTATAGTTAGAAATTAGCATTTAAAAAACCTTTGAAATTCACTGAAAAAACCATAGGTTTCAGACACGTTATAGTTAGAAATTAGCATTTAAAAAACCTTTGAAATTCACTGAAAAAACCATAGGTTTTAGGGACAGTTATAGTTAGTTGGACATTTCACTCGTACAAAACCATAGAAATTCCCCCGTTATAGTTAGTTCAGCTAACTATAACTCGCGCCCCCGCAATGCACTGCTGATGACGTCACATATTACATCACTCATGACATGGTCAGTGACATCACTGATGACATCACTGATGAGCCTGCACATTGGTTGGTTCCGCTAGTTATATATATATATATAACTAGCGGAACCAACCAGTGTGCAGGCTCCTCTGTGAGGGTGACTCTTTTGTGTGGATGAATTACGGCTAACCCAGCCGTTGAGGAGCCCCGCCGCCTAGCGCGGACCTGTGGCGACGCCAACCGGCGTGCGCCGTTGTCAGGACTGGTGCTGATTGTGGAGGCGCTGAATTTGTGCAGCGTTGTATTTCGAACATGGCACAGCTACCCACAGGGGTTTTTCACTGGGACTACTTTTGTGGTAAGAAGCGCAACAGGCTCACTTGAGCAACACAGACTACGGAGTCCAGGAGGCCTTGGGAAGAGGCCACGCCCACTAGGGACGGACACTGTTTTAAATGAGGTCATGACTGTTGGGCACCAACCATCCATTTGCAAGCCTTTGAAGAAGTGCCACGCACAAAACGCGTCACGCTTTTGCTGTTTTATTTGTGCTGTGAGGTGTTTCTATCTTTGCTGGGGCAGCTTCCATTAAATTTTACAAGCGGAACCAACCAGTGTGCAGGCTCCTCTGTGAGGGTGACTCTTTTGTGTGGATGAATTACGGCTAACCCAGCCGTGGAGGAGCCCCGCCGCCTAGCGCGGACATGTGGCGACGCCAACCGGCGTGCGCCGTTGTCAGGACTGGTGCTGATTGTGGAGGCGCTAAATTTGTGCAGCATTGTATTTCGAACATGGCACAGCTACCCACAGGGGTTTTTCACTGGGACTACTTTTGTGGTAAGAAGCGCAACAGGCTCACTTGAGCAATACAGACTACGGAGTCCAGGAGGCCTTGGGAAGAGGCCATGCCCAATAGGGACGGACACTGTTTTAAATGAGGTCATGACTGTTGGGCACCGACCATCCATTTGCAAGCCTTTGAAGAAGTGCCACGCATGAAACGCGTCAGGCTTTTCCTGTTTTATTTGTGCTGTGAGGTGTTTCTATCTTCGCTGGGGCAGCTTCCATTAAATTTTACAAGCGGAACCAACCAGTGTGCAGGCTCCTCTGTGAGGGTGACTCTTTTGTGTGGATATATATATATATATATATATATATATAACTCCATTCCGTTGCCACCTGGATTACTCCAAACATGGACACGGACCCAACAATAAGTGCTTAAAGTTGTTTTATTGCTCCGTCGCCATAACGCGTTTCGGCTCGTCCGAGCCTTGATCACATGACACACATATATATACATTTAATGTATTATGTTTTATTTTTACAGTTCCACAAATTGGAAACTACAGGTGTTGTGACCCTGAAGAAGGGACTTTACCCAGGAACATGCATGTTAGCAAGTGATTGTGGTAGGGAATATTGACAGCAAAATATTGAAGAGGTAAGTGCATGGAGGGAGGCTTGAATTTAATATTCTTAACTCCACATCTATGTAGAATGATGTATATATCACCAAGGTATGTATGTGTGGAGTTCGATATAGAAAATCTATACAAACTTACCTTTTTGTATTTTGTCACTTCGTTTTCTGGTGATGATGTTTCCCTTTGATATTCCATCTTCTATATTCATGACACACACCAAGGGCAGTCGATTTCTTTTTTATATTAATGAATTAAATAAAGGAAGAAAGGTTTGAAATGTGCTTTCATGCCCATACTTGTCATATATAGTTCTTTAATTTTATATTCACCATGCAGCATCTGCCTTTTGAGTGCACAACCAACCTTTCATCCTTGGAATACATGCAACACTCATGGGTTTAGAGTGTTATATGATTGTGGAAAGGTAACTTCATGTCCTTAGTGCAGTTCCTGATAGAGCCTCTCCTTCTAATGACTACCATCTCAGTGATGGATACCCAGTTTGCCGTGCCACAGAATTCTCATAACAAGTGAGGAGCATCTGGTTTCCAAGATCTCTCATCAGCCTAAACCCTTCTAATCTACAAGGTATTCCAATTGCCTTATAGCAAATCTTGCCTCTAGAATCTTATGTACTTCATATAGTTTTTTAGTATTCACATGAATTGGCACAAAATCTGGAGCAATATGTGATTGTTGCAGAACAGGTTATCAACAGGGATAAATGGGACACAGAATGAATGTTCATAGACACTTGCAAATTTAGCGGTGCAGTTGTTTGACCGCCAATCTATTCCTTGGTGAAGGGACAAGATATTTTGGTAGAAGCTTAGAGGACTTTTTCACATGTGGGTTCTTAGTGAGTAACCAAGCTTTTTCACCCATCTTACATTTATGTGCATGGGTTCCTTTGTGATCTGTATGTAACTTCTGTCTAGCTTTGGCATTTTCTGAAATTTTCTGTGCTGATAGTTGAACTCTCACTTAATTGTTCACGTGCCATAGGGAATGATATAGACAAAGACAGTTTTTGTGGGAATATTTTGGGATGATGGCCATGGATACAGAGAAATGGTGACATCCGAATAGTTGAACGCTCTGCATTGTTATGCATTAATTCTGCTAACCACAATGCCTTACTCCAGCCCTCTTGTCCCTCTTGCAGTTGCAAAACATGTTCAATATTGTTCAATGTTCAATATTGTTCAACGCATTGGGTCTATCTCCCAGTCTATCTGTCTATCTCTGAGTAATAACCAGTAGACAGATGGACTTATATATCTAATTAATTACATAAAGCAGATCAAAACAAGCCCAAATAGCACCTGGTTGAACATATTGTTTCATATTTGCAAATAAGGTTGGGCACCAAAAATATTAAACAATCAATAAGTTTATTTTGTATACAAATACATAAAACTTAAATACAAAGTAAAACAAATAGTAATAATAAGATAAGCAGTACAAAGTACATAACACAAAATGTAGCTGTGTACAATACATAAAAGTTCAATATATATATAAATAAGATCCACTTAAAATACTGCTAGTCATGCTCAACCAGTAAGTACTTTGTCTACCTTTCCAAACCAGTAGCAAATAGTAGGAAACAGTGAAAACTATCATTCTGGTGAAGGTACGGCATGGAACTTTTTGATTGCAAAAACTCATATTCTTTATCATTCGCCATCTGTATGGACCCGAAAGACCAATACAGAAGGCAAAAGAATAAAAAATGAGACTCTTCCACAAAGGAGGAAAATGGGCAGCATTTGGTCTGGTGTCCGGTGACTATTTAAAGTTAAATGCAGCTAGAGGTAAATAACTAATCTGAAATATATTTACAATGTCTTGGCCTTAAGGGTTGGATCTCATCAAAATGCATTTTAAATGTAGGATTACATTTGATAATCAATAAAGTTTCAATTGTGCTACCTGATCAGGCAATCTTATGCATTTCAATTGAAATAAAAATCATGTACTGTTGCTTTACTAAAGTTTTGATCGAATTGTCAATTATCTCTGGTTGTGTCCATAAATGGGGCAAGCCCAAACATTCCATTATAGTTTTAATATTAACAAACCAGGAGACTTTGCATGCACAAGGAATATCCAATAATTCATGTATGGCTATTTTAAGAGTATCTAATGTGTGTTTGCTCCATAGATGAATTCACTAGAGGATTGGCCTTAACCTGGAAACAAGTTCAATTCCTTGGATCCCTAGGTCCAGTAAGAGAGGAATAGATTGAGTACCATATTGTAAACGTAACAATGTTTTAATAAATATAGCCTCCCTATATTTCCAGTCCAGTCCAATATTTCTTTATTTCGGTTATTCACCATAAAAGAACAAACACAGATATATATAAACAGGTTAAAAATAATAAAAAAAGGTAAAAAAGAGATAAAAACAATTCATCTGAGGTAGTACTTTTTGAGTTAAAAAGATGGTAAGAAAGTCAGTCACAATCGGGTCCTTGGTTTTGCATCTTGAGCAAGTTTCTCCTGACCCACCACATGGAGTTCAAAAACCGTGAAACCGCAAAGACTATATGGGAATCTGTGTTATATTTTAAAATTCTAAATGCTTCCATGCAGTGGGTTGTGCCCAGGTTTTTACATAACTGGACCAACCATCTTTGTCTTATTAAATGATATCCGGGGCAAAAAAAGAACACATGAAGTTCAGACTCAACACACATGTTACAGGCTGGACACCCACTTGGATTACCACCCAACCATTTGCACGTAAAAGCACGCAGGGGGAGACAGCCATGGCAAGACTGTACATATAGTTTCCTGCCTGATGCCGGGCGGATTACGTCAAGACATGCCTCCAACCTGCAAGTGTCTTTTACTTCCAGGAAGAGTGAAGTAAGGGAGCCGTGAGCGGGTTCTGCATGGAGTTTTGCAGATAATCTACCCCAATAGCTGGTGCTTAATAATTTACGTGATGTTCTCATGCAAGCTGTGTCAGGGTTATCCCATAGTTCTTTTAGGCCTATTTCATAAAGGCCCTCCCTGATAAATAGAAGCCATGGCAACTTTCCTGAGCCGGGGAATCTCAGGATATCCAGTAGCTCTGATCTATACTCTGACAGTTCCGGTGTTGCCCAAAGGCGCCGCCAAAAGAGTAATGGCCTGCAGCCAATTTCCTCAGCAATATATCTCACCCCTAGGTCCATACGCAGTGGAACCAAAGGGAGCTTATCGGTAATCCGAATAATTGTCTAAGGAAGTTGTTCTCAGTAATGACCAGAGGCCTATGGTTAGAGTGCCCCCAAAGTTCAACCCCATATAGGGCAGCACTCCTCGCCTGGCTTTTATATATCTCCATGACCGGACTCACTGGTTTGTGGAAGGTTTTTCTGAAGAACTTAGCCAAGCCGCCTGTAGTTTGTGTCAGTTTGAGATTAGACTTATTAATTTGAGCCCCCCAGGTCATATTTTCAGTAAGAGTTAGACCCAAGTAATCGAATACAGTGACCTGCTCCAGAGGGATACCGTTCATGTGCGGGTTAGGGCGTGCAGATTTACTAGGGTTGAAGATCATAAATTTTGTTTTGTTAATATTGATCTCTAATCCCCTGGTCCTACAAAACTCACAAAACCCATCTAAGATTCTTTGGATACCCATTGGAGACTTAGAGAGGAGGAGAGTATCGTCTGCAAACATCATGGCAGGAATTTGCTTTTGCGCGATTTTAGGAGCGTCTGTGTCCTTGAAGACTCTCAGCGCATCAATCAAACCATTGATGTGTATGCAGAACAAGGTGGGGGCAAGCACACATCCCTGCCTGACTCCCCTATTTACAGGGATGGGCTGTGTTAGTTCCCCATTTTTCCCGTATCTGATTTGGGCATAATTTCCAATATGTAGCTTTCTCAGTATATTTAAAAGGTAAGGGGGAATTCCCAGCTCGCTTAAGACCCTCCATAAAGCATCTCTGGGTACCAAGTCAAAAGCACTCTTCAGGTCAACAAAGACCAGATACAGGCTACCCCCTTCTAAATGGACTGTTTTCCAATAGAGAAGCTGGAGCCTGAAGATCTGGTCTATTGTTGATGTTTTCTCCCTAAAACCAGCCTGCAAGGGGGTCAGGATCTTTTGTTCTTCAAGCCAGGTTTGCAGCTGATCTAAAAGGATCCTGGCAAAGATTTTCTGTGAGACGTCGATCAAGCTGATCGGTCTATAATTTGCCGGTGACAAAGAAGATCCCTTCTTATATACCGGGTTGATCTCAGCACCTAACCAAGTTGCGGGAAGAGCCATTCCCTGCAAGATGGCGTTGAAGATCACCCAAAAGTAAGGGCCCCAGATCTTAGGTTCAGCCCGATAGAGATCCCCTGGGATCTTATCCAAGCCGGCAGCCGTGCCAGGTACTAATTTATTTAGGGCTTTACAGACTTCTGTCAGGGATATCTCAGGAGTGGCTGTCTCAGGCCCCAAGGGAGTCGGGGTTGCTAGGGTCTGACTTCTCTCTGCGTCATCTTGTGAGGCATAGAGGGCTAAAAAAATGCTCTCTCCAACAGTCAGCCGCAATATTTGGCTCGAGTGCCGCTTGGCCTTTGTTACTACCAGTGGTTACAATGCTCCAGAATGATTTCATGTCTTTAGATTCCAGAGCCGATTTCAGACTGTCCCACTGATCTGTTTCCCATGAGGATTTAGCAGCTGCAATGGTGGATTTATAGTAATATCGAGCTGCTTGCACTTTGTTTTTATGGCCTCTATTAATGCCTTTTGGCCGCCCGGCAATCCTCATTAAACCAAGATTGCCTTGGCGTCCTTCCCCGGCCCCTAGTACACGTTGTCCAAAACGTCCCTATATTTCAACTTGTCCAATGTTTTGATACCCATATAGAGCAGAGCCATATAGCACCACAGATTGACCCTGTGCCTTATACAAGTCATTTACTGGAGAAATACTTAAAGAGCTCATTCTCCTGGCAAATAAAATGGAAGCACACACCCGATGGTCAAGTACCAGATTACTGTTGTCTACTTGTTTCACCCAGGAACAGTCTAGCACAACTCTGACCCCTTGATAATTACTTTCAATGGCCCTCTAGAGCTTCTCTGAGTTTAAAGCTAACGGAGGTCTAAAATATCTATGGGCATTAAAAAACATGAACTTAGTGTACATTGGGTTAATAAAAGACCATGTTCTCCACAAAGCTGTGAGAATTTATCAACAGATTCTGTAATCTCCTTGCAGACTTAGATATTAGTAGTGTATCATCAGTAAAGTGTTTATTTTGATATCTCCCAATCTAGGAACATCATTCAAACAGCTGTTTGGAGCACTGATTATCCTTTTTATGTATAAAATGAATAATGTCTGGGCCAGTATACAACCTTGACGTACATCCTGGAATCCTACTATAGGGTGCATTAATTCTCTGTTGGGTCCACATTTTACTCTGGAAAAGTTTCCACAGTGTAGTCAAATGATCAGGTCAGTAACGGGGCTGGTAGGCCTATATCAAGTAAAACTTCCCTTACAATATTACAGCGTACTGTGTCAAAAGTAGATTTATAATCTACAAATGTTACATTGATGGCAGACTTTTCCAGATTTTTATATTTCAACAGTGAGAAGTTACTTTGTGATTAATGTTACTGACATTTTGTCAGAAACCAGCTTGAAAGGCAAAGAAATCAATGCACCATGATTTATATTTTTCAAAAATAATTTTACAATAAATCTTTTAGAAAATATCTATGGAACTAATAAGATGATAATTTTGTGGTTCTAAGCAAGACCCCTTCTTGTAAGTAGGTATATACCCTGAGCCACGACTCAGGTGTGGTGGGCCATTTTACTATGCCATTTGAAATAGCCAAGATATATGGTCCCCAAATATCTGAATCATGTTTATACAAATCTCCCTGGATTTTATCTAGGGTAGGGGCTTTGCCACTTTTTAAATTGCTCAAAACAGTGTTGACATCATGAACGCTGAATGAAATACCATCGTCACTTTGAATGAGGCAGCTAGAAAAAGAAGGTACTTTCCCTAATCAGTCACCCTATGGAGTGTTGAAAAGTGGTCAAAACATGCTTCTGGCATGACATGTAATTCCGGCTTAATAGAATGAGAAATAGAGTCATGTGATACAATATGCCAGAATATTCCAGAATGCGGAGCCTTCAATGCAGTAAGCAATGCTGACCATTGATCCTGCAGGCACGGATCTTTTTTTTCCTTTGTTATCTTTTTATATTGTCTATGTGCATTGGCTATTTCTTTTATATATTTTGACCTGATGGCTATTAGAAGTTTATCTTTCATTGTCATACAGTTCTTGTCAAGCCAAGGGTGTTTACGAGGCTTGCATCTCATTTTCTTTATGCATATTTAAAAAAAATACTTAGCCATTACAATGCACACTGAACCTTGAATGTCTAATAGCCTGGCATTTCCTTCTTTGCTATCCAAGATGTCTTTCAAAAGTGGTACAAATTCATTATCTGAGCTGGTAATCACAAGATAAGCCTATTTGTGATCCAACTGAATTGGCCAAAGGTTTTCTGAAACCATAACCCTTAACAGTGAGTATCAGGGACTCACTGTCACTCTCTTGCATCTCCAAAATCACCAACACTATAATATGACACCAATCAGATACATAGACCAATATATAGTCTATACAAGACACCCAAGGGCCCTTATTAAATATTGGTTTACTTGGGCCGTCAGATATGTTTCTCCCGTTACATGCATGCAGTCCATGTGGTATTGCTAAGGTGGCCATTTGTAAGGCCATTACTTTAGGTTGCATTACCTTGGTATTATTTAGCTGGGATATACTCCATACTTCATCTTCCTGGATTAATACCAGCATATCAATAGGTTTTTAGCTCACATTAAATTCACCAACCACTATAGTCATAATTTTGGGTCTTTTGATGCTAGTAGAGAATCAAGTTTTGTCAAGGTTAATGTCTCTCTGGCACTGTTATCTCCTCAATTATATACACTGAATAGTAGTAGTTAGTCACCAATAGGGAATCTACTAACCAAATACTGGAGGCAGGACAATTAGTATACACTTCTTCAATTTCACATCTTAATATTACTTTTATCCATATGGCAAGACCACCAGATAGACATCCTAGTTTGGAGCAATGTGCTTCAATGCTATAATTCACAAAACCATCTCTAAGTAAAGGTGAAACAGAGCAAGTAAGCCTTTTTATGTTTATCAAACAATTAAGGTCATTGCACTGTGCAGGCAATATTCCAAGACACTATCTTTAGATATAGTATACTATTAGCTATGTGTGTAACATCTAACACAGTGGTAATGGCTATGCTAATGGCTATGCTTGCAGTATGTTCATATGGGGAGTCAGTCATTAGCAGTCAGGTAGTTGTTACAATCAGCCGTTAGTAAACAACATGTGCTATATTTAGATCATTTTTCAGTACAATACCATTATAAATTGGAAAGGGTTGTGCTACAGATGGCTCCTGCTTTTATGATGGTAAAGTAGATCTCAGTTGGACTTTAGTATTATTGGGTGCTTTAATTCGATTTTTCAAAATATTTTGTGACTGGCCTTTGAGAAAAAGTATAAAATGACAACCTTGAAGGCTGGTTTTAAATTAAGTTGGAGCAACAGCAGCCCGGATACATGCATGCACTCAGAAAGCACTAGCGCTCCCCAGACCCATGGTGGAATGCAGTACAAGGTATAAGGTCCTGTCTAGTTCTGATGTCTTCTTCAGGCCTAATCACATGTCTTTCTGGGGCAGAGGTGGGGAGTTCCAACCCCAGCAGAAAAGGTTATTTTGGTTAGGGCTGGGGGTTATCCACGTCTGGCAGTTCAATATTTAAGTTTGAAGGGGGCTGTGGCAATTCATATGTTTTTGGGTCTCACATGAGTCAGCATGAGCTCCAAGTAGCTGTCCGTTATTGTTCATGACAGTACATTAGATGGGGTAGCCAGTCTTTTGCTGCAAAGTAAACACAACAAGATAATAGACAGAGTGCTGAAACTTTTCAAACACTCACCCCAGTCAAGAGATCTGGGTTAAATCCATCGTTCTTTTACTCACCATGCCACCCCAGTTTGGATCCAGCCCTAATCGAATCAGCATTGACCCTGCTCCCCATGTGGGTAGTCCAGCCCGAACTGCCAGGCCAGGTCCTCCCTGGACCAGAAACAAGTATGGTGGGACTGGTTTCTGGGTATCACCCCTCATCAGCCAGGCTAGCTTGAATCCAGTGGCACAGAAAGCAAGGGGCCAACGTCTGGGCATTTCCTCGGCCACTTATGGTGAACATAGCAAACACAACAAGTCTTTGCTGCAAGGCAAAGGTCTCTCCACCACCACACAACCACTTGCTGTCTAGCCAAAAGTAGTGCTATAGCAACACACTATGATTCGAAGCCAGGATCTCTTTGGCATATGCTAGAAGTGTTACCAGTGGTGTTATGGGTATGGTGCGGCTGGTCATGTCAGTTATGATTTTCAGCACTTCAAGCCAGTAGGTCGCTCTCTTTGGGCATAGCCACACTAGGTGAAGTTAGATGAAGGAATCACAAAAAACCGAGATCTCGGTTACAAGAACCTAGCCAAATTCTACAAAAGGTTTTTCGCTCTATGAGAGTCAGAAAACAGTAAGAAAGGAAAAATGTCCTTACCTGAGTCCCTCACTCACCAGGGTTTCCCCATGGTGACATGCTTCATCATTGGGTCCATCCCACCCACTGAGGGTTGAGGCGTGCTACGACTTCGACACTACGTGGAGCACTAGTGTGGGTGACTATGTGTGGTGCAGTGATAGAGGTGGAGTGGGTGAGATTAAAGTATCTACTAGTGGGCAAAAAAGAATGTACTCAGGCTCCTAGCCGATATATTAAAAATGGGGTTGATCTCTAGGGTACCTGTCTTTAATGAGTCAGGGTCCCTAGTGGACGCCAACTAGTTTCGAGCTTCCAGTGCTCTTCTTCAGGACAAACAGGGTCCAGCCCTGTTTGTACCACTCAGGTGACCTAAGAATAGGAAAAAGTGATGCTGTGGAATTTAAGCAGGCTAAAGTTAATACATACGGTACACTGACCACGTAGTATCTGAAATAGAGAAAGGAGAAATGGCATTATCATGTACAACCTACTTCTTGCTGTGTAGGTGAATATTGGAACCGCCATGCTACTGATCATGTAGTATCCAAAACAGAAATGAGAAATAGCATTTATCATGTACAACCTACTTCATGCTATGTGGCAAGTCTTTTTTAAACCGCCATGCTACGCAATCACGCATCCATTCAGAAATTCACTCATCCATTGTTGGTGTGTATTGTTCAGAGCTCTCCTGTTTATAACCTTGTGCGGTTACGTGGGCTATGCACACCTCATAAATCGTGGCCTCGCTAATGCCCAGTTTTAGTTAAAAACGAAAAATCTCCACGTGACATTACCCTTTAAAAGCCCGACCTTATTAAATTAATTGTTTGTTTAATTATAAGTAATCTCGGTCAAGCAGGCAGTTTTTGGTGATTGCCTTGTTACTTCATGATGTGCGCCAGATAATAGAATCGCACTCAGACTCATACAGACAGACGGTATGACATAGAAAACTACATTAAGGAGAAAAACACATACTAATTATAAAGCAAGATTGTGCTTCATGGTCTCCCGAGGCTGGAGAGATCATCGGCACTGTGGGAGGAAGCAAAACAAAGCGACAATGAAAGCTCAGTAGCTGAAAAACAGAGCGGGTGCACTGTGAGTGTTTCCGCTGGCTGCCCAGTCCGGTTCTGAAAGTGGAATTGGCTTACTTGTGGATGATATCCGCTCCGGCGTGTTGCCTGCTTGCCTCGCTATCGCATATTAGCGAGTCTCTCCCGGGTGCAGGTATCTGAAAGTGTTTCCGCCTAGTCATAAGATAAAGACTAGAGCGGAAACTTTACAAAATGGCCGCCGCATTTGGCTCAATTTGGCGGCCCTTTTGGTGATAGTGGAAGGCTTGTTATGAGTGCCTATTGGGGAGGACCTAAAGTGATTAGAGGCAGACGATACAAACAAACACACAAGCAAGATATGCCTCACATTGATTTATGTGTGAGGCTTGTTTAGAGTGCCTATTGGGCAGTACCTAGAGTGATTAAAGGCAGACGATACAAACAAACACACAAACAAGGTATGCCTTACTTTTATATTATGCGAGGGGATGTTGTACTACCTCTCTCTAAAAAGTGTGTTTAGTCATGAGAGGCGAATAGTTGCATTTATAAGGTAAATGTTTTTCAGAGGTGTGGCATCGATGTGGCACAAAAGGAGATTGTATGTTTAAGTTACAAGGGCAGGTTTCTCGTGATTTTATCTTGAGAACTGTCCCCACGGTATATGTCATTCAAACCTGACTATCTGTACGTAATTTGAAAACCCAGCGTTGTTCGCTCTCAAGTAGTCGCTGCTCGAGGTTGTCATTGCATTTGACATGTTCTAGGACCAACTATCTCACGAGCAGCGACTGCTTGAGAGAGAACAACGCTGGGTTTTCAAATTACGTACAGATAGTCAAGGTTTGAGTGACAATATACCGTGGGGACAGTTCTCAAGATAAAATCACAGAGAAACCTGCCCTTTTGTAACTTAAATATACAATCTCCTTTGTGCCACATCGATTGGCCACCCTCTGAAAAACATTTACCTTATAAATGCAACTATTCGCCTCATGACTAAACACACTTTTTAGAGAGAGATAGTACAACATCCCCTCGCATAATATAAAAGTAAGGCATACCTTGTTTGTGTGTTTGTTTGTATCGTCTGCCTTTAATCACTCTAGGTACTGCCCAATAGGCACTCTAAACAAGCCTCACGCATAAATCAATGTGAGGCATATCTTGTTTGTGTGTTTGTTTGTATCGTCTGCCTCTAATCACTTTAGGTCCTCCCCAATAGGCACTCATAACAAGCCTTCCACTATCACCAAAAGGGCCGCCAAATTGAGCCAAATGCGGCGGCCATTTTGTAAAAGTTTCCGCTCTAGTCTTTATCTTATGACTAGGCGGAAACACTTCCTTCAAATACCTGCACCCGGGAGAGACTCGCTAATATGCGGTAGCGAGGGCAAGCAGGCAACACGCCGGAGCGGATATCATCCACAAGTAAGCCAACCCTTTCAGAACCGGACCGGGCAGCCAGCGGAAACACTCACAGTGCACCCGCTCTGCTTTTCAGCTACAAGCTTTCATTATCGCTTGTTTTGCTTCCTCCCACAGTGCCGATGATCTCTCCAGCCCTCAGAGACCATGAAGCACAATCTTGCTTTATAATTAGTATGTGTTTTTCTCCTTAATGTAGTTTTCTATGTCGTACCGTCTGTCTGTATGAGTCTGAGTGCGATTCTATTATCTGAGCGACATCATGAAGTAACAAGGCAATCACCAAAAACTGCCTGGCTTGACCGAGATTACTTATAATTAAACAAACAATTAATTTAATAAGGTCGGGCTTTTAAAGGGTAATGTCACGTGGAGATTTTTCGTTTTTAACTAAAACTGGGCATTAACGAGGCCACGATTTATGAGGTGTGCATAGCCCACGTAACCGCACAAGGTTATAAACGGGAGAGCTCTGAACAATACACACCAACAATGGATGAGTGAATTTCTGAATGGATGCGTGATTGCGTAGCATGGCGGTTTTATTAAAAACAACTTACCTACATAGCATGAAGTAGGTTGTACATGATAAATGCTATTTCTCATTTCTGTTTTGGATACTACATGATCAGTAGCATGGCGGTTCCAATATTCACCTACACAGCAAGAAGTAGGTTGTACATGATAATGCCATTTCTCCTTTCTCTATTTCAGATACTACGTGGTCAGTGTACCGTTTGTATTAACTTTGCCTGCTTAAATTCCGCAGCATCACTTTTTCCTATTTTTAGGTCACCTTGAGTGGTACAAAACAGGGCTGGACCCTGTTTGTCCTGGAAGAAGAGCACTGGGAAGCTCGAAACTAGTTGACGTCCACTAGGGACCCCTGACTCATTAAAGACAGGTACCCTAGAGACCAACCCCGTTTTTAATATATCGGCTAGGAGCCTGAATAAATTCTTTTTTTGCCCACTAGCTAGATACTTTTAATCTCACCCACTCCACCTCTATCACTGCACCACACATAGTCACCCACAATTAGTGCTCCTACGTAGTGTCGCAAGTCGTAGCACGCCTCAACCCGCAGCGGGTTGGGATGGCCCTAATGATGAAGCATGTCACCATGGGGAAACCTCGTGAGTGAGGACTCAAGAAAGGACATTTTTCCTTTCTTACTGTTTTTCTGACTCTCATAGAGCGAAACACCTTCTTGTAGAATTTAGCTAGGTTCTGTAACCGAGATCTCTGTTTTTTGTGATTTCTTGATAGTTTTGGAGGGTGGACCTAGCGTATCCCTCTTTCTCCCCCCTTTTTCTGATTTTGTTAGATGAAGGAAGTCAGTGCTTAGAGTGTGTTAAAAATAAAACATAGGAAAGCCCTAGTTCAAATAGTGTTCACTACAAAATAACAGGCAGTCAAGCAAAATACAAAAAACGGTTGTCATTTCAACTGACCAGGGCTCTAGCTAGAAAATTATCAGTTCGAGCAGTGTGCTCAAGCATGTACATTTTGGTCTAGTGGTTTATATATTTTCTCCTAATAAACATTTAGTGTAGTAAGATCACAAATCAGCAATTAGTTTGGTTCAGAAGAAATATATCAAGAGTGCAGGTGTCTAGAACCTTTCCTCGAAGTAAGCGCAGATTGGCCTGGAAGAGAAGATAGCATTCATATCCACTCACTTTACTTTACACTCACTAAAATGTGCAATCTACCACATGCACCATTATGATTCCCGACTCTACTCTGGCCTTGCAGATCTATCAGCAAATGCAATACTGCGTAGAGTTTTAAGACAGAAGGGAACAATACTTCTAGTGGTCACATACTGAATACATTCATAAATATATATTTATGGTTACTCACCTTTTGCCTTCATGATTATTTTTAGTACAACATAACATAATTGAGTATGTTTTCAAAGCCCCCATTTCTCTGGAATGAAATATTTCAGTCTACAGGAGCTCAATATATATACAGTCTCACTATTTCTTTATTAATTACATCATAATAACTTCCCTGATCATCCTGATAGATTGCAAGAGTATACGTGTTGGCAGTGCCTTTGTTTTTTTGCATGAGCGTGGGATGATGCACAATACTAACTTAAAGCAATGTAAAGGAAAATTACAATCAAAACAATACTAACAATTCATTCAAACACCTTCATCCCCCAATTGATGAACACATTCCGCCCAGCTACACCAAGATGCAGTTCAGACTCAAGTCGGGGCCTGATTGCATCGCATGCAACTTCTTTACACCCTTTAATGTGATCCATTTGCTTATGTAGCTTAGTGAGGTATTGGGGAGGTGGGTGCAACACTCGGTCCCTACAGCGTCCCTTAGCTGTAAGAAGGTACTCTAGAGTCATCCTATTCTGAACTAACATTTTGTTACTTGCATCCAGCTTCTCTGTTATTAACTCCAAGACTATTACAATAGAGTTCACTATCTATTCTAAGACTTAGGGGCGGCTCCTCCATTAGGGCGGAGGAGCGTCGCCCCACTGCTTTCTCGCAGTGCGAGAAGCAAAAACATAAAATGGTAAAACTACCATTTTATGTTTCTGCTTCTCGCACTGCGAGAAAGCAGAAGAGTATGCCTGGTTGGGGCGGGCGGGTTGGGGAGGAGTGGCTTGCCCAATGTTGCGGGCCCTGACTGTTTGGTCGGCCCCCTGGGGGCGACCAAAACAGTCATGCGCACTCTTCCTTTCTCCATGTAGCCTGCATGCAGCCTACATGAAGAAAATGGTCTCCCCATAGGCGCCCGGCTGGGCGTTGTCCCCACCAATCACAATGCTGCCATTGCAACGTTGTGATTGGCTGAGGGCAGGGAGGCTGCCTGCTTCCTGCTCAGCAGGAGAGCAGGAAAACGGGACCCGGCTAGGAGCCGCAACGTCGCGGGACCCAGGAAGGCTACTCCACTGAGAAGAGGGGTGATTCCAACACATTCCATCAGTCTATATCCAAGTAAATAAAGATGCAGGCAAGTTTCATTAAAACTGTTCTGTACCCTGATCAAAACAATACTGCCACACAAACAGGCAAATGCTACATACCCAGCCAGAAGAAGAGTTAATTGTCCACCTGTATTTTTCCAATAAAAACACGTAGGAATTGCCCTTGTAGGCAGTTTGTACCTGTGGCCATTATGTACCAGGGCAGTTTTGGCACAGGGAATAACTCCCCACTCTGCCAACAGAATGTATCCTATCACCAACCATATACTCAAAGTGGCAGCGAAAGCAGAAGGCTAGAGGCACAGCAGAATCCAGTATCCAGGGACGGAAGGCTTCTTTCCGGGGCTGAACACAGTACTGATGAGAGGCTGTCGGGGGCACCATCTGAGACAAGGAAGCAGGCATTTAGTTGGGGCCAAATGCTTAGCCTACCAGTGAATGATGAAATAGTAGCAGACAGGTTATCAGCAGGCGCTTTGGAAATCACGCTAGGCGTAGGCTCAATTGTAGGAAAACCGTTGCCCCTAAGAGGACCAACTTACTTGCAGTGGAAAGAATTGATCCCATCACCAAGCCTTGATATTTATTAGCAGTGTTCGTGATGAGCAAGATTTGGGATGGACCTTGCCAGTGGGACTGTAAGGCTATCTTACTCCAAAGCACTCACACATACACCTGATCATGGATGGATGGAGTGGCAGGCCTCCTTCGGGCACTCATGTAAGGTATCCAGCACCTGAGAAGGGAAACTGTAAAGACATTATGTGAGGTGTATGCAATACTACAACACCAAATCATCATTCAACTACAGTTTTAGCTTTGCTGGTGAAACAGGAGATTTGGAGGAGAACATCTTGAGTTGGCCCGTGACTGTCTCATACAGGCTCAACTTAGGTTTCTGTGGGGGGATCGCTCTTAAGGACGCTAGGGCTATGGGTAAGGTGCCTGGCCATTGAGTTTCTTGGAAATCTTAGCACTCTTATTCTTTAGGATCCTGTTTACTCATTTCTACCTTGCCCGCTGACTCAGGGTGATTAACACAATGGAGGTGTTGATCTATTTATAGTGACTTGAGGACTACCTGTACTACAGGGGACACAAAGTGTGTCCATTGGTCACTGCTGATCCAGCTTAGTATTCCAAACCTAGGGATAAAGTCCTTAAGCACCCACTCAGAAAATATGCGAACCACAGCCAACACATAAGAGAAATCTGCACATCTAGGTAATTGTATAAAATCTACATGGCTGTGCACAAAGGGGCCCTAAGGGGGCGGGGGAGGAGTAGGGGTGGCTTCATCCCTTTCCCAGCATTAAATGACATATAGGTGGCACAGTACTGTCAAAGAAGGGTGCATACCAATTGACTGCTGCAGCACAAATCATGCCAGCCCTATCAACATGTGCTGTCCAGGATACAACCTGGGGAGGTTGGGGAGTACACATTTTGATGTGACCCTACAGTCAGAGCAGTCTCTCCACACCACATCAGGGTCTCTTTTACATTGTTGCTTCAACCAGGTTTGTTTTTTGCTTTCCGGGGCTTGCTCCTGTGATTGAGACAAGTTTTTTAACATGAGTACAGGAAATAAATCAGTTTTAACTACACACAGGTAACAACAGCAGTTTTAGACAGTGCAGTGTTTTTTGCAGCTTTATCAGCTGCAGCATTTCCTTTAGAAACATTGTCATGAGGGTGCTGATGCACTGCACACTTTACTACCACTATATTTTCTGGAAAGTGCAAAGCATTTAAAAGATTTTGAAAATACTGCCAATTTTTGAAGGGGTCCCCTGCTAACGCCAGTAAGCCCCTTTGCATCCAAAGAAGCCAAAAGTTGTGCACCACCCCAAATGCATATTGTGAGTTTGTGTATACAGGAACATTCTTCCCATTGGCTTGAATATACACTCTTGTGATCATGATGAGCTCTACAACATGGGCTAATTTGACTGTTTGGAATCACCAGATAGACCCCAGGTCTGATATAAGAAAGAGTGCTGTAGTGTCTGTAGGAAAGTAGGATCTGCTTCTTATGGTTACCCCCACTTTTTGCTTGATGTTGCACTGTTTTTGACTAGTCTGACTGGGATCCTGCTAAACAGGACCCCAGTCTATCTGCTTTCTCCTCTAAATTGTCACACATGTACTTTGGTACACTCCAGATTGGATACTGGTGTACCCTTATAAGTCCCTAGTATATGGTACCCATGTACCCAGGGCATAGGTATCACAGAGGCCTCCCATGGGCTGAAGCATGTATTATGCCACCCATGAGAGGCCATGCAAAACAGGTCTGCTACAGCAGCCTGTGTAAGATGGTGCTTGCACCACTTACTTTAGATATAGGTTCACTATATCTATAGGTCACTACACTTAAAACGTATGTCACCCCTATAGCAGGCCTTATCAATCCTGAAGGCAGGGTGCTGGGTTTTTAGAGAGAGGGTGCTCCTGCATGAGCAGAGCCTCTCTGCAGCCTTCAGAGACCATTCTCCCGGGTTGTCTGTGACTCAGCCGGACATATAGGTAGAGGTGCATTACAACCTCGCGGTAAATGCTATCTCGAAAATGGCTGCATAGAAACATATCGTGTTTGGTATCAAACACCTTGGAATCATACCTCCACACCGGTAACCAGTGTGGGAGGTATGATTCCACCCTTCTGAAGCAAGCTTTGTGGGGTCACTGGTCTATCCGGTGCCAGCCTTCTCGACCCGGTCAGCACAGAATGGATGCTGCCGACCAGAGACACACTTCTGTCCTCCTGCTGCTGAGCCAAGCTCGAGCAGGGGAAGGCAGCACAATAGGCATCCTGTCACAGGGAGGTGTAACCACCTCCCACACAGGATTTGGTGTATTGGGGCTGGGTGGGTGCACTCTGAGAGTGCCTGAAAGTCTGCACCCGGGGCACATTTGGTGTCCCTGTGCATAGTCCAGCTCAAACCAGTTCTGGGAGCCATTGGCTTCTGCTCTGGCGCAAAACTGGACAAAGGACATGGGTGTAACCACCCCTCTGTCCTGACCCTCCCCTAGGAGGGTCCCCCAAATCTGTCCAACCCTCTCCCGTGGGTACATAAGGGCTTAACTGGCTGTAAGACTTTAGATTTTACGTGGACAAGATTCTACAAGAAACCACTAACCTTCGACCGTCTGGACACTCTGGACTTCGCTGGACTTCGACTAGGCCCGACTTCATCTCCCTCTCCGTCCAAAGCTTTGTCTGTGCCCTTGCTCCATACATGCTCAGTGTAGGACCTGTGGTGCACTAAAGACAACTGAAGAATCTCCCTTGGAGTGAAGGAGTCACTCCCCTGCTCTAGCAGGCACCGTAACGCAACTGACTGATCTGCTGCTCCTAAGATCCTGCAGACTCCAAAGATGTCAGCAACACAGGAGGTGGGTTTTCAAGAGTCCCTGAGGTTGATCTGCCCGGCCAGTATCCCTCGTGGGGACTGCATAACCGGAACCCCTGTGCACCACGTCCATTTGCAATTGCATATGCTTGTTTGTGATTCCCGAGCTTGAGCATTGGACTCCGTGTAGTCTTGACCCTGAGCAGTATCTGCACTAAAGAACTCTGGCCTCCTTGCACCGAGTGCTCCGTGGGCTGGTACTTTGCAATCTTGCCTGAGGTCCCCTCACGACTCCTGGTCCTTCAGACTGTGGGTCTCTCTGAAGGTCCTCTTGATTTCTGTTGGGCTTTCCTGGTTGCTCTAGATGTGCCCTGACTCTCCATTGCTTGGTGAGTCCCCTGGACCTTGCTGGTCCACACTGTAACCTGTTTAACCTTCCTTTGTGGGTTGCTTTTGCCAAGGCTTGTTGGTGCCCCAGCCGGACACCGACCCCTCAGCACTCAACATCCTTCGAGGGACAACTCACCTCCGGCTCCTGGTCATCCTCAACATCTCCTGGTCCTCGTGGCAGCCGAGTCAAGCATCCCTTCTTCGCACCTGAAGCAACCGACATCGGTGGGCATTCGTCTACCGAGCCCCTGGTCACTCTGAAGTGACCCAGACTCTGTCCCCTCTGCCTTCAGGTTCCTTCCTTCCCAAATCCAGGCTTGGATTCCACCGGACCCTTTTCACCTTCACGGCAGCAGTACTTCTTCAAAGACCTCCATTGAGAACAACAGTTTCCGACGCCACTCCAGACCTATGCACCCGGCACCTCTGGGATAGGTAACTCAGGTACTACGGTATACACGGGTGGGGTGTCTCTTCAAACTCTTAAGTTCTAAAGGGTTCGCTCGAAGTCCTCCTAGAAGGGTCCTTAAGCTTTAAAAGTGTAACCGCGACTTCCCCATAGAATTGTACGGAGCCCGCGGTCGTGTTCACACACTACACCCGTCCTCCGTGGGGTCCCTATCTACTCACCTTGGGTGGTTCCTTGGGGTCCCAGCGATTCTACTTGCTCCAGACCTTGTCTTGATCTCAGTCGTGACTTTTATACCACTATTTTAGTATATGTTGTGGTCTCCCCCTGGAGCCCACTGTGTATTGTGCTACCTACAACTGTTCTATTGATCTTGTATTGTGTGCTTTGTGTTCTATCCTCGTGTAGAGGATAGTAGAGAGTGTTATATTAATAAATACATATTTTTATATAACTACTGTGTGGTTCTCCTTTCATTTGGTCAATATAAGAGGTGATATTCTGGTAAAACAAGCTGCTTTACATTCCTTCAAGATTAAGCCTGAAGGCTGCTCTCCACAGCTACCACTAGGATAGCTTTCTAAAGGTTATCTTTGACCTCATACATCATAAGGGTCGTTTGGACTGGTGCAAGGTGCCCACTTTAATTAGTGGACAGCATATACCAGGCCAACTTCTCACAGTGTCCCTTTTACGGGACGGTTTCCCTCACCCACTCGAAGGTGGCATGCTTCATCATAGGGCAACCCCCTCGCATTACGAACCTGGTTGTAATGCGAGCTACAACCCCCTCTCTAAGAGGGAGGAGCGCAGGGGTGTTTGGTGAGAAAAGAGGTATCCTAAAATCTATAGAAGAACAGGGTGTCCTGTGTAATGTCCTGTGACAGTTTAAATAACCCCCTGTCATAGTGTTTTTCTTGTAATCCTAACCTCTGGACACCCCATTAAAATTTGTTTTGGCGTTCCTCAGCTTTAGTTTTAGCTCACACACATTTATCTTTTTTGCTCCCTAAACCACACCCTGCTCTTCTTTAGGTTTGGGGATACCTCTTTTCTCACCAAACATCCCTGAGCTCCTCCCTCTCAGAGAGAGGGTTGTAGCCTGCATTACGACCAGGATCGTAATGTGAGGAGGTTGCCCTATGATGAAGCATGCCACCTTCGGGTGGGTGAGGGAAACTGTCCTGTAAAAGGGACACTCCAGCACTCTCTCAGATATATCAGACTCAGGGGTCTATCTGGTGTTTCCGTGTTGTGATAGAGGGGAGTCATCCTCTGCAGGTCTTAAACCTCCTCAGGCCCTTTTTTGTGTGTTTGACTAATTTGAATGTTGGCAGGTTACATCTCTCTACAACAAAACATGCAGTGCAAACAGCCTACTCTGCAACCAAAGAATCTTCTATACTCCTGAGACATGAGCCACCCACACAGTAAGTTAATTGGTAAAGGCACATTGGTTAGATAAATATGTGGCTTAGTAACCTGAGCAATGGTCAAAATACAATCATGTGGTTCTCCCTCCTCACTAGTAGGCATCAGAAAAGCAGGTTTCAGTGTAGAATAGCAAATCAGAGTAATATTAGAAGCTGATAACAACAAAATCTCACAATGCAACAACAGGAAGAAGACAAATGCTGTGAGGAGAAGCGTAACCACAGCATGGGGGACAGGAACTGTTAGTGGTGAACTTATTACAATATTTTTAGAAGCTTCAAAAAGGCTAGCAGCAGCAGCCTCAGAGCTCAAACAAGGTAGGAGCCCAGCCGCTGTGGGTTCCAGGGCAGAGGAATAATATACTATAGGTCTTTACTGACCTCCATGGTTTTGTATCAATACACCAAGTGTAAATCCAATAAGCCATGACAGAACAAAACAAGGTATCAAGTTTCTTGTAGTCAGGAAGCCCCAGGGCAGGTACCAAAACCAGAGCTTGTTTTATCTCTGAAAATGCATTTTCAGCTTCACTAGACCACTACAATTGTTCAGAAGTGTCTTTTCTTACAAAATCTTGCAAGAGTCTACTTATTTCAGTAGATCCTAAAATTCATTATCTTCAAAGCTTTGCCATTCCTAAAAAGCTGTATACTTGGAACACAGTAAGAGGAGGGGGCACCTTACGGATGGCTTCAACTCTTCCAGCGGACAAATGACAATCCCTTGCAGAGATCTTGTAACCAAGGTATTTGACTCAAAGAAGAACGAAACTGTAATTTTTCCTTAGACACTTTGAGCCCGATTCACAAAGGTAAAGTTAGACCAAAAGTCTAACTTAGACCAAAAGTCTAACTTTACTACTTTTCTGTAAAATTACTAGTAGCAAAGTTTGGTATTCACAAAGGTAAGTTACTACTAGTAATTTACTACTAGTTATCTTCATAGTAGAAACTTTACTACTAGTAACTTTACTACTATCATCCATCATTTTTTCTCTATATAGCTCTCATATCTTAGTTGAGCATGAACATGTCAAAGTTAAAGCAAGTGAGGGGAACTCCATAGTGTCTATTGTGTGAATATTACAGCACTGCCCAGTGCTGGCCAAGACCTCAAATTATTCACTTCAATAAACATGTGCCACATGGAAGGGGGTGGATCCAGGGGTTACACTTCCTTTTGTAGGGGGATCATTGTAATCATTTACTACAATGTTGCCATTTTCCTCATTGATCTCATGTGGGCTCTTGGTAGAGCCACCAGCAAAATATAACTTTGATTGCCTACCACTTTTTCAATTTTGTAATCTTAGTGCATATTTTTTGGTGTAGCACCTTTAGCGATATTCTTACACCTCTTAGTAATGTTACACATCTTCATATTTACAAGGCCTTTACTAATAGTAACATTAGAACCAGCTGATAACTGTTTGGGTGCTAGTAATGATTCAACATCATTTAATAGAGTAGTCTTTTTAGATGGTAGGTTATTAGAGTCAAGGTAAGTGGCAGATTTTTTACATTTAAATTACCTGCGAAATCACTTGCGCCACTTTTCATTTCTCCATTTCTCAAAGTTAAACATCAAGGAGTTTGGGATCCCAAATAAACTTACATAGTGCTGAGAATGGGATTATGCTCAGTAAATAGCCCAAATGTTTAGCATAAAGAGGAGGCAGATACTATACATTCATGAAAATTTATCAAGCCTGGAATGATAATAGAAAAGCTTATTTAGCAGTGCCCATTTGTCTTCATAAGGTTATGATTCCAAAAGTTGAAATTAATCACAGTTCGTAAAAGAATGAGGTCCAATGTTCTTAAGGAAATAACCAGAACCTTAAACACAAATGGGATATAAGAGGGGAGGTACAGCATAGCCTCTGACTAGCACTGACGGGATGGTTTTGGTCCTTGCATGGCAAATGCATGTCCTGCACAGCAGAAAGAGAGCAGGCTTTTTACAGTGTCACGGGTGTTGGGAGCACTCACTTTCGTTTTTTAGCCCTCAGAGAATCTGCTAAAATGTAGCTATCAGTGCGCACATCAGTGCATCACTAAGGCCAAGGAGAAACCTCATAGAGAAGCAAGAAGGGTATCCCCAGCAATGTTCCAGCTTCTAATAGGGCTGTGGTAGCAGTCCTTTGAGGATGCTGGAAGAGGGATTGAGGTGGGGCTTCCCCTTTTCAAACTTGGCCGTGCTGCTCTGCCTAACTCCTCATTGGGAACCAAGGCTTGCCAGTTCCATTGTCCAGCAGAAGATTCCTGCTCCCATAAAGCCTCTTAGTTGCCACCAAAGGAAGCATGGTAAGTGTGTTTTTGAATGATTGCGAGTGAATGAGATTGAGTGAGAGTGTGTGTGTGTTTAAGACTTACAATGAGAGTGAAAGTGAGTGAGAATCTGAGTTTGCGAGATTGTACGAATAAATGATAGTGAGTGTGAGAGTATGAATGAAGGAGTGTGATAGTAGGAGTGAGTGTTTGGAGACTGTAAGAGGGAAAGGAAGTGAGTCAGGGGTGTATCTATCATTGGTGCAGCAGGTGCAGTTGCACCAATGCCATAGTGAATGTGAAAGGGTGCTTGTAAATGAGAGTGACAATCAGGGAGTTTAAGTATGTTTGTGTGAGAGTAACAGTGAGTGAGCGAGAGTATGAGTGATAATGAGTAAGTGAGAGAATATGAGTTAGTGAGTGAGGGGGAAGAGAGTGAATCTGTGAGGGAGTGAGCACTAGTGAGAGTGAAAGTGGAAGTGAGTAAGAGTGTGTTTGCTTGCATGTTTTATAGCATACAATTACAATTTCAATTGTGAGTCTGCCGCTGGCCATGATATACTCAATATAATTCTGGGCTTATGGTGGCACCCAAGGAAACATGCTGCCCCTGGCAAATGATAATTCCTGGGAAAAAGGAGGGCACCAATGGCAAAAAGATTAAGCAAACTTTATCATTTGTCCCTATGCTGTTGTGTAGTTCCTATAGTACCCCTGCAGGACCTGCACGTTTGGATAACATAGACTGTGGGCTTGGTGACAGACTGGCTCTGTGTACCCCCACCGCGTATGTTAGCCTGATTTGCATTAGCTAGCTCACAGTGCCACTAGGATCTCCTCTTATCGGGGAGAGGTTAGTTTCTGGCAACCTTAGATCATGACAACCCTGATCCGTCAGAATCGTGGAACCAATGTACTACTTTTCGCTCAGTCACTCGTGCTTACTTATTCGGTTTGTCTCAGAGAGTTACACAGAATAAACAGTCTGGGCGTTTCAATAAGTATTTATTGAACAGTTGTTATTCTAGTGTAGAATATATGTGCTGCAGCAACCAGCAGACAATAGCAGAGATATATTATCAGCAGTACGATAAAAGTGAAAGATAGTACAGTTCTACCATATTGCAATAATGATGGTTACATACATGAATATATGAGATGCATTATAAAAGTGCGCATACTCCTACGATGCCTAACTAGATGTACCTAAGTGTACCTAGCATGTGTGTAGGTCTATAAGCCTAAGAGCCAAGAATCCCTCTAGGATTTTAGTCGAACCCCATTACCTGAATAGAGAGAGTGTGGGACCCCGTCCTGGTCTCGAGTTGGACACCCCGCAAGGGCTGAGTTAGACCGCTGTCAGCTGGAGCGACTGCATGCAGGAGCCTCAGCGTCTCTGGTCAGTGTGTCGGCATGGAAGTCTCGGTTCCCTCTCCCTTACCTTGGCAAGATGTGGTGTATTTATACCCTAAAGTGTCTCGTCCCTTAGTATGGTTTGTATTGGTCTTTGTTGGACATGAGGAAGACGTCAGGGGTGAACTTTGTACATACATATTATGCAGGAGATGTAGCTGGTGAATACTCATGCATAATTTATGAGTACATTGTAGGCCTGTGTTCGGGAAAACCCTTCAGTGTTCAAACCACAGACTAGATAACGTTCAACCCTCAGAGTTCGTTGTGTACTGTAGGGAACTAATGTAGGTGAAAGATCATGCCTATATTAGGGCATAGACGATTATGACCATAATAGGGCATATGCGACTATGACCATAATAGGGCATATACGATTATGACCATATACGGCATATATGAACGTGTCTATTTTAGGGCCTCTATACGAAACATAACACCCACTCCTCTTTCGAATTGGATGACGATGACCATACTTAAAATCTGGACAACTTAAAAATATACTTAAAACCAGCTAAAAACATGACTTTAAAAAGACGTTAACAAATGTTTAAAATGTTAAAATTAGCTATGCTTTCTTGCCACTTGAAAAAGTCAATTCCGTCCCACTTATAAAAGTTGCATCACTACAAGCAGAATAAGGCTATGCTTTTTCAAGCGAAAGTGTCAATTTAGGAAATGTTCCAAATTTTGTTCGTTTATTTATGAAACGAAGTGGAGAAGCCGAATTCTTTCCCAGGACGCGATGAGCCAATTCAAGATTAAGTGTCCTTCCAAACAATAAGGCCCCTGGACTGGATGGACTCCCCGGGGAGTTCTATAAAGAATACAGAGACTTATTAATCCCACACCTGGCTGAGATGTATGAGGAAGCATATGAGGAAGGTTTATTACCGCCATCATTACGTGAAGCACTGTTGATCACACTACTTAAGCCAGACAAAGACCCAACAAAATGCGACTCTTACCGACCCCTGTCCTTAATAAACATAGACGCTAAGATCTTAGCAAAAATAATAGCAACAAGGATACAACCCTTGTTGCGTAATTTGGTTTTGCCTGATCAAGCTGGCTTTATACCAACAAGGTCCACTACGTAAAATCTGAGAACCATTTTCGCGATGCTTCACCACTTGAGCCCAGAGCTGCCAGCTGCGGCAGCCCTATTAGATGCGGCGAAAGCTTTTGACTCTGTGGAGTGGTCGTTTATGTTTACGGTGCTACGCAGGATGGGCTTCCCGGAACCGTTTTTGCGCTGGATAGCACTATTGTATACGGAGCCGAGTGCACGTATCAGAGTTAATGGTAATACATCGGACCCGATCATGATAGGCCGTGGGACTAGACAGGGCTGCCCACTTTCGCCGCTTCTTTTCACATTGGCTCTAGAACGCTTGGCATGTAAAATTCGACAAAAACATGCGGACACCGCACTACAATTCCAGTTACGACCAGTCAGTATCTCATTGTATGCTGATAATATGGTCCTCTCTTCACGATACCCAGATATCAACCTCAACACTCTAATTCGGGAATACATCAAATTTGAGAATTTCTCGGGATCCAGTATAAATTGGGATAAATCAGTGGTTATACCTCTCACTCCTATCACAACACAACCAACTTTGGATTACCCATTACAATGGCGGACTGAACCTGTGAAATATCTTGGTATTTGGATACACCGAGATCCAGAAACGGTGATCCGGGAAAACTATGGTAGGGCTCTGGCTAAATTAGAGGACCAGATTGATGGGTGGATCAGACTACCCCTTTCATTAGCTGACAGAATAGCCATACAAAAAATGGTTGTGCTACCAAGATTTCTTTACTTATTCATGAACATCCCTATCTGGCTTACAGGGTCACTCTTCGCTAAAATGCGCACTGCCATGTTAAGACTTACGTGGGCAGGAAAGCAGGCGAGAGTGGGTTGTTCAGAACTGGCCAAACCATATATCCAAGGGGGGTTTGGTGCACCTGATCTGCAACTATATTTCTACTGCGCGCAGGCGCAACACGCCCATTACTGGTTACACCCGCATGGCCATATAACACATATAGCAGTGGAACAGGACAGTGTGAAGCCGACTCCACTGATCACCTTTATATCGGACCCGAGGCGTCCCACTCCGAGAGATATAATCCATCCGGTGATCTGTACATCCCAGGTGTGGCATATGTTAGCTAAACGAGCACAGAAACTTCCAGTATATGCACCAGCGCTGCCCATGTCCCACCACCCGCATGTAACAGTAATGCAGGAAAAGAAAATGAAGTCCTTACTGGAAGAAATGGGTCTAGGTCTTATGAGTGGTGTATTCCCTCACGGCCAATTCATATCACAAACTGATGTCTCCCTTAGCGCACATCGCACTCCCTTGAAGATATTTGCGTACCTGCGAAGGCGTATGGCAGTTAGGGAACTATACCCTTCATTTTCAGATGAACCACAGACACTTAATACACTACAGATCAGGCTGACGGCTCCTACACGACAACGCTTAGTAACACGTTTGTAAAATGCGGCCCAGAATGAACAACATTGTGCACAAAACAAACCATTACCGAGATGGGAAGAGGCAGTTGGTAAATCTATCACTAAAGAAGACTGGGACTATAGCTGTGTGCAGATGCAGATGCTAACGTCGAACTGCAACTTGCGCATCATACATTTTAAATTTCTACACCAAGCTTATTACACACTGGCGAAACTGCACAAATATGGGTTGCGAACTGATGACAAATGCCACAGATGCGGCGCCACCGGTGCAGATTTCTTGCACATGGCATGGGCTTGCGCCCAGCTTCTGTCCTATTGGAAAGAAGTAACTGATGCCCTAACTCACATGTTATCGGAGCAGATAACCAATGAGCCGCTGGTTTGCTTGTTGGGGATGTATAAGATAAGGCTGGCTAGAAGGCGTAAGCTTATGGCCGTGGCACTACTGCTGGCCAAGAGACGCATAGCTTTACGCTGGGGGAGTAGACGCCCGCCGCGTTATCAGGATTGGGTTGCAGATATGACGTACTGCAAAGAGACGCTGGAGACATATGCAGAAGAAATACCGCAGGCCTCCAGACCTAGAGATTTTTGGGAACCGTTTGTACAACACCTTAGATCAACGCAAACTGATGATTGATTGTATAATGCAGCATATTGGCAAAACCCAAATATGGGGTTTTCATGGTAATGAACAAAGAAGGGAGTAGTAGTAACTGATTGTGGCAGGGTATAAAGATCTGTAGGCCAGGGAAGCTTGGTCTTGCTGTGATTGTTACCGAGAAGAAGATTGGAATTGCGCTTATGTACGATAACAGATTAAGCTGTACATATAAATCAGTGAAATGTCATTGTGATATGTGAATTGTGTAATACTGATATCTATGATGTATAAACTGTATTATTATTGCTGACCTGAAAAATAAAATATATAAAAAAAAAGATTAAGGGGCCGATTCCGATCTCGGCCGGTAGTGCTCCGAATCGGATTCGGATTTACCGGATCCGATTCGGAGCCCTGTTTCCCGACCGAATCGTACGCGGGTCCGGCCGAACGAGTACGATGCAGGCACCCGCGAAATCTCCGACCGACTCGAACGCGGCTTCAACACGCTCCGACCGACTCGCATGGACACGACTCGCACCGCGCTATGGAGACGTTTCCCGGCCGGGTAAGCACGATGCGCGCCGCGACCACTCCGATCGACTCCGCGCCGTCCGGCTCGAAAAAGCTGTCGGAGCCGGACTTTGGGGTCCGCGCCGGACCCCTGTACGCGTAGGGCGCGCGAGTCGCACACAGGGGGGACCCATGGGTCCCCCTACCTGTGCATGTACGCCGCGATGCGCATGGATGCGTACACGCTGTAGGGGCGCCTTGACCGCCTCGCACCCATTGAGTCAATGGGAGCCCGCGTACGCGTCGTACGCCAGGCTCCCATTGACTTCAATGGGAGTCCGACCGAATCGAGTCTGATGGCATGCGAACGCATCGTACTCGTTCGGTCGGACTGCTAGGGTCCGATTCGGTCGGAATTCTCTCCGGGTCCGGCTCGGTCGGAGAGAATTCCGGCCCGAATCGGAATCGGCCCCTAAGTGTCCTGGCTGGGAGATACAGCATTATCGGTGTTAGCTACTGCAGACGACAAATCCAACGCCTCACAGAGAACGTCAATCGCACATAGATGGAATAAAGCACTGCCGACAGTCGGTGCTGCGGCAGCTTGTGCAGCAGTTGTTACCTGGGTGCCTGTGAAGGAGCCACCTAACCCAGCAGGAGCAAACGGCACCTGTGGATTCTCAAGGAATTCGTTCATCAGAATTGGAAGACGCTGGGGACAACGCAAAGCATGGGCCTTTAGGGGGTCCAGCCTAGTATCCATGTCCGGAGGCGTATCTGATGGAAACGTTAGACAGAGATCCAACGCGCATTCTTCTCCGCAAAACAGGCATCGAAGAACAGGTAAGATGCAGTCCACCCAGACTGGTCTAAACGATAGAAACCAAGAGGCGTTCAGTTCTCTTAGGCAAGGTATACCCAGAAGCTGCACCATGCATTCACGGTATTTCCGCTCCATGAGTATGTTCGCCATTTCCTCGGAAATTGGGCCGTCCATTGCGTAGCAGTAAGATTACAATCAGGACTCCTGCAATTAGGAACAGGATAAGCGGGAGACCTCCAAAGACGCTTCCCAATACTGAGTGTATAAAATTTGGGATTACTACGAGGTCTGTCTGAAAGGTGCTTAATAGTCCTGACCCTATGGTCTTAAATAGGTGTACAATACCGCTCGTATCAGACATATTAAAGATACGACCCACCATTTTTGCGAAATGAAAGGGGCAGTTCGTACGTATAAGCGCTTGTATCTCAGTCGAGGTCCTTGCAACTTGAAGTTCAAAGGTTTCTCGAGCGGAGGTTAAGGGCACGGGCTGCTGTAAAAGCATGGCTTTCAGTCTGCTCAAAGTATCAAATTGTATAAAGGAAACATTCAACGAAGGCCATAACGGCGCCTCCCTGACTGTGTTCAGTGGCAGAAACAATACTTGCATACAGCAAGTAACCCTGGAGTTAACAGTGACCAGATATGCGACGCCGGGAAGCATCCCACAGCAACCTTGATCGTTTAGCATCAAGTAACTCCCATTCGAGAGCAGCTGGAAAACCGGCGTGATCATTGCCGCTGGGGTCCCTGACATGTGACAAGATAGATTCGCTACTGAACAACTACATGCTCCATGCAGAGAAATATCCTGACACATGAGAGAACCGCTTAAAGCGTTCTTGCAGTTTGTACCACTCAGATACACTTCTCAACTCCCACTCCGGCATCGATATCTATATGGTAACTCCCAAGTTTCCTTAATGTATCCCTTACCCATTTTTTCATATCTGCCTGCCTGCCTTTGCTCAAGGCAATATTGAAACTGAAACGTAGTGACCGGCAGAGTGATTTGGCCATAAATTAGCCATTCAGTTGATGGTGATTCGGCTACAGTGAATGGTAACCTTTCCAGTTTCTCAATACGCAGCATTGTATATCTAGCTCCCCTTTGTGCCATTTCTGTCTGTTTATCAGTTAGATTGTATCCTGAAAACAGAGACGTGGTGTTTATAAAACGCCAGGGCACGTAGCCTGCACGTAAGGATTGCAGCATCCAGCTTAACATCATAATAGAACTTAACTGAGATTGCCCGTGTTGTAAAAAGGCCAAGTCTTGTTCTAATACATCAATTGCCGAAGATACAATGTTGCCTAAGGAGTAAATCCTGGAGGTCAAAGTTGTTAACCCATTATCCACTACAGCTAATGCCTTCTCTAAGTTAATACGGTCTATTTCCCGTATTCTTTCTGTGGCCTCCTGTTGGGATATTTTCCAGTTTTCATTATAGTAGGCATAAATGCCAGTATATATGAAACGTTTCTGACGTGTTTTCCTTGGACCTAGCAAAAAATCCCTACGGTCTACATCAGGTGTGAGTAGGGTCAAGTGATGTTTCACTTCTGTGAGTGTTGAGGTCTCTAGCCAATCAAGGCACAACTTCCCAACACTATAGGATGTCACTACCCCTGGGTGTTGTCTCTGTACATAGCGTGTATCTGGGCTACTGATACTAAACCCCTCGGTTATACCTAGGAATCTCTGTTGGCATGTGTTCGTGTCAACGGACCAAATCAGCCATTCTGTCCAATTGGGATCTGACCTGCTGTACTGGAGAATGTCATCTAATCCTACCCCATGTGTAGTTGAATTCTGCCCCCCACCCATCTGTGATGGTGCTGGAAACCCAGGTGTGTTCATTTCCTTGTTCTTGGCTAGTCGAAGAAAGGATGTCTGTTGCACAGTTTCATTTAGAAATATCATCTGCTGTGGAATGAGGCATGCTCTAAAAAGCGCTTCTGTTCCCTGGACCTGCCAGTCCCTAGAACCCCAGATTGATTTTAAATCTATAGTGTCCTTCCATAGGTCGAAACCCTGTGTAGACAACTGGGCCATAAAGGAAGCAGAGTAAATCTGTTTGGTGTTAGCCAACATAATTTTCTGTGCTGATGTTGTTGCCACTTTGTAATAAAATGACTTTGGGTCAGATGTATTAAACCCTGAAAAGTATGTGAATTTCTGTGCAAAAGTTTGCGAACTACCTTTTGGAGGTGTTGGGCAGTGTTCCCACTGGTGGTATTCAAATACATTTCTAGGTGTTATAGATTTGTGCAAGAAATGATGACCATAATGTTGGTAACAGTACAATGTATTATAGTCTGAAGTACCTTCTAACATTTCATTGTTCGGAAATGCTGCAGTTTTTTCCAAATCAGACATCATATTATTTACAGTTTCAGTGTCCCAATCATCAGAAAATGTACTGGAGGTAATGATATCACTTAAAGAAATTTTAAATACATGTTTAAGCTTTAAAAGTTCAGTCGGACCGAATATATCGAAATCAATCTTGTCCCATACTATACCGTCCGGTATAGGAACTGCTGTGATGTTCACTGAAGACAAGTCTCTTGGTTCACGATGTGAAGACTGGTGTATCTTTAAACTCAAATTGACTCTTTGGGCTGTAGAGCTCTGCTGGAGATATCGCCAATAATAAGCATACTAAAAGTTATAGTTAAACCTAGCCAAAAAAGAAGAAATAGAATCCCAGTGATATACTATAGTTCTATCCAAGGTGACACCAGGTAAGTCTTTCTAAAAAAGTGCAAAAAGTCAATGAGTTTCTGTTTGTGTGATTTTTGGGCTGGTGTCGTTTCCGGCTCACTTGGATCCAGTGAAAACGTATAAAAGTTCATGAAGTAGCCAGAAGCGGTTCGATCAATTGTTGGAATTGCATCGGGATTTGTTGAAATTGGATTCTGCTCTTGACGAGGAATGTTGACGTAGATGTCTGTAGTCGGTCTTATTGCAACTTGGTTGTTAAGTTGATTTTCTTCTTGAAGTTGAACTTCTTGTTGAAGTGGAACGAGTTCCATAGCATTGTTGCTTAGTCCTTCATTCCGTACAGGTGGCTCTTCAAACGTGATGAGTCTTTCTGTTTGAACTTCTTGGATTGTAGTGACAGGAGGGCGTCTGCTACTGTGGAGTCCACGAGGCCTACTGTTTAGTATCGGCCACATAGTGTGGTTTGATTAAGTCGATTGAGACAAATCTTTTCTCCTTTTTCCCGGCAAGAGGCGGTAGAAGTACAATTCTTGTGCCTTGGATTGCTAGGACCAGTACAGCTGTTCTGTAAGATGGCCCAAATTCTTTCTTGTCTGCAATCTTTCCTCTGACCAGATCCCCGACTTTTGGGATCCAGACAGGTCTTGCCGTTACTGCCTTGACTTCCTCAGTGGCGGTCTGTTTTAAGTGGACGTTGCTTTGTTGTGTCCTGGATTCATTTAGATCCTGTAAAACAGCCAAACGATCATGGATATCAAATTGTTTTTCATCCGCCACTGTGCCTTCACAATCAAGATCAGGTACCCACATTCTTGTCCCAAATAGGACCTCGTAAGGAGTGACACCCCCTAGAGAGCTTCTTGGCTGGTTGTTAATTGCTCTTTGGACCCCATAAAGGTGACTGACCCAACTACCACCCTTGCCTAATACCCTAGCTGTTAAAGATTGCTTTAAGTCACGTTTTTTCCTCTCCACAACCGAATTTCCCTCAGGATGGTACGGAGAGGAGTACCTCAATGCTACGCCCATTCCTTCCATGGCCTCTTTGTAAGCCCGAGAGCTAAACGCCGGGCCACGGTCAGAATGTAATGTGCCAACTGCGTATGTGCCGATAAAGACTCGCAAATCTTTTATAACAGTTCGAGCGTCAGCAGAGCGCTGAGGCCAGACCCATAGGAATCTAGAGCAGGAATCCACTGCAACCATGATATATTTCTTGGCCCCATCGGATTGTAGGGGTCCGCAGTGGTCCAAATACACACATGCGAGAGGTTTGTCTGATTTTAGTAATGGTGTCTGCGCTGGGCGTGCTACGGTGGAACCTTTCATCTGCTGGCAGATGTCGCACTTTAAGATGTAGTCTTTGGTCTGCTTTGTTAACCCTGGCCACCAGTAGCGCTGTTTCAGTAAAGAAATAGTTGCTGTAACGCCTGTATGCGCAGAGCCCAAACCCTCGTGTGCTGCTAGAATTAAGCCTTGCCTAAGATCCATATTTGGTATTACTCTATCCCCCACTCCAGGAATCTGAGCATATGGAATGTTGTTTGCATCTAACTTGTAGGAGTACTTGAGTGGAAATTTCTTTGGTACTGCTGTGCTGCCTTTGCCTGAAGCAATGACAGCTACCATAATCTCGCCGTCTATTCTCATTTTTGAACGAGTGATTGCAGCTACGGACGCTGTGCAGACAGCCCCCTTTGCGGCTTCACCAGCCAATTAATTCCCTTCAACGTGAACCCCATCACGCTGATGACTCAGTGTATGTATCACGCGAGCCCTTGGTAGTTCGTTTCTTAACTCCACTACCTGTTCCCATAGCATTTTATGCTTAATTGTGGCACCTTTTGCGTCTTTAAACCCGTTTTGTTCCCAATGATGTAGATATTCATTGTATGATTGCACACAGTAAAAGGAATCACACACTATCAGTGTGGGGAATTCGTGTTCCGTACTTACGAGTGCCAGTATCAGTGCTTTTAATTCTGCTAACTGAGCCGTGCAGTCTCCTAGAGATTGCGTTTTAGTGCAACTTGGATGGAACTTTCCATCGCGCATGCGACCTTTAACGATTGCACACGCTGCGCTGTAAGCTTGCTTACTCCCTATGGCCGAATGAGCAGATCCGTCAGTGTAAATAATATATTCATACTGCTCTAGAGGCAAAATCTCATCTGGTAGAGGATATTCTTGTTCGTATTGCAGAAATGCTTGTGTTTTCAAACTTGGATCAAATCTGTATTCAACATCCGTTGCAGTAAGAGAATTAGCCCATTGTATCCATCTGGGATGTAAGGCTTTCGCATTTGGAATGCTAGCCTTTGTAACAGCCTCTAAGGCTGGTACTGGGGTCACGACTAATATGCGCTTTCCCTGAGCCAGAGCTCTTTCTCTTGCTACAGCGGTCTGCACTGCTGTCAGGATTGTTTCTGTTGAAGTGAAACGCATCTCTGCGTTTGTGTACAGGTGTGATTTGTATGCGATTGGTACCGTTTCACCTTCATTGAAGGTTAAGTAAGTGTACCCGCATTGACCCGCTATTACTCGGATCACTAAGTTGCATACATTTACGCATGTCTGTAAGTGTTTTGAAGCTATCATGTCTTCTTGTAGTGAACGTAGGATGTTTGTATGTTCCTGTGTCCATTGTCTGACTGAAAAATCAGGTTTTATTAAGTCGTAGAAAGGTTTTACTCTTTCTGCGTAATCCAAAATGTAAGTTCGACCAAAATTTAGGAATCCAAGAATTGATTGTAAACTCTTTAACGATTTTGGAGTTTGGAGCAGCGCACACTTTTCTAAAAAGTTAGCTGCTAGGCTTTTTCCTTCACTTGACAGCTCATACCCTAAGAACAGGACATTGAGATGGGCAATTTTTGATTTTTTGAAATTAAATATATAGCCCTCAGAGGCGAATCCCATAATAATGGTGCTCACCCTGGTCAAGTGCCTCGGTAAGTCATCGTCCGTCAGATAAATATCATCCACATAGGAAAATGCTTCCTTATCCAAATTTTGGAGTAACTCTGTTACCCTTGCTGAAAACATCCCCGGGCTATTCTTATACCCTTGGGGGAGTCGACAAAATTGCCGTTGAGACCCTAGCGCTGAGAATGCGGTCAAATACCTGCTTTCAGGCACTATATTTTGGCAGAAAAATCCATTTGAGATATCAAGTGTAGTTTTGTATTTTTTCCGCACAATGTTATTCATTAATGCGGCACTGTGTGCATTTTGAACTGCAAATGTCTTTGTGCAGGCGTTTAAATGTCTGTAATCCAAAACTAAACGATATGTGTTGTTTCATTACGGGAAACAAAGGATTGTTCATAGGTGAAGTGCAATTTTCAATCACCCCCTGGTATTCTAGCTGATCTAGGATCTCCCTGACTTGTTTTTTAGCTTCCTGTTTTATAGGGTATTGCCTCTGAGCATTTGGGGAAACTTTTAACGGGATCACGTGGTGGGTTGAATCCTCATCCCAACCAGCATGATTTTTGTATAATGCTGGAGCTAGGGCAACTGCCCACTCCTGCGCATATGCATGTTTTAAATGTATGGGAACGAGGTCGGGAAATTCTGGAAAAATTACCGTTTCTCCCTTAGGGCACTCCATGACGAATGCTGGCGGCCAGTCTTGCTCTGCTAATAGGATGTCATATCCAGATGACAGATTTTTCCAAAATAGACCTTTAGCTTTCCTGGGTTTGTCCCCCTCCATCCGGAGTGTTATCTCATGTAACTTATGTGGGACACTTACCCGAGTATCAGGTGTTTCCACCGTGATATACTCACTCAACTCTGCGGTCACCAGAAATTCCTTCAGGTTCTGGTGAGCTATTGTTACTTCTGCCACGCTGTCTAGCATCGTCAGAGCCCATTTCCCGTTCAGAAGCTGTGTCCTCAGAATTCTGGGCATGTCTGATCTTGAGACCTGCTACCTTCTTCTTTTTGAACTGAGGTTTTTGTTTTTGTTTATCTTCTTTTTTAGGTGCGTAGTCCGCAGCGTGTTGCGTGTCTCTGGACTTTGTACGCTCCTCTTGTCTTTGTTCTGACCGTCCTTCCCTCTCTGAGTTTTTTGATGAACCTTGAAAGGAACGAGAGGAACGTGTATCAGTATCCTGATACCTGTCAGGTTTCCTAATATTATCCCTATTCCGGAGGTTATACCTCCTTTCAGAGGGCTCCTGTTGAGGAGACCTGCCTCGGGATTGAGATCTGCTGTCTTTAGACTTTTGTTGCTTTTTATTCTCCCATTTCTTTTTAGAAGAAGTAGGTGTCTGCTTTGTAGTGTCCTTTTCAGAACTGCCCACTAGTTGTGGTTTTAATGCTTTCCCACCCAAACTGTCTCTGCCTAATTCTGCATATGCACTTTCAATTATTTTGGGTAGTTTGTGTTGTTGATCTACTGGACTGAACTCCCTTAGGCGTTGGCGGATCACCACTGAAGCTGCTTCCCCCTTAATGTTAGCTAGTATTATGGCTGATACCTGTTCGTAGTTACCTAGTAACTTCATCCCTAAGTTAAGGGCAGGCTCTGCTCCGTACTCATTTTGTATCTGTCTCAATACGTCAGGTACTACTGCTAATGACGGGATACCATGCGTTCTGGTATATATGGCAGCAAAGACTGTACCCCAAGAGGTGCAGTCCTCTATTTGTGGTGTGATCCCCATGGGCAAGCAGATTGTTAGTATTCTGTGTTTATCACAGGTGGTAGTATTCGGGAATACTGCCTCAAGCGGAGTTATTTTCTGAGCTATCCAGAATGGTATTTGTTCGCGTTTTACGGGCATTTTGCCCATTACCGCGTGTAATGTTTGAGGAGTAACTTTTTTTTCCTGTACCCTGAGCTGGAGTACTATTTGCTGCACCTGGTGCAGGTTGGATTGTTAAAGTCCTCATGACAAATTGAGTCAGGTTTCTGTAGATTTTAATTAAATCTGTGTGTTGTACGAGTAAGTCTCCTGGTGGCAATGTCAGGATGTGGTGTGTAGGCCGCTAATATTGGCCATGTGGCTCCTTCTCCTTCGAGTGGGCCTAACCTTACTCTTCTTCGTACGTGGGGTAGGGCGCCATTAAACCAGTAATAATGTTCCTGGTAAGTGAGTGGAATCTCTATGTCCTGAAATGGACAATATTCCAGTGGTGCATCTCCTTCTATATAGTAGTGAAATGTATTTGTTATTGCATTTGCTGCCGGGAATGTAACCCATGAATAGAATACCTCTGTTTTGTTTGATTCGTGTGCCTCAATCAAGAAAACTACCATGCCACCCCTAGCTTGTAAACCATTTTCTAATAGTATTAGGGTGACTGTCCTTCTGAATTTTGGTGCAATCTGTATTGCATCCACAGGATCTTCTCCTCCTTCTGAAAAATTCAGTTCAACTCTTTCTGCCCTTACCTCGGCATCAGTCATGTTTAGAGGAAGAAGTGTTCCAAGGGAACTAAGATAAGGTGTTATGCACAATTTTTAGGAACACTATGTCCTTTCAAGCTTGAATAACCAACAGCCAATAAATAGTATTTTTGTACTACTCAGCTGCGGCGGATTTTGTGCCCACCCACTCCAGACGTCTCTGGGGTTTTGTGAGTAGGTTCTCTGAGAATAGCACGACTGAACTACTCGGATTCTACTGTTAAATAAGTACCCAACCAACGTTGGTGGCTCCATGTCGTGTAGTTCCTATAGTACCCCTGCAGGACCTGCGCGTTTGGATGACATAGACTGTGGGCTTGGTGACAGACTGGCTCTGTGTACCCCCACCACGTATGTTAGCCTGATTTGCATTAGCTAGCTCACAGTGCCACTAGAATCTCCTCTTATCGGGGAGAGATTAGTTTCTGGCTACCTTAGATCATGACAACCCTGATCCCTCAGAATCGTGGAAACAATGTACTACTTTTCGCTCAGTCACTCGTGCTTACTTATTCGGTTTGTCTCAGAGAGTTACACAGAATAAACAGTCTGGGCGTTTCAATAAGTATTTATTGAACAGTTGTTATTCTAGTGTAGAATATATGTGCTGGAGCAACCAGTAGGCAATAGCAGAGATATATTATGAGCAGTACGATAAAAGTGAAAGGATAGTACAGTTCTACCATATTGCAATAATGATGGTTACATACATGAATATATGAGATGCATTATAAAAGTGCGCGTACTCCTACGATGCCTAACTAGATGTACCTAAGTGTACCTAGCATGTGTGTAGGTCTAAAAGCCTAAGAGCCAAGAATCCCTCTAGGATTTTAGTCGAACCCCTTTACCTGAATAGAGAGAGTGTGGGACCCCGTCCTGGTCTCGAGTTGGACACCCCGCAAGGGCTGTGTTAGACCGCTGTCAGCTGGAGCGACTGCATGCAGGAGCCTCAGCGTCTCTGGTCAGTGTGTCGGCATGGAAGTCTCGGTTCCCTCTCCTTACCGTGGCAAGATGTGGTGTATTTATACCCTAAAGTGTCTCGTCCCTTAGTATGGTTTGTATTGGTCTTTGTTGGACATGAGGAAGACGTCAGGGGTGAACTTTGTACATACATATTATGCAGGAGATGTAGCTGGTGAATACTCATGCATAATTTATGAGTACATTGTAGGCCTGTGTTCGGGAAAAACCCTTCAGTGTTCAAACCACAGACTAGATAACGTTCAACCCTCAGACTTCGTTGTGTACTGTAGGGAACTAATGTAGGTGAAAGATCATGCCTATATTAGGGCATAGGAGATCATGACTATAATAGGGCATAGACGATTATGACCATAATAGGGCATATACGACTATGACCATAATAGGGCATATACGATTATGACCATATACGGCATATATGAACGTGTCTATATTAGGGCCTTTATACGAAACATAACAATGCTTTACCTTAGGGACACTGCTGCCCTGACGTGGATATCTCCGTTTACATGTGAAATTTGCTAGCCGTAACTTTACACTCGAAATTTAGTTTTAGATGTCTCTGCCCCTGACGCGAAGGGGTGGAGACATGCAAGTAAGTCTACACTTGGGTGTAAGTCTACACTCGGAAATGGCAGAGGGCAAAATAGTACGGGTTTACATCTATGTGAAGTAGTAAATTTACATATAAGTGCATCTAAACGTGCAAATTTACCTTGTAAATTGGGTCCTATATATCTAAGACATTTTACTGCAAATCGGTGGTACATATTTCTTGATGCATTAGGAGCCTCCGATCTTCCCAGAAAATGGTGAATGTCCTAATTTTTGTGAAATAATGTACTCATTTTATTAGAGGCAAAGCGGCCCCTGCCTCTGTCTTTTTGCAAATATGTTGTAAAAACATACAGCATTTTTCTCCCTCTTTGTTGCCAAAGTATTTACATTGCAACTCGACATGTTGGCAAGTAAACTTATTTTCGTTTTACAGTTACATCACAATCACATTGCTCATTGCTCTGACAAAATTAGTGTAACATCCCAATGGAGTAAACTGATTGTTACTGACAGTGGAACTCTTGATGTTCTGTTTTCCTTCTACATTTCTATTTGCAGTTTTTCTTTCCCAAGAATCCCAGGAAAGGTAGTTTAGTTTTCTCCAGCCACATTGGATCCATAAAAGTTGCCTCAATATCTTCAATTTAATCAGGGCTTTTTTTCACTAAAAGTTAGAAAAATGTGCATTTACTTTGAATATTTAAGTGGACTAATATGGTAGGTCCCTATTATAGGTTTTGGGACATTAGAGTGGAAAGCAGTTAGTATGAGCTGTGATGGATTGCACTATCTACTTCACATTTGGTATAAATATTACGAATATCAAAGCCATTTAGAAGACAATAAGTGACATCTTGTGTTTGTAGCAATGTCGATGGATCATGTCTAATCCCAGTTGATTTCTAAGGATTATCACGGACACCCCTGATTTTTTATTTGGTGGCACAAAAGTTGTGAAAAACAGTTTGTATATTATATTTATTGTGCCTTACACCAGCAGGCAGAGCACAGCAGGGCTGGGAACGTGGAAGCAGCAACAGCACATACCCACAAATAATAATATTTGACAAAGACGGTTTTTGTTTTTCAATTTGGTTCAGACACCCATTGGGAAAAAGTATATTTTGTGGATGGGCAGAATTCATCAAAGAAATTTGGAAATATGCAAAAGGCACTGAATGTGTGTGTGTGTGTGTGTGTGTATGAACAAATTACTGTTCACCCACACAATTATGGGCTCTACATTATTTATTCTTTGGGTTGGACCCGATGATGTGACAGGTGTAGGGCCAGCTGCATTTCTCATTCAAAGAGAGAAGCACCAGGCAGTGGCTGTGGAGCTCATTCAGGGGAACACACTCCATGTGTAAGCACTGCTTTAAACTTGCCACAGCTCAGCCGAAGCATCCTTTAAAGTCCAGCTCATACAATGCTCCCCACTTAGGCCATACTATAAACCCACACCCTTTCCACTAAGCACAAGCATCGGTATAGCTTCTAACCCAACCATGCAAAGACCAAGTATGGCAAACAAGACTCATTGGCCCTGATTACGAGTGGCCGGGTAAATTCTGACCTGTGCCTAAACCCCTGTTTACATCCGGGCTGGAATTACAAATTTGGCTGCATTTAATGCATCCGATAATTATCAAATGCCTTAAGTACCTCAGCTGTCATTAAATTTCGGCAGGTTAAGTCTGCCGAAATTTAACTGGGGAAATTGTACGGTATTTACCATACCATGCGGATTAGGTGCGTTAAACACCAAAATCTGCATATTATTCCCCACAAACTCATGATAGGTGTTATATATCGCACACGACAATTAACGCATCCCGTGGTATCATTATTTATTATGTGCGATAAATAAAGCCTAAACTCGTTATCAGGGCCTAACTCTCTTATACATGTGCCACAGCAACAGGTTTGCTACAACATGATTGTAGAATCATGTCGAAGAACCCCACACTGCAATCATTCAGGAAGAGTCTTAAGACCTGGCTCTTCGGATAAGCTGGAGCTGCCCGAAATCCCCCCTCCCCCAGCGCCTTGAGACCCTCACAGGTGAGTAGTGCGCTTTACAAACCCCTGATTGATTGGCTCCATTCCTCACGCCCAAGACCCACATGCTTCAAACACAGGTCACTCTATGAAACAAAGCTGTTCCAACTACAGAGAAAAACTAGAAGCATTCTCTTATCTAACCACTAGAAAATGCAAATGCTTCAAAGCCTCTTCAGGGGTATGAGAGCTATGAGGCATTATACAGACACTACAACAGATGGTGGAGCTTGGCTAAGATGGCTACTCTATGATCACGTTCTGCAAACGGAATCTTCAGACATTTCCCCAGATATAGAGAGGGGCTTGTTATTTTGAGCAGAAATGTTGTAGGGGAGATAGAAGGGCTCAAGGGCTGATGCAACCTGAGACTGTTTTCTCCTCCATGTGCTGCACCCCCCCCCCCCCCCACTGCTCCCGGAGATGGACCCTACGCTGAGGTCAATGAGGGAACTGATGGGAAGTGTTTAACTAGTGCTTCTCCATGCATTACACAGGAGACCTTAGTTTGCGCAGCAATCATTCGCGGGTACAGCCACCTGTACCTTAGAAGGACCCTGTAGGATCCCAGACACAGCCAGGGGCATGGGTATCTGAGGGGTGGCAGTTTGCAATCCATCACCACCCAGCAAGGGATTGATGCTCCAGCAGTCATCCTCCCAGCTATGGGTTGGAGCACCACAGCAGGCGCCGTCGGTGGTAGGAGTGCCGGTCGGGCGGTGACGTGGGGCGGGGGAGGGGCAGGGTGGGGGTAGTAAACTACGGATTAAGGCCGAATACAAGTAAGTAAACATTTAAACAAATAAAACGAATTTCGTTGCGCGCACTGCATCGCATTTGGCGATGCAGCACTCACAACGAAATTCGTTTTATTTATTTAAATGTTTACTTACCTGTATTCGGCCTTAATCCGTAATTTACTACCCCCCACCCTGCCCCTCCCCCGCCCCACGTCACCGCCCGACCGGCACTCCTACCACCGACCGCGCCTGCACCACAGCCTTGGCGGGGCCCATGAGATGCTATAGACGCTTCATAGGATACATGTAGCTGCTGAAGGTACCCAACGAACAGAATTAAAACCACAATGCCGGCAGCAATCTTGCAATTATGCAGTCCATGAGAGTGCCAGAAAGCTAACCTCTAATACCAGGGCTGTCTGCTATGCATCAACACATCTCAGTTACCTTTGCTGGTCCTAGTCATTAGAGAATGAGACTGGAATAACTGGCTCCTGCCACCAAAACAAATCATGATGATGGCTAAGCTCAGATAGTCTCCACTCACTAGGCGAGGCAAACCCCTTTTAAACATCACTGATCGCTCTCCTACAGTTGTGGCCAGGCACTGGACTGCTGTATTTGGATTACAGAGGAATGAGCTACTTCACTTCTGGACGCCTGATCTAGTGCTTCTGACCCTGTGCTTTATAAATATACCTTGGGTTATGCGTCTTCTTGATGGCTTATGAATTGGATCCAGGACCAGTCCTAGGATTTTTTACACCCCAGACAGCAAGTGGAAAGTGCATGAACCCTTTAATCTGCATACAGCCTGACATCACAGGAAGTGATATCACAGGAAGTGACATCAACTGATCTTCTCTTCTCTTTCGTAACCTTGAAGCAACTTTAGAAGAAATGCCTTATCTGAGTGTCAACAATAAGGATAAAAACATAGACAAATAAAATTCATACTTAAAATAAATAAATACCTTTATCCCAAAGCTCTTTTAAGTGATTCGGCATTACAGTGGTCTCATTAGATAGAAAAGCTAGCCCAGGCTCTTTTTCTCACAGGTCAACAGGGCTTAGACAATGTCAGTCACATTCAAGGCCAGTTGCTGTTTTTAGTATTGCCCTGCACAACTCACTGCTGCTGCTTTTAAATGTTGGAAATAGCAGCTGTTACTATGACACGGTTTATGGTGCTCAATTTGCCAACTTCGGAAGGATGGAAAGCTGAGCCAGCCTTGCAGGATTCCGACTTGTAACCCCGAGAACGCCTCATTTTGTAAGCAGAGAGCCTTCAATTCACACAGCCTGACATTTGACTGACTTTTCCACAGACCCACTGAATATTTTTAGGTACATGAACCTAAAGAGTAACCAATAGACTTAGCTTCTCTCACTGCCTCTCCACCCAAATCTGCATTCCCAATCTTTTGCACTCTTTTACAATCCAGTAACCCCTTTCCCCTTCTGCTTATGTTTTGCCCTTTTTTCTCTCCATTTCATCTCAAATAATGTTTTTCCTTCCATTTTAACACTTTCTCATTCCGTATTATCATATCACTGCCTCTTCTTTGTCTCTCCTCTCATCAGTCTCTTCTTTGCCTTTCTCTTTGCCCCTCTCCTCTAACTTTCTTCTGTCCATTTCTGTTCTTTTGCCATTATTTCGTCTACTTTCCGCTATCTCTACTGACCCTGCTCACTGACTTTACCTTCTTCCCCTCTTGCCTTTCTCGCATCTTTCCCTTTTCCTCCCCATCTCACCTGTTTCTCTTCCTTACACTGCACATTCTTTCCACATTTTCTAGTTTCCTTTTCTCCTCTTCCTGTCCTCAACTTTCTCTATCTCCCTTTACCCTCTACGTGCCTTTTCATTCTCATCAGCGCTGCCGCTTTCCTCTTGTTCATTCTACCTCTTCTTCTTTCCAATTTCCTCCTCATTGCCCTTTTCGGCCTCTCAAACTCCTCTCTCCCTCCTCTCACAGTGGCTGGTCTACAGAACCCTCGCGGAGCATCAGGCCTGTTAATGGAAGGCCACTGCAGGATGGGGAAATTTACTTTTGTTAGCCTGAGCCTTGCACAAACCTTGACGTGTACATTATTCTGCCCGAACACAGCTGACCTTACAGCGAAGAAATGAAATGAAATGAAATTGAAATGAAATTTGTACTTGTAAAGCGCACCCATACCCCCAAAGGGGTGTCCAGGCGCTGTACGCATACCGCTGTGGAACCCTTCCTGGCTTTTCCCTGTGAAATGTCCACTCCTGGGCACCCCCAGGGTGAAGCCAGGCATCCCAGCGCTGTTGGGGCCGTTGTGGAGATTAAGCAAGCTATTGCCCAGAGTTGCAGAGTGGGACCCATGATTAGAATAGGCACTGAGGCGAGAATTATCAGGTCTGAGGAAATTGAGCCCAAGACCCGCCGAGGCGGGAATTGAACCCTGGTCCCGGGCCAGATCTCTGCATCAGGGTCTGCCGCTCTAACCATTGAGCCACACTTCTCCACAGGTCAGACCGGGCCAAATGCGGAAGTGAGGAGGAAATGTGATGTGTGTGCCATGCGGGTCTGTTATGCTGCAACTGCCTACACTCTTTACGGCAAGCCCTTGTCATTACACACATAAATCATTACTTATATTTTGCCTGACAAACCGCGGCCGGACCACTGCCTTTTGGGCTGCTCTACAGAGCACATTACTGTGGCGAGCCAGACAGGCGTTGTTGCCAAGAGGCTTTGAGGCCTCTCCCCCAGCCCTCAAGATGACGCACTGACGTAGGACTCTGTGCCGCTGCCCATTCGACGCATGCCTAGAACTGGCCCAGATGGGAATGGGATCTACTTTCTCCAACTACAGGCCTGCTCACATTCACGAATTATTTTACATTGACTAGGGCTCCATGCAGGTGAGTACCGCATTGCACAAGTCGGGGGTACACGCGGGTACACTGCGTCTACCCACTATTTGAACAGGGTGGACGCCGTCCACCGTGCAAGAAGTGGGCCCCAGTGAAATATAATGAACTTGTCCTGTTGTAATTTTCAGACACGTTCAGCAGTGCGTGCAGGTTCTCTGCTTTCTTTCACAGCAGCAAGGTGCAGGGGGGAGTTTTTTTCCCCTATTTCAGACTCCAGCTGGGCCCATAACAAATGCCAAATTTAAGGGGCCATTAGGCCTCCATTTGTTCCACTATCCTGACTGGGAGCTTTATGAGCCTCACACCTAAATGCAAGGGAGGGGAAACAAAGGCACACAGTGCATCTCTTCACAAATACTTGAGAGGCATGCTTTTTACTTTGTTTGATCCCTGTATATGAGATATGCATGCACTGTAAGGATGTCAAATGTGCTGGTCTGTCCCTGTATTTACACAACTAACATTTTAAAATACCAATATTTTATTTTTCTATAGCGCTAATCTTCCCAATGCAGGGTGTCAGAGCGCTTTACATCACACATACATATTATATATTGACAATCAATTATATAAATGTGTAAATCAATGTACAGGATGTGTTTACATAAGACAGTGAGCATTACCTGGTGTAGGAGTCACGTCCTTCATAGCTATATTAGAAGGATTACAATTTAAGAACTGCAAGCAACAATATGATTTCTGTGCTAAAAGCAGTAATCCATTAACCTAGCTACATAAAATAAAAATCTTTGATTTGATTCAATGCTGGGACTAGAGAAAATACAGAACTCTCCAACAAATGCGTTACCCTCCGAAGTTACCTTACCATTATTATTCCCTGGGATTTACTGCCACACAAAGATCGCTGCAGCAGGTGCCTTAACCCCATAAGATATTTCAAAATGCAGACTTTGCAACCAATTAAGCAGAATAGATTTGCTGCCACATTTCTTCTTGTTGCCAATTTGTTTGTGGCAGAGTTTCTACAAAATAAATGTATAAGTTGAGGCCCGCATTTGCATCAGGGATGCGTCACTTTTATGGCACAACCCCGGCGCAAAATCTTGTAATGTGCTCAAATGTACTCATGATAGACCTAAGAAACATATGTGTGAGGTGTTAAGATCTGATGTCACTTCTTGTGATGTCACTTCCTGTGAGGTCATGGGTTGTGACGCCTCTTCCTGTGATGTCGCGCCGTGTTGTCACGCTGAGATGTCATGCGCCATAATGCTACTTTCATACTGTCTAACTCGTTTAGTCCCCTCACTACTTTTTTAGGACTTATGCCCTGGTTACACAAGTTTCTACTGCACCTTGTGGTGCTCACAACAACCAGAGTGCATATTGTAGACAATGCGAGGCAACTGTATTCTAACAGGCTGTCCACAGACACCCACCTGCTGCCCTTGTAAGGGAACTGAAGAGGATATTCATCACACCAACCCCTGACTGGGCCTGGAGTGACTGTTGCTCTTCACCAAGAAAATCTCTGAGACCAAACACTCTGCACAAGATTCTATGAAATGTCTATGGTGTCACTGGAATCTATTATGAAAGAAATTTCCACAATTGTCTCGCAAGCTTAAAGTATAAGACACCCTACTCAGCGCCTGGATACCCTCACGGGTGATGAGCCGTGCTTTACAAATTAACATAACATATTAGAGGTCCAATATCTCAGCTTCCATAAACATCTGAAGTTAACTGAACAGTCACCTTTCACCATGAAAAATGGACTGAACTCCTACCCAGATTGGATTCAGGACATTTGTCAACTCTGACAAAAAGTAATGGATTTGGAAGAGCACTCCCAACCTGGCAACGTTTTTACGCCATCCCCGATAAAGCAGGAAGATGACACGATTCACGTTCTAACTGAACTGATTCCATGGCTGCTTGGAGTACAATTTGCTGAGCTGATGGAATTCCAGAGAGCTTATCCACTATGACCACGCCGCACCACTGCAGAAAAGAGTCCACGTCCTGTCATTGTCTGCTTCCTGTGCCGCTAACATGCCAGAGCAGGGCTACGAGTGGTAAAGAACACAAGCATTGACAAAGCCAATAGGTCTGGCGTGCATGTTGAGCCCTGAATAAAACATTTTGAAAAGCTGCCACAGTGGGGAAAAAAACGAAATAATTAAATTACTTTCTGTATATAATGCATGTGTGAGATAAAGAAGTTAATGTGTGATGAGTCAGTGTACTTTTGAGATGTAAAATACCATGCATTACAGTCCAAGCATTTCATAGGAGGAGGAAGGATACACCAAACGGCGAACAGCATGAGGTGACTATAAAACTCCTCTGGGTGTTGGCAAAGCCCACTGTACGCATATTTAAAGTATTGGTAACAATAGATCTGGCAGAGAGCTGCGCTTAGAGCTGACCTAAAAATTGCCTGCTCCTGCTGGAAGGTCTATCCATTTACATATTCGCCAACTATTCATTGGCCACTAACATCAAAGAGAAGAAATTCTTGGCACTCTGTCCCAGGCTGTGACAATGGAACAGTGGGTAAGGTCTTCTGGATCCCGTGATCATGAAAATTACCATTGCCGGTAAGAGTATCAAGTACACTAACCCCGAAGACTTAGGGCTTATTATGAGATGCCTCTTAATTCCAATGACGTTTGAAACAAAAGTTCCCGGCCCCATCACAATTTTACGTTTTTTACATTCGCATGGAGATTTTGCAGGCTAATAACACCCAAAATATCCTTGTGAAAGTTTAGGTAAAAATGAGCAATTACTGGGACTCAGAATTATTGATTGCCGTGTTAATTATTAATTTCTTAGTGGGCCCTGAGATTCCAAACCATGTTGGACCAGTTTTTCCCTACCCTGGAGTTACCAGTAGTCGCGGTATTAGTAACTCCAGGAGTGGGGAAATCGGGACATTTTTCAGCTACTCATAATGAGGGCCTTAGAAGAATCCACTCCGATGTAAGTCAACCCAGTCTTCAACTCAGGAGCATGAACACAGCCCCTGGCAACATACAGTTAGTATGCACAGGGGCCCGCTCAGAATTTCTGGAATGCCTTGTACGTGACCTACAGGAAGGACTGTACCAGGCTATTGTAAAAGACAGGGAACAGTCGAGATGGTGTATGAAAAGGGGACTCCAGGACGCAGGGTGCTGATGGATGATTTTTTCATTGATGTCCTATACCTTTGCCTAATTGTATGTTCTTGTGACTACCTTTGGGTTCCTGTTTTCTCCTCTGAGTTCCTGCCTCACCCCTTAGTCTAAGAATGCCCTGAACACTTTTGTTTATTGTTACCCATATTTTGAGTTTCAAAAGATACGTTTATTAAGCACGTAAGGATATACAACAATGCTTCTTACAATTAATCATCAAAAATTATACAAAGCATAAAATCAACAATGCATATAGGCTGGTCATAAAAGTCATAGTTATAGCTAGGGATAAAATAAGGAAAGACTTAATGCATTAAAAGGCATAGACTTGAAACTAAAGTGGATAATGATAGTCTAAATATAATAGAGTTCAGGGAGGTTGAACAACTTCTTGTACAAAGGGAATGGGAGCAAAATATTTTTTAGCATAGTCATCTAAAAATTGTGTAACGGGAGACCATAGTTGTAAACGTTTCTTGGCAAGGGACAGAGGAAATACTAAAGTTGTGTCCATCCTATGATTATGACAAACAGCGTACCACCAAGCTAAATATGAGAGTATGGATGCATCCTTCCAGTTTTTCGTAATCTGTTGAAAGGCCACTGCTAGTAATAAGTCGATAATTTGTATTTGAGCTTTCTTTGTATTCCAACCTGTAGACAGGCTACCAAGGAAAATGTTGGCAGGTGAAAGGGGAACATTGGCGTGAAATATGGTATTAATCTGCGACCAGACTTGTTGCCAAAAGTTAACTACAAGTGGGCATGTGAATAATAGGTGCTTTAAATCAGCGTGTGCAAGGGAACATGACCAACAACTATCAGAAGTTCCAATGTGCATTTTATGTAGGATGGTTGGAGTTAAGAGAAGTCTATTATAAATGAAAAAAAGAGTTTGGTGGTATTAGCTGCTCTAGATGATTTCCTGATTTTCACCCAAATTTTATTCCATAATGGAATAGACCATTGTGTACCCAGGTCAGATTCCCAGGAAAGCTCTATTTTTGTTTTCTCTCTCTCAAGAGGAGGTTGTGAGAGGCGAGAATAAATAGTAGAGGCTTTTGGTGATATTCGGAGGAGATTATAAAATGTAGAGTCTGTTAGCGGAGATGGGGAGGTTAAAGATTGAAACTGAGAGCAAGCCTCTAATATTGCAATATGTAAAATTGAAAATTTGTGATGAAATGAAGGAGGCAGTTGAAAGAAAGAGCATGCATCTGAGAATGTAAGAAATGTATCATTATCAACCAGTTGATGGACCCACAGTATACCTTTATCTCTCCACGATTTCCAATAAATAGGTTTATTATTAACGCGTATGTGTTTGTTATGCCATATGGCGGAGGTGAGAAATGAATCAATATCCTGTGGGACAGTATGGAGAACAGTAGTCAACACTTTACATGAATGTTTGATAATTGGCGTGGAAAGTTTTTGTGGTTTGCGTGTGAAAGACAAATATTCCTGGAAGGAGAAGGGAGAAAGGTATGATCTCTCAAGATCAATCCATAACGGAGTATCAGGAGATGAGTCAGACACCCACTTGGATAAATGTCTTAATAGGAAGGCTTTGTGATATTTAGGGAAATCAGGGAAGTTAACACCACCTTCAGATTTGGGACGCAACAGTTTTTGTAATGACATTCTAGATTTTTTGTTAGACCATAAAAAGGATATAAGGATGGAGTTGATTTTATGAAAGAACCTTATTGGTATGGGCATTGGAATATTGGAGATAATATAAAGAACAATAGGAGTCAACATCATTTTGATAGTGTCAAGGCGACCCCACCAGGAAAGATATAAGGGGTGCCATTTAGTTGGAAGGGTAGTCAGTTTTTCTATACACTTGTCAAAATTTAGGGAAATTGACGTTGTATTAGATGGAGTGAACCATAAGCCAAGAAATGTAATATGATGTGGGTTCCATGTAAAGTTAGAGGTTGAAAAGTCCTCTTTAAAAGTGTATTTGTTTAGAGGCAATATTTCACATTTCTCATTATTTAACTTATAGCCAGAAACCGCTGTATAGGAATGGACCTCAATCAAGAAGGCCGGTTAAGTGAGGTGAGGTTGAGAAAGGAACATGAGTACATCGTCTGCATAAGCTGCAAATTTAAATTGTTGTGAATTTGAACTAAAACCATTAATAGACTTGTTTTGTCTTATTCTGGATAAGAAAGGTTCTAAAGCAAGGTTAAAAAGAAATGGGGATAAGGGGCAACCCCGCCGTACTCCTCTATGAAGGGTAAAATTGGGAGATGTAAGCCCATTAGCAAAAATCGCAGCTTTAGGGTCTGAATCAAAGAAATCAAAAAAATGATTTTTGGGCCAAAACCAAACCAAGAAAGTGTTTGAAAGATGAAAGGCCAATAAACTCTACCAAAAGCCTTTTCTGCGTCTAAGGCAATTGCAGCAAGAGGTTCTGTGTATTTTGACGACTTGGATATAATATCAAAAAACAGACGAGTATTGTCGGTAATCGAGCGTCCCTTTACAAAGCCTGTTTGTTCCTTACCCAATAAGTGGGGGAGATGTGACTCGATACGAAGGGCTAAAGCTTTGGAGAAAATTTTATAGTCAACGTTGACCATGGAAATGGGATAGTAATTTTTACAATATCGTAAATCCTTGCCTTCTTTCGGAATAAGACATATGAGGGCTTCTAAAAAGGTTCCTGAGGAGCTACCTGAGTTAGTGAAAACTGAAACGAGATTATGTAAGTGTGGGAGGAGTATTTGGGCGAAATGTAAATAAAATTCAAAAGTGAAACCCTCAGGGCCTGGGGCATTATCTTTCTTAAGGGTTTTGAGAGCACAGAGCATTTCTGTCATCGTAATATCAGTTTCTAAAGGTTCCAAATTTGTTGGGGGATTCGTATGCTTTTGAATAGTAGAAAGATAAAGGGGAATATCTGTTTCTGTGGGTGTGTTCTCTGGTGTATATAACCGTTTATAGAAGTGTACGAATTCTTGTAAAATATCGGAGTCTTTGTGCTTTGGTGTTTGATTATCATCCAATATAGATTCAATTTGGAATTTGTTTTGTTTGATTTTGAGGTAATTAGCTAGCAGTTTGCCTCATTTATTCTTCCCTCCATAGAATTTTGCACTGGTCTTCAGTAGATATAAAGAAGCACTTTCAGTAGTGTCCTTATTGAATTTAATCTTAGCCTTAATGAGATCTGCCAAGCATTCTTTTGATTTAGAAGTATAATAAGAATGTTCCAATCTCTTTATCTCAGAAAGAAGTTCCGCATTTAGTAACCGGGCATTCTTCCGCTTGTTAGATGTAAATCTAATGATAAAATCACGTGCAGATGCTTTGAAAGCATCCCACACAGTTTGAAAAGGAATGTTGTCAGTGCTGTTGATTTGAAAGAATTCATGAAAAAAGGATATAAAGGAAGCGTTAAAATTAGGGTCTAAAAGCAGAGAGTTATTAAAACGCCATCTTCTAGGAGATGCAGGTTGGGACAAAATATCTAGCTGAATAGAGATGGGGGCATGGTCAGAAATGAGTATAGGGCCTATATCGGCTGAGACTAAAGACTGGGAAACGTTGTGTGAGATAAAGATGTAATCAATTCTTGATTGGGTATGGTGAGGTGGAGAAAAGAAGGTATATTCCTGCGATGAGGGGTTACACAATCTCCAAGCGTCTATTAGGTTGCGATGTTTTATAGCTTGTGTAAAAGCTTTGTGTGCCTTATTTGGAATGAAAGAGACTCTGGAATTTCGGTCAAGGAAAGGATCAACTATCTGGTTGCAGTCACCAGCAAGAATTAAATTCTCCGCTGGATTCTGTGCAATCATTCGGGAGATTTGGGACCAGAAAGGAGCGTCACCATTGGTAGGAGCATAAACATTAAGTAAAGAAATCGGAGTCTTCCCTATCATTAAATTAGTAAACAACCATCTCCCATCCACGCCCGCCTCTTGCGAAAGAAGTCTAGCATGCAAAGCTTTATGGCACAAGGTTATGACTCCATTTCGTTTGCCATCACCGGGTGAGAAAAAAACTTCGCCAACCCAGCTTTTCTTTAGTTTTAAAGATTCAGTTTCTGTTAGATGGGATTCTTGAAACAGAACAATACTAGCATCTAGCTTAGATAAGTGGAATAGTACACTTTGTCTCTTGATGGGGGAGTTTAAGCCTTTAACATTCCAAGTGACAATTTTGAAAGCCATAAAATATAAATATAAAGTAAATGATTGAAAAAACCAGCATTAATGCAAATATATTTACGTGAAACATGAAGTACAAAAACAAATACAATAACATTGTAACTCAGAAGAATAAAAGAAGAAGAAGGAGAAGAGAAGGAGATAGAATGTAGGTAGTAGAGATTAATGTAGTACATAAAATCATAAGAGGGAGACAGTGAAGATATAGAAAAATGTGAGGAAACTGCAGAAAGTATTAGAGAAAAAAAGAGTAACATACCTACATATATTCCAAAACATGTGAAAGGTGGGAGGGGATGAGGGCACATGGAACAATGAGTCATCCCGACCCCATGAGGGAAGACGGGGAAAGCCGCAAGACAGACGACAGATAAAACAGATGGATCGTACGACAAGGAGATGTAACCTGTAGGGAGAGAAAAGAGGTTAGATATCGTTTAGCAGAACATAATAAACAGAAATATCAGCTATTAATTAACAAGATGAATCCTTGAAGTAGTTAGCAAGTCTTGAACCATAAGACGTAATAGAAGCAACTACTTATTATGCTGTGAGGAAGTGTCCATAGTTTCTGTGATACAAGAATTAAGAAAACTTTTCAGTCTGATAGGATCTTCATTGGTAGTAGTTTTGTTGTTGTAGGTTACTTTAAACAGGCATGGGTGAAAGAGGCCAAAGCGAGCACCAATAGAATGGAGGTGCGGTCTCATAGCCAGGAACACTCTACGTCTGTCAGCTGTAGCCTTTGCATAATCTTGTGAGAAGAATAAAGAGTTACCTGACCATGACATTCGTTTAATGGACCTGACTGCTGACAAGACCTTAAGCAAGTCAGTGTACTCTAGGAAATACAAGATGACTCCCCTCGGTTACCTCCCATTGGAAGAAGTCATAGAAGAAGCAGGACCCAGTCTGTGGGCACGTTGAATATTAAAGAGAGCACCCTCGGGTAGATTGAGGATCTTTGGAAGAAATGATCTGAAGAAGGTAATAGGGTCTGAACCTTCTGAGCCCTCTGGTAGACCATAAATACGAAGATTATTCCGCCTGTTTCTATTTTCAATATTTCCGACCTGTTTCTGTAGCGACGTCACTTGAGATTGAAGAGCCTCTACCTTGAAGTTGGATGAAACCAAAGATTCAATTTTGTGCTCTGATGTTGTGATCCTTCCTTCCAGTTGTGACCATCGGTATGTTAGGACTTGTAGTTTAGAGTCTGTTTCTTCTACAAAAGGGCAAAGAGCGCGGATCTCTTCCAGTAAGAGGTCCATAGAGACTGTTGAGGATTGTTTCGGAGGAGAAGGAGGGTCCTTCTTCAGTTGTTTGCTCGACGCTTTATTGGTACTAGGAGTTACCTGAATGGCAGGTGACGAGGTGCCCTTTGGCGGAGAATTAATTGAGTCATCTATTCTAAACAGGTGCGCACGAAGGCTAGAGCGCGCTAACACTTTATTCGAAGAGGGTGTTAACAGAAATTTAACTTTAATTGGTTTGCCCATACACAAGAGCAATGGAGGAGGAAAAGAGGCAGTCACGCTAAAGGGACTTCTGCACCTCACTCATGCCCTGTAATAATAAAATGACGTACCAAAATGCCGTATGCGAAAGTGCAAGTTGAAGAGAAGCTGTTAAAAGCACAGTGACGCACTCATTCTGTGAGAGTGCAAAAAGGTTATCCAAACAGTATGCCTTGCCCACAAGTAAGGAACTTCAGGTGCTCTGTGAGAATGGAGGAATGGCAAAAATGCATCAAAAAAGAAAGTCACAACAATCCATCATCTCATGACAAGCACCAAAAACAAAGGCAGACATTGGGAAAGTCAAAGTGTAGCCGCCTTCCTGCCAGGAAATTGAAAAGATGATAGCCCCATCAATAGGGCCACCGATGCTCAAACAGGAGGGGCAAGCAGAACACTGTTGCTGCAATAATGCACTTACTTTCTAAAGAATTGCCAACAAATTCTCCATAACTCTTGTTGGAAGAAGCGCTCCAGTCACACAGAGCGCGAACTGCTCTCTTTTTCATGAAAACAAAATGGCGGGCGTCATAGTGACGGAGCCGCTACGGTGCGCACTAAGTGCGAGTGACAGCTTGCGGGAAGCAGCGCGGTCGGAACTCACTTCAGTAAAGGCTCCTCTGCTTGCAGAGCCTGCACAACCATTTTTGGGGAGATAACAGGTGCTGGATGCGTCGCCTGGTCTGTCGGGATCCCAGGAGAGTCAGGGAACCACCGCCATTTTCCTTGGGCGCTAGCCACGCCCCCCAATATACTCAATGTTCTTCTAGCATGATGAAGAGGGGCGGTATGAGTGGACCATTCGTGAGGGCTTCCATGTTTTAACTGAATCTGAATCTTGTGTTTATGCTTACATTCTGGATGGTTCTCTCAACCATTGTTATAGTATGCCCTCACATACCATTCCACAAGGTCAAGGTGAACTTTGACACGCTGGTGAGTGAGATGACGTCAGCGCCTGGGGTAGTAGAAATAGGAGGTCTAATGAAGTTGGCAGCTCACTGCAGAGAGTCTGATATGCTAACTAAGTGAAAGAATTACTGTACGCGGGCAGAATGATGAGGTGAGGAGTGGTGGAGAGGCAGAGCACCATTCAAAAAGGCATGAGCAGCATAAAGAGGGCAATCTATTACCAAGAAAGCACAGGCCGTAGAAGGGGAGACCTTAGGAGGCTGGGGCCATATATTAAAAGGGAAATAAAGGTGCAGTGTTACAGGGGAGATGGGGCTGCTGGAGGAAAGAGGAGAGTGGGTATCCAGCAGGGGAAGAAGGAGGTTGTTGGGACCAGCACTTTGGCTGAAGGGGTGCCCCTAGCCAGACAGAACCTACCGCTCCTGTCAAGGGTGGGTGATTATACTCGCTGTATAACCTGTGCTCACCCTTGGGTAGCTTGGCACTGAGCAGTCAAGCTTTCCTCAGAAGCAATGTGTAAGGCAAAGGCACAGCCGTCACACACAATAAATACACTGAGCTTCACAAAAGAGAATTTACACAGGATGTATGTAAATAATGTCTATATTAAACACACATATTCAATCATAACATGAACATCATATACTTTTGGACATAAAACACATTTGGAAATATTACTAGCAGTACTAGGCCCACCTGTATCGTTATGATATCAATAGTATGCACACTGGACAATTCCTTATGTAATCTCCCCCCAAAAGAGAGAGAGCACCCGTATGCGGTGCGACACGCTATCCACCCCAGGCCCACCCTAGCAATGCTGATAATACAGTTCTGCACAGTTATAGGGGACACCCCGAATTACAACGATATCAAAGATATGTACATACATGAAACAAGAACACTTTTTAGCAGCACCGTTCGGCTGGAGCCACACGAGTAAATCCAATGTCAAATGCATTATGCTTTTGGCATGAATTCAAGCGGCCTGCCCACTATCACACACAGGTCTCAAAACACAATGGAGTCATGCAGTCTGCATGACCTACCTCCGAACTGTCTCAGAAACAATCCTTCAACCTAGTCAATCTCTCTCTGGCACCAAGATGTCTTCGGGAAGGGCCAGGTGTTGAGAGGGCAGTTGGTCCGACGCGATGAGGGTGAAAAAGGGTACAACCGATGAATGGGGAGTAACACAGGGGAGCCTCTTGATAGGAGGAGACACCCAGAGCGGTACACAATGGTCAGTGTCATGCTTAGACAACCCGGCCACCGCGTCTGAGTCGCACCAGACACTTTAAGTCTCAAACACGAAGAGTTGCAAATTCCATACCTCCCTGGAAAGGAGGCACAATGTCCGGTGCGGGATAATACAGGTTGCACCAGATCAGTCCGGTCACACACACACAGGCGCAAGCTCAGCAGAGCCACATGATGTAGAATGAGGCACTACTATGGGTACACCCCCACTTCTGAGGGTCGCGCCCTGTGATTCGAACACCACACCCAATGAGCATGCAGTCGGCGTGTCGCACGAGAGAGATGCAGCACGATCGACAAAACGGGCCACGCAGGGTCGCACAACAGATGAATCCGCACTAGACAATCCCGTCTCCAGACACAAGTCTTAGTTCCACGCTCACACTGCACTACCAGTTGGGATTCAGTAGCCGATGTGGGTATTTCTGGGGCTCCGCACTAGACAATCCGGTCTCCAGACACAAGTCTTAGTTCCACGCTCACTCCGCGCTACCAGTTGGGATTCATTAGCCAATGTGGGTACTTGAGAGGGCACCACTCTCCAGATGTCACAGGTAGATGGTGTAGGTCCCTCGCAGAAGATCTTTGATGTCCCTGAGATTTCCAGGAGAACAGGAGGCCCGCAGACTGGGCATTGGAGAGCACACTTCAGGGTGCCACACTTCAACAGGTCTTCGGCCCAGGCCAGCTAATATTCAGAAAGGGCATGTGATCCCCTTCATGGTCTTTCTATCCTCCATGTGCACAACAGAGTCCTCTGGCAATGTGTGACACCCAGTCCGGGTTCTCCGGTCCCACGTCCCCGCAAGCATCTCTCACAGCTTTGCTCAAGGATTGCACCAGTAGTTATACTGTTGTGTGTCTTTGAAGTTAAGGGTGGTTTAAGAGGTTTCCCCTTGAACCACACATGTTTCCCCTAAATTGTAGGCCTGTCTGCTATGGGGCCATGGAATGCGGATCTTAATCTTTAGTGGGGCCGCGATCTAGCCCCGTGACACTAGGTGTCAAAACCTCTCTCTCCAATCTAGCTCATCTGGTCCTTAAATGGCAGAGGTGTTGTGTTGTAGTGGGATGCCCATGGTTTATGATGTTCTCTGGGGAATGCACAGTTGTGCTCCCCCAACCCCTGGTGTCCACTGGAGCCAGGCACCATAGCCCACAAGACCCTTCGAACATAGAAATGGCCATATTCTATAAGTGGTATTTGTAAGTGAGATATGCCAAAAAAACCTTTTCCACTGGAAAGGGTTTGGCATAGCGAATCCATTGATAGGAAACATCATGAGGTTGTTCCACTGCAATCCATTATTGCAGCCCAAAGTAATGTCATCTACTGCCCCATGTTAAGCTTTGGGAAGAGCAAGCCTCATAGGTAGTGAAAACACACATGTATTCCTCAATACCTGGACGCACGTGTGCTAGTTCACACCCGACCTGCAATGGCAGATTGGTCACATAGTCCCCCAGCACCAGGGGTGCAAGTGCTCCCACCCATGTCTGCAACAGCAGCTTGAACACAGGTTTAACTAATGCGTGTGTCAGTGCGTACGCACCAGCATGCAATGGCAGGCGGCACACACAATCACGGGCACCAGAAGTGCAGTTGCGCACATACAACGGCCTGCAGTGGCAGGCTGCTCATGAGTTTAATCTCGATAAATGTCCGTACACACACCGCTCAGCATGTTTCAGAACATCGAGTCAGCGCCACTTCTCAACACGGGTAGGAAGGGCACATGCACTTTCACACTGTATTTACAGTGGGAAAGTGCCCAGAGGCTACTCAAGAGAATCAGCAAAACCTAGACAGAAAAAACAAAACGTTTAGGGAAACGCTATCTGACGGGTATCAGGTCCAACAGAGGTAGAAGTAGATGGGTTTGGGTCGATAATGGGGACAATAAGGGGCATTATGAGAGACAGTGGAGTAGAAGATAAGGTAATCAAGCGGGATCACAGGTGCAAAAATGACAAGATGGACCAGAACGAAGCATGGGAGACCCTTTGTGGCTCAATTGCTCCGATTGGAAGACAGTTTAGAATGCACTATTTGGATGCAACTCTGGACTGTTTTGAGTCAGTAAAGGGAAGGTTTAGTGTGTCCTCCCTTCAGAAGAGCAACAACAGAAGTTTCAGCGTTATTGGAAATGGTGGTTTTGGTGAATCCGGAAGTCTTTAGTACAAGTGCAGGTGTTGTGGTGAATGAGTGGTTTGTAGCTTCACAAGAGACCGGTAGATTTTGCCTATGAGGAGGAGGATTTGGAAAGGGTGAGATTTCAGAGTGGGAGAAGTGAGAAAATGGAGAGGCATGAAGGGGGAGTGGTGGTCTAAAATTGGAGATGCATGCCAAGGCCAGGTAAGAAGAATTGGTGTGTTGCAGGGCATGGAGCAGATGCACCAAGGACGGCGTCAAGTGGCAGCACCAGATTACAATGGGCTGGTACCACCAGGACATCACGCTTCAGTGCAAGACCTGATCTTGAGGCCAGGTCAGACATTGAATAGCGGTATGCGGGAGGGTACCCCATACTCTGCTGAAGTATTGGGTGGTGGCATAGGGGAAGAATTAGGGCATTAGTACTAGGATGTGAGGACAAGTAGATAAGCTGGCAAAAAAGAGAAGGACAGCATGGAAGAAACTGGGAATGCTAGAGAGCATTGCAAGGCCATAGATAAAAGAGAAGGTTAAGCAAATAAACATAAATAATTGCCTTATATGGGGTTTACTAAGCCCCCCCTGGGAGCACACTTAATGACCTCTACTAAGGAAATCAATCTTGAAAACAAATATGTTGATTTGTTTAAATTGCTACACAGAAAAGTGAGGGTGAAAGAACGGGCCAAGGAAGAAGAATTTGAATTGTCCAGACTCCCTTGGATCCATGTGACTATAGAAAATTAATCGGTGGCTATCTGAATCTATGAAAGCCTCTACAGTGAAAAATACTCTGAGCGATGTGTGGAATTGTTTAAATACATTTATGTAATTTGCAAAGCTCCAATTACTTTTGGGGAATGACCTGGGTGAGGTATGACGAGGAGTAAAGAGATAGGTTAGTAAAGGACGAGGATGGACAATGGGGTCAATTGGATAACAACCTTTGTTTGCACTGGATAGCTCCAACCAGGCCGGCGCCTATAACTTTTGCACATTTGCCAGTGATTTATAAGCCCTTTCAGGGGCGTCCCACTCACGTTGGGGTGGGAGGAGCAGGCAAAATACAGGCTTGTCAAGTTGGAGCTTGTTGGGCATTCATTAAAGATGCCTGACACAGGGAATACTGCTGCTTTAGGCATGAGTGTTCTAAGTATAATGGAGGGCACTCCCTCACACAATGTAATACAAAATGGGGGGGTTCAGGGTGGGCAAGGAGGGAGTTTCCAATGTTAGGGGGACAAGAAAGGGGAAGTCAGAACTAGCTCAGAAAAGTCCACTATGCAGATAGGCTGGAGCGTCGGCAGGATTGGATGAGTTAGTATGTGAACAGACAGGATACTACACTCTTATTATATGTTTTAAATTTGGTTTCAACTGGGTTACAAAGGTGTGGGAAGGCTGAGATGGGCATAAAATCTGTGGTCAGTAAAAGAACATCCAGAGGTGATGCTGGGAAAAGTCAGGAGCGAGATGAAGGAGGGGAGACTGGTTGGTCCAGATTATTTCACTCATTGGCGTTGTGCCTAAGAAAGAGCGAGGGGAATTTCAACTCATACAGCATCTGTAGTGGTTGAAGGGGCAGTCATTTAACTTTATGCCAGATATGTTTAGCTGTGTGAACTATGCCACTGTGGATGATTCAATTGAACTGGTGTAGAACTCAGGTGTTGGGGCCTTAATGGCAAAATGCAAAATATAGGGGCAGGTTTTCAAAGAAGTCACACAGCGCAGCACACCAGCCAAAAATGCTGTGCTGCATTGCGTGAAAGGGTGGGAGCAGGAGAGCGCCATATCTACAGAGATATGACTCACTCCTTCCCTCTCCTTAGCACCAGTGCTTATTTTACCTGCCATGCGCTAAGCACACACCTTAGCACCATAGTACTAAGGTGCGTGCCTGAGTCTAGCATAGGTTTGTACCCTCCCTGAACAAAATACTATGCCTAGACAAGTTCAAACACTTTTACCACTTTGTATGTGTTCTGCACAGTGTAGCATGCATGCAAAGTAGAAAAAGAAAGGAGAAATTAAAACATTTCTCCTCTTAACGCCTCCTTTCAGATGGTGTTAACTTTTGAGGCGCTGAACCCGGTCTACAATTGTTTGTAGATAGGGTTTTGCATCAAAAGGAACGGGTGTTAGCATGGGAAAGCCCATGTATCACCCATGTAACACACCCATGGCACTAAGTAATGCAAAGCAATGCTTCTCGCTGCTTTGCGTTACTTGTAGGGTACTTTCCAACGCAAAACAAGTTCTGCGCTGGAAATTAATTGGTAAAAAAATATTTTGTGCTGGTTAGCTTTACTTTTGTGATGCTAACCCAGCGTGAAATGTTTGAAAATCTACCCCTGAAGTCTGCATTTTGCTTGTTGCCTGTCCATCCTGACGATTTTGAGCTGCTTGGAATGCAGTTTGGAGGAAACTTTATCATGGACAAGGCATTACCAATAGGTTGTTCAGTGTCATGCCTGCTTTTTGAGAAGTTTATCCCCTTCCAGAAATGGCTATTCACTTTCCAAACCAGTGTGGTGATAATCATATATTAGCTTGATAATTTTTTCTTTGTGGATCAGGCATTGTTGTGTAACTTTGGCAAAATGCTTAAGATGTCTCAGCAGTTGGTACAAGACACAGGGGTTCTAATAGCAAGAAAAACAAATGACCCAGCTGTAGTCTTGACATTCTTGGGTGTAGAGCTTGAAGGAAGTGGCCAGTTTAGGGTCACCCGGGTCACTCGCGACCACCTCTCAGCCTTCCATACCAAATGAAGAGTCGGTCAGACAGTAGAGAATACAAACCAATATATGTTTATTCAGATACACTCGAGCGGAGCCCCGTCTGCCCAGTCTCTTAGGGGTGCTGCAGAGAGGACTGACATCAACAAACATGGTAATACATTATGTACAATTCAGAACCAATGAAGGCACGCCCAGAATGGAATTTTCCAGGCTGATGCTGCTATACAAAGAAGTACAGAGGGGTAAGTTTCGATCCTGAGACCGGGCACACACTATCTCTTAGCCAAGGTCATTCCGTCCGTGCCCACTGCTAGACTGGTGGGAGAAGGCCTCTATCTAGTGGGAAAGGTATGCACTAATGAGAACAGTGTATTCATAGAGAAAAAGAAACAAGGACCAACCTTGGAGAAACGAGAGTTACCAAAAGCTGTTTTATACGGAAAGGAAAAAATGAGGGGGCATATTAGCAAGAAGAGGCGATAATCATCGCTAACCCTGCTTAGCGTGATTTTTTTTATCGCCGGCTATCGCTGGAATATATCGTCACGCTAACGCTGTATTAGCAACGATTAGCGCTATGGCGATGAATATTCCAGCGATAGCGGGAAATGGGCCAACATCGCTGAAAAACCAGCGATGTTGCATGGAGAAGGGAGAACACCTTGCTGATACGACCCTGTGGTCGTATCAGCATAATCCACCCCCCATGTTAGGTATGGCTAACACCTGCTAATTGCAGGTGTTAAATAAATAGCGATGACCCGGTTAGCGCGACTTTTCACGTCGCTAACTGGGGCCATGGCCACCTTGCTAATAGGCGATAGGCCTGTTAGCGGGTGTTTCCCAGGTTTGTTCGTCGAGAACGCCCACTTTGCATGTCATTAGCGATAAATATCGCTGACATGCAAAGCGGTAAAAAACGGGCGCTAATGCCCGAAAACTGTCTCTAACTGCTGTTAGAGACAGTTTGCTGATAGGGCGATAAGAATATCGCCGCTTTAGCGGCAAAAAGTGCCGCTAAAGCGGCGATAGTGCCCTTGCTAATATGCCCCGAGGTTCGATCATGGCTGAAAATGGCGGCCAAACATAAAATGGTGCAGCGAATGCTAACTTATGTGGAACAGTACATAATCAATACAGCGGAAGCATTTTTATTCTAACAAGCTAGACTCAGTAGCTATGGAAGGCAGATTGTCACAAGGAGAGAAAGAGAAGTTACTATAGCAGCTGGACGCTATGTTGTTGAAAATGAAAGTGATGGTGAGGCACATTCAGGTTCTCCTAGGTAGGGGTAGGCAGAACTCATGAAGTTTCGATCCACGGAATTCCGCGGAGTTACATATAAACTCAGCAAGATTCCACAGAGTTCCACCAATGGGTGGTAAATATGCAACTCGCACTGCTCACGCTTCAATTTAGCGCCGGTAGGGTGAGTAGCACTGAAATTAAGCACGGACAGCATTATACATTGCGCAAGAGCGCGGGCCCATTCAAATTGATTTTGGTGCCGCACAAGTAGAAAATCTACTCTAGCAGCAGCAAATCTACTCGAAAGACAACCCTCTGACCGTGGCCGCTCACAACCGCCCGTGTTAGAAAATTCCACTAGTGCATGCCAAATCTCACTCGCCAGCTCGCATTTTTGCGAGCATCACAGGAAAAAAATTCTGCCACGCTGCGATTTTTGGAATTTGGCCAGAATTCCGTGCGAGGCAAACGGAAAAATCAGCACACCCCTACTCCTAGGTCACTTGACTTTTGCTTGCAGGGCAGTAAGAGCTGCTAGGACATTTTGCAGAAGATAGGGTCTGGCTCTGTGTGGTTCAAGTTTACCTCATCATAGAGTCCACATGTCAGCAGGGGTGAAGGCTGACCTGAAGGTGTGGAAACATTTTTGTCAGATTTCAATGACATTTAATTGTGGATTTAAGGAAGGAGACAGAGTGGTACATTGAAATATTTTAGGTGCAGCAGGAGCCGCAGGTTTTGGTCTGTTTTGGCAAGGAAGGCGGTGGGTGTGCTGAGCACTGGCCGGAGGTGTGGATCCAGGAGCAGCATAGCATTATCTTTTTGGAGTATTTTTCCACTGGTGGTAGCGATTGTTTTCTGGGGTGAGCTTTTTCAGAACAACAGGGTGTTGTTCAATGTAGATAATATGGCATTGGTGAACATTAGTAATGGACATATCTTAACATTTTGCAATTGTTGCAGTTTTTGTGTTGGAATGCCTGCACCACAACATTGTGTTCAGAGAAAAGCATGTGCCGTTTGTGAATAGTGACATTTGTCTCATTCAGAGTGGTAGAGATTCCGTGGGTTGGCATGAGATGTGGACAACTTGTAGATGCCTCAGCCGGAGGAACTGTGGGGCACAGGAGCAGCAGAGTGCTTGAATTACTAGAAGGTTCATTAGCTGCATCTACAAGGAAGGCAATAAATTCCTAGTGACTGGTGTACAGAGAAGATATTTGGATGATGCTGGATTAGAACAAAGATTAGATGATGTAGTTAGGTTTACCATGATAATGAAAAGGAAAGGATTGTCAGAAGTAAACTTTGAGCGACAATTAGCAGGATTGGCCTTTTTTGGGAAGATGTTGTGGAGGTATGAGCTGTCAGCTGGGGAGATGGGGAGGAGAATACAAGAGGGATGGGCACAGGGGAAAAAAGAAAGTGGTAGGGTGCAGAGACCTCTGACATTGCGGATTTTGAGAAGGGTTTGGCAGTGTTGTGGATTGTGTGCTTGGACACTACAGACACATTTCTGTTCTCGTTGATGTTTTGGTAATTTGTTGGGGCCTTAGTGTGTCCGAGATATTGAGGATAAGGGACAAGCATGGCTCGTGCCTAGCAGATATATTTGACTTAAGGATATGGTCGTAACCTTGTTATGGAGTATTGAGAATGATAGGAAGGGGGGCGTGGAAAAAGGGTTGTGCTGAGTGAGATCTTATCCTGATTGGAAAGTTTGCATGGGGACCTGGCGGAAGAAGTTCAGGGCCAAGGTTCTGGATCAAGGAGAAAGGGTTTTCAGTTACGAGGATGGTGCAAGGCGTACGGTTTCACCCTTACTTGTGGTGCTATGAAAGTCATTACAATTATTGGGTCTTCCGGCAACAGAATATGGCACACATTAATTTCGTATAGGCCTGATGACTGAAGCAGATATGAGAGGGTGTTCTCAGGAGGAGATTAGGAAATGGAAATCAGATTTTTATGAATGCTATATAAGGCCCCAGTTGTCTGTGGATCATTCTTAATTGTTTCTTGTTGGTTGTTTTTCAAGTTGTGTGTCAGGGCTGCTGAAGGGTTACATTGAGGTATGGATCTGTGGTCACTCTTTCGTAAAATGGCAGGTGAAGAGAAGTTTCTTCTGGAAGCAATTGCATTTCATGTAAATTAAACGGTTGGAAAAGAAGGCATGTGGTGGAAGGAATTGTTGCAAAAGTTAAATTGCCTAGCCTGCAAGAGTTTATGCCCTGATGTGTTAATGTCTAGTGAGGTATTGGTGGTAGGATGTATGGCATGTGCCAAGGTTTATTTACCTCTGATGTACATCTGTTCATTAAAAGTGTCTTTTTTCACACACAAAAGAGGTGTTACTGTGGCTACTGGGCTGCACCATCCTGCCCAAACCACAGGTTTAGACAGTCGAGCTTACGCAGAGAACGGTGCTGTGACTGAGACAGCCATTATGTGATTGTATATTGAATGCATAGGAAAACAACTGACTATACCAGTATAAATTAAAAGAAGAGAGCGAGGTACCTTTCAAGAATCACAAAAGGGAAAATGTATTAGTGAAATTGAGAATGCTTTTGTTGTGGCATGTGGCATTTGATTTCCTGACAGGAACCAAAGGAGATGTTGACACAGCTTTCTGCTGAATTAAAACAGAGTGGTCTGTTAACACATACAAGGGAAAGCAACATGGAAACACATTAAACATAATTTGGAAATTATGTAATGTTTACTCACAAAATGTGTTTCGTTTTAGAAAACAGTCTTTTGTGCACTCCCCTCTCAATTGGCGCTATTTTAGTGCATTAGTAGAGATGGAAATATCTGTGCAGGAAAGGTAACTCTGAGGAAAACTGTTTGGGGTGGAGCTACGCCTCAAGAGGAATGGTGGCTCCCTAGAGTAGCTCCATGCACTACGTCTGATTAAACTATTGAAAGTCCTTATATCATGGTATTTTTGATGGCTGCATAGTCAGGTTTAGTGATGGAGTGTGATCCGGCTATAAGTGCTGTAAAGAACCCTGGTGACAATGGTACGAGACAGAGGGGCCTGGAGGAAGACTGACGCTAAAGCCAATAGACGACGTGTTCTGAAACTTAACGGATCCAAGACTGAACTTCTGCTCTTGGGGAAGTCTGCTCCCCTAAATGTGGATCACCTGTGGCCCAAATGCCTAGGCTCCCCTCCTGCCCCAAAAAAACAAGTAAAGAGTCTAGGAGTATGGATTGATTGCAATCTCGATTTCAGAGAGCAATCACGTATAGTGGCAGCGAGCTGCTATGGCCTACTAAGAAGGTTTAGAAAGATACCCCCATGCTCCCGTTTGCGGCGAGACGACTGCTGGTGCAGGCTCTCGTACTCTCACGGCTCGATTACGCCAATGCCCTATACCTGGGAGCCCCCAGGCTACCATTAAAAGACTACAAACAGTACAGAACTGTGCGGCCCGTACGCTCCTGAACATTCCCAAACGTTCCTCTGCAAGGCCTGCCCTCGCTACCCTGCATTGGCTACCCGTCCAGGAAAGGATGCAATTTAAGGCCCTTTGTATCATCCATAAGTCATTTTCAGGAAAGGGCCCGCCCTTGATCCGTCCCTGGAGTAAACCTTATGTACCCAACAGAGCCCTTAGATCGGGGGAAAAAGGATTAATTTGTGTACCGAAGATTAAACGTGCACGTAGTGGAGGCCGACTGTTCACATATAACGCATCTAGACTCTGGAATAGCATTCCCTCCACATACGCTCCGAACCTGAATACCTCCAAGTTCAGAAAACTTCTGAAAACTTTTCTTTTTCATTAATCTCCTCGTAGCTTACTTTCCTCGTAGCTTACTGGACGTCTTAGCGCTGGGATGCCCCTGGGTAACCACGCGCTTTATAAATGTTCCTTCATTCATTCATTCATTCTCGAGGGCTCCCTACCCCTGACTGGATTCTGCGGGGCAGCCGCTCTCCTGTTGTGACTCAGACAAAAGCCTGAGAGGTGCTGGTGCTGATGCTGCCTGAACTGTCTCCCAGGTGACCAGTCTCCCAGACCTGTTGAGCACAGAGAGGCACCAAGAGACTGAGCACAGTGGCATGTGGAGAACCCACAATCTATGGGGCACAGAGCTGAGATGATGCCAGCGCCATGGAGAATCACACTGCCCCATGGTAGTCGGATCGCAGTGGGGCGACTAGCCTGTGCGCTGTGAGACTCCATGTTGGACTGGGAAAGTCACGCAGGGCTGATGCACCCCCTGTGTGCTGAAATCACGTTCTTATCTCCTGGCCTACTATAGTGTTTATTAATGTAGACATGTTCCCATCTCCTGAAGGCCAGGGGGAACTGCACCTGAGCTGCTGATCCCAAAAACAGTGTTTAGAGTATTATTTGGGGACTCATCAAATTCTATTTCAGCATGATTGAGAGGGATGGTACCTGAAAAGCAGGTTTCGACCGCATTACAAACCAGACTGCATATTCTTGAGAGAAAAAGGCTCTGAACAAAATAATTTTTCAACATACGCCTTGCCCCGTCATAGACTAGTAGTCGTAGTCTCCCCTACTCCATGCATCAAGTGGGGGGCCCTTACTGGCACAATTTTCAATGTCTGGGAATAAAACGTCTGGACAGCTGTTGTTTTCTGAATCTCTCACTAATAAAAACAGGCATTGAGAATGTCTTCGAACATGCCTTCAGTGACGCTGGACTCTATTATGTTGGAGCTCAAAAACATCCAATTCTCAATTTTGACAGTGGAGCTTTCCATGACAGAGACCAACAAAGAAATTACTCAAGGGGAAATTTCCACTGTGTGCTCCCAACTGGAGAAATCAGTCAAAGATTACATGCCATTAATGCCAAAGTTTTGGGAACACCTGATTTGAGGCTTGAAATGCGTAATATGCAAAAGAAATTGACGGACATTGAGGACAGGAGCAAGCATGACAATGTTAGAATCATTGGAGTCCCTAAAACAAAGGAATGGCAAGACATGCTTACATTCTTCTCCACATTTATACCCACATTACTGGAACTGTAATTTACTCCTATTCTGGAATTTCAGAGGCGGCACAGAATATCAATTTGGAAGACATCCCTTAGCGATACTCCCAGACCAATAATTGTCAGCTCTTACGGCATGAACATGCAAGGTCATTATTGCAAATGGCATAGGGCATATATGTACAAAAGATACAGAATCTTCTCACTGTGGATTTCTCATATGAGACGCATAACTTTTGAAAAAATAATTCTTGGCACTGCAGCTTGACCTCAGGAAACAAGACATTAGATACAATTTATTGGACCGAACCATGATGTTGGTGACGGTTGATGGTAAAACTAGAGAGTTTCATGATCCGGAAGACCTGGAAAAGGTGCTGGTGTGTCTGGAATCATGACTTACAGATATGCAAATGGATCGCCGCCCCTGAATGCACCAACGAATACTATAAAAGAACAGATGCCTCGGTGTAGAGCTAATGACAGACACTGTTAGAGAGCTGTTCCCCTGCTGGTCGCAGACAGAGACAAATCTTGCTACCCACTGAAGGCATACCACGCTATATTTTAGGATTATCCTTTATAAAGTGTGGTACTATGGTGGTAGATGAAACTGACATTGTATTTGACTACGCACATGGTGAGGATTTCCTCAGTCTTGAGTCTTGCACACAGGCACCGGAAGCTAATATTCACATGATCTAAAGACCCCCCTCCACCCTTCTTTTCTCCCTTTCCCCTGGGGAAAAAAGGAGGACTGAACATTATAGGAAATAAGATGTGCCCATCACAAAAGGGATGTGGATCCATGAGCTTGCCAACTGTACATTGTTTTTACTGAATTCGAATTGATAAGGTGCACGCACTTACGCCAGGGCAACATATATCCCTGTGCCCTTTTCTCTCTATTTGCATCCCTTAATCTTAGCTGGAGAAAAAGGACCTTGCCATTTGGTCACTTAACATGAATGGCCAGTCCCATTATATCAAGCGAAAGAAAATCCCTTCACAGCTCGCATCTCAGAACTAGGACATTGTTCTTTTACAAGAGGCCCACCTCTCAAAGGTGAAGTCTGACAAATTCAAAAGGGAGATGGTGGGCAAAGTGCTCTCCTTTTAGGCTCAGATTGCTCCAATGTTAACATATAGGGACCCTCTTCAAACTACAGGTAACATTAAGTGGCTGTTCTATGCAAATTACTTGCTATATGAATGCAGAAGTTCAGTGGGATGCTATGTATTTGCTAAACTGGCTATTCAAAGGCCTGCCTTAATTGTGGGATCTGTCCATGGCCCCAGTGGCCCAAAACATGCCTTCATCTCTGCCTTGAGCAGTTTGCTTACAGAATTTGGACACACCAAAGTAATAGTAGGAGGAGAGTTGAACCTGGTGACAGACCATATCATTGTCAAAAGAGGCAGCCCCGATCTTAAGCATAACGACGATAGGGGTCGACTCTGTGAATTGATGGAGACCACTCACTATTGGATCCCTGGCACCTGCTCCACCCTGCAGTGAAAAAATATACCTAACTCTCACTGGCACATGGCTCAGAAGCATGATTGGACTTTTTCTTATTGAATAGCGCCCTGGTCCCTAGGGTTCACGCATGCCGAATTGGTGTTAGTAGTATCTCACATCACGCCCGAATTTTTATATCACTGGACTTTCAAATAGTGTCTCCTAAAGGCCCGACCTAGAGAATGAATATGTTGAAATGTGAGCTGCTAGGTGAAAAGAGAAGGCTACAAGAGATACTTGGAGAATAATTTAGATCTCAATAAAGGCTCCGCTCCTTCGCTGCACCTACTGTGGGCAGCAGGGAAATCGCACATACAAGGCATGTTAATGAGAGACTCAGTTATGGTACGTAAGGAAGACGAACTTAAGAAGATTGCCTCTAAGTCTGAAATACACTCCTTACAGTATTGTTAACATTAACACCCAGCATGAAAATCTACAGAGATAGATGACCCAAAAATTTGAATTGAACACAATTTTCTATGCTGCGACAAAGAAAGCTTTGACCCGCTTAAGAGGAAAAATGCATGAACATGACGAAACAGCGGTAAGACTGCTAGCCTTGCAGCTCAGAAAAGAGTATGGGCAATCAACCATCCTTGCCACACGTGGCTCTGAGGGTAATATTCTCTCAGAACCACTGACTATAACTAATGAATTTGCCTCCTTCTTTACAAGGTTATACTCGTCTGTGTCACCTAAAGGCACTGCTCAAGAAGACGCCTTCATGGTGGGACTATCTATTCCACAACTACCTCAACATCTGAGGAGGCACTGGATTAAGAGATCTCCGACGCCAAAATAGCATAGGCAATTAAACTAATGCCTTCTGGAAATCCCCCGGGGGAAGATGGATTCCCATTAGAAATCTGTGTCTGATCGCTCTTGAATTATATGTAGACACTACTGTACTCATTATGGTAAACTAGGAAAGATGCAGACAAAAAATGAATCCTCCACTTGACACTAAAAAACTGTTTGTTCAAGTGGAGTGGGTTATTCGTTTTGGATTTTGAAACACTGGCATGGGGTCTACATTTATAACTATAGTGTACTGGCTATACCAAGAACCTACAGCGAGGATCAACTGTAGAGGGTTCATCTGTGACTGCATTATGATTAGTTGGGGCAGAAGGCAGGGGTGACCCTGTTGCAGTTGCTTTTTCTGCTGGAACTATAGCCCCTGGCTATAGTTATAAAATCATCTCCCAAAATCAGTGGAACTGGCATGGCTGAGGGAGAACTCAAACTCATGTTGCATGCAGACAATATGCTGCTGACAAAAAGCAACCCAGATACCGGCAAAGCAGCCCTGATGGACTTCATCAATGCCTTCTCCATCTTCTTGTGTTATAAAATCTACTGGACTAAAAGCAAAGTAAAATGGATGACACCCACCACCATAATAGGAGCTCAGGATGGCATCACTATAGATGGCTACCATGTAAACTATAATATCGCGGCTTGCTATTCAGTAGGAACCTTTCTGCCATGGTGAAGGACAACGTGGGGAGATTTATTGTTATAATGATTATGATTTTGTTAAATAGAAAGCACTACGGCTCTCTCTCTGGGGCCGGGTCCAAACAGTAGATTTTATACACAGTTATACAAGCATAGCGATTAACAAAGATGTACATTTCCCATCGAAAACAATGTAAACTATATGCCTATGTGTAAGCGCATAAGGAGGTAGTGGGCTATTTTGTGTTGAGATTACATTGTGTGGAAGTGGTCCTTCTCCAACCTCCCACAGGTACACCTATAACAAGGAAGACCAGCAGTCGGAGGTAACTGTAACATAAAAAGATTTATTTCGCTCAAGCGGGTACACAACCTCACAGCTCCATGTGGCTATGAGAGAAGTGGACAACTTACACAGTCATAGACAGCCTTATATATCTTTCTGCTGGAACAAGTGTAGGTGGGAATGGGTATGAAAAATTAGCAGCTGCCTAGGATGATTAATAATCCCAGGATGATATCATGTACTAGTCAGGACCAGTACCTCTGGAAATATGTATACATGGCATGCAAAACATATATATATAAGGATTACTCATTAACTCCCACCACTCATCAGTAATCCCGTGGTCAACAGAAATAAAGCAGAACTGTACATAACTTGCGTCAGACATATAAACATAGACACGCCTGTGGTTACAGAGTCAGGCGCTCACTTGATTAATCATCTGGATATGGAACAAAAGGTCGCACGTCCTGTATCAACAATAATTTGTAGACATAAGCAATTTATGCAGCTGGCTGTAATACATGTGATATCAGTGAATAGGAATGTTAATCATTGACCGTTTGTTAAATGCATCCTGCCCTACTTGCGTGCTAGCAAGTAGAGAACAAACATATGCTCTGGGGTCTTTTGACGTATCCACTTTGTTCTGTGTAGCTGAAAGGAGCACATTATTTTGTGCTAGGGAGACAAACTAAGAAAAGCTTACCACAAAATGGTGGCTACAATAATATAAAATGGTGGAGCTTACGTCCATTATAAAATCTGTATTTCCACAATCGACCCTTTGGACGCAAGGTCCAACATTGTTATCGACTCCTAATGTACGTGTTCATATATTGGCCGACTGTTACTATAGTGGGCCTCATGGCGTTCATTAACATAATCTACTGCATTTGGGAGGGAGGTGGCGTTGTCCGAAACATCAATATCCATCAATTGTTGAGTCACAATATCCCTCATTATAAGAGCGTTAGTCAGTGTCACTGGAGGGACTGGGGGTGGTTTCAGCAGTCGCCCCAAACACTGGCAACATATGGGTAGGCAATTAATGAAAACACAGCACCCAATTACTACGAGGAATATGGTCACTAGGAACATCCCTATCTTCCAACCCCATGCCGATAGAGTGTTCCAAAAAGAGCCCGCCGGATCCCAAGAGCCAATATCACTATGGGCCTGGGCCCCTATATCATATAGTCTTTTGACAGCTTCCCTAACTGATGTGGAGGAGTCAGGTATATACACGCAGCAGGACACCCCGATCACCCTACAGACTCCACCCCGTTCTGCCAACATCATATCTAGAACCATCCGGTTTTGAAGGGAAACCAATCTGACAGCCTTGAGCTCCACTGTGATGTTCTCAATAATCCCTGCTGTCTCCTCTACAGTTGCTTCCAATAAACGGGATAACCTGCGAATATTTCTGGAATTTATGGCAGGGCCATACCAAGGAACAAAGGCCTTCAGCACATCACCAGCTATCTCTGATACTGTATCTCCTTGATCAACACTCCTCTTACCCCTTAGTGTTTTGGAGGCTCTATTTACCTCCTTTGTACTTTTAATAGACATCGCTGGTGTCACAAGACCTAGATGACAACAGCCACCCCAATTCACTGGTAGCCAAGTATAGGCCCTAGAACCACAAATGAAATAAACTGAGTCACCGATATAAAGTGGAACTGTCATTTCCTGAGCAGCCATCTCAAATGTCATATTACAATTGGTACTATTCCCCATGTCGGAGGTACCATTACTTCTGATACATATACTCCCAAGTACACTACGCTGCCTCATTTTCAAAAAGGGTATTTCTCTGGCGTCACTATGAAGCGGAGGTGTACTTACATTGTTTACCAAAAAGAGTGGGGTGAATATATTAGAAAAGGGGAACGTTGCATTAGGTAAGACAACTTCAGTGCAATTTCCTGTCTGGAGGATGTCATCTTGATATCGGTTGTATAGTGATACAGTTGATGTTCTGGTGGTAGAACGGGAGGTGACCAAGTTTTTAAGGACCCCTATTAGCTCAACCTTCAACATCACGGTATGTAACGCATAACAGGATGCTTCAAACGGCAGGGGCACTTGGAGGAGGGGTAGTCCTTCGTCTACATATGCCGGAAATTGCATGCATATCCAACAATTATTTTTTTCAATTACTTGATGAGTCTGATGAAGTAGGGTAAGAAAAGAATTATGACGCATTTCCTCCCTGTGATCCATATCCTCAGGTGCTACAGTAACTGAGGGGACCTTGTCAGAGGGAAGCGGGGCTGGTTTTGCTATAGGGTGATAAAGCTCTAAAAGATAGAGTAAGCCGATTACCAAAGACATTACACAAAATAACACACATAACATGCATAGTTTGGAGTACCAACGCCTCTTTTTGTTCATTGTAAGGGTGGAATAGGTATCTTCCATGTCTGACGAAAATACGGTCCCAGATAGCAATACGGTTAGAGATAATGCTTAAAAACTTCGAAATATACAATCTCACTTAGATGTGATAGTTCAACAGTGTTCGTTATAGGCCTCACTGTTACAGGCTCTACAGATCTTTGTCGGCAGTGTCCTTATTTTACTAACCTCACTGCACAAGTTAGTCCTTTAAAGTTGGCACTACCCAGTGCGTGGCAGTTGGTGCTTGCTCCGTCCTAAGCACTCTTCAGTTTCCTTGGGCGTAGATTATATCCTGATACAGTTCGTTGATCGTCGATGTGGGTAGGAGGGCAATCACCAGTTCTTCGGTCAGAACGGTCCTCTTCCGGGGGCAATTTTGGCCAGAATGGTGGTGCTCTTTTCACATTCGATAAATGAATCCAGTTTTTGTGTCCATCACATCGCACTGCTGTTTGTGTGACTAACAAAACTTGAGATGGTTCCTTCCATCTGGGTTGTAGGCTGTTTTTCCTTACAAAGTTCTTGGTCAGGACCCAGTCCCCGGGCCGGATGTCATGCACTTCTCCTTCCAAAGGCGGGGACCAAGTGTCTCTGACCTGTTGGCGAATGGTAGACAGAGCAGTAGTTAATTCTTTACAATAATCCAATAAAGCAGAATGTGTCAATTCTTGCAACTTTGATGGAGAGGCAAACCCATATACATTTGCGGGTCTCCCCATGACAAGCTCATATGGGGAGAGTCTGTTTTTGGATGTAACAGTTGTTCTCATAGAGAACAAGGCTATTGGCAAAGCATCTACCCAGCTGAGAGTACTTGATGCACATATTTTTTGCAGTTTATTTTTTAAGGTAGCATTGCAACGCTCTACAAGCCCTGCTGATTTTGCATGATAAATTGAATGGAATTTCTGTTTTAGCCCCAGTCCTTGACATACTAGATCCATTATTTTATTCGAAAAATGTACTCCGTTATCACTCCACAGACTTTTGGGCAAACCGTAGCGAGGGAAATACTCTTTTAGCAGCATTTTTGCTGTACTCAAGGCGGTATTATCTTTCAAAGGGAATGCTTCCACCCAATTGCTAAAACTGCATATGACAACTAAAACATATTGTTTCCCATTGGCAGGGGGCATCTCGATGAAGTCCATCTGAAGACATTCAAATGGATATTCTGGCAATCTGAAATGACCAGGTGGTACTTGTATCCCTTTTCCCACGTTATGAAGAGCACAGATCATACAATTTTTAGAAAGTTTTACAGCTGTCTTTCTTATATTTTTGTTCTCCCATATTTTCTCAATTGTATTTGTCATCCCGTCAGCTCCCAAATGTGCAGGACCATGGACCATCTGAAGTATGGGCAAGAGAAAACTATCAGGCAGGACCCATTTCTGTCCAAGTGTATTCATCCAAGCCCCAAGATGTGTGTCAAAATAATAACCTTCCTTTACCCACTGCTTTCTTTCTTCTTCACTTGCAAAAGCTTGAATCTCCCTTATCTGCGTGTAAGGATCAACTTCTTTTGTCTCCTCATCTGCACTCGACACTACATATGTTAACGTGTACTCATTTAATGCAGTATGTCTTGCTGTTTCATCGGCAAAGGCATTTCCTTGGCCTACATGGTCTGTGATTATCTTGTGTGCACTACACTTTATGATAGCCAACTTAGTTGGTAATGCAAGAGCATTTAATAATCTTGTAATCAAGGTGCCGTGCTGTATTTTAGCACCTCCAGATGTAATGTACCCTCTTTCGGCCCATAAGCGTCCAAAGTTATGAGCCACCCCCAAGCGTACTGGCTGTCAGTGTAGATGTTTACCACTAACTTCTCTGAAAGTTCACATGCTCTAGTTAGAGCAATTAATTCAGCTGCCTGAGCAGACATCTGTTGTATTTTACATGTTTCAACAATTGTTTTATTGGTTGTTATTGCATAGGCTGCCGAGGTGGTTCCATCTGGTCTCTTTAGACAAGAGCCATCCACAAATAGTGTTCCATCGACCTTAGACAGAGGTACATCTACCAAATCTACTCGACCTTTCGTTTCAGTTTCAGTGACAATCACACAATCATGTTGTACTTCATCCTGCTCCGAAGGGAGAGGCATCAGAGTAGCTGGGTTTATAGTGTTGCACCGCTGCAAGGTCACATTAGTAGCCATTAATATTAGTTCATAATGAGTCAATCTAGCATTAGTTAAATGCTGCGTCTTGGTTTTGTTTAATAGTATGTCCACTGAATGAGGGACATAAACCATAACGGGATGTCCTAGTACAATAGAGTCTGCCTGTTTTACTGCAGCAGCCGCCGTAGCAATATTTCTTAGGCAGTTCGGTAGGCCTCTGGCTACCGGATCCAATGTTGAAGAAAAATAGGCACATGGTCTATTCTTCTCTCCATTTTTCTGTGTTAGTACAGCCATTGCGCACCCTTCTCTTTCATGTACGAACAATGCAAAGCTTTTAGTATAGTCTGGCGTACCTAAAGCAGGTGCATTGCATAGAGCAGATTTTAAAGCCATGAAGCTATCGTGATGTTCATTCTCCCAAGGGACGGGATCTTGCACATCCTTGTGAGTTAAGGACAATAATGGTTTGGCCAGAAAAGAAAAATTTGGTACCCATTGCCTACAAAAGGAGACCATTCCCAGAAATGCACGAACATCCTTTTGAGTTCTAGGTCTTGAAATGTTCTGAATGGACTGTATTCTGGCAGGTGAAAGCCTCCTTCCCCATTCGACAAGAGGTGACCCAAATAGGTTACCTCCTGTCGACAATACTGTAGTTTAGCTGGCGAAACCTTATGTCCATGCAAAGCGAGAAATGTTAAAACATCATGCGTAGCCTGCTTACAAATATCTTCTGTTTCAGCGGTGATTAATAAATCATCAACATATTGCAGTAATACCGTACCTGATGGCATAATACAGTTATCCAGTTGTCTTTTTAATGCCTGGCTATAAATGCTAGGGCTTTCTGTATACCCCTGTGGAGCTCGACAGAATTGATAGGATCTCCCTTGGAAACTAAAACTAAACAAATACTGACTATCTGGGTGTATGGGAATGCTAAAGAAGGCATTTTTTAGATCAATCACAGTGAACCACTGGGCTGAAGGTGGTACAGACGAAAACATTGCAGTAATGTCGGGTACAACAGGATATTGTGGTTCCACTATTTTATTAATGGCTCTCAAATCAACAACCATCCTATATTTGACCTGTTCTGTTCCATCATCTCGTTTAACTACAGGTAAAATGGGACTATTACATAGGCTACTTGTGACTTCTCTTATTATTTGTCGTTGCAGCAAGTCTGATATCACTAATTTCAATCCTTCCTCTCCTTCTTTTGACATTTTGTATTGGGGAATGCGGGGTAATTTAACATTTTGTTTTACTTTAATATGTACTGGCTCAATATCCATTCTTCCTACATCGTTTGGTCCATGTGCCCACAACTTTGGATCAATATCCCGAAGTTCAGGTGGTAAGGTATTTTTGTCTGCAACAAGATACTGCTTAGATAGTGCTGATTTCTTGCAAGTCAGATAAACACCATCTGGTGTACAATATATGGTAGCATGCATCATTTTTAAAGCCTTCAAACCTAGTAAATTAAGTGAACATTTCTCTGTTAATACAAAGGGCATGCTCCCTGTTATGGGGCCTATAGTGAAGTCCAATGGTCGCGAAATGGGGCTTGTTACAACAGCATTAGAAAATCCCACCGACTTATCTAATTTTCCCGAGAGAGGAGCATGGGGGAGCAAGCGGTGGGAAATGGATGTGTTAGTGGCACCAGTATCTAGAAGGAACACTCTTTCTTCACCTCCAACCATCATTGTTACATATGGCCCTGAAGAATCTACTGGTATTTGCACTCGCTCCCTGTCCTCTCCTGGGCATCCCTATAGGGTCCAATCCTGATGATCATCATCCTGCGCATAATCCTGTGTAAAATACGCATTATTCCTTTGGTCGAAATAATTTGTCTGGTCGGTGTCATTATAATTTCTTTGTTGTCCTCTACCTCTTCCTCTGTCTGCGTGGGGAGTTGTGTTCCCTCTGTAAGTATTGGCATTATTTCTCATAGTCTGACCCTGGCCCTGTAACGAAGGGCACTCATTCTTCCAATGACCCTCCTGATAGCAATAGGCACATGTATTGTAGCCTAACCCTGCTCTCTGTTGCGCCGGAGCTGAAGCAGCTCGACCAACCCCTCGACTACGTCCACCTCCCCTCTGAAAGTTTGTACGTCCTCTTGACCTTCCCCTATCAGGAAAAGCTTGCTGCATCAATGCTTTTGTTTTTAACTCCTTCATTTGCTTATCCTTTTTTCCCTTTTCTGCATTTCTCTTATTCTCATAGTAGCAGGCCATGGTCAATAATTCAGCTGGGTCTTTAGCAGTCCAGGTGCTTTCGTACGTCTTTATACTATCTGATAAGTCAGGTAGAAGATTATGAACAAACTGATTAGCAAAGATACGCTTCCCTTGTATAGTCTGTATATCTTGCCCACTGTATGCTTTAAAAACCTCCTCTATTCTACTAAAGAAATCGGTAACTTCCTCTCCCTCCTTCTGTCGACATGCCGTCATCTTATCCCAATCCACCTTTTCTCTGGGCAATATTTCCTGCATACGTGTTATAATATGCCGTGGTAAGGCTATTAAGGATGGTGGCACGGCTCCTCCTGCTAATCTGCCATTATCATCACCGACTATGGTTGGCCAGTGAATGGTTGCGCAGTTATTATCCCTAACTGGACGCCATATTTCTTGAGGTACCAAGAAATCAAACAAAAAATCAATATCTTTTAGTATCATGGGTGTTAAATTAATGGCAGATTCAAGTTGCTCATAAAAGAGCTTTGGATTCTTCCTAGGATCAGGTAACTCTTTTTTATGGCTAATAAATCAGCCCTAGTCCAAGGAGTATGAACATATTGCGGGATAGGGGGTGAGGTGCACCCCTGGGATCAGCAATTGGATGTACCTCTCTCATAGGGTAAGCTGAAGTATCACCACTAATTTCTGGGCCATAATGTTGGTGGATATGTTTTTGTGTGGCACCACATATAATGATATCTAGCTCCTTTTGGAACTGATAACAGTCATTAAATGCACTTTTGCATTGCGCGATAGTTAATGTAGAGTGCTCACTATCCCTCCATACTTTGTTTAACCATTCTGGTGACGTAAAAACAACGGTACTATCCTCTAATAAGAGGTAACAGTGATCAAACAATCGCGTTACCATACTATTAATGACAAAATTTTTGGCTCTTAATTCCTGCATCCCCTCAAATGTGTCCCAGGCTTCTCTTTTAGTTATTTCCCCTTGGTCCATCCACTTTTTGGTCATTTTCTTTATAGCGTTCTTTTCAGAAGGGCCTAATCGTGTGTGTCTAACCTGCGTGTCTGGTGTCAGTCTGTCCCTAATTGGTGACCTAGAGTGAGGGGAATCTATCCAGTGGTCCGGTCTCCGCATAGTTATTATAGGGGAGTGACTTTGTGTGCTAAATGGTGTTGTGAACATTGGGGGCGTGGTGCTGGAGGATAATGTTGCTGGAGCGGACGGTACTGTTGGGGTGTAACCTACCGCTCCCTGTGTACCCGGAAGATTAGTAACAGGGGTTATTTGCTGGGCTTGCGTAACAGGAGTGGCTACCTGTTGAGCCTGCACAACAGGAGGGGGCGCTTGCTGAGTAGCTGGTGGACCCCCAGCCCCGGGACCTGGGGCAGGAATCTGGACAATATTATACGGGGAGGTTTATCTAACAAATCTTCTAATACTTCATCGATAGGAGGGCACTTTCTTTTTTCTATTGCAACAAAACATTTTTCTGTTTTCATCCTAAACTCTCTGTCATGCTGTTCAATGTTTTCGTTTATTTTTATATTATTATATTCTGCTACTTTAGCCATGGTTGTTTTTCTATTCTCTCGTTCCCTATCTTGTTTTTGTTTCATATTCCGAGTTCTGGCAGATTTCTCCCATGTTTGAAATACTTCAAACATAGCGGGTCGGACCTTCCGTTCCATCATACATTGTTGTAAATACTGTAATTTAGCTAAATCAAAGGTACCATCAATAGGAAATTGTAATTCCTTATCCTTTTTTGTATACTGATGCCATATTCTATTGTATAAATTCACATTCACTCCTTTTTTATCATTAATATCCAACCAGGACTGTCTTCAACAGGAGTGGGGACACTTTCGTCCAACCGGTGACCTGATTTTATACAACAGAACGTTTTAGAAATGCATTTCTTCATTGTTCCTAGTACTTCGTAGTTATAACTATTATTTTACCAAACCAATCAACAAACTTAAATAACCAAACTTAATTAACAAAACATGCAACAGAACAATCTCACCAATCTGTGGTGTCCTCAAATCGTCCGACTGTTGGTCTTCGGACAACACGTCTGTTTCAAAAGGGATCAGCTCGTGGACCTCTGCCGGGGAATCCTGTGTCAAGAGGCCAGTCGGGACTTCAGATGGCAGCTGCGGAGAAACTCTGTCTCGTTAGTGCAGGGGCCCCCACGATCCTTCGGTCCTCAATCGCACCTCTCAACCACGGACTTAGTTAGCCGTTGGATGTCCCACGGAGAGGTCCCACCAGAGTCGCCAATTTGTGGAAGTGGTCCTTCTCCAACCTCCCACAGGTACACCTATAACAAGGAAGACCAGCAGTCGGAGGTAACTGTAACATAAAAAGATTTATTTCGCTCAAGCTGGTACACAACCTCACAGCTCCATGTGGCTATGAGAGAAGTGGACAACTTACACAGTCATAGACAGCCTTATATATCTTTCTGCTGGAACAAGTGTAGGTGGGAATGGGTATGAAAAATTAGCAGCTGCCTAGGATGATTAATAATCCCAGGATGATATCATGTACTAGTCAGGACCAGTACCTCTGGAAATATGTATACATGGCATGCAAAACATATATATATAAGGATTACTCATTAACTCCCACCACTCATCAGTAATCCCGTGGTCAACAGAAATAAAGCAGAACTGTACATAACTTGCGTCAGACATATAAACATAGACACGCCTGTGGTTACAGAGTCAGGCGCTCACTTGATTAATCATCTGGATATGGAACAAAAGGTCGCACGTCCTGTATCAACAATAATTTGTAGACATAAGCAATTTATGCAGCTGGCTGTAATACATGTGATATCAGTGAATAGGAATGTTAATCATTGACCGTTTGTTAAATGCATCCTGCCCTACTTGCGTGCTAGCAAGTAGAGAACAAACATATGCTCTGGGGTCTTTTGACGTATCCACTTTGTTCTGTGTAGCTGAAAGGAGCACATTATTTTGTGCTAGGGAGACAAACTAAGAAAAGCTTACCACAAAATGGTGGCTACAATAATATAAAATGGTGGAGCTTACGTCCATTATAAAATCTGTATTTCCACAATTGTATGGGTGAGGAATGATGGGGGCAGTGGGTGCGTAGGAAGAGAAGGGAGTATAGAGATCCTGAGCTGGTGGAACCACATTATCTTTGAAAATTGGGCATGAGCCCCTCCCACCCAGAGTGGGAATGGGTGGACCACTAGCTGAGGAGCTGCTCGCAGTATATGCTGTTGTTTATGGGTCAGTGAACTCAGTTTCTGAGGAGAAACTCGGGGCAAGTCAATCAGTTTGGAGAGCAGCTCTTTCCACCCTGGAGCCAATGGGCAATGACGCACCCCCCTGGTGTCATCACGGTGTAGGGCAGTCGCCTCAGCTTTGGCCCATTGGGTGAGCAGCGTCCACCAGTGGTCCAGGCTCAGAGGGAGCACTGACTTCCAGGGCAGTGTAATAGTTAGCTGAGATCAGGGCAAGATCTAGAAATTTAGCTGCAACTTTATGCTTGCATGGCCTGGCATATATTCCCAGTGCTCCCACCTCCCATGAGGAAATACTGGGAATTCCCATAATGTATTTCACCTGAGTCAAGATTATTGTCAAATACTATCTCAGCTGGGGACAATCATACAGGATGTGCTTCAGGTCAGCCCCTGGAATCTGACACAAATATCGGGAGCGCCTTGGAAGATGCTGTTCGCTTGGGGGACAGGTAGACCTTGTGGAGGATATAAAATTGGATCCGCTTCAGCCTGGAATTGTGAGACACTCGTAATGGGTAAGCTAAGACCTGTTCCCACTCCTTGTTGTGGAGATGTCTGCCACATTCTGCCTCCCAGGTCTTCCTTAGGGACTTGAGGGACATTTGTATGTGATTGAGGAGGGCTCTAGTGAGCCATGCAATGAGTCTGCGGCCAGAGCCCAGGGTATGAGGCTTTTGGAGTAGTTGATGCTTGACTGGCTCCACCCCCTGTGTTGCCCAGGTTTCATCAATCACCCTTCTAAGTGAAGTGTTGAGAAGGAACTGACCTTTGTGGAGTGCGTGCTGTTCAGTCAATACTTCGAATGTCAGTAAATGACCATCCCTGCAGAGGTCGTCCACAGTGTTTAGGCCAGCCTCCTCCCACACCCACAGCCGGCCACTGGAAAGGTGGCCTGTCTGCATCGGGAAGCCCAGCAAGGGGATCGCTGGGGCATAAGGGGACAGGTGTTGTGTGAAGTGCTGCGCCAGTGTTAAGCATGTGAAGGCCACCCTTGGGAGAAAGGGTAAGTCTCGGGGGAGGCGATTCTTAGTGTGCATAGGATGGAGGAGGGTGCCTTCGGAAATAGATGGATCAATGGACCCTGTGTCTTCCATACAGCGGCCCGCCAGCCAATAGGCTAACCATTGAAGTTGGGCTACAAGGTAGTAATGTTCAAAGTTGGGCGCCCCAAGACCCCCACATTTCACGGGGAGTTCAAGCTTGGCCAGCGCTACCCTCCTACATGAATTGTTCCAGCAAAGGTATCCCAGGAGGACGTGAAGATCCCGGAAGAATGATCTAGTAAGTAGGATTGGGATGTTTGTGAAGTGGTGCAGAACCTCGGGAAGGGCCACCCGACCCATTACTGATAAAGGAAGTGAAGTCCAGAAGAAGTTCTGGGAGCGAACGGAGGCAACCTCTGCTGATAGATTTTCCTCTTGCAGGTCTTGGGGAGCTTGGTAAATCTGAACCCCCAGGTAGTGGATTGCATTGGGTTTCCACTGAATGGGGTACTCTCTGAGGTCCACGACATCGGATGTGACTGTTGACACAAGAGGGAACAGGCAGGATTTATTCCAGCTGGCTGTTCAGCCCTGACACCCAGCCAAACTCCACCAGGAGCGAAGTGACTGAGGTAAGACACCTGTGACATCTCTAAGGTAAACTCCTAAGTCAGACAAATCTCCCCCTGGGGCTCATTACAATAGATACAACAACTACTCCAAACTTTCACAGCTCTCACCTTTCAACCTCATCCAGCACTTTGTTTTGACCCCCACTTCCACTGACGTTTGATACCACACCCGTGTACAGTCAAAAGGATCCTCAATGCTTTATTCGATAAAAGTCATGTCCATCATGAGAAACAGTTATAGGAATTCATCTAAGTGTCACACAATGGGGCCTGTAGGTTTTTACACAAAATATAGCAGCAATTTAAAAACTATTTGGAACATTAATATAATAGCATCTATTAAAAAGCAAAATCACAAAGTTTCACAAACAGGGAGAAAATATGAGACAAACACATCTGTCTTTAAAAATACTAATCTGTTTTGATCATTATTAAACACACACAGTATTTCCAGATAGTCAACATCAACTGTGTCTCAATGCCTGCCATATTTAGTTCCACTTGTGCATCGACGTGTTTCAGTGGATGCCCCAAAATTTAGAACCACTTTCTTCAGGACAAATACATTTCTCCTAAAGACATATATTTAAAAAACAGTTGTTCCTATATAAAAAAACAAACAGTATTACCACATGGATACATTTACTTTTTTCATTATAAAATCTACTAATGTCTACATACAATTAATCAACATATTCCTATTTCTGTCAAAGGTTATCACGTAAATGCATTTTCTTTCATCATTGTCAGATCATATAATGCCTATATAAAGTTATTCATAATATCCTTATCCTATCAAAGGTTTCCTCAAGCTGCACAGGACAGGTATCCCCACCCACAGTGTACCGGGGTTTCAACTTAATGCATTACAATAGCATACAAAACTATAATGTTCATAACTTTTATCCAACACTTCCGCACCACGATAGTTCAACATGACCAACGTTTATGTCTTCTACATTCATCACGCATCACCCATGAAGATACCCTTATATGTAGCAATGTCATTCGCTCACTTTCTAGGCATACTTCATTGTATTCTAATTACCAAGTAACATAGTTATCTTAGGTCACAGCACTCATCACTAAATCTTGTGTGTGGGTTCATTTCTTATGCTTTCCAATAGATCCTGGTCCGGGCAGGACCTGTTGGCTTTTGCGGGCTAGTACCATATTCAGGATTTTATCACCTAAATTCAGTTTTGTAATGGGGCAATAAGACACTGGTTCCATGGGGTCCTTGCTAGGGGTGGGCAGAACTCATGGAGTTTTACTCTGTAGATTCTGCAGAGTTACCTAAAAACTCTGCAAGATTCCGTAGAGTTCTGTGAGCAGCAGAATTCCGGTCCATCATGCCGCTCGTGCTGATTTTTACCGCCAGGAGCTGTAAAATCAATGCAAATGGCACCACGCAGCGGGCCAGAGGATGCTGCTTCTTTCTGCCACTCAAGTAGATTTTCTACTGTAGCGGCAGCTTTCGTAACGTGAGCAGCAACTTTCTCAACGTGAGCGGTAGCGACCTGCCGCGACCGCACGCTTTGAGAAATCACGACGGGAGGTGATCTAGCTCTTGTTTTTCCTCAATTACCAACTTAAAGGTGGCAAGCTGTACGCGAGAAAAAACATCGCCATCTTGTGGTTGGCAGAGGTTTTTGCCGAACTCTGCGCTCTAAGCAAAGCACAGAGTGGGCAAAACTCTTCGAACCCTGACGTCAGTGCGGAGTTTACCGCCCATGCCTAGTCCGCGCCTGGCTTCAACAGTGATGCTATGGAGTTCTCTCTGAGGGGGCTGGGAAGGATGCTGGCTGACAACACAGCCTCATAAAGGCAAAGGGATCTGGGAGCTAATGTGCCTTCAAATGTTTTCTAAAACTTGGCGGTGAGACCGTCGGGCCCAGGCAATTTACTGGAGGATAATCCTGTCATTGCCATCTTCATATCTTGCACAGTAAGTGGGGCCTCTAACGTGCCCCGTTTTTCTTGAGTGAGTTTGGGCTTGTGAGCGCTCTGGTTGAATTCTCGGAGAGCGGACGGGGGCAACAAATGTTCAAGTAGTAGGCAGTAAAGAAGTCATGGATCTCCTGCTGCATGTAGAGTAAGCATCCATCTGGGGCACAGATTACTGTGGTGGAGGGTTGCCTTGTGTTTCAACAGGCTAGCCATGCCAGTAGTCTGCCCGACTTATCACCTCCGATTGCGTCCTGGCAGTGTACTTAGCATAGTCTAAGCATTGGTGGCACCACAAGAGCTGAGCCTCCTTCTCCCAGAGGGGACCCATAGAGGGCCAAACAAGCGGGTTGGATGTCGCCCCCTTGTCAGTTTCTATGTATTCTCACTCAGTAGCTTCCAGGTCACGAAGAAGATTCGGGCGAACCCCTACAAGCATTTTATGCTCTCACCTCTAATTGCCACCTTAAAGGCCTCTCATTCAACTGCTGGGTAGAGACCATACCCTTGTTGTGGTCAAAATAGTTCTGAAACTTTCCAGCCAGGGTCTCACGGAACGAGGGCTTCAAGGGTGGAGGGATGAAGTCTCCATGTGGGGGTCAGGGGCGAGTTCCCTGCCTAATTAGTCAGGGAATATGATGGAGGGGCATAGGGCTTGAGAACAGACATTGCGGTCTAAGCACGCACAGACTATGTCGACCATGGAGTAAAATGATTAAAGTTGAATGCCCGGATTATAGTGCCCGCCAGGCATCCACTAATGCCCACTGACTTGGCCAGGCCGACAGGGACTTAGTGTTCATGACTGTTGGTGCAAGATTTGCTTCATCGAGAAACAATTTGCAGCCACCACATCAAGAGGGTTACGACTGCCACATATATGGTCATTTTACAGAGCACATCATCTCTCCCAAAGAGCATATCACCTGAATCCCAACAAGGAAACCCCAGATGGGGTTCAACTGGAGAGACATCAGCAATCAATTGCACTTGGACTGCAAGCCATCTATAAATGAACAAAGTTTGTGAATGACCCTGATAACCCATTGTTGATAGAGATCTATGTATGGTCTTCGAGACATAATGCTTTGGGTGAAGAGGGTTTTCTACACACTGCTGTCCCCGAGTGGAACAATGCAAGGCTAACAATAGTGAACAGACCATGGCATGACTGGCTCGGTAAAGAGATTCAGGCCATTTATCAGCTTACATCAGAAGTAACCCTGGGCGTAGTTCGTGGAGTTGCACTACGCGGCACTACGCGAAATGGTAAAAAAACTCCGCCGCACTACTCAGAGCTCCGCAAGCGGCGGAGTGCGATAGAAAAATGCTGTTCGCGGTGATTGCACAGTGCCGGATGCTTGTCCGCACTGTGCAATCATTGCGAACGGCACCATGCACAGCGCAAGCTTTCCTTTTCTGCCGCTCGAGTAGATTTTTACTCGAGCGGCAGCTTTCTCAACGCGAATGGGCAGTTTCTCAACGCGAGCGGTCGCGAGCATACGCAACCACTCGCAATGAGAAACCTGACCCCCCCGCGTTGAGAAATCTCGCTCGCCAACTTGATGTTGACGATCGCGAACGAGGAAAAATCTTGCCGGGAGGTTTATTTTCCACGCTCGCGCTCGCCAACTTGATGTTGACGATCGCGAACGAGGAAAAATCTCACCGGGAAGTGGATTTTCATCGCTCGCGCTCACCAACTTGACGTTGGTGAATGCGAGCGAGGAAAAAAACTCCGCTACGCTGTGCGAAGCGGAGATTTTCAGATCTCCGTGAGCTCCGCGTAACGCGGAGTGCGGAAAACTCCGCAAACTCCACGAGCTGAGCGGAGTTCACCGTCCAGGCCTAATCAGAAGGTGCTCTTAAATCCTTTGTAGATCTCACAACAGAGTTTCACTTGCATATTTGTCAATTCTGAAACTGTCCACTATCAAGACACTACTTTTCAGCCAAGTTGCGGCTGGAATCTTCTGATCAGATGCTTTCTCCACTACGTGCCTACAAAACAATTGGATCTCAGGCCTTTATGAACTTATGATAGCAGAACTCCCCTCCAAATTGAATGAATGTTTGCTTAAGCGAAAGTGGCAAGCAAGACTGCAAAAATCATACACTGAGGAAGACCGGTCCGATTTTATTAGGTCCCCTAAGAAAAGTCATAGACAAGCATGCCTTAAATTTATCTTCTTCAAGATTCTACAGGACTGTCACTGAACCATTTACTACTTTTACAGGGCCAAAATGTCTGCCTCTTCATGTTGCTGGCATTGTGGACAGATGGAGAGGGATATACTTCATATTCTTTGGCAATGCGCAAAAATACAGTCCTACTGGTGACGAATTTGGCATATCATTATTGGCAACAGGATTGACCATTAGCCCTTCACCAGCATTAGCAATCCTACATAATACCCAGGGTATCGCAGGAATGAATAACCATAAAGAAAGATGGATCAATCCCACTATGATGGTAGCAAAACTGTGTCTTAGAAATAAAAGCTGACAACACTACCCACATATAAGGACTGGATGGACTCAGTGGTTTTGATGGCAGCGCATGAGAGGCTGCTCTACAAGCTTAATGATCAGTTTCAAGTATTTAATGATATCTGGGACCCATTTATGTTGCAATTCTCCCTCAGTACTGTCCATCGACCCATAGGGATAAAGGGGAATGGACAATGAGGACTTAGAATCTCATCCTAATACCTGTATTATTACGTTTCTGTTGTTTTTTATCTTTTGGTAGAATGTTTATCAACACTAGCCTCCCCTCCTCTTCTCATGCTTTCCTTCTGCAAATGTCATAGTTATTTGGCCATAGATAAGCATGTATGGTCTGCTACAGAGAATATGCATTTTCATCCATTTTTTTCTCCTGTCCTATAAGGTCCTTGTGCCAGCTCCCCCTTACTGCAGTCGAGCAGGTCTCCCTGACACTGCCACTGTGTGCCTCTCGCTTCCCTCTTTCCCACTTGCTGTTGCCGCACCCGCCCCGTATGGGAACTTAGCCCAGTCACATGAACTGCTGCATTCTACTGATGCGTCAGGATAACACTTTGCCTCGTTGTACTCTTCCCTCCAGTATAGTCCTTTTTTCCTGTATAGTTAGCCGGCCACACCTATAAAGACTGTTGTTTGCCTGCAATACTTACAAATACTGTTATTAGCCTGCAATACTTATAAATGCTGCTGTCATTTCATTGTTCATTGTTTCACTACTGTTGCCTTCTTTGTCTCTTCACAGTGAGTCGGCCGGCCCGCCGCCTGCTTTCCTGACATTTTTTCAAACATCTTCCCTCCCACCACCCAGCGCCCCTCCCTCCCCCAGGACCTACCTAATGGAGGCCAAAGGCAAGCCCGTCTGCGCCCGCCTGCGTCTGTCTATGCCTGGACCGCACCCAGAGACAGGAACCCTGGCCTTCCATATATATTCCACCGGAGAGCTCCGAGCCCTGGACCCCAAATGCCGCAACAACAACTGCTGCATCACATCGCCATGGTCAACGGTAGGACCTATCACATGTCGCCGCTGCCTCTTCACCTGCAACTCAGGACCTCCCGCCTCCACGGAAACCTGTACCACTCCCACCTCACCAACCACGACTGATGCGGAACCACTCCACTGCACCCTGCTTAACGCCAGATCACTCTGCAAACACACCACAGAAATCTGGGACACCATCACCAGCCTCACTTCTGCCATGACCTTCATCACAAAGACCTGGCTCAACCCCTCCTCCACCCCCAACATCGCCCCCTCAAAGCCCATGAGCTACTGGATGATACATCGGGACAGCACCAACAAACACGCAGGCGGCATCACCATCATCCACAAAGAAACCATCAGCTTGCACCACAACCGAAGACGACACCATGCCGATTATAGAACACCTCAACTTCCAACTCCAAACTGCGGCAGAATGACCATCAGAGGCACCCTTGCCTACAGACCCTCAGGTCCCCGCCCCAGCTTCTGTGACACCATATCTAAATTCATCGCATTGCTCGCCATTGACTCCAACCACTACATCTTCCTCGCCGACCTCAACTTCCACCTTGACGACCCCAAAGATGCAAACTCTGCCAAACTCCTGAAAAGCTTGAGCAATATCGGCCTTTTCCAAATGGTCACTAACCCCACACACAGTGCACAACACACGTTGGACCCGATCTTCACAGCCAGCAACAGAGTCAAATACACTCATGTCACCGAGCTCACCTGAACCAACCACGCCATCATCCACCTCGCTATCCCAGGACCACCAGGCACCACCACCAAGAATCACAATTTCTCCCACCACAGTTGGAACAAAGTGACAGAGACCGAATGGAGGGACGCCCTCAACACCAATCATCCCGACCCTGCAACCAAACCAACATGGGACAGGTCGTTCAGAATTTCCCCTCCTGGATCCCCAACTGCGCAGACAGAGTCGCCCCCATTAAGCCCGTCAAGACCAGCAGGTCCACCAAAATAGGCAGATGGTACACACCAGAACTCAGGATTCTGAAATGCAACTGCAAAAGACTAGAAAGAAGATGCCATACCAGCAAAGATCCCACAGACCTAGCCACCTTCAAGACAGCCCTCAACAAATACCACCAATGCTTGAAAGGCACGAAAAAGAGACACCTTGGCCGACCCTATCAGAGCAAGCTCCAACCACAGCAAGGAACTCTTCAGCATTGTCAGAGAGTTCTCCTGCCTGTCAGCCACTGAGAACACTAACCCCCATCCCAGGAACTCTGCAACACCCTAGCAGACTACTTCCACAACAAGATATCTACCACATACAGTAACTTTGAACCCCAGCCCACCAACCTGCACAACCTCCTCACTCCAACGGATGCCATCCATAACCACCCGCTCACCGCATGGGAACAGCTCACCACTCAGAGCACCAAAGCCATCTACTCCAAAGCATCCATGGACCCCTGCCCCACCACAGCTGCACCCTCGGAGCAATGAAATCAGCTGCAAACTCACCTCTATTCTCAACTCATCCATGGCATGGTTGTCTTCCTAGTAGGATGACAACACGCAGAGGTTAGACCATTCCTCAGGAACCCTCAGCCGACCTCAGTGAACTCAAGAACTACTGCCACATCTCTCTACTCCCCTTACCCGCCAAAGTCCTTGAGAAAGCCGCCAACCGCCAACTTTCCGAACACCTGTCGAGAAACAACCTGCTGGACACCGCCTAATCCGGATTCCGCACCAACCACAGCACCGAGACCACCCTGATCAAGCCAGAAACGACATCATAACCCTCCTCGACCGGTAACAAACAGTGGCCATGATCCTCCTCGAGCTCTCAGCAGCATTCAACACCATATCCCACCACACATTCATCAATAGACTCTGTCACATCGGGATCCAGCTAGACGCCCTAAAATGGATTTCCTCCTTCCTGACAGGATGAACCCAGAGAATCCACCTACCCCTCTTCACCTCGGAACACAAGAGCATCATCTGTAGCATCCCTCAAGGCGCACACCCCAGCCCCACACTGTTCAACATCTACATGACGTCCTTAGCCAACATCGTCAGAACCCACGGGTTCAACATCATATCCTACACATACGACATACAACTCATTCTCTTTCTCTCAGAAGACCTTTCCACCACAAGGACTAACTTCCACAACAGGATGACGAGCGTCGCTGACTGGATGAATACCAACTGCCTGAAGCTTAATATGTGCAAGACGCAAGTGCTGATCTTTGGGAACAACACCTCCCCGTGGAATGACACCTGGTGGCCCTCTGAACTCAGACCGACACCCACACCCTCGACCACGCAGGCAACCTTGGAATCATCCTGGACAGCAAACTCACCATGAAGCGCCAGATCAACGTAGTCTTCTATGCCTGCTTCCACACACTCCACATGCTCCGAAAGACCTTCAAATGGCTCCCCGCCAACACTATTAAAACCGTCACTCAAGCCCTAGTGACCAGCTGGCTGGACTACTGCAACACAGTCTACACAGGAATCACCACCCAACTCCTGAAGAGGCTCTAGATGATACAGAACTCAGCTGCCAGACTCAACCTCGACCTCTGCAGATGAACCGACATCACCCCCCACCTCAGGAACATCCACTGGCTCCCCATCCAGAAAAGATGCCAATTCAAGATGCTAACACACGCCTACAAAGCCCTCCACAACCAAGGACCAGCTTACATCAACCACCGCCTTAACCTACACAAATCCTTCAGACACATATGCTCCTCCTCCCCGTCCTTGCACACCCCACCTGTATCTGCCAAAGTCACAATGGAGGACAATCTTTCTCCTACCTCGCCGCCAAGTCCTGGAACGGCCTTCCCTCCACCTCCGAATAGCTCCTTCGCTCCCAGAATTCAAAAAGGGACTCAAGACCTGGCTCTTCGACTGACCCCAGCAAGAACATAGCGCCTGGATACCCTCATGGGTGATTAGCCGAACTCTACAAATCCTAATTGGATTGAATTGAATATAATAGTCGTTGTGATGAGTGCTACCTGCTCTACAAGCTTATGTACCATTATTTTGTCCACTTTCAAACCATCAGCGAGTTTAGTACTGTATCTGTAAGATTGATAATTAGTTATTTATATGAGAATTCCCCAAAAAATAATCAACCAGAAAAACAGCTCTGTCTCTGTTTATCTCACTCTCTCTCTCTTTTATTATAATACGGAGAGGGCAGGTATATCACTAATATATCTTTGTATATTTTCATATGTTGCCCGCCAACAGTGTCCGAATTTGAAGTATTCAGGGCCGGTTCAAGGATTTTGGGGCCCCGGGCAGAAATGGAATATACAAGACCCCTCTAATTCGCATACAACTTGACATCATAGGAAATGAAAACACAGAAAACTACATCAACTAATCATTAATCCTCTGGCGTAATTGAATTGACTTTGCAAAAAGCAAATGTCTTTGAGCAGGTATCAGCAAAATGATGAAAACATAAATATTAACCCAAATAAAATGACGTATATTTTAAATCTCTATTAATTGGAAATACATTATATCAGCCACAATGGGTAAAAAGATTGCCCTCGATCTCTCCGAAACTGATCTAATCCCAAGTGTTTACTAATTGTTTCCATATCATGGCATTTTTATGTAGATATGGATGGATGCGGTATAAATATTGCACAAATGTAGCAAAAAAGCAGCAGAGGTTTAAAGGCAAACACACAGTCAACATGTGGTAGGAGGGATAGCTGATTTTTGGACTGTTACTGCATCAAGATATAGTGTTCTTTAAAGAGGTGAATCTTCAGCTATTTCCTAAATTGGTGGCAGTCCTGATGGAGATGGCCTGCTCTCTAGGGTTGCCACCTGGCCAGCATTTTCATTGATATTCCCAGATAGTGGGCCTCGTAGCTCATTGTGACATAGGAAGCCATCTTCTCCTGACTGGGGAGACCCACCTAACAGGCCTGAAACCAGTCGGGGGTTGGTTGTGTTTCCATTGAGAGCACACACGACATAGCTGGACTGTTCTTATCCGAGGAGATAGGAACCTAGGCTGATTTACATAAGCATGGCCGCTGACAGGATCGATACAGTGAATAAAAAACATGGACTGGAATACCGCCCAAGTAATGACCTGTGTCTGTGATTTCTCTTACAACCTTTTGTTTTTCTAAGTAAAACCAACATTTCTTGGGCTACAACTTTTATCTGTTTTATCTCCGGACATGCACATTTCAAAAAGGCCTGGGTGCAATGAAAGTCAGAAAGTGATGGTAAAACCAAAGCCCACGTAAACGAAGTATATTAACAAAAGTGTTAAACTGGAACACTGTTCAGTAAACGTCTACTCCATCCAGTCACATGCATTGGGCAATAAATTATATATTGCATAATTTGAAGCAATTATTTCTAGTGAAAGCATATGTATTGTATTTTAGCATAATATAAAGGATTAGTTACTTCTTGAAATAAGCAAAGTAGATCTTTGTTGAATTACCACAGCAATGCGCTGTCTGAAAAGTCACTATGTAGGAAACAGTTGAAGGGGTTTTGCGCACAGATATAATGCGATCTGGGGACATCAGCACCAGTTTGCAGACAAGAAAGTAACTGAAAGAAATTATTCTTTGAACTTCAAAAGTAATTAAAGGCAAGTCTAGGGTGCTCATCCCTGGCCCTTGCAGCTCTTGACCATGACTGCAAGTCAAAAGGGAGGGAGGGCCAAAACTGAGCCTCTCATCACTGAACCATGGGTGGGGGGTTGAAAGAGGAAGGTCCTCACCCATGGGCTTTGCAGCACTGCGCAATGTCCGGGAGCCCTCAATGACAAGACTCACATCCTGCGCATCTATTACTAAGGGCCTGATTTAGATCTTAGCGGTGCTCCTGCCGCCCCTCCATGTCATGACGAGTTGACAGAGTGCCATCCGCCATATTTAGATTGCGCTGGCTGAACCGCCATCCACATCAACAGACTGTTTACCGTCACGTAAGCGGCGAACCTCCATTGATGAGGCGCACTCCATTGATGGCTAACAGTACTCTATCGCCGTCAAGCCGGCGGGTTTGCGCCGAGCCGATTCAGGTTTCCCCGTTTTGCTGGCATTGTCCTAGCAGAGATTTCCTGATGGAGTGAGTGCCTGGTCAAGTGGAGACTGGTAAGTACAACTTATTTTCATGTCAATACACATATATGTTGTGTTTGCCTCAAAGAAATATGTAGGTAATGTGTTATGCCCCTTTTTGTTACATACTGCATGCCACACAAACAACATACACACACTATTGAATTCACACCCACAGGCACCACAAGCACAACACTCACAACCACCACAAAAACAATGGTTAAGTGTAAATACAAGTGTGCTCAATTTACCTTGATAAGTTGGAAAAAGAGCACTGCTGCTTTACACATAAGAAAACATTGTATGTAATAGCAATGCGAAAATACATGAGCCTACAGCAATTGTCAGCACACGATTCAAATTAGGACATTTGTAAAAGTTGCTTACATTAGATCCCGGGACAACGGAGTCGTTTGGTGTCGTGGTGGAGTTGGAACTGCAAAGAAGTGACCTGGACGATGGGGTTGAAGATGGAAACAGATGTGGAAAACAGTAAGAAAAGTATTTATTTTATTTTATTTTTATTTATTTTATTTGATGAGTTTTATATAGCGCTGGCTAGACCCGGAGGTATCAGAGCGCTTTACATGAGTGAGTTACAAGTTACAAGTTACATCAGTTACAAGAGCATAGTCAAACATAGGAAAAAAAAAAAAAAGCAATGTTACGGTAATTCGTCAGAGGAAGGAGACATAACAAGGAGACGGGGAGAAACTGTGCCCAATGTCCGGCTGGGTAGGTGACGGCCGAGCGGGTGAACCAGGGCCGATCTCCTCTTTAGCTGTCTAGGCAGCTCCACCGGGCATCGGCCATAATGCTCGGACTCCGCTGTCAGGATAATGATCAGGTTTAATCTGAGAATGTCGAAATCAAACTAGGGAGTTGGAGATATGAGAAGCAGCAGTCCGATCAAAACCCAGGTGTGAATGGGGTTATTGTTTCAGTGATTATCCAGGCGCAATCAGCAGGAAGCTCGATGTCCGGGAGAGGCAGCAGCCAAGAGAACCGGAGAGGACTACGGGCAGAACGAAGTCAGGGGGCAGGCACCATCTTAAAGTCAGGTGTTGTCCTGGCCCGACCTTACAGTGGACAGTAAGTTCTTGTAAGTTCATGCTCACTAAAGGTGAGCATGCCAGGGAAAGCAAGATGTCCATAGCTTATCACTGGTAACAATTTATCCTGCAGAACTCGTCGGATCCGCTCTGCAGAGTGACTTTGTAGCTTGTGATGTAATTTGCATAGTACGTATGTGGTCTTGGCTACCTTTTCTGCCAGTGACTTAGCCTGCAGGGTTGGTTTGCCTGTGTCTGACAACAGAACGCCTAGATAGTTATATTTACTGGCAGTGCTTATCCTTAACAGGCCCAGTTGCCCATTGCCATTCCAGCTGATGTTTTTTGTTCTGTGCCCAAATACCAGGACTTTAGTTTTTGTGGCATTTGCATGCAGATACTTTTTTGCATTATACAGATGTAGTGTGTCTAGGGCCCTCTTCATAACAATTCTAGTTTGGTCCAGTAACACCAAGTCATCCGCATACCGCATGCATGATGGAGAGTGTAAAGGGGCCTGGCTTAGGTGGGAAGATGTTTCCTTTCAATAGTTCCTCACCTAAGTCCACAGTATACAAGATAAACAAGGTGGGAGCAATAATGCATCCCTGCTTTAGCCCTTTGGTCATATAGATTTTTGCAGTTGCATGGGTCTGAGTGATCGGGGTCGCATGTGCCAGTGTACAGTTCTGTGATGGCCGCAAGGAACTTCCTCGGTATTCCCCACTTTACTAGTTTTGATTAGAGGATGTTAAGGTCAATACCATCAAAAGCAGTACTGTAGTCATTAAAGCAATCATTAAGTGGAAATGATGTTGATTCTTTAGCCTTGGCTGCCAAATTGGAAAGGGCAACAACATCCATAGTAGAAGAGTTTGGCCTGATTCCCATCTGGTATTGAGGTATTATGTTATTCTCATCAATCCAAGCCTCCAGCTCATTCAGGAGCACTTTCGCAAAGGCCTTGCCGTCAACTTCCAGTAAGGCAATCAGCCTGTAGTTTTCCAGTCAGGAATCATCTCACTTTTTATGTATGGGATGCAAGATGATACCTTTCCATGAATCCGGAATGGCTGATGTTAAAATGCATGCATTGAACAGACTATGCATGTAGGGAGTCCAGAATTCCCAAACCTCATTAAAGATGCTCCCCGGTAGGCAATTTGTTCTGGATGTTCCATCCTTCTGAATACCCTTCAGGATGGTTAATGTCTCCCTTTCAGTTACTATCATTCAGGGCTCCACCAAGTCTTCTAGATTATTGTCCACTGCCTTCCTGCCAAAAAGGCTGGTCTTATTTGAGTCAAAGTAGAGTTTTGTTGCATAGGCTGCCCATTCCTTTACTGGTACAGCGTTCTCCTTATAGGTTCTGCCTCTAAGGCTGTTGACATAACCCCAAAATGTCCTTGACTTGCTGGGCGCTAACAGGGAGTATATGTATTTCCATTCCTCCTCTATGTGTTTTTGTTTCAACATCCAGGTAGTTTTTTTGTGTGAGCTCCTAGCCTCCTTCAGGATGCTTTCCGTTAGTGCGTTTTTCTCTCTTCTATGATGGAGATCAGCCCGGCGGTGCTTCCTTTTTCTCTCTTTAAATTCTATGTTGTCAAAATGGGCCTTTTTCTTATGGTCACACTTTGCAAGTTTTGTTGCTTGTGTACAGAAAAGGCTCAATATAGCTTTTCCATTATTGTTGCCCAATGTTTCTCAATTCCTGTGGCTTCTGGAGCACAAGCTAGCCTCCACAGTGAATATCTGGCCAGACATGCAGCACCCCATTTGATTATTTTTATGGATGGACCAGCATTCGTGGGGAGTATTTGGCCGGCAGGAATGTATTCCCCATGCTCGACGCACACACATTGACCAAGATAGATTTTGTGTGATGGTCTCTTTCAGTTCTATGTTGGACTTGGTAGCTTACACGCCTCCTTAGAAGTTTATTTCTTAGGAAGATATAGTCCAATGTTGAAATGTTTTTGAAAGTGGGCTTTATTTTACCCTCTGCAGGCCCTGTTTGGTCAGCGGATCCCAAATCAAATTAATTAATACAGGCTTTCAAGATGTTCAGTCATCGGTCCCCTTGGCATGTCTCGGAATGGCACAGGTCTCGAGTGTTAAAGTCTCCGGCCACTAGGCACTCATACTCTGGATGCTCATAGAGGAACTCTTTTATCAGGTCGGTGATCTTCATGGTTTTGGCTACTTTCACATCCCTGTGGGGGTTGTGTGGGTTAACATAGAAGATATTCCTTCTATTGCTAACCTTTATGCTGAGGATCTGCACGTCGCATGTGCAATTGCTTCATTCCTTGATTTGTACTCGCAGGTCTAGTTTCACAAACATGGAAGGACCACCCATGGGTCTTCTAAATACATCTTTCTTATGAGCCGGTGTGTGGATTGCCTGAAAACCGGGAATGGAGCTGGGCGTTGTCAATCACATTTCCTGCAAGAATAAGATGTCGCCCGTTTGTAGGAATTCCATGGATTTGTTGTTAGCTATTACAGAGTTGAGACCTGCCACGTTCAAACTTTTATCCTGATCATGGCACTTGACACCTTCTCCCTTATCCCTGCAGTGCTAGGAATTTAGAGGCCCCTTTGAGTGCAAGGCTCTAGGTAACCAGGCCCAATCAGATTTCCCCCAGTGCATTTGAGCTGTTGGTTCTTCCTTGCAGTGTCTATCTTCAAGGCCCCTTACCAGCTGGACTGTGATATTTTTATCCCAGGTCTGGGGAGTAACTAGTGTAGTGCCTCTCAGTACACTTTTCGTTTTTTTTTGTAGCCCTATGTGTTGTAATCTCTGTGATAGGATGCGGGGATATTTTTCAGTTGCAGAGTTGTTTATAAGTATACCCCAGTCCTTGAATTGCTCTTTTTCTGCAATAATGTTTTAGACATCCACCATATTTGCCCATTCCGTCAGTGTAGAATCTCTTTGACTAATCCAGGGAAGTTCTTGAAATGCACTGATGTTAAGTGTGCCGATGTGAGATAGGCAAGTGAGGGTATGCTCTTTAGGAGAAGTAAAGTTGCCTCCGACTTTTCCTCCTTTTCTCCATTTTCATTGTGGTGTGAGTGGTCGCCATTCATACTTTTATGATCGTGGGTCCATAGCTGATGTTTTCCAGAGGGCTGTGCAGCTTGTGTTGTCCCATCTGGCCCAGTACTAATCTGTTGCATGTCTCTATGGTCAAGTGGCGTTGTCTCCCTTGCTGCAGTTGTTCTTTGGGTGTCTGTGTCATAGTTCTCGCGATGTGCCTCGATGAGTGTTGTTTGTTTCTTTGATACGCCCTGGTGCAGCTCTTCCATCCAGGTCTGGTTAGCCAGCTGCATATCCGGTTGGATTTCCACGGGCCTGTTTATATCTGCCTGTACTTCAGTTCCCCTGGCGGTCTTGTATGGCACCTTCTTCCATTTGGTTAGATGCGATCTCACTTGCCCAATGGAAGTGCCTTTGATACTTGAATTCACAACCTACGAGTAAGTTCTTTCCAGGGGGTTGTGTGCTATGTGAAGCAGTGTCTATGTGGAACTTTCCTTTTTAGGTCGAGCATTCGAGACCTCTTGTATATACTTTAGTATATACTTATATGTGTATGTATTTTGTGGGCTCTGGAGATCAGCCCTAGGACTTGTCTGCTTCCGCTTAGGGACTTTTTTTCTGTTCAACTGCCTCTATTTAACTGTTTTGATAGAAAACGACCAGTAGAGGTCAGTAAAATACCAGAATTGCTTTCTGCTTGTTCAACTGCCTCTATTTAACTGTCTTGATAGAAAACGACCAGTAGAGGCCAGTAAAATACCAGAATTGCTTTCTGCTGAGGGACTTCCTTTTTTTAATTTTTCTGGCAACTACCTCTATTTACCTTTCTTGATAGAAATCGACCAGCAGAGGTCAGTAAAATACCAGAATCACTTTAGCATTCTCTAGATTCCAGTCCATAGAAATTGTCTTCCACGAGCACCCGTAGACAATAATATTTTTTTCAAATCTTGTATTTTCAGTGATATGACCACCGAAGGCCCTGATTTTATATTAAAAACAGAGCTTTGGACTATACCATTTCCGCTGAAAGGCAATATCTCTCTCCATGTGTTCCCATACCTGGCATGTCATGCAGTTTGGTGCTTACTTTCCCTCCATGTCAAAGAACAGTAGATGTTTCAGCACCCAGGCTAATGTGCTGCATAGCTAAATACATATCAGGTCCCAAAGGCAAGACCGATTGCATTGCAAATGCTTGTTTGAACTTGCTACTGGTTGCACACTCAAACCAATAGGTCTGCTTACATTCAAGCAAGTAGGATTTTTAACTTGGGATGCCTGTTCTTTGTTTATTGTTTTTTTAAAGATAGGATAGTTCCCCAGGCCCTTTGAGCTGCTATCAGTTCCCGACTTGGCCCGGTTGGCTAGGGTGTTTGATACTGGTGATGTAGTCACTGGCTTTTTTACATGGTGTAAAGCAGCTTGTTTTTCCTTTTTAGAATTTTTCAATGATTTCCGCTGTTTTTTCTTTTGTCGTCTGGAGAGCTGTCCCTGAGCGCTCACTGTCATTTCTTTAAGCTCACTTTCCTGGTTGAATGGCACATCTTCAGTACTTATGACGAGACTGATGTTATTGTTACTGACCATGCTTTGCCTTCCAGGACCAGTAGGCCCCTGTGTTCTGGTGCTTCTTTTCTCTGTGGGGCCAGTTGTTTCTCCAGCTTCTGTTCTTGCACTGTCACCCCTTATGTCAGGTTCATCCGAATTGGGTGTTTTCTTCCTTAGTGTATTACTCAACCAAATGTATTCTCAGTGGTTTATTAGGGTTGATAGTAGTTCAGGCAACACAGTTAACTTTTCAATGATGGCATCAATTGTGTTACTTGCGTTACTTGTTGGTGCCTCCACACCCTTGTATTTTTTTGCCCAATGGTCTACTTTGGCAGTAAGCATGTCCAGCTTCTTGTCAATCATTAGCATTCCCTGTGCCAGAATGTGCATTGGCTCCACTTGAATTTCTAATTTATGAGATTGGCTCGTGAGCGCCTTGACCGCGGCCAGCAGGGAGGAATTTATGGTGTTTAAAATGTAGTCAGGGCCAGCCCCATTGATGGAGGTGAAACTCGGGGAATGGTCCCCAGAATTGTGGCCTTCGTTGCCCCCCTGTCCCCCTCTGTCCGTGAGGCATTGCGCTCTATATCCGCTGATAGGGGTGCAATAAATTGTTGCTTGTCCCCCCAATCCCTCCCCCTGGAGCATTAGGCTCTATGTCCTCTGGTAGGGGTGCACTGGGTTGTTGCCATGGTGCCTTTCCTGTTTTATTCTTGGGGGTAGAGCAATTCTGTTCAGACCCTAGTTCTGCTACGTTTATAGGATTGTAGAGGACATCAAGTTGCTGGTCATTTGGAGGTGTACAAGTGCTTCTATTGTGAATTCCTGCCTTTTCCAGATTGTTGCCAATTTAGCTGTACTCAAACCATTAGGCTCATTTGAGCCATGCCCCTGCACCAGCCGTGCCAACTTGTGTGTCGTATTTTTGCCAGTTGTCCCACCTGCATTCATTATTGAAGAAAACTCAATGACCTCTATTGGTTCTTTAAGTTCTGCTGGCATGCTTTGGTTGTAGGAGTTATGAGAATTTTTTGAGGGGCTACTATTTTCCATCGCCGTATCTGCGAGCTTCACCTTCTCTGCAATTGTTGATTCTTCAAGGCTGGGGCAAGCTATAAAGTCTGTGGTGTAAGCAGTTGCCTCACACTGCTTCGTCCCTTCTGGGCCAGCTTGTCATGTGACATCATGGTTTTCCCCAATGCTCCTGTGTCCCCCATAAGGTCCCCTAGTGGTTCCCCCATGCCAACCTTCATTCTTGTAAAGTACTTGTGTTTGGGGATATTTGTTATATCCAACCTGCGGACCTGAGACGATAAGCACCTGGAGAGTTCCTTGTCTGCCCCCCGTCCACAGCCTGGGTCAGGCTTCTTTCTGGGATGTCATGGGACTGGGACCCGGACTTCCATCATCCAGGCATTCCTCACTGTCTACCTTGTTGCTTTGCCCCTTCGGCTTCGATGCCTGGGTCTGCAGAGACTGCTTGTCTCTGAGCCCTTTTTGAATTGCAATGGTCCTGCGGGCCTCAAAAACTCTATGTGAGAGTTTCCAGTTAGTGCGAAAGGCTAAGACCTCCTGTTGAGTGTTACATGTCCGAACCATGGGCCTTGTTTGCACTGTCGGGTACACCAAAGACACCAAAGTCACTAAAGGGCATGCAATCTTTTGGGCCGTTTTAACTGGCATAGGGCCTTGTTTTCTGTCTTGCGCTGTCTTGCTTTGCTTGCTGTGCTTGATTCTCTGTGCTCATATGCTTTGCAATTTGAGAGCTTTCGCCTTGCCTTATATCGTGGAGTTGAACGTGGGAGTTGGTACTCACTCACTTCACTTCAGTGATCATGAGCATGCACTGACATGTGCAGCAGGCATTAGAATCTGGTTGTGTGGAGTTTTAGCTGTTTTCACTAGTTTCACGACCGGACAGTGTATACCCTGGGCTCTGTGCTCTCGACTCTGAGCTCTGAACTCTAAGCTTGTTGGTCGCTTCCCGATCTCAGTAAGCTCAGAAGACTCCAAGGAGGTCTAATGCTAAGGTTGAGGCTCCGAGGCACACCAGGTTGCTTCCCACTTACACCTAGTTGATTTCTAGTTGATTTGGGTTAGAGTTAAATTAGGGCCGCTTTTTACACTGATGCGGCTGAGGCTATTGGCCTTTTTCGAGCTGATTGAAGGGCGCGGTAGGAGCAGGGAGTATTTCGGGGTGGTGAGTGCGCACGGCCCCAGTGGTGTGGCGTAAGCTGCCACGGTCTATTGCCGGACACCTCTGCACCACAACCGGGGGCATCACAGCCTAACTCTGAGCACTCACTGCATGCAGCCGCACCTCCCATCTCAACTTTGGGGTGCCTTGCCTCCTCGCCCACTCCTCGCCACATCCTTACGGCACACCCTGCATCGCGGTGGGGGCAGTCACCACAGAGACTGCACCAAGAATTTGCGGCTAAGATATGCCAGCCAGTGTTCCAGGGAGTGCCCCAGGGTGTGCTGCTGGGTCGTACCACCTTCACCTCCAGTAGCAGCGGGGCAATTCTCCCCCTGGGCTCAGCCACGTTCTCCGTACTCAGCGGCCCTGCTACTCGCTCGTGCAGTGGCCACGCCCACTAGCTTCCGCTTCCAAAGAACTAGAGTCTTAACCTCTTGTATGCCCCAGGAAAGTTTCAGGCCCTTTGTGTGCTTCAATATATTTTCTAGTCTTCAAAATTATGCAAAATTAATAATTACATATTTTCTTAGTTTACAAATTCATACTAATTGCATTAAAAAATTACATTTTTAAATGTTATTATTATTATTTTTTAATTTACATTAATTAAACACAACTTTTAATTAAAGTTACTAAATATTAATTGAAAATAAAATTGCTAGGTAGGATATTTTTATTTTATTTCTTTTAAAACTTTATATTTATAAAATAATCTGAATATATTTAAAATAATTAATTATTTAATAAACATGTTTTGCATTGACACAGTAGTGTTCACAAACATTTTATTTGATTAGTTTTAGGGTAAAATTAATTATTTTTATTTATTTTACATCACTTTTTCCCATATTAAAAGTGACGCACCAGCGGCGCAAGAGGCTTGTAAATAAGACCCGTAGAGGCCAGGCCAGTGTTATAGAGCGCTAACCATTCAATACAATACAACACAAATAGGGCCATATTTACAATGAAGTAGCGCAGCACTGTGCCGCATGCTATTTGGCTGTGCTGCGCTGCGTTACCTCAGAAGCAAAGGGATATGTCATGTTTACAACAATATGATGTATCCCTGAGCTCTCCCCTGCTGCCCTGGCACACTATTGGATGCCATGCGCCAAGGAAGGCACCCCTGCACCATGGTGCAGGGTGCCTGCGTTGCGGGGATGATTGTTTTTGTGCAGGAAGGAATCCCTTCCTGCACAAAAACAATCACAAGAGGTGTTTTCCTTTTACTATGTATAGAAAGAGGAAAAAACTAGGAGAAATAAAAGTATTTCTCCTCATTGCGCCTCCTTACTCCTCCCCAAAGGAGGTGTAGGATTCTGACGCATTTCCAGGTTTACAAAACATTGTAATATGGGAATGCGCCAGAATTCTTGGGTGTTGCGTGGAAACACCAACAGCAACACCCATGGAACGCCCCTTTCATGAAAAGTGCTGCGTGAAAAGGGGCCGTATTTAAAGGGGCACGAAAAGCCATGCAGGATGGCTTTACGTGTCCTTGTAAATATGGAGCACCACACTACGCAGCCGGTGCGTCACAATAAGCAGGGCCTGCCTGTTTGTGCATCTCCTGGCAGACAGGTGGCGCCCTTCCAGTACTCACTGTTTAGGACACCAGCCTATGGGCACCAAGGTCACATTTAGGCCTGCTGCCAGGGAATATTCAGTCAAGCTAGTGTATCAATCCAAATGAAGGGTTACTGTTCCTAATGAGACACAAGCAGTGTCTGTCAGGAGAAGACAGAAGAATAGGTAACTAGGTACTTTTCTAGTCAACAGGAGACGGGCACAAGTTATGTCTCTTGTTGCCCTCACACATCCCAAGGGATGTCTGCTTCATCATTGGGCGGTCCTCCTCGTTGGGCCGGCGCTGCAATGCCCAACGGGTCCCCCGAAGGGTCACTTTAGCGGAGATCTTTTTATTATTTCGCCGTATGATGAGTGAGGGTGTGAGTTCGAACTGGGGTCGTGAAGAGTGAGTGTGTGAATGAATATTAAAACTGGCTAAGGGATACCCGGGACGTTTTTTAATACACTGGTTTGAAGGAAATGACCCGATTAAGGTCACCCGGGTCATTCGCGACCACCTCTCAGCCTTCCATACAAATGAAGAGTCGGTTAGACAGTAGAGAATACAAACCAAGTATATTTATTCAGGTACACTCGAGCGGAGTCCAGTCTGACCAGCTTCCTGGGATTGCTGCAGAGGGTCTGACTTCAGCAAGCATGGCGATACATTATGTACAATTCAGAACCAATAAAGACACGCCCTGACTGGAAATTTCCAGTTGGTAGCTGGTGAACAAAGGAGATACAGAAGGATGAGTTTCAATCCTGAGACCGGGCCCATTCTATCTCAGTGCCAAGGTCACTCTGCCTGTGCCCGCCGCTCTGAGGGTAGGAGCAGGCCTATCTAGTGGGAAAGGTATGCACTAATAAGAACAGTGTATTCATTAGTACAGCAAGGCTCAACCTTGGAGAAATGAAAACTATTGCAGCTGCTTTCGGCTGGGGCACAGAGACAGAAGTTAGTTTTGATCATGGCTCAAAATGGTGGCTGAATATAAAATGGTGCCGCGAATGCTAACTTAAGACGTACAATGCATGAACAACACAGCTAAAACATTTTTATTCCAACAGACCCTCCTTTTAGCATTCGATAAACCCTTATATTACTACCTAGAAACAGATAACATATTGCAGGAATAAGAGCTACCACTACAAGCTGATGTGTACATAGTCAATATTCAAAGATACCCTCATCAATCAGCATAATGTCGTTAATATCCTTCTGCAACATAATCGCAGGATTAGTGTCATGGGCTGATATCTTTGGCTTAGGTGTCAGAGCACTTACACAATCAGCACAACAAGCCGGGAGGCAGTGTATGCAAAGGCAACATGTAAAGATAATACCAGCAACTGAAACCAAAAAGATAAGGATCTTCCAACCCCAAGTTGTTAGCATATTCCAGAACCACCCCGATAATGTCCAAGTACCTGTCTCTTGGTGTAGGTCTGATGACAATCTGTGCAATTTTTGTATAGGCTTATTCACACTGGGGGCGTGGTCTGGTATGTAAACACAACAGCTACTGCCAATGACGCGACAGGCCCCTCCCCGATCAGCAAGGATGATGTCTAATAACATCCGGTTTTGTAAAGTAACGAGCCTCGTAGTCTGGAGCTCAGCAGTAATATTGGTCAGTATCCCTGCTGTTGTATTAATAACCCCTTCCACAACTCTTGTGAGCCGACGAATGTTAAGGCTGTTGGACATGGGGCCCCACAAAGGTACGATACCCTTCATAGCATCCTCAAACTGCTGTAAGGTGGTATCTGTCTGATCAATATCTTTCGTGTCAATGACCCTTCTGACTCGGGGCAAGTATACGCTCTTACGCTGTAGCTGATGATCTTTATGGTAATTGGATGGAGCAACATATACGGGAGGAAGAAGGAAAAAGAGATAACATCTCCCGGACCACCCCCGCGAAAGCCAGACATGAGCTTGGGATCCGAAGACAAAATAGACATTCTGGTATAGGATCAAGGGTGGACTGTTAAGCGTGCTCAACCTGTAAGTGAAATTGCATTTACTTTCCCCCACCTTTACCTGCCCTGTTCCCTGGACACAGAAACTAGCTGTTGTGTTGACCACGGATACTGGCATCAGTTTGCCCTCAGTGGCATTACGATCTTGGAAAGCTCGGAAATATTCAGATATGTTGAACCTTTGGAAATCAGCCATTTCCATCTTAAACCATGTCTCATTCTTCATTTTATCATATATTATCATACAAGACTTTGGGGACAATGTGCCAGATGTCCCATTCCCTGCCTTTCCTATAGGGGTAAATCCGTGGTGAAAACGTATATAATCTGTCACAGTGCGGGAGTCAGCAGATGTCATAACCTGAGTAGAGAGGTGGAAGTGGTGGTGCATCATAACAAGCAATTCAAACCAACCCTCACAACCCCCGATATATGACAATGGCATAGACAACAAATTATCGCTCTTGTGAGTAACTGATGGGAGTAATCCACAAACCCAGCAATTTGTTGCATTGGGCACATCATGGGCTTGATGCAACATTTGTATAAATACATTGTCGGTGTAAGTCTTTCTGTGCTCCCCTTTATGAGGGGCCAAAGTAACGAACATATGCTCAGGGGAATCGGGCGTTGTACCAACCAAGGAATATACAGGATACTTTTCCTCCAGAAACCAAGCTATTCCAAGTACTGTTATTAATGCAATTGCAACTATCAATGCAAAAACTATTTTACTCTTTTTGGACCAGCCCTGTTGCGCTAGTCGCGGTGATGCAAATGGCTGTTCCTCCTCCCCAATGGGCTGACCAAACGGATACATTATGAAACAAGGAAAAAGGAATGCAATAAGACTGATGGAAAGGGCAAGTGTTCCCAGTGTCCGTCAGAGCCTCACTGGTAGACTCCTATTGTTCATCAACGTTGGCGCTCTTGAGCACCAGCGGTGGAGCTGCTCAGTCCTAGCTCTCGATGGATCCCACGTTGTCCAGGATAATGTACCCCCCCACAAGCGGGAGCGCATTCGATTTATCCTGTCCAATGTCAGAACAGTGCACCAATCTCGCCTCTCCCTAAACTAACACCGTTGGTATTACAGCAAAGTACACCCTAATTTACACAGTCCATCCCTGACTAGTCTGACTTCTCCTTTGGTGCACCATTCTTCAAACGAGTGCGCAAATTGTACCTGGTGACTCCAGGCACAGAGGGGTCAACAGAAAAGGGGTCTTTTATTGCTCAGATTTCCGGAGGGACTGTCGCATTTAGTGCGTCGTCGTTCTCAGCATCCGTTTCGGTCCACGTTAACATTGCATCGCTGAATGGGATGAACTGGGGCACCTTCTCATGCCCAGAGTCCCCGATGCCCTCCCTTACCCACTGATCATAGGGCAAGGGCAGGGGTACTCTGTGGCAATGGCTTGAATGTATCCAATTCTTTCTGCCGGAGACTCCCACTGCTGTGCGGGTAGCAAGAAGGACCTGGACAAGTCCCTTCCAGCGGGGCTCCAAACTCTTTTTCTGCTGGGAGTGCTTCACCAGGACAAAACCCCGGGCCAAATATCATGTCCGGGCCCCTCGGGTACAGGTGGAAGGGACTCGTGTATCTGTTGGTGAATAGAACGCAAATTTTCAGTTAACTGATAGAGATAATCTGTCAACAATGGATACTCAATCTCCAAAAATCTACGCGGCCGCGGAAGCCCAAGACGTTTGCCGGGCGTCCAAACATGACCTCGTAGGGTGACAATCCTGTTCTAGAGTGTGCTGTTGTTCTCATTGACAAAAGAGCTAATGGTAAAGCATCTTGCCACTGTAACCCTGTGGTCTCCTGAATTGTTGCCAATTTCAGTTTGAGAGTACCATTGGACTTCTCAACCAAACCTGCTGACTGGGGGTGATTGGCAGCATGAAACTTCTGTCTAATATGTAGACCCTCACAGACTAGTTGAATAACCTTGGCATTGAAATGACTTCCGTTCTCACTCCAGATCAAATGGCGGCAAGCCGAAGCACGGAAAGAACTCCTTCAGGAGTATCTCTGCAGTTGCAATGGCTGTATTCTCTTTAGTGGGGTAAGCCTCAACCCATTTACTGAACGCACAAACAACCACCAGCACATACTTCAAATTATTGACCCTGTCCATTTCAATAAAATCCATTTGAAGGACCTCAAAAGGGAAAGTGGGAGGTGCAACATTACCTGGTGGAGTAGGGGTACCCTTGCCAGGATTGTGCATCATGCACTCCATGCAATATTTCACTAAATGTGTAGCTGTCTTGGAGATGTTGTCATTTTGCCATACGGGGTCTAACAGCTTGCAAATACCCTTAGCACTGATATGGGCTGGGCCGTGGGCCATTGTCACTACAGGAAGAACATCTGCATCTGGCAACATCCATCTTTGCTTCCCTGACTTATCAATCCAACATCCCTCATCATTCAAGTTCGCTGTACTTTCTTGCCACACTGCTAATTCCTCTACTGTGGCCTCACTCTGTATCTCCTTCACATTTTCAAGTGTATCCTCAAACTTGGAGAACTCGGGCACCCACCTGGCGGGACCTGCTACAAACATTCTTTTCATCTTGGTTCGGGCTGTTTCCTTAGCTGTCTGGTCTGCAAAAGCGTTCCCCTTACCCACATTGTCAGTAACTTTCTTATGGGCACTGCATTTTATTATGGCCAATTTCTTAGGAAGTGTCAAAGCGGACAGAAGCCTATATATAAGAGGACCATGCTGAATGTGTGTCCCATGGGAAGTAAGGAACCCTCTCTCTGCCCAGAGCCGCCCAAAATTATGGGCGACCCCGAAGGCATACTGGCTGTCAGTATAAATATTAACAACCAGTCCCTCACTCAATTCACAAGCTCGAATAATGGCGACTAACTCAGCTGCCTGGGCGGACTGATAAGGAACTCGTGATGTCTCAACTACCGTGCGCAGTGTAGTAATTGCGTATGCTGCAGTGGTGGTGCCATCTGGTAATTTGAAACAAAAGCCATCGACATATAGTTCCCCTTGGGGGTCAGATAAGGGAACATCAGTCAGGTCTACCCGTCCTTTCGTCTCCTCTTCCGTCCGGAAGATGCAATCATGTATGTCAATTTCCTCACTCTCAGAAGGGAGGGGTAGTAACGTGGCTGCATTCAGAGTGGCACAGCGTTTGATTGTAATGTGCTTTTGAAAAAGCATTAGCTCGTAACCTGTCAGACGTGCACTGGTGAGGTGCTGCGTCCTTGTCTTATTCAAAAGTGTGTTCACAGCATGGGGTACCATAACTGTGAAATCAGTATCAAGTACGAGTCCAGCCGATTGCCTTATCGAGACAGCCGCGACCGCTGTTAGACAGCTCTGGAGGGCTTTGGCGACAGGGTCAAGTACAGCAGAGAAATAAGCACACGGTTGTTGCTTATCCCTGAATATTTGTGTTAAAACAGAAAGCGCACAACCACCCAGCTCATGGACGTACAACACGAAGCATTTTGCATAATTAGGGGTACCAAGCACTGGAGCCGAGCATAGCGCAGTTTTTAATTGTTCAAAAGACTGCTGACACTCTGGCGTCCAAGGCAGGGGCTCATGCACATCTTTTAGTGTTAGGGCAAGCAGGGGCTTAATAAGCAACGAGTAATCAGGTATCCACTGCCTGCAATAGGAAGTGATACCTATGAAAGCACGCACATCTTTCTGAGTTTGCGGGACAGACATTTTAACAATGGTACTGATGCGCTCAGGAGTCAATCTCCTACCCTCCTTCGACAGTAGGTGACCTAAATAGGTGACCTCCTGTCGACAATATTGAAGTTTGGAAAGGGATACCTTATGACCATAGTCAGCTAAATGGAGTAACAATTTAACCGTACTATCTCTGCAACCTTGATCTGTGTCTGAGGTGATGAGCAGGTCGTCAACATATTGGAGTAATACATTACCTGTGGGAAGTGACAAGGAATCTAGCTGACTTTTCAATGCTTGACTATAAATACTCGGACTTTCTGCATAGCCTTGAGGAGCGTGACAGAATCTAAAACTTCTACCAGCTAGGGGAACCCAAACAAATACCTGCTATCAGGATGAATGGGAATACTGAAGAATGCATTTTTCAAGTCAATGACAGAAAAGAATTTAGCAGAAGAAGGAATCATTGTCAAGAGTGTTGTAATGTCAGGGACCACCAGAAACTGGGGAATCACTATTTTGTTAACTTCTCACAAATCAATCACAAAGCGGTAAACATCTTCGTGATACTCAGAGGGACCCGAAGGTGTCCTTTTAAGAATAGGAAGAATAGGGCTATTACAAACATTAGCAGTCGTCTCCTCAACCACTCCTTTCTCAATCAAATCCTACACAATTTTCACCAAAGCTCGCTCACCTGCCTGCGGTATCTTGTACTGAGGAATACGGGGTAAAAAAACATCTTGAACACGAATCGAAACAGGCGATATCTGCAACAAACCCACATCTGTGTCGCCCGTTGCCCACAGTGTGGGTGGCACATCTTTAAATTCAGTAGGGAGGGGCGCATCTTTGGACAGACACTGCTTAGTGCACACCACATCAGGACCCATCGTCATATAGATCAAATCAAAATCAGGGGTTTGTTAAAGCGCGACTACTCACCCATAAGGGTCTCAAGGCGCTAGGGGTGGGGGGGGGTGCAGGTTCCATTCCATCAAGGAGGGGGTCTGTCGAAGAGCCAGGTTTTGAGGTTTCTTGCGAAGATGGGGAGTGATGTTGTCTGTCTGAGGTGGAGCGGAAGGGCGTTCCATGCTTTGGCCGCGAGGAAGGAGAAGGAGCGGCCTCCCGATCTGGTCTTTCTGGTGCGGGGGACCACGGCGTAGGAGAGCTGGGCTGATCGTAGGGTCCTTTGGGGTGCATGGAATTTGAGTCGGCTGTTCAGGTATGCTGGTCCGGTGCCGTGGAGGGCCTTGTGTGCGTGGGTGAGCATCTTGAAGGTGATTCTCGCCTCGACGGGGAGCCAGTGGAGTGTGCGCAGGTGCTGGGAGATGTGGCAGTGTTTTGGCAGGTTGAGGACCAGTTTTGCGGCGGCGTTCTGGATGTTCTGTAGCTTGCGGGTGAGGTTTTTGTTTATTCCGGCGTAGAGTGCGTTGCCGTAGTCGAGTCTGCTGGTGACCAGGGCGTGAGTGACGGTCTTTCGGTGTTCGAGGGGATCCATTTGAAGGTCTTACGAAGGAGGTGGAGGGTGTGGAAGCAGGAAGACGAGACAGAGTTGATTTGGCGGTCCATTTTGAGCTCGATATCCAGGATGATTCCCAGGTTGCGTGCGTGGTCTGTGGGGGTTGGCGGGTTTCCGAGGGCGGGGGGCCACCAGGTGTCGCTCCAGGCGTCGGGGTTTTGGCCCATGATGAGTACTTCTGTTTTGTTGGTGTTTAGTTGTAGGCAGCTGTTTTTCATCCATTTGGCGACGACTTCCATGCCTTCTCGAAAGTTGCATCTGGCGGTGTTGGGCTCGTTGGATAGGGAGAGGATGAGCTGGGTGTCGTCTGCGTATGACACGATGTTGAGTCCGTAGGTTCTGACGATGGGGGCAAGTGGAGCCATGTAGACGTTGAAGAGCGTCGGGCTGAGGGAGGAGCCCTGGGGGACTTTGCAGGTGGTAGGTGTGGGGTCCGAGAGGAAAGGGGGGAGTCTGACCCGCTGCGTCCTGCCGGAGAGGAAGGAGCGGATCCAGTCGAGGGCCTTGTCCTGGATTCCTGCGTCGTAGAGTCTGCGTATTAGGGTGCGGTGGGAGACTGTGTCGAATGCCGCTGATAGGTCGAGGAGGATGAGGGCTACTGTTTCTCCTTTGTCCAGTAGGGTGCGGATGTCGTCTGTTGCGGCGAGGAGGGCGGTTTCCATACTGTGGTTTTTCTGAAGCCGGATTGGGAGGGGTCGAGGATGTTGTGTTCTTCAATGAATGTGGCGAGTTGGCTGTTGATGGCTTTCTCGATGACTTTCGCTGGGAACGGGAGCAGGGAGATGGGTCTGTAGTTTTTGAGGTCGGTGGGGTCCGCTGAGGGTTTCTTTAGGAGGGGGTTGACCTCGGCGTGTTTCCAGTCGTCGGGGAACGAGGTGGTCGCCAGGGAGCGGTTGATGGTGTGGCGGAGCATGGGTGCGATGGTGTCTGCGGCTCTGTTGAAGATGTGGTGGGGGCAGGGGTCCATGGGGGCCCCTGAGTGGATTGACTTCATTGTCTTCGGTGGTGAGGGCTGTCCAGTCGTCAATCGCTGGTTTCCGGGTGTCGGGGTGGTTGGTGAAGGTTCAGTGTGTTGGTTGGCTGGGGAGCAATAAATCGTAGCATGCAATTTTTTCAACAAGTCCAAACCCATCAAATTTTCTCCACAATTACGTGTCAACAAAAATGGTGAATCCACAGTGAAAGGACCAATAGTCAATGCAAGAGGCTTTGAAATGGGGCTCACAACCGGTACACTAGAAAATCCTACCGAAACATTATTATGGCCAGACAGAGCTGGCCCAGGGACCAAGGAACGAGAAATAAAACTGTTTGTTGAACCTGTATCCACCAAAAACTCCTTAGTTGAACCATGCACGTCCGCACTAACATACGGACCTCGTTGGTCTACAGGTATCAAAACTGGTCCCTCTCCCTGTCCCCGGCTGTCCTAGCTGTAAGACATCCCAGTCACCTCATCCGTATCATAGTCATCATGATAATATTGTTTGCCCCACGGGTAATCAAAGTAGTTCTGATCAGTACGACCCTGAGATGCTACAGCGTCCTGAGCCCTGCCCCGGCCACCATCTTCACGACCCCGTCCCCGAGACCCTCGCCCTTTTGGGACCGCCACCTTCTGTAGAAGCACCGGACACTCGCTGCGCCAGTGTCCCTCCTCTTTACAGTATGCACACTGATTCGCCCCCAAAGGGTCTGTATTACCGGGTCTGCTAGTGCGTGAAAGCTGCCCTGCCGGGCCATACCACCTCGTCCTCTACCATTCCCTTTAGAAGCCTGCTGTAACAACACCTTCGTCTTCAAATCTTTGTGCTTCTTTTCCGTCTTCTCCTCATTTTCCCTGTGCTCATAATACTGTGCCATATTTAAGATAAAGGAAGGGGAAGAGGTGGACAAAGTGCTCTCGGAAGCCTGCAATTGGGTCAAAATCTCAGGAATCAAATTGGAGATGAATCTATTAACAAACAGCTGCACACCACCTTCAATCGACAAATCCTGCCCACTGTAGTCTAAGAACACACCTTCAAACCGGGTGAAAAAATCAGACACACTTTTCATCTTTCTTCTGACGACAGGCCGATAGCTTGTCCCAATCAACCTTTCGGGTCGAATAAGGGAATGCATATAAGTGATAATTCGGCTAGGCAAAGCAAGTATCTCTGGTTTAGGCTTCTCACCAGGCTTCCTCTCCTGGTCCCATACTCTAATTTGATCCCAGGTACCACCCAATTCAGCGACGTGGTCCTGTGTGTGTACCTGTCTCCAATATCAACAGGAACCAACAAACCAAAGAATATATCAATATCCGCAAGTGTCATTACTGTCGAAGAAGCGGCCTCAGTCAATTCTTTATAATACGCAGTCGAATTTTTACTAGGGTCAGGTAACTGAGTTTTAAGGGACAAGACCTCACTCCTTTTCCATGGGGTATAAACCCACTGTTCCTGGAAACGGGCCGCTACCCCATGTCTAGTAACAACATTGTGCTGATCCCGTAACTCTGGTATTTCAGGGTGATATATGGGGTGAACCTCCCTCATCGGAAACTGAGATACTGTCGTCGGGCTCTTCTCAAGCAGCCTACCCAGATAAGCAACCAGAGTCGTGACATTACCAAAGACTTGACCAGGCGCCATATCAGCAACGTATATATGATCCTTAATATCATAGATAATCTGCGGTGCTGCATCATTGAAACACTGCTCACAAAGTCCGATCAAAGTAGCCGACATGTGCTTAAGGGCAAGCTGTTGTACAAAAGGCTCATAATCTTTCATCACACTCCACACATCCTCCACACTATAAATGGGGGTTCGGGCCCACTGTGCAGCCTAGTTAGCCACTACCTGTTTCTCTGTATCTCCCATATCAGATCGTACCAACGTTTGCCCCAGGCGTTCCTTAAATTTCGTCCAGTCTCTATCCTCGGGGCCACGTACTGGTGTACCACCACTCTGAAATGTCGGGGAATGGAGGAACACAGTGAGAGTGACAACAGAGGTAGTGGGCATTAACGTCGCCGCTGGCTGGGTCGTGGGTGTAAGGGCTGGCGAAAGGGACGCCAAAGCAATAGGCGTTGCAGGAATGCTAACAGTCGTAGTTGCCACACACGGCGAAGACAAAGAAAAGACAGGAGGTGCTGTGGCCAAGGCAGTCTGATCACCAGTAACAGAAGCAGAGACAGCAGAGACAGAGGAACCAGGTAGCTGGGCCTGTGGGGGAAGGGCTGGATATACCCTCTGCGGGGCATACGGAGGTGGTGGTCGAGCATCTAGCAATTCTTCTACAAAAGCGTCATTTTCGTCTCGGGCCACATAGGAGTTATCAATATTCAGTCGAAACCTCCTACCTTCACGTTCAATTCCTATCTCCTGCTTCTCTCTATCATGCGCTACGGCTTTCTGAGTCAATGTTTGCACCTCCCCTTCCGGGCCTCTTTCTCTGCTTTCATTCGCCTCTGTTTAGCCTCCTTTTGCCACGTTCTGAGGGAATCAAACATAGACTGCCTGCTTCTTCTCGCAAACAACTTCTCCTGCAAAAACCCAATTTTTGTACGTCAAAAGTGCCCGTTAACGGCCACTGCAACTCGGCATTGTACCTCGTATATTTGTGCCATAACGTACTAAACATAATAGGGCCAAGGCCATGTTTTACATACATATCAAAGTTCGGAGTGCCTTCCGGAGGTGCTGGCTGACTTTCTTCCAGTCGAGCAACAGCAGAACAACAACGACACCATTGAAACCAAAACCCGACTGAACACCGGCATTTTCAAAAGTAAGCCAAATTCGTTATGTTTCCTGGCAAAGTGTTAACAAACACTTTGTTTCCAAATCGGTCCTTAGACCATCCCAAATGCAAACCAAAATCGGTCCTCAGACTGTACCAAAGACAAACCAAAATGGTACCATATCCACAAAGAACCAAATCAAACTCACCTGGTGCACACAGGTCAAACAAATTTATTCTCCACTGCTGACTCTTCGGACCAAACGGTCAGATCGAAGGGTTTCGCCGTTCAGGACACCAGTCGGGATGACCGCTGGGCGAGGCACCGACCGGTCAGACAGACGGGGCAGCTGCGAGTTCAGGAACTCTCTCGTGCAGGGATCCCTGGTCTGCCTGTCCGACCCGACGATGGCTCCGACTCCTCACCCGTCCGCGGGCAAGGATAGGTCACCCGATGGAGTCCCTGTTCGGGTGCCAACTGAAGGAAGTGACGCGATTAGGGTCACCCGGGTCACTCGCGACCACCTCTCAGCCTTTCATAAAAGTGAAGAGTCGGTCAGACAGTAGAGAATACAAACCAAGTATATTTATTCAGTTACACTCGAGCGGAGTCCAGTCTGACCAGCCTCCTGGGATTGCTGCAGAGTGACTGACTTCAGCAAGCATGGCGATACATTATGTACAATTCAGAACCAATAAAGACACGCCCTGACTGGAAATTTCCAGTTGGTAGCTGGTGAACAAAGGAGATACAGAAGGATGAGTTTCAATCCTGAGACCGGGCACATTCTATCTCAGTGCCAAGGTCACTCTGCCTGTGCCTGCCGCTCTAAGGGTGGGAGCATGCCTATCTAGTGGGAAAGGTATGCACTAATAAGAACAGTGTATTCATTAGTACAGCAAGGCTCAACCTTGGAGAAATTAAAACTATTGCGGCTGCTTTTGGCTGGGGCAGAGAGACAGAAGTTAGTTTTGATCATGGCTCAAAATGGTGGCTGAATATAAAATGGTGGCGCGAATGCTAACTTAAGACGTACAATGCATGAACAACACAGCAAAATCATTTTTATTCCAACAGGTTCCCTTGTCAGAGTAAAAAAAATCCGTAGGTTGTTGTTACTAGTGGGGTAATAATTGAAGGAAGTGACCTGATTAAGGCCACCCGGGTCACTCGCGACCACCTCTCAGCCTTCCATACAAATGAAGAGTCGGTCAGACAGAAGAGAATACAAACCAAAGTTATTTATTAGTATGCACTCGAGCGGAGTCCGGTCTGACCAGCCTCCTCAGATTGCTGCAGAGGGACTGTCCTTAGGCAACATGGTACGGCATAAAGTACATTTCCAATACCCCTGAAGACACCCCAGACAGGAATTTTCCAGTCTGGTAGCTGGTGAACAAAGGATGTACAGAAGGATGAGCTACGATCCTGGGACCGGGGACACATTATCTTGCATTCAAGGTTACTCTGCCTGCCCACACCGCTCTGAGCTGTGGGAGCAGGCCTATCTAGACAGAAAGGTATGCAACAACATGGATAGTCTATTCATTAGCACAGCAATCTCAACCTTGAAGAAATACACGCACAGAGGGCACATTGGCAGCTGCTTTTTGATGAGGCAGACACGATATGATACAGAAGTTAGTTTCGATCATTACTCAAAATGGTGGCTAATACAAAATGGTGCCGCAAATGCTAACTTAAATCGCACAATGCTAGAAGGAGTCGACCAAAAGCATTTTCAGTCCAACAGACCCTCCTTTTAGCATTTGCTAATAATTTTGTCTAGTGTTAGGAAACAAAGAACTTCTTGCAAATTAGGAAGACTACTATTACATGTTAATACACACATTATCAATATTCAAAAATACTTTCATATATTGACATTAGGTCTTGGACAGCCTGCATCATCATAGCCGTCGGCTTAGTGTCATGTACTGGGATCTTCAGTGTGGGTGTCAATGTTTTTACACAATAAGCACAGCAAGCAGGAAGGCAATGTATGCACAGGCAACAGGTGAAAATTATACCAGCATTTGCTACTGGAACGATAAGGATCTTCCACCCCCAGGATGCTAGTAGACCCCAGAACCAACCAGAAAGAGTCCAGGTACCATTCTCTTGGTGGATGTCAGATGTGAGCCTATGCAACTTCTGTATAGCAGCATATACATTAGGGGCATGGTCTGGGATGTACACGCAGCAGCTGCTGCCAATGACGCGACAGGTCCCTCCCCGGTCAGCAAGGATGACTTCTAACACCATCCGGTTCTTTAAAGCAACAAGCCTCGTAGCCTGGAGCTCAGCTGTAATATTGGTCAAAGTCGCTGCTGTGGTTTTAATGACCCCTTCTACAACTCTGGTGAGCCGACGAATGTTAAGGCTATTCGACATAGGGCCCGAAAAGGGTAGGATACCCTTCATAGCATCCGTGAACTGTTGCAGAGTGGTGTCTGTCTGATCTATGTCTTCTGTATTAATAACCCTTTTAATCTGAGACAGATGGGCACTCCTACGCTGCAATCGATGGTCTTTATGGTAATTGGGCAGTGCTATGTACACTGGGGGAAGGAGGAAAGAGAGGTAACAAATACCTGACCATCCCCTAGGGAGCCAAACATAAGCTTGAGATCCACAAACAAAGTAGACATTATGCGGTGGGAGCAAAGGCGGGCTACTGCTCGTGCTCAACGTATATGTGTAGTTGCAATTACTCTCTCCCACTTTTACATTTCCAAGCCCTCGAACACAGAATCCAGCTGTTGTGTTGACTACTGACACCGGCATTGCCTCATCCTGAGTAATATTGCGCATTTGAAAGGAGCGAAAATATTCAGTGACATTGAACCCCTGGAAATTCAACATTTCATTTTGAAGCCATGTTACATTTTTCTCTCTCTCATATACGTTCAAACAAGCTGTCGGAGACAAAGTATCAGGGGTCCCTTGTTCTCCTGGGGTAAACCCTTGGTGGACACGTATATATTCTAACACTGTGTGGTAATCAGCAGATGTCATATTCATAGTAGAAGAATGATAATGAATGTATACCATAGTAAACAATTCAAACCACCCCTCGCAGCACCCCAGATAGGACAATGGCAACGATAACAGACTGTCACTCTTATGTGTAACTGAAGGGAGCAATCCGCAGATCCAACAATTAGTAACATTAGACGTCTCATGGGCTTGGTGGAGCGTTTGTAAAAATACATTATCTACATATGTCTTTCTGTGTTCACCTTTATGAGGGGCCAAAGTAACAAACATGTGTTCAGGGGGAACAGGCGTTGTACCAATCAGAGAGTGCATGGGATATTTCTCCTCAAGAAACCATACTATTTTAAGTACCACTATCAGGGAAATCAGAACAATCATCACGAAAACTATTTTACTCTTTGTGGACCAACTGGACCAACCAGACTCATCCCACCCTAAACGCAGTGCTGCAAATGGCTGTTCCTCCTCAATAATTGGGCGACCAAATGGATACATTGTAATCAGAGGAAAGGAAATGCAATGGAGCTGATGACAAGAAAACAAAAAGGGGGCAAATGTTCCCAGTGTCCTTCTGAGCCTCACTGGTAGACTCCTATTGTTCATCAACGTTGGCGCTGTTGAGCACCGGCGGTGGAGCTAGGTGATCCCAGCTCTTTGAAGAAATCTCACATCGCTCAGGATAAGGTACCCCCTTCCAGGGGAGCATGTTCAATTTATCCTGTGCAATGTCTGAACGATGCACCAATCTCGCCTCTCCCTATTCTACTGTAGCCTGACTTATCGAGTCCATCCCTGCTAATCTGACTTTTACTTTGGTGCACTGTTCCTCCATCGGGGGCGCAAATTGTACCTAGCTACTCCAGGCACAGAAGGATCAGCAAAAAGGGGCTCAGACACAGAGGGACCAATGGGCTGGGACTCAAGCACAGATGGGTCAGCAGAACGGGGCTCCTGAATGGCCCGGACCTCAGGGGGCACCGCTGCATTCAACACTGCATCATTCTCATTCTCCGTTTGGGTCCACGTTAGCTGGGTATCCGAAAAGGGGACAAAGCGGGGCACCTGTTCCCACTCCGAGTCCCCGATGCCATCAAGGACCCATTGATCGTAGGGTAGGGGCAAAGGCACTCTGCGGCAGTGCTGGGTGTGAATCCAGTTCTTTCAGCCGGTGACCTTCATGGCGGTGCGGGTGGCAAAGAGCACCTGCACTGGCCCCTTTCACTGCGGCTCCAAACTTCCTTTCCTCTGGAAATGGCGGACCAACACAAAATCACCGGGCCGAATATCGTGTCCTGGCCCCTCAGGTGCTGGCGGAAGGGAGTCTTGGATCTGTTGGTGAATAGAACGCAGACTTTTAGTTAACTCATATAGGTAATCTACCAACAGAGGATATTCAATTTCTGAAAATTTACGAGGCCGCAAGACGCCCCACACGTTTGCTGGGCGTCCAAACACGACCTCGTAAGGTGACAGACCTGTCCTAGAGTGTGCCGTGACTCTCGTAGACAAAAGGGCTAATGGTAATGCATCTGGCCACTGCAACCCTGTGCTCTCCTGAATCTTTGCCAATTTCAGTTTGAGAGTACCGTTGTACTTCTCAACTGAGCCTGCTGACTGGGGGTGATGTGCGGCATAAAATTTCTGTTTGATATGTAGACCTTCTGTCAGGAATCAAACCAGGAGGCTACAAGAGACTAGCCTAGTGGGGGTCATCACTACTACTGGCAGGAAAAGACATTATCTGTCTTGGACTGAGCTTGTTCATATGCGCTCCACTAAGATGGCTGAAGGCGCTGAGGTCAGCGCTTCAGCCTTCCTGCTTTGAGCGCGAGACCCTGAGTTCCACTCTAGGCTCGCGCTCCCCCGCAGCTGCTTGCACTTCACCGTAGCCATTGGAGAAGGAGCAGCGCTTCAGCGTCGTCAGCGTTTAGAGTTAGTGTAGCCAAAGATACTTTGTAGCGTCTGCGGCGGTAGCGTTAGGAAAACACTACGCGTCGGGCAGAGTTAACAATCTCCAGAATCCAGAGACAATTGTCCGTGACTCCGTTTGACCTTCCAGTCATTCCCGGAGCGTCCTGTCATCGAGTGAAAGCATTTCCAGTCACGCAAGTACTGTCTTGAATATATGTAAAAAGCGTATTGCACAGAATAGTTTACTCACCAGGAAATCTTGTGTCAGCTAGAGCTTTCCGTAGTCCTCGACTCCTGTCAAATAAAAGAAGAGAGTTTTAGTTTAACAGTCGTTTATAAAGAAATATTGTTTCTCATTCAAAATATTTACCTAAGAAACCTTGTGCAAACCCAGCATACCACATTCCTCGAGTTCCTGTAGAGGGAAAAAAGAAAAAGGTTTAGTTACTCTGATAGTTTAGCACTCGCTCAGGATTTAGTGGGGTGTTTTATTAGGCAGTTAAGTTAGTTTTCTGTTAGAGAACATAACGCTCAAATCTAGACAACGGCAAAGTGGCTGAGTCCAGTTAAAAGGGTAAGAAAGATAATTACAGAGAAAAAGAAAAACACACAGCTTATTATTAAGAATTGCCTAGTACTAAGTGAATATCATTTATGTTTAAAGGTGTTAAATAAAAGAAAGCACATCCTTAAGGACCATAGAAGAGAGGCATAGCCCAGTCTAAAAAAGAGTACGTAAATCTAGGAATAGGAAGTTCACAGGTAGAATGTTTAAAAGATAGTTTGGACTTGCGTAATTTGTTTATTTATGTTACAGTGTCCATATACTGAAACGCAAGAAGAAACTAGAAGTAGCGGTTCAGAGAAGGCACCCAAGATAAGAAGACGAGGCTGTCTCTTCTCTATCCCATCCCCCTTTCCCCCCTGGGAGTTTCTTCATTCTTCCTAAGAAAAACTCTTTGGGAGCGTGGAGGGAAGCTCAGAGAGGCATTGGGAAAAGTCATCATTCTGCTCCTGTGAAGTACCGGGAAAACTTCAAGTAAGACTCTTGACACCTTCACACACTAACTGGATGACCTTCGCATTAAAGTGGCTGCCGTTATCACTCCAATTCAAACGGGGCAAACCGAAACGAGGGAAGAACTCCTTTAGGAGTGCCTTCGCAGTCGCCACGTCTGTGTTTTCTTTAGTGGGGTAAGCCTCAACCCATTTACTGAATGCACAAACAACCACTAACACATATTTCAAATTGTTGACTCGCTCCATTTCAATGAAGTCCATCTAGAGGACCTCAAAAGGAAAAGTGGGAGGTGCAAAATTACCAGGGGGTGTAGGGGTACCTTTCCCTGGATTATGCATCATGCATACCATAAAATATTTGACCAAGTGGGCGGCCCTCTTTGGGATATTGTCATTCTGCCATACAGGGTCTAACAATTTACAAATGCCTTTTGCACTGATATGGGCTGGCCCGTGCGCCATAGTGACTACAGGGAGGACCTATGCACCTGGTAACATCCATCTCTTTTTCCCTGACTTATCCGTCCAACACCCGTCCTCATACAAACATGCTGTGCTTTCCTGCCATACTGCTAACTCTTCAATCGTTGTTTCACTTTGAATCTCCTTTACATTGTCCAGCGTATCCTCAAACATAGTAACCTCGGGCACCCACCTAACGGGACCTGCTTCAAACATCTTTTTCATCTTCGTTCGAGCTGTCTCCTTAGCTGTCTGAACTACAAATGCATTCCCCTTACCCACGTTGTCAGTAATTTCCCTGTGGGTGCTGCACTTTACTATTGCTAATTTCTTGGGGAGTGTCAAAGCCGACAAAAGCCTATGTATCAAAGGGCCATGCTGGATCTTCATCCCATGGGACGTGAGAAACCCTCTCTCTGCCCAGATTCGTCCAAAATTATGGGCGACTCCGAAAGCATACTGGCTGTCAGTATAGATATTGACAGCCAGTCCCTCACTCAACTCACAAGCTCATATAAGGGCAACGAGCTCTGCAGCTTGGGCCGACTGATAGGGAACTTGTGATGTCTCAACTACCGTGCGCAGTGTTGTGATAGCGTATACAGCTGTTGTAGTGCCATCTGGTAACTTAAAACAAGAGCCATCGATATATAGTTCCCCTTGGGGGTCAGATAAGGGAACATCAGCCAGGTCTACCCATCCCTTCGTCTCCTCCTACGTTCGAGAAATGCAATCATGTATATCAATTTCCTCACTCTCGGAAGGGAGGGGTAGCAACGTGGCTGGATTTAGACTGGCACATCTTTTAATCGTGACATGTGGTGCAAAGAGGGTCAATTCATAACTGGTCAGTCGTGCACTGGTGAGGTGCTGTGTCTTTGCTTTATTCAAAAGTGTGTCCACAGCATGAAGTACCATGACTGCGAGATCGGTATCAAGTACGAGCCCAGCCAATTGCCTTATAGAGATGGCCACTGCCGTGACCGCTCTTAGACAGCTCAGGAGGGCTCTTGCGACAGGGTCAAGAAGAGCAGAAAAATAAGCACACAGCCGTTGCTTACCTCCAAAGGCCTGTGTTAAGACAGAGAGCGCACAACCAGCCGTCTTGTGTACATACAGCACGAACGGCTTCATGTAATCAGGTGTACCAAGCACAGGTGCAGAGCAAAGTGCGACATTTAATTGCTCAAAAGACTGCTGACATTCAGGCGTCCAAGGCAGGGGTTCATGCACATCTTTAGTGGTTAGCGCAAGCAGGGGCTTTGTTAGTAATGAATAATTAGGGATCCAATGCTGACAGTAGGAAGTGATGCCAATAAAAGCACGCATATCCCTCTGAGTTTTAGGGATAGGAATTTTCACAATGGTGCTGATGCGCTCAGGGGTCAATCTTCTACCCTCCTTCGACAGCAGGTGACCTAAATAGGTGACCTCCTGTCGACAATATTGAAATTTAGACAGGGACACTTTATGTCCATGGTGAGCCAAATGGAGCAACAACGTAACCGTACTGTCTTTGCATCCCTTTTCAGTGTTTGAAGCTATTAGTATATCATCCACATATTGAAGCAATACATTACCTGAGGGAAGCGTGAGGGAGTCCAATTGGGCTTTCAAGGCTTGGCTATATATACTAGGGCTCTCTATATAGCCCTGAGGAGCTCGACAGAATCTAAAGCTCCTGCCAGCTAGGGTAAAACCAAACAAGTGTCTGCTGTCGGGATGGATTGTGATACTAAAGAACGCATTTTTCAAGTCAATGACAGAAAAGAATTTAGCAGAGGAAGGAATCATCGTCAGAAGGGCAGTAATGTCAGGGACCACCGGGAACTGAGGGACCACTATTTTATTAACTGCCCGCAGATCAATCACAAAACGATAAACATCTGGGTGGTCATCGGGGGAGTCTGAAGATGCCTTTTTTAGAATGGGAAGGATAGGGCTATTACACACATTTGCAGTCGTCTCTTCAACCACTCCCATCTCAATCAGGTCCTGTATAATCCGCAGCAAAGCTCGCTCCCCTGCTTGTGGTATTTTGTACTGGGGAATACGAGGCAAAATGGCATTGTCTTTAACCTTAATGGAAACCGGGGGAATTTGCAATAGTCCCACATCTGTGTCACCTGTTGCCCACAACGTGGGCGGCAAATCTTTAAACTCAGCAGTAAGGGGTGCATTTTTCGACAGACACTGCTTAGAGCTGACCACATTCAGACCCATTGTCATGTAAACACCTTCCTGGGAGCAATAAATGGTAGCATGCAACTTCTTTAATAAATCTAGGCCCATTAAATTTTCTCCACAGTTTGATGTCAACAGGAACGATGAATCCACAGTAAAAGGACCTATAGTCAATGTAAGAGGTTTGGAAATGGGGCTTACAACCGGTACACCAGAAAGTCCTACCGAAACGTTATTATGGCCAGACAGAGCTGTCCCAGGGACCAGTGACCGAGAAACGGAGCTATTCATTGCACCTGTATCCACCTAGAATTCCTTAGCTGAGCCATGCAAATCTGCAATAACATAAGGTCTGCGCTGATCTACAGGTATCTGGACTGGTCCCTCACTCTGTCCCTGGCTGTCCTAGCTGTGAGACATTCCTGTCACTTCATCAAAATCATAGTCATCGTGGTAATACTGGCCACCCCTTTTGTCATCAAAATAATCACTATCTGAACGATCCTGCGATGTGGCAGCATGCTGGGCTCTGTCCTGTCCACCAGCTCCACGACCCCGTCCACTAGAACCTCGTCCTCTAGGGGCCACGACTTTCTGCAACAACACGGGACACTGGCTATGCCAGTGTCCCTCCTCTTTACAATATGCACACTGATTTGGCCCTACAGGCGTAGTATTCCGGCTGGTCCGAGGCAGCTGGCGGGCGGTAGCACCATGTCCTCTACCATTCCCCCGAGAAGCCTGCTGTAACAACACCTTTGTCTTCAATTCCTTGTGGTTTTTCTCCACCTTCTCCTTCTTCTCATTTTCCCTGTGTTCATAATACTGTGCCATACTCAATATTACAGAAGGGGAGGAGGTCGTCCAAGTGCTCTCCGAAGCCTGCAACTGAGCCGCAATCTCTAGGAGCAAGTTCGTAACAAATCTGTTAACGAATAATCGGGCACCCCCCTCCACCGACAAATCCTGTCCGCTAAAGTCCAGAAACACACCCTTTAACCGAGTGAAAAAATCAGACACACTTTCATCTTTCTTCTGACGACATGCCGTTAACTTGTCCCAAACTACTCTTCTTGGTGGAATAAGAGAATGCATATAAGAGATAATTTGGCCAGGCAAGGCTAGTATCTCGGCCCTAGGCTTCTCACCAGGCTTCCTCTCCTGATCCCATGCTTTAATCTGATCCCAGGTACCACCCAATTCTGCACCATGGTCCTGGGTGTGCACCTGCCTCCAAATATCAACGGGTACCAGTAAACCAAAGAACATTTTAATATCCGCAAGCGTCATCACTGTCGATGAAGCGGCCTCCGTCAATTCCTTATAATACGCAGTAGGGTTTTTCCTAGGGTCGGGTAACTGAGTCTTAAGGGACAACACCTCACTCCTCTTCCATGGAGTATAAACCCACTGCTCTTGGAACCGAGCCTCTACCCCTGGTCTGATGACGACATCATGCTGGTCTCGCTGCTCTGGTATTTCAGGGTGATATATGGGGTGCACCTCAATCATCGGAAACTGAGACACCATCTTCGGGCTCTTATCAAGCAGCCTACTCCGATAGGCAACCATCGTTGCAACATTACCAAACACCTGACCAGGCGCCATGTCAGCTACATAGACATGATCCTTAATATCATAGATAATCTGTGGCGCTGCCTCATTAAAACACTGTTCCCAAAGCCCAATCAAAGTAGCCGACATGTGCTTAAGGGCATGCTGCTGGACAAAAGGCTCATAGTCTTTCATCACCTCCCACACATCCTCCACACTGTAAATGGGGTTACGAGCCCACTGAGCTGCCTGATTAGCCACCACCTTTTTCTCGGCCTCCCCCACATCGGATCGTATCATCGCCCGTCTTAACCTGTCCTTGAATTTCGTCCAGTCCTTGTCCTCAGGGCCATGCACTGGCGTGTCAATATTTTGTGACACCGGGGAATAGGGGAAAACAGTGGGAGTGATAACAGAGTTACCGGGCAATAGCGTCGCTACTGGCTGTGTTGTAGGCGTAAGAGCTGGCGAGAGGGATGCCGAGATAACAGGTGTTGCTGGAACACCAACAGACGTAGTTGCCACAGACGGCGAAGGCAAAGAAAGGACAGGAGGCGCTGTGGCCAAAGCAGATGAAGCAACAGTAGCAGAGGCAGAGACAACAGAAGAATCGGGTGACTGAGGCGGTGGGGGAAGTACAGGGTATACCCTCTGCGGGGCATACGGGGGCGGGGGTCGAGCATCCAACAATTCCTCCACAAATTTATCATTATCGTCTTGAGCAACATAGGACTTTTCGCATTGCAATCAAAACTTCCTATCGGCACATTCTATTCCTTTCTCTGTTTTCTCTCTATCATACGCTACAGCTTTCTGAGTCACTGTCTGCATTTTTCCCTTCCGGGTCTCCTTCTCTGCTTTCATTCGTCTTTGTTTAGCCTCCTTTCGCCATGTTCTAAGGGAATCAAACATTGACTGACTACTTCGTCTTGCAAACAATTTATCCTGCAGGAAATTATGTTCTTGTTCATCAAAAGTGCCCGTCAACGGCCACTGCAACTCGGCATTGTCCCTCGTATATTTGTGCCATAATGTACTAAACAAAATAGGGCCAAGGCTGTATTTCACATACATATCGAAGTTGGGAGTGCCTTCTGGATGCGCAGGCTGACTCTCTTCCAAACGAGCATCAGTAGAACAACAATGACAACCCACACAACACAATTTACTAAAGCAGGACATTTTTCTCACGAGAAATCTAGTTCACTATTTATGACGAGTAGATATTTGCAAATATCTTACCAAAGTTGGTCCTCAGACCTCACCAAATACAAACCAAAGTGGTACCATGTTCACAAAGAACTCAAACAAATTCAAGCGCTTGTCCAAAGACAGTCCTCAGACCGCACCAAACACAAAACAAAAATGGCGCCATAGCCACCACAAACCAAAGCAAACTCACCTGGTGCACACAGGTCAAACCAATTTATTCTCCACTGCTGACTCTTTGGACCAAACGGTCAGATCCAAGGGTTTCGCCTTTCAGGACCCCAGCCGGGATGACCACTGGCCAACACACCGCCCGGTTAGACAGACGGGGCAGCTGCGAGTACCAGACTCTCTCGTGCAGGGATCCCCGGTTCGCCCGTCCGACCCGACATGGCCCCGACCTCCTCACCCGTACGCGGGCAAGGAAGGGTCACTCACCCGATGGAGTCCCTGTTTGGGTGCCAACTGAAGGAAGTGACCCGATTAAAAGACCCGGGTCACTCGCGACCACCTCTCAGCCTTCCATACAAATGAAGAGTCGGTCAGACAGTAGAGAATACAAACCAAAGTTATTTATTAGTATGCGCTCGAGCGGAGTCCGGTCTGACCAGCCTCCTCAGATTGCTGCAGAGGGACTGACCTCGGCAACATGGTAAGGCATAAAGTACATTTCCAATACCCCTGAAGACACGCCCAGACAGGAATTTTCCAGTCTGGTAGCTGGTGAACAAAGGAGGTACAGAAGGATGAGCTACGATCCTGGGACCGGGTACACATTATCTTGCATTCAAGGTTACTCTGCCTGCCCACACTGCTCTGAGCTGTGGGAGCAGGCCTATCTAGACGGAAAGGTATGCAACAACATGGATAGTCTATTCATTTGCACAGCAAACTCAACCTTGAAGAAATACACGTACAGAGGGCACATTGACAGCTGCTTTTCGATAAGGCAGACACGAGATGAGTCAGAAGTTAGTTTCGATCATTACTCAAAATGGCGGCTAATACAAAATGGTGCCGCAAATGCTAACTTAAATCGCACAATGCTAGAAAGAGTCGACCGAAAGCATTTTCAGTCCAACATGATGGCCCATAGTAACTAAAAGGTCGACATGTTTCGCGTCTTATCGTGTGTCGGAGGGAGGGTCGGAAACAGAAGCGAGGAGGCCGTATGGGACCTATATTGTGAGGTTTATTAAGGTTGTGGAGTAAATCAATATCAGGATGGAGGGTATAACGGAACAAAAAGTCTGTTGATTCTGGCACAGAGAAACTCAAATAAATTGTCGTCGTGACAGGGTGCAGCAGGTGATATAGTCCTTCCAGGGCATGGAGTCAGCTTCCTTCTGATGGCCTGGGAGGGTCCCAAAGTTCCGACGGTCTCTCAAAGAAAAGAAAACAAAAAGGTGGCGGTCAGGGTATGTGTTCACGGTGTTTATTTCTGCTTCCACCACACCAAGTGAGGAACGAGACGAAGTAGTGAGGGAGCACTTAGAGGGAGCACATAAGGAAAAGAAAAGACACCCGGTCAAGGAACCAAAGAGTAGCTGGTTTGCGTCTCCGCGTGTATGACTGACAAATATTGGAGAGTTTATGGCAACGTGCTCAATAGAGAGTGATTTAGGACGTTAGATGTGCAGTGGGGTTTTCTAAGGCAATGGGGAAACAGTCCCGTGGTTTACCCCTTTCCCACCCCCTCCCTCCGTCTTCCCTCCGCCCAATTCACGTACCGCTTTCTGCCGCAACTCTCCTGAGTTGCGGCGGCTCATCCGCCTCCTCCGGGATCCACCAGGCTTCGGACCACACTTCTGGGCTTTCCGGATCACCGTCTCTTCCGTCTCCGGTCCCGTTCTTCGCAGCAGTCTCTGGTTTCTCCTTCGCGTTTTCCTCCGATTCGCCAGCGTTTCCTCTGCTCTCCCTCGTTCTCCGTCTCCCAACAGCTGACGACCTCGACACGCCTCCCTCCTCCTTTTCCAGCCACGACGGTGTCGCGTCAGACCCTCCCGATTGGGTGTCTCGGGTTTCCGTTCCGCCCCTCCAGGGGTGGCTTGCTTCCGGGTTATCCTCACTGGGCTGTATGTTGGAGGAAAAACCCTTGGTTATTGCAGTAGTCCCTTCCGGGTTTTCGTAGTCCTCTTCCTGATCGTAACGGTAAGGCACCCAGGGGTCTTTGGATACGGGTACCTTGTTCATAGGAACGACACTCACGGGGGTCCCTCACATCCCCCTTCCCTATCATTCTTGTTCACAAGAAAGGGGTCCTTAGGGTATCTGGACAGGTAATCCACGTTGGCCTGGTCTTTCCCTTTCCGGTGGTGTACAGTATATCGAAACGGTTGAAGTGCCAGGAACCAACATAAGACCCTCTGGTTGTGTCCCTTGTTGCGGGACACCCATTCGAGAGGGGCATGGTCAGTGAAAAGAAGGAATTCCCGACCATCCAGATAATAACGGAGGGCTTTGATAGCCCATTTGATGGCCAGGGCCTCCTTTTCAATAACCGCATATCTGGTTACTCTAGGAAACAGTTTGCGGCTTATAAAAAGGATGGATCGTTCTTGTTGGTTGTCGTCTTTTTGTGATAACACCGCTCCAAGACCTCTGTCGGAGGCATCGGTTTGGAGCAGGAAGGGCTTCTCGTAATCAGGGCTCAACAGAAAGGGTTTTGAGGTAATATGCTGTTTCAGTTGTTGAAAAGACTGTAGGGCATTCGGGGAGGGATTCTTGAGTTGTCTTTCTGTTTGTACAGTTTTCTTCAACAAATCGGTTAGGGGCGAAGCGAGTTGGGAAAAACAAGGGATAAATCGCCGATAATACCCTAGTAGACCTAAAAAGGCTCGGAGGTCTTTCCTGGATCTAGGGAAGGGGATTTGGGCAATTGCTTCCACCTTCTCTTCTTGTGGTCGGATACCCCCATCCCCCAAAAGGTACCCTAAATACTTCACTGTTTTAGCTGCCAAGTGACTTTTTGCAGGGTTGATAGTCAATCCACCTTGGCCTAGGGTGTGGATGACTTGTCTTAAGTGTTGGAGATGTTCTTTCCATGTAGTACTATAGATGATAATGTCATCTAGGTATGCGGCTGAGTATTCTCTGTGGGGTTGTAACATTATGTTCATGAGGCGCTGAAAAGTAGCGGGTGCCCCGTGAAGCCCAAAGGGCAGTACTTTAAAGTGAAAAAGACCTTTAGGTGTACAGAAGGCTGTCTTTTCTCGGTCCTGGACTCTCAAGGGCACCTGCCAATATCCTTTGCACAGATCTAATGTACTGATGTAACGCGCTTTACCCAGTCTTTCTATCATCTCATCGACTCTAGGGAGGGGATAAGCGTCAAACTGAGATATTTTGTTCACCTCCCTAAAGTCGATGCAAAAGCGTATTGATCCGTCGGGTTTAGGTACAATCACTATAGGAGAGCACCACTCGCTTTTAGAGGGTTCGATGACCCCTAGCTGAATCATCTGGAGGACTTTGTTATCAATGGCTTCTCGCCTAGCTTCCGGGATGCGGTAAGGTCTTAGACGTACTGTCTTTCCAGGAGTGGTATGTATCTCGTGTTCTACCAGGGAGGTTTTACCTGGTACCAGAGAGAATACTTTGTGGACTGGACGTAGGACCTCTTCCAGTTCTTGTTTTAAAAGGATAGGCAAGGCGGGATCTATACTTTGTTCGGCCAATGTTTCTGATTTTATGGACGTTAGGACAGGAGCTGGGCCTTCCCATTTTTTTAACTGATTTATGTGATATATTTGGGTATGATTAGTGATAGGGTCCATTTCCAGCTTATATGTGACAGGGGTCACTTTTTCTAGTACTAAAAAGGGGCCTTGCCACTGGCTCAAGAGTTTGTGTTCTGAGGTGGGTCGAAGCAGTAATACCCGGTCGCCCACCTTTAAGGACCTGTCTTTGGCTTTTTTGTCATACTGCCTCTTCTGGTTCGTCTGAGCTCGTTCCAGGTTGGACCTTACAATGGCTCGTACTTGGTTAAGTTGGGACTTCAGGCTGGCCACGTATTCTAACAAGGGTTTTGTTGTGTCTGTCTCTTCTTCCCATTCTTCTCTTGCCATATCCAAAAGGGTACGGGGTGGCCGTCCGTAAAGGAGCTCGAATGGGGAATAGCCTAGGCTTTTTTGCTGACTACATCTAATTGCAAATAAAGCCAAGGGAAGCATATCTTCCCATTTCCGGGCTTCCAAGTTTAGTAATTTCCTTAGGGTGGTCTTCAGAGTGGAATTGTATCGTTCCACCAGGCCATCCGTCTGGGGGTGGTAAGCGGCAGTGCGAATCTGCTTGATTTTTAATTGTTGACAGACTTGTCTCATGAGTTTTGAGGTGAAGGGTGTACCTTGATCGGTAAGGATTTCCTTCGGGAAGCCTACGCGTGAAAAAACAGTGATCATGGCTTTGGCCACTTGTGTGGTGTTAGGCTGTCTCAGTGCAATGGCTTCGGGAAATCGTGTGGCATAGTCGACTAAGACTAATACATAGCGACAGCCACTGCGGGAGGGTAAGAGAGGGCCAAGGATGTCCATTCCAACCCTAGAGAAGGGAACGTCGATTATTGGTAGGGGTTTTAAGGGTACCCAGGGAGGGGTGTAGAGACTGGTTTTCTGACAAATCGCACAATCGCGACAATATCTCCTTGTTTGTTGGTAGATACCCAGCCAGTAAAACCGTGCTAATATAGCATTTTCGGTTTTTTCACCTCCGAAATGTCCGCCCAACAGATGGCTGTGTGCTAGGTATAAAACCTTCTCCCTGAATGGAAGGGGTACTAACAACTGCACAGGTAAATCCCTCCCCCCTTTTCTGTATAACAACCCCTTTTTGGTGAAAAACTGGGGACCTACTTGTAATGGGTCCTCCTGTTCGGTGGCTTGTCTCCAGGCCTCCTGTAAGGTGTTATCTTCCTGTTGGGCTGCACGGAAACTCCTATCATGTTCCCAAAGAGGGGGAATGGTGTCAGTTAGAAGGACAGGGTTCCAGTTTCTTTTTTCTCTTTTCTTCTGTTGTCTACTCTTCCTATCTTTTCCTATTTGCCACCCAGGATCGGCAATTTGGGAAAAGGGGGCCTCTTCTCTCCACTGGGCCCCTTCCTTCCAGGTCTCGTTGAGCAAGGAGTGTATGTGGGGGTAGTCAGTCCCTAAGATTAAGGGTTCAGGCAAATGGGGAAGGAGACCTATTTCCATCTTCACAGGGGTCTGGGTGGGTTGGTGTTGGATCGCCACATTTGTCAAAGGATAGGTTTTGCTGTCCCCATGAATACATTGAATGTTGACGGTCCCTATAGGGATAGGTGGGCCCCCCGGGACAGCCTGTGGGCGCATAACTGTTTGGCGACATCCGGTGTCTATCAGGGCGATTCTTGTTTCTCCATTGACAGCTATTTGCCTGTGAAAAGGGTGAGCGCCTCCCCCTGAGGGACAATACAAAGCTCGGGTGTAACCCACCTCCATAGGCTCATCTTTCTGGGGACATACTCGCGCTATGTGGCCAAACGCACCACAATGAAAACATTGGGGCCCTAAAGGAGGTGATGGTCTTAGTGCTGGAGGAACAGGGTTTGGCGAAACAATCACGGTTTCGGGTTTTCGAGGGTAGTGAGGGTAGTGAGGGGGTTTGGGGTTCCTCTGGGCTTGATTCCCGGGTTGTCTCCAGTGTCCATCGTCTTTTCCTTTTTGCCATTCATGGGCTCTGAAGTAGGCTGCTGCGATCTCAACAGCTTTCTCTAAGGTTAGGTCCGCGTGTTGTCGAACCCACCTCTGTATGGGTGGGTGTAAGGAAGTAAGGAACTGTTCAAGGTAAACCTTTTCTAGGATATCTTCCTTAGAGGAGATGAGAGGTTTGAGCCATCGGTCGGCTACGTCCTTTATACGGTAGCATAAGGCTCTGGGATTTTCTTGTGGTCCCTCTTTGATTTGCCGCAACCTCATCCGGTGGGTTTCGTCATCAATACCCATTCGTTCCAGAATGCATCGCTTGATGTCTGGATATGGGGTGTTCCCCAGAGGATTTGCGGCCTGGTAGGCGGACTGTAGATCCCCTGTGAGTAGAGGTCCCAAATACTGACCCCACCTGTCTTCTGGCCATAGGGCAGCTCTGGCCATTCTCTCAAAATTTGAGAGGAAGATGTCAGGGTCTTCACCTTGTACATGTTTCTGAATTACAACAGAGGGAGGTGCTGTGAATCCACGAGGTTGTCCTAATACCTCAGCCAGTCTCCCTATCGAGGTTTCTTGAGTCTGTCCCTGCCCGGTGAGGGTCTTATGCAGAGCCTCCTTTTCGGACTCCGCTGTTTCCAGGAACCTGGTCATGATCTTTTCCAGCTTGTCCTGACCTTCCGCCATTTTCCTCACTACGGCCTCCATTTCCTCCGATCCTACTTCTGACACCACCTGTCGGAGGGAGGGTCGGAAACAGAAGCGAGGAGGCCGTATGGGATCTATATTGTGAGGTTTATTAAGGTTGTGGAATAAATCAATATCAGGATGGAGGGTATAACGGAACAAAAAGTCTGTTGATTCTGGCACAGAGAAACTCAAATAAATTGTCGTCGTGACAGGGTGCAGCAGGTGATATAGTCCTTCCAGGTCATGGAGTCAGCTTCCTTCTGATGGACTGGGAGGGTCCCGAAATTCCGACGGTCTCTCAAAGAAAAGAAAACAAAAAGGTGGCGGTCAGGGTATGTGTTCGCGGTGTTTATTTCTGCTTCCACCACACCAAGTGAGGAACGAGACGAAGTAGTGAGAGAGCACTTAGAGGGAGCACATAAGGAAAAGAAAAGACACCCGGTCAAGGAACCAAAGAGTAGCTGGTTTGCGTCTCCGCGTGTATGACTGACAAATATTGGAGAGTTTATGGCAACGTGCTCAATAGAGAGTGATTTAAGACGTTAGATGTGCAGTGGGGTTTTCTAAGGCAATGGGGAAACAGTCCCGTGGTTTACCCCTTTCCCACCCCCTCCCTCCGTCTTCCCTCCGCCCAATTCACGTACCGCTTTCTGCCGCAACTCTCCTGAGTTGCGGCGGCTCATCCGCCTCCTCCGGGATCCACCAGTCTTCGGACCACACTTCTGGGCTTTCCGGATCACCGTCTCTTCCGTCTCCGGTCCCGTTCTTCGCAGCAGTCTCTGGTTTCTCCTTCGCGTTTTCCTCCGATTCGCCAGCGTTTCCTCTGCTCTCCCTCGTTCTCCGTCTCCCAACAGCTGACGACCTCGACACGCCTCCCTCCTCCTTTTCCAGCCACGACGGTGTCGCGTCAGACCCTCCCGATTGGGTGTCTCGGGTTTCCGTTCCGCCCCTCCAGGGGTGGCTTGCTTCCGGGTTATCCTCACTGGGCTGTATGTTGGAGGAAAAACCCTTGGTTATTGCAGTAGTCCCTTCTGGGTTTTCGTAGTCCTCTTCCTGATCGTAACGGTAAGGCACCCAGGGGTCTTTGGATACGGGTACCTTGTTCATAGGAACAACACTCACGGGGGCGCCCTCACATCGTGGTCACAGAGATCCATGGCGCTTCATCAGGACCATAAAAATTGTTTTTAATAAGGAATTCTAGTTGAGTTAACCTCAATCGTGATTAATGATAGAGCGGTCCCCCTTTGTTTTGTTAAGGGTTGTACCTGCTCGTGATAATTATCACTGTTGATTCGACCTAGAGAGCTATTTTATATAGACAATAGGCTTCATAGGCTATCGCATGGGGACCCGCACCGTTACGGGGGTTTTGCTGGGTGTGTGAGCTTGCTGCACCTACCCTCGACCAAGCGTGCCTGGATGTGTCAACCTAGTGTAGCCAGGGCAGTGCGACCAGTGCGGTCGCACTGGGCGCTGACCTGTGGAGGGGCGCTGACTTCAGGGGTGCTGTGTTTAGCAATAACTTATGATTGGAGAGATATGGGGCACTTTGGCCCGGTGGTAGTGAGAGAATTAGAGAGGCAGTCATGGGTTGTGGGGGCGCCAAAAATTATTGTTGCACTGGGCGCCACCAGTGTTAAAGCCGACCCTGAGTGTAGCCATTTTTTTGTTCGGGCATGGGCGTAGCTACCACTGTTGCAGTGGCATCGGGGCCCAGAGGCCCAATGAACCCTGAATATTGATGTATTTCTCAGTTCAGGCAGCTGCCTGGGGCCCATTTACTTTCTTGCACTAGCGACGCGCCTATTCTGCTATTCCCTTACAGCGACCCCCACACCTTAACTAAAACACACAAAAGCAAAGGAAACATCTCAAGTGCAAATGATTGGCCGTCGGCCATTGGTGTCTCACGCTGTCAACTGCTTGTCGGACAAGCCTTATCCTTCAAGAATCAACTGCCCTATCCAGGGTAAGCATTTTGTTCTGTTTCACGCTTGCGTATTTAAGGCAAATGTAACTACAGTAGAACTGCTAATGCGTGGAATGTTTTACATTCCGTCCGATCAGAAGGTGTCCATCGCTAGGGCTTGAGGCGCCAGAAATGTTTTTTGTTTTTTTCTTATAGGTATAGATGTGAGGGACGTATTAATCAGAAACGGAAACGAATACTCCGGAAGGAATATGTTACTGAGGAAGGTGACTGGACTTTCAGACGGGTTAACATAGCGCGTCTAGCGTCACCACATGCACATATCCACCTGCGGTGCCCAGAAAGCCTTGTTAACACTATTTAAACACCTCGTGAACATATGCGTGGGGCGCGAGCTGCGTTGTCAGACCTGGGGTGATTGGTGTGCAGACAGGCGGTGACTTAGCAGTTGTTTTCTGTGAAATATGTAGGGTCCTACTGCAGTCTGCGTTATTGGCACCAGTGCTGAATTTGTAAAAAACATAAGTACCGGGCCCTCGTCAGGAAGCCACGGCATCTTGCAGCACACATTGTCACTGTCAGCGCTGCCAATGGCAGCACTTACACAATACTAGTGATCACACTGCTACAAGTGTGACAATTCAGACTGTTCAATGCATCCGAAGCAACAAGAATGGCTTAAGAGGTAAGTATTAGTTGTTTACAATGTATATTGAATTAGTAAACAACTGTTTTTGTGTTCTTTTTTAAATTACACAAAGTCTGCCACCATGTGGCAGCTGTCATAAGTGCCGGTGTTGGCAATTAAGTGCCGGTGCCGAGCACAGTAAACCTCTGGCTCAAATTAAGCACTTGTTGGCACAATAGAAACAGCATAGAGCGGCTGGCGCACCTTGCTTTTATGTCATACTTCGTTAGGTCGGCTTGGTTTGTGCCTGTGATTGCAGGTGGTCGACGCCCACACTAATTTCTGTAAACAGAAATGTATTTTTAATCCTCAGGTTTTTTACCCCAAACTAGAAAGGAAAATGGGAAAGAGGGTGAAGAAAGGGATAGGACAATAGTGACAATGGGAGAAGCAGGGGTGAAAAAGGAACCCACAAAAGTGAGGTAAGAAGGAAGGACGTGTAGTGTGGCGAAAGAAAGAAAGAGGCACAAGGTGGCATCAAGACTGGCATCCTTGTTATTCAGCAGGCTTCGCGTTCACAGCACCAGCGGCAGGCTCCTAAGAAATGCTTTAGGCCCCTGCACCATCCAGCAATTCATTAATCAATTAATCCATTCATTATGTATGTGTGTATTCATTTTACAAATAAAGCACTGCTTAGGTGCGGCTACGCTCTCTCCTACTTGGGGTCCGAACTGAGGTGGCGGTCTGTACTGTCCTTGTCATGCCCAGGGTGTGGGTAGTGCTGGCTGTCACACCTGGGGTGCGGGTTGCGCTGCCTTATACGTATTCTGGGCTGTGCTGCTATACCTGGGGTGCAGGTTGTACTCCTGGCTGTCGGACCCGGGGTGCGGGCTTTGCTGTCGCAGGTCTTGCGCGAGCTGTGCCGTTTGGCCCGCCCAGAAGCGGGTTAGGCCATCCCTAAGGTGCAGCTATGCTGTCTGTCATACTTGGGGTACAGGCCGTGCTGCTTGCCATTCCTTGGGTGCATATCTGTCATATGTAGCAGTAAGCTCTGTTAACTGTCCTCCTTAGAGTGGGAGCTGTGCTGGCTGTCGTACCCGGGCTGTGGGGTGTGAGCTGTGCTGGCTGTCATAGCCGGGCTGTGGGTGTGAGCTGTACTGGTAGTCGCACCGGGCTGTGGGTTTGAGCTGTGCTGGCTGTCATACCCAAGCTGTGGGGTGTGAGCTGTGCCGGCTGTGCCGGCTGTCATAGCCGGGCTGTGGGTGTGAGCTGTGCTTGTTGTCGCACCGGGCTGTGGGTTTTTTGCTGTGCCGGCTGTCATAGCCGGGCTGTGGGTGTGAGCTGTGCTGGCTGTCAATGCCGGGCTGTGGGTGTGAGCTGTGCTGGTTGTCGCACCGGGCTGTGGGTTTGAGGTGTGCTGGCTGCAATAGACGGGCTGTGGGTGTGAGCTGTGCTGGTTGTCGCACCGGGCTGTTTTTTTTTTGCTGTGCCGGCTGTCATAGCCGGGCTGTGGGTTTGAGCTGTGCTGGCTGTCATAGCCGGGCTGTGGGTGTGAGCTGTGCTGGTTGTCGCACTGGGCTGTGGGTGTGAGCTGTGCTGGTTGTCGCACCGGGCTGGTTTTTTTTTGCTGTGCCGGCTGTCATAGCCGGGCTGTGGGTTTGAGCTGTGCTGGCTGTCATAGCCGGGCTGTGGGTGTGAGCTGTGCTGGTTGTCGCACTGGGCTGTGGGTGTGAGCTGTGCCGGCTGTCATAGCCGGGCTGTGGGTGTGAGCTGTGCTGGTTGTCGCACCCGGCTGTGGGTTTGAGCTGTGCAGGCTGTCCTAGCCGGGCTGTGGGTGTGAGCTGTGCTGCTGGCTATGTTACCTGGGGCGAGGCCTGCGCTGTTATGCCTGGGTCGCGAGCTGCCCTGCCTGTCACACCTGTGGTGATTGGTGTGCAGGCAGATGGCGACTTAACAAAAAAACTCCAACAGTTTTTTGCTGTGACGTCTGTAGACCTACTAAAGTCGGCGTCTCCTTCACTCAATAATATCTGTGTGTTGGTGCAAAAAGCCGCTCCATCAGACGTCACTATTGTTGGTGCCACCGTGTGTTTTTTTTGCATTCAAACAAACCACGCGGCGCCTCCAATCATTCTCAAGGAGCAAATTTCAACAGTTACTGAACTACTGAAGACGCGTCTCTGACAGGACTACCGAGGTCGAGCAGAGCTGCAAATATATCCCAATTTGTAAAGCGGGGGCAGACACGTTTTATCCTTCCTCTGGTGAAAGGTCAAGTGATCAGAGTATACCGGATGGGTGAAATACTGAGGACCGTGAGTAAGGACTTCCATATATCGCCATCATTAAAGGAAGAAGAGGGGTTGGCGCGGGGCACCACAAAACCACGTGGCGCAAACCCTACGCCCCCTCCCGTCGCATTATAAAGAAAAATCAGTTAAATAGGACTGTGAAGAAACATAATCGAGATATCCCCAAGTAGCAGATGTGAGTTAGTGTTCTAATTATTTACTGAGTTCGTATAATGGCAATAGGGCTCGATGAGTGAAACGCTCGCCGCCAGCAACTGCTGTCCTATTTCGATCGCAAGTTTGAATCTCGACAAAACCAACCCAGTCGCCTACCCTTCTGAGGTGTGTGCACTGAGTACAATATCACTGGCTATTACTACCACTTGCTATTTACAGCGCTTAGAAAAGACAGACTATGGTTCGAAGCGCAACTTAGTAAGAGTTCGATATTATTAGAAGTAGAATTACATTTATTATTGTAATGATAAATTTCCTTAGCATTCGAGAGGCGGAGATTCTGAAAGCGGGCTTCAACAACCGGATATTCAACTATGAAAACAAAGCGATGCAGTGAATAACAGTAAAGCAACACAAAACATCGCCCAAACACACTCTAAAAAACATGAGCCTTCTAAACAGATCAAAGTGGCCAGCGCGTATTGAATAAATGGTGGAATTAATGCGGGTGTGTACTTGTCTATATACTTTGTGCGTCATCTGTAGGCGCGTCCTTTCAACAAGAGTAAGAAATGCCCCTTCGGGCCCGTCAGAATAGGTCGGAGGAGCAGGTACAAAAAAATCACCTGCTTCGAAGGATGAAAATATGAAAACCGCTCGAGATCCCGTAGCGCTACTGCAAAAGATAAAAAATAAAAATGTGCACACAAACTTAATGCAGCTGTTGAGTGTTTCTAAGGCCGACAGCCAATCTGCAATATGTTTTGTAAATTCGACATTTACACATGGCATGAGAACTTTTCGCTGCCTCTTGTGCACCTTTGGCTTCGCCTGGGGACGTGCGAGGAAACAATCTATATTTATATGTTTCACTTTTATTTTGTTTTTGTTTTGATGTGTCCAGTACTAGCACAACATAACCCCACCCCAGACCTGGGGCTGTCTGCGTTCCCGGCCATTTGAAATGCGCCCAGTGGACCCGGGCTCAGAAGGTTGCAGCTTCCAGACAGTGTGAGAGCCGGGGCCTGGAGGAGCCGCGAGGGAACCGCGGACGCGCGCGGGGCGGGGGCACTTCCCGCAGCTCCATTAAAATGACACTGATCTCCGAGAGGACGCTCCGAGTAGATAATGGCTCATGGGCTTAGGCACTCACTTAGCATGCACTTTACATACAATCAGTTGTATCCCGCGGCCGCAGGCCTTTTTAGCCGATGAAGGGGCTTAGGACTAGGAGCATCGCAGAAACCCTCCCGAAAAGCGGGAACTGGTTGTCATTATCCATCCCGCCAGCGTGCAGACAGGCTCTCCTTTTCCCGAGGCGTCCGCCCCCCCTCCCCTGGCACAACCGCTGCTTTTACGAGTGCTTCTGAAACAGGCAGGGCAAGGGCTCTCTCTAGTGGCTGCTGTGGAGTATTGCAGCCCAACTCAGCTGGGATTGTTACTCGTGCTCAAAGTCGAGGCTCAAAAATAATACTGCAGCATACACAAACAAGTAGAGACTAAAGCCATATTTCAAGCACGGAACAACTCCCCTCCTTCCTTTAGCCCAGCTCACTTCTGCTGGTTAACAACATAACTAAAGCCTCCCTTAAAAGATCGGGGCATATTAGCAAGACCCACGTTAAAATTATCGCCGTTTTAGCGGCAGGAAACTGTCGCTAAAATGGCGATAATGGGCTTGCTAATATGCGTTATAGAATTCAATAGAATCCCATGTTAGATGTGCAGGACATCTAACCTGGGCTTCTATTGGAATTCTATAACGCATATTAGCAAGCCCATTATCGCCGTTTTAGCGGCAGTTTCCTGCCGCTAAAACGGCGATAATTTTAACGTGGGTCTTGCTAATATGCCCCCCATATCTATTTAGACAACTGCCAATTGGCCGACTGCGCGGTTTATGCTCGCTTAAGTGCTAAAAGGTTTGAATTATGCGATAACTGATATCAATTTATTACGTTTCACTTGTCCCAGAAATGAAAAATCGAATCCTAGAAGAAATTATATCAACGAAAACATAACTCGTTGATAACCGTTTAAACAATTCCAAGTAAGAAATATGGAGAGAGTAACAGAATATCGAAAAGAGAAACTGAAACCACAAATTGAATGGTCGGTACAAGGAACAGTTGATTTTAATAACAATAATGGTAATAACTAAGGTGTGAATAGTAAAAACTCAAGAAACAACAGACTAACAACAATAATAACAACAACAATAATAATAATAACATTGGCACATCACTAACTAGTCCATACCAGTTAAAATCATAACGTTTCTAAAGATGTTTGCACACAGTTCGAATCGTTCGCGGTACTTTTTTCATTTGGAAAACAATATTTAGAATTAGGATGAGCGTTCTCTTTGAGTGCATTATACCGAGTTGCTCAAGTATAATGCAAGGAGGCGGGAAAATAATATTACGCCGAGTAATTGCTTACCATCACCATCACAATTACTTACAATTATAAATTGTAATTATGAGCAGCTATGGCTCATTTGTATACATTTTGTCATTAATATCTGATCAATAGGAAGCACGATTTTTAAACTAAATCTAAAGGGCGGAGTCACCTGTAGAACGCCAGTGGCCTTAGGTCAACATTGTTCCATAAATATACAGCAGGCCCTATTTTAATATTCCATTTCTTGCCCACATGAATTTACTACGGGTACTGAGCACATCGCTGGGCTTTCGACGTGTGCAACCGGAAGTCCCGCCTCTCCCCTTCCTCCCCCGCCGGCCGCCGGACGGGCCTTCTTGTGCAGGCTGCTGACTCGGTGTCCCCTACTCCCCTCCTCTGGCCCGGTCTCTCCTGCTCAGTTAATCTCTTCTTTTGTTCGGAGTACTTTACGCTGAGTGTTGTTTCTAGCAGATTAACCCCTCCCTGGGCGTAGTCAGTCACGGGCTACCTACCCATGAATGAGCTCGAAACAGGTTATACAACTGTAGAAAACACCTCTCTGGATTTAGGGATTTCTTTACTTTGCAAGACAAGACAACTAGACTCTGCAGCAAAAGTGCAAAGTGAGGATGTTCTGAAGACAAAGCTCAGCGGAAAAAGTAATCTTTATTGTAAACATCAGACTCTTGGGGGAACTGTTTTACAAAGACGAGTGATTCTACAATTGGTACCCTTGTATTTTGTTTTATTCCGGATGATGTCACATAATGTCGTTAATAGGTGCCGCAGGGCAAAACACACACATTGTCCCATTAAAAGCTTCGTATTTAAAAAAAAAAAAAAAAAAAAATGCCTGTTTAAACATTGTGATCCTTTAATGGTGGCATTGGTAGCGGTATTGTGTTTTTTTTTTAGGTTTGTGTGTGTGTTTTAATACTTGATTTAATTATTTAACATTCTTACATAGCGCACTTGCAGCCGGGAGGCACTTGGCCGCTTTGCATTAAACAGATGACATTACCTAGAACAGCAAGCACGCACAACAGCCGGTAAAAAAGATAAGTGTATGAGTGAATAGCATTCTAATGTACACAAGCATACATAAATATGACGTCGAGGCATATTGCGCACACAGATTAATTTACGTGACGACTAGTTAGAAATCTGTGCCTATTTTGCTTCTTGTTGTCACCGTAGTAGGTTAAACGTCATACGATAGGATAGGACCTGGTAACACCCTTCTGAGATTTGATACATATTTTACTACCACAAGGTGGCGGCGCTGCTTCACACAATGAAGTATGAGCACACAAAAGAACTTTGAAAGGTGAACTGGTGTTTTTGGCCATTTCAAACACAACGTGGCAAAAAAGTGTAGCCCGGGTGTGTGCAAGGAGTGAAATGTTCATTCTGAAGTTTAAAACAAAAGCGAAGCCTGTGCTTTAACTGTCAATAAAACAAAATATTCCTAAAGGAGCTTCGACAAACAATTTACTTGCCTGATTCCCAGCAAAGGAACTACAGGAAGGCATTTTACTTTCAGGATCTCAGGTGATTCTGGGCAAATCACTTAATCCTCCTGATAGTATGGACTGGGCTCTAGAATTTTTAGTCGCAGCAACAATTTACCATCTTGTAGGGTTAAGCCCTGTTTTCTGCGCTAAATCCTCCTTCTCAGGGATGGACCTTGGATTGTTGTATTAGGAGTCAAGGAGCTTAACAGACATCTCAATCTTAAATTTCATTAACAGTTCAATTCAGTCAATGATGAGAATTGTATTTTCAAAGCTTTATTTCTCATTAAGAGACTAGTAAAGGTCTTTTCTTTATTTTGTCTTTATTTCAGTTAGTCCATAATCAAATAAATTTACAGAAATCTCATCAAAGAAAAATGGTTAGAATAAAGTATCAAAATATAATTTGCATTAAGTACGATTCATAAAGGAATAAGTTCCCTATTCTATAGATCAGAGCTTTAGATTTCAAGAACCATTGAAGAGTTCGAATTCAAGGAAAAGAGTGAAATCAAAGGGGCCTAAAGCTTCAAAGCCAAATTAAAGTAGCAGAACTTCCCATAAAGAGCAGTTCATAAGACTCAGCCGAGTCTCAATAAATCCAATTAGATCAGCATACAGTTACATTCGCAATCTGTCAAATCAAATAGCAAAGTAAGGCAGAGAGAGAATACAGTAGCAGCAGTAGTCACAACCGTCAAGGGTCCAGGTATGAGGAAATCCTCCAAAGAATCAAACGTGAGACTACCTAGGAACATGCGCTAGTTTAAAAGTCAAGAAAACATGTAAAAAACATTGTAACAGGTTCCTTTCTTCAAGGACCAATAGGGTAGCAGGGTTCTTCAGTACGCAGGTTCAACTCCTCCTTTCCCATGGAAATACATAAGACTTATACTTTTTATCATAAGGTTAGCTACAGACAGTCTTGTGTAGTTAGATTCTGGAAACATCAGACTTGGGTCCTGTAGGCCTTCTACATCTCAACTTGTTTCATTGTGAAAACAATGAACTACTAACTTAAAGGCAAAATCTCTGTTAGGTAATTCAGTCTTTCTAATATGAATCAAACTTTATTGTTTAAAATGCACAAGTTATTCTTTTCAAACGTTATGTGAACCATAGGAAAATAGGAAGTTAAGGACATTCAAGATGAAAATGTCCCTTAAAAAGTAATGCATTTGTTAAACCGGAATATTCTGCATTTATGACAACATTTCTAAATATGCCATTTTAAGGTCAAGCTTCCAAATCACGTGTACATTTCAGCAATATTAATTTCACTTCTAGTTAAAGAAAGCTTGCTTCATAGCCTTTCTGTGGCCTACACGAATAACTATGACTGCCTATTGCGAATCAGCACATTTTAAATGCGTGCCAGTTTAACATTAAGCTTTACACTTTTTATTGTACATTTAGCTTTCTAAGTTCATTTATTTTTCGTTTTAATTTTCGGACTCTATTACCCCCAGGCCTAAAGAATGAATGCGATGTTGTGTAATGTAACTGGTGCGCATGTAAAGTGCTCCAAAACCTTTGGGTCAAGTCTGCACTATATAAAACTGCAAAAAATACTCCCCTGGCGTACTCGTGAAAGTAAAATAGGTTATAGACAGCGCCTATCTCCCATGCAGAGAACACAGAAATTATTTTAGCACTGTCTGACACCTATTCAGCATGTGCTCTCTCACAGCAGTCAAGTGAAACAACTAATCATCGTTTGGCAATTTTTTAAGAGGTGAAAAACAAAATGCGTTAATACTGAGTGATGAGATATTTCCTGGTTGTCCTGAGCTTGCTTCCCTGATGATAGCTTCTCTGGATGTTTATGATTTCATGCAATAGTCCAATTTTACTCGTTAACATCTCAGGGAAAATCGAAAAGTTATTACAAGCACCATAGTCTTTGAGTATGTCCATCTGCACTGGAAATGCAACAGCAAAGGACGATCATAGGTCTCAGCAAAGCACCCACTCCACTGTCTGTTAAAGAGCCCCTCCTCTAGTTCCGTTAATGTATATAAATGTATATCTCCGTTTATAGTAAATGTTTGAGTTCTTTAATGTACAAACTGTAGTGGTATACAAGTATTTCACAGGGACCCGTGAAAAATATAAAAAAGTATTTCACATCGTCTTAATGGCAGCCTTCAACCCACTTTGCAGAGCTTTACCACTGTCTAGGCCTCTTGGATAATGGTGCAAAGGCAGACCAAATTATGCACAACTGGAATGCATAGTGCATGCAAATGTGCACACATAGATTAGGAATGAAGGTCTATCCTGAACAAGAATGCAGTTGTGCACGCTTATGCACGCTTATGACGTATATTTCACTTTGTATGTCCGCAATGTCTACAAATACTCATGCAGTCATAGGCTAATCCCAGGTCTAAATTATGCATGACATAATGTGCGCCTCAACTGATTGCCTTTTCCATTTAACCCAAGCAGGGCTCATGCATTGAGGCGGACTGATTGCATTGGCCTCGTTTGTTGCTACCTTTCACGATTTTATTGCTGCTTGTCTATGTGATGTGCAACAAGGATGAGGAAAGACAGAACAAAATTGTAATGAAAAGAAAAGAGAGGAAGAAAATAACATGGGATAGACAGAGCATAGGAGTGATTACAGATGAATGTAGCAGTAGAGAATGGTGATAAAGCTGATGGTTGATGGTTGATGAGGGAGTTAACGAAGGAAGAATAGAAGCACAAGCAGAGGGAAGGAAGAAGAGAGGGATGGACTCTGGAGAGGTTCTGATATCGAGCAAGAAGGGAAGATAAGTAGTGATGAAATTATTCTAATGTAGTTTTTACTGACCTTCTCATCACTTCTTGTAAGTTAAGCACTGAACTCAGTTAAAATATATTGAGTCACTTCTGACAATAAATGGCTGAGTCTGTGTTTTGGTATAGGAAATTGGAGCATTAGTTGAGGGGAGTGAGAGCCCACCTGAAATAATATTCACAATCCATGTCAGGGGGAACCATAAAAGTCACCAAATAAACCCATGCTTAACCCTCTGGTAGCATAGCACAAAGAAGACAGGCTTAACTTGGAGGCAATTTGTAAAATATTTATGCAATACTCAAACAGTAATAAAGTGAAAATACACCACATGAAAAATCCCAAATCAATTTAGATAAAAGAGTAAATTATTAGGGATACAATTACACCAAAACAACAAAAATGCAATAAGTAGAACCTTAGATATGCATTTTTAAAGTTTGAATTAAAATAGCACCAAAAAGTACAAAGTGACAACAATGGTTATCTGATCAAGCTAGACCAGCTTAAAGTCAAAAGTTAAAGCCAACTGTGATGAATCACGCATCGGATAAAGGGACCAGGTTTGTCCTAATGAAAAGTTTTCTTTCTGACTCACAAACGTTTATGGAGAAAAGTGGTCGTCAACGAGTTGTCATCAGGGTAAACTGCAAACTGGATCCAAAGCTGGGTTCAACGCCGGCTGGTTGCTTAAGAGCGGGGTCCCAGTGCGGTTGTTAACAAAGGTGGGAAAGCTCTGAGTGGGTGAAGTCTGATCTCTATGCCCTGGAATGCCTCGACGTCCACAATTTGCTGCTTTTAACGTGGGTACTGATGAATCCCTCTATGTTCAGACTTAAAAACGTTTCTGGAAGAGTAAAGTGCACAAAGTCCTATGGTCAGCAAAAATAGGTTCAGCAACGGAAGGCAAAAATCTGGGTTAATACAATTCAAATGATGTTCATTTCCAACGCATGGTATAGTCCCCAAAGTCTTTAGCCATCAGTTCCCTTTCAGTCCAGCGCCATCCACAGTGCTGTTTTTTACAGAGGATGGCATCTGTGGTGACCACTAAAGGGGCAGGAGGGGAGAGAGACACCCCCGCAGCAGATGATCCAGAACCAGCCACCAACCCAGATCCTCCCTGATCTGGGGGGAAACCGGAGAAGAGAGGGGGAGACAATGGGGAGACCAATGCGCCAGAATGTGCGCCATCAGTTTGTGCAAATGAAACCGGGCCCATGAAACCAGAAACACAGTGGCCGCTAGATCCCCCTGAACCTGGAGCCAACAAGCCACCACCTGGACCTGACTGAACAATAGATCCAGAATGTGAGATCGGATCTTGGACACCCGAACCTCGGGCAACATGACCACCCCCAAATCTGTACGAAATCTGGCTCCAATAAAGAGACGGTCCTGGGACGGAACAAGGCAGGATTTTCCCCAATAGATAAGAAAACGGTGCTCCTGCAAAACGTCCATAACCACCCCTGTGTGACAGAGCCAACATGAATGAGGAAGCATGAACCAACCAGTCGGTCCCCTGACCGTGAACCAAAGCCACCAATGTAGCCAACAGCTTTGTGAAGACCTGGGGAGCACACTTCAGCCCGAATGGCAACACAGCGAACTGGAAGTGGCAGACCCCTATCGCAAAACGCAGAAACTTCTGATGCTCCAGCGCCATGGGAATATGGAGATAAGCGTTCCGTAGGTCTATAGACGTCATAAAGTCCCAGACCCCTACCAAGGGAATTATGGACTGCAAAGTCACCATCCTGAAGTGAATGGTCTTGACCCACCCATTCACTCTCTTTAGGTCCAGAAATGGCCTGAACCCCCAGACACCTTTTGAACCAGAAAAAGAATGGAATAGTAACCCATTCTCTGTTCCTCCAGGGGGACAGGAACGATCGCCTTCTTTGCCAGAAGAGCCTGAACCCCATCCAGAAGAGCCTGCATCTTCCCCGGATCCCTGGGGAAAGGCGTACGGATGGTGCCCCAGCCGGAAGCAGAGCGACAAAGTCTATATGATAGCCGCTCCTGACAATGTTCAAAGCCCAATGATCCCTCACATACTGACTCCAAGCCTCCAGAAAATACAACAGTCTCCCACCCACAGGCCTCGAGGCCACCCTGCAATCGTTACAAAAAGAAAGGACAGAATGCGGCTGACCACGGTTCAGCACATCAATTTCCAGGTAAAGATAAACAATTAGAAGGACTGTGCAACTACTTCCAAAGCTCGCCGCACTTCCACTCCACTGGAAACCAGATAAGCAAATTTGTATAAGAGGGAAGGTGCACCAGAACAAAGTCAATAAACTCCAAGTATGTCCAAAGTATCTTTATTGTTGTCGAAGTTAAAAATTGGACATCAGCCAACGCGTTTCGTTCCACAGCTGGAACTTCATCAGGGCTCAAACAATAAATATGGTATGCTTGTAAATTCTGTAGTATAGCTCAACCGTCCAAACTCATAGATTCACGGTAGTGGCCCAAGTCCTCCACATAAACTGTAACGCGGTATGAAAATGTAATATATCTCTCAGCATCCCATATTTCGGGTGGCCAGTGTAACAGCCAATAACCTGGTCAAATCTGACGACAGCAACAGTAATCCCTTCCGGACTTTAAAAAAAGAATCGTTGTCAGGACTTTGCTTGAAGGAATCAGGTTGACCCTTGGCGCCTGCCAAGGAAGAGGCCTTTTTGGGCTGGAACTTTCGCCGACGGTCTGAAAAGGGCTTGGAGGGCTGACGGGAGGAATGAAAGGAAGAAGGAGGATTCCAAAAGCGACGAGAGTAGGAAGACGATGAAGCCTTCCCCATGTAGGGAAGAGCATGCTTTCGATCCTAGAAAGCTTTGGTAATCATTCTGTCCAGCTGCTCCCCACAGGGGCGGCTCCTCCATTAGGGCAGAGGAGCTTCACCCCACTGCTTTCTCGCAGTGCGAGAAGCAGAAACATAAAATGGTAAAACTACCATTTTATGTTTTTGCTTCTTGCACTGCGAGAAAGCAGAAGGGTTTGGTTGGGGGAGGGCGGGTGGGTGGGCATGCTCTAGGGCAGGGGAGGAGTGGCTTGCCCACTGCTGAGGGCGCTGACTGTTCGGTCGGCACTCTGGTGCCGACCAAACCAGTCATGCGCACTCTGCCTTTTCTTCATGTAGGCTGCATGCAGCCTACATGGAGAAAATGGCCTACCCCTAAAAGACGCCTGGCTGGTCGGCGTCCCGACCAATCACAACGCTGCCATTGCAGCGTTGTGATTCGCTTAGGGGAGGGGAAGGAGGCTGCCTGCTTCCTGTTCCTGCCAGAGGCAGGAGAGCAGGAAAACCTCTGGACACGGCTGGCCGGCGGACAGGTACGTTAAAAAAAATTATTACCCCCTCTCCCCGCGCGACCCTCACTTGCGCACCCCCCACCCACGATTAATGCCGTCCGAGCCTGGCTCCCCAAACAGCATTTTATCCTCAAACGGAATTTTAAGGAGAGAAGTATTTCGTAAAAATCTGCCTTCCAGTCTGGCATCCATAGATTCCTCAGTGCCAATATCATGGAACCAGATGCCATGGCAGAAGATTTTAGGACATCCGAAGAGATGTTTGCCAATAATTTCGCTTGTTGTTCCATGTGAACAAGTAAGTCAGAGCAATCAGTCTCCTCCTGAATTGCTATGGCCAGTTTCTCAAAGTCCGACACCAAGGACTGAGCAGCATAAGCAGAATAGATACCTGCCTTTAAAGTCAAATTCTCCGCAGAGAAAGCCTTTTTCAGAGCCCCATCAACTTTCTTGTCCATAGCATCCGTAGGAGAACAATCCTCCAGATTGATTGCTGTACGACCATTCAGAGTGGCCAGCATGGTGTCTACTTTAACAGAGTGAGGAAGAGAGTCCTCCCCCCCCTCCAGAGAGTACAGCTTTTGTAAGAAAGCATGGAACCGAGGAGCATTCCAGGTCACGCCATTCACCAGCTATCAAGTCCTTGATTCGACCATGAAATGCCATAGCAAAACAGTGGGCTTAACATACTGGGGAAAAATGCCTTCTGTCCCCTCAGATGACGAAAAGAGCGCAAACCCCAAGTTCTCCCGTATATGTTGCAGAATATCTGGAACCTCCTCTCTACGCACAAATTTCCCTTTAGAGGTAGACGGATGGCTAGTTTCAGAAGCCGAGGAGTCTTCAGAGGGTGAATCCACCGGACCCACCGCAGATCGAGAGCCCCTACTTTTGGGGCCTGGACTCCAGAGCGCGAGCCACATTACTAGCCTCAATCATAGCCTGAACCTCAGAAACTGAGAGTAGGGCAGAAGAATCCACCGGACCCCTGGACATACTCCGGTGAGCATGAAAGGGGTCATCATCATCAGAAGAGGACATGACATGCTTGCGCTTGGATGCACGTTTCCCCACCATAATGGCACACAGAAAAAAAAAACAGCAGGGAGACACCTAGATATAGGTATAACTCCCACCCCCCGAAATGACCAACCAGGATAGCACTTACAAACTGGGAAGATACCCCAGCCTCAAATAAGCAATGGTAAAACAGTCATCCAATCTCAAGTCTACATGAAGGATTGCAAAAATGATTAAATCCGGCCTTTTTCGAGGCCCTTACTGTGCACTGAATCCAGAAACAGACAGCAGAGGAGCCGCTCTGTCCTGTCTGCTGCCGCTTCCCAATCCGGCCTTTAACCCGCAAGTTCAGCCGCAGCCACACCGAGCCGGTGACTCTGTCATCTGGACTCAGCCCGCTCTGCCGCCAAGAGTGCACCGCGACCCCAGACGCAGCGAGGGAAGGCACCATGCAGACGAGGCCGACCCGCCAAGCCCAATCTAACAATGAATATCCATCAAGGAAGAAGTGGAAGTACAACCATCTAGGAATGACCGTAGCACCGCACATGGCCAGCGCATGGTACGCGCGCCTTACGTCAGGTGAGACAAGGAAAAACCAGGAGGTTGAAGGTAGGTGGGGGCTTTTTATACAGATTTTTTTTATCACGTGGTATGGGTGTCTGGTGAGGTAGGAATGCCTCATATGTGTAATGAAGGGAAGCGAGGGAGGGACGAGGAGGTAATTATCTTTCGGCCTCCCCATCTTTCCTAACCTCCTCACCTTCTCCCCTTTGTTGTGAATTTCTAGAGAGTCATTCCATACGTTGTTTTGATCTTAATTTGTAGTGCAAAAATTGAGAAGGAGTAGAGAAAGACAACATGAAAAATATAGGCAATGGAAGCCCTGGTTGGATCTGTGCCTGGGGGATTCAGGAGGAGGAATGAGGATTGTAATTACATGGGCGGCCGTGAGGCCGCCAGGAGTATCATTGCATAGGCAGACAGGGAAATCACTTTCCTAGTGCCCAATACCAGCCAAAGGAAAGGATGCAGGCGAGACAGGCAGTCGAGAGGGTCCTTGCAGTGCTGTGAGCTGCAAGCCGCTTGCCTTCTCCATTAAGGCTAAAGCGGAATGTTGAGAACAGGCTGCAACTATGAAGGGCGGTCTCTGCAGGAGTGCAAACGGTTGTATTAGTTACGACTCCCCTCTGTAGTGAGCCACCCGGCCACTATGGGAGTTTTGAGGCTGCGCGTGCAATCAGACGGCCAGGCGTGGCTGGACGAAATAAATAAAGGTGCCTGGACCGCTCAGGGGTCAGGGCACATTACGAACCATATGCTGTGTAGTCGTCTGTCCGCTTTGTGGATGTACCGTGACACCGCAGGTCCCCCCCATCACCAGGGCCTTTACATTGGCGATGAGCGGTGAGCACTACACACCGCGTATTGACAACGGCAGTAGTGACTGGCTGTCGGCCGAGGTGTCGACGACAGCAAGGAGCAATCTAGGGGCATCCACAAGCAGGTGACGCAGGCCCACGTGTGGCAGAGCATCTGCGGTGCTATCTGCCCTGAGAGGCACCGTGCTGAGTGTTCGCATGCTGAAGAACCCTGGAGGTGGGCCAGCGAAGCAGTCAGTGGAGCGCGTGAGGCTGGAGCCTGCCAACGTGGGCTTGCCAGCCTGTCTGGTGCGTGGGAGGAGAACCTGCCCTCACTCTCCTGAGGATTCCCCCCCCTACAGGAGGTCAACAGCTGCCTAGAGGCAACAACGAAGGTTCAGTTCACCAGCCAAGAGTCTTAGATACTGGAAGGAAGTGGCACGCCAGCATATGGGGGAGTGGCAAGTGGCCACACGTGTGTAAGACAAGCAGAGGCGTGCAGAAGTGTGAGACACACGGGGCAGCAAGGCGTGGCAGCTCCAAAACATATGTAAGGAAGGGTACCAGAAAACGATGCCTGATCGAGCGCAAGCAGCTGCGCCACTGGCACCTGCACCACATGCACAGCGCCAAAGTGTTCAGGCCCCAGTGGCTGCGCACCCACCTTTCAGCCAATTGGACAATCCTGTGACTGCCGCACTGAGATGGCGCCAATGGGTAGGACGATTGCAAAATTGTTACTGCGCAAGGCGCAAAACGGACAGCGCCGTAAAGCATTTCTTGATGCTACACATTTGTAGGGACAAATGATATGATCTGTTAGAGAAACTGCCAAACACAGGGGCGCTTGATGATTGTGATGCAGCAGTGGCAGCATTGAACAGACACTTTGATCTGCAAATGAACCCAGACTATGAGAGATTCAAATTCTGATAAGCTTATCAGGTAGAAGGGGAATCCATGGACACTTTCTTTGGAAGGCTCAGCAAGCTGGCGAGCACATGCACAAGGATCGACAAGCTGGCCGAAATCCGAGCGCAACTTATTCAGGGCTGCCGTTCATCCAACCTTCGCAAGTTGATTCTATGCCAACCGGGCATATCACTGGATGACATCCTGATCCTTGCCAGGTCCCATGAGCTTGCAGACAGCAGAAGCCATGGAATCTGCCCTTGCTCACAATGTTACAGCTGCTCAAGCTACGAGCGGGGTGAGAATGAAGGAGGAGCACGTAGAGGCCATACGACGACGCCCTGCAAGACCCAATGCAATTTGCACCTTCCAGACCACCGACTAAGCGTGCGGGAAGCTGCGGCATGGCTCGACACCCTTTCAGAGGGTGCCCAGCTCAAGGAAAACAGTGCCTGAAGGGTGGTTGTTCCAATCACTTTGTGAAAATGTGTCACACTCCAGTTGCTGGGACAGGTCCCGGGGCTAAGCCAAAAAAGCCCATGAACATCCGACAGCTCTCGATCCACGAAGGCAAAGAAGATGGCAAAGAGATCGCTGAGGCCAGAGGATACCAATTAGAAGACGATGAGGACAATGACGTTTTCACCATATCCATCAATGGGCGGGCCAACCAAAGAGGAAGGCTGCCGCCGATGTGCCAGGTCGAGGTGGAAGGTGTGAAGATTTCAGCCCTCATTGGCACAGGGGTGTCGGTGAATGTTATTGATTCCGAGCAGTTTCAGAAACTGAGACCTAGGCCCAAGATAATGCCAACAAAGTCCAGAATCTACACCTACGGGGGCACAGTTCCCATTCCCCTGCTAGGAGTCATAGAGGTGGATATGGTAGGTGACGGTGACAAAACGAGGGCCAAGTTTCATGTAACCGAGGACAATATCGGAACACTGTTGGGAGATCATATGGCCGAAGACTTGGGACTGGTGGTGTTTGCAGAACAAGTCCATCAAGCCCACACGGAGAACATTCTAGAGGAGTTTCCCAAGCTTTTTCGAGGCTTGGGGTGCCTGAAAGGCGTCCAAGTCAAAATGCATATTGACAATACGTCCTGCAGCACTGAGGCACAGGAGAGTGACCTTTCATCTTCGTCCTCAGGCAGAAAGGGAGCTAGAACAACTGGAGCACACAGGGGTGATAAAAGCTGCAAAAAGGCCAACACAGTCGGTGTCCCCACTGGTAATTGCTTCCAAACCGAAACAACCGGGTGCGTTATGGCTATGTGTGGACATGAGATTGCCAAACAAGGCCATATGCCGGGAAAGACATATCACGCCGACTATCAACGAAATAGTGGCAAAATTGAACAAGGCAAAATTGTTCTCCAAGCTGGATCTAAATTCTGGATATAACCAACTCATGTTGGAGGAGTCGAGTAGGCTTATCACCATGTTTTCTCCTCATGTGGGGCTCGGGCGGTTCAAGCACCTCAGCTTTGGAGTGTCTTCAGCGGCCAAAGTGTTTCAGGAGGAAATAAGAAACGCACTTTCCGGACTGATTGGAGTCCTTAATGTCCACAATGAAATCTTGATATTTTCAAGGACCCTGGAGGAACATCATGTGAGGCTGAGGGCCACCATGCAGTGACTGGTTGAGTGCGGGTTAACACTATACCGACAGAAATGTCTATTCTACACCAATGAGACCTTCTTCTTTGGGTACAAATTCTCAGTTGGGGGTTTGCAAGTCAATCTGAAGAAGATCGAAGACATCAAAGCAGCAGCCATTCCTCGCAATCCTTATGAAGTCCACAGTTTCATGTGGATTGCCAACTATTGCGGAAGATTTATTCCAAACTTGGCGATGCTGGCTGAGCCACTGAGAGCACTAACCCGCAATGATGCAAATTGGGAGTGGAACGGCAAGGCGGCACAGGCGTTCAAGGATGTTAAGAATGCGCTCTTACAGGGTGCCACCATGGCCTACTTTGATCACTCTCGGAAGCCGAAATTCATTGTTGACGCCAGTCCGGTGGGGCTTGAAGCGGTGCTTCTGCAGGCCAAAAGCGAGGGCAAATGGTTCCATATTGCGTATACGAGCAGAGCGTTGTCGGCAGTGGAGACTCGCTACACCCAGATAGAGATCGAGGTGTTGGCCATCCAGTGGGGAAGCAAGAATTTCCATCTGTATAGGCATTTTTTCCAGGTGGTTACAGATCTTAAGCCTATGGTACCACTATTTGCTGGGTCAGCTCGCAACGGTCCACCAAGAATCGAGAGATGGGCCGTCGAGCTTCAGAAATAATTCTTTGAGGTAACCTAACGGCCTGGGTGAACAACCCCGCAGGCTACTTGTACTGCCACCCTCTGACTGCAGATCCGAGCGCTGACCCGTAGGTCGATTCCTGATCAGAAGAATTAGTCAGAATGATTACCAAAATGGCTTGTCCAAGAGCTCTGTTGGTGGTGGAAATCGTAGCAGCCACTGAGGAAGATACCTATCTTATGTGAGTGACCGAGGCTCTCAAGAATCATAAGTGGAAGAACTTCCTAGACAGAGCCGGGAAGCTAACGGCAGAGGAATAAGAATGCCGCACACACATGTGGCGTTGCCGAGACGAGCTAAGCGAAAGCGAGGAAGGACTAGTATTGATGGGCCATCAAATCGTCTTGTCAAAGAGGCTCTGGAATTGCACTGTGGAGCTAGCACACCAAGCACACGAGAACTTGGCAAAACGAAAGCCTGCTTAAGAAGTTTGGTGTGGTTCCCGGGAATGGATCGAATGGTGGAAGAGCGCGTAAAGAACTGCCAGGCCTGCATCATCACGAGCCTAGAACTGCCAGTGGCACCAGTGACTACTGAAGATGCCTCCATTCAACAGTCGTCATCCATAAGCCTCGACTTTGGCAGTTTCCCAGACAACCGCCTGACGATGGTCTTCATGGATAGTTCCACCAAATTCCCGGCTGTAGCACTGCATTTGAATGTGTCAGACCTGCACTCGAGAGAGTATTCACCCTGCTGGGGATACCAGAGGACATCAAAACGGACAACGGATCAGGCATTTCGGGAGCACCTTCAACAGATAAATGTCAGGCACTGCAGCATCACACCTCAGTGGTCCCAAGCAAATGGGGAGGTGTAGAGGTTCATGCGGACACTTAACAAAGTGCTCCTGATTGGGGTAGATCATGGAGATGACCCTGAATGCTGCCTACACCAGTTTTTGAGGGCGTACCAACAGACACTCCACAGCACGATGGGTGTGCGCCAAACGTGATAATGAGAAGGCCTACCCATGGGAAGTGGGGGCGGGCTGTGATAAGCACTATATTAGGTGCTCACTAGAGTTCAGGAGCCAGTCACCCCAAGGAGTTTTACAAGGAGCCTGGGGGGGCAAACTAGAAGGCAGGTGAGTCGCTCATGCTGGTAAGCAGACATGAGCCAGTGGGGGACGCCAGAGTGGAGTCAGGATGGCATGCAATTAGACAGGGCCACTGCGCAGGAATGCCGGTGCCAGGGTGCACACTCCTTTTGCACCAAGAATGGCTGAACAGCGCAGGTGGAAGGCAGAAAGGCGCACCCGCGGCAGTGGGTGGCAGCGCAGAACACGATGGTGGGATCAAACTCTGAGTGGGAGATGAAGAATCGTGCAGGAGAGTGCATGCAGAGATGGAACCACATTTTGCGGTACGGATATAGCCTGTGAACATGGGCAGAGGGCCACAGTGCAGCCCTGCGGCAGAGAGAAGCTGATGGTCACAGTGCAGCCCTGCGGCAAAGAGAAGCTGGAATGAATGGGCTTAGAATGGCGAATGCGGCTGAGGGTGATGAACGACATGGACTCCAGCTAGACAAAGTCAGGGAACGAGTTCCTACAGGAACAGACTATAGGTGAAGGATTCTTGTCCTCCAAAGCAGGCGTTCTTGGGCGAGCAAAAGGCTGCTCCCAGGTCAACAATGGTGGTGGTACATGCTCTACACAGGTCTCAGGGAAACATGAGAGACAGGGAAAGGTGTGGCGGAAATTGACAACCCCACATCAAGTGAAGAGGAGTTGGGGCTATGAAAGAAATGGAAGGACAAGGTAGCAAGATTGTGCAACACTCCTAGGACTGGCACGCCTATAGAAGGAGGATGGGGTAAAGTAGAAGAGAAGAGTGCCCAGGGTGGCAATTTCAGTGATGCCAGCATCCCAGCATGAAGGGCTAGAGATTCACATGGAGAAAAATGACTTTGACTGGTTGTAAGGGCAGAGTTGTGGATAACTCAGAGAAGAGCATGGCCGTGAGTATGGTGAGGAATGAGTGAGGACATGGGTGTATGGGTAAAGATCGAGGGAATGGATGAATAAGTGAAATAGCGGGCAGTGAAAGTGAATGGGACAGAAGTGAGAGAGAAACGGGACCCATTCAGGTAGGAGTCATGGGACACATTTTTGGCACACAGGCGCATGACCTCCTCAGCAGCCCAGACCAATGAGGTTGGGATACTGGGAACAGGACGTCAAGGGACATGACAGGTGCAGAGCATTAGTCCATGAGGGTCGGTGCACAAGACAGGAAGGGAGACAACATGGACGGCAGAAAGGCAGAGGACACTACACCACCGGAGGAAGGGGAACCACAGGCAGGGAAGAGAGAAGGGTTAGAGCACGTACCTGCCAGAGAGAATGCCTTATATGGAAATAGCAGACCCGTTCAGAGGCCACCTATTTGTGAGCACCAAAGAAAAGGTGTGGGCACATGAATTCGTTGACCTTTTCAAACTATTAAACAACAGGGAGAGAAAATGTAAAGAAGGGTCGAAGGCTGAGGAGAGGGAGCTGGCGAACCACCCATAGCTTCCTGTCACCATAGTGACATGGACAGCAGTTTTTGTGATATATGCCAGCATTTTATGTGAACAGTTTCCAGTGAGTAGTGTAACCTTATGTAAATCCATGGATGTGTGCGGTCGTGAAGCATTAGCTTAAGCGAGCAGGTGTGACTCAAGTATAACAAAGAATTTAGGTCGTAAAAAAGTGTGGCAGTGACAAAATCTTGGGCGGACATAGACAACAAATTATGGCTAAAGTGCATGATCCCAACCAGGCCCATACAGACCATGCACACAGGAAGTGATATGCTTTTTCCTTATGCACCTCTTCAAGGGTGTCCCACCCTGGGAGGGGTGAGCGGGACCAGTAAACATAACACAGTTGGAGCATGCTGGAACATTAACAAAGGGGCATGCTATAAGCATACATATAATTTCTGCCACAATTGTTCGAGGTATGGGGGGAGACATTCGATCTTGCAATGAGTAGGAAAAAGCAGTGCAGTGCCAGTGGGTAAGGTTTCGGGTGACACCAGGGGAGTTATGGGAAAAAGCAATACCTGGAAAGGTCAGCAGCAAGGTTTTATGGGAGGATTTCATGCATGGTTTTCGCATACCCTACTGGTCGTTTAGTAGGTAGATGGGCAGAGAATTTGAAGTTTTATAATGTGGCAAATACATTGAGGAAAGATGTAGCTTGTGGGAGAATGGTTAGCCGCTTTGAAAAACCCATTAAACAACCTCATTATCTCCCCTTTGGGGACTGCTCCAATAAAGCAGCAGTCAAGTTATGGTTGACCTACCACCTTTCTTGGCCTGAAGAGGGGTTGGTTAATGACTTCATTGAGCATGCAGAGTGCACAGTTTTCTATAAAAGCATTGACACAGCCATAGACCTAGTGAGGGAATGTGGAACAGGATCAAAGATGGGAAAAACTGATTTTAAGTCAGCTTTCTGTCTGTTGCTGGTTCACTCGGATGACTATCAACTTCTGGGGATTCAGTCCCAGGGATCCTACTATGTGGACAAGGCCATGCCGATGGGATGCTCCGTAACATGCGCACTGTGTGAAAACTCCAGTACCTTCATGGAATGGGTGGTGAAGCAGGGAGTGAGCAGGTCCTGCACTACGTGGACGATTTTCTGTTGGTTGGTCGGGCGGAGATAACAGGATGATGCAGCAGACTGATGGCGATTTTTGAGTAGGTGGTAAAATGATTTGCCATTACATTGACATCCAAAGAGACCAAAAGGCAGCTACCAAACTGACGTTCCTCTGCAAAGAACTTGAATCTGTAACCTGCCCCAGGACAAACTAATTAATTTGCGAAGGCTATTACTTGACACATTGGGGAGAAAGAAATATGAATTAAGACAGTTACAACAGGTTAAGAGGTGTGGCGCAGCGGCCAGGGCGGCTGACTCCGGAAGATGGGGCTCACGGTTCGATCGCCGGCAACAGTTTAGTCCAGCACCATGTGACTCTGGGCAATAGCTCGCTTAATCTTCCCGATGGCACCCAGCGCCTTGGGAACCTTAGGGGTGATTAGTTCACGCTTTACAAATACCGGGTTATGAGCCACTTAACTTTCGCATTCCCGGTAGTTGCCTCAGGCGAGCATTTTGCAAACAGCTGGCCTTTGCTATGAGCAGTAGCGGTCGGTGTTGGGAGTGCCGCCGGGCCCTGACGTGGGGCGGGGGAGGGGCTGGGTGGGGGGTAGTAAACTACGGATCACGGGCGATTACAGGTAAGTACACATATAAATAAATAAAACGAATTTCGTTTTTCGCGCTGCTTCACATTTGGCGATGCAGCACGAGAAACGAAATTCGTTTTATTTATTTATATGTGTACTTACCTGTAATCGCCCGTAATCCGTAGTTTACTACCCCCCACCCTGCCCCTCCCCCGCCCCACGTCAGCGCCCGGCGGCACTCCCACCACCGACCGCTACTGGCTATGAGGGATGCGACAAAACCACACCACAGAACTGGCATGAAAAGCAGACTCAAATCGGACTTGGTAACGTAGTTGCAATTTTTGGACCGCTACAACCGCACAATGTTGTGGTTCCAAGGTGACCCTGTGACATGGATCGTCGAAATCTATTCAGACACAACTGGGGCAAGAGAATTTGGTGTCTATCTTAAAGGGAGATGGTGGTGTGCAGACCAATGGCTCAGGGCTTAGAGGGAAAAAAAGTACAGAATTGCATCTCTGGACTCTTTCCCGGTGGTGCTCGCAGTACTTCTTTGGGGCAGGGATTTGAAAAACAAGAATGTGACATTTGTGACTGACAACAAGGCAGATATGCACATGGTACACAGAGTGATGACCAAAGGTTAATACTTGCTGCAACTGTTGAGAACGTTGGTGTTGCTGTGTTTGAATATCAACATATTGCTCAGAGTTTAACACCTGAAGCAGACGAGAGGGGCCGGAGTGTACCGGAAGGATCTGTGGGAAATCAGAGTATGAAGGCGATGTGGGTGGTGGAGCAATCATTGGCAGAATCAGCACGGAGGCCTTACAGGAGGGCATGGAAAAAATGTGTGCAGTCAGGAGTAGCATGGATGCAGCTTGGAGGAACGGGTTCGATGGAACGGAGGTGTCACAACCACGGACCCACAAAGTACACAGGACACTGGTAGGAGATTAGGTTTCTTTATTGTTACATCTGCATCACGAGCTGGCTGAGCACACCTCCGCTCCTCATCCCCGTCTCTCCTCAGTGCCCATCCCCACACCCTTGACCGGATGTGGTGTCCGGTTCCCTCCTGACCCCTCTGTCCATAGCAGGGTCCTAGTGCCCTTCCCCAGGTCACTACATCTCCCCCTTTTGTCACAAAGAAATGACGAGCAAGTCAAACCCATAGATGGGTAGATGGACATAGATGCAAGTCTGTCAGGGGACGTGCCGGTGTGCTTTCGCCCGTTACATTTCCTCTATTAGTCTTTTGGGCCGCCTGCATGCTCTTCTTGGGCCGGTCTCCATTTGTTGCTCTTCCGCTGGTCCTTCACTATGATGTGTCTCCTGTCCGTTGCTCTCCGACCCTTTTTGTTCTGCTGTTTCCTCATCTTGGTCCTCTTCACCCTTCTCTTTCAGTCCTTTGAAATGTGAGCTGTTCCTTGTGATCCTCTGGTGTTCTGACTCTGCCGTGATCATTGGGCCCTTCACTTTCGTTACTGTCAGCGGGTCTTTGGAGAACATGCTGTCAGATTTCCTCTGCTGTCGTTGACGCACTATCACTGTGTCCCCTTCCTTCAGGTGTGACGGGATGGCGTGTCGCCTGGCATCTGCGTAGTTTTTCATCTTCCCTTTCGCCTCTCTGTCCTTAGCTGCAATGCTGCTGTTTTCTGGTGCCATAGTTGCTTCTACTTGCGGTAGTCTCGTCCTGCATGTCCTTCCCAGTACTAGCTCCGCCAGGCATCTTCCTGTGGTGCTGTGGGGCGTGTTTCTGTAGTCACGTAGCATCTGACACAGAGCTTGGCCGAGCGATATCTGTGCCAGCTTCGCTCTTTGAACTACCTTTTTGATGCTCCCCATGAACCTCTCCACCATTCCATTCGCCTTCGGCCATAGCGGAGTTATCTTCCTGTGGTTTACTCCTAGGTAGGCCATGAATCTGCGGAATTCTTTTCCTGAGAACGGAGGACCATTGTCTGTTTTCAGTGTTTCTGGTGAGCCCCAGGCTGCAAAGATGTCATCCAATATTGGTAGTGTTGCTGTTGCTGATGTTGATGACACCTGTCGCACTATAGGAAATCGCGAGTACTCATCCATGACTACCAACAGATAATGGCCTGTGTCCAGCGGCCCAAAGAAATCAGCTGCTAGTGTTGTCCACACTGCTCTTGGCAGTTCGGACATCTGTAGTGGTTCATGCTTGGCTGGTGATCCCGTCACTTGACAGAGGTGACATGTCATGATGGTGTTTTCCACCATGTGGTCCAGGCCAGGGAACCATACTTTCTCTCTTAGCAGTTTCTTCGTTGCTACCATGCCTCTGTGTGATTCATGAGCCAGATTGACAAGTTGCCACCTGAGTGAATTCGGGATCACTATTCTTGTCCCTCGCATCATTATTCCTGTGTCTGTCTCAGACAGCTCTTCATGTATCTTCTTTAGAGCCAATACTTCTTCCTTGCATACTCCTTCTCCCCATGTGCAGTTATTGTTGACGTGCCTCCATCTCTGCCTTCTCATTGTCTCCATGGCCAGTTGCAGCGTTGCATCGTCCTTAGTCTCCTTTGCTAGCTCCGCTAGTGTTATAGGTGCCGGGGTGTTTTGCTTTAGTATGAAATTTAGGTACTCTTCTGCCATTGATATCATCACCTGTGCCTGCGGCAGCGGGTGTCTCGACATGTAGTCTGCCGGGTTGTGTTCCTTCCCTGGCTTGTGTACAATCGTGAAGTCGTAGTCCATCAGCCTTATGCCCCAGCGCTCAATCCTGGGTGGCATTTTGGCGGCCGGGCTGCCATAGATCGTTACCAGTGCCTGGTGGTCAGTTATGATGGTGAATGACTTCCCGTAGATGAACATGTGATAGTGTTCACATGCCCAGACCACTGCTAGGCTTTCCTTTTCTGGTTGCGAGTATGCCTTCTCAATGTCTGTTAAGCTTTTACTGGCATACGCGACGATTTTTCTTGGTGAGTCTCTCCCTGGCAGGTGTTGCGCTAGTATTGCCCCTAGTCCTACCGGGCTGGCATCTACAGTCAGTTCAGTGCACAGGTGCGGGTCAAAGTAAGCGAGATGTTCCACAGTCATCACCGCTTTTCTGATGTCCTCGAATGCCTTGTCGCATTCCTGGGACCAGACAAACTTCTGTCCTTGTCTGGTCAGTTCTCTTAGCGGTGTGCTCACCGTGGCAAAATCCTGTATATATCGAGCACAGTAGCTGGCAAGTCCTAGAAACGATCTCACTTCTGCAACATCCGTTGGAGGATTTGCGTTCTTCAGCGTTTCTACTTTGCTGGGGTCTGGCCTCATCCCGTGCTTGGAGAAGATGTGTCCGAAGAACACCTATTCCCCTCTCCCCAGCTCGCATTTGTCTCCATTCAACGTCAGGCCCGCTTGCTCCAGCTGTGAACACACTTGACGCAAAGCGGTGTCATGTTCTTTATCTGTTTTGCCAAATACCAAAATGTCATCACTATAGTTGAGGCTGTTCTGTACCGGCCTTATCACCTGCCTTATTGTCTCCTGGAATATCTCCGCTGCCGATGATATTCCGAAGCTCAGTCGCTTGTACTGAACAGACCCAGGTGTGTGGAGAATGTCGTGATGTACCGGGACTGGTGATCTAGTTCTAATTGATGGTACCCTTTGCACAGGTCCAGCTTCGAGAATCGGCAGGCCCCAGTGAGACAGCTGATCATGTCGTTGAGGTGTGGCCCCGGGTGACTTTCCCTTGCGATTGCGGTGTTTGGGATCCTCATGTCTACACAGATGCGGATCTTCGAGGTGTCCTTCTTTGGAACTGCCACAATCGGAGATACCCACGGCGTTGGCCCTTCAGCATGTTCAATGATGTCTTGTGCCAGTAAGCTTGTTATCTCTTCCTCAACTTGTGGTTGTAGGTGGATCGGTACTCGTCTATGATGTTGGGCCACCGGTTTAATTGACTCATTGATATGTAAAGTTATCTGTTTTCCTTTTAGCTTGCTGAGACCCTTCAGTATGGCTGGGTATTCTTGTAGAATGTTCTCCGTTTCTGACATGTGGTATGTCATTGCTAGTAGCCCCATCACCTGCGCCGTCACGTTGCTTAGCAGGCATGGTTCTGGGATATCACCCTTGAGCACGTGTATTTCTTCTTGGTAGGACTTGCCTTTGTATGTTAGAGTTTCCATGAATTTTCCCATGTTTTCTACTGGTCTTCTGGAGCCCCAAGTGAACACATCCACGGTCGACGGTGATAGCTGTGGTTTCACTTTCATTTTCTCGTATTCTGAACTGCACATGATGTTGCATGTGGCTCCACTGTCAAGCACAAACTTTGCTTGGTGGCTCCCCACATCAATGTTTACAGTGGCGGTTTTCTTTATTTGCTGCTTCTCCACGAGATGAATGTGCTCTGTTATTTTCTCCTCCTTGGGTGCGTCTGACATTAGATATAGTCTCTCTGCTCTCACAGGTGCTGCTGTCTCTTCGGACTCGTCAGAGGAACTGCGATTTGCCGTTTCCATGTATCGTGCATACCTGTTGCTGGTCATCCGTGGTCTTATTGTTCTGCCTCTCTCGCTTCTGAATTGTCTGGTCATGCACGTGCTTGAAAAGTGATTGTCCCTGTTACATTTCCTGCACTTCTGGCCCATTGCTGGGCAGGCACCGACATGTGGGAACTCGAGGCCACATCGGTAGCATGTTTGGTCGCACTTCTTTGGTGGGACTGGCGCCTGGAACTCTTTCTTTTTGAAATTCCCAGTGACGCGATGTGCTAACGCCACTCTCTTCTCCTTTCCCGTCTCCATCTGTTTGGCCTGCGCTGTGGCCCGTGCCTCCGTGCGAGCCATTGTCAATATCTTTTCCAGCGTCGTTGGTTCCTTCAGGATGCGTGTTCGGAACTCCACTGATTGACAACCTTTGATAATACGCAATCTTATTGCTTGCTCATTGTCAAATTTGTCAAATTCGCAATATGCGACCAGTTTTCTCAGTCTCGTCGCGAAATCGTCTAAGCTCTCTTCCCCTTGCTGGCATGCAGTGTTAAATGTGTACCTCTCAAAATCAACATTTCGTTGAGGGTCAAATTTCTGTGTGAGACACTTCATCACTCCCTTGTAATCCGCTGTTTGATCGTCGGGGAAAGTTAACAGTAGATCTTCTATTTCGTCCCCTGCGAGATTCAGAAGTAGGTGCAGTTGTTTGCTGTCCGGGACGTCCGTGGCGCTCATGTAGCGCTCAAATTTTCAGATCCATCTTTCCCACCTGATGCCTGCTTGCGGCTCCGATAGGCTAAATGGTAGAGGCCTGCGGAATATTGCTTGCGTGCTCTGCTTCTCCTCATTGTCGCTCATTTTCCTCCCCTGGTCTTTTTTTTTTTTTTTTTTCTTCTTGCCCTTTTCTTTTCCTTTTCTTTAATTCTTTATTTCCCCTTTGGTTCCACTGTATTCTGCTTTGATTTTGCTGTTTTTTCCTTTCCTTTCTGTCTGTTTTCCTCTTTTTCTGTGTTTTCCTATTGGTTTCAGTTGCTGCCTGACTTCAAAATGGCTGCTGCGCTGTTCTTTGCTCCTATTGGCCTATTTTGCCTGATTTCAAAATGGCCACCGTAGTCTCACGAGGTTTCTATCTTTTGAGCTTTGCGTGACCTTCCAAAATGGCCGCCACTTGTTCCTCGCTCCTGATTGGTCCAACCTGCCTGTTTCTAAGATGGCCGCCCTGCTCTCGCGATAGTTCCTTTGAACTTCACGCGTCTCTCTGCTATTTGGGCTGCAGGCACGATCTCTTGCAGGCGCTCATTTGCGCTTGTCCCTGTTTGGCGCTTTCTTTGCTTTTTTTTTTTCTTTTCTTATTTTCGGGCACTTTACTTTGCTGCTGCTCTCTTTGGCCTCAGTTTCTTACCGCTTTCTCTGGCGGTCGGATGTGTTCCCGCGTCACGGACCAGGGTGGGCTCCTGGCTCCGTCGTTCAGCCTCTCCTGCACACGTCGGTCCCTCACGCAGCGGTGATCGCCAGATGAGCATCCCACCCTCGTCGCCAGTTGTCACGTCCACGGACCCACAAAGTACACAGGACACTGGTAGGAGATTAGGTTTCTTTATTGTTACATCTGCATCACGAGCTGGCTGTGCACACCTCCGCTCCTCATCCCCGTCTCTCCTTAGTGCCCATCCCCACACCCTTGACCGGATGTGGTGTCCGGTTCCCTCCTGACCCCTCTGTCCATAGCAGGGTCCTAGTGCCCTTCCCCAGGTCACTACAGGAGGGAAGATATGACTAATTTAATCATAGGGCAGGAAGAGAAATGCCTAGCGGCTGTGACGATTGTGGGGAAATTGACAGCCATTGGTTTTGCTGGTAAAAAGGGGTGGGGGTACATTTCCTGTATGGGAGAGTTGAGAAGGAGACTGCTGGAGGGTTGGGCTATGGAAAGAGTCATGGTGGTAAGAGTGCAAAGACCAGTGACAATAAGAATTCTGTGGATAATACGTGGGCAGGTGAGATTTGTGTGATCTTCCACCTGGGAGAACTGGCTATTCAGGGCTCTGTTTACATTGCTCCTCCTCGAGGCTTATTGGGTGTCAGAACTGGTGGGTGGAGGTTGGAACAAAGGTCTGGAAGTGGCAGATGACTTGTGGTCAGCATGGGGTATTGGCATTTAGATTAAGTAGAGCAATATGGATCAGAAGGGGAAGGGCAATGTAGTGTGGCTGGAGAAGTCGAGGGAGGCCAGGGTGTGCCAGTGGCTTGTCTAGAATGGTTTGTGGGGTTAAAGGGTCAGGTAGAAGGAGCAGTTTTTAAGCACAAAATGGGGGTAAGTTATTAGGATGGCAGGCTTAGCAGTGCTATGGCGTTGTTTGAGTAAGGTAGGTTTGAAGAAGCAGGTCTTTGGTACACACTTAGCCCTCTGAGCATCACTTTTTTTTACGCTCCGGTGGCGCTTTGTGCTGGCCCATATTTACACGGCCTTGCAAAGCCACTTTGCATGGCTTTACACAGCCTTGTAAATATAGCTCTCTTTCACGCAGTACTCTGCATCAAAGGGGTGTGTCATGGGTGTTCCCATGCAACACCTGTGACTTTTTCATACTTCCCCAGATTTAGAAGAATTCGTAAATCTGAGGCAGCGCCAAAAGCTAACGTCTTTTCAGGGGTGGTGTTAAAGTGGAGCAGCACGGAGAAATTCTTTTAGTTCTCCTTGTTAGGTCGAGCATCAGCGATGACCTGTTATATCTCTGTGTGTGGCTTTGGCAAACCCACCTATTGCTATTGGTTGGTAGCTGCAGCATTCAGAAATGCTGCTTTTTTATTGGTGCTTTTTTGTTGAAGTCCCTCCTTTGTGTGTGTAGCTCTCTTTCCGGCGATTTCACTCAGAGAGCATTTTCGTTGGCCATCACACAGTACAGCGTGTGATGGCCTCTCTTCTCTCTTTCCATCCTTTTTTTTTGTTTGTTTGGCAGTTTTATTGTACCGCGATTTTGACTGGAAGCTTTTGGAGTGCTTTACATGAGCACCAGTGATGTTAAACTACAACACATTTTTTTTGGTTTGGCACGGCGAGATTAAGTGCTTTGCCCAGAATCACCGATGTCGAGCGGACGCCGAGGCTTGAGCCAGGTCCCTTAGCTTGAAAGTCGTGAGTTTTGGCCGTAAGGCAATATTCTCTCCTTTCGGTATTTTAAAGTAATGAAGATTAGGATTCCACGGACCAAAAAGTAAGACCACGTTGAAAAAAGTTTACATTTGAAGAGTTTTTATTTCATATTTGTAAATACGGTGGGGCAGATTTACAAGCCCCTTGCGCCACTTTTGCGTCATTTTTCCCATGTTAAAAACGACGCAAAAGTGGCACAAGGGGCTTGTAAATCTACCCCGGTATTTTTTTGCGCGTATTGGACTGGAAGGTATTGGGGTGGTTTATATGAGCACCAGTGATGTTACATAACGACATATTAATTTTTGGTTTTGCACGAGGAGTTTAAGGGGCCCATTACGATGGCGGTGCATGGGACCGTCCGCCATCGGAGCGCCGGTCCCGCCGTGAGTATTAGGATGCCACCGCCACGGTGGCGGTGGCATCCCCTATTCCCAACATTGTGGCGGGCAGTGTTCACAGCACCGCCCGCTACAATGCTGGGAATGCACGTTGGGCATTCACATGCACAAGGTGACAGGCACCGCGCTGTGCCTACCACCTTGTCCATGCCAATGCAGGGGGGTACCCATAGGTACCCCCCATGTGCACCCCCCACCCCCCAACAGCGAAGACCGTATGCCTTTCCCGCCATGGAAAGGCTGCTCACCGCCATCATCATAATATGGATGGCGGTGTCTTGCAGACACCGCCGCCATATAATGTATGTTTTCCGCCCAGTCGACGAGTCGACCGGCAGAAAAGCGGCGGACGGTCTTTCCGTCCGCCGGGCTCCCCCCTGCCATTGTAATGTGGCGGGGGGGAATGGCATGCGGGCAGAGAGAAATGGCGGGCGGATCGCCACCGCCATACGGGCGGTGGCGATCCGCCCGTCATTGTAATGGGCCCCTTAGTGTTTTGCTCACAATCACCGATGTCGAGCGGACGCCGAGGCTTGAACCAGGTCCCTTAGCTTTAAAGTCGCGAGTTTTGGCCATAAGGCGATATTCTCTTCTTTCGGTATTTTAAAAAGAGATTTTTTTTTTTTTTTTAAATACGGTCAGTAATTTTTTTGGGGCTACGTGCAGCTGGTAACAATATTGTCCTAAATAACTATATAATATACATATGTTTGCCTAAATTGAAAATTTCCCACAAATCATGGTGCATGCACTGTTGAAACGAACACCTTCTGGTGCACAAGGATGCGCACATTTCGGTTGTTTTAATATTGGTTTGGTACGGAGAGATAAAGGGGCAGATTTACAAGCCCCTTGCGCCACTTTTGCGTCACTTTTCCCATGTTAAAAATGACGCCAAAGTGGCGCAAGGACCTTGCAAATAAGCCCCTAAGTGCTTTGCCTAGAATCACCGATGTCGAGCGGACGCCAAGGCTTGAACTGGGTCCCTTAGCTTTAAAGTCGGGAGTTTTGGCCGTAAGGCGATATTCTCTTCTTTCGGTATTTTAAAGTAATGCAAAGTTTGATTTTATAGACAAAAAAGTAAGACCACGTTGCAAAATGTTTAAATGTAAAGAGATGTCATTTTTTTTGTTGTAAATACGGTCAGTAATTTTTTTGGGGCTACGTGCAGCTGGTAACAATAATTCCCATCGCAATTGTATTTTTGGGTGACGTGAAACAAATAACAATACCGATCGCAACTACATGGCGAGTTGTGCATATTGTCACTTTCTTTTCCAGGCTAAACTTTTTTTCCAGCAAATGGAAACTCAATGTAACTCGTTCACACCATCACAGACTTCTTGTCTCAGCCACTCTTATCTCTTTCAATAATAAAATATGGACGCATTAACACCTTTACAAACATTGCAACAAATGATAGCAACTGCTCACACTACCACAGACTTCTTGGCGCGCATGCACCCTTCTTTCTTTTAGCAGCAAGGTGTGTGCGCATTTCAAACAGCTTTCAAAAAAGTCTGTAAATTACCTTCACAATGGTTTTCTTGCCCACCTAACACCACTATTAACAAAAAAAAAAGGAATAGCTGTACCAAGTGTGGTTTTTTGACTTTAGTATCCAGGTGTGCATCACATGGAGAGTTTTTACTATTTGAACCACTTTTAGAAAAAAAACATTTGTTATGACTTGTAGCTGTACTTTATTTATCTGTGCTTAAGAGAAACAAAAACTTGGCACAGACTTTTTGTCGTACACAACCTTTTCTCTTTTAGTAACAAGGTGCGTGCGCCTTTGAAACAGCTTGTTATAAGAGTGTAGCCTGATGGAAACTTACTATTGTAGTCAATACGACGCATATTTAAACCCTTCCCTGCGCCGCGAATTCCACCACGGCGCGGGGCTAGGGGGTGGGCGTGGCGCTTCGGTGCTCATGACGGCTCCACGCCGTCATTAGTCACGGGCGGCGTGTGCTCATGACGGCGTGGTGCCTTCATGACCCCGCCCACTCATTAATTCGCCCGCACAGGCGTGGAATTAGTCCCGCGTGGGCGGAGCGGCAGCGGCATGACGGCTCCACGCCGTCATGAGCACACGCTTACCGTGACTCATGACGGCATGGAGCCGTCATGAGCACCCAAGGGGTTAAAGTAATAGCAACTGCTACCACTAGCACAGACTTCTTAACGGTGCACATTTTTTAATTTTTGATTTTAACAACAAGGTGCCTGCAGATCGTAAATAGCTTGTAATGTAAAGGGTGCCAATTACAATCTGATAGCCAGAATTATACCGATTTTAACTACGAGCACCCACTTCTTTCTGCACATATAAAGACACAATTGAACTCCTTCACACTACTACTAATGCTCGCTATGGCCTTTGCTTTGCTTGTACAGTTTTCAGCATTATAACACCAAACTGCAGCAAAGGTCTTTATATTTTGTTTAGGAAGTGCGCGGTTGCATATTACACTTTTAAAATACCTGATTTCGCTGTCTCAACAGCTTCAGTGATAATTTTATTTTAAGCGTGCTAGCTGCCACTGTTTTTGTATCTTAATGCTATTAATAAGCAGAACAACGGTGTTCAGCATATAAAAAACAGGTCAATCTAAAACATAAACATAGACGAACAGACTCGAATTATGTTTATTCTTACTGTTATATACGCACTAACTGCTGTTTGAGTTTACTTTGTATTTACGCTTCCTTCCTATACAGTCACTGCCACAGGATATTGAGCACATTTTAAAATACATACGTGCCCTGATTTATGCTATATGTTGTTTCGCTCTAATTTCTTTTCGTTAACTCCTAATACAGAATTTTTATGGGCCATGGAATTTTACTTTGTCCTAAATCACTATATAATATACATATGTTTGCCTAAGTTTACATTTTCCCACAAATCATGGTGCATGCACGGTTGAAATGAACACCTTATGGTGCACAGGGATGCACACATTTCGGTAGTTTTAATATAGCGGTTTACGTGTTTTACATATTGGCCAGCATCCACAATATAAACGTAGCCTGAAAACATGCAATACTCCCGCACTCCTACCATACGCTTATCCCTCTTATGTTTATGCATGTAAATATTGTAAAAATGCACTTTTTATTTAGGACGAATTCGACTGGTAGGTATTGAAGTGCTTTATATGAGCACCAGTGATGTTACATAACAACACCCTCATTAGGTCGAGCTTGATCGACCTGGTATATCTCTTCTGTGGGGTTTGGCACACCCACCAGTTGCCATTGGCTGTTATCTGGGTCATTTACAAATGCTGGCTTGTTATTGGTGCATTTGCTTAAATGTTCCTCCTTTGTGGGCTTAGCTCCCTCGCTGGAGATTTCCCTAAGAGATCGTTTTGTTTGGCCATCACACTATACAGCGTGTGATGGCCCCTCCTCCCTCCTACTCGCTCTCCCGTCACATGACTTTGGTGAAACCTATCAGGGCTGGTGTTCATCAAGTGCATTTTCCCCCACAGCACCATCGAGTGCTGTTGAGTTATTAGACTTGAATTGTTGAGTTTACAGTGCTTGTTAAAATGTGCACCTCGCTTGTCTTGCACCTCTGCTAAAACTTGTTAATTAGTAAAAAAAAAAAAAGATTTCCTACAGCGCAGCACACTTTACCAAAAGCGGCTGCGCTTTAATTTTCTTCGGAGTAAGCAGGGGAGTGGGACCGGTCAATCACCACAGCTTAAGGAGGAGTCCTCAAAACACGCCTAAGGACGCTGCTACCCACTCTCTCCCACGGCAGCTGCGGTTGCCTCACAGCACCGCCAGCGCCGCAGCTGCTCGGCATGCCATGACCATGCAGACTCCACCCGCCCTCTGGTTCCGACATTCTGGGAGCCACAAACTTCACGTTTTCAAGGACACTGGACTCCAAACCAAAACAGAGGTTAAAAAAATTAATTTACAACGTAAATCGCTCTAACTCTTGCAAATGTGATAACTAATGTTTAAACTTGTCGCTCAAGAAAGGAGAAACAAAATTGTTGGCGTCTTCATTGCCATGCCTTGTTTTCTTCTCTCCTACTGCCGCATAGAGCTGCCATCTTGAGGAAGTCAGCTCGCTAGTCGCTCGGCCAAGGGTCTCCCCACTCCTCTCTGTCCCATATAAGAAAACCTATGATGCGGGCGGATAGTAAGGGCTGCTGGCCGAATTATTTATATATTTTTTTTAAAAACTGTATTGCGTAATTTAACATTTCTTTATTATTGCTCTGTGTAAATCTGATGTTTTTTGCTTAACTAATCTGTGGAAAAATATCGTTTTCTTCGCTCTTCACTACTCTGCACTCTATGCTTCCTGCCTGAGAGTGTTTTTTTCCTTCACTCACTAACGGCAGTTTTTTATTATTATGGGGCCTTTGGGGAAGGTGGATAGAGATAGCACATCTCGTGGCTCTATATTTTTTGGCCTACATCTCTTTCACTGACACCAAGAGAAAAGAGCAATTTTTCGCTTCTCTCATACTGCTGCATAGAGCCACCATCATAGGGGGTAGGGGTAGCCAAAATATAGGTACTTAGCAACATGGTCGAAGTGCACACTGCACCGCTTATGTTTGCAGATTAAAGGTTTTACTGAAAATAGGTGCATCTACAGGTAGATCACGCAGTCTTTGACTCAGCATTTCAACTCAAGACCTTGTATGTTGATCATGCTGCACCTTTACCCCCTTCTACCCTCCTGCTCTCTGGCCCTCCCAGGCTGTGATTGCTTTTCTACATTCTTCCTCTTCTGCTTGCCCCTCCCCCAATGTATTTTTCCGTGGCTTCACGTTCGTTCCATTCGCATCGCTTTGTTCATATTCTGCCCCCTCTTTACCTCCTTCTTGTTTTCCTCACCTGCTCCCTCCCTTTTTAGGTCTTGCCTGGCGTGGCAGCGCATGCGCTGCTCGCCCGGCGAGATATATTGTAAATGAGGACTTTCAGAAGGGGGCTTTAAGCCCCGCCCCTCATTTCCATTGGCTGGCGTCACCGTTTATGCTAAACGGTGGCCTGCCATTGGAAATGAGCTTTCTGGGTTGCCTCCCTTTGGCTTTTTGGTCCGGCCCACCCGGACTGGCTCGCCTGCTTCCCGGCTGTAGTGAAGACATTTCTTATCTGCTTGTTTATTTAACAAGCAGATAAGAAAAGTCTTCACGACGGCCGTGAAGCAGACGAGCACAGGCATTCCGAGGGCACCTGTACCCAGCACTTCCCCCTCCTCTCCCACTTGTTCTCTCCGCAAACACAAACAACACACCCAGAGGCAGTTTTGTAGCGCCTTCGCAGTCAGCGGACTTCCCCGCTTCAACACATTGTGTGATTCTGGGCAAATAATTTCACCCTTTGTGCTCCATGCGCCATCCGTGAAACGTGGGCTTTGGTTGCGGCTTCCCCGCTTTAACACATCGTGATTCTGGGCAAATAATTTCACCCTTTGTGCTCCATGCGCCATCCGTGAAAAGTGGGCTTTAGTCGCGGCTTCCCCGCTTCAACACATCTTGTGATTCTGGGCAAATAATTTCACCCTTTGTGCTCCATGCGCCATCCATGAAACGTGGGCTTTGGTCGTGGCTTCCCCGCTTCAACACATCGTGGGATTCTGGGCAAATAATTTCACCCTTTGCACTAATTTGGAAGCATATATGCCAAAGGTGTTTACCAAGGTGGCATTTAAGGTCATTGCGGGGTGAGGTGGTGGTCACATTGAGATACATGAGTGAGTGCTGCAAACTGTTTGGTTAAACAATAGCGTTGCTAACGCTGCCGCCGCTCGCCCAAAGCAGAGAGAGGAGCATCCCAGCGCCGCACTTGTCCAGAGGAGGGGGCGCTGCTCTGCCTGCAACGGGGGACGAGGCCGACTGCCTCCATGCGCCATCCGTGAAACGTGGGCTTTGGTCGCGGCTTCCCCGCTTCAACACATCGTGTGATTCTGGCCAAATAATTTCACCCTTTGTGCTCTATGCGCCATCCGTGAAACGTGGGCTTTAGTTGCGGCTTCCCCGCTTCAACACATCGTGTGATTCTGGGCAAATAATTTCACCCTTTGTGCTCCATGCGCCATCCGTGAAAAGTGGGCTTTGGTCGCGGCTTCCCAGCTTCAATACATCGTGTGATTTTGGGCAAATAATTTCACCCTTTGTGCTCCATGCGCCATCCGTGAAACGTGGGCTTTGGTGGCGGCTGCCCCGCTTCAACACATCGTGTGATTCTGGGCAAATAATTTCACCCTTTGTGCTCCATGCGCCATCCGTGAAACGTGGGCTTTGATCGCGGCTTCCACGCTTCAACACATCGTGTGATTCTGGGCAAATAATTTCACCCTTTGTGCTCCATTGCGCCATCCGTGAAACGTGGGCTTTAGTCGCGGCTTCCCCGCTTCAACACATCGTGTGATTCTGGGCAAATAATTTCACCCTTTGTTCTCCATGCGCCATCCGTGAAACGTGGGCTTTGGTCGCGGCTTCCCCGCTTCAACACATTGTGTGATTCTGGGCAAATAATTTCACCTTTTGCGCTCCATGCATTCCTCTATAACCAGAGCCTCTGGAATTATGCGGCAGCGGACGATCAAATTATGTGGCAGATCTGACTAAAATATGCAACAAAAACGGCGAATCGAGCGGCGTAATGCAGCACATTTTGTGATGGTATTACTTCATTATTTTGTCATTTGTTCTCAGGTTAACACTGTCTGGGCAAATGTTTTACCTCATCAGTATCAGTTTAACACCCAAATAAAGCAACACATGTCACCGCTTTTTGTTGTTGTTGTTTTATTTATGCTTTTATTGCAAAGAACCAAGTCAGCAACATATGAAATAATAAAATATATCGTGGATCAATGCAACATAGACAAATACTAGATTTGTTTAGCATACCCATTAGAGGCTTCTCTGCCCCCATGTTGCTGCATTTTTAGTAACTTTTGATCTGCTTGATCTAGCGACATTATTTTGACAAAATCTGCAGATTATGCAGAAGATCATGGATTGTGTGCTAAATTAATAATTTATGCGGAAAACGCACTGAGCACAAAAATCACATAATTCCAGTGGCCCTGTCTGTAACCCATATCGGTGCTGGTATGTGGCCAATCAAGTTTTGGAGAGAGGTTTATGCATATCATCTTCATTTATAAAACTGTTGTTATACAAAAACTAAACTTATAAAATTAAATATATTCTGTTTCTAATAGAGTCTGGTATAATTAGGAGTGTTTGTACTACAAAATGCATTAGGCTGTAAAGCACACACCAGCATTTTATGAACAAGCATTTGCTATGCAATAGGTCTCGCATTTGCGAGAGTTTAAGCTATTGGCATTGTAAATGACAATGCCTTTTATTTATCTGTTTTCAAAACCAACACATATATAAAAGGTTTGTCATTTACAATGCCAATAGCTCAAATTTTCAAAACCAACACATAGATAAAAGGTTTGTTATTTACAATGCCAATCGCTCAAACTTTTGCAAATGCGAGACCTATTGCATTGCAAATGCTTGTATTTTCTGCCTCCGCCATTCTTTCTCTCTTCAGTCGTCTTTTGCCTCCTGTCTCACGCCCCTCCTCCTCGTCTCATGCCTCCCTTCTCCCACGCTTCCCTTCCTGGTTCTTTCCGTCTCTCCTCTTCTTACCCCCAGCTGCCTCTTCTCTCCCACTCTTCTTCCCCTTTCTTTTGACCTGGTTCTTCCCTCTCTTTCCATTCATATTTTTTTTTCTTATTGTTTTTCCTCTTTTAATCCCCTCTCTGTTTACTGCCTCTGCCCATCCTGTGTTTTACTCTCCCATTACTCAGTCTCACCTTTTCTCTCATTTTACCTTTTTAACCTTCTGTTCAGTTTCATAAGCAGCTAATGAAAGCAAGCGAAACATATCTGGCCTGCTTACCATTCACTTTCTCTTAACGGTCTCAAGTCTTTTCTCCTTTTTTTTTTTACAGTATTGCTCCTTTGTGGTCATAAAACACCTCTTTGAAATAGTATTCATTAACTTTTTAGTCTCTAGCATTTCTTTTGTCTTCATGCTTCCCAGCACCCTTGCTTTGCTGTAAACCTTTTTACAATGTCCCTATGTGTCCTCTGCCTCAACATCAGTTGGAGCCAGTACTATTTAACGTTCTTCTTCAGTGGCCCTGTGGAGATGTATTAGCCACATAAGGTACTTGTGCCTTAATGCAAACGTTCTCTTTATAGTCCCATTAAGGGTGCAGTACCTTATAAGGCTAACAGAGGTGCCTTTATAACTCCTCTGGGACACCTACTAACAGTCTACAGTACTGCACCCTTTCATTGCTTCATGCCTTTTCTTTGGTAACACAATCCACACAAATACACTCCACACCATGCCACATAATTCCAAATAGTATAATTTCACTTAATGCCACATATTTCCACGCCACACAATTCAACTCTACACATTTCCATTCCACACCACATAATTCGACAACAAACCACATTTTTCAAGTCAACAACATAATTGCACAACACACCAAATACATCCAATCCACACCAAGGAATTCCACATCATGCCACAAAATTTAACAGCACACCACATAATTAAACTCAACAACATAGCACTCCAAAACACAAAATGCCATTCCACATAATTATACTGTATGACACACAACCCCACTCCACATAATTCCAGTACACTTAATACCACGTAATTACTATCCACATATTTCCACTGCACACCATGCCACATAATTTCATTACACAAATCAACTCCACACCACACAATTCCACAGCTAACAATTCCAATCCAACCCACATAATTCTACTCCTCGCCGCATACATCCACTCCACTCCAATCGAAAACACATGGATAAAATACTCATTTACAACGTCAATACCTCTAACTTGAATAAATGCGAGATTAATTTGCCTTGAAAATGCTTGTTTTTTGCTTTTTCTCTGAGTACTGCTTTCTGCAACACACATAGAAGGAACAAAACGCCATTAATGATTATTTTTGAGCAGGAAGGTGTCCCTTCCTGCACAACAACCATCATCCCTGCAATGCAGGCACCGTTGCACCATGGAACAAGGGTGCCTGCTTTGGCGCACAGCTGCTGTTTTAGCGCCGGCGCAGGGGACAGCACAGGGGTCCACTGTATTCTTGTAAATACAGTGTATCCCTGCATTTTTTAAATGATGCAGCTTGTAGCAGCAAAATTGCTTGTGGTGACGCACTGTGCCATTTCTTGTAAATTTGCCCCTCAGTCTGTATATGTGCAGCCACGGAGGGCCACAGGCTGTGAATAAGCTAAAAAGCCTATGGAGATGGCAGAGTGACTGTGTGGGGGTATGTATGGCAGGATGATAGGGACAGTAGGGCAGGCTAATCGTTAGCTTTTATCCCACAGGCAAAGTGGTGGCAAAGGGCCCCCCCATGACAGAGTGATGGTAACGGAGAAAACATAAACAATGGGAAGAGAAGGAGGAAACAAAAGTTCAAAGAGGTGGGGCCTGGTCCATGGGTGGGCAAGCAAAGGTTATAAAAGAAGGGATTATCAGAAAAGAGCAAACGTGAGGTTAAGAGAGGATTAGGAATTAACACTGGAATTGTCATTATTGCGGGAACGGGGGAGGGAAATGTTGAGATGGGATATGTTTAGGGGTGGGGAACGGATCACGATTAAATTGTTAGAGAAGTTGAGTAGGATGTTAGTTTGTGCGGCTCAGCCGAAGGAGGTAGTGTTAAGCTTGCTCCCAATAAAGTGGCCTTTTGCACTTAAGCAGAAACGAGCGACATGTTGATTTCCTCACTAAGGGGTAATTTAAGGAATGGGAGCAGCAGGTGGTGAGAAAGGAGTGGGGAGGCTGAAAATTTACAAGGAAATAGGAAGGAGGCTGCGGAAGTAGAGATCACGCAGGGACAGAGAGGACAGGATGTAATGTACAGTGCTGAGGCCCGTGAGACCACCCACGGGTGGTGAGATAGCAGCTGGCAGATGATTCAGATGTACTGTAGCACACAGGAAGGGAGGAAGAGATTGGGAGACTTGAACACTCTCGTTTACACTTGGACCATGCCTCAGCTCGGCAGAAGGACTTCAGTTAATGGTTTGACTGAGTGATGCATTCCACAGCCTTGGTAAGAGTATGAAGTTGGCTGAGGGTAGTAGAAGGGGCACAAACCAGCTGATGGCAGCAGGAGTGCAGGTACGTAGCAAAGTGGATTGATCAAGAGGCAGTGAGGTTCAGCGACTGCATGAGCAAGAGGCATTTAAAAGGCCTCTCAATGGTATCTTAACTTTTTCACAAGAGATCCCCTTCTTCTCTTTGCGGCTTTAGGTATTTGAAGCACCAGCCGCCACTGGCAGAGATGGTGATCACCAAGAAAAATATTTCGGGTAAAATAACACCAGATATTCTTGCCCCTACCGTGGTGTGCTTGTCGTGTCCCACCAAATCTAAGCCACAGTCCCAGCAAAGGATGAGCAGCCCAGTGACCAGCTGTCCCACATCACATGCCTGTGAAATGACTGCGTGACATAACGTCACTGCAAGTCACCACCCTGACATCAGGACTGCCTGACTGACTCACATGCAACATCAAAGCCTGGGCTTGAGCATGCCTGTTCTCAATGCAAAGACAGGAATACTGTAACGTTTTACTTTACTCAAGGATCAGGACTGCCATCTTTCAAGAGTTGCAATCCCCAATAATAATTTGCAGTTTTGTACAGCATGAAACACACCAGAAGTGTAGCGTAGCAGAACAGTTTACCCTGGCTCAAAAGTACATAAATGAACAAACATGGAAGGAAAGATCAAAAACCAGTACAAAAGTAGAGGATACATAGTCACATTCAAGAAGTTATTGAATCTCACCCCCTTATTTGACACACACAATATTTTGACTGGATAATGGATTTTATTGGTGAATGGTGGGGCCCTAGAACCATTTAGATGACAACATGAATTCCTATCTAAGATTCTTATATAACTCTTAGTTCAGGTGAATCATATTCCACTTCAGGAAGACCATCATCAGATAGATAGCCCCATTTCTAAGTGTTGTTGGAATCACAGGGTTTTAAGTTCCCTCCTGAAGATATGATACAAAAGATTTGTTTGGATGGCTGGGAGCATGGGGTTCCGTACTTTTGATTCATTACCTGAAAATGCTTGCTTTAGATCTCTTGATTTCATGAAGACTGGAGTTTCCAGGAAGAGGGAGCCTGCACATCTGGGTGCACAAGGACCACCAGTGAGGATCCGTTTGCAGCGAAATGCTCAGGGGAGCCGTTGTTTAATGCTTTATATACTATGCAAGCCAGCTTACAAGGGCTTCAGACCTCTACAGCAGCCATCTCATAGTGACCGATCTTGACTTATATGGTCTTATCTTCTAGCTAAAGCCAGATGTCAAATGGTCAAGCATTGGGTTCTGCTTTTAAAGGTGAAAGGTGGGGTTTGGATATTCCTATCACAAAGGAGAAGCCATTGTCCAGTCTCTTGAAAACCTGTTCTTGCACATCCATTTTGAAGTCGTCAGCTGGAATGAAGGACTTACTTCCTTGGAAAAGTTTGATTAAGTAATGTACTGCTTTTGATAGAACATTTATGTGTGAATGCAGCTTTTTGTCGCAGGAGAAACATAGCAATTTATCATTCTCAACAATAAATGGGTTGCAGCCTAGCTAGATGGCTGTCTCCAACCATTCTTGAATCGCTGTGGTGCCATTCGATGTAGAGATGAGGAAGAATTCTGTCTTCAAAGGATTCATTTTGAGATGATGAAGCAACATCCATGATTGGAGGGGCGCTAGTGAGCGAGCCAGGTGTTTGTTGTTAACTGAAGAGGTGACTTTCAGGCAGAGCTGTTAGCTGTCTGTATAGAGGTAAAACGTGATGTTGGAGTGTCTTAGGAGAGAAGTTAAATGCTCAATGCGCAGATAAGAGAATGTAGGTGAAAGTATTGATCTTTGAGGCAGTATTACCTTCCCTTGTTCCATTGTTTTCACATTTTTGTCATGTTTGAATGTGCCAAACGACGTAGACAGGTTGAGAAGAGTGAGTAGACAGAAGTGCCCTTTGTTAGGTGCACAATGAATCATCCACTATTTGAAGCATATCCATCACAGTGCTGAATCAGACCTAAAGTTCAATTAGAAGTCATCAAGGAGGTTGGTTTCTTGGATGAAATTATTTAGTTGTCTCACAAGACAGTTCACCAATATTTATTCTAAGAAGCAGAGATTGGAGACAAGATTGAAGGTACTCATATCTTTGGAGTCTACACCTTGTTCATTGTTATGAGGGGCAACTTGTCCAATTTTCAGGACGTTGGAGACATCAAACTCTCCCAGAAAGGAGTTGGCCAGATGTGTCACACAAGGGACAATGGACTCACCACTTTCTTTGTACAAGAAGTGTGAGTAAGGTCTTCCATTTGTTATAATTTGGATTTGCTAGTAACAGTGTTCCAGACTACATATGATTTTTATGAAGTAAGAGATAAGTAAATCTTTCTTATTTTCTCAGAGAAGTAGTTTGAGAATTAGAGATATCGAGCGATACAAGTGGGTTGGTATGTTTTCTAACAACCTTGAAACATTTTTTCACATGGTTTTTTGTCTAGTTGATTTTAGATCTGAGGAATTGAGCATTGTTATGAATGTTTTTTATGTAGGCTTTGCGTCTGCATTGTAGATTTGTAAGGGCACAGGTGTTATGGCTTTTTGCGTAAAAGTCTTTATGCTGATCTTAGAAGTTTTCTCTCTTCATATAGTTGTGCAGTGAACCATGTTGTAGGTCTGTTGTTCTCAAGACTCTTTTCAGCTTAAGTGTTGTTTTCTTGGTTCCAATATTTTCCCACCAATCCATAACATAGCAAAATTTACAGTAAGAGGATACACAAAGCAGAATTACATTGCAGTTGGTTGATCCTCCAAATGCTCCTTTTTATGTGAAATGGAAAAAATGTAAAAATATAATGAAGATATTAACATGGAAAAAGAAAGATTGTTAATAGAGTAAAGCTTTTGCTGGAAATTACTGAAATTGACATTTGCTGGCCTAGGTACATTCAATAAAATGTTAAGTATGAATGTATGTTAATGAAAATCTTCCCATTTAGCTGACAAGATTTTCTTACCAGACTCCACCGTGCAGCAGCATCTGTGGGGAATGTATGAACTGTGCATGTCAGATGTAACTGGGCATACAACAATAATATTTAACATGGAAACCCTGCAAATACCAGTAAGAGTTTTTCAAAAGACCCTGCAAACTCCAATATGAGTCTTTCAAAAGAGCTGTATTATTTGGCAGCTCCTGCTTTAATGGCTGGGCTCATTAACCAGATTCCAAGTTGGAAATATTGGCATCCTTTCCTGTTCTTGACCTCAATATCATTCTTGTACTGCTCAAATTACTTACTCTGTCTTCCTGAAACTTATATTTATTTATGTGGTATCCTTCCTCCATCCATTTCCAAAAATTCAAAACATCTAACACCAGATTGAAGTCAGGATTTATGTGATTTGGGTGAAAAAATTGAAGGGAAGTGATGAGTCAGTATTTGAGCATGTATTTGAGTATGTAAGGTTATCTTCAGAAACTTAATCACTGCTACATGCTCAGCCACAACCTCAGAACCAAAGTATTTGTCCTATTGTCGAGGACAAAAATCACAGATGCCATTCCATTAGGGTTCAGCATCCTAGCATGTGGAACTCTCTGAATCCAACACTAATATCCACCTGAAACCTTCCTCTTCTTGTAAAGAACATGAAGATGACAATTTTGTCCACTAGATGACTAGAGCGTGACCGCCATCCTCTGTTGGAGGGTTTGGAAAAGAACAGTCCTAAATAATTTGGAGCTCATGCCAAGAGGTGCTTGTACATTCATCAAGGTTATGTGCAGGAGTTCTGAGCTTCCATGTTTGTACCTTCATGAAGTGTAGCAGCAATAAGACTTGAGCTCAACAAAGGTTCCACATATGCAAGAACATAATATAAATGCATTCAAGAGCAAACGCCATAGTGTGTGCATGCATTTAACAAATGTTATCGTCTAAATAATATCCAGTAAATGTGTAATGTGTACACAAAAGACATGTCCGTAAATATGAGAAGATTCTATTTATTTGGAATCGATGCAGATGGAAATTTTTATTTTGAGAAGGTATGTTGAAAGTATCAAGGATGTGATTAGAAAGGTAAACACACATATGCGCACCAATTGATATATATATATTGTCTACTTAACGCTTTTGTTTACAGAGAAGAAGGGTTTAACTTGTGCATATGGGTAGAGGGTGGGGGCACCAGCACTCATTTTGGGTGATCAGACTTATTTTTCATCATTACCCAGACCAAAGGTGATAAAGCCAGAAAGGGAGAAAGATGGAAGAAGAAAAATATAGGAAAACAGTGACAAAGGGGGAAAACCATAATTACATATGTGAGCTAAAGAGACAGGAAATGTAGTATGGTGGAAGAAAGAGAAATGAGGTGGAATCAAGACTATGCAGCCTTGAAATTCAACAAAAACAGCATTTGGCAGTCTTGGTGGCAGACTCCTTGAAATAATTTTGCCCCTGTACTTATTTAGGTGTTTTTTTAACAATTGAAGCACTGCAGAAACAGCAATAGGCTCTACCGTGGTTCAGGATGCTTGATTTTGTGTATAGTAATCAGGCTGGGCACTGCTTACAATAGCAAGAGAATTAGGGAAAGCAGATAAAAGAACTGGAAGTGGTCCTGTTGGCACCAGTGGTGTTTGAAACAAGGAGAGTAAAGTTTGTGAATTGAGATGTTGCTTTATACAACAGAAGGTCAGTAAACCAGTGAACATTACTTTCTTGCACCTACTCATAAAGTTAATGAGAACTTGATTGTAGAATTTACAATGTGTGATATATTTGTATAAATTTGTCCCTCATATTCTGCTTTTCAGTATGGAGGGAATACACACCCCTATGTCATCAACCCTCCTGGGGTATAAGCCGTCAACCAGGACTCTCCAGCCATCTCTGTCCTTGGCTTTTCTTTCAATCTGACTCCAAGTGTAACCTATCTTTTGCAGTCAGCCTTGAGGCCTCGCCTCCAGGTGTTTCTTGACCTTACTCTTTTCATTATCCCTTGAGGGTTCCAAGTGAGGGCTTGTCTGGTGGTGGTGTTTGATACGGAGTTGTGGAGGGTGTGACCTATCCAACCCCAGTGTCTTTTCATGATTTTTTCATGAGCAGGGAGTTGTAAAGTCTGCTGCCATAGGTCAGTTTTGCTGATGGTATTTGGCCAGTAGATTTGGAGGATTTTCCTCAGACAGGTGTTGATGAAGGTCTGGACTTTGTTGGTGGTGGTCACTGTTGCCCTCCAAGTTTCTGCTTTATATAGAAGGACCGATTTCACATTGTGTTAGAATGCCTGATCTTGGTTTGCAGCGTTAGGTCGTTGGAACTTCAGATCTTCTTTAGCTGAATGAAGGCAGCCCTTGCTTTGCAGATTCTTGCCTCTGCGTCTGTGCCGCCCTACTTGTCTTTGACACTACCCAGGTAAGTGAAAGCCTCAATCTCTTCCAGTGCATTGCCTGCAAGAGTGACTGCAGTTGTGCTGGCCGTGTTAGCCTTCAGGATCTGGGTTTTTACCCTGTGAATGTTAAGGGCAAGTTGTGCTGATGTCGCTTCCACTTTGTCAGTTTTTCTTGCATCTGCAGATGGCTATGTGAGAATAGGACTAGGTTGGCTTCATCCAAGATTCCACTGGATCACATTTCTTTTCCTTGCTGTGGATGTCTTCATGATCCAGTCTATGGCCAGCAGGAAGAGAAACGGTGAGAGCAAACAACCCTGGCGGACTCCAGTCCTCACTTCGAAGGCTTCCATGAGTTGTACTCCATGGACTATCTGGCAGGTCATTCCCTCATAAGCGTTCATGATGATTCTTACCAGTTTATCTGGCACATCGTAGTGGTGGAGGAGTTTCCAAAGGGTTTCCCTGTCCACACGGTCGAATGCCTTCTCATAGTCGATGAAGTTGATATAGGGGGGGGGAGTTCCATTCCATCGACTGCTATATGATGATGCGCAGTTGTACAATTTGGTCTTAGCAGAATCTATCTTTGTGGACCAAGACCACCACCATTAGGACATTGAATGTGAGGGCCATGTGTGAGACAGGCAAAACAGCCCAAGTGGCAGTGGAGATGAAAAAATAGAACCTTACCTTGCTTGGCATCAGCGAGACCAGATGGACACAGTCTGGACAGAAAAGACTGTGTCCAGGTGCAATGCTGCCATGCTCTGGACACAAGGAAGAGAACACCCCACATACGCAGGGAGTAGCACTGATGCTAACAACAGCAGCCAGCAGTGCTCTGATTGGATGGGAAGCCCAGAGTCCCATAATCATCACAGAGACCTTCCACACAAATAAAAAGAGGATCAACATGCATGTTATAAAGTGCTATGCACCTACAAATGACAGCAAACAGGAGGAAAAAGAACAGTTTTAAAACTGACTCCAGTCCATCCTGGAAAATGCCTTGGGAGAGATATCACCATACTGATGGGGGACCTCATTTCCAAGATTGGAAGCAACAACACTGGGTACGAAGAAGTTATGGGCAGCCATGGCCTTGGTGACATGAAAGAGAATGGTGGAAGGCTTGCAGATCTTAGTGCCCTGAACAGTCTGGTGATAGGCAGTTGTGTATTCCCACATGAAAGAATACCCAAGGCAACGTGAGTGTCACCAGACCATTCAACAGAGAATCAGTTTGAGCATATCTGCATTATCAAGAGGTTCTGAAGGTCCCTGCAGGATGTGAGGGTGATGGGCGGAGCGGACATGGCATCAGACCATCATTTTCTCATGGCCACCCAAAAGCTAAAGCTGAAGAAAGCATGAATGGAACCAAGAAACAAACGCCAGAGATATAACACTACCCTTCTCAAAGATGCACAGAAACAATCGTCACTCACCCTCAGTAACAAGTTTCAAGTCCTGCAAGAAATAGAGGATGACAGAGACCCAGTAGCCAGTGGGAGAAGATCAAAGAACCTGCCAGGAAGTACTGGGTAACAAGAAACACCGGCATAAAGAATGGATCTCCACGAGACTCTGAAAAATCCAAGCAAGAAAGGAAAAGAAAGCTGCAGTGAACACCAGCCGAACAAGAGCAGAAAAAGCAAAAGCTCAAGGCGAATACACTAAAACCAACAAGGAAGCAAAGAGAAGCTTAAGACCAGACAGGCAAATGTTCAATGATGGTCTTGCAACAGAAGCCCAGGAAGCAGCAAGCCATGGAAATTTGAAAGAACTCCATGACATGCAATGCAAGAAAACTCTCTGGCAGATACAGCAAGCCAGAAAGACCTGTTAAGACAAAGCTGGGAAGACAATCATGGGTAATGAAGGCCAACAACCAAGATGAGTGGAGCACTTTGAAGAACTGATGAACCAGCCTGTGCAACAGTCTCCAACTGACATACAGGCAGCTGACGAGGACTTGCCAATCGACTGCAGCAGACCAACCAAGGAAGAAATATGGCAAGCCATCAAACACTTGGGGAATGGATAGGCAGCAGGACCCGACAACATTCCTTCAGAGGCACTGAACGCAGACATTGTTACAACAGTAGACATGCTGTACCCCATGTTCAGAAGGATCTGGAAAGAGGAAAAGGTGCCATCAGACTGGAAGGAGAGATATCTGACCAAGATCTCCAAGAAAGGGGGCCTGAGTTACAGTGCAAACTACAGTGGCATAACTTGTCCATCAACCGCAGGCAAAGTGTTCAGCAGAGTCATCCTGAAAAGATTGTAGGAACAATTGGCGCTCAGTTACAAGAACAACAAGCTGGCATGTTATTTATAGGAACAAATAAAATGGAAGATTTCAATTCATAGTCATACTTACAAATAAATAATTCAATTAAGGGGTCAATCCGATTTTAGAGCATTTTATTTAATGGTAGAAGAACAAAATATTCACAATGTATCAGTGCATAAATACAAACAATAAAATTATTCTCCAGAAGAAAAAGAAAGTAGCAGGTGTGCCCAGTAAATTAAATACAAAATAATTTGTTAGACAGTGTTTCAATGAATGGTATCGGAGACTAAAAATGAAAAAAAAACTCACGGAGAAGATATTATGGTTTAACACCTCTTTGTACAGAATGAGATCTAACATTCAATGATCAATACAGTGAGGAGTGTTTCGAGGATTTCTGAGGCAGTGACATGAATGCCCAAATTTAGTCACACAAAGCAATGCACTGTTTGGCCCTAAAGAGGTTGTCTCCTGCAGTGACATATTGGAAGGCACTGGAGTAAGCTTTGTAGTCTGGAGATAGAGTAGATGGAAGAGTGACTATCCACTGACGGCAGGCCTGAACGTTGTCCATTCATCCTATCCAGAATGGACCCATAGGTAACATTGCAGAGAGAAAAAAATGTCAATTATGTGATTAAAATCTTGGTTGACTTCATAAACCAACCCAGTCTTTTCACAGCTAAAAGGAAGGTCCAACATTGTCTTCCAGCCATAACCTTATCTCTTCATTATTTCTTTTAACCCAATTAATATTATTCTTCACTGCTTCCAGTGCTTGTTTCCTTGGTGTGGCTCCTGCTCCGGCATTTGGATATTTTACAAAGAAACTTTCCATCTGCAATGACATCAGTAGCAAAATAGAGGTTACTACAGGCAGAGACATAAACACATGGATGAATTTCAACATATGGAATGAAGAGCCACATGTATAAATATTGGAAATAGCGATTACCTAATTGCGATTTTTTTCGAATCAAAATTAGGTCATCGCTATTCCTAATGTATGAAGCTCCATGAGTTTCATTTAGCGATTCCTAGTGGGTCGCAAATCAGCCTACCTCATGAAAATTAATGAGGTAGTTCGGAATTTGCTACCCATTAGGAATCGCTAAAGTCACGCTGATGGTGGCCTGCTGGAGTCAGCTGGCCACCATGTCCGTGATTGCTTTTAAAGAAAGCAATCATTTTTAAAAGATACAGCCCTTTTTTCTTAAAGGAAAACAGGTTGCATTTAAAAAAGAAAAATGTAAAAGTTTTCTTTTCATTTTTAAGGGCAGGCAGTAGTCCATGGGACCACTGCCTGCTCTGAAAACATTTTTGCACCACCATTCACAAAGTGGAAGGGGTCCCTTGATATAAATAAAATATTTATTGCCATTTACCTGCCACAGCTGGATGTCACTGTTGAATGCACCAGTTATTCTTGTTGGTAGCCGACCAAGGTTCCTGTCGTTGATAGTATATCTGAAACAAAACATCTTGGTCAAATACTGTAGTGCTCAATGCACATCTAAATTTAACAAATGACATTTCAATTTCACAACCCAGAATGCATTGTATTTGTCAGACTTTCCACATAAAGTCGAGTATCTGCGCAATGTTGAAGTACACTGCATCTGTCCAATAACCTAGAACTTGGCTGAATATATTTCTTTTGTGCCTTTGAGAGCGTCAGTTTCTTCTACATGAAAATTTCTGTGATCTTGAAGATTGTTGTGGTATTCTGTACACTTGTAATGATCTTATATGTTAGAATGTCTAGTTGGTTGTTAGGATGTATTGGTGCAATTGAAGGTTCTAACTCAATTGGCATATTAAACATTGCTGTGGCTGGCTGGGGTCTCTTATACATGTAACCTGTTAAAGAAGTTATCCTCATCTTATTGAGTCTGCTACCTTTTTATGTGAGGTGAACTTAACTTTGGCAACAAGCGATGAGCATAGCGAAGTTCTGAGAGCAAACTGGATGATCATCTATGCTCTACATCACTGAGACCTCAACACTACAGTCGAACTATACTATGATCAGTTTTCATGCCAGCAGAAAGGTGTCTGTGAAAATCCTAGGTATGAAAAGTGCTCCTAACATTTTGGACGTAATTTTGACTTTAATCTTACTTTTAAGCCTGCGCACAGCTGGTCGATGACCGTTGATTTTGAAGACGCTCCCTGTGACCTTGAGGGTTGTGTGCCTGTGTGGTCGCCTGGCAACTGCAATCAACAAACACCGCGCCTCTCCATGATGTTTTACACAACATGCCTGGTAACGGGAGTGAACAATATGTCTTGAGGTAACTTTCCACATGGTACAGTGTGCACGCCAGTGTGGTTGCCAGGCAACGATGAGACAGGAGTAAGGGTAGTAAGGACAGGTTCATACCGGGAAAAATCTACGTCTCCATGAGGGGGGATTCCCTCATCAGTTGGTTCCTCCACTGTGATTTATATGTCTACTTGGATCCCAATGAGAATTCCTCAATACGAGTTAAAGAAATGCCCCATGTTAGAACTGTCTCAGGAGGTGGTTGTGAGTGGGTGAAGGAATTCCCTGAGGTATTTTGAAAAAATTGGGGTGACTTAGCGATTATCTACATTTAATAAGGCTAAAGTCAGATGCGTAACCAAAAGTGGCTAAGGTGAGGAATGTTCCTTTACTGGTAAAGGATAGTATGAAAAGTGAACTGGATAAACTGTTGTGGCATAATAGAGGAAGTGGAAGCTACAGAGCGGCTTGCTCTGGTAGTTATGGCCAGGAAAGCCAACGGCGAAGCCAGGCTTTGTGTTGACTTGGGAGAACTCATAAAAGTGGTGGTTGTTGATCACTATTCCCTATCAAATGTTAGTGAAATATTGTGTTCTCTCAATGGGGCTAAACATTACAAAACAAGTCGGAACAACGACATGCTCTAGGGGTCAGAAGGTGTTGGATTTAAAATCCAACACCTTCCCTACTGTTGCACAGACTGGAGTTGGAATAGTAAATTATACTATTCCAAAATCCAGCGCCCCCCTAGAGCAAGTCGTTGTTCCGACTTGCGTTGTAATGGCACGCGTTGTTACAACACGGTCGATGTAATGACCGCGTTGTAATGCCATGCATTAAAAAAGCATGTGATGTAACGTGGCATATTCATCTGAGACAGGCAATGTATTCTGTGCCCATACTTCTGAACATGATTCAGAAGTTCGAAGAAATCTCTGGGCTCTATGTGTAACCAACCAAATCTAAATTATTCTCATTGACCAGAGTATCGATTAAGATGCTCCCGAATGTAGGGCTTCTTTGGGAACTGAATGACGTCCGCTATCTAAGGATCCGACTGGCACATACCAAACAATCTTTCTTGGAGCTTAATATTGGAAGGATGGTGGAGGGACTGCGCACGTCCGTGAGGTTTTAGAGAGATCCTCCTCTCTCCGCAATGGGTAGAATTGCTATAGTGAAAATAATAATGCTCCCTATATGTCTTTTCACACTGCAAAGCACTCTATACGTGATACCTAGACACTACTTCAAAATGATTGATAGCCTCATAGTAGATCTGTTGTGTGCTAATAAACTGAAATGCGTAGGGTTCTCCACTCTGAAAAGGACCTGGAGCCTCGAGGGCCTGGAGGTTCCCAACATAGAACTCTACTATATAGCGACAAATTTGCAACATGCAGTTCACTGGCTCGACCCTGAGGACACTTAAGAGAAAACCTATCTGAGGGGCTCCCATGCTGAGAATGCTTTACCTGAGTTGTTGATGAGTGGGTCTCAGGTTCCCCCAGATACGCCGTATCTTATACATCAAGCATCTGAAGTGTGGGAGGGAGCGGTCAGAGTATTGCTCCGGCATGCGCCTTATGCCCTGGACCTGCCGCTGTGGATCTATAGCCATTCCAGAAGATAACGGAGTCCGTGTTCATACAGAGATAGAAAGATGGAGGATGCAATACTTTAGGCAACATGTATCCTGGGAGGGGGGTGATTCATCCCACGGGATGATGCCGTGGAATCCTTAGCCCTGGGTATGGGGCAGTATCTACAATATGCTAAACTTTCTGCCACTTCGTGTGAGCTTTGGCCCACCTTCCCAGATGCCCCACAGTGATCCAACACCCTGGTAACAATGTTGGGAATGGCTGGGGCCTGTCGGCTGATTTTACATATTTATAGGGCGCTGCACAGCGACCTCCCAGAAACGCCACTTCCCATCCAGACTAAATGGTATGGAATACTAGTTGAACCAGTGTCGGGGAAAGAATGGATGCGAATACACAAGGCGATCCAAACTGTCAGCTCCAAAGCCAGATTTAAATTGATCCAGTATAATTATGTCCATCAAACAGATACTTGCTCCACTGTGGAAACCTGGCAGCAGACTTTATGCATATGGTATGGTTTTGTGTGGTTTTATTTTTATTGACAAATGTTGTTAGAAAATCTGAACATGGCTACTGGCTGACACATAAAACTGGAATTGCAACAGGGGTTACTGGGTCTGATTCCCTCCCCTCCAACAAGTTACTTGGCAGGAAGTTTGTCCTACTTGGCTTGCTATTAACAAAATGCCAAATAGCTATAAAATCGCTAGGTTTAGAGCCCCTTAGTATATGGATTGGCTCAGGGACATCACTGAATGGGCAATGGCTGAGGAAATCCGGAAAAAACATGTCTGCAAAGACAAAAAACTGGAAGATGACTTGAGAGTGTGGGCAGTCATGCTGTCTGCTTTGAAAGAACCTCCTGCAGATATATAACCTGGGGAACCGGCTATGTGTGAATAAGGTTAAGTGCTGGGTCCTCTTAGGCAATGAACTTAGATGTCAATGATTGACTTGTCTTTATACAGCTATGATGCATTCTATACTCTAGGAAGCTATGTGCAGGAGCAAGGGGTGCTGGGAGGGTGCTGGGGTATTGGCTACATGATCTTATTGCAGTTTATACATACTAAATGTAAAGCAATCTTGCTGCTTACTAATATTGTTAATTGCATCCTAAGAAACTTTAATAAAGATCATTTAAAAAAGGAGGAATTTTATCCCAGGAAAACTAATCAAGGAAGGAACTGAGAGAGATTTGGAAATGCAAAAACATGGATGTCAGTCAGTTTAAGCATTTGCTAGTCGTACTTAAGATACAATTGAATCTACCGAAATTGTTGACATCTTGGCTTTTGTTTCTGTGTTTCAAATATGGGCTAAATGGAGAATTGCAAAACTTGATTTAAAGGTCTGAGTGGTATTCTCAATATCTACTTACAGGCTTTGTTTATCACTGTGCTGTCTGAATGTGGAGAGTTGAGGATTACTCTTATTCTCTAGCCATCTTCTGTCAAAGTTGTTGATTAGACGAGAGGCACTGCTTAGCAATAAACAGATAGCTTGTGTGCTTTAGGTCTCCCATCACAGTCAGACCCTGTTCCTCACACACTTGCCTGGCTCCAGATGCCCTAATTCTTTTTTAGGGTTGAGACTGCAAGAGCATGCGCTACCGCATGAGTTTCGCTTTGCGAGACACTGTTGTTAACAAAAAGGGCTTGGAGCCCGCCCTTTGCTTACCATTTGTTGTCTTGCATGGCACTTTTCTTTACAGCCTCGTAATTTGTCAAGGCAGGCCTAACATGATTTCTGTTCCTCTCTGTGGAACAGGGACCTAGCACTGATTGATTCAACTTAATCAGTGCCCGTCCACTGCTCCCGACGTGATTGAGGTACTATTTTGTTCTTTTTAACTTTTAGTGCCCTGCAAACAGAAGGCATGTGACTAGTAAAAACGTGCCCAGCAGGACAAACAAACCTGCAAAGATTTATTTTCTATAGTTAATTTTCTTTTATTTTCCCAAGTTCTCTTTTCTCACTTTGCACTCATGTTTTCTTTTGTCTTTATTCGTGGACGCTGTTCTCAAAAGATGAGGATTATGTTAAGCAAAGAGACATTGTTTCTTTCCTATGTGTAAGTTTTAAAATGATACTTTAATACATAACTGTGCAGTTCACCCAAATTCACCCCACTTCATTCCGCCCCACTCCAATCCACACCAATACAATCCACCTCACCCCACACCAATCTAACCCACTCAATAGAATACTACCCACTCCAAACCACTCACCCCAATCCAATCCACTCCAATCCATCCCACTCCAATTCTCCGAACCCATCCCACTACAATCTGCCCCACTCCAATCTGCCCCATTCCAATCTAAAACAATCTGCTCCACTCCAATCCAAAACAATGTGCCCCACTCCAATCTGCCCCACTCCAGTCCAAAACAACCTGCCCACTCCAATCTGCCACACTGCAATCCAAAACAATCTGCCCAACTCCAATCCATCCCACCCCAATCTGCCTCACTCCAATCTGCCCCACTCCTGTCTGCCCTACTCCAATCCGCCCCACTCCAATTTAAACCAATCTGCCCACTCCAATCCACCCACTCCAATATGCCTCACTCAAATCCAAAGCAATCGGCCCCACTCCAATCCATCCCACTCCAATCTTCTCAACTCCAATCCAAAACAATCTGCCCCACTCCAATCTGCCCCACTCTACTCTGCCCCACTGCAATCTACCCCACTACAATCTACCCCACTCTAATCTGCCAACTCCAATCTGCCTCACTCCAATCCAAAACAATCCTCCCCACTGCAATCCAATCAACCTCACTCTTAATCCAATCCACCCCCTCTCCACAATTCACTCCACTCCACTTCACTCCAATCCACCATAATCCACCCTACTCCAATCCAAAACAATCTGCTCCACTTCAACCTGCCCCACACTAATCTGCCCCACTTCAATCCAAAACAATCTACACCACTCAATCCAACACATTTGCCCCACTCAATCCAAAATATTCTGCCCACAAAACAATCTGTCCCACGCCAATCCAAAACAATCTGCCCCACCCAATCCACAACAATGTGCCCCATTCCAATCAGCCCCATTCTGAATCAAAACACTCTACCCCACTCCAAGTGCCCCACTCTAATCCAAAACAATCTGCCCCACTCCAATCCAAAACGAATGTAGGGCTTCTTTGGGAAATGGATGACGTACGCTATGTAAGGATCCGACTGGCACATACCAAACAATCTTTCTTGGAGCTTAATATTGGAAGGGTGGTGGAGGGACTGCGCACGTCTGTGAGGTTTTAGAGAGATCTTCCTCTCTCCGCAATGGGTAGAATTGCTATAGTGAAAATAATAATGCTCCCTATATGTCTTTATGCACTGCAAAGCACTCTATACGTGATACCTAGACACTACTTCAAAATGATTGATAGCCTCATAGTAGATCTGTTGTGTGCTAATAAACTGAAATGCGTAGGGTTCTCCACTCTGAAAAGGACCTGGAGCCTCGAGGGCCTGGAGTTTCCCAACATAGAACTCTACTATATAGCGACACATTTGCAACATGCAGTTCACTGGCTCGACCCGGAGGACACTTGAGAGAAATCCTATCTGAGGGGCTCCCATGCTGAGAATGCTTTACCTGAGTTGTTGATGAGTGGGTCTCAGGTTCCCCCAGATACGCCGTATCTTATACATCAAGCATCTGAAGTGTGGGAGGGAGCGGTCAGAGTGGTGCTCCGGCATGCGCCTTATGCCCTGGACCTGCCGCTGTGGATCTATAGCCATTTCAGAAGATAACGGAGTCCATGTCGATACAGAGATAGAAAGATGCAGGATGCAATACTTTAGGCAACATGTATCCTGAGAGGGGGGTGATTCATCCCACGGGATGATGCCGTGGAATCCTTAGCCCTGGGTATGGGACAGTATCTGCAATATGCTAAAGTTTCTGCCACTTTGTGTGAGCTTTGGCCCACCTTCCCAGATGCCCCACAGTGATCCAACACCCTGGTAACATTGTTGGGAATGGCAGGGGGCTGTCGGCTGATTTCATATATTTATAGGGCGCTGCACAGCGACTTCCCAGAAACGCCACTTCCCATCCAGACTAAATGGTATGGAATACTAGTTGAACCAGTGTCGGTGAAAGAATGGATGAGAATACACAAGGGGAACCAAACTGTCCTCTCCAAAGCCAGATTTAAATTGATCCAGTATAATTATGTCCATCAAGCATATCGCTCCCCAAAAACTTTGCATGCTATATATCCTGCGAGGTCAGATACTTCCTCCCACTGTGGAAACCTGGCAGCAAACTTTATGCATATGGTGTGGTCTTGTGTGGTTTAATTTTTATTGGCAAATGGTGTTAGATAATCTGAACATGGCTACTGGCTGACACATAAAACTGGAATTGCAACAGGGGTTACTGGGTCTGATTCCCTCCCCTCCAACAAGTTACTTGGCAGGACGTTTGTCCTACTTGGCTTGCTATTAGCAAAATGCCAAATAGCTATAAAATGGCTAGGTGTAGAGCCCCTTAGTATATGGTTTGGCTCAGGGACATCACTGAATGGGCAATGGCTGAGGAAATCCGGAAAAAACATGTCTGTAAAGACAAAAAACTGGAAGATGACTTGACAGTGTGGGCAGCCATGCTGTCTGCTTTGAAAGAACCTCCTACAGATATATAACCTGGGGAACCGGCTATGTGTGAATAAGGTTAAGTGCTGGGTCCTCTTAGGCAATGAACTTAGATGTCAATGACTGACTTGTCTTTATACAGCTATGATGCATTCTATACTCTAGGAAGCTATGTGCAGGAGCAAGGGGGGCTGGGAGGGTGCTGTGGGATTGGCTACATGATCTTATTGCAGTTTATACATCCTAAATGTAAAGCAATCTTGCTGCTTACTAATATTGTTAATTGCATCCTAAGAAACTTTAATAAAGATAATTTAAAAAAGGAGGAATTTTATCCCAGGAAAGGTAATCAAGGAAGGAACTGAGAGAGATGTGGAAATGCAAAAACATGGATGTCAGTCAGTTTAAGCATATGCTAGTCGTACTTAAGATACAATTGAATCTACGGAAATTGTTGACATCTTGGCTTCTGTTTCTGTGTTTCAAATATGGGCTAAATGGAGAATTACAAAACTTGATTTAAAGGTCTGAGTGGTATTCTCAATATCTACTTACAGGCTTTGTTTATCACTGTGTTGTATGAATGTGGAGAGTTGAGGATTACTCTTATTCTCTAGCCATCTTCTGTCAAAGTAGTTGATTAGACGAGAGGCGCTGCTTAGCAATAAACAGATAGCTCAAGTGCATTAGGTCTCCCATCACAGTCAGACCCTGCTCCTCACACACTTGCCTGGCTCCAGGTGCTCTAATTCTTTTTTAGGGTTGAGAATGCAAGAGCACGCGCTAGCGCATGAGTCTTGCTTTGCGAAACACTGTTGTTAACAAAAAGGGCTTGGAGCCCGCCCATTGCTTAGCATTTGTTGTCTTGCATGGCACTTTTCTTTACAGCCTCGTAATTTGGCAAGGCAGGCCTAACATTATTTCTGTTCCTCTCTGTGGAACAGGGACCTAGCACTGATTGATTCAACTTAATCAGTGCCCGTCCACTGCTCCCGTCGGGATTGAGGTACTATTTTGTTCTTTTTAACTTTTAGTGCCCTGCAAACAGAAGGCATGTGACTAGCAAAAACGTGTCCAGCAGGACAAACAAACCTGCAAAGATTTATTTTCTATAGTTAACGTTCTTTTATTTCCCCAAGTTCTCTTTTCTCACTTTGCACTCATGTTTTCTTTTGTCTTTATTCGTGGGCGCTGTTCTCAAAAGATGAGGATTATGTTAAGCAAAGAGACATTGTTTCTTTCTTATGTGTAATTTTTAAATGATGCGTTAATACATAACTGTGCAGTTCACCCAAATTCACCCAACTTCATTCCGCCCCACTCCAATCCACACCAATACAATCCACCTCACCCCACACCAATCTAACCCACTCAATCCAATCCACCCCACTCCAAACCACTCCCCCCAATCCAATCCACTCCAATCCATCTCACTCCAATCCTCCCAACCCATCCCACTACAATCTGCCCCACTCCAATCTGCCTCATTCCAATCTAAAACAATCTGCTCCACTCCAATCCAAAACAATGTGCCCCACTCCAATCTGCCCCACTCCAGTCCAAAACAACCTGCCCACTCCAATCTGCCACACTGCAATCCAAAACAATCTGCCCAACTCCAATCCATCCCACCCCAATCTGCCTCACTCCAATCTGCCCCACTCCTATCTGCCCTACTCCAATCCGCCCCACTCCAATTTAAACCAATCTGCCCACTCCAATCCACCCACTCCAATGTGCCTCACTCAAATCCAAACCAATTGGCCCCACTCCAATACATCCCACTCCAATCTTCTCAACTCCAATCCAAAACAATCTGCTCCACTCCAATCTGCCCCACTGCAATCTACTCCACTACAATCTACCCAACTCTAATCTGCCTACTCCAATCTGCCTGCTCCAATCTGCCTCACTCCAATCAAAAACAATCCGCCCCACTGCAATCCACTCAACCTCACTCTAATCCAATCCACCCCCTCTCCACAATTCACTCCAATCCACCATAATCCACCCCACTCCAATCCAAAACAATCTGCTCCACTTCAACCTGCCCCACACTAATCTGCCCCACTCCAATCCAAAACAATCTACACCACTCAATCCAACACATTTGCCCCACTCAATTCAAAATATTCTGCCCACAAAACAATCTGTCCCACGCCAATCCAAAACAATCTGCCCCACCCAATCCAAAACAATGTGCCCCATTCCAATCAGCCCCATTCTGAACCAAAACAATTTGCCCCACTCCAAGTGCCCCACTCTAATCCAAAACAATCTGCCCCCCTCCAATCCAAAACAATCTGCCCCATTCCAATCCAAAACAATCTGTGCCATTCAAATCAGCCCCACTCCAATCCAATCCGCCCCACTCCAATCCATTTCATTCCACACCAATCCAATCCACACCAATCAAGCCAAAACCAATCTACCCCACTCCAATCCACCCCACCCCACCCCATCCATTCCATCTCAATCTAATCCACCCCAGTCCAATCCACCCCACTCAATCCAATCCACCTCACTCCAATCCAATCCCCCCCACTGCAATCCAATCTAACCCACTCCAATCCACTCCACCACACTCTACCCATATCAATCCAACCCACCCCACTCCAATTCATTCTACTCCAGTCCACCCCACTCCAGTTCATCCACCCCACTCCAACCCACCCCAATCCAATCCACCCACTCTATCCCACCCCAATCCACCCCACCCCATTTAAATCCACTCCAATCTTATCCATCCAATCCACCCACAAAACTCCACTGCAGTCAAATCCACCCCACTCTACCAAACCCAATCCACCCCACCTCAGTTCAGTCCACCCTACTCAATCCAATCCATCCATCCCACCACACTCCAATCCACCCCACTCCAATCCAATCCACCCCCTCCAGTCCAGTCCAATTCACCCCCTCCACTGCACTCTAATTCACCCCACTCAAACCACCCTACTCTAATCCAATCTACCCCTCCCCAAACCAATCTAATCTACCAATCCACTCCAATCCAATCCATCTCACCCCATTTCAATCCACCCCACTCTAGTCCACCCCACTCCACTCAATCCAACTCACTCTATCCCAAGCAAATCAACCTCAATTTACTCCAGTCCAATCCACACCACTACCTCAATCGACTCCAACCCACTCCACCCTATTCCACCCCACTCCACTCCACTCTATGCCACTCCACTCTACAACATTGCCCTCTACGACACTACACTCTACAATACTCTCTGCCATTGAGCCACTGAACTCTACTCCCCTCTACTAAACCCTACAACACTCTACTCCCCCTACTCCACTCTATGACATTCCACACTACTGACGTTTTACACATGCTGAACAGCAGTCACACTGTTGCACAACATGGCAAAAATCACATTGCCAAAGCTAATAGCGCTTGTATAGGCAAGACCTATTGTCTCTTTATGGTAAACGGATGCACGTCCCCTGTGCCCTCTGGAGATGGCACATAATTCTGCAAATATTTTATTTCACTCAAGATTTTCTTGTGATCTCTCATCTGAGGAAAACATTATTGAAAACTACAATTAATTCTGCAGAAATTATGGTTCAAAGATTGTGAGCTTTGTCAATGCAGAGGCCTGTGTTGGACCTCCATTTACAAGCGCTCTTATAACCTGGTGCAGAACGTCCACTGTTCCTTACAGGTGGAGGGCCCAATGCATGCCTACAGCACCACAAAAGGGTGTTTCGGTCCAGGCTACAGATAAATACCCATCATTTGTTCCGAAGCAGCAAATGGTAAAGAACAATAAAGACCTTGCTCTTAAGGATGCCCACATTAATAGAGGCCTCTAGCTGCATCACCAGAATGGGTTAGAACTTTGAATGATCTAGATCTTCCTTTTGGAAAATCCACAGGGTATTGAAAATGATTTTGGGCCACATGTATCAAAAACCATTTTGCATTCCCTAACTAGCTAATTTTAAGTAATTGCTATTTAAGCAATGCAAAATGGTATGTAAGAAAATAGCGATTACCTAATAGCGAATCCTACAGAGTCACAATCGCAATTAGGTAATCGCTAGGTAATACTACTCCATTCGTTCCTATGGGCCTAAAGGCCCATGTGGTGAATGGTTTTGCATTACCAAATTTGCGATTACCTAATTGGTAATCGCAAACTAGGTAATGCAAAACCAAGGGTGCCCAGGGGGCTAAGGCCCCCCTGAATCCCCTCCCCAAAAACAATGTGCCCATGTAAAGCACACACATGCCCTAAGGCCATCTGTGTGCTACATGGCACTGTGAAAAATGATTTTTTTTGTGATTTTCACTAATTGCACATGGTTACCAGCAACTTGGAGTTGACGGTAATAGCATTTTCTAAATGCACAGTTTGCATTTAGAAAATGCTTGGTACATGTGCTTAGAGAATCGCAAATTGCGATTCCCTATTTGTAGTCGCAAAAAATTGCGATCACCTAAAGTGCACTGCCAAAGCCTTTCATACATCTTGAAAGGCTATTTTGCATTTGCAAACGGTCAAATTTAGCGATTCGCACCATTTGCAAATGCAAAATAGTTTGATACATGTGGCCCTTAGCAACTACTGTGGGAAACTCTTTCACAATCTCAAAATATGGCACAACCTTTGTCCTCCCATTCAAGTGGAGGCTGCTGCTCTTTATACTCACCATTTTCCACCTTGTGGCTTGAGGTGTGGCAAAAAGTTTGGCTTGTATCAGGCAGAATGTCACTCATATAATGTCACAGGGGCAGGTCAGTTTTATACAGACACCAGTCATGGCATAGGGTGCCTTGGCAATGCGGATTGGGTTTGAACAATATGCTCATTTTACTAGTAGCTACTACAGGAACAAAACCATAATGTTCTCATAACAGAGACAAGATAGATAACAGGGCATAGAAAAAATCCCCAGAAAAAAAATGCAGGACTTGGATACCCGAGTGGTTCACACATTTGTCCCTAAACCCGGGAGACTCTTTTCCACAGTAACTCCCTGTTAATACCAGAACATTCAAAGCCTCAAGTCGCTAGCACGATCTCCTGCTCGGAGTACAGGCAGCAGCTGGAAACCACAGAAGCCCCAGCCCCAACAAGTGAAGTGGTACCCTTATATGACCTAGGCTACACATTTACCTCCCACATAAATGTGTCACAATCTTTAACAATTTCCGTCAGGATATCAAAAATACACAGTACTCTTTTGGGAGTTTTTGAGTGGGTCAACCTCTTATGTAACTCCATTTTCTAAGAATCCTACATCAGCTCTGCGACAACCACCCATAGTGACACAATCAGCAGTCATCAGGGACCTTTGAGCTCAGGTGCTCCCTTGCCATATATATTGCCCTCACTTGTTAGCCCCAGATTTCAAGATATCTAAGGAGACATTCAGTTGGATGATGAATCCAGAGCAGGAAAACATATAATGACACTACTAAGGTCTTCCGTGTGTGATTCTTGTAGGAACTATTTAGACAAAGAAAAATAATGTGGCCTCGTTATTTGTCCTCCTGTGGAACAATAGCTCTTCTGCTACCATTCACAAAGTAAAGGGCAATAGCTTTAGAGCCAAAGACCATAAATGTATTTGAGTATTCACGTTATCTGACAATATCATGCTTAGGGCCTCATTCAGTATATTTTGACTCATTTAGTATATTTTGACTCATTTTGTATATTTTGACGCACAGCAGGGCAGCAAGCCTTCCTGTGCATAAAAAAAAAGGGCAGGAATGAGCCGTATCTGCAAGATACAGCGCTTCCTGTCCTTCTTCCCTGAGCCAGCGCACAAACAGCAGCTGGGCACCAACGTAGACACCCTTGCGCCATGGTTCCTGCGTTGCAGGTATGATTGTTTATGTGCAGGAAGGGACACCTTCGCGCACATAAACAATCATTAAAGGCAATTTGTTCCCTCTATGTGCGCTGCAGAATGCAGCACATATAGAAAGAGCAAAAAACGAGGAGAAATAAAAGTATTTCTCCTAGTTGCGCCACTCCTACGCCTCCTCTGGGGAGGCGTAGGATTCTGACGCATTCCCAGGTTTACGACACTTTGTAAATCTGGAAATGTGTCAGGTTCTATGGATGTTGCATGGGAACACCCATACGCTGAGTAATGCGTGAAAGGGGCCCATATTTACAAGGCCATGAAAAGTCACGCAGGGTGACTTTACGTGGCCTTGTAAATATAGGCAGGCACACTGCGCCGCCGGTGGGTCTAAAAAAGGGACGCACTGTCGGCGCAATGGGCTTGTAAATGAGGACATTAGAGTCCTCAGAAGTGAAGGGAGGCAACGCTTAGCAGTCTCATCTTCAGATATGACCATAGGGCACCTGGCAAGGTGGGCACAATTTGGCATTTTTAAATATGTTATAGAGGCAGGACATAAGAATTATATCTAGGTTGCCACTTCTAGGTCTTCGGCGCTGAATGTAATTAAACTGTACCCTCCATAAGAGCCATGTTATGGAGGGCAACTACATGTTTACAGGCATAGCTGAAATGCCACTCTCCTTCCACATATTCATTTTTAGGTTTTGGGCTTTCCATTCCTGATGAAATTAATTTTTTGCTCTGCTGCTGTCAAGATTTTGATGCAAGTTAACACTAGAGCAGTATTGGCAAAATCCGAATCAATTATTTCAAATAAACTGGCATTCGATGTGTTTTATTCAGATGTGGGATGGCCTGCTTATGGGGTCTATAGCAGTGCCAAGCAAAAGTCTGTTAATCACACCTAAGGCAGCTGCAACAGAAAATAGACAAAATACCAACTAACATGTTTATGTTATGAATCCACAAAGTCCCGAACCTTGGAAATCAAAATCAGCTTGGAAGGATGGGCATTACAATATCCAACCCAGTTCCGGATTACCAAATAGGCAAAGTAGGCACTGACCTATGGGCCCCACTCCTTTTAGGTGCCCCGCGACAACGGAACAAAATAATATTGATTTGATCTTCAAAGAAAATTACAATCAAGCTTCCTTAAATTGTTTCCAAAAGATAGAAAAAAAATCAACTAAAAAAAAAAGAAAAATGTACATGAAAGACTCTATAGAGAAAATACTGTATTAATGTAATGTACCCATTGAATATTTAAAGTTTTGTTGGTTTATTAAAATAAAAAAATAAACTACTTTTGTTTAATAACAATAATTGTTAATGTTTAGTTTTGTGTAATAAAATTGATTTATTAAAATTGTTGGTTGGTAACATTAAAAACGTGTTAGGAGATAATTTGCGAGGGGGACCTGAAATTTCGACTGCCTTGGGGCCTCAACAGTGTTTAATCCGGCACTGCGCCCCTTTTAGACTACCATCTTCCACAGCCAGGGGGGCAGAATTTCACATGTTTTTGGCGGAAGTTTCATCCCTGTAGCTCAATTGTCTGAAGTGGGGTACGTTTTCTACACATTTTTGAAGGTGATAAAACACTGGTTGTTTCCACACCAATCTGAATGAGCACTGTGTCATCCATTTTCTCTAAGTATATGAATTCACGATAGGCACCCTCTCACCCGCGCGGACATTTCTATAAAGGAGGTCACCATTCATGTTACCAAATCGCATCAAGACTATTATTACCAATCCACTTCTGGCAAATGAGCCAAGAGTTTCCAGTGATGAGGGAAATATTAGCTCAGGGTCTGTTATTGTAGGGCTGAATGCGGTCTTGAGACTTACAGTGTAAGTGAATTCAGGTATAGCACATCCAGATGGTTCGAAGTTATCACCAGCTCCCAATTCCAGTGGAAAATAAATCAAAAGAGCTTCATTGCATCGATGGCACCTTGGCTGTACAATGTTTTCGCAGGTGAGTTTCGGAGACAAATGCTAGTGGTGCTGTTCTGCTTCCTGTTGGCAGATTTGCCACTCAAAAGAAGGTTTTGAGAATATGAATGACAAATAATACTTGGGGCTTTTATGGTTCAAGATCTTTAATCTATGAAGGGTGAGGAACATAACGTAACTTAGCTCTCAAAGTAATATAAGTGTATCTAAATATATGTTTTCTATTAATCCATGGGAAAATAGTTCTGATTCTCAAGGCCAGTACAACTACAACATTCTGTCAACAAGCAGAAACGGACACATTCCATGTAGCTTTGGAAGCAAGTTATAGGAATGTTAAATGCGGTACGAAAGATATTTCATACCCTCTTATCCACTGACATAAAAGGTAAAGAGAACATGAGTATGGATACACACAGTCAGTTTGTGCTTTTCTTGGATGTTCCCTTAGTTCTAAGGTGGAGGGAGATTAGTTTTCATATTTCCTCCCAAAGTATCCATAAGTACCCTCGGTGCAGTCGCTGGATGGAACAGCCAAGGAGCCCACAGTTCAGCTTTGTCAACCACTCTACACTAGAACCCTTCCTTTCATACTTTAGTTAGCAGAACAAACTTTACAGTCCGACTCCTAGGTGAGAAAGACCTATATTTAATTATCGGAAGTGAGTTGCAGACTATGTAGTAGTTTCATGATGCGTAGAGGGCGAAGGAAAACACGCATAGCTATCTAAGACGATGAAACACATGGATGACATACCTGAAAGGGTTTCTGTTAATTGTAGGGTGGGAGATGTCACGAGGTTTTGACTAGGCTTACATTCATCTAAAGACTGTGCATTAATTTCACCCTCAATATAAGAAAAGATTTCACTGAAATGACACTCTCCTCATGAAGTGCAGAAAGTAACTAAATGGAATGAATGTCCTTTAACTTTGGGCTGAAGCGCATTCTGTATATCTTCTCAGCGATGTTGTCTGAGTGACTTTATTTCAGAATATCAAGGATGTAAATATCATATTCATAAGTAGATATTAGGCTGAATCTATTAGAAAACTCAATCACAACGTTAAAATTTGTTTTTGGCATATATTATTATAGGACGAAGGACACTCATTCATCAATGGTAGCATGATTCATCATCCAGTCCCCTACGCCTTCAAGGCAGATACCATGCCTGAATGTACTTCAAAATAGGAGCTCATCATGGGGAGGATTTTTTTGTATAAGATGGGATCCTGAAAGAACACTGGATACAATTATACAGTGATACACCACTGGAAATTTAATAAAATGTTAAAAACTAAGAAAGGATGTTAGGAATTATTATTATTCCTACATCTAAAGATGGTCTACATGTTTTGGCCATCCACTATGCCCAGATAGTAAGTGGCGTTCCTAAGGAGCAAGGATACATACCACTGTACCTATCCAAATAATGAGCAGTGTGTGTTGTTGTAGGGAAAAAGAATCAATTAGAAAAAGATTATACTTGCAGTTACAGTATTAGTCAAGAAATTCCCTCCAAAGGGAATGCAGGCCTTAGGAGGAAACATCAATATCATACCTTGACAACTATTTGACTATAGAGAGGTACCACTGTTCTCCATCGTTGGGGCAAGAGTCCTTACACTTAGGGATTAGGGAGTTAAGTATAGTAAATCCATGTTTACATGTATGTACCTACTTTGACATTTTAGTAGTTGAAATTTCTGTAGCATACAATTTTATACAGGATATTCTGGTACAACACAGTTACAGTGGGGTATGTATGTTCAGAACTAGACCTAAACCATGCTTAACTGACCCAATGTATAAACCTCATTAGGATTTCCTCTATTTACTTCACCACAATTGGGTCTCTCGTCCTGTGGTCCTTCATGACCTTATTGAAACCACTAGTATGCTCTCTTTGAGCAAAGGAACCCGAAATATAATTTTTCTGGTTGACACTCTTCTTAAACAATTATCAATAAAGTCAGACACCAAAGGCCTTAAATAAAGGCAATTGCTAATAGTAATTATGTGCTACAATTATATTTTTGCTCATGTTACATTTTGCACTCCAATCAAGATTAAGGCAAAAGTCAGGTGGCAAAATTACTTCACACCACACACAAACGGGTATTATTACAGCAAACGTCCAAACGTAATTGAGTGGAAAATACACAAAATCAAGTAATTAACCACCCATTAAGCATCATTTTCTAAGGGAAAAGTGCTAACTTGTAAGTTAAAGCCCCAAAAATGTGCGATTGATCTCTAACCTTTCCTCCCTATTTAGCTCCAAATGCTTAATGGAGACTTAGGCAACATTTTGTATTGGCAGCACAATGACTGCAATGATATTTATTGCAATCTCACAATGTGCAAAACACTCAGCTTTCCGAAATAAATTTAAAGCAATGAAAAACAAATGTTCATGGCCCATTTGCAAATTCTTTTGGGGAAATTTTGTCAGGTGTATATCCTGCTACCCTCTTTCCAGATCTTTTACATTAAGAGCCCTGGAAAAATTAATGCCAGCATCTCGACAAAAGTCATCAAACAACTCACTATACATCTTTCCATATGCACTTGGACAACTATAATTTGGAGGCTAAAAAATATTCATGGACAGAATAGCAAGATGAATTTGTGGAACAGTCCAGATATCATTATCAATCCAGCACCAGACGAATACGTTGTGAGGTTCATGATGAAGCCCAAAGAATGGAAGAAAGAAGATATGGGTTTGAAATGGGAAGAACTGCTGGATAATTTGTGTGATCCATTTGGTCTGAACATTTGCTCGGCATGGCCTAAACAAAGAGAGGGCTGACTGTTACATTCTCCTTGGGATGGACAGTGTTTCAATATTCCAGTATGTAAATTAGCTGGGAAATCACTTGTCAAGTGGACATCACAAAGGATTTCTGTAACTACTGTGCAGTTTGGCACAGTTCTCTTCAATCAAAATATTTAATGGACCTCCCTAACATTTAACAAGATTAAATTTTCCAGCTAATTCAGAAAAATCTACATTGGATATTCTATGAAGTGTGTCTTCTATTCCTCAAAATTAACTATGCACCTATCGCATGGTTATAAAAGCGATTGCCCCTGGACTTTAACTAGGTATAACACTTGCCACCCAACCTGTAATCTCAAGCTTAAAAATCTTTTCACTATTTTGGTTGCACTCTGAGACTAATGATGTTCCTCAGTTTGACTGGGGAACTTTGGCATACACCAAAGAACTGGAGAGTGTGCCCTCCGGTATGACCCTTATATACAAGTCATGCACTGACCCCCTCAGTCAGGAAATTCCAGTGACTTGGAAGATCTATATTTGACTAATTTTGAACCATTAACTTTGGATCTTTAGATGGTTTGACACTGTTGCACTTGCCCAAAAAGTTTGCTTTCACATACGCCATGAACTTGGAAGAGATAAGAATCAAAAGATCATAGTCAACTAGTATCTTGGAAAAGATGACTGCGTGACTCAAAAATCGCAATGGTACCTCGCTTGACGTTCATCGCTGGAGTTATATTATTCACCACAAATCTACATTTATTATCTAGAGTGGGATTAAGGCTTCAAATAGGTATTAACAAGCATTTAGGAAAAGTGAAGGTCTACCAATTCAATGAAAAGTACAAGGACAGGAAACACTTCTATGTTTCAGACATCTATTTCACACCTGTGCTAGGACCCTACAATGCCAATAATTTTTGATAAATTCTAAATGTGTGTCTCGTTGGGGCTCAATGTAAAGAGCCAGGAGGATGAAAATGAATAGATATTACAAAGCTTTTTATTAAATTAACTTCAAGATAGAATAGTGGTATAGTGACTTATGATACTCTAACATTTCACAATTACTTCTGAAAAGTATTATGACAATCTGCGAAGGTAAATATGCTTAAACAACTGCACACAATTTCTGTACACTTATTTTGCTGCAATGACAGCATAATATTTGAGAACTAGGGACCAAATTTATGAACCCTTTTAATGCTCATAAAGGGTTCCGATTTGCAGAATTGGGTCATTTGCAATTGCAAAACGGTATTTTGTTATGTACAAAATTAGATTATGATTCGGTAACACCAATTTAAGTTGACGAAAAAATACTGATTCGGTATTTGAAAGGGGTGTCTTTAGGATGTCCCTTCCAAATACTGAATAGAATTGAGATGTATTAATGTTTGTTACCAAATTCTGGTAGTAAAACATTAATCTTTTACCACCTCCTACGAGGAGGTGGTAAACCCTTTGCAAATGTAAAGAAGTTCCTAAGGGAACCTTTCCCCTTTGTACGTGTTGACAAAAACAGTTGTAAGAGTAGGCAGTGGTCCCATGGAACAGTGCATACTCTTAAAAAAATGAAACTTACACTTTTCAATTTTTATTTTAAATTTGTCCCATTTCCCTTTAAGGAAAATGGGTTGCATTTTAAAAAATTACTTTATTTAAAAGCAGTCATAGTGGTCTGCTGACCTCAGCAGGCCACAATTGTTTTGCTGGTGGCGATTCCTAGTGGGTCGCAGTTTTTGACCTACCTCATTAATATTCATGAGGTAGGTCGAATTGCATTCCACTAGGAATTTGTGAACTGGCCTATTACCACAGAGGTCTATTTGCAAATAGCCTTACCGGTAGAGAAAATACTGTCTGCAAATTGAGACCAGTATTTTGGAACCAGTTTTTTGTACATCTGGCCCCAAGTTAGAGATGGAGCCATCCCACTTTAGTCTGCACCTGTTTCACAGTAGCTACTTTGTTGACCTTTTATGGATGACTATACTAATATTCACTTTCCGATGTGAGTTTTACTACTCTCATTAAGCAACCTATTTTCTGAACGTCCATAGATTTAGGACTTTAATGTTTATGTTTCTTAAAGTGGGGAATATGTGCCTTAGGGACTGCTGTCACAGGATGTTGGAAGATTGTCTCACTGGTGTTTATTTATTTGTGGTGGTTTTACCACAAACAAGTCACTTGCCCATTGCTGCACTGTAAAGAACCGATTATAGGGTTATTTTGATATGGGTGAATGAATGGATCATTACAACGTATCTTTTGGGTTAGCTGGAGAAAATGTTTATATTCTTGATAAAAAATAGTCTGCTGTGAGGACAATGATGAGGGCTACTTTAAATAGACGATGGTGACATTTCATCATGAAATGCAAGTAGCTGAACTTCATCTAGCTTGAACAGTTCATTTTCAGATGTTTCTGGGGGCCTAAAGTTTAGTGGGCAGGTTGCAAACAGTGGGTGCAAACTGCATACCAACCTTTTGCAACCCATAAAGCATTTTGAGATACGACTGATGTACTAATCAGCTACAACATAAAATTAATATTAAGACGCATTTGCAAACGCTCCTTCTCAATAAAATTAATGAGACATGATGTGATTTTTGTAAACCTACAAATGGGTATGGATGCAGATTTTAAGGCTTGCAAGGGACAGGAGACCACAATTCCATTTCACCCCTGTCCCTTGGATCACTATTTTCTCCCTTCATAGCCGGCAACAGGAACAGCTTCCCCTTTCGGAATCAGACACCACTCCAATTCGGGTGTCTTTATCTGCTATATCATTTGCCACTGCAGTTGTGGTTGCAAAGCACTGATACAAATAACTGAAACACCCAAGCAGGATGTGGAAGGTCCTTTCATCACATCACCTCCTATTTGTGAATCGTAATGGGTTGAAAAACACCCTTTTGGGAGTCAAAAAGTTTTTTGCGACTCCTGGAAGGGATTGGTGCATATCAAAACACTCTTTTGAGTTTACAAGCCTGTGTTGTTGTGATTCGCAAAGTTTGCAACCACAAAAATGTTCTGTACATGAGGGCCTTGATGAGTTGCTATGGATAGGTTGAGTGTGTGCTAAAGTCTGAAACTCTGAATTCCCAGAAATCTGCTCCCAAATGTTTGTTGATGAATTTCTCTTGGCAGATGGTTTGTGCTGACAGATTGTAGATTCTTCTTTTGAACACTCTGGAAATAGAGCAGACTATGATCTACCATTGGTCATCTGTTTAGTCAACGACCTTCTGCATGAATCTTTTCTGATAAGAGTAAAACCTTGAGACTAGTTTCTAAATTGCACTTGATATAGAAACATTGTGAATCACAAGATACAAAAGATTTCCAGAAATTGATTTGCTACAGGTATTGGGTCATTAATGAAAATGTAATGATTTCTATTCTGTGACACAACAAATAGTTTAGGATTCACTGTCATCTTTTTGATTCCATGCAGTACCATGGTAACATGCACATTCAATGAAGCTGACTTTAATGGTTTTACAATTTCACAGGTTTTTTCTGATGATAATCTAATTTACACATAGTGCTAGCATGCAAGGCATGGCAGATTATTACATTCAGGCAATTGGATGTCAAATGACCACTTAATGAGTAGAGCAATGGCAAAGCACACAATTTGATTGGATGACAGGAGCAAATTCAGAAGCACACTGATTGGTAGTGCATTTGCCACTGATCAAATATAAGTGCTTTGTACAACCAATTTTATAAACCTTTGTATGTGGCATTGTTTGCAACAATATCTAGGTCAGACACTTCTGAGCAATGCAGTAGAGATGGCAGGATGTGGTTACATTTTTGGAGTTCAGTGAGTAGTTGCCCATATCCTCCTGAGCAGCTGCATCCTCCAAAATATATATTTAAAAGGACCCATTATATCTCAGAGTGTATACAGGTTTTAATAATTATTGTTTGTGCAATTTATGTTTGAGAGTTAAGTGCTTGATGAATAATCTTGTAATACTCGGTAATGTTAGTTTAATGACTCTCTCTTTTTAATTATGGTGTATTTTACTCATGTATATTTTAGGATTAAATCGGTTTTTATTAGCAGAACATATATTAAAACATTACACTGCATCTTTGCCTACAACCCAATGGGCCGGCTGCGTTAAAGGTCATCATGAAAAAAGGAACCAATAAATATGGCATTTCTTATGCAAATTAAATACACTGCAAGTCGCCTACAACCCAACTTGGGCTGGCCTCGTCAACAAAGAGAAAAGGAGGACTAGTTGAGGCCAGGTCCATACTAACTTCAATACTTGAGGTGACCAACAGCCAGCTGTATAAGGTGCCCTTATAATAAAAACCTTAGGCAAAAACAGCAGGTACTGAGTTGAAAAGTCTGCCTTTTCATAAACAAATAAACAGTAACACATCATAAGAAACACTTTTAGATCCACACTAGAGGGACCCAAAACCCCCCTCCCACCCTTCCCAAACCCTCTCCGAGTGAGCCATAAATCAATAATAGGAGCATGGTTAAAGCCATACCTGGGAACTGCAAGCCAACCCTCCCCCGATGGATCCTATCCAGAAGCAATGGTCCCATTCTCTCCCTGCTGGTCCGGCATCAGTTTCAAAATGTGCAAATAAACGGGACAAGTTAGCTCTCGAAACTCACAAAGAGTATAGATATAAAGGAGGCCCAGATCTTCCCATAGTCAGATTTATCCCCTAGGGTGGCCATTGACTGTCTTTCCATTCCCAAAAGGGACCACAATTGGTGGAGCCACTGTGTATGCTCCGGGATTCTATCAGTCTTCCAACAAGATAAAAGCACTCGGTGGGCGGCATTAAGTGCCAGGGCCATCTGTCTACCTTTAAGTGAGCGTAAGGGAAAGGTCAGTGGGTTAGGCAGACCCAGTATAGTATAAGAGGGGAACCTAGGGATAGAGGTGTCGAAGGCCCTGTCTATATCATCTAGGATTTTATCCCAGTATCTGGTAAGTTTTAGACAATTCCATAGCAAATGAAGGAGAGTGACAGGGCTCCCACATCCTCGCCAGCATAGTCCGTTGCACTGGGAGTTCCATTTCGTTAATCGGGAGGGAGTATAATACCAATATCAAATCATTTTGTATGATGTTTCGGTATGACCCATGGTGTGTGCAGTATGATGAGTCCTATAAAAAATATCCTCCCACTCCTTGTCTGATAGTGTCCGGCCAATTTCCGCCTCCCACCGCTTCTGTCCCGCATATCTGACCTTGCGAATGCCCTGTGAAAGGAACGAGTATATTTCAGAAATGAGTTTTTGGTCGTCTTTCTTAAGAAATAGCCATTTTTCGAACTGGAGCATTGGTCTTCCCGCCAGAGGACGGGTGGAAGCACCCAAAACCCAGTGTAACATTTGTGTATGGAGAAAGTGGTCCGAGGAAGATAGGTCATAGTCAACCGTGAGTTGTGTAAAAGGGATATAGCCATTATGGTCAAAAAGGCAGCCCAGTCGCTTGCATCCTCCCTTCACCCAGTGTGTGTCTACCTCCTTGGCCATACCAGGCGGAAAGTCAGGATTTGAGAATATGGGGGACATAGGCGACGGGAACGTTGTGAGGTTTGCTGACAGGACCACCTTGTCCCAGACCTGCAAGGTTGGCCGTGTTATCGGAGAAGAGTACAGCCCCAGGCACGAGAGGCTCTAGGCAACCACACCTCCCTCCATACATGGCGCCCCACAACCGTCTTATCCATAAACACCCAGTGTTTCTCCGTCATTGGACGGTTCCATTTCACCAAGTATTGTAGTAATGACGCCTGAAAGTAGCAGTTTATATTCGGCAATGCGAGGCCTCCTTCCCTATTGGGGCGCTGCAACAGAATTTTCTGCAGCCTCGGGGAAACCGGGCCCCAGATGAAACGCTCAATCTCTCTTTGGATGTTAGGGATCACACCCGAGGGTGGGAGAAGGGAAAGAGTCTGGAAAATATATAGCGCCCTTGGTAGGGCGTTTATCTTAACTGCAGCGAACCTGCCTAGCCACGACAGCGGTAGGCGCTGCCATTGCGCCAAGTCTTTTCGTATGCGTGCGAGCAATTTAGAATAGTTTACTTCGGATGTTTTTGCTAGGTTCTTATTGAGGACCAACCCCAGGTATGTTATTTCCTCTGCCACCCAGTCAAAATCGAACTGAGCCTTTAGGGTATCCACAGTAGACTGTTTAGATTTCAAGTTCAGTATTTGAGACTTCTGCAAATTGATTTTAAAACCTGATGCCCGGCCAAAGGCTTGCAGGTCCGCAACAATAGCTGGAAGAGAAGTCAGGGGGTGAGCGATGGAAAATATAAAGTCATCGGCATAGAGGCTGATCAGATGTCGATCAGCTCCAAATGGAATGCCCTGCGCGTTGGGGTTGTCCCGGAGTCTGTGTGCGAAGGCCTCCATATAGAGAGCAAAAAGCAGTGGTGAGAGGGGACAGCCCTGCCTTGTCCCCCTTCCGATTGCGAAACCGCAAGATTGTACACCGTTCACCTTGACCGAAGTGCAAGGGAAGCTATATATAGTCGCAATCCAATTGCGGAAACGCATGCCCAAGCCGAAGCGATCTAAGGTAGCGAACAAATAAGGCCAGTGTACCCGTTCGATGGCCTTTTCGGCATCAACCACTAATAACAATGCCTCCTCGCGGGAACGCTGTACCTTATCGATTAAATGGCAGATCCGCTTAGTATTGTCCCCACATTGTCGACCAGGGATAAATCCAGCCTTCTCTGGATCCATTAGGCGGGCATCAGAGGGTTTAAATGCTGGGCAAGGATACTAGCGAATAACTTTGCGTCGACATTTACCAATGAAATCGGGCGATACGAGCTGCATAACATGGGATCCTTGCTGGGCTTGGGTATTACGGTAATCGAGGCTTGAAGCATCGATTTGGTGAGTGTACCGGTGTCTGCGAATGAGTTAAATAAACGAGTGAGCAGGGGAGCTAACTCAGCGCAAAAAGTCTTATAAAAGACAGCGCTGAACCCATCGGGTCCCAGCGCCTTCAAAGGCTTCAATCAGGCAATAGCAGCTATCACTTCCTCAATACGTATGGGAGCGTCAAGATTTTCAGCCTCGCTAGGCGGAAGGGGGGGTAACCGCTGCCCCGTTAACATAGGCGTGTGGATCTGAGGGGAGTAAGGGCTCAGCAGAGTATAATTCTGAGTAAAAGGCCTGAAAGGCATCTGCAATGCCAAGGTCCTCGGAGACCTCCACCCCCCTGGGCTTCCCGCACCGTTTTTACTGCTTGCGCATGTTGTTTGCTGCACAAGCAATGTGCTAGCATGCGACCCCCTCTATTTGTCCCTACAAAGTATTTATGCTTCAGTCGCACTACAGCGTGTTCAGCTCTATCCAGATCTAGGCGCCGGAGGTGGAGCCGTTCCTTCTCAAGGTGTCTCCAGATCCGGTGGGCTTCGGAGCGTTTGTGAATTACCTCAAGTTCCTTCACTTTCGATTCAAGCTTCTCCCTTTTAGCCCTTCGAATCTTATTTTCATGTGCAGCTTTAGTGATTAAGGCCCCGCGAGTGACCAATTTAAATGCCTCCCATACCGAGGATAGCGCAGTGGATCCGTCATCATTAAGTGTTATGTAATCCGTCAATGTAGTTCGTAGCGCATTTACAACATTTGAGGGCGACAGCAACAAATCTCTCAGGCGCCATTGTGGTGGTGAAGGTGCGGGGGAGGAAGTGCGCATAGTCAGAGTGATGTGTTCGTGATCCGAGAGTGACCGGGCTTCAATAGAGGAGGCCTGGATACGAACCCAGGCAGCCGAAGTGACAAGAAAGTGGTCCAAGCGGGCGTAGGATTTATGTGCCGCAGAGTAGTATGTATAGTCACGGTTGCTGGGGTGCAGGCCACGCCAGGCGTCTCTTAGCCCACATTACTCCAGCAACTCCCTACCAGATAAGGACAGAGCTGCCGCTCCCCCGGTCCTCGAGCCAGAGCGGTCCATCACCGAATCCATCACCAAGTTTAGGTCTCCGCCCACCACTACTGCAGGGTCAGGTGTGTGAAGTACCTTTGCAATAGCTTCTATCAAAAACTCTTCTTGATGCTCATTAGGGGAGGAGATTGAAGCTACCGTGTAGTGAAAGGTGCCTATCCGTACCCTCAGAGCTAGCAGACGCCCCTTACTCTCAGCCACAGAGCCCAGCACTGTGCCCCTAAAGCGCTTGGAAAACAAAATGGCCACACCGCCCCTCTTACCCTTCCAAGGGGACCAGTACTGACAGGGAAACCCTCTAGCTTGTATCCTGTGTGCATCTTTTGAGAGTAAGTAAGTCTCCTGAAGCAAACAAATATCACCCCCGGATTGCTCAAGTAGGGAGAGTATTGCCTTCCGCTTAACAGGATTGTTAAGGCCATGAACATTGAGGCTAACTATTTTAATCTCCATATGCCTGGAGGGGATAGCGATTCTATGTATGATAGGCTATAGTACCACTGAATTTTAGCAGGCCAAGGAAAGTGCTGATCATTTGAAAACACCATGGGAGACTATTCCTGAGGGAATATTCTAGAAGGCTCACCGGAGAGGGATCCCTACCTACCCAAAAACAATTCAAACAAAACAGTAATCTGACTGCAAACAAAGGGAAAAAGTACATACTGTCCATCCCAAAGGAGGGCCAGGAAATATGGGGGCAGCCAGGAGAGCAAGGGACAGCTCCCATCAATAAAGTAACCCGCCCCGTCCACCCCAGGCCGAATCAAGTTGAGCAGCACACCCATCCAACAATACCTCAGCCATTAGAGTCCAGAGAGTCCCCTTCTGCGCCGGAGAGTGTCCGAAGCACCGCAGATCGTTCTTTGACCATTGTTGCATGGTCAGGGTGTAAGTGATCCAGCCTCAACCCAGACCGTGTGCCCCGCTGGCGTGTGGTTGAAGCCCCCATCCCTGTGACTGAAGACTTGGAGGCCAAGCTATCAAGATCTAGGTTTAACAGTTTGCAGGTCTCTGCTAGAGAACGAAGTTGTTGAAGTTTACCTTCATAGCGAAAAATAATGCGGAACGGGTGGCCCCAGGAGTAAGCTATACCAGCGGATTTCAGATGATTGGTCACAGGTCGGAAGTCTCTCCGCTTTTGAAGAGTGCTGGCCGCCAGATCTTGGAAGAGCTGTGGCGTGTGATCTCTGAATTGTAGCATTTGGTTGGAGCGCGCCGCCTTAATAATCTCCTCCTTCACTTTAAAATCGTTCACGCAAACTAGGATATCTGCCGGGGGACGATTGGGTTGTCGAGGGGGCCCCACTCAATGACAGCGGTCTATTTTAACTGTGGACTCCGCCGGGGCATTCAGAACCGCTTGGAACAGTACCTGGACATATCCCTCTAGATCTTCACCTACTGCGCCTGTAGGGACTGAGCGGACTCGAACATTGTTCCGTCTTAACTGTTCTCCAGGCCTTCTGAGCGCGCCTGAAGATGAAGTTGCTGGTCATGCAATCGTATGACCTCTTGCTGAAGAGTGGCGATTTCTTCATCTCTGGCCGTCGCGGATCCCTTAAGAACCGCGACTCTCTCGCCCACCGCATCGATATCCCTCTGCACCTCTCTGAGGTCGGCTTGCAGGTCCATTTTAATGTCCAGAATGTCTTCCTGTTGCGAAGCGAATAGGGACTCCAGGAACTCATGGGTAACCGCCCCTTCAGCCCCTTCTCCGGCAGCAGCCTGTCCAGCACTTTGCGGATCCCCGGTGGCCTTCACAAAGAGATCTCGCACCGATCGTTCCTTCTTATTTTTGCCCGTCGCCATGATTTGGCCCTGGTAGTTGCACCACGCGTATGAGGTAGCTGCTTTATCGAGGGTGGGTCAACAGGACCCCAAGCGCTCTCAGTGCAGCCCGGAGGATGAAGAGGCAATACGAGCCTGTCCCTTCTCCAGGTAGGGGATGTATTGCTCTCCCAGTCGAGGTGCTGACCCGGGGGGATCTGCGCCCAATTCTGCAAATTTGCGGCATCAAATGACCTCCAGCCTACCGCCACCTCAGGGCTACAGGCGATCCCAGCAGCAGAAAAACAATGGGATGTGTGCTCTAGAACCGCCGTGTCAATTTGGCTCTCAAGTCCAGCTTCGGGCCACCGCGGCTAACTTTAAGTATTGCTTGTGTGGTGTAGGGCCGGATGCGCTCCACCGCCCTCCTGCAAACTGTTAACTGCGGTCCATATGGGGTTCGCCACCGGCGGGTCTCCACGGAAAGCAGGTGGGTGCTAACACTACAGGGTGGCACAACTTTCTGCAGACTGCCCTTAACCACTTTGGGAGCGAGTGCACTTCAGTCTGTCTCCATTAAATAGGGGACTATTTAGGCTACATGTCCCGTCGCAGTCGTGTCTCACGGCAGCTCTCCAAGGGAGCCAACCTCGGGGGAGCTGCAGGGGCCAAGCGACACCCAATCTCCATGCTGCCAAAGTCTCAGGCAAGTTTTCACTAAGCCTGGGCAATGAACTCCGCTCGCGGAGAGCCAGCTACTAAACTGCACCCACAAAGGCTTTGATAAAGCAACTTTACATGCTAAAAAGCATATAATCAATTCACAAAAGTGAACTTTGAAAATGAAAAATATCAGGCAATGAGAGAGGTGATGATTTTGGGGTCCCCCCTAACCTAGGGGGAGGACCAAGCAGATGCCTTGAACACAAAAGGCATATCATGCTGAACGATTCAGTGGTGCTCCCATCCTCTTAGGACCACCCCAAGCACAGTTATGGGCAAAAATACAATCCCAATCAAAGGCCCTGCAAAGCATTATGGGACGAGATTAGCAGTGGGCAGTGAATATTATAGTATCCAATATCAAAATAATTCTACAAAGAGCTGCAGTTCAACTAGTCGTTACTAGGTGTCCCTCACAAGTCAAATGCAAAAATACTGAAATTATTACATCAAGCTGCAGTTCAACTAGTCGTTGCTAGGTGTCCCTCAAGTCAAATGCTTTTGCATTTGACTCATGAGGGACACCTAGTAACGACTAGTGGAACTGCAGCTTCATGAAAGGGTTTCAATGCTTTTGCATTTGACTCGTGAGGACACCTAGTAACGACTAGTGGAACTGCAGCTCTTTGTAGAATTATTTTGATATTGGATACTATAATATTCACTGCCCACTGCTAATCTCGTCCCATAATGCTTTGCAGAGCCTTTGGTTGGGATTGTATTTTTGCCCATAACTGTGCTTGAGGTGGTCCTAAGAGGATGGGACCACCACCGAATCGTTCAGCAAGATGTGCTCTTTGTTTTCAAGGCATCTGCTTGGTTCTCTCCCTAGGTTAGGGAGGATCCCAAAATCATCACCTCTCTCACTGCTTGCTAAAGTTCATTTTAACTTTTGAGAAATGACTATATGCATTTTAGCATGTAAAGATAGAGATACTTGTTATTTTGCCAAAAGTATATGAGGTTTCTGTTTTATTAATTGGGAGTCTGACGTGGAATTCCGGGACTTCTCCACCGGGCCTTCTCCACCACCACGTGGCTCGGTGTCACGTAGTTCTCTCACCTCAGCCCTCGATGCGGGGTCGCGCCCAGTGCCCCTGTCGCCGAGACAGAGAGGGGCTGGGCGGGGATCAGATCGGGCAACCAAGGTTCTCCCGCGCCAGGCAGCGCGGCGCCTCAAGCACTCGGGAAAGAACGGAGCGTAAAGCTCTTCGCTCCGGAGTGGTCGCCGGAGCCCCTCGGCAGGGGGGGGCCTCCGGTGATGAAAAGCAAGGCTGCAAGTGCTATGGACATGCGATGGGCCCTGCGGGGACAGAGCTCGAGCAAAACACGTCCGCTCACTCTGCCTTCTTGGCTATGCCCCCCTAATGTATATTTTAAAGATGATTAATGCAAATATTGAATAAAGACTGTGTTGCAAAGTTAAGCACCAAATAGACCTAGTGTCATTCCCACTCATATGTACTACCTCAAGAATGTATTTTAACTGCTCTGGCTTCGGTGAGGAAATATGCTGATGGTGAGCAGCCATGTATTCGTTACACCCCAAACATTTTGCCATCCTCCTGGATGCTTGATATAAATGTTTAATTGACAACAGATGCAGGAAGTGAAGAGCTTGTAATTAACTGAGGTTCTAGTGACTTATGACCTGGAACTCCCTGCCTCTGCACCTCACGCAATCACCATCGCTGCCGCAATTCAGGAAGGACTTCAAGACCTGTCTCTTCGACTGAACCGCAGACCCCCACCCCCGTCACGGGTGAGTAGTTGCGCTTTATAAGATTACTGATTGATACTTATTGATTGATGTTCCTGCTGCAAACATGAAATAAGTACTGTAATCAAATAAATATATCTCCAACGGGTCGCAATTTTGAATCTACTGTCCGGCTCGTAGCTCTAGTACTCCTCAGGTGATCAGATGTACTAATGTGGAGTACCCACAGTGCCTGGTATGGGAGAATATGCAAGGACACTATTTGCTTCTAAGGGAAGCTCTCTCACCTCCACAAAATTTCTGCAGACACATTTGTGTGAATCTCAAGTTAGCTCTAAAACTCAATCGCTGTTGACATCTGTCACTTTATAACTACTTTCTAAAAGAGAAATCCAAAAATCGAATGTACATTGAAAAGTATAGCATCTGCCTCGTCTGTTCCCGTGTGAATTGTTTTCTAGGTGGTGCATGTGGCAATTCGAACAAAACAAAAAAAAAATCGACTTTCATACCCTGAGTAAAAGCACTGGTAAAACCCTCCCATCTAATACAGAAATATGCAGCATATCTAAGGCTGTTCATCTGTGGCAGGACAATGACTCTAGAAAGGGGTGGGTAGTGTACGGGTCAGAGGCCTGTAGCACACAGGTTCAACTCCTGGTACAGTGAATGGTAATTTTCACATTCAGTGATCCATAAAGTGAGCCTCGAAAAATATCTGCTATCAGCACTCTGACAGTTCACTAATATGATCTCAAAAATGTACGATTATAAATCAATAGTACTACTATGACATCACAATTCAATAGCAACATATATCCCTCTGACTTCACTATATTTTACTTTTTTACTTAGCTCTCTTTGCCTTTCTTCTCCAACACACTAGTGAACTATGTATGAAAGAGTCACACACGAGTTCATTATCCTTTTATGGTCTAGCATTTCCAGTTGAACGTGAGATGAAGCTCTAGAAACAGCCATTTTGTATATTTAATCAGACATAATGCTCTGTAATACACAAGTGGCCAGTGGACTTGCATTCTGTGATGTTAAGGACCTCCATTGTAGCTTGTAGTACACACGTCAGACAAGTGCATGTATTTAGTATAATTCTACATAGTGGCATACCATTTTCATGAGGACAGAGAAATGACAACCACTGATATATGGCAATTGTAACATACCTGCTCACTAGGAAGTCCCAGTTAAGTCGCACCCAGTCCCATGCCAAGATTTTCCCATATTTGTTCTGTGATATGTACTGTAGGACAGTAAACAGATCTTGGCTTTTGATAAGACTTGTGTTGTAAAGGTAGTTCAAATACCTAGGAGGAAAAATAAGCATAATGTAGATAAAATGTATGGTTGTGTTCTTCTTGTTCTTTGATTTCAAATTATATTTTTTTCAAAGGTAGTCATACATATCCACAAGAATAATTTTTAAATACGCTTATTGTAAATGGCATACAAAACTAATTTCACCTGCTTTTACAGTCCATTATTTGTAATAGTATTACAACTTGAGCTTCACATTTTAACTTTTGTTATAAACTACCTCTTATTAATTCATGTAATTAACTACCTTGCGGACTAGTGAGTATACAGATTGCTGCCTTATCTTCTGAAATGCCATTAAAGGGCCATACACATCACCTTACCTTGGCCTATTAATTTTTAATGAAGGACATTCTTCTGTACTTAATACCAATTTAATATTATTGAATCAGGACTCGGTATGAATCTTGTGTTACTTTACATGCCTATTTCAACCCAACTTTCTCAGTTTTTAAAAGAGTCATAAAATCTGGCTGTTCTAAGACTTGCAATAATAGTTATATGTGGTGCATTTAACTGGATTTTCAGTAGCTCAAAGGGGCCTCCTGGTAGGATGAATATTACACTTCACAAATGGCCAATTTGTACTGAAAAGCGTTATCTTTCTAGACAGATAGGTCAGAGAATTAAACACCAACTGCAACAATTTTTGTGAAATCTTAATGTATCAATTCAGGACAGAGCGATACAAAAGGGGATGATGGACGGAACGTTTGAGCCAATCAAACACTCACCCCCAGTCAACTGATCTGGGTTTAATCCATCATCATTCTTTAGCTCACTCCACCACCCCAGTTCAGACATGACCATATGCAAATCAGTCTGACCCTGTGCCTCATGGGAACAGTCCAGCCCGAACTGCCAAGCCATGTCTTCCCTGGACCGGAAACAAGCATCCTAGGACCGGTTTCTGGCATTCCAGCCGTCATCAGCCAGGCTTGCTTGAATCCAGTGGCAAAGTGAGCAAGGGACCCACGTCTGGGCATACCCCCGCCAACTTAGGGCGAACAAAGCGATACAAAAGGGGATGATGGACGGAACGTTTGAGCCAATCAAACACTCACCCCCAGTCAACTGATCTGGGTTTAATCCATCATCATTCTTTAGCTCACTCCACCACCCCAGTTCAGACATGGCCATATGCAAATCAGTCTGACCCTGTGCCTCATGGGAACAGTCCAGCCCGAACTGCCAAGCCATGTCTTCCCTGGACCGGAAACAAGCATCCTAGGACTGGTTTCTGGCATTCCAGCCGTCATCAGCCAGGCTTGCTTGAATCCAGTGGCAAAGTGAGCAAGGGACCCACGTCTGGGCATACCCCCGCCAACTTAGGGCGAACAAAGCGATACAAAAGGGGATGATGGACGGAACGTTTGAGCCAATCAAACACTCACCCCCAGTCAACTGATCTGGGTTTAATCCATCATCATTCTTTAGCTCACTCCACCACCCCAGTTCAGACATGGCCATATGCAAATCAGTCTGACCCTGTGCCTCATGGGAACAGTCCAGCCCGAACTGCCAAGCCATGTCTTCCCTGGACCGGAAACAAGCATCCTAGGACCGGTTTCTGGCATTCCAGCCGTCATCAGCCAGGCTTGCTTGAATCCAGTGGCAAAGTGAGCAAGGGACCCACGTCTGGGCATACCCCCGCCAACTTAGGGCAAACAAAGCGATACAAAAGGGGATGATGGACGGAACGTTTGAGCCAATCAAACACTCACCCCCAGTCAACTGATCTGGGTTTAATCCATCATCATTCTTTAGCTCACTCCACCACCCCAGTTCAGACATGGCCATATGCAAATCAGTCTGACCCTGTGCCTCATGGGAACAGTCCAGCCCGAACTGCCAAGCCATGTCTTCCCTGGACCGGAAACAAGCATCCTAGGACCGGTTTCTGGCATTCCAGCCGTCATCAGCCAGGCTTGCTTGAATCCAGTGGCAAAGTGAGCAAGGGACCCACGTCTGGGCATACCCCCGCCAACTTAGGGCGAACAAAGCGATACAAAAGGGGATGATGGACGGAACGTTTGAGCCAATCAAACACTCACCCCCAGTCAACTGATCTGGGTTTAATCCATCATCATTCTTTAGCTCACTCCACCACCCCAGTTCAGACATGGCCATATGCAAATCAGTCTGACCCTGTGCCTCATGGGAACAGTCCAGCCCGAACTGCCAAGCCATGTCTTCCCTGGACCGGAAACAAGCATCCTAGGACCGGTTTCTGGCATTCCAGCCGTCATCAGCCAGGCTTGCTTGAATCCAGTGGCAAAGTGAGCAAGGGACCCACGTCTGGGCATACCCCCGCCAACTTAGGGCGAACAAAGCGATACAAAGGGGATGATGGACGGAACGATGTATTCGAGTTTCATAAATAAATGCAATCTCTGCCTTGAACAGACTAATAATAACAAAGATTATTTAAGCAGAAAGAGACATTTCATTACAGATAAGCTTGATATAAATGATCTCAGCTATTCATATTATGAAACCTAACACAGCTTGTTACTACGTCAGGTCAGATATTTTAAGAAACAACCACAATTGCAGAATAATAGGTAATCTTTGATCTGTTGAATTCTATGAGGAATACTCCAATGATTTCAAATGTATCCAGAATTAATATAGATTTGAATGCTTGGCTCTCTCTATTCCCCAAGCCATTGTCCACAATTTAAATCACAAAACAATTCATATATTCTAAACATGCTGTAAATGATGAGGCCAGAAAAAACTGAATATTTCACCAGAGGCTATAGATAAAATATGGGTTCTGTCAGTCAGTCAAAAAACTTTATTCGATTCAAGAATCATCAAAGTATACAAAACAAATCTTTATCCATATTAATAATTTCATGATTCTTACAAGTGTTAAAAGGTGTTAATTGCAGAAGGGTAAGGGTAAAATATATATACATTTTAGTCTTTCTCCTTTTAATCGTCACCCCATTTACAACAAAATTACTTAAAATTCATGCCAATACAGTACAAGGATAACTATTCTATTGTCGCACGCAGCACCCATTTAAATTTCACCTGGTCCCTGAGTTAACCAATGGTTCAGTCTAAAATCGTAACTAATTAAAACACATATTAAATTCTAAAAGTCAATATTTTATCAAACTTTTTAAAATGTTTTAAAATTGTAGCCCTTTTCTATGTCTTATGTGGCTGGCAGCCAACAAAAATTTGCTAACACCAAATACAATAAGTTGGCTGCTGTCCGATTGTAATATTCTAAACGACTCCAAATAGCTCCTGATGTTCAAACTTCTGCACAATGGCTTAATCCACTTGCATCTAGGAGTAGTGTAAGCTGCGCAGAAGAATAGGACATGTACAATGTCCTCATTAACACCTAGGGGGTCGATTCCGATTCGGGCCGGAAATCTCTCCGACCGAGCCGGACCCGGAGAGATTTCCGACCGAATCGGACCCGTGCAGTCCGACCGAACGAGGTACGATGCGTCCGTATGTTATCGGACACGAGTCGGTCGGACTCCCATTGAACTCAATGGGAGCCGGTCGTACAACGCGTACGCGGGCTCCCATTGCCTCAATGGGTGCGAGGCGGACAAGGGCGCCCCTACAGCGAGTACGCCGCGGGCGCTTCGCGGCGTACATGCACAGGTAGGGGGACCCATGGGTCCCCCCTGTGTGCGCCTCGCACGGGTACGCGTACGGGGGTCCGACACGGACCCCCAAAGTACGGCTCCGACAGCGAGTTCGAGTCGGACGGCGCGAGTCGGTCGGAGCGGTCGAGGTGCGCATCGTACTTACCCGGCCGGAAAACGTCTCCATTGCGCGGTGCGAATCGGGTCCGAGCGAGTCGGTCGGAGCGGTTCGAGTCCGAGCGAGTCGGTCGGAGTTGTCGGGACGCCCGGACGAGTCGGTCGGCGAGTCGCATCGTACTCGCTCGGCCGGACCCGCGTACGGTTCGGTCGGGAAACAGGCTTTCGCATGGCTTTTTCCCGACCGAATGGTATTGGGTCCGCCTCCGACCGAGATCGGAATCGGCCCCTAGTGTGCACAGTGAGCATTTAGGGTCATTGGGCGTCACCCGAGAATTTGACCATTTAGCTGTAAAACCATTAACTTGTAATGTTCCATACCTAAATTTCATGTAAAGTGACTTAGCCAATTGCGGATAAATCTCATCGAGAAAGGGCTCAAAACTCGGAATCAATTTAAAAGACAAGAATTGGGTAGTCAATCTCCCCAACTCAGGATTTAAAGTGACTTTGTGCAGTATAAATTCCCAGTATATAGACCTAATCTCTCTCTTCGAGTCCATAGTCATCAAACTCGGAGTTACCCAATAACGGCTCATCCCCAAATCGGTGAGCCATTTACGGATATGGACCAACCAGGGAAAGGTAACAAATTCATCTAGATGCAATAACTCCCTCAAAGTCTGCCTATAGATCTCTAATTCCTCAGTTGTCCATATCCTAATCCAATAGGCCAGTAACCTCCATACTGCTAGATATCCCAGTCTTTTCAGCCCAATATCATATGTAAGAGGGATCATCGGGGTGTTTTTGGGCAGCCGAGTAAACATTCTAATGATTTTGTTTTCACCAATGGTAAGGGGCTGGAGATTTTCTCCTCCCCATAGCTCAGATCCATAGAGTGTCGCCGATTGGGCTCTAGCTTTGTATACTTCTAGTGCGGGAGTAATGGTCTTTGATAAGGTGGCGTGTTGTTTCTTCGCTATGGGAATGGAGTTCTGCATTAGGATTATACTTGACTTTTTTATTTGCGATTTCCAGGTAAGTTTTGAATCGATTGTAACACCTAGATATACAAAGCTGGAAACACATTCCAAGAGAACCCCATTCAATACTAGTCTTCTCTGGAAGTTTTTATGAGGGTTGATAGCCATATACTTGGTTTTATTGGAATTTATCTCAAGACCCTTTGTCTTGCAGTAGTTGTCTGGGCTATCAAGTAAGTTTTGGAGACCCCTTGGTGTTTGTGACAGCAATATTGTGTCATCTGCAAAGGTAAGGGCACAAATATGTGTACCTCCAAGCTTTGGGGCGTCGTGTGGGGCTGAATACAAGTGTGTTACCATATCATTTACATATAATAAAAACAGAGTTGGCGCCAGGGCGCAGCCCTGGCGCACACCTCTCTTAATGGGAATTTCCTCCGTCAGCTCCCCTCCTTGGCCCCAGCGCACCTTTGCAAAGTTGCCGTCATGGAGTCTGATAATCTGATCGAAGATCTTCTCTGGGACTCCCTGGCTCCGTAATGATTTCCATAAAAGATCTCTAGGAATAGAGTCAAACGCTGCCTTCAAATCAATGAAGGCAACATATAAATGTCTGTGTTTTATCTTGGTGTACTTCCAAGCTATACTCAAAAGTCGGAATACTTGGTCGATTGTATTTATTCTCTTTCGAAATCCAGCCTGGCAGGGTGAAAGAATATCGTTTTCTTCTATCCAAGCATTCAACTTGGCCAGAATTTGTTTGGCATAGACCTTTTGTGTAATGTCTATCAAGCTTATAGGCCTGTAGTTCGCTGGGTCGTCCCTACTACCCTTTTTGTAAATAGGGACGATCTCAGCCCCCTTCCAGGTTTCCGGGATAGGCTCTCCTCTAGCTATTGCATTGCATAATTGGTTCATATATGGAGCCCAAACATCTGGTGCATGTTTCAGATGGGTTCTGTGAAATTGTGGCACATTGTTTCTGCACACTTCATTAAATTTAGTAAAGAAATTTTCGAATTGGATGACATTTGTGGATTATTTCCCAAACAATGGGGGTGATTATGATGGCAGACAGACTTCAGTCCGTCTGCCATCATATCGGGAAGTGGGACCACCCGCCTAGAAGGCGGTGGTCCCAGAGGGGGAATTACGATGCGATCGCCACCACGGCGGTCGCACTCCCCATATTTTACATTGCGGCATGTGCTGCTGGCAGCAGCACCCGTCGCAATGTAAAAACGGCACATATTACATTTCCCTGCACTACATGGCAGGCACCATGCGGTGCCTGCCACATGGTGCAGGGAAATGTAGGGGGCACAAGTGCAAATACCAACTGCCCCTGCAAAAGGGGGGCACAGAACAGGCCCCCAAAGGCCATCCCTGCCAGCCTTTCCATGGCAGGTGAACCGCCATTGAAAGGCTGGTGGGGAGCCAGCATCGTAATGTGACCGGCGGTGCCTGCTAGGCACCGCCAGCTTGTATTACATGCTTAGGGCCTCCACCACACCAGTGGGCTCAAGGAGCCCGTCGGATGTTTGGCGTCTGAGTTTCAGGCCGCCATGGTACAGCCCGCCATAATAATATGGCGGGCGGTAAATGGCCTCACGATGGCGGTGAACCCGCCACCGACAGGCTGTCGGTGGCGGGTTCACCGCCATCCTATTCAGCCCCAATGTTTCCAAACAAATAAGGAAAATGGACTTAAGAGCTGTTACCATTAGTATCTTTATTTTGTACAAATCTCCATGTGTCATTGACTTTGCTCTAAACAAATTGTAAAGTTACTTTTTGCAGAAGTATTCTTGCAGGCGCCTTTGACTACGAACAGTTACATTGTTGGGAACTTTAAGCTGCTAGTTGCGTGTTTTGCACAAATAGGAGCTGTGTTCTATGCTCCGGGGGGGGGGGGGTTGTTAAGTTCGAGTCTGATTTTAATACTGTGGTTTTTAAACTGAGAATTACCATGATTTTAATTACTATCTTGCACTGAAAGGAGCTGTGTTCAATGCTCCGGGGGGCTTTTACATAGCGAACGGCAAGAGGCTCAGGTCAGCGCACTAGACTGTTGACGCTGGCGCGCTCGCTCGGCCTTCAAAAGGGGCCAATGACGCGACCGTGCAGCAGGCGCGCCGCTGGTGCGCCGAAGGCGTGCCTAACGCAAGCCTGTCTGCGCCCGTCCGCGCCAGACCGGGCACAGGGGCCAGAACCCCTGCCGGTTTGTTGGGGGAAAAGCATGTCTATACCGCGGAGCAGCTTAACTCATATAGAGGAGTGTTAAGAAGTAAGTGCTTACACACATTGTCACCGGATAGTCTCATTAAGCACTGTCGTACCTGTCGTTTTAAACTATGCCCCACATTTGAAACCCTCTTAGACTCGCCTATCATGGAGGCTATTAAAATGTTTTTACTGAACTGCCGTTCATTGTCTAAACACTCATTGGAAATTTACTTTTTACTAGAAGAAGAGAGCCCTGGTGTTCTCTTCTTAACAGAGGCTTGGTTGAACAAAGATGCTGACCCTATTATTGTCCAAGCCCTTCCCCCGGGCTATGCAACACAGAGGCTGGACCGAGACATAGGTAGAGGAGGTGGAATAGCCATTATTTATAAGAATACATTTAATTGCCGCTCCACTGTAAATCCTCTACCAGATTGCGAAAGCATCTATTTTACCTTAAGCATCTCACATGTCAGGACCTTCTCAGGGATTTTGGTATATTGGCCTCCAGGTCTTTAGGTAAATTCTGTAGGATATTCCCGATATTGTAGCCAATCTAGCTAGCTCCCACCCCAATTTTACCCTATTAGGGGATTTTAATCTTCATTTTGATGATATTTTACTCCCTCCCGTACTGGAATTAGTAGAGGGACTGGAGGCGTTTCAATTTATTCAATCAGTTAAAGGTCCCACCCACTGTAAAGGCCACTTACTGGACCCCATTTTTTCAAATATTCCTAATCTTTTGGTCAAGGACCCCAGTCCAGTGCCTTGGACGGACCATTATCTAATTCCATTTTTATGGATAGCACAGGAAGCCACTACTCCGGCTGAGAAAACCAGCAAACAGGTACGCGTTTGGTCGAAACTCTCTACAAAATCCTGGGTGACCATCCTGGAAGATTCCGTTCCCATTCTCGAAATCAACCCAGTTACTGCGAATGAGGATTTAGTTAGCTGGTTAGAGTTGTCATTTTACACTATTCTACCAAAGAAATGGACTCACAATAAAGCAGGATCCAATCAAAATGCTTGGTATACGCCTAAACTCCGGGAGCTTAGACAGTCTAGCAAAAAGCTGGAAAGAAATCCCTCTGTAACTAATAAAATCAAATATAGAGAGGCTATAAAGATTTATAAATCTGAAATAAAAGCTGCCAAAGCTCTCTATTATGAAGAGAGAATTACTATGGCGGCAAATTGTCCACGTGAAATTTTCCGGATTGCAAAATCTCTCTTAACTCTTCCTGTGCCCCCCATTGCCTTTGTGGACATTCCTCTTCGCTGCAACCAAATTGCAGAATTCTTCTCGCATAAAATACAAAGTATCTACAATTCCTTTCCTCTGGTGATGGTTTCACAAACGTTACTGCCACCTGACGCGACAGTCCAAGATGGAGACTGCCTATTGGAGGTTATCCCCCCCCCTAAGTCTGACCTCCCTTCAAGGGCTTCTTAGTCAACTTAAGTCTGGAGCACCGTCAGACGTTGCCCCCCCTAACATTTTAAACTTAATTTCTGAAACTGTTTCCCCGGTTATTCTAAATGTGATAAATGCTTCGTTGGAATCGGGAATAGTGCCCCCTCGATGGAAACAGGCAATGGTTAGAGCACTCCTAGAAAAACCTAACCTAGATCCTGACGTGTTGGCCATCTACCGTCCTATCTCACTATTACCAAGAATTGGTAAATTAGCTGAGAAGCACGTAAACCAGACTCTCTCATCCTTCCTTGAAAATAACAATCGTCTTCATCCTTCACAGACTGGGTTCAGACCACAGCAAGGCACAGAAACTGCTCTCCTGACAGTGGTGGAAGAATTAAGGAAAATTTTGGATGGAGGGGGCTGCACTGCGCTTATTCTGTTAGATCTCAGCGCAGCCTTCGACACGGTGAACCATCATCTGTTAATCCAAAGACTCAGGAAGGCAGGAGTGGCCCGAAGTTGAAGCTTCACTGCTACTAGCGCTGGGATGCCCCTGGTTAGCCATGCGCTTTAGAAATGCCTCTTCATTCATTCATTCATTCAGGGAGGTATCCGCCAAATCGAATAATTTCACAATTTCATCAAGTGCAAAATAATAAATTCTTATTGATTCTTCAAATGGAATTAAAGTTGAGCACATATCTGGTAATAATGTTCAGGAATATCAAAAGTCTAAACGTGGAAATGGATAAGCTGAGCTGTCCATATTTTATAGTACAGATTACAATTACATTTTTAACTTAACATTGAACAATTAAAATATTTTCAGAAAATAAGACTGAGCTCCTTCACCAACATAAATACTAGACAGGAAGCAAAGAATGCTGCTAGGCTTTGCCCAAATTAACTATTAAAGTCTTCAGTAATTTTGGACCAACGGAAATCTTCATTTTTAAATTACTTATTTTTAAGGTATTTTACATAATCAAATGAGATGCACATATCAAGATGACTGGAAGACAAGCATTTCAGAGGCCACAGGCCAATTTGAAAATTGCACATAAACCCACAGACAAAGGTGGCAGCATCAGCGTCATGAACACTGATGACTATAATCCCCAAAAAATTCAGTACTGAAAATTCTGTAATACACAATAAAATCCATAATATTATGGTACAGGCTAAAAGTGAAAGCATTTTAAACTGACATGATATTATTTTTGAAAATTAAGTACCTCAAGAATGCCTGCCATCAATAGTCTTAATAAACAATTATAAAAAAGGATCCACAATTGCATTTGGTTGCAGCTTAGCAATTAAATGAATCTGCAAGTATACAGATTTTTTCATTAAAGAATCTGTACAAAAGACCAAGGGCCTGATTTAGATTTCAGCTGACGTGTTACTCCTTCACAACGGTGATGGATATCCTGTCTGCTGAAATATAAATTCCATAGGATATTATGGAATTTATATTTAGACAGATGGGATATCCCTCATCATTGTCACGGATTAACCCATCCACCGAAATCTAATTCAAGCCCTAAATAAGACAGCATGGATGTTATCACTGCAGTAGAGGGCTTAGACTTTTATGCTCTTGGTGAGGGTTTAGTTAATCTAAACCTATAAATGCCACTACAAGTAAAAAGGCTTTGGTATTACTGGGGATATTTTTACATGTTATTGTTTGTTTCTTTAGATTGTATTTTTAACATATTTCTGGTATACAATATGTTAGGATATTTGGAGGAGCTTGTGAACACTAATATTGTGTATATGCGGCATCAGTTCACCCAAGACTATACTTAGACCAAAAGCCAGCAGTACCCACCATTCTTGTTTTGCCCTGGTATATAATTGTAGGGATGCCTATCCTATGCCTGAAATAATAAAGATTGTATTTTTGTATTCCTATTTCCAAAAACCTATTAGGGATAGGTGAGAACATTTACAGATTAAGGGGCCGATTACGATCTCACTAGGAAGGCCTCCAGACGGGTTCCGGAATGAGAAAATCCGATTCGGAGCCTATGTTTCCGACCGAGTCGTCCCCCGCTCAGAACAACCAAGTACGATGCGAAGATCTTATCCGCTTCGACCGAATCGTTTCCGAACCAGATCCTGTCCGTCCGACTCATTCGGAGCTGAATCGTGCTGCGCAATGGAGCCGGATTCCGAACGAGCGAGTACGATTCGGACAGCTGTATCGGCTCAGCGAGACGAAACGACTGTCGGAATCGGACTTCGCCTGGAGCCCTCCGAATCGGTTGTGAGGGGGTGCGCATGGGTCCCGCCGATGCAAGCATGCACAGTGTGACGGGCAACATGGGGTGCCTGCCACAGGGTGTACGCTTTTCCCCACTCACCCCTTTTTTGCTATGCGAGCCTGTGTACGCGTCGGTACACAGGCTCCCATAGAGTTCAATGGGAGTCCGAGCGAACCGAGTCCGTCAGCATACGGTTGCATCGTACTCGTTCGGTCGGACTCGCACAGTGCGATCCACTATGAAAGCCCTCCGGATCAGAGTCGTACAAAGGGCTTTCCTAGCGAGATCGTAATCGGCCCCCAAGAGGGATTTTTTTTTACCCTTTTCAGAATAATTTTGACCCTTTGATTTTAATGTGCGCACCAATCCCCTTTTTGTATGAATCGGGATAAAACTCCTTGCACAAATTGCGCAAAATGTAGATTTTAGCCTGCCTAGTTTTTCTACCAGGTGAAATCTGAGGCAATTTGGGTGAGAAAATGGGTAACATTAGGTTGTGAACCTCAGATTGGGAAATAACATAAATTATTATCATACCATTCTCCATTGCATGATTTGGAATGTTGAACAAATTTCACATCCGATAAATACTGAACCTCATGCTAACGGTATTTACAGAGTACAAAATTTGCACCTGGGACAACATGCTATATAGGGAGCCCTTAAAATAGGGCCTTAGTGCATTAAGCAAATGATTAGCTTACCTGTCCAAAAGAGGGATGCTATTGACAGACGCCAGGCCATACATCAACTTATCCTTTTCTTGAGCGAGGGTGGTGTTTTGGTACTGCTGAAACATGTAGTTCCACGATTCTTCATTTCCAGAGTTTTTCATTGCATAGCGGTAAACCAGGAGCCTCAGATTGACTGGAATGCTGAAAGAAAAAATACACTCATTTAACACTGCTCAACTTTTCTAAAACATGAATTTCTTCAAGTAAATTAAATTATTAGATACCTTTGTCCACTTAACCATTTGTGGAAATAGGCAGTTGCATTACCCAGAGCCTCTGTATCTTCCATTTTGCAAGCTAGACTTAGAACAGAGGCACGAAGTAACCTGTAAGAAGTCATGCAGTCAGTACATTAAAATGGAGTGTTCTTCTCTACAAATTTCTACAAAAATCTATATTTGCTACCAAAACAACCCTTAATTTTATGAATTTTTTACAACACTTGATGTAGCCTTTTTCAAAATTCAGGTAAGAAACAGCTGCAAGAAGTAGGTTATATTGTTTTATAAAAGCACAAACCTCTGCAAATGGCTTCCATCATCGTTCCAACCAAGTTTGTCCACAATAGGTTTAACTTGTCTCCGTAAATATTCCTAATAATAAAAACAAGTCTTATTGTTTGTTTTCACATATTGTTATGTACTGGTAGTCATCTATCTGGCATTCAAGGAAAAAAAATCACCTATTGTATGTACTGGTAGTCATATATCTGATATTCAAGGTTGTAGCTTTAACCTGCGCTAACACCTCCACCCACTCAATAAAGCGAAAGTCCCAAAAATAGCTGTACCTCTTTTTAAAAATTGTTTTTAAGAGATCCCATCTTAGTGCTTCACATTCTTTTTTTCTTCTTTTAATTGATTACTACATCGTAATTTAACAGTGAAATTTGCACTTCTCTTCTGCAATACTTTTAATCAGGCACATTTCACCCAAAAACAAATATCGTTCTGGGTCTCACTGTTGGTGTGCATGCTGTGCAGTGCTGGGTGATGACTCAGGTTGGTCACAATCATTACACGATTGGATCTAGAAGGAGCCCGGATGTCCTTGGGTTTGGAGGAGATGGGTTGTAACAGAGCATTACGTCTCAGCCTTCTCATTACAGGTTGACATGGCTCTGATCCATGCCTTTCCTGTAGGGATCGGACATCTATACCAAGACACAGCTATGCTGTGCTTGGGCAACAGAAGAGTCAGCGCAGCAAAGGGTCTGGTGCATTGAAGAATTAACCTCACATAATTTAGGAGGGCAAGCAGTGGGAACCCCTCTAGCTGATGTTCAGAGATTAACGGCAGTGGGTGTATAATTTGCTGCCAGTAGTTGCGTATGTTGGGGGAGAGCCACGCTAAGTTTGTGAAGTCTGCATATGCTGCATTGCACCTGGACACACTCATGGATATTACCTGGGTCAATCCTATGTATCTTTTTGATGTGCAGTATGCCCTATGTAAGAATAGAGACACGTGCTGTTTTAGTGCAACATTATATCCAACAATCCACTGAGATTTCACTATTAACATCTTATTCTCAAGTTAATCTGATATGATCTGTGCTTTTAACAGAAGCCTGGCTTGCCAGGGAATATGGTCTAGTCACCCTATGCCGAGAGTCCGTAGAGCGTATAATTTGTGCCAAAGGTTTGCAATCAATATGGTAATTGTTTTAAGTTGGGCATAGCCTTGCATACTGTATACCGTATACTAATATATTTTAGCATGCCCAGGGGATTGGTCCCTCCACCTGCCTTGAATTGATCTAGGGAGATAAACTTCCCCTCGGCACATAGATGATGAAGATGAGTGACACCAGATTTCAACAGTAATTCCCTAACTTCCCCCTCGTTTGGTAAAGGAAGAACGGATTATTATGGAAGGAGATTGCGAGGGAGTATAGCAATGCCAAGTCAGTCCACCAAGCCATGTTCTTCCAAGCCCAAGTGGCGGCGGCCATCCTTGTGTCCATCACGTTTCAGAAAAGAATTTATGAGCTAATGCACCAGAGACCTTCAGAAAAACATTTACTGTACGCATGCACCGTATGTAAAAACAAGGTCGCAGAAAGTCAAAACTACCTTTCAGGGCTAAAGAAGAGACTCCCATTACTGCTTGCATAGCTGACTAGTGTCAGGCTACATTATGGGTGCCGTGTACAGCGCACAGGAGTAGTTTGTATGTGTGTGAGGCTACTCAGCTCTGCGGGCTGTGCTGGCTGGCACATTCAGACTTCACTTCCCGTTCTGGCAGGGTGTGAAAAAAAGCACTTAAGGGAGGAGAGCTGAGGGATTCCATAAGGCAGATGCTGTCACTGACTGCACTAAACTTTGTGGGGGCCTTAGTGCTCAGCCAATAAATGGGTGAAGAGTTTTTGGGATCAGAGCCAAGTTGAACAGTTATGAAATTTAGAGTGAGTCAGTCATGCCGCAAAAGCTATACCGTCTGTCACTTCCCTGTGTGGTGGCTTCCACAGTGTCTACTTTTCCCTTCTCATAACCTGCACTCATTAAATGCACAATATGTAGACTACTAACTGGTTGGTGTGCTTTCTGCGCTTCCTTTAGGTGGTGCTTGGCATGATGCGTGATCCCACTAGGCAGTGCTTTAAATGGAATTATAGAAGTACAGGTACTCACTATTTAGAGTACCTGCTTGCTCCTGAGAAGTGCAGGCACTCTCCTATTAAATGCATTGCAGCAGTGCTGAGAAGCAGGTACTCTCCCTCACAAATTAGAGAAGTGCAGGTACTCAGTACCGGACTGTAACTGCCCATTTAAAGCACTGCCACTAGGCATATATTTCCTTGACAGCTGATGGGGGCTCAGTGAATTTAGTGGCATATTCCTCCATGCAGGCCACTCATTGGGTAACATACTCTTTGGAATGCAGGGGCACTTCAACAGTACTCCACACTGAGCCACACTGGGATTCATTCACAGACCTTCCGGCTACCTCAGTAACACCAACGTTTGGGTTATTCAGTCTAAAGGTGATGAAGTCACGAAAGAAAAATCTAACTAATACACAGGTAGTGGAGCTTATGATTTACAAATGACAAAACTGATTAGTTATTGCTAGTAAGTAAAAGATTTAGGTCAAATAAGCTTTGCAAATGCATGACCCTTCTGTCTCTATGTGAAAAATCTAGAGTAAATACTAAAAATATACAAGCACACATCAGTAAAAGCCAACAACCAGAGCACTAGGGGATCATTTGGAGTCTGGCGGACAGGTTACTCTGCCACAAATGTGACAGAGTATACTTGTCCACCAAACCTACAGTGTACATACTCTAGAATCGGACTGCCCATCATGCTTTCTCCGGCGGTGACACTGCTTCATCCTCCAGTGGAAACCTTACACCGACTTCAGCAACAGACTTGGGGCCATTGGTGCAAGTACATCCGGCCACCCGCCCTATTTAGAATGGACTTTTTTCTGTTTGAGTCCACCATGGACGAGCAGAAAACAAACGACCTCCACGCCCTGGAAAAAAGGTCTCAGGATGTCTGGGCCATTAGTTATTCGTTTTATAAAATCAAACTTCCACTCTGGGAGTTTGTTTTCGTAAAATAATATAGTGTGCAAATCAGTTACATGAAACACAGCAGCCACTCAGCAAACTTTTAGAGCCTACAGAGATGTTGTCGTAGCTCCTTGAAGGCTCCTTATGAAGTACGGCGTACGGTAGTCCGTCAGGGTAGTGGAAGTAAAGACCTCTACCAGCCTGGTGTCTGAGGTCCTCCCACCAAACACTAAATGATGGCACTAGTATCCCAGTGTTAAAGTCCTTTGAGTACCATTTAAGTTCAGATACTATAAAAGCACTGGCAAAGCCAATAGGTAGCTCCTGCAGAACAGCTTCGACAAAAAGCAATGCTTCTGGAGTATTTTCAGATTGGATATTTATTATTATTACTATTACAAATATTGTTATTATTACTATTATTATTGTTGTTGTTGTTATTACTATTATTTGAATAATACTGATTATTATTATTATTATTATTGTTACTACTATTAATAATAATATTTTTGAGCACACATTCACAGAAGCATCTTGAGACTGGTAATATATGACATAGAAGATATCAACAAAACAAATATGATTTTGGAGAGCATTTAAATGACGTAAAATTATTAAGGCCACACAGTCCCAAACCCTAAATCTCGGAGAGCTCTGCCTCTTCTTCTTGTACATATAAAGTGAGAGATTTCAGAGAGCGGAGAGGAGCTCGAGCGTCAAAGTCTAGCTGCTCTTAAGGGGGTCCCCTTACGTGATTGGAAAGCTAAGCAGGTATAGTAACAGTCTCTGGACATGATTCTGAGTTAGTCAGTGTTTTCTGTCCCCTTCAGTCTGGCAAACTCAGAAACAGGCCCTCCATGTATTATAGGCTTTTTTTTAAATTGAATTCTTTGTTTCACTGGAGGCCAATGCAGGTCCTGTTGTGTCTGAGACACATGAGCAAATTTCTGTAAAACACATGACAGTCTCATGGTCACATTCTGTAGGCATTGTAGCACGGAGAAACACTGTTCTCATAAACCAAGATATAGGGCATTGTGATAGTCTAAATGTGCTCAAATACAGCCCCTGACCACTTGATCATTAAGACCAGGGGGAAGAAATGGATGAATATTTTTCAGCCTTTTACCTTAAGTGAAAGCCGTCCACCAGACTTTATGAATTAGATGCCGAAATGACAGTTCCTGGTCAACCAGGCAACAAAGTTCCTAACTTTGGGCACTGGAGTCAGAAGTGTGTTAAGTTGAGTAGCCGCAAGTCCTGGGACCAGCACCTAAGATCACTATCTATTAACAGAATGTAAATGTAAAAAAATGTAAATCCAGTATTAGTAAAGCGCGAACAGCTACCAGAAGGCATCCTGGCGCTGGGGGCCGTCGGGAAGATTAAGCAAGCTATTGCCCAGAGTCACATGGTGCTGGGCTGACCTGCCGCCGGGGATCGAACCGTGAGCCCCAGATTCCAGCCTCAGTCACCCTGGCCGTGGCCCAATCTCAGTCTGTCTCCCTTAAATTTTACAGAATCGTTGAACAGCCACCTCTGGATGCCCAACAAACCCACTTATTCTTTTCTGATTCGATGGTGGTGTCCTAATTGAATTTAAGCACCAGTTGGGTATCAATAGCATAGGATATTGTGTTAACTGTGAAGGAATGGCTGGGGCTCCAGATCAGCTGGACCTATAAGTTGAACAAAATGGAAGAAAGTGTGGCACCTTGAGGGACTTCGCTATATGTCTCCATGTTAGCAGAGTGAAATTAAGAACAGAATGTGTTTGTGACTTATTGGATAGAAAAGCCACCTTGCCAGATGTTTTTCCAAAATTATAGCCATGGCTAACAATTGCATCATGGAGCAATTATTTTTCAGATCAGATGTATCAAGCCCCGTTTTTTTAGAAAAAGTGTAATACTGTCCTTCTAGATAACTTCAGGGACAACCCAGATGATAGGGAGGTGTTGGTGGCCTGTTGGAGTAGCTGGCCAATAGCGGGAATGAGGCCTTTGAGGAAGGTCATTGTGAATCTCTATTCTAGATGCCAGTCTAAGGTCCCAATTACAAGTGCCCCGGTGGGTAGGTGCTATCATTAAAATCTGCCTCCGTAGGGTTTGGAATATTTCGGGCGTGACTAATGGCACCTATTCTGAGGTTTGGGGAACAGCATTAGGAATTTGGTGCTTACCGCACCAAAATCCACATGTCACTGTAATAATTGCACTCTTTTTCCTTGTTAAATCCAGTCAGGTTTGCTCTTCCGAAATTTAAAAAAAGAGTGTGAACTTCATTGCATCAGGTAATTACTGGGTGTGGTAAACTTGGCACAGCATTGTTTGTACAGGGGTCAGAAAACTCCGGCCCACCTAAATCAGGGCCTTAGCCTGCGGAAGTGGTTTGCCCTTATGGGTGTGCGCAATGGCGTCATGAACCCCCCGCTTTCACATCTTAAGCGGGGGTGGTGTTGACAATTATAGTTATTTATGGCCCTGTCCTGGCTGCAGCTCTGCGGACAAAAGCTATTAAAAAATCAAAAGCAAAGGAAAACAATAAACAACACAGTGGTCAGGAGTTAACCACAGCAGAAAACCACAGAGAAAAAGAGAGGGAGTGAAAGAGAGAGTGGGAGAGAGGTTTGGAAGGAAGAGCAAAAGGAAAAACATAAAAATTAGGGAGGAACTGTGGATGAAAGGATGAAGACAAGGATAAAGGGACTGATGGATGGAAGCGGAAAACAAGATTAACATGGGTGGATGAAAGAAAGTGTCTTTAATGATGAAAGGCTGGCTATTGTTGGATGGATAAATAGACGGCTGGATGTGAGAGAGTAGATGGATGGAGTGGTCAAAGGATGAATGTATGGGTGGAAACATGAAAAGATGGATGGATGGATGCATGACAGGCTTCAAGGTTGGAGAAATAGATGGACAGAGGCTGGATTAAGGGACCTCCTCTAGAGTGGGTAGAGTTTACTCGCTTTGCTCACCTGATGGCGTTCGAGGGATGTGACAAAGTGGGGGGGTATTTTAATTTTCTGGCTACTTCATTGGGTGTGTGGTGCCAATGCACTTCTTATGAAATGAATGATGTGCTTCTATTGTATTAGTTCATGTCCTGATCTCACCAACCTTGTTCATGCAAATATGTAATTTGGGTCAGTCCTCATCTCCTCACAGGCATCTGGAAATGCATTTGGTGCATAGGTGGCATCTGTGCTTTTAGGTACTGCTGCTTTTGTGTGAAGATATGCCCCCCTGTAAATGTCTTCTCCTACAAAAGCATGTGTGCATCTAGAGACTTGGCATGTGAGCTTCATTCAGCTGCCCTCCTTTTTCAAAACAATTTAAAAAATACAACACCTTGAATTTTGGGTACAGCACACTGTCGTCTTCCAGCATATCTGTGAGGTATGACAAGGCTGATGTAACTCGCTGCCATGGTAAATAGGCATCCTCATGCATCAGATATTTTGTCAGGTTCAGAGCAGTTGTGTAGTTAAGAAGTTCAGCACTAAAAAGAAAAACATGAATTAGTGTATGCAAGTCTCATGGCAATTCTGATTTAGAAAGATAAGCGCTCTATTCTTATGCATGGCTTTTCCATGCTCTATGAAACATGTTAGTGAAGTTCAACATTTTTTTAATTGTCAGTAATTCACCAATAATTTTGAACCCTATGTTGCAAACCTTGTCTGGAGATTTACCACCTTCTGTGTCAATAATCTTCAGCCGCATGTGGACAATCTGTGGTGTCAAAAATCCTAATTTTGTGAGTAAAGTTTTTTTGAAATTTAAAGAACCTAGGCAAGTATGCGAATTGAGGAAAAATTCTGTCAAATTGACACATGGGAATTGGTGGAGTACTGCTCACATTGCTCTAGATCCCAGCTACCATGGGGATGGTTTTGCACGGAAACATTTGGCTGGAGGAAGTCTTAGGGGAAACACAAATGGTAAAATACAAGAAGAAGTGTTCGCCATAGGTGTGCCCCCAAGAAACTACAAGATTTTGTTTGCAAGTAAACCATGCTATTATATAATGTCGAACTGTTGCTTTATACTTCTTTTGTGCCATGCCTATGTAGATAGTTTTTTTCTTGACAAAGGACAAGGGTGTTCCGTCCTTTTTAGAACGTTGTCAGCCATCAATATGTTGTGTACTCTTTAGTTGTAGTAATTGCAATGCTTTAGAAAAGGGGGAGAAGTGTGGTAATGTGTATTACGGAATGTAGCTATGTCATGGAATGCCTGGTTGTCACCACGGCATTCCAGACATAGCAGTTGGTATCTGGCCACTGTTGAGAGAGGCACGTCTTTCTACTCTGTGAATAAACCTCTTAAACCCTTTATCGGTGTCCGCCTCTACTTCAAGATTGTATATGTTTGTTGTTTTTTTAAACTAAATACAAAGTACCCACCAGGCCATGTTTCTGTAAATTTTGTTTTAAATATTTAAGTGCGACTTTAAGGACAATGACCAAAGTAAGTCCCATTGCTCCAGTGCAGTGCCATTTTGCATCACCATTTGCACAGACCAACCAGTACAAAAACATCATTTTTGCACCAGTCTGTCTGTGAAACTGTTATTTTTGCACTGATCAACCCGTGCAGTTGTCAGTGCAAAATTGCAATACACCAACCATAATCTGCAGGGAACACAATGTAAACAGTAACTGGGGTCTGCAAACTTGCCACATTGCATTTCTTCCAAATTGTATTGTTGCTAAAAAAATTCCTCACCTGCAAGAGTTAGGCTGTGTTTAAAAATAAACATGCGAATAATCTCTGAAAAGTAGGTGTTGATGAAGAAAGTACTTGCAAAAATACCATTTTGCAGGAGAAATCTCCGATTAAAAAAGTGATTGGAAAAAAAAAAATCACGATAACGTGTTCTTGGCATAAATTATGCTCGTAGGTGAAGTTGTGAAAAAATGACAATCTTTGTAATATTACAAAGCTGTTAATTTTGAAAGATGAAACAACTTTGCTAGTAGCACTAACACAAGAGAAGTCCACTCCGGATTCCCCAACAATAAAATGCTATCCCAATAAACATATGTGCGTGACAAATCTGCTGTTATTAGAAACAAACAAAAAGGAATCAACTTTTCCGAACAACTTAAGTCAAGAAACATGAGAATGAAGCGATTCATTTCAAAGCTGTTTCATTAATTAATTGATTAATGAATTCATTCATTTATTCTTTCTATACATCCCTTTACTTGAAACAAACAAACTAGCAATTTTGGCCACTGCCATGCTCTGAGTATTACGATTCATAGCAGGTTTTATTATTATTAGTCAATAATCTCATGTAGTAAAATTCGAAGGATGAAAAACGGAGTAAATGTGAATCTGTAAATTGCAAGTTACGTGAGTGTTTAATTTACTGAGCTGCGTTACAGGTTCACATGCAAACAGTTTCCACTGTCATCACCTGCGAGTGTCAGCTTTGATGAGTTACTATTTATCATCTTTACAAGAAATTGTTAAAAAAGCGTGAATATTTTTCCACTGAAGTATACGACATAAGTGCCTGACCAACGAGTGGGTCCTACGGGCCAGATGTACGACCCATTTTTGCATGCGCAAACGGGTTTGCGAACCAGTTTGCGCATCCAGAAACATCATGGGCCATGTACAAAGCCTATTTAGCGAGTCGCAATTTATTTGCGACTCGCTAAATAGGTTTTGCGACTCGCTATTTGGAAGGCGCATTCCCTTCCAAATAGCGAGTCTCAAAACCATGTACTAATGTTTTGCGACCGCAATTGCGGTCGGAAAACACTCGCAATTACCACCTACTTCAAGTAGGTGGTAATGCATTCGCAGATGGGAAGGGGTCCCCAGGGGACCCCTTCCCCTTTGCAAATGCATGCGTAAATATTTTTTAAGGGCAGGCAGTGGTCCCAGGGAAACGAAAACGTTTCATTTTTTTTTTTAATTGCATCCCGTTTTCCTTTAAGGAAAACGAGCTGCATTTTTAAAAAAAAACAGTTTTATTTAAAAGCAGTCCCAGACATGGCGGTCTGCTGAGCCCAGCAGGCCACCATCCCTGGGAGGGCCTGTCATTCCCAATGGGCATTAATATTAAGGAGCCTCGCAATTTGCGACCCCATTGGGAATCGCAAACAGTGTTAAACACCACCCAGAGGACCCACATACAGGGAGTAAGGAACACTCTCTAAAGACCTTCCCCTTAATGAACTATGAATCACTTCAGACCACCTCTGCACTCGTTAAGAGCGGGTCGCCCAGAGACCCTGCTCCACCTAATATTCTGAACCAGGTGGCAGAATCAGTTGCTCCAGTCATTCTGGATTTGATTAACTCCTCCATAGCCGCAGGGGTGGTGCCCCCCCTATGGAAAAAAGCCATGGTCAGGTCCCTTCTGAAGAAACCTAGCTTGGACCCAGACTGTCTGGGCAACTATCGACCTAGCTCGCTCCTCCCAGGAATTAGCAAAATACTGGAGAAACATGTCAATTCGGCGCTCTCGGCTCATCTTGAATCTAATAATCGTCTTCATCCCTCTCAGACTGGCTTTCGCCCCCGCCAAGGCACAGAAACCGCTCTATTAGCAGTCGTGGAAGAATCCAGAAAGATTCTCAATTCAGGAGGCTCCTCTGCCGTGATCCTTTCAGTTCTCAGCGCGGCCTTTGACACGGTCAACCACCTCATTTTGGTTCAACGACTCAGAAACCTGGGTGTGTCCGGAGTAGCCTTAACGTGGCTGCAATCCTTCCTGGAGGGAAGATCTTTTCAGGTGTTCGAGGGTGAGGCCACTTCTAAATCCTGGCCCCTCCACTGCGGAGCTCCTCAGGGATCTTCCCTGAGTCCCACACTTTTTAATGCCTACATGGCCCCCCTAGCGGAAATTGTCCTTCCCTATGGGGTGCACATTGTGACCTATGCCGATGACACCCAACTGGTTGTTGCACTTAACCACTCAGACAGGGCCTCCACCTGCCTATGTACCTGCCTTGAAGAAGTAGCCAAGTGGATGAAACACTCTTACCTGAAATTGAATGGTGATAAAACCGAGCTTATGCTCCTTGGCAACCTCTCTCTTTTCAAGGCAGACACCATGTGGCCAGCCTCGATGGGCGCGGCACCTGTCCCCAAGTCAGAGATAAAAAGCCTGGGCTTTTGGCTGGACTCTGACCTCAGCTTTAAAGTCCAGACCAGAAAGGTGGTGGCCTCTTGCTTTGGCATCATAAGGATGCTTCGTAAAGTGCTCCCCCTGCTCCCCTTTCAGGCAAGAAAGCTCATGGTCCAGGCGCTTATTCTTTCATGCCTGGACTATGGCAACGCCTTATACCTTGGAGCCCCGAGTTCGGTCCTCGTCAAACTGCAAACAGTACAGAACTGCGCCGCAAGGATCCTCATGGGGACTCAGAACCGGCAGTCTGCAAAACCGACATGAAGGCTCTCCACTGGCTCCCCATCCGGGAGAGAGTCTACTTTAAGGCCTTATGCATTACCCACAAACTGATAGGAGGGAAAGGACCAGAGATTATCTCCTCTATGGTCAAGCCCTATCGAGCTAACAGGCGACTACGCTCAGATGAGCAACAACTGGCAGTCGTCCCCCGAATTCAGAGAGTCAGAAGTGGTGGTCGGCTATTCTCACATAATGCTGCCAAACTTTGGAACTCCCTTCCTCTTCAGCTACGTAGGGAACCCAATCACCTTGTCTTCCGCAAGCTGCTGAAAACATGGCTCTTCCCTAAGTGATTCCCTGAAGCTTCAGTTATCCGCCAGCGCTGGGATGCCTACGGGTATCTATGCGCTCTATAAATGTTGCTTCATTCATTCATTCACTGTTGTACATTTTATTTTGCGCCTCGCAATTTGCAAAATAAAATGGTCGTATATCTGGCCCCTAGTCTGCAAGGCTTCAGGGGTCATCTAGTTTCTCTTTACTTTTTACCAATGTATGTGTTTTTTTTCTTTTTTTAGAATAAAAAGGCTGGACAACATCTGTCCCGTATTCTAAATAAAATGTAATCTTTCCATAATTTAATCTTTGCCAAAACAGCTTAGTCAGGAGTTAAAAGGCGAGAAAGCAGAAAAAAAGAGATAACATATGAACAGAATGACAGCATGATTGGAAGATACATCATATATCTCTGCCCCTTATTTTCATAAACTAATGGCCCCGGCATGCTCTTTGCACTTTCTGCTTTTTAGCCAATAAAATCTTCACTCTCAATATTTTAAGTTTTAAGTTCCGCCCCCTTCCCAAATAGCGTAAGACTGGAGTCAGAATCAATACCGTTGCCACTTTAGAATAATTTGCATAAAATAAACCGGAAAGTGTAAGCTGTTTAAGGGAAATATTCTAGTCTAGTCAAACAAACGCCACAGAGTGATACTAAGTAAATACAGTGGCATAAAATGTTCACAGATATACATACATACCTTGCAAAAGCAAAAACATCATCGATAAACCCTGCACGGTCAGCGACTGAAAAGATCTAGAAGAGCAAATATAGACATGTCCCATAAATTAGTGTTAAGAAATGAAAAGTATAAAGAAATGCACTGCATAATTAATTCCTCAATATTGATAGTGAACGATAAAACATCCATTCGGAAATTAGAATGTGCAAGATTCACCAAGATGTGTAGTAGGGTAACAGCAAGAAAAAAAACAGTTCACCAGTTTTCAACCACATAAGTCGATTCCTACTCACAAGTAAATGCCATACCATGAGTGTATTAGGTAATAGAGCCCCCTGCTGTTTTTGCGTCCATTATAGTTTGAGATGAATAAACAAGTTATTTCATTCCTTTAGAATGATTGCCTTGGTGGTTTTGGTTGGAGGCAGCTTTAGATTCTCACATCTTATATGATCTACACCGAGAGAGGGGTGAAGGTCAGCCCCAGCCAGCATTTGGTCATTGTTCCATTCACACTCTGATCAACCCGCATAAGTCATTCAGATATGGCTGTTGTAACTCTCGGTCATGACGTGGAGTTTCTCCTGTTTTTCAGCAATAGTCGTTTTTTTGGAAGGACTGTTGTTTGAGTCTGCCTGGGGAAGTTCTCAAGCGTCACCTGGCCGGTAACAACATCATGACCAGAGACGAGATGAAGAAAAGTAGCACCAGCTACCAGGAGCTCCCTAGAAAAAGAAGTAGTGAGAGCAGCACCAGACGGTGACTATGAGCCACACCAGGAGTTTAGGTGTCAAGCAGGTAAAAACAACCTATCATTTCTGCAGGGCACTGATATACTTGTGTGTGCACGTGTGTGTGTGTGTGTGTGTGTGTATTCAATGTAGCCTCTATATCTCAGGTCACCCATGGTATCTGGAGATCACCCCTTTATGATGGAGCCCAATTCTGCCACAAGGGTGATAATCCAACTCATAATCATTGAAAATATTCGTTTAATGTGAACATCTTTTGTACGAAGGCGCCTACAGTAACAGATAATGCTGGCCCTGCTATGATGGAGGTAATTCTTTGCATACTGTGGATACCCACGACATGATGTGGCACACAGTTCTGGGATAATGATTTTCCTGTCATTATGGTAACAATCGTGACCACCCTTGACTTGCCTGCACCCATCTCCTTACAATGTCGATCCTTACATGAGAGTGGTAATTCTTGCCATAATGTGGACACCCATTATAACAGTGTAAATATCTGACATATTGCTGGACCTGGTATAATGGTATATCACATAGTGGCCAACCATAGCATACTGTCCACCATTGACATAATGTGCCTTGTGTAATAATAATAATTCTGGGCAACAGTGGCACAAGTGTACCTGACTGATGCTGGCCTGGAATTCATTGGAGTATATTTTGACATATTGTGGGCAACCTTGGTATGATGGTGCCCATCCCTGGCATGATTCTGCTCCCCTTAGAATCCATGACATAATGGCATCCACTTATGGCATAATGCTGTCCCGGGCATAATGAAAACCATTCTTGACATGTGCACTTCCAGTTACATATACGTAGGCAGTGAAAGGCCTTTTGCATTTTACTCTGCTTCAGACAAGTCCTGCACCAGGTAGTTGAACATTTCAAATGTCCCATTAATTCATTCACCCATGAATGTTTTAATCACTTCATACGCTCACCCATCCATCTAGGCACTCAGTCACTCACACTTTCAAGTACTCACTCGTTTAGTCTTATTATTATTAATACTTTATTGTTCGGTTAATAAAAATCATTACAATGGCAATCATCAGTGCATTAATCCACACATTCAGTTAAAAAGAGGGATATATAACAATAAATACTTAAAATGAAGGCACCCACTAAAATATAATCGGTTTCTAAGTCCATACTACTCGTGTTAAGCAGGATTTGCTGGTGTCATGAATAAGTGCAAACCTTAGTCCCTTGATTGGTTCTCATTTGGGGTACAGTAGTAAACAATTTAATTACCAATGAAGGAGGACAAATTACTGATTACGAGAGTCCTACTAGCCGTTCCCCTGGCTTTGCCAACTCTTTTTATAAATAGGACAAAACAATACAAAAGATAGAATATGCTGTGAGATCACAGAGAATGCAAGCCTCTGGGTGAACAGCTGGAAATGACTGTCAAAAGCTGCTAACTGTATGGGCAATGGGCTATACCGGTTGTCATCTTATCGAAATGCTGGGTAGGAAGAGCCTAGTGCAGGATTACAGGGGTCGACGTGTTGGCACTCCGACTAGCTGAACCTTTTTGCTGTTCCATTAACAAACTTAGGGAACCGAATATTAAGCACCCAATTGTCCAGGTTCAAGGATGCAATAATGGCCTGTCGACAAGAGCGGACAATGAGTTTGTTCCATTCTCTCCGTAAGTGAGCCCTACGTTCCTTGAGCAGTGCTGGGTAAAGGCATACCACATGTTCAAGTGATTCCTTACTGGACCCACAACCCTTGCACGTTGTATTGTCATTTAGGCGACGCCAACTGGGTAGGTGGTAAAGAAAAGGATACTCCCCCAACCTGAGGGACCCAGTTATAATCGACCAGGCGTGTTAACGTTTTGTCAATTGCACTCTGTCTGAATGGAATGATCAGAGACGTACACTCTTCCTAATGTTTTGAGGACCTGCTGAGGTGGATTAGTGTCCCAAAATTAATTTGCTTCCAAAAGCTGCAGGGAATCTTCTAGATGTCAGCGACGTTTTTGCCCCAGTTGACCGGTGGTTATTTCCCGCCACAGCATTGCCTCCAAGCTGCCTGCTCTGGACGTTCGTAGTTTGTTACATAGTTTGAGAAAGGCACTGGCCCCTTCAGCCTGCTGGTCTAGGAGGCCGAACTCAAGTCTAATCTGGGCAGGGGATGAGGTATTCGATAAACTCAGTGCTTGCTTATAAATTCTTGCTGTTAGTTTGTTCAACAGACTGGAGTCTTTTCCCAGCATAATCTCCAGTCCATAGGATAAAGAGGTGGAATTTTTTGCCTTCATAGCTGTTATTAGTGGAGACAAACTTGGGCCGGATAGCCACCTTGCTAACTTTGTAAATGCTACCTGTAGCGTCAATGCTTTAGCTCCAACCTCTTACCGTTGTTTTAAAAAAGCACACCTCGTATCCCCCCTAGGTATTTATAGGAGGATCCGCATTCAATGCTTTTACCATTGTAGAGCCATCCTCCGCCTTGATATTTTCTTCTCCCGTAAGTTACTACCCTTGTTTTCGACAGGTTTAACTCCAGTTTGTTTGTAAATGTGTAGATGTGAAGCTGGTCCAGCAGCTGCTGTAAGCCTACCCTTATATGGCTAAACAGTACTAGGTCGTCTGCATACAGCAGGTTGCTGACCCGAATGCCACCAATTTTTGGGGGAGTGGCAGTTAATGGCATCAAAGAATTGTGACAAATGCAAGATGAAGAGGTTAAAAAGTAAGGGGGTTAGCACACACCCTTGTTTTACTCCACGCAATGTTTTTATTTTACTCAAGATGTGAGATCCCTCTCCCAGTTTTATACAGATCCATGTGCTTGTGTGGAGCTGGATGATGGCCTCCAGTATAGGAGGCAGAATACCCCATTTCTGTAGCTTGGACCACAATAATCCCCGTGGCAAGCGGTCAAACGCTGCCTTTAAATCAACAAAGCAGCAGTGAATTAGAGATCTTGAGGCTGCTGCTTTGTCCGTCAAAACAGATATTGCAAGTAGATTGGTTAGTGTTCCTGATTTTGCCACAAATCCTGTCTGATTGAAGTGGAGTAGATCTATTTGTGTAACCAACAGTGACAGGTCTTCCAACAGCAGACTGGCGTAGTACTTGGCTTCAACGTCCAGGAGGGCTATCAACCTATAGTTTTTTGGGTCAGATCTTGTACCACCTTTATAGATTGGATGTGTGATAGCTCCACGCCAGTGCTGTGGTATCAATGAAGTGGACAGGCAATAATCAAATGAAGATGCTAAATGTTCGGCCCAGAACTCTGTATCCTGCTTGTACAGGGCCTGGGGTAGTCCATTTGGCCCAGGTGCCCCATCAGAGCGGCCTTTGATTATAATTTGTGCCGTTTGAATTATCAGTGCTTCTGGAGCTTTGGTGGCCTGTTGGTGGGACTCCCATTGCTAGGAGGGGGTTTTGTTGTCTATTGTTAATGATGTCCAATTGGTCCTGTCCGGGGATTGCTCAGTTCCCACGGCGGGGGTTGTACCCAGAAGGGGCTGCAATTGACTTGTATTAATCAAGGGGGCCATTTTTATCAAGTTAGTCGGTAGATCGTCTTCCTTATCAGTAGCTTATCAGTAGCTTCAAAGTGAGTCATTAAGAAAGATGCCCACTCTTCTTCCGGGATCTTTGTCCCCTTTGACCATGCATTCTCCCATTCACAAGGGACCAGCAAGCCTTCGTATTGGAGTTTTTGCTTGCATTAACTAATTTTGTCCAGAACTGATTGGAACGTTTTTGTTTCTCTAAGGACACTGTTTGCCTGAGTGCTTTTTGTGCTTTCTTATAGTTGTTAAATGGCAATTAAGCCCCCGGGCACCTCTGAACTCGTCCTAATGCGGAGTTGCATATGTTCCTCAATTTCTTGATCTCAGCTGCAGTGACAGCATGATTGCCTCTATTAAATTGTTGACCAGTGTAGGCATTTTTTAAGCAATTGGCTGGTGAAAGTCACCCATGATGTCGTTGGTGAGATGTCATCAATACTCCTCACGCCTAGAAGGGCTCTACATAGTGTCATAATAATCAGTATGGAGAAATGTGTCCATTTTAACCTTTTTAGGTTCTCCATATAGATTCCGCAGGTTGTGAAGCTCGTCATGGCACATTGTGCTACGCAGGAAGACAGAGTAACTACTTGTGGGCGATGAGCGCTATGCCCCCATGCGACAATGTTATAATTCTCAATCAAAGGGTGCATTTCCCTGTTACAGATGGTATAGTCAAGAAAGAGTGAGTAGGTCCATTTGTTATTGTCCAGTTCGGTGGTTTAGCCTGGGGAAAGCGACCGTTCAGGATTATGTAGTCCATACTGGTAAGTTGTAGTACCATATATACACTGAGCTTGCTGTGCTTGTTGCCACTGGACTTTGTTTGTTCTGTGATGTATTGATATCTGCCAGGGCATGTTTCCTTGTAATCTTCTGGAAGGTCTTGGAAGAAATTTGTATTATAATCCTCTGAGATCAAACAAGCTGTACTACCATGGTCACTTAATAGGCCGCACATGATGCAAGTTAGGTGGTCAAACTTGGACCTTTTCTCCCTGGCACTTGGGGTGATATACACATTTATCAGCAGCAGTTGTTTATTAAATTTCAAGCTTCTAATCCTTAAACCGGTGATCCAGTCCTCTTCAAATGATAGCTGGTCAATTGTTGCGTTTAACTTGCCAGAGACATAAATCGATAACCCGCCCCTTGGTCTACCAAACATTTGAGTTCTTGTGGCGGGAGCCCTGTATTCTAAATAGCCCTCTAATGGAAGGCTTGCCTCGGTCCATGTTTCCTGAAGAAGTATGACCTTGTGGTTCTTTAAGAACATTATCACATCATGGGACTGGATTTTCGGGGCAAGGCCATTGATGGTCCAAGAGCACACTGATAGTCCGGATGTTTTGGTGTAGACTACTGTTCGAACGCTATTTCAGTTGTGACTTCCTCCGGATAGGGCTACTGGCAGCCAAGCCCAGTCATCTTTCAAATGATTTGGCACCTCTATCGTTTGGACTTTGCTTCCTGTTGCAGCTCGGCCTAAATTGTTTTTTAATATTGACAATGGGGGATTACTGATGCTATTAGAGGTAACCAAACGCTTTGCTAATACCGTCGGATACCCTCCATCTTTCTGGGCAATTATTTCGATACCCCACCTGTTAAATTGCTCGGATTTTGATAAAACCAGCTCCTTGATTGCTACTGATGCCAATGTAATTCGTGTGGGTTCAGTGATTTGTTGATCTTTAGGGGGTATACATTCTATTGCTGCTATGTCACTAGATTCAAGTTTACACAATTCGGGAATACATTTAAACAACTTAAGGATGTTCCCTCTGTTTAAGATGTCATGCGGCCTTGAGATGGATACTCTGGAATAAACAGCAATTTGGATATTTGATTTGTAGTAACCAGACCCTGTCCTAGGTCCATGTTGTTGCTCCTGCCCCCTGTGTGGACTGGTACATTCCTGCATAAGGCTGTTGTTACCCCTTGCTTGTACTCGTCGAGATGACCGTAATGCTGTTGAGTCACCTTATTGAGGACTTCTTTACGTACTTTCGCAGTACCCAGGTTTTTTGCGATTGTTATCCAAATGCTCTCCTTGTCTCCTGACCTTGGGTCATCGCTGTGCTGCTCTGTAGCTACTTTTCTTTGCTTCACTGTGGTCACATTTACTTTGTCTATGTGGGATGTTGAAACTCCTCATCCGCTAGCGGGAGGCATCAGGGCTAATGTGACACAGGTTCCTTATTTGGCTCTACTTGGGTCGGAGTTTGTTGTTTCTCCAGAGGGGCTTCCCCCATGTGCACAGGGGTTTGCCTAAGTTTGTTGCAGTGGCCTAATACCTGTGACATGTTACCTGTCTGTCCAACTGCTGCCTTTGGAGGTGTCGTTATAGTTGGTTGCAGTAAAGAAGAAGGACTGCTTTCACTACCTATCAAGCCAATTCGTAATTTGCTTTTATGGGTTAAAAAGGAGTCACAGTTTGTTTTTAGTGTCACGTGGCTGGCCTTATTACGTTGTTTTTGAAGTCTTTTTTCCCCCTCTTACTCAGGTGTCACTTTTGCAATGATTTGTTCATAGTTCCGTTGCCTGCTCCGGCATCCCCACTGCCCAGTGATGTCAATATCTTTGGCAAGGTCGATGGTTCAACCTTCAGCTGTTTGATCCGAGTTATTTATCTTGGGTTGTGGGAAATGTCTGCACTTAGGACTTACTGATTGATGATCGGGTGACGGGACAACCACTATGACTTCTTTAGGGGGTACTTTAGCCCTCAAACCGGGAACTTTATTTCCTGTACTAATTTCTTGCTTTATGTTATGTGCTTTTAAGACGTTCTGTGCAACTGGGTCAGTTTGATGTAAATGATGCGTCAGTCCCTGTGATCCTACGGGTAGTTTCCTGATTTCTGTCAGAACCATGGTGAGAAACGAGGGAAGAGAAGAGAAACTGTCGATTATTGGGGAGCACTAGCACACTGATTGTGCCAAATTGACTATTGTTTGCACTTTTGTTATCAATTTGTTAAGGCTTTCCAGTTTGTTCTCTATCCCTGCCATGTACAAAGCAAGTATGTTTGAAAGATCGACCTGAAGATATAGTTTGTCCGAGTGATAGTTTAATGCAGTAACTGTGGATTGTAGAGTTTGCAGGAGCTGGGCCCAGATTGAATTCAGTTCTTCCACCACCATTTCGGGGGCTTCATGTATACTTGTGATCCTGTTGGAATCTGCTCGAAAAAAAGATAGATCCAGTAGGGAGCGGTCGTTTGGCTCTCCTTGCTTCCTACTGAGATAATCATGTTTGTCCAGGTCTGACGGAGACTTTGGTGTAAGAAGTTTTATATTTCCGGGCGAGATCTTGGTCCAATGCGCTGCTGGGGGACTGGGGATATTATTGTTACCGGGAGTTTGTGTATTGTTAATGTATAAATTATTGGTTTCCTGAAGCGGGGAAGGCCTTAGGGGTAATGGGAGAGCCGTCACTTGAGATGGTGATTGGAGAGGAGTTTTGTACATTAAGACCATATTGGGATGTTAACTGACGGTTGATTTCATTTTCTGTCTGAATGACTAACCTCGACTAAAGATTTACAGGAGCAGGAGGCTCGTTCACATTGGGTGGGCCACCTGAGTGTGCAAAACACCCTGTGTGTACGGATGGGCATGAATCATGGCTTGAACATTTATTTGCACAGGTTCACCCGTCTGAGAGTCTTGGCAGGGTTGTATGGATGAAACCATCTTTTTGATCGAGCCATTTGTCGCTGTGGATTTTATGCAACAGTTCTTGAAGTAGTCTCTAAGTGTCATCTTTCGAGTTCCCGCTGCAGTATCTACAAGCGAGTTGTCCAATTTAGGTAGCTGATCATGTGATGTTAGGGGTTCTTCCACAGTTGTGTAACTGAAGGGATGTAAATCTTGTTCTAAGGGCAAGTATAAGGTAGCTGGAGATCCGGGGGTGGAATTCTTTTGCTCAGGTCTTGGGGTTATTGATGCCATTTCCATGAGCTCTTTGCTGTTTGCCTTATTATGCTTCCTGCGGTTTTTCGCTATTTCTTTCCTTAGTCTTCCTGACCTCATCATACTGTGGTTATGGGTTGCTGTAGTTACACCGCCTCTTCTTCCTTGTATCAATACTCTCTGCAGTGGGTGAGTGGGGGTGCACTGTGCATGCGCTCCTGTTTCTTGCCCTTTTTAAAACTCTTTACCCCCATGGCAGGAGGACACCAGTTTTCCCGCTTTTCCTTCGAACCACAATATGTATTAATATATGGAGGCGTGGTCTATCTTGGATGTAGTCCTTCAATGCCTGGTGTACGTTGGGTGGCAGGAGGCAGCAGGGGGTTAAGGTAGGTGGGGGACCCAGGACACCAGCACCGTCCAGGCCAGTCTTCTTACTTCCCACCAATCTATACCCCTGCTTTTCTGGGGACCATACAGTGTTGGGCACTCAGTTCGCTTTACTTGGCCTCCTCATGGCCTTGCATTTCTCCAAGTGGCCTCCGGGTGCCCGCACCTGCAACCTTCTCAACCGCCTTACAGCCTATGCCCTTGGGTATCGCCTCTATTGCCCTTGACCAGTGTCCATTAAGTGCTGGCTCACCTCTTGATTCCGCGTAGATCCTTCTGGGGTTGGTCTCAGGCGGTGCAAGGGTCAAGGGCAGCCCACCTGGGTGCCCAGGCTGATGCAGGAGAGAAGGGGGGCAGAGAGGGGTAGGCAGGGCAGCGGACACAAACCGCACCAGCCTAATCCCGGTCGCCTCCGTAAACCACTGCATCTGCCTACTGCTTCCTATAGCTCTTCCTGCCTTGCCCCAGCAGGGTGGCTGGGGCCTGGTGCCACAACAAGCTGACCTCTGGGTGCCGGCCTCCCCCTGTTGACGGCAAGCACCGAGGCGCGGGGGTAGAGACACAGGTACGGCTCCGGGGCTCCAATGGTCTGACAGCTGTCGACATGACCAACCACCAGCTGCTTACCCCCTCGCCGCCTGCCGTTCTTCAAAAGTCAGTTCGGGTCGGACAGGTCGGGTGGGTCGGACGGGTTAGGCGAGCTCCTTGATTCCTTCGGTTCCTTTGGCTCTGCTTCGTGCTTGGGTCCGTAGCGCTCTGCCTCCGGGTTTTGACCCACAATTGAAAGCAGTAATTTAGTCATTCATCCAACCACTGCATTCACCCACATACACATTCACAGAACTACACCCACGAACTTGCCAGTAAGCGAAGACACACGTCCACTTATAAAATAGCCAGACCTAGGCTTTGTCAATGACTTTGTCTAAGATGTAACATTACTTGTAGATGCTCCAATGTATCATTAATATGGCTGCCCAGCAGTTTTTACTTCCTCGATGTACTGCACTATCAGAGGAAGAGCTGGTAACACTGTAATCAATATCACTTTGCACTTATCCCCCAGAGTTTTAGGACACATCCCTGACTTACATAAAGTAAGAAGGGAGGATGCCAAAATGGCTACTGTAAGCCCCACACACAGCGATACGTTTTACCTCTGCAATAACTAGTCAAATATTGACAAGCATACCAAAGACAAATAATTCCTGAGGGACTTGGAGGGATGTTGTATTTTCATGCTTGATGCAAAGTGAGCTAACGTGTGTGTGTGTATGGGTGAAAGGAATATCAGTCTAGGATGATCGGATGACTGACTGACAATATACTGTACTGGAGTAGATGGCTGTTACACTTAACTATCTTGATGCACAATTGGATAGACAGATGAACACTCGGGTATCAGTGGACCAATCGATGCATGCCTAAGGGTGGCTGGATATGTGCATGGTTGACAGTGGTTGATAGATGCTTGGGTATGGGTGGGTGAATGCACAACTGTATGTTAATGCATGTGAATGAGGGAGCTGGATAAGTGTGAGTTCAAGGGTTGCTGGGCAGATGACTGGGTGAGTGCTGGGGAATGCTTGGGGCATGGGGTGTGTTGGATGCGTGGATGTAGTTTCATATGTGAATAGGTGAATGCAGGAGAGTGTGAGTGGATCCCTCCTTAAAAATTTAAATACAGCGAGTAATGGTGTGCTGATGACATACTAGACACTGCATGACTAATTCCCTCATCTATGAAAATATCAATTAAATATATATCTTTCTGTTCACATAGTGAAACGCAGACAGAACAGATTCTAAAGATGGGACATGCTAAACGTTCAAATATGTACAATTTTGGTAGCTATTTGAATATAGGTGCCAGCAAACCTTTGAACTCATAGCAGTGCAGGGAAAAGTTTTGAAACAGCTGATTGTATTAAAGCATGGTCTGTTTTTATTTGCTGTTGGTTGTGGATGGTTAAAGGGATCCAGAGGAAGTTGTATGTGTAGGCCTGGCATTGTGTGGGTTTGTGAGGGAGGTAGGGGTTTTTCATGATTGGGCTGTATCTGAATGAAAGGTATAAGAAAGCAAAACATTGGAGATTTTCTCTACATATATGGTCCATGTGAATGTGGTGCATGTGAGGTGGTCTGTGTGATAGGTATGTGTAAAGAGGTCAGTGGGGTACTGGATGGGAATGCCTGGTCAGGGTTGTGCTGGCCAATGTGTGCGTGTCTGTGGTCACAATCTGGCTATTTTTTCCCCATCTGCCTAATGTGGTAGATTAATAGGACATTGCTGTGATTTGTAGGGGGCAGCAATTCGCAGGGGTTTGTGATAGGCAGCTTGGGTGGTGGTGGGGGGGAAGCACAGTGGTGGTTTGGTGCTTAGGGAGTTCTTTATGATGTGATTCGATCAGGCTGTGGGGTATTTTTGAAGACAGGGGTTCTGGATTTGTGATTTGGAAATGCCAATAATTTCAGTGTTAGCAGGCTGATGCAATAATTATTTATTACAAAAACATATTACACAAAGTAAAAATATGCATCCACCTAAACCTCTCTGCCATATGCTTGAAATAAACATTTTAAGTTAAAAAACCATGGCATAGAATTTTAATAGTACATTAAAGGTACTATCTACAGGCAGGTGTATTTGAAACTGGTATAGAAACCTTCTTTAGTTTTAATGCACATCAAAAGAAAATATGATTCATACTGACATTAAGATAAAGCACTATTGTCTTTGAATTACTGTAACCTGAAGACATAGATTAAACACACAAGAATCACTAACAACAATAAAAAAAATTGTGAGAAAAACAATGACAAAGTATAGTATTGCAACACTAGCTCTGAAGTTAATTTATGGTTAGACAGATGTGCACACATAAGTGGACAAAATGCTGTCACACAATACATGTAAAGCACATTTTCCCATGTACACATGTGACCAATTCTGTCACAAACATAACATTCTTCAGATAAAAATACAGTCACAATATTTATACTACAAAACTACACATTTGATGGTTTTGCCTCTGCTTTGCATGTGGTTTGTTTTCAATGTCCAAAGTCTTTTGAAACATCTATTTCAATCCCACAGAAAAGGTATAATAAGTAAATGAACGATTAACACTTCTGTAGTAGTAACAATTTTGACACAAACGTCCAGAATCTTTCCCACAGAGAGGAAGACTTGTTCCATTCCTCGTGGGACAATAAATGTTTGAAGCAGAGCTGAGTTTGCAAGGGACAAGCCAAGGCAGTTCTCATCAAGGACAGGGATCAAATGAAATTGTCTGTGGTGTTGCCACAGCTAAGGCGGCATAAACCAAGAGCAGCACAGATTCTCCTGCTCGACTTCATTCCCATTCAAAGTTTGTTCCCCCTTAATATTTGAAATGTAGGTTTTCTTACCTATTAATTTCAAAATTTCAACTGATACCTTTGCCTATTTTTAGTCAGTTGTGGACTTTACTATCATGTTTGCATTTATTTTGAATAGCTATGCATTTGTTATTTTCTACAATGTCACATATGGCATACAAATTCCTGTGCTATCATGGAACACATAATGCTAATTAGTGCCCTTATTTATTTGGTATTTGAGTGTGTACTACAATCTATGCCAATCTTGCTCTTGCAATTATCTTCCCTGATCATATACTATGCCATTTCATGTCAATGAGAATCGATGAGCACACATATTGTATAAGTGGCCTCCTGAAGAAAGCTATGATTTGATTGAATGGGATTGAGGAAAGAGCAATGTGTACAAAAATCTGAATTTTAAGTGGTGATATTATAAGTAACTGGTTGCCTGAAGTTAAATATTCTAAACTCTGCACTGTTATCTCATGATTCTCCAGCCCAGAAGCCATTTTGCTCAAGCATCAGTCTTATCTTCTGCAGTTGCTTCCACAACCTGGACCCAGTGCTGTGAAATAGACTCAGCAATGATAAAAAAAAATTAAAGTCATCAGTCAGCTAAGGTAACCCATTAGTCACACCATCTAAATAATTTACACCCCCTAGTGTTCATTCTGTCTAGGTTTCAGGCATAACATTGCTTGATTCCTGAATTATGCCAGGACAACACTAAACAGCTAGGCACCAACAATCTGATGGTATTACCACTTGGTCTGCCACAGGCACAATGTCCCCATGTACAAATGGATCCGTGCACCGGGAGCAAGAACCAAACACTGCATATTTTTGTGTGAAAGTTATACATCATGTTAAGAGCTTCTGAAAACATATGTGAGGCCATGTGGGCATAGTGCCAGCATGTGGTCTCATACCGAATGATTATTCGACAGGAGGCTTGATAACATGTCCCAGTTTTGTTCTTCATAATTTACACGGAAAAATCCAATAGAGTCTGGATTAATTTTCAGAAATCCATCATTGTTAGGGTCATAGGGGCCAAGAATAACTCCTGTGGAAGAAAGAGAACAAAAATGTAATTAAACTACTGTAGAAACAGAAAGCAGATAATACAAATGCATGCTGTGATTCAATTTGCATAAATTCACAGGTTTCCAATTTTTGGCAGGTCAGTCTGTATTTTAAGACTCAAGCTCTCATTTGGAGATTGATGTAAATGGAAAACCTTTCAATTTCTGGCAGACAATTTCCTCCACTGTATTATCCCTGTTGTGGAGGAAATTCAATGGTTGGATTTTACTACGGATTTAAAATTTCTGTAGACATTTTAAAGATGTTTCCATTACAACCGACCCAGATCTGAGTGGCCCTTCACAGTACTGAGTAAACAAACATTGGACTATGCATATATCATCCACAATATTAGACACAAATACATCATTTTTTTAAGTATACTTTTTGTTTTCACATAATATTGCCTATAATTAGATCAAATGACATAATATTGTATATAGTACAGACATGTCAAATAAGTATAGAAAATATGATAGAATATATAGCAGATACTATAAATACAGGAGCACACCAACTTAACCCTTAACCTTGAATACAATCTAGGCCTATGACTGTTACCGAACCTAACTCTTGCCCCAAACCAAACAGTAGCCCTGAAACGAATCTTGGCCCAGAACCTAATTCTAGACCTGAACCTAACCTTACCCCTGAACTTAACATTAGCCCATAATGTACCATTAGTTCTAATTCTTACCTAATATTCACTTGACAATGTAAATGAGGATAATATTATGACTCCAGATATTTTTGTCCTAACAATGTTGTGCATACAATATTTTTATAGGATGAGATTATACCTTACATATTTTGGTGGTGCACCATAAGTCTGACACTTAGAATCGTGTTTTTGATCCAAAACATAAACCCTTTCAATTGCCTTATTTTAGTAGGGATGGAGTAGCATAGGTAATATTTTCGTTGTTGTAACGTCCCTTGATGAATCCAAAGCTGCTGGATAAAGACCCCTTGTTTGAATACTAAAGGACAACTTTTTAAATATGTTTTGATGCTTTATAGGTTTCTATTAATACATTACAACTGCAAGGTGTAAACCTGTGTCAATATCCAAATGTTATAAGGTGCTAATCTATCTTTCATGACACACTACATACTACTTCTAGGAAGTGGCATACGGCTGCCATCTTGCATGCTTACATGGTCCCAAGACAATTAAAAGATACAAAGGTTGGAGCTGTGTCATCCTAAGTGAGACATACTAATGTAATATGCACACGCTACACTGTATATGCAGAGACCCAGCCACCTACTAATGGCTCCCTGCTTCACTCCTATTGGTTACTCCTATGGGTTACAGCAACTATTCACTGAATACATGGTTGATCACTGTTTCAAAACAACATCAAAAGGGAACAGAGCAGGTACATCTGCACACATATTCACACATGATACATCATAGATACAGCTAATGAGGTATTCAAGCAGTGCTTCATGTTCCTGAAAATAAGGATATGTAGAAGCCAAGTGCACCCAATAATGTCAGGAGGTCTGCTGGAGATCATTGTCAATCCTTATAACATGGTCATGAACAGTTGGCTCCCTCGCTGGCCACTGTAGTAAGGATAGAGTTGCAAGAACAGGGAGTGTGGAGGGCAAGGCAGAGAAACAGAGGCCACAAGAGAGACTGAGGGGTAGGAGAGTGACAGACTAGATATCAACCAGGTAGGGAGATGCCACCCTCATCCACCTCTAGCTTTCTACTTATTTTCTCTTTGACTATAAGCAGGGACTCATTGTTCAAAGTCAGTGGCCCAGATTAGAACCTACCACTTACTTACTGTCTAGACCATAAACCAAAGACAAAGGTCATTAGCGAGGAGCCATGGTTTACACTGCCCCTCATCCTGAATATGTTTGGTTCTTTTTGCAGGTTTTGGATGGCTCTTCTATGAAGACCTGGCTACATTATACTACAGACATTTTTTTGTGGGGGGGCGTGAAAATATGTTTTTATCAAAAATTGATTTACATAAAAGGAAACCTTTTGTTACGGGGCAGGAGTTTAGCTTAATATTTAAGCAATTCTTTCTGGAAGTTTAGCTGTAGGACTTGAACAGGAAAAAACATTATATTTAAGGCTAAATGTTCAATCTGGTTCTATAAGGTAGAACTCTGAATAACATTAAATGAAACTTTCTGATAATAGTATTTAGATAACAGACATTCATTAAACTAAGGATCTCATAAAATAAATTTGCAAGTTATACTGCCACTCAGGCCCTTCCCAGAATTGAAACAGACCTTGGTTTTCTGAACCAGCATATGGTGTCTAAGAATCTATGTTCTATATGGCTTCACCAGAGAGAAACACTAAGCAAAAAGGATGAGAGAATTAACACGCCCGAAACAGCAAGGTCACACGCCGTGAGGGGAACGGCAGGCAGCAGGCGGGACTACCAGCCCCAGAGCTACACGGGGCAGCGCCGGTGACGTTCTTGGTTCGCGCCTGGAGGCGCGCTTAAAATTGGCCGCAGGCTCCCGCACCGCGGGACTCGCGCGGGCGCGCCCGGGCAAAGCCCGGGCCAAGGGCGGGCCCGTCTGAGCCCGTCAGAGACAGTTGGAGACCGGGCCGGGCCCCCCATCTGACTGCCTTTGTTTCTGGATTTTCTGTTTTTGCGGTGAGTCTTATTGCAACTTTGTCTTTTTGTCATCACGAGCACCACAAACGTTTGTCATGGGGAAACGTACTGCAATACCGTGCTCCCGCAATTCAACCACCACTTCCATTGATAGCATGTTGGAAAGAGCGGTCAGCATAGTCGCCAATGAGATTGAGTTAACCGAGAGGAGGTTATCTTTGGGCCTGGTTATGCCTCCATTTGTTCCATCGGCCCCCTCTGTTCTCATCGCGGCGGGTGGTGTTTGTGGAAGTCCCCCCTTGTCCCAGAACGTATCACCCACCACTCTTATGGAGTTACAGTCCCTGGAATCTCCCTGCAATATGGAGAGTGGTCAAGGTAGCAAGGTCACTGGTGCTTTCAAGGGCATGGACGGCTGTGTAGGGGAAGCTAATAACAAAGTAATTATGCCATGTATAAATGGCTCGCCAGACCCATTAATTACAGGGGCCAAAAGAAAGCGAAAACCGACAAAACCTATAAGCTCAAAGAGAAAACAACCGCCGCGAACGAAGCAACAACGCACTGCTCTGAGCTCCTGGATTCATGGCACAGCGACCATAGCTGATAACACGATAACTAATGATAACAGCGCTATTGACTTAACACCACCTGAAACATCTACACATGCTGTCCATACCCAAACAGAGTCCACGAGAGGCCCATCAACTCTTCTTAGCCTCGGTGACACCTCAATAGACATTATTGTGGACACTATGGGGCCGATTCCGATCTCGGCCGGTAGTGCTCCGAATCGGATTCGGATTCACCGGATCCGATTCGGAGCCCTGTTTCCCGACCGAATCGTACGCGGGTCCGGCCGAGCGAGTACGATGCAAGCACCCGCGAAATCGCCGACCGACTCGAATGCGGCTTCAACACGCTCCGACCGACTCGCATGGACACGACTCGCACCGCGCTATGGAGACGTTTCCCGGCCGGGTAAGTACGAAGCACGCCGCGAGCAGCCCGACCGACTCGCGCCGTCCGGCTCGAAAAAGCTGTCGGAGCCGGACTTTGGGGGTCCGCGTCGGACACCCCTGGACGCGTAGGCGGGCGAGTCGCACACAGGGGGGACCCATGGGTCCCCCCTACCTGTGCATGTACGCCGCGATGCGCATGGACGCGTACACGCTGTAGGGGGCGCCCTTGTCCGCCTCACACCCATTGAGTCAATGGGAGCCCGCGTACGCGTTGTACGACCGGCTCCCATTGACTTCAATGGGAGTCCGACCGACTCGAGTCCGATAGCATGCGTGCGCATCGTACTCGTTCGGTCGGACTGCTAGGGTCCGATTCGGTCGGAATTCTCTCCGGGTCCGGCTCGGTCGGAGAGATTTCCGGCCGGAATCGGAATCGGCCCCTAAGTATGAGCGCATTAGTACCCTTGTTGATAAGAATTTTAACATTCTTTGGAAACGTTTAGATCGCTTGGAGACATTAATAAATAAATCAAGCACACACATTAATACCCCTAAACTGACAACACAACAGGGGCCGATTGCTAAACCACAATTGCCAGGTATAATGGGTCCCAAAAGTACTAAAAGTCAATTACATAACTCTGTTGTTATAAAACCTCCTGCTACCAACACCAGTAGTGTCTGCGACATCTGCTGCAGAGTTAAGGAATGTTTTACACCCAAACCTACCTCAATACAGAGTAAACAGACAACAATAAATGGTATCACAAGTTCTCAACCTTTAACCCAACAAGTTAGCCAGGTTGTTACTTCTGATCGTGTAAACAACATTAATGCAGTCGGTAACAACCAGAGCGCCAAATCCCGTACTGAGAATATCTCTGACGAGTATAGTGAGGCCAGTAAAGAGGTTCTGAGCTTGCCACCTGCAGCTTGCCCATATGTCTTAGTTTTAGCAGGAGTTCCTCCTTTAAAAAGAATAAGTCTGAGACCTGGGACCAACTGAGGAACAAAAGTGCAGACTGGCTCATTAAACACAAGGGATTTAGGGCAGCAAACATCAATAACATCATAATGGTGCGCAGGGTAGGGTGGGTTGGGCAATCACCTAAGAACATTGAGGGGGACTGCATCGTCATTAATTTCTGCAACCCGGCGCTGGTGAGATCATTGATGTCGATGCAGGAACAAAGAGACACCGCACCTACCCACATTTGGTCACTACCTCTGGGCTTTTTCTACAAACCAATTTTGGGCCCAGATACATTTGCCACATCGTCTGTCATGGTGAATAATAGATTTTCTGCCCTGTCCGACTTGGATAGCCTGGACTGACTGATGCCCATTGGAATATCACCTGATTCCATCCCCTCGAGTCCGTCGTATAAGCCCTTAGGATATCATACTAGAGACCCACAGAACTCAAATTTGAGTATTTTAAGTTGGAACATCGCTGGTTTATCTTCTAAGATAAGCTCTGTAGAGTGGGTTAACATAGTCAAAGATTATGATATCCTTATGTTTCAAGAAACGTGGGCAACAAGGGAATTATATCTAGAGGGTTTTGTATGCTTTAACATAATTGCATCAACCTCCAAACACGGACGCCCATCTGGTGGACTCTCAATTTGGGTTAATATCTCCTCGGGCGGTAGTGTTAAAACCCTTGCTACAAACAACGATAATTTCCAAGCGGTGATTTATACACGAGGGGTTTCACTTTGCCTGATAAACTTCTATAATAATGACTTTGTGACTGCTCCAAATATGAATTATATTAACTTGTTTAATTTTGTCTCTGAATTACAAAGCAAAATGGGGCTTGACAAATTGGCAGGAATTTGCCTGGGTGGCGATTTTAATGCCAGGCTGCCAAAGGCAAGCGAGCCATTTAATGTTCTGTCTTCAGATGCCCAGTCTTGTAGAAAGGGGAAGGAATTGTTTGATCATCTGTTACAACAGAACTTATTAAATGTGATGGATATTGTAGACGTACATCATAATGCCAGACGTCCCATCCCTACCTTTAGAGGGCGTGGATGTGCATCGACAATAGATTTTGTTTTTATCTCTGCTTCACTAGAGGACTTTTTATTAAAAGCTGAGGTCATAGCAACTGTGTATGGGGACCATAACCCCATCTCGATTATAATGAGGTTTGCTATTAGACCCACTTTCACTAGAGAGCCTGGTGCAAGTAACTTAACGCCCTCAACTGACAGTTTGAGAGTTATCTGGAAGGGCATCGACTATGGCTCATTATTTTCTAAGATGGTATTAGCCCACCCTTCGCTTATTAAGACATGTTTATCATCCGATGACCCTAACCCAGAGGTGATTCATGCCTTCTGCCATTTATGTGCTGGCATCAAACAACTGATCTCACGGCCCACGTTTAACAACAATCAGAACCCCAAATGGTTCAATACTGCTTGTTCAAGAGCAAACAAAGAGCTTCGAACAGCACTTGTGGCGACACCTAGGGATGCAACACTTGTTAGATCCTTGAGACAACTCTATAAACAAGAATTGAGGCTGCGTAAAGATGAGATTTTAAAAGAACGATGGGATAAGCTTGCTTGCGTCGCAAGCCTCAACAAGGGCAACGGTTTTTGGGATGTAGTCAAAGATATAAGGTCTATGAGTTTGACATTTACTTCCCTGAAATGTAATATAAGCAGAGCAGCTTGGGAAGCCCATTTTACTTCAATTTATACATCCCCTGTTGAGGGAGAGGACCTTTTTAATTCCCATGTTTGTCCCCGGATTCAGATATCTGTATCAGAAGTAGAGGATGCAATTAACCAAAGTTTGGGTAACAAGGCCCCAGGCCCGGATGGGCTCCCTATCGATCTTATTAAGTATAAACAGGAATTCTGGGCCCCAGTTTTACTTAACGTTTTTAACAACCTTACAAACACTTTTTTACCTAGTACGTGGTCTACCAGCATTATAGTCCCGATTTTTAAAAAAGTCGACCGATCCAACCCTAGCTGCTACAGACCAATCTCCCTGATCGACAACACACTCAAGATACTCGGGAGGATCCTGTTTAACAAGATCAGACTCTGGGCTGAGGAGGAGCACATTCTAAACAAATGCCAATTAGGATTCAGAAGTAAATTGGGTACGGTTGAACAATGTCTAAATCTCAACCTGATTGTCGGCAAATACACCGTGGCGCGAAAGTCCCCAATTTACATGGCATTTATGGACCTCTCCTCAGCCTTTGATTTTGTAAACAGGTCACGTCTGTGGTCAGCTCTTTTAAAGTACGGGTTGGATGAGGTCTTAGTTCAGTTTTTAGCTTATCTGCATAGGGACTTGAAGGCCCGGGTGAGGATAGGTAAGGACGGGGAGGTTTCGGGAAGCATTAATATCAATAGAGGGGTCAGGCAGGGGTGCGTACTGGCCCCATTACGGTTTATTCTATATATTAATGAGATACATAATGCTCTGTCTGTACTCACCAATGACGTCCCGAAAATTAATGGTAGTGTACTCCCCGTCTTACTGTACGCGGATGACGCAGTTTTAATGGGCCTCACCCCGAATGCATTACGTATTTTAGTTGGGGGTTTTGTTGATTTTATGGCTGGATTAGACCTCTGTACTAATTTTAAGAAATCTTTTATAATGTGTTGCGGACCCAAAAAGCACTATATCAATTCAATTTCCTCAGGGTCTGAACGTCTTCAATGCACTCGCACTTTTCCATATCTAGGCCTAATGGTTTCAGATAATGACTCTTGGGCAGCTCACCTAGCGCATGGTAAGAGTAAACTCCTAAAGTGCACTAATTCAATTGTGTCTCTCCCTCTGCCAAAAAGAACAGAGGTTGTGCTATCCTTGATTAAAATCTATAAAACACAATGTATACCGACGGCGACATATGGTGCAGAAATTTGGGGTTTTACTAAATGTAGTAGCATTCAGGGCGAAGAGAATAGATTCCTCAGAAAACTCCTGGGGGCCCCCATCTCATCATCTAATTTTATTTGCCAAGGCGAACTAAGAATGATTATATTAGGTCCCGCCCTGCCATATTTTGGTTAAAAGTTTGGCAAAACCCAGCAGCAACGTTAACCAGGGATATTATTCTAGACTGCCTAAATTGCGACAAGGGCATGGATATACCGTGGCTTGAAGCAGTCAACCAAAGTTTGACCAGCGTGAACCTAAATCACATCTTTACAAACCCAAGTGATGTAGAGGGTATAACTAAGAAGATTTTACAGGAGGCCCTGTACGAACGATACAGTGGCCTACGAAACAAATCCGAGGCTCAGAAAAGAACAGTCTCTAGGTATATTTCCTCGGTGACCGTTAACTGCCCTTTATCACATTTGCCATCTAGGTACCTTCTAATGAGTTTAAGCCGTTGGGAGAGAAGCCTGCTCTTCCGCCTTAGGGCTGATACTTTAAAATATTTGTTGTGCTTCCCCATAGGCTTTAACAAAAACCTTGAGCAGACGATCTGTCGTTGTGGCAACCAGGGTAATCAAACGATGTTACATTTTTTATTCTTTTGTGGTTTTTATAAAAGATATACCAAACAATTTCTGATTTCGTGTTTTAGGGCATCCATCATTGTTGATTATAGGACAGCTTACAATGAAATTTTAAATTTAGCAATGACAGATTTGATTTTCAGTGTAAGCTCTTTTGTGAAGGCGGCAGTTCGCTCACGCGCCTCTATGAGTGTCTGATTAACTTATTATTTATCACGTCTAAGAACCCTGACACTGATCCACTGCTAATATTATGTTTACATGTTGGACAGTGTTGTGATATCATGCGCTGTAACTGTCCAAATTTGAGAGTAATTTGATGCACCCTGTTTTATAGAAATGTTTAGCTGAATTATGAGTTTATAACATTGTTTACATTATTTGCACTGAAACAAATCATGCTGCTATACATGTCTGCACTTGAATGCCCTTTGATACACTATGCTGCTGTATGTTTAGATCCGATTGTGTGTGTATTTATTCATCAGATGCTGATTGCTAACTTGTATTTTTATTGTGTCATTTTAAATGTTGGGATTTTAACTGCACTTTTATGGATATCTCATATCCGAATAAAGATTTGTTGAATTGAATTGAATTAACACGTTAGCAACTACCCATGTTCTAATCTATATAATTTAATTTATCTAGAATTAACTGTTAAATAGATTGTGATAAAGGTATGATTATTTAGTAAAGTTAGATTCAGTTAGATCTAGAAATTTGTTTAGTCTAGGTAAGTGTTGTAAGTTATGGCATGTTTTTTGCCATTTGCTTTTTTTGTACATATTTATTTAGAACTGAACTGGCTTGTTAGAACTTGAACTCCACACATATGTTCTTGTGTCATTTGTATTTGGTGTATAACTTATTGGAGTAAAGAATATTTGAGGAGAAAATAATTACCTAAATGGATTGTCCCCTGATGCTTCTAAGATGTTCTGGCAAGCTAGCTGATGGATAACTAAAGCTCAGTTGTACTGTCTTGGGCTTGCTAAGGAAATCTTTTTCCATTTTAAACTGCTGGCCTTTTTTGAGAATTTCTTAGCTAAATATCTAGGGTAAGAAAATGTAAATGGGGCTTTTCTCAGTGAATCACACTTGCTTAAATAAATGTAAATACATACATTCAAAGTAAATGCATGAAAATAAATAAATAAACAAAATAAATGTCAATATAATAAATTCCATGTAAATTGCCATACACCTTTCAGTTTTTGATTTTTGTTTTCATTAAAATCAGCAGTCTCAGTACATTATATGATATTGTTGCATGTTACTTTACAACTATTGTAATTGCTGTTTTAAAACACATTAAAATTAGTTGCAACTTAAAAGGCTAAATATTAAGATATTTAAGATTACCTGTTGACATGGACTTGTTGTAAAATGCAACATTTTCCTGTTTGCTGATGGTTGCAGTATATTTTATTGGAAAATGCCATGTGTAGCTGAAATTATATAGAGAGATGAAAATAATGTTCTTAAAAACATCTGCAATTTAACTTCTATTTGACAGCAGGAACAAAAGATAAGCAAATTCAAAACTATTCTAAGGATTTCAAAATTAGGAACTTCACCCACAATAGTTTATTTTAAGTTCAAAAGATAGGTTTCAACAACATCAACATACCAAGAAAACAAATATTCAATAGCTGTCATATACATGCAGTGGTTTTAAGGCGCAAGGGCAGGTCATGGCATACTATTGTTTTAATGTTTGCAATTTGTCACTAATATAGGGACAATCAAAGCTTGTCAGCAAAATATGTCTCGCATTGCATAGCTTCCAAGTGTGGATCTGAGTTTGTTGCAATATAACCATACATGGACAGACGAGACGAAGGGGGTTATTAAGAGTTTGGCGGTCAAGATACTCCACCACAAAACTGGTGAAGCACCCTTTCTACTAAACGTATGCACAGCCTGATCTATATAGAGCCAGGCATACCGTCATGTTTCTGCAAGCAGAATCCTTATACCAACAGCCCAATTGACTTGGTACCGTAGGTGTAAGTACATCACACCACGAGCCCTATTTAGAGAGGATGGCCTGATGTACGTTTTTCTGTTTGGGACCACCAGGAAAAGTCTGGCAGTCCTGAGCAGAAAAAAGGATAAATGTCTTGGGAGGAAAGTCCCAGGGTTTCAGGGTCATTAGTATTTTGTTTTACATAAACACTGTCATGCTTTGGGATTTGTGTTTTGTAAAACATAAAAGTTTGCTGAATTTTATTTATTTTTAATTATTTATAAAGTTTTGTATAGCGCAAACATGACCCAGGCGGGTATCAGAGCACTTCACAATTAGGGTAGGTAGGATACAATAGTGGGAAAATAACATTTGTTACAAATAAGTGCAAGGCGCGAATATGACCCCGGCGGGTATCAGAGCGCTTCACATTTAGGGTCGGCAGGATCCAGTAATGGGAGAAGAACATTCATTACATATATGTGCATAGCCTGCTAACACTGTTATTCCCAGGTGTACAACCATGTAATAGACAATCAGGGCATCAGAATTGAGGGCAGTAATGAAGCTGCGAAGCCAAGGCCTTTAGCGCAGAAACTTGAGCATTAGGATTTTTTTCACTTCCTTTTTGAAAGAAGCGGTGGATGGGATTCGACGGACTTACGGAGGAAGAGAGTTCCAAATCTTCAGGGCAATGCGTGAGAAAGCTCTGTTACTCGTTCTGTTTTTGTGGAAAATCTGTGGTTTCAGAAGCAGTGAACTTGCACTTTGAGACGGTCCGCATGAATGGCTGCATGAAATATGGGGGCCGCTGAGCAAACGTTTAGTGCCAGATTTAGCGCTGCCCATGCGTCATGGAAGGGGACGCAAGGCAACACAAGCACTTAACTGGGAATTACTAACCCACACTAAGTCACCTTGCATGACTCTGCATGGTTTAGTAAATCTAACATAACACACAGCAGAGCATTTCACTGCCTTTCGTTACCTTGCGGCAGGGAGACATTCCACGGGTGGAGTGTCGGTATTCCCACGCATCCACCCATGGATTTTGGTGCATTCCCAGATTTACAAAGAGTTATTAACAAGGGAATGCATCAAAATAATTCGCCTCCCAGACCCAGGTGTAATGTGAGGAGAAATATCTTTATTTCTCCTTGTTACTTGCTTTTTCTATGTGTGATTAATTCTGCATCACAAATAGGAAAAGGAAAATCCCTTTAAGGGTTATTTTTTGTGCAGGAAGGCATCCCTTCCTACTGAAAAACAATCCTGCTTGTTAACACAAGCAACCTTGCACTATGGTGCAAGGGTGCCTTAATTGGCGCTAGGCAGAACACAGTGTACCAGTGCAAGGAGGCAGCAGATATGTGCCATATCTTTGTATATAAGGTGCATTTCTGATGTCTCCCTTTCTAGCAAAAGTTGTCTTGCTGCACTGCGTTGGTGAAATGTCAGTAAATCTTCCCCTTTGTGTCATAAGAGGAGTTATCATGGACGTAATGACCTCTGCCATCCTGGCGGATAGCTAGATTCGAAAAGGTCAAAGAAGGGAGCAGCTGGCAATGGACATGTATCTGCATTTTTCAATTTAGAGGTAACAAATGTTAATTTCCAGCAGCATGCCATTCTAATGCTATTTGCAACTTGAGTACTATTTTATGGTCTTGATAGCAAGGATAAGCAGCATGTCTAGCAGGGGTACTATGTATTCATTCACTAAGAGGCTAAAAAGGACATTTAGACTTTAACAGATGTGCAACAGAATTGGAAAAATTGGCCTGGCATATGTAAGATGTCCTTTTCTCTAAACTGTAGTGACAACATGAATCATTATCCACCAAAAGGTAATATGTAGTCCAACTGGGATTCATACAGTAAATTATATATTGTAGGTGAACTATGTTTATAGGCTCATAAACATTTATACCCGTTATAGGGGCATGTTAATATTGCTCGGTGTCCTAGCACATACTGATAAAGGTGATAAAGGTGCCTATTCACAAAGGTACATTTACACGTGTAGATTTACTTGCATGTAAGCTAACTACTGCACCCAGTAGTAGCTTTATACTTTTTTGCTATTCACCATTTTCATGTATACATTTACTACTGGGTGCAGATGTACAGCTCCACCCTCTCTAAACTAGGGGTGGAGCCGCCTAGAACAGGATGTATGATTGTAAAGTTACTATTGATACATTTTCACATGTAGGCAGAGGTCTCAGCCACTGGGGAACTGATCTTCATATCCTAAACTACAGGGAAAAATATAAATTGTAATGATTATTTTAAAAACATTAAAAACAATTTAATGTAATTTAAATATGCAATTTAACTTAAAATAATTATTAACCTGGGCTACAAATGAAATGTTACTTCACATTAAATTATCAAATTAAATGTTCAATATATATCAAATAAATCAAAATATAAATGTAATTTAGACATATTAATATTTAAATATTACAATAATTTATAACCATGAAAGCCTCCCTATCATTTTTCTATCTAATGATTGCTTTACAAATGTTATTAAAACCTATTTGCTTACTGAATTTTAACTAATTTACTTTTTAGCAAACCTTTTCAAGCTGTATTTAATTATTTTTCCACAAAAAGTTAAACATTAATTTAGTTTAAAAAAAACAAAATCCCATATAACTTTGAACACTTAAAAAACATGAATCTTAAATATTTTTGTCTTTTATGATCATTTTGGTCGAAATAAAGACTGACAAATGTATAGAATGTATAGAAAATTCTAAATAGTTTATTATATTTAACCTTATTTCCTAGGGGTGTTATTTTAAAACTCTATCTACCTTGTTTTCTTGAGGAGTACCTTATAGTACCTGTGAGTGGCAATCTGTGGGGCTTGACTTACCTCAAGACTGGGTTGGCATACATTTACAACTTTTTTGGATCCATTTTTGCTGTAGTAACTTCACAAGAATAGTTTGTGAATAGTAATGGGCTACATTTTTTGTGGGTGGGCTTTTGTATGTGCATCTCTTCCCTAAGCCTCACCTTGCCTCTCACTAAGCCCCTTACATTTTGAAGTAAGTATTCCCCATTTTCCAGCTACTTCCTCAGCTTCACCCACATCGCCTATTAAAACATATGCCTACGTGTTCACAGACATCTGCAATCAGGGTGAAGACATCCACATAGAAAGGATAGGCGAGGCAGCATTCTCTGCACATAGGTTTGTGCATAGCATTTTTACTATGTAATTAGTACTACTAAATGTACTACAAAGTGCAGTTTGTGAATAGGTCCCCTTCACTTTATTACACAACGGTGCAGGCACACTTTCTGATCAGAGCACAAACCATGAGGTATGTGGGGTGGCTGAGTTATTTGTGGTGCAACACTCTCACAGAGCAGCAGCACTGTCAACCTTTGGCAGAGTACAGTAGAACATTTAATATGCTTGTGGGTCTAGAAACAAAAGAAGTATTGATTTGTATAAAGATATAGATTAGTTGGAACACTTCAGTGAGGTACAATACATTCTTTAACTGCTCCATCCAACCTTCTTAACTCTCCCAGAATAGTGCTATGCTCTACCATTTTGCATTCCACCCATTCACACACACATTTATCAGGTATAAGAAATCAGGGCTGGAGGTACCAGGACATTCAGAAATTACTGGATCCCAAATGTGGCAGCTGAGGGCTTTTGCTTCTGGTGCACTTGGGATCGAGTACTGTTGACCCCGGAATGTGAAACAAATTCCCCTTTTACTCCTAACTCTCAGATATGAGAGGCAGAGCAGTCCAAGTCTTACTCTGCAAGTTGCGAGGGCTAAAATCTCAGAACTCTCCAATGCAATAAATAATTCAATATTTCAATGTCCAGCAAATGTTTTTGTTTAAAAAGGAAAAATAATTTAATACGTGCAAGACTAACTTAATACTACACATAAACTTCCAAATATATACAAACTGGCAGGTAGAAAAACCAACGGGAACACCGTCAAACGAACTTTACTTGCTGCAGGTGTAAGCACTAAATATATGTCATAGCACTCAAATAACCCCCTAAGTGTGGACTAGACCCCACAGGCTTGAAGCATCTTTAATGATCAGGGTAGCAGCAGACACTAATCTCTAAAACCACAATATCCTTTTGCATGCCTACATCAACCGAATCATATGCAATTATAAACAAGCACTGGCAAAGCAAACAGCTCTGGTGCTGGCCATTAGCCTTTTGCTTTGTCAATGTTTGTTTTGTCATGGTTTTTGCAAAACTTTATTGTCGGGGAAGCTGCTGCACCGTAATCAATCTAAAAAAATTGCTAACAGTCAAAATCGTTTTTGGTCTCAAAAAGCACACTTTTCCAGAGTAGTCACTGCCACTTAAAGGAACTACTTTGTGCTTGGATGTGCTCCATATGGAAGAGCAGGATGCCATCACTTACAGTGAAGTTAGCCAATAGCTGAAGTGGGATGAACCACAGCCCCAAGCTGCATGCTGTAGTGGGTGGGAGGAAAATGTGAACAACACAAAACAGACCAATAGTTGAAGAGGGCTGGCTGAAAGCCCCAATAAGCAAGTATATTATACATATAACTGTAGTAAACCCAAGGGGCCTTGGCTAATACTAGACCTAAAAACCACACCCATTGGCTTTGTATCAGGGTGTCACCGTACTTACAACGATAAATATAAGCATTTCACCATTTTTAAACATTTCAGGATGTTACTATGAATATGCTCATGTTTTGTTTTTAACTATTAAAAATCATTACTTATGGACTTTGATACACCACTAAGGAACCAGAAACTCAAGGGACCTATGAAATCTGGTGCATAACAAATGGTTCAGCCCAAGAGTGCTTGAAAACTGCCTAAATCTCACCCGGGGTCACTGATTGAATACTTGTTTTCCAAAATGTGGGGGCCTTGACTACTCCTGCCAGGCCCCCAAAAAACTGAAAATACTTTTGGTGGGGGTCCCTGCTCTCGAGGGTAAATCTGCAAATTTGTAAGTATGCAGTTTGGCTTATGGGGTACTCCTTTTCACCTAGGAGCATGTCCTTTGATGTGACAGTGGGACACAATGTTTTCCTTTTTGGTTTGCTTTTTTTTCCATACCCAAACTAGCAAACAAGACTGGTTTGCTCCCCCACTTTCTAGGGGCATACATGCACATTCCAAGTATGACCGCAGGGGACTCAATCGCATGTGCCTCTCTCCCTCCCTCAATCAATCAATCAATCACAGCATTTATAGAGCGCGCTACTCACCCGGGAGGGTCTCAAGGCGCTGGGGGAGGGGGTAAGTTACTGCTCGAACAGCCAGGTCTTGAGCTGCTTCCTGAAGGAGAGATGGTCCTGGGTTCGCCGAAGGTGAGTGGGGAGGAAGTTCCAGGTCTTGGCTGCCAGGTAGGAGAAGGATCTTCCTCCGGCGGTGGTTCTGCGGATGCGTGGTACGGTGGCGAGGGCGTGGCTGGTTGATCGTAGCTGGCGTGTGGGCGTGTAGAAGGTCATGCGGTCGTTGAGGTACTTTGGGCCCAGGTCGTGGAGGGCCTTGTGTGCGTGGGTGAGGAGTCTGAACGTTATTCTCTTGCTGACGGGGAGCCAGTGCAGGTCTTTCAGGTGTCCGGTGATGTGGCTGTGTCGGGGGATGTCCAGGATGAGTCGTGCGGAGGCGTTCTGGATGCGCTGGAGTCTTTTTTGAAGTTCACTCACTCTGCCAATAAGGTCGGGGGAGATGGCTGGTCTTCTCACTTTGCTCCCACATGATGTGGGCCCAGGTAGCGATTGAATGAGCACAGCATCACTCCCTTGGCCTGGTGAGTTCCCTTATTCACAGGGCCATAGCACTCGGGTCAGGGGTACAAGGGGCATTCTAGGTGGGCCCCAACTCTAAGGGAAAATTCTAGTAACAGCACAATGGTGCTGATGATGATCACAATTTATAAAGCGCAGTCGATACTCTGAAAGGGTGTACTGGTACTAGAGACAAAGAAGAATTAGCAGAATAACTAGGTTTTCAGACCTTTTTTGGAAGTCGAGATAATAGTATTTTCTAAAGAAAAGAGAAAGATTGGCCACCCAAACAGGATTCCTTAATGCAAGGGACAATTACTAATTATGCTGCAGTAGAACACAATGTTACACTTGGGACAGATTGCATGATGCTGAAGTGGATAAAAGTAGTGCCACAAATGTGGAAAGTTTGATGGAAGATGTGCGATTTTAAGATCAGGTGTTTGATAGGAAGACAGTGGAGAGCCATGCAATGAGCAGTAACATGGGCATGCAGAGAAAGGTTTAAGAGAAGCATGGCAGCAAGATTCTGGATTAAATGTACTTATTGAATACAAAATTTAGGGAAGTCCAGATAAAGGGAGTTGCAGTAGTCAATCTGAGAAAGAGTGATAGCCTGAGCCACTGACTTACGAATATCAGATGGAAGCAGCAGGGCAATTCTAAGCAGCATTTGCAGATAATGAAAGCAGAACAAGGTGGGAGCACTGATTTGCTTCACAAAGATGAAGGAGACACCAAAATGTATGCCAAAGTTTTTTTGCAGATTCAGAGGTGGGTGGACACTGATCCTAGCTCAGAGGGGCACGAGTAAAAGACCATATTGAGGAAGAGCAACCAAATAGTAGAATTTCAGTTTTATCCCCATTCAGTTTGAGTGTATTAGTCTTCATCCAAACTGTAAAAGTAGAAAGACAAGCACAAAAATGATCTGTGACTGTAAAGGTCTGCAATCAAAAAACTGGCGGAGGTAGAGGTTAAGGTTAGGTTCACCCTCCTTACTGAATGCAGTTCCACAACGTCCGGAATACCGGAATTAGAAACCTAACCATAGGAAGAACAGGGATTCCACTGAACATGTGTGAAAAACCCTCTTTCCAGAAAGAAAAATTATTTTCTAGAGTCCCCTCACCCACCAGGGTTCCCCCTAGGTGGCATGCTTCATCATTGGGGTCCTCTCAATCCGCTGCGGATTGAGGCGTGCTGTGACTAGCGAACTACGTAGGAGCACTTAGTTTTTGGAAAATATGTATGGTGCAGTGATGTGGAGTGGGAAAAATAGATTAAAAATACCTAGCTAGTGAGCTAATAATTTATTCCTGCTCCTAGTCGGTATGTTTTAAAATCAGGGGTTAATACTAGGGAAAAACCTAACTGTAATGAGTATGGAGTCCCTAGTACTGGGTCGACATGTTTCGAGCTTTCCCCTAAACCTCTTCTTCAGGACCACACGAGGGCCAGCCCTGTGCGTACCACTCCTAAAGAATCCTGCGAGTAGGAAACAATGGGGTGCACACCTAATGTGTGTTCACCTGATACTTAATACATATGGTTGTACACTGACACGCTGTATTTTTGTTTAGGCAGAAATATGCCTCATGATCTGCAGGGGTAGAGGGGCTTGTAGTCACACCTTCGTCAAAGCACTCCTCTCGGAAAATGACCTGATGGCACCCCTGGAGACCGCATGAAAATGCGATCTCCAGGGGTGCCATCAGGTCATTTTAGTTTAGTTCGCAAGTCGCAGCACGCCTCAATCTGCAGCGGATTGAGAGGACCCCAATGATGAAGCATGCCACCTAGGGGTAACCCTGGTGGGTGAGGGGACTCTAGAAAAGAATTTTTCTTTCTGGAAAGAGGGTTTTTCACACATGTTCAGTGGAATCCCTGTTTTTCCTATGGTTAGGTTTCTAATTCCGGTATTCCGGATGTTGTGGAACTGTGAAGTTCTGGCCAGCAAAAGAAACAGCGATCTATGTGTCACTAGCATAGACCTTCAAAGAGAAGCCAAAGCTTTACATGAGATCACCCAAAGGGGTATAGTAGACATTAAAGAGAGTGGGGTAAAAGAGGATCTCTATGAAACAGAGATTTAAGATAGGCGTGAAAAGGAGAAAGTAAAACACTCTGCGTATGGCGCTTCTTAAAAGAACAGAGGCAAGCAAGTACAGTATTGCAAATGCTGAGCTAGTGTAAACAATGTAGAACTATAAAGTCCCGAGTTCCACTCCAGCTGAAAAGGATGACCTAGTGAGAGTCTTTATAGGAATTCCAACATGAAAAATTTTGGACGCTGTGCGTTCTCGACAGTGGTGAAAAGATCTAGCCAGTGTTCTCCCCATTGTCGGAGGATACCCTGTGCTACTGTCAGAATCCATTCAAGAATTCCACCAAGTAGTCCACTATCAGGAAGATTCCCAGGCAATTCAACCAACTCCGGAGGTGCAACGCTCCATGGCACAGGACCACCCACTCTGCTTGTTGCAGTACCACATGGCGGCGATGTTATCCATGAGAACCTGCACCAGCCTGCCCTTGATGCATGGTAGGAAGGTATTCAGCAGCAGACGAATGTCCCCCAGCTCAAACGGATTGATATGCATTGGATTTCCTCTGGAGACCAAAGCCCTCTGATCTACACATCCCGCAGATGGCTTTCCCAGCCCAGCAGTGATGTATCTGTCACAACCATCAGCTCTGGGTGGAGGAGGGAGACAGGGCTGCCACTGGTCCAATTGTGGTTGAGTAGCGTGTGTGCAGTCTCCTCTGAATCTGGGATGGTATCTGACAGATTTCGTTGGTGCTGGTCCACAGGGACTTCAGATTCCATTGCAAAAGTCTGCATATAACATTTGGCATAGTTGACAAGTAGGATGCAGGAAACCAATCAGCCAAGAAGCCTCAGTGCTACTTTCACCAAGATCCAGGACTGAGGCTAAAACATAGGGATTAAAGCTCGAATGTCATGGACTCGTTGTAACTGAGGGAAACCCTTGTGCTGTACAGTGGCCCAAACAGTGCCAATGAAAGGAAATCTCTGTGAAAGAGTCAAGTGCAACTTTTTCTCACTGATCGAGAACCCCAATAAGGTTTGCCGTTATCTGGGGTTGTACTACAACTGACTGTGGCAATCCTTTTTTCAGCCGCCAGTCATCAGGGTATGGGAAAACTGGTATCCTCAACCTCTGAAGTTTAGCAGCAAACACCGCTATCACTTTTGTGAACACCTGAGGGGTGCTAGTGAGGGCCAAGGGAAGCATGGCAAACTGAAAGTGCTTTTGGCCTACCATAAACCATAGGTAATGGCTGTGGGACTGCAGGATGGGTGGATGAAAATACGTGTCCTGCAGGTCCAAGGATACAACTCAGTTGCCCATATCCAGGGCAGGTAGAACCTTGGCCAGTGTAAACATTCTGAATTTGTCCTTCCACAGGAAGGCATTTAGAAGTTGGGGATCTAAGACGGGCTGAAGCCCACTATTCTTCTTCAGCAATAGAAAAGAGAGAGTAAAAACCTGTCCCTATTTTGGAATCCAGGAACTTCTCAATGGCTCCTTTAGAGAGTAAAACTTGACCTTCTTGCAGTAGAATGTGCAGGTGTTCTTCTGGGAGCTGCTCTGATATGGGGATGGGAGGAAGGTGTGGCTCTCATTCCACACTAGGGATGACTGCCCACCCCAGTCAGTAGTATCCAGGCCAGCATGGATCATGTATTTGGTTGCAGCTTGACCATCCTGAAAATTTTAAGCTAAGGAGATCCTCAACTCTTCCAGGACCGTCAGCAAGATGTTGCTGGCCATGTCCAACAGGTGTATGTAAAGTAGCCTAATAGGCAAACCGCAGTAATCTATCTCAAGGCTAGGCTAGCTGAAGAGAACATTTGTTTCCTGAATGCCGAAATCTTTTTTGACTCCCTATCTGGGAGTGTGTCGTAGGGGACAGATTAGGATTCACTTTGCTGGTGAAGCCTGGACTACCACACTCTCTCCATGTAGGATGCTGCATAAGGAAATTTGGGTCATCAGGCACTGGTCTTTAGTGTCAGTCACTTGCCTATTCACCAGTGGATGCAAGGCATGATACACGTGCCCATCAAAGTGTCGTTGAGGGCCTCATTGAATGGGAGCAAAGGTTCTGAGGAAGCCAGGCCAGGCTGCAAAATGTCTGTGAGGGCATCTGTCTTAACATCAGTAGAAGGTAATTGTAGGTCCAGAACCTCAGCAGCATGTCAAATTACCACAGCAAAGGAAGTACTCTTTTTTGTGGGTGGCCCAGGATATGAGGTAAAATCAACCTCTATCATAGGAAGTAGCAAATGCACTGGCCACTTGTAAGTCAATGTAAAAACTGTCATCATCAACATTGGCTGGGTAAATCGTCTCCATCATCACCAAGGTCATCGCTGGGAGGTGGCAAGCTCTGGTCAGACTCAGGGATAAAAAGTTAATGGAGCCTCTGAGGATGGCTCTGTGGTAGTAGATGTCTTGGATCAGAATCAGCTGTATGGGGACTGGGTGCACCAGAATGGATTCGGAATGCGGTCGGGATCAAGCTGAAGCCTGGTCAGACATTGAGGTTGGCACCAGATCTCCCTCTGGCACCAGTAGTGCTGGAACGGCATTGAGAATGGCTAAGGTTGTGGAACTGAAGTGGAACCCTGCACTGGAGTCGGTGAAAACCTAAGATGGGTTCCAGGGACTCATCCAGAGACGAGGAAGAATTTCCCATAGGAAGCTGACAGGAGGCCTCTATGGATCCTTAAGACCAGAAGACATGCCAGAGGGAGCCGCAAAAGTGCCAAAAATATGAGTATGGCCTCGATTTTCTGCTGAGTCAACAATGGCCAGGGAAACTCAGGGCACATCGGGAGCAGCAGCGGAATCGGCACCTTGAATGGGATTGAGATTGAGTGACACCTTGACGTCCTTGTGACATTTCTTTTGATGTGTTGCGTGAAGGTGTTGAGCTCCACTTTGCTTTCATATGTTTCCTTTTGGATTTAGATTTTTGACTTACCAGATGACTTCAATCCTGAAGAGAACTTTCTGCAGGAGCAGCCTCGAGAGCAGTAGTGGGAGTGTTAGCACTTACATGAGGTCCTTGACCTCTCCTGTGTTCGGTGATGTACAGCTTTCCTTCACAGACCCAGTTTGCTTTTAGGTGCATCAAGGTGCTCTCACCACACAACCTGGAGTCATGCCCCAAGCACAAAGACCAAATCTGGTTCCTGCAGTCTCTGTAAGGTTTAAAACCTGAGGGGACATCGTTCCCTGGCACAATGGATTTTGTTACGTTTGGTAGTTGTCGAAAGACCGATGAAAGAGGGAGCAGAGCTGGATACACTTTCAAAGGTGCAAAAAGAAAGAACGTGACATGGGAGCACAGGGGTGGCACTTATGCGGCTCAGCTCTCTCACATCCTAGGTGGAACAAAGTCAACATGGTGCTGCCCAGCAAAATCTAGCAGTGCGGGGGCACTACTATGAAAAGTTTTCAAATCCAGACTGGTGCCCCAGGAATATTCTATTGGCGAGGAATCTGTGTTTAGAAGTATCCATGAGAAAACATGTGGTCAGCCGCCATTCAAAAGAAGAATATGCAATTTTTATTAAAGAACTTGTGCACTGGTAATACAACATATTCACTACCGGATGTATCAACAGTCTAGTAGCAAGGCTAGTCATGATGAAGCAAAATATTGTTAAATGACTAGGCCTTCTGCTTTTTGTAACACTGTCTAAATGAGACCATGAGCTCCATAAAATCCCATTGAAAGTGCCCATTGGTTCTACACTGTGTGGTGCCCATTCACCAAACATTCCAAGTTGAGCTTCTTTTTCTTTTTCCTGTGGTTTTGACCTATTTTATGTTGACAACACTGATAATGTGTTGAAGATAACCGGGGAGGTTTACAAGTCAGCATTTAAATTCCACAATTGCCTATCCAAGGTTGAAGGATGGATAAGTGCTAATCATCTCATGTTAACTTAATGTCTTTGGGTACAAGATGAGAATACTTTGTCTAGCATGTCTCTTTCATTTCCAGGGCCTTTCTGGCTAACCTCCATGGATCCAAAACTAGTCTTCTCCACCTGCATAAAAAACTTTGCTGTAAAAATGGGCTCAACTCTGTCTCTGGTACATCAAGTCAACGCAGTGACAAAAAGTTGCTATTTCCATTCACACTTTTTGAGGCGTATCTTATGTATTTCAATTTTCCCTCTTGATCCAGATTATAAATGCTTTTTTTATCATGCTTTGATTACTAAAATTCGATCTACCTTGGTTTCCCACAGTATATAACACACAAACTTTATTTTAACTCATTCAAAATTATGTGACTAGATTGGTGCTTAGATTGAAGATAAGAGACCATATAACTCCAAAGCTTCCCTACTCTTTAAATCTATGTGTCTGGTGCACTGAACCTTTTTCTCTTCATAGAGCTGCTTTTGACCTCCTGACTCAGGGATTGATTTTGACTTTGGCAGTCGGATTAAGTACTGTTGTCATGGCAGAGTACTTTACTTCTGCCATGGCAAGGGTACACTTGCCTGCCAAATTTAGAAATGTCCACCAGCCCAGTAGGAACCTCTTTTATTTACAGGAACCACTGTCACAGGGGTTCCTGTAAATGCATTGAAAGTTTGACGGACGGCTCCACAACATGATGGAGCCGTAGTTCAAACTTTCAGTGTTATTTATTTTCGAAAACAGAACCCAAAGCAGGATTTAGTTTTTTAAAAATAAAAAACAATTACCCTCCTCACCATGGAATTTTCTTCCATTGTATGTGGACTATTTTGAAGGTTTGACTGGGGTTTACTGCCAGGTTTTACGGACAGTGAAGACTTGCCATTTGTCCGCCCATTCTAAATAAGGCAGGCAGACAAATGGCAAAACCTTTGATGGCCATTACCCTTTCGGGCTGTTGAAGGTGTATGGCAGCAGTGGAGAAAGAGTAGTCTCCATCATTGACATACTGAAGGTCTTTCCAACTCTAAATAAATGCAGGCGGAACTTCAGTTTGGCGGAGAGGGTATTGGGTTATGTTACGAATCCAGGACACAGACACGGGTTCCTCTTGAAGTACATTTATTTGGCAGAGATAAACCCCACACCACAGCTTCACCAGACACAGCTGGACACCAACTGACAAACCGTCCCCAAGAACCATGACATCACAGTAGAATACAAGTACATCATAAAGAGATGCAGCCCCATCCTAGCTGGAACGGCCTAAGTACATCACAACAGTTATCTTGAAGTTTTGACTGTGGCTTACTGCCAGGTTTTACGAACAGTGAAGACTTACCATTTGTCCGATCATTCTAAATAAGGCGGGCAGACAAATGGCAAAACCTTCGATGGCCATTACTCTTTCAGGATGTCGGACGTGTATGGCAGCAGTGGAAAAAGAGTAGCCTCGATCATCGACATACTGAAGGTCTTCCCAACTCTAAATAAGGCAGACAGAACTTCAGTTTGGCGGAGAGGGTATTCAGTTGCCATTGAGGCTGAGTACCCGCTCCGCCAAACTCTAAATCGGACCCTTGGTCTTTATGAGCCAGAAAGATCAAATGGGGAAAAGAACAAACTCCTCCTCACTATTCCTAAAGTTTGCCGTCAAACTTGTAGGGGTCGTGCTTGTTTTGTTTTAGCGACTAAGGAGTAAAATTCTTTGCCTTTACATTTTAGGCAGATTGTGGACCTCCATAAATTTAGGAGGGAGCTACAGACATGATTGCTTATAAGTCAATTCTATACAAAAGGGGATGATGGATGGAACGTTTGAGCCAATCAAACACTCACCCCCAGTCAACTGATCTGGGTTTAATCAACTAAGTCAATTCTAGCTTTTGTTTGATGGGTTCTTCTTGGTAGTAATATTTTTCGAGGTCAGTTTGTTTCTTAGCACCATGATACCTCTTTGGGGGTGAACACAGAGACTTAAGTGATGGAATCAAGGGCCTGATTTAGAGTGTGGCAGATGAGTTATACCATCACAAACGTGACAGATATCCTGTCCATCATATTACAAGTTCCATTGGATATAATGAACTTATAATATGGTGAAAACATATCTATAACGTTTGGGATGGAGTCACCCGATCCGTCAGACCCTCTGTGACCTGGTGGAGTTTGTCAGTATGTATTTAAACCTAGTAAAGATTATTCTTTGGTGAGTTACATTTATTTTCTTTGGATGAACATTTTAAGAAATAAACTGTTGTTAAATATATGATTGACTATAATGTTCGGGTCTACGTCCCCGATTTAGGGGCCGATTCCGATCTCGGTCGGAGGCGCACCCAATACCATTCGGTTGGGAAAAAAGCCATGCGAATGCCTGTTTCCCGACCGATCCGTACAGCATACCGAACGAGTAAGTACGATGCGCACAACAGCACAGAATCCGGCCGAGTCTTACTCACCCAATCCAGGTCCTGTTCTCCGACCGAGGCGAATCCGGAAATGCTGAATCGAGTCGCACGGAAGGGAAAATGCAGCCCCATCCGGCCGAACAAGTACGATGCGCTTTCCGTACGCGCCGAACCCGTCGCTACGCACGGCACGTCAAAGCATCCGGGAGAGGCGCACATAAGCTCCGATTCGCGCCACAACACGATCCACGGCTACGAGGTGAACACGCCAGCGACGAGGACGACGCGAAGCGACGAGAAAGACGAACGACACGAACCAACCATGAATCCCTTCGTCCCGATCATACCAATATTCTACATTTACTACCGGAACAGGCACGGACGCGTATGGCGCAGAAGGTAAGTCAGACACCAATCACAAAACACATACAACACGTACACGACACATCACACACACACAGAGGGATGCAGAATTTACTTGCAACAGCAGCACCATAGGGGTGGGATGCCCATCACCAATGCCACATATGCACACAGGGGCCTGAATGCGCACCACCACCACCACCCCTACCCAGGGGTGGCCGGATGACAACCACTACTACCACCCTTAGCCAGGGGGGTGCCAGATGCCCACCACCACTACCACCCTTACCCAGGGGGGGCTGGATGCCTACCACTACTACCACCCTTAGCCATGGGGGTGCCAGATGCCTACCACTACTACCACCCTTAGCCATGGGGTTGCCAGATGCCTACCATTACTACCACCCTTACCCAGGGGGGGCTGGATGCCTACCACAACCACCACCCTTACCCAGGGGGGGCTGGATGCCTACCACTACTACCACCCTTAGCCAGGGGGGTGCCAGATGCCCACCACCACTACCACCCTTACCCAGGGGGGGCTGGATGCCTACCACTACTACCACCCTTAGCCAGGGGGGTGCCAGATGCCCACCACCACTACCACCCTTACCCAGGGGGCTGGATGCCTACCACTACTACCACCCTTAGCCATGGGGGTGCCAGATGCCTACCACTACTACCACCCTAAGCCAGGGGGCTGGATGCCTACCACTACTACCACCTTTACCCAGGGGGCTGGATGCCTACCACTACTACCACCCTTAGCCAGGGGGCTGGATGCCTACCACTACTACCACCCTTAGCCATGGGGGTGCCAGATGCCTACCACTACTACCACCCTAAGCCAGGGGGCTGGATGCCTACCACTACTACCACCCTTAGCCATGGGGGTGCCAGATGCCTACCACTACTACCACCCTTACCCAGGGGGTGCCAGATGCCCACCACCACTACCACCCTTACCCAGGGGGCTGGATGCCTACCACTACTACCACCCTTAGCCATGGGGGTGCCAGATGCCTACCACTACTACCACCCTTAGCCATGGGGTTGCCAGATGCCTACCACTACTACCACCCTTACCCAGGGGGCTGGATGCCTACCACAACCACCACCCTTACCCAGGGGGCTGGATGCCTACCACTACTACCACCCTTAGCCAGGGGGTGCCAGATGCCCACCACCACTACCACCCTTACCCAGGGGGCTGGATGCCTACCACTACTACCACCCTTAGCCAGGGGGTGCCAGATGCCCACCACCACTACCACCCTTACCCAGGGGGCTGGATGCCTACCACTACTACCACCCTTAGCCATGGGGGTGCCAGATGCCTACCACTACTACCACCCTAAGCCAGGGGGCTGGATGCCTACCACTACTACCACCTTTACCCAGGGGGCTGGATGCCTACCACTACTACCACCCTTAGCCAGGGGGCTGGATGCCTACCACTACTACCACCCTTAGCCATGGGGGTGCCAGATGCCTACCACTACTACCACCCTAAGCCAGGGGGCTGGATGCCTACCACTACTACCACCCTTAGCCATGGGGGTGCCAGATGCCTACCACTACTATCACCCTTACCCAGGGGGGTGCCAGATGCCCAACACCACTACCACCCTTACCCAGGGGGCTGGATGCCTACCACTACTACCACCCTTAGCCAGGGGGCTGGATGCCTACCACTACTACCACCCTTAGCCAGGGGGTGCCAGATGCCCACCACCACTACCACCCTTACCCAGGGGGCTGGATGCCTACCACTACTACCACCATTAGCCATGGGGGTGCCAGATGCCTACCACTACTACCACCCTAAGCCAGGGGGCTGGATGCCTACCACTACTACCACCCTTAGCCATGGGGGTGCCAGATGCCTACCACTACTACCACCCTTACCCAGGGGGCTGGATGCCTACCACTACTATCACCCTAAGCCAGGGGCTGGATGCCTACCACTACTACCACCTTTACCCAGGGGGGCTGGATGCCTACCACTACTACCACCCTTAGCCAGGGGGCTGGATGCCTACCACTACTACCACCCTTAGCCATGGGGGTGCCAGATGCCTACCACTACTACCACCCTAAGCCAGGGGGGCTGGATGCCTACCACTACTACCACCCTTAGCCATGGGGGTGCCAGATGCCTACCACTACTACCACCCTTACCCAGGGGGGGCTGGATGCCTACCACTACTACCACCCTTAGCCAGGGGGGCTGGATGCCTACCACTACTACCACCCTTAGCCAGGGGGGTGCCAGATGCCTACCACTACCTCCACCCTTAACCAGGGGGGTGCCAGATGCCCACCACCACTACCACCCTTACCCAGGGGGGCTGGATGCCTACCACTACTACCACCCTTAGCCAGGGGGTGCCAGATGCCCACCACCACTACCACCCTTACCCAGGGGGCTGGATGCCTACCACTACTACCACCCTTACCCAGGGGGCTGGATGCCTACCACTACTACCACCCTTAGCCATGGGGGTGCCAGATGCCTACCACTACTACCACCCTTAGCCAGGGGGCTGGATGCCTACCACTACTACCACCCTTAGCCAGGGGGTGCCAGATGCCCACTACCACCCTTACCCAGGGGGCTGGATGCCTGTCACTACTACCACCTCTACCCATGGGGGGCTGGATGCCTACCACCAACACCACCCCCACTCATAGGATGGACAATGCATGACACAACCAGCACACCACAACCTAGGGAATGCAAGAAAAAGACATCCCCCAACACCATGACAAGCGTGTGTAGACTGTGTCAAATGCCTACAACACTGAACATGACTTTGAACATACAATGTGACCCCCTATCACATGTGCCACACATATATGTGTGTGGCCCCCACAATGCAAGCAGGCCATGACCATTGTGGCAATGGGGTCCAAACCCCCATCATCACAGTGACCAAAATGTAAGTGTGGGGTCCATAGCTGAAGCACATGTTGAACATTGTGGCAATGGGGTCCAAACCCCCATCATCATAGTGACCAAAATGTAAGTGTGGGGTCCATAGCTGAAGCACATTTTGAACATTGTGGCAATGGGGTCCAAACCCCCATCATCACAGTGACCAAAATGTAAGTGTGGGGTCCATAGCTGAAGCACATTTTGAACAGTGTGGCAATGGGGTCCAAACCCCCATCATCACAGTGACCAAAAGGTAAGTGTGGGGTCCATAGCTGAAGCACATTTTGAACAGTGTGGCAATGGGGTCTAAACCCCCATCATCACAGTGACCAAAAGGTAAGTGTGGGGTCCATAGCTGAAGCACATTTTGAACAGTGTGGCAATGGGGTCCAAACCCCCATCATCACAGTGACCAAAATGTAAGTGTGGGGTCCATATCTGAAGCACATTTTGAACATTGTGGCAATGGGGTCCAAACCCCCATCATCACAGTGACCAAAATGTAAGTGTTGACAAAGAAAAAGCTGCAACTGCCAAACTGCATGGATGATTCCTGGTCACAGAACATAAAACACATCAGTGGCAAAGTAGTGCATGTGTCCCATTGCAACATAGATTGGGGGAGGCAAATACTGCAGTGCAAATAAGACATACCTTTGGCCATGTGCAGACAAACAACACCCATGGGTGCTCACACTGTCAACATTCATCAATGACACAATGACAGAAGTGACCATCAGAATGCAGACCCACATATTTGCACCAATGGGCACACAAATGCAGATACCCTGTGGAGACTGTAGATGTGAGGTGAATAGATACCATACCATGGCAGCAATGGGACACACAAACCATGATCATTGTGCTGACCGATGACCTAGGAGTCCCAGGGACAGCAGGGGAAACCCACCAAACTACATACAGCCAATGGCACACCCAAGATATGCCAATGCAGTGGTGCAGATGCACAAACACAAACAGGCAGACCCACACTGCACATCATACACAACAGGTGAGGGGGGTGCCAGTGTCCCCAGGCAACCACACAACACATGAGGAGGCCTGAATACCAATCATACAGATGTGCATACAGTGCCACACAAAGGTAACTCATGGATCCAAATCCCCTATGTGGGCAAGCAGGCATTGTCAGATGAGAGGGAGCACAAATCACAAATGTCACACAGGCACGTAGGAACAGCAACTGACACAGCAAGACACAGACACACCACAGCACTACCCCCAGGGCCCCCACAATGTGGTGACCCTGGGCTGCATTACAATCCCACTGTGATGACAAAGCTAAATGTCGTTCACACTGTGAACCACAGTCATGTGTCCTGAGCAACAAACTACCATCACACCTACACAAGCACAAATCAATCAGCACGGCCAGTAAGCCAAGGCCAACATGGAGGCAGGGGTCTAGCCGGGCAACAACTCTCATCTGCACACACTCAACACCACACACCTCGACCTCCAACAATGTGCAGCAGTGAAGCACACATGCACTGGTGACATTGCACATGCACCCATGACTATTCCAGGGTGGTGGGTGGGAACCAAGGTGCAGAAACACATCACACATGGCCACTCAACAAGACTCCTGAATGTCTGACACACTGCACACTACGCTGTACATGGACATGACGGCAATACCACACCAACCAATGGGATCCCAGCCACAGTCACACACCAATGAAGAAGCCAAGGTCACCCACAAAGAACACACATAGACAACAACCAACATTGCAGCCCGGACCCTGAGGAGTGCCAGCAGTCACACACACAACGTGTCACAATCACTGAAAGATAACACAAACTGGAAATCACATGACAGGGGCAAACAACAAGTGCCAAGGGGAAACCTGACTGTGACCCATCTGCGTCTGCACACAAACTCAGCCCTGACAGCAAACACACCTATGGGTGACACCCTGATGACCAGTAATGTGCCATGCACCCACATCACAGAGAACCCAGGGAGAAGACTTTGGGGAACATAGGTCAACTCAGCAAGCATCACAAACAGGTACAACACTAGGGATCACAGCATGCACAGCTAAACGGAAGTGAACACACAGACATGCTCATACAACACACACCTTGGGCGCAGGCAATGTCACAGGAGTACACACTGCCATGAGGGGACTCCACTCCTGTGTGAGGAAAGCTGTGCCATATGTTGCCTCAGTAGGGCCCCATCATGTCAGCTGAGCACTTGGTCACACAATCAACAATTAGCACCAAATGAAGGCTCCTGTCACATCAGCCTGGTCATGGAAGTGCCAACGAAATCATCAGCACAGATCCAACACACTTGTATAGCAATGTTGCACTGACAACACAGATGAGTCCTTCCCCATTGATGCCCAAACCTGCATGTCCAGTGGAGATGGCCACACGGTCAGGGAAGTAGACGAATTGAACAATGGCAGGCACAACAGATGTGCAGGGGTGGAAGCCACAGATGTGAAATTGCTAATGTAAGTAGGAAATCCCATTGCCAAATACTGAACACATGACACCCTCAGATGCTGCTATGGATGACATGGATACACCACAGGATAGGACACATTCCCCTGGACCACATGGGTTCCTGCACAGTAACACTTCATTATCATGAGACCAAATATCACCATCACTGCAGCAAGGGCATGGTTAGCATCATCAACAACATGTACATCAGAAGCATAAGCACTAGAGAACAGAAAGTTGCTTTATTCAGCATATGTGTGTATTGAAAAGTGAAAGTCCAGAAAAACCACAAAGGCCATTGGCCAGTCCATTGTCAAAGTCCAAACAGGGTGACAGTGGCAGATGTCACCCTACGCATGCCTGCACTGCACAAAACCAGGGACAATCCACTAGGAGGGGCAACCGGGGGGCAGGCCAGGCACCGCAGGGACAGGATCAGGGCTCACCAGGAGGAGGCAGGGAAGGGGTGGTGGGTGCTGGAGAGCCACTGACAACTGCAGTGGAGGTGTCTGACATGGTGTGTGCCGGCACAACTGGGGGCATGACTCAGATGTTGTGGGTGCCGGCACGACTGCAGTGGACCCTGCAGATGGAGTGGACAGGTCCGCCACTGCAGTGCCCAAGTCAGACAGGGTGGTAGTGGACTCCACTGCAGTGCCTACCACCAGGGGAGGAGAATGGGGAACAGGCAAGGTGGGCTGGACAGAGGGGGAGGACACCCTCACCACATCAGTGGCACAGACAAGCGCAGCGGGGGGTGTGGTGCCGGGAGAGCAACTGGCAGGGGGAGAAGGCCGGATCCTCTTGGGGATGGTATATCTGTGGGTGGGGGAACCTGGGGCAGGGTGTGGTGGGGCACCTGTGGAGTGGGGGCCTGAGGGATGGAGGAAGGAGACCTGGTGCCTGAGCTGCAGGGCGGCGGCGGGGTCTTGCTCTTACGACTCCGGGGGGACTTGCGGGTGGGGGCCTCAGTCTGTCTGCGCCTGAGAGAGGGTGTCCGGGGGCGAGGGGCACTCTGCTCCATGTGGGTGGGCTTCCTCTTCCCCCTGAATGCTGTATCAGCTGGATCGGAGGGGAAGAGGCCGAGGTCACTGAGGAAGAGCCGCTGGGTCTTTGGGGTTGCAGGTGAGGCAAGGGAGGGTGCTTTGGAGGGAGAGGCAACTGAGGACTGCGCAGTGCTCGTGGATGCGTGTGTGTGTTCCAGGGCCCCATCCCCTGTGAGTCTGGTTTCAGTCCCCTGACTGTGCGTGCATGTGCGTTTTGTTTGTGGCGTGTGTGTCTGTGTGCTGGACGTGTGTGTGCTGGTGTGTGCCTGTGCCGGTGTGTGTGTGCTTGGGACGGGTAAGGTGCTGGGGAGTGTGGATGGAGCAGAGGCAGAAGGGGTGAGGGACTGTCTGAGGAGGGACACTGCTGCCGTCAGGGAGGAGTCCATGGACCTATTGCCCCTCTGTAGGTCAGACATGCCCGATGAGATGCCCTCCATGAACGACACCAGCTGAGTCAACAGAGCGGTGTGCGCATGGAGGACACTCAGCATGGCTGTCTGCCCTACATGGAGCTGGCGAAGGAGGCACACAGACTCCTCACTCAGGGCAGCAGGGGACACAGGGGCAGGGGGTGCGGTGCCTGGCCCAAAGGAGACACGCTCCCGAACATGGGAGCCTCCACGGACCTGGGGAATGGGAGCCGATGGGAGGGCGGTGGTGGTGCTGGTGGTGGCGGGGACAGCAACACTAGCTGGGGTGTGGTGGCTGCTGACACCCGCCTCCATAAGGGAGTCATCCTCCGAGCTGCTGTGGTCCTCAGCTGAGGTGGATGGTGCTGAGGACTCCTCGGTGTGGCTCCCCTCGCCCTCCGTGCCACTGGGTCCCTCCGACCACTCCTCGGCTGCTGACCCAGTCTGGCTCTCCGGCTCCTCCTGGTCCGTGGAGCTGTCCCCTTCCGTGGCTGTGGATGTATCTGCAAACAATGGGGAAACAGACAGACATCAGTCACCTGCACCAAACGCACACACCACTGTGAGCACAGCACATTACAGAGCAAGCCCTGGCATCATTAGTTGAACATTGCTAAAAGTGCCCTAACTGAACAGGAGAAGCCAATTGTCAGTCTGATGCCAACCATGGCACTCACATCCCACATGGCCTTGCACCCATCTGTCTGGTGTCTGTTGGATAGCAACACCCCAGTGTGGACACATGCACCACCTACACAGTAGTTGGACAGTGCAGAGGACACGGTGTAGCATGTGGACATGCACACATCACAACTCTTGCCACTGAGTCAGTACAGGTTTCCGGATGAAAGGGATGCCCAGAGTCAAATAGGAAATGCATGTGATGCATACCAGCGACAGACACCATGATGCACCCATGTCCTGATAGCCATCGCCACAATGGTGTGCATGTAGCACATGTCACTCCCCTGCAGGATCACCAATAAGTAGACACATGCCATGGCGGAGGCATGACTGCTAAGTCATACATCACTGTCTCAGTGATGTATGACTTGGCAGCCAGACAACAACACTCTGCACTGTGTCACAATAGTAGGTCATGGGGAATGCAAGTCCTGGAGCTGCACAAGTGCACATGTACATCCCCCACACAACACATCATCTTAACCCTCATCTGTCCAGGTCATACCGATTGGACATATGGGAGACCTGTGACACTACCCTCTGAACCTGAGCCCCTCACAATCTGCTGTGAATGGGAAACAGCTGCCTGAACTTCACATTCGCATACCCCAGTCTGCACGGGCAGCTGATCAAACACCTATGTGACACACAAGTATCGTCTCCTATGGTCACATCTCCAGTGGCATGCTGAGCCCCTACCGAGAAACACCCCAGCAGTCCTGGCAACAAATCCACAGCACACTGACACAGAGGCAGACACCTGAGGGGTCAAATCACTGTGCACAATGTGTCAGCTGATACACGGGAGTGGGAGTACAGAGTGCAGTGCATGGCCTGGAGTAGGCATGACTGTCCTGCCCCACATAAAGGAGGGATGAGCCCTGGACAGTGGATAGCTGGCTATGTATGTGTGACACACGTAATCTGCACACTCCTGGGGCCCAAACATTGTTCCCACCCGCTGCATGGGTGTGTGCCAGATACCCCATGCACATGTGGTGGCTCAGCTCAGCAAGTGGACCGCATATCAAAGCAACACACAGATTACATGTCCGAACACAGGCGTTGTGTGAACAATGGACCCACCCATGATGCCCACAACAGAGTTAGGGAAACAGATGCTGTCCCCCACCTTTAGTGAAGCAAACTGCAAGGACACAGTCCCAAGTGACACAATTCCCTGAATGTAAGGGCCACACCTGGGTATCAGATGAGGAGTGGGCAGTGCACAATAGAGGGACATGGCTCCTGGACAACATGACTGCTGTACTGTGGCAGTTTAACCAGGCCAGAGGAGGGCACATAGCATGTAATACAGAGTTCACAGTGCAGTCTTTGACTCACCCCCTCCTTGCTGCTGTCTGGCCTTCAGCTGCCCATCCAGGTCTGGAAACACCACCGCCAGGATCTGGAGCATGTGGGGGTCAGGGTCCGTGTTCCGCCCCTCCTGCGAGGAGGCGACAGCTTCAGGTGGACCCGTGCAATCCTCCGGGTCCAGCCCCGAAGGTCCTGCCACCTCTTCTGGCAGTTGCGGATCCGGCGCTTGTAGACCCCCACGGACCGGACAGCCCGGACGATGTCCTTCCAGATCTCCTGCTTCCGATGGGCATTAACCTGTCAGGATGACAAAGTGAAAAGGCCATTACTACACATGCAACATATCCGTGCATGACACAGTTGTATATACATGTCTCAATCACAGGGGCACATGATGTACACAGGCAGTGCAACGCTGCCCATGGACAGTTTGCCAGAAGTCACTACATGGTATCATTGCATGGGAAGTAAAACCTTGTTCAAATGCACTGTCACTGCACCATACCTGTCCAGTGCATGTCACTACACACTATGGGGGGTGACAACTACTCAGTGAGCCTGCTAGCCAGTGGCGTGCAGACTTTCAGCCTTGCTAGTCAGACAAAATGCACATTCAGAAAGGCAGTGCACAGAACACTCACCTGCTCCCCTGGTGTCCCATACAGCTTGCTGTACTGTGGAAGTAGGCTGTCCAGCAGGGCCTGGTTCTCCTCAAGGCTGAAGGCTGGGGCTCTCTCCACAGTACGTGCCATTGCAGGGTCCAGAGGGGGCAGAGACAGCAGCAGTGCAGTGGCAGATGTCGTCCTGGAGCATGTAGTGCAGGCAAGTGAGCTCTCAGGGGAACAGCGAGCATTATATGTGTGCTGGAGAGGCAGATACTGTCCCATGTGTCCAAAGTGATAGGTCCAAGTCGTTTGCATCTTCTGAATCTGGCAATCCATGGAATAGCAGCACCAATACACGCCCACAGCATCCTTCAAATCTTCAACTTCATGACATACATGATTTTGCAACATTGTTGTGGGTGACCAACTGAATTTCCAGCAACCGACTCGCTCGAATTTCGAAAACGCGTCCGTTGCCAGGCTAGGCCATTGTCAATGGGTGCGCACCGATCGGTCCATTGCTGTTCAACGCGTACAGGGTACAACGCATACCCGCACACATTGAATGCAATGGGCCGGCCGGGGCACCGATCGGTCCATTGCGGTACAACGCGCACAGGGTACAACGCGTACCCGCACACATTGAATGCAATGGGCCGGCCGGGGGCACCGATCGGTCCATTGCTATTCAACGCGTACAGGGGTACAACGCGTACCGCGCACATTGAATGCAATGGGCCGGCCGGGGCACCGATCGGTCCATTACGGTACAACGCGTACAGGGGTACAACGCGTACCCGCACACATTGAATGCAATGGGCCGGCCGGGGGCACCGATCGGTCCATTGCTGTTCAACGCGTACACGGGTACAACGCTGTACCGCACACATTGAATGCAATGGGCCGGCCGGGGCACCGATCGGTCCATTGCTGTTCAACGCGTACAGGGGTACAACGCGTACCCGCACACATTGAATGCAATGGGCCGGCCGGGGCACCGATCGGTCCATTGCGGTACAACGCGTACAGGGGTACAACACGTACCCGCACACATTGAATGCAATGGGCCGGCCGGGGGCACCGATCGGTCCATTGCTGTTCAACGCGTACAGGGGTACAACGCGTACCCGCACACATTGAATGCAATGGGCCGGCCGGGGGCACCGATCGGTCCATTGCTGTTCAACTGCATACAGAGGTACAACGCGTACCGCACACATTGAATGCAATGGGCCGGCCGGGGCACCGATCGGTCCATTGCGGTACAACGCGTACAGGGGTACAACGCGTACCCGCACACATTGAATGCAATGGGCCGGCCGGGTGCACCGATCGGTCCATTGCTGTTCAACGCATCCCTGTACAAGTGACTGGCATATGTCACCATGCCTGTCTCAGATGAACATATGCCAGCCACAGATAGCTCCCAGGGAGTGAGGGGCACACCTACAACACGACAGCCTGTCCAAACTGTATCATAAGGCATGTAAGGCTGCATTTCCTATTGTGTGTATGTTGGTGTACATGTTGTCCTGTGGGTGTCACCTGGGGGCAGCCACCCCCAGGCTGTGCACGTGTTCATGGGGACAGGATCCTGGGTGTTACGTGTACATGACCACTGTGATGTGCAACTGTTCATATCCGTGCATGTGCCATGGTCACATTTCACGGTGGTGTATGTGTATGTCATGTCACATACCCCGTGAGTCCCATGTGGGACGGTATGTTTGAGCCAGGGTGTCCCAGTGGCACAATAGTGATGGTCCTCCACAGTCTGTGTGCATGTAGTGTTTACAATGTCTCTGATTTCATGTGCACAATGGGAGACAGTCTCCACATCCACGATGTGTGTGCTTGGACTTTGATGTTGTGCGTGTGTGTGTCACAGACATCCATGTCTGTCCTGCAGTGGCAAGTGGGACCACTACCTGTGGGGTTCATGGTTGTTTTGCTGTGGTGTATACATGATACTCCATGTAATGCCAGTGTCCATGTGGCAATACAGGGTCCCTGGGAATGTACCTGTCGTTGAGCTGTGATGCCTGGGGCACATCTGTCCTCACATGACATTATGGGGGATGATTGTGACACGGCAGCAGGAGATGGGAACTGTGACACGGCTTCATGATATCCAATGGGCCAACCTGGGACTTATTGATGCCACTTGTTGAACCGTGATGACAGATGTTGGCCATGTATGTACCATACATGTCCTTACTGAACTGCACACTTCATGTAGTTGTGCGTCATAATGATGTATGTTGTGATATTGAGTGTGTTCAATGCCGCATATGTGGGGTGACTGACAATCTTGCTTTCTTCTCCTCTGCACTGCAGGGCTCCTGCTGTCCATAGACCATTCCCAGACCTGGCAACGATGGTGGAACGGGACAGCATCCGACGGTACCGCTTCACCAGGCAGCTGATTGAGGATTTGGCAGTGCAGTTGGCCCCACATTTGCAGCCTGGCCGGCCGTATCCTACAGCGCTGACCCCCAAGGTGAAGGTGATGGCAGCCCTACACTTCTTTGCCACCGGTACCTTCCAACATACTGTGGCGACTGCTGGTGGGATGTCACAGACCATGTTGAGCCGTGTGCTCCGCGATGTTTTGGAGGCAATGTTGCTATTCCTGAACCGGTACATCTATTTCCCTAGACTGCAATGACTCACTGACGTGAAGAGTGACTTCTATGCCCTGGGAGGATGCCGCATGTCATTGGCTCCATTGATGGGACACATGTGGCTTTGGTACCACCACAGGCCCAGGAGCAGGCCTACCGTAACCGCAAGCACTACCACTCGGTCAATGCACTGGTGGTGTGTCTTGCAGATATGACCATCACACACGTGTGTGCCCGTTTCCCTGGTTCAGCACACGATGCCTTTGTGATGAGGAGTAGTCGCATCCCCAGGATGATGGCACAGATGCAGAACCAGCGTGCCTGGCTTGTCGGTGTGTACTGACTTTGTGCCATTGTGTGTGATCTGCTCTGTAGTATTCCGCCCACTTTTCCAAGTCAGCTAATGTGCACTTGTCTGTCCGTAGGTGACTCGGTATACCCCAACATGCCGTGGTTGCTGACACCCCTCAGGAACCCTGTGACACCAGCCCAGATGCGCTACAATGAGGCACATGGTCGGACCAGGAGAGTGATTGAGCGGACATTTGGTCTCCTGAAGAGCTGCTTCCGCTGCCTGGACAAGACAGGAGGGTCCCTCCCATATGCCCCAGCGAAGGTGTGCAAGATTATCATCGTCTGCTGCATGCTCCACAACCTGGCAGTGCGGAAGGAGTTGCCTCTCATCCAGGATGACAATGACCAACATCCGCCACCTGAGGAGGATCCTGGCCTGGACCACGATGCCAGTGATGATGATGATGGTGAGGGTGATGTCCGCACACAGCTCATCACCAACTTCTTTAGCTGAATGTGAGTATCCTGAGGTGTCATGTCAATGATGTGAGTTGGCATGATATGTGTAGGTGGTGCTCTGGTGCTGTTGGAGTGTGTCCATGGGCTACTTGACTGGATGTGTGTAGCGATGTGTGCTTACAGGTGGTCTGTACTCCCCAACAGTGTTGAAATGCTAACTTGGTTCTGGGTGGGTATCTTGTAACATGTATTGTGCATGAGTTTTGCTGTTCTGTCCTGTTCTCCATTGCTTTTGACTGTGTGTCATTTCTGTCCTTCACAGGGTACTTTCAGATTCGTTTGGTCAACTGTGTCCACCGACGACGTTATTGTACTTCCAGGGTGGTAGCTGTTGTGTCCCTACAGGTGACGTGCGCCACACCCATGGACTTCCTTCCTTCTACAGTTGTTGACTGTGTGCCCGCTGCCAGGTGGGATTACCTTTCATCTGTAGTGGTTACGACATGTTGCAACTGTGTAATAAACCTGTGCTTCACTTTGTGATGTGCGTTGTCTGTGGTCACACATTTGACTGCCATTTGCTTACTGCACCTGTGGGCTACTTGACTACAACTGGGAATAGGTGTGGTGTCTGTGCATTGCACCGTCTTCCCTGGCAACATCAGTGTAGGCAATTAGTCAGATGGCCTAGGTGTGTATGTGTTGTGTAGCCCTGGTGGTGTGTCTCCCTCATATGTGTCACGTTGCCTTTACTCACATGCCTGTGTTGTACTTGCTGTTGCAGTTCGCATACACAGTGTAATTTTGCAGTTCATCATCCCCATGACAGCACCCACGTTGGAATCACAACAGAGGCAAGTATGGTGTATTAGTGTGTTTATTGTGATACATTTGTGTGAATAGTGCATAGGATGGTTAGTGCTGTACATATATATTGCAATCAGAAGTTCCTAGGTGAATTGAAAGTCCTGGTAGACAAAATCCCCAGTATCGGGGCCACAGTTGTCTGAGACATTGGTCCAACTTGTACTCCCCATGTCATGTGTGGGAGTTGTGTTGCCGTCAACAGGTTGAACAGTTTGTGCACAAAGGTGAACATCCAGAACAGGTTCAGGCTTCCTGGGGTTGCACTTGGCCATCAGCCTCTCACTTGCCCCTCCTCGGACGACCCCTCTTCTTTGGGGGGGGGCCCCTCAAGTACAGGCTGCTGCGGTGCAGGGGACTCTCCGCCAGAGTCATCCTCCCTCCCTGTGGCAGTTGCAGTTTGTTCAGCACCAGATGTTGTTGGCACACAGGGAGGTGTGGACTGGTTGCTGTTCATCTGGCGGAGGCATTGTAATATGTCCCTGTGCACCGCCGTCATCTCTTGCAGTGCGTCCCACTTGGACTCCACGCGGGACATGTGTGAGTCCAAGCGGGCATGATGGGCAGCCTGCTGCTGCTGTTTCATGTCTCTGAGGAGCCCCACTACCTGGCTGAGATCTCCGGTGCTGGACTGGTACGCATCGGCTATGCGTACCAGTTGTGGGTCATCATGCACACCAGCAACCTCTGCAAGCAGCGACCTCTGTCTCCCACCCCTCCCACCACCCCTGCCGACATGTGCAGTGCGTGCAGTGGCACGCACAGATGACCCTGGTCCCCCTTGGGGGTTGGTGGTGGTGTCCATGGCCCCACGTTGGTCCAGGGTCCCTGTGCTGGTGGTGCTCCTTGTTCTGTCCATGTCGGCAGGGATGGTATTTGTGGTGACAGTCGTTGGAGGGGTGGGTGCAGGGGGTGCAGCTGGTGGTCCTGCTGGTGCTGCAGCTGGTGGTCCTGCTGGTGCTGCATGTTCACTTGCACCGGATGTGCCAGGTTGGTCTTCTTCATCCGAGGAGGGCAGAGGCTGTACGACACCAGTGAGCTCCGCATCCTCTTGAGCCTGGGACTGGGACTCCTCAGCGTCTGCTGCTGTGTCCCCATCATCACCTGTTTTTGGGAGACACACACAATGTATGTTATGTTTCTGCAGGCATCAATGGTTGACACACCTGACAGTTGTGACTGTGCCTCTGGGTGCGGGCCTGTACATTGCATTGTCCTAAGTGTCACAGTCAGGGGTTGATATTGGTGTAGCACATTGTCCTGCATTATTTGGGCATTTCTATGTATTTGTTGGGGTGTGAACATGGTCTGCATTGGTTGTATTTGGTTGACAGCCGGCCCTCCTTCCCACACAGCCAGTCAGTTATCCCACCATGGACTGTGCTTGCATTGCAGGGAGTGCAAGTTGTCTTTCAGGATGTCAGTCAGTGGTGTCCTGCTGTTGGTTGTTGCACAGTTCCCAGCAGGGCCTTGTGCTCCCCACAGCAGTAGCCAGTGTCAGCCATCTTGTCAGTCCTTATCCACTCCCTGTGATGTGAGCATGGTTCAGGGTGGTGTTGATGGGACAGTTGTGGGGGTGAGCTATGTCTGTGACTATGACTCCCATCATGCTATTGCCTCCACCCCACTTCCCAGCATTCCCATACTTACTTGCTTTTGTGGGGAGTTCAGTGTGTGTGGGTGTGAGAGCAATGGCAAGATGGCTGACAGTGGTGTCCTGCTGTTTGTTGGTGCACAGTTCCCAGCAGGGCCTTGTGCTCCCCACAGCAGTAGCCAGTGTCAGCCATCTTGTCAGTCCTTATCCACTCCCTGTGATGTGAGCATGGTTCAGGGTGGTGTTGATGGGACAGTTGTGGGGGTGAGCTATGTCTGTGACTATGACTCCCATCATGCTATTGCCTCCACCCCACTTCCCAGCATTCCCATACTTACTTGCTTTTGTGGGGAGTTCAGTGTGTGTGGGTGTGAGAGCAATGGCAAGATGGCTGACAGTGGTGTCCTGCTGTTGGTTGGTGTGCAGTTCCCAGCATGCCCTTGTGCTCCCCACGACACAGCAACAGTGTCAGACATCTTTGATGGGCCTTTCCACTCTCTGTGGGATGTGCATGCGTGAGTGTGAGCTTGCTGGGCCATGTGGTGGGGGATGTAGAGCTGTGCCTACGACTCCCATCATGCTATTGCCTCCACCCCCTTCCCAGCATGCCCATGCTTCCTTCCTTTTGACTCTGCTTCCCTGTGGGGTGGGCTGCCTGTGCTGACAGGATGGCTGGGAGTGTTGTCCTGGCAGTTGTTTGGCTAAAAGTCCAAAGAGTGTCCCTGTGCTTCACACAACATAACCCAGGGTGGTGGTTCTTTGTGGGATCTTCAGTTAGGATGTGAGGCATTGCATTCTCCCAGGTGGGTTATGTGGAGTATGTGTTGAGGGGGTGTGTGAGGGGAGGTGCTTGTGACTATGGTCAGTGCTTCAAGTCCTCCTTCCCACCCAGCCAGATATCCCACCATGGAACATGCTTGCATTGCAGAGAGTGCAAGTTGGCTTTCAGGATGTCAGGCAGTGGTGTTGTGCTGTTTGTTGGTGCACAGTTCCCAGCAGGGCCTTGTGCTCCCCACAGCAGTAGCCAGTGTCAGCCATCTTGTGAGTCCTTATCCACTCACTGTGATGTGAGCATGGTTCAGGGTGGTGTTGATGGGCCAGTTGTGAGGCTGAGCAATATCTGTGCCTACTACTCCCATCATGCTATTGCCTCCACCCCCCTTCCCAGCATGCCCATGCTTCCTTCCTTTTGACTCTGCTTCCCAGGTGGGGTGGGCTGCCTGTGCTGACAGGATGGCTGGGAGTGTTGTCCTGGCAGTTGTTTGGCTAAAGTCCTAGGAGTGTCCCTGTGCTTCACACAACATAACCCAGGGTGGTGGTTCTTTGTGGGATCTTGAGTTAGGATGTGAGGCATTGCATTCTCCCAGGTGGGTTATGTGGAGTATGTGTTGAGGGGGTGTGTGAGGGGAGGTGCTTGTGACTATGGTCAGTGCTGCAAGTCCTCCTTCCCACCCAGCCAGATATCCCACCATGGAACGTGCTTGCATTGCAGAGAGTGCAAGTTGGCTTTCAGGATGTCAGGCAGTGGTGTTGTGCTGTTTGTTGGTGCACAGTTCCCAGCAGGGCCTTGTGCTCCCCACAGCAGTAGCCAGTGTCAGCCATCTTGTGAGTCCTTTTCCACTCCCTGTGATGTGTGCATGGTTCATGGTGGTGTTGATGGGACAGTTGTGGGGGTGAGCAATATGTGTGACTACGACTCCCATGATGCTATTGGCTACACTGACTTGCCCAGCATACACAGAATTCCTTCCTTTCAGTGGTCTTCACTGTGTGTTGGTGTTGTAGTGGTGGCTACATGTCTGGATGTGTTTGTTAGTTCTATATGTGCCACTGCCTAGCTGTAGTTGTAGTTGTGTTTGTACATGTGATGACACGGTTAAATGTAACTTTGAGATGGCATGTGTTGTGTTTATCTGACTGACATACACATTTTGGGATGATTCTGTTCTGGTTGCTGTGTAATTGCTATGAGTGCATGGTTTGACTCTCCCCTTGACAGTGATGTGTGTGTGTATTGTGGCAGAATATTGTGTACATTTGTTGTGTACTCACCAGGCTCTGGGATGTTCTCTAGTCCATAGACGCTCACTGGCGGAAGGATGGCCCGCACCTTCTCCTCCCAGGGCCTGAGGTATACTGGCTTGGCAGGAGGGCCACTGCCGGTGTATTGGCTCAGGAGGTAGTCCTTCTTGAGCAGCTCCCGTACCCTCCTGCGCACGTCATACCACCTGTTCTGGATGTCAGTCTTTGTGCGCAGACATGGTGATTGTGCGTTCACCCTGTTGATGATCCTCTCCCACATCTTTTTTTCTGGGAGATGGGTGTCTGTTGGACCAGTGTGCCAAACAGCTGTGGCTCTACCCTGAGGATCTCGTCTACCAGGACTTCCAATTCACAATCTAGGAACTTGTGATTCTTCTTGGGGGCATGGTGATGGGTGGTGATGGTGAGTGATGTGTGTGTTGGTGTGCAGGTGAGGGTGTGTGAGTGTGTGTTTTGCTGGGTGTATGTGAGGTAGCTATTTGTTGGTGTGCTGATGGTGTGTGGCTTGTGTGAGGGATGAGCTGTGGGTGTGTGGTTGCTGTCTGTTGAGTGCTGGCAGTAGAATAGCATTTGCAAAGGATCATGGTTGGGATTTGTGTCCTTTATATGGGTGGAGTTGTGGGTGTGTCTTTGTTCTCTGTCCCCACCCCCCAGTATTTATTGGCTTTGTAATTGCTTGTTTGGCCTTTTTTTGTGTATTTTTCCTTAGTACTTTCTGTGCATGTTGGAAACGTTCTTGTGACTGAGTCGGACCCTGCATTTGTCTCGTACGGTCTTCTCCGTTTCGTTCACGCTGTGTTTGTGCAGTTTTCTATGCTGCGTACGCGTCGGTCGCGGTGTTTTGTGTTACTTCGGCTCGGTTTTGTATGCGTGTCGGTCGTACGGCTTGTCCTCCGTACGACTCGGTCGTGGTTTTCGCGCCTTGCATCGTACTTAGCAGTTTGGTGTTCGCGTGCACGTTTCGGTTGGATTTGTTCCGGGTGCGTGTCGGTCGGTTCGATTCACGTGTTTTTCCGGCCGGATTGCTGTTTTCCGTGCGGCTCGGTCGTTCGGCTTGGGTTCAGTACGTGTCGGTCGGATTTTGCACGCCTTGCATCGTACTTGGCGTGTCGGGCGCCACAGGTACGTGTCGGTCGGAATTAATTCCGGCTCCGAGTCGGTCGGTGCTTTTTCCGGCCCGAATCGGAATCGACCCCTTAGTATTATAGTGACTGCCTCAGCAGGAACTAGTTGGTGTCCCAATATCATAGAGCCAGATTAAAGTGAGGTATCTGTTTCCACAGTATGGATTGGTATGATGGAAAGCAGTGCTTAATTTGTAATAGAATGAGTGCCGGTGCCCAAAACTGCCCTGAAACCTGCAGCCAGGGTAATTAAGAGCCTCATTACGATGTCGTTCGGAAAGCCTTCCGACCGACTCCTTGTCGGAATTGTTTCAGACCGACTCGGGTTCGGGGAGTCCGACGGACCGATTACGATGATTCCGAACACCGTTCGGTCGGACTCCCATTGACTTCAATGGGAGCCTGTGTTCGGAACGACAACACAGGCTCCCATTGAAAAACAGGGTGGTTACTGAACACCTTGCACCCTGTGGCGAGCACCCCATGGTGCCTGCCACACTGTGCATTATTGGAAAGAGGGGTCCCATGGGTACCCCCACAGGCCCCAACTGGAGGCCTCCAAGTGAAGGGGGGCCTGCTACGGGCCCCCAAAGTCAGTTTCCGACAGCCGTTTCGTGTCGGACAGACCGATTCGGAACGGCTGTCGGAATCCGACATCTTAATCGGTTGATCAGAAATGTGGCCTGTTGAGCTGTACGATTCGGCTCCGATCCAACTCGGACTCTCCGAATGCCGGTCAAAACCGATTCGGAATGACCGACTGGTTAGCTTGTATCGTAGATTGGTCGGTCAGATATGTTTCCGAGTCAGTCGGAAACATGGGTTCCGACACGGGTTGGGACAAACCGAATGCCATTCGGAGCCATTTCTGACCGCATTGTAATCGGCCCCTTAATGTAGGCGTGTTAGAAATGGGATTTCTGGTTGGCTAGGGCTTGCGCCTAAGCCAGGCAGAAACCACCACTCTAGTCAGGGCAAGGGAGTTACACACTGAAGATAACCTCTGCTCACCCCCTTGGTAGCTTGGCACGAGCAGTCAGGCTTATCCCAGAGGCAATGTGTAAAGCTTTTGCGCAACACACACACACAGCAGCACCACACTAGGCACACGACAAAAGAAACTCCACACAAGGTTATATCAAAAATAGCCTTTGTATTATCATAAACACATTAGAAACATAATCACACATTTACACTGTGCCAACTGGCACTAGGCAATATGGGGATTATATACAGGACCAGGCCAATCGGGCCACGGTCAGAACCATCAAAATGCAGGTAGTAAATATAAAACACAACCAGTAACTACTGGTACAATAATGACCTCAGCATTATCACTTTAGGCATAAAACACATTGTGCATAAATCACATAGGCCTAAACCTCATAAGCACCCTCTGTAGGCATCACATTAGCCTAAACACCTTATGCATAAAGGCCATGGGCATAAATCACATTTGTCATAGGCATCACATAAATCGCATTAGGGCCTTGCGCCCTACCAACCTACAACTGACCCCCTGGCCAACTGGCCTTCTCTAGGGGCTCAAATGCCCTCTATTCCCAAATGTCAGGGCTTACTCCAGGGCTATCCAATTAGCCCTCTGGTGGCCAATGCAGCAAGCAAAGTGCGCAATTGCTCTGGGGTGTGGGGTGCAACTCACCCCTATCTTATCACAAAGAAATGACCCCCAAACGTGGCAGCTGCCTGCGCTCTCGCAGAGCAGATGGGCTCCTCACATAAGCGCAAAGAAGAACTGGCACTGGCACTACTAGTGCCTCCGGGGTCCCCACTGGGACTCTTCAAAGCAAATGGCCCCCATGTTGCAGCTGCCCGCGCTCTCGCGTTGCAGCTGTGGCAGAAATGAGCACTGGCACCACAGTGCCTCCTGAGTCCCCACTGGGACTCCAACACAAAAATCACTCCCACATTGCAGCTGTCCACCACGGCGGTACAGCTGTGAGCAACCAAAGAGGCACTGGCACTTCTGTGCCTCAGGAGCGACTACGGGGGAAGGCACCGACAATGTGCCTCGACACCCCCACCCCACCAGGCTCCCAACTTGGCCCCACTCACCGGGCTCTCTTGCGCAGGTCTCAGGCACCGACAGTGTGCCTCGGCGCTTACCGGGACCTCTCTGCTTCTCTGGCCAGACGTGCGGGGCCCCCACCGACACACTGGACCTCCACCTTCCTCGTAGCACGAGTTTCCTGGCTTCCGCACACGTCGCAGGCCCCGCCCACAGTCAGGAAGACGCGCCTGGCTTCCGGTTTCGGATCGGGCCGCGGCGGTGATTTCTCTTCAGCGCCACAGTGCGGGGTGGGCACCCGCCACAAAGTAAAGACAATTGCGGGGTGGGCTCCCGCCAACGAACACCGCACGCGGGGTGGGCACCCGCCGATCAAAGATGCATACAGCGGGTGGGCACCCGCCGATCAAAGATGCATACAGCGGGGTGGGCACCCGCTAAATAAGCCCGCAAGCGGGGTGGGCAACTGCTCTCCAATAATCTCTAATGCAGGGTGGGCTTCCGCTCTTCCCCAGCAGCATGGAGGGAATCTCTCACGCCGGGATACCCTCGTAATTACCACGCAGCACAGCGCTGCAAGGAACCGGCGCTCCTCATCAGCTGGCACCAGGATATCAAGTTGTAGCGCTCACAAGGCGCAGAGCCCACAGTCCCAGAAAGTCATGAAAGTTAAAGGGGGGCAAAGGCTGGGCCCAGGCCGGCCAGCACACAGGGCCCTCCAGCAGGGAGGCAGTCCCTTGTGGCGGTTCCTCTTGGAACCCAGAAGCAGCAGGTCCCCTCAGCACAGGAACAGCTCACCCTCTTCATGGGGTCACAGCCCCTATATTTATACCACATATTTGCTTTGTCTGCCCTGGCACAGGGCTTGGGGGAACCAGTCCCAACTGGTTCTGTTTTTTTTTGGAGCACTCTGTTTACAGGGCTCCTCTTCCCCTTTGTCAGGTGGGGGCTCGGTGATCAGACACACCACAGGGGGCGGAGCCAGCATTATACAGGCTAGGCACAGACCTATTCAGGGACCAGGGACTTCTCCTCCCACTACTCCAAATGCAGATGTCCCATTCAGCCTAGCGCTGACTCACCCTGCCCCTCCTGGAGCCACACACACCTTACTAGCCCCTGTCACTCAAAAACCAGACATGCAATTCACATCAGGCAGGCAGACACATAGCACACAGAAATGACAACTTCTAAAAGTGGCATTTCAAAAATAGTTATAATAAATCTGCACACACCATTGCGCAGCATTTATTATCCCTATTCCAACCATACCAAACTTGACCACGCTGCTCCTCTCATATCAGGAATTACCACTGAAACACTTATCAGGGAATCCCCAATGCATTCCTATGGCAGGGCAGCCTCACAGTAGTGAGAAACCAAAAATTGCTGTTTGTCACTACCAGGACATGTCACACACTTAAGGTACATGTCCTACCTTTTGCCTACAATGCACCCTGCCCATAGGGCTAGCTAGGGCCTACATTAGGGGTGACTGACATGTAATAAAAGGGGGGTCACCGACATGGCACACACTTTAGGTGCCACGTCACAGCAGCAGTAACACTGCACGCACAGGCCCTGCAATGGCAGAGGCCTGGGATAGGTTTGAAGGGCTACTTTGGTGGGTGGCGCAATCTGCGCTGCAAGCCCACCAGTAGCATTTAATTTACCAGCCCTGGGTATATGAGATACCACTTTACAAGGGACTGACAGGTAAATTAAATAGGCCAAACAGGTGTAGACCAATCCGTATCATATTTAACACAGAGAGCCTACGCCCTTTACACTGGACAGCAGTGCTAAAGTGCCCAGAGTCCTAAAACCACCAACACCATGTCAGAAAAAAGGCTAGGAGAAAGGCAAAAAGTTTAGGGATGACCCTGCAAAAAGGGCCGAGTCCAACAAGGCGCACTGATTTCCAAGGCTGCATAGTCCTGTATCCATATCATGCTTCTTTAGTTCACAGCCAGACACTCCCTGCACCTTTATCTCACTTCTACATGCTCTTGCTGTCTCCCTTTATGATGTTTTTTTCGTTTTTCTCTTCCTCCATCTTTTTGCTTTGTTTGTTTTTCCATCTCCTGCTCTCGGTAAATGTAAGTTGCAGAATAATAACTGCCGGTCCCCAAAACTAAGTGCTGTGGCCCCCACCTTCAGCCACCCGCTCAAATTAAGCACGCCATTCTATTTTGGATGTTGAGAGATACAAAAAGAGATTTTAGTCTGCGTTAAATATCCAGGAACAATATAATTTGGGGAACCCAGAATTAAATTGAGGAAATTAGTAACAAGTACATCGTTAATGCCGATTGAGTTTTGCTATGGGATTGTTATTTAAAACAAAAGAAGAAATACAAGTGCGTCCCTGGGATACATTGTAAATCAATAAATAATTTTGGGATGGTGAATGTAAATAAATTTAAGAGAGCATACAGAATAAATACTTTGCATGATAGAAATATATATATCATGAATAGTGCAGAAGGTGAATATACATGATGAGTGTGGAGTGATTATTAAATAATGTTTCAGTCCAAATCTTTATTCGGCTGTGTGCCAGCCATAAAAGAATGCATCATAAAAACATTTCATAATGGTAAAATACAAGCAATAAGTGATAATTCCATAGCGATGACAGTTACAGATAACCGGATGTCAATCTCTTGGGGCAATTTGATCACAAGCAAGGAGCTATGATGTCTAAACGTAACAGCATTTCAATCAGGGTAATACCAAACGCAGAGATAACATCTATATACAAAGTCCTTGTAAGTGTCGACTTCAATTTCCAAAATTAATCAGTATCATGATTTAATTCCACATAAGGGAGTCTTAAGTCCTAGGCATAATGATATAATCAACATACAAAGTGATCTTGATTTAGTATAAAGTTTACAAAAAAACATAAAATGCAAAGTGCTCTGAGCTGACTTTGAATCACATGGACACAGGTCCAAATTGGCATTGCAATGCGCGTCACGTGGGTATGAGACCAGTAAGTGGGAAGTGCCCATCCTGAACCTTATCAAATAAAACATTTTAGCATGGCTGAAATAAAAAGTGAGGTAGGGCTCAATACCTAGGGAGCAAACTAACAAAGAGTGGTCAACAACCCTTTTTTTTCCCTCGCCAGGTTATCTCTGACCAGATAGGAATGAGTTAAGAATTCTCTTTTCAGCCTGGCTCTCGATATTTTGGCTACGTTTCCGGGGCTTTCAAGGCAGTCTAACAATCCCAATTTCTAAAGCTGATCATTAATATAAGTGATCCAAGGGATTTTTTTAGCACAATCCAATTTTAAACAATCTAAAATGACAGCACGATTCAGGACTGCTTCTTCTTTTGCCCAAATATTGTACCATAGCAATAGAGGAGCTAGTTGTATGCGAAAAGACAGCGGGGTCACACCAAGTTCACTGTGACAGATGGTGGCAGCGGTGCTTTTTGGGACTGTCAACAGTCGTTTCATAAACGTGTTCTCTGCTCTCTGTAAGCCCTTGATGTTACAAGAGCCCCAAACTCCAGCGCCATACAGAGTAACAGCACATGTGCGGGCTTTATAGATATCAATGATAGCTTTGATGGGCCGAGAGCCTAACGTTTTGGTAAATCTGAAGATAGCCTCCACATTTTGATTAAAACCCCTAGTCTTTGCCTCAACTAAGTGACACCAGGAGCTTTTTTGATCGAAGAGAATCCCTAAATAGGAAAAGGTCGGCACATAAGACAATTTTTCATTAATTATGTAACGTCTTTAAAATCTTGGGAGGTTTACCCACCACCATAGTGTGAGATTTCGCTACATTGGTTTTTAAACCAAGATCATTCATGAAGTTGTTAAAACTAGTTAAAAGCCTCTGTAGCCCCACCACGGTTCTGGACATCAATACGCAGTCGTACACGTATAACAGTGCTGGCAGGGACCTACTACCTACCAGAGGGACATCCACATTCCCAATTTTAATTTGGCTTTCTAGGTCATTTATGTATAAACAAAATAAAAAGGGAGCGAGGACACAGCCCTGGCGGACCCCGCGATCCATCCTTATTGGGGCAGTAAGTTCACCACCTGCTCCATATCGAACACTACCCCTCACTTCCTGGTGCATAGCTGCTAGAAAATGCACGATGGGCAGGTCAATGCCCATAGTCAACATTTTCTCCCAGAGCCTTCCTCTCTGCACCCAGTCAAAGGCAAACGTCAAGTCCATGAATCCAAGGTAGAGAGATCCAGGCTTGGCTATGGTGTATTTACCTATGACCAGGTGCAGGCTGAGGCACTGTTCGACCGTGCCCAGGCCTCACCTGAAACCATATTGAATGTCTGAAAAGCTCCCACTTTCTGTTACCCAATCCTCCAACCTCTCCAGTATTACTCGGCCCATAATCTTGCAGGAGCAGTCAATTAGAGATATAGGCCGGTAACATTTAGGGTCCGAACTGTTTCCCTTTTTAAAAATGGGAACTATTGTCACCACTCTCCATGATTCAGGGGGACCCAGGGCCACATAGCATTTAAAGATGTTTGTTAGCAGCGGAAGCCACAGAGGGATATTGGTTGGAAACAAGTCCGCGGGGATAACGTCAGGGCCCGAGGCCTTGTTCTTCACAGTCTGGGATAGAGCCCTTTCCACCTCATCTATTGTCGGAGGTGCCAAAGTTAATGCCCCATATTGAAAATTAGTGCTAGACTGTTGGTCGCTGCCAATTTTATAAAGGCCAGAGAAGTGATCTACCCAAGTATCGGGCATGATTGTAACGTTGATGCTTCCATTATTAGTGCCATTAAAATAATCCTGGTTGACAGTTTGCCAAAAAAGTTTAGAGTCTTTACTCCTGCAGGCTACATGAAGTTGATCCCAAGCATCTTGCCTAATTTCTCGCTTGCGTTTCTCTAACGCCTGCTTATATTCAAGTCGTGACTTTTTTACCTCAAGTATATTTCGGGGTTTAACTTTTAATATCTTGATTAATTTATTGTGTAAGTGTGTGCATTGACTATTAAACCACCTTCTATTTCTCTGTGGTCTATCACTTTGTCTCTTAGTCAGTACCATCTTTATTGTCTCAGTTATAGCCTTGAAAGATGTTATCATAACTTGAGGATTTATGCTGTCTTCCAGGCAGATCAAGACTTTGTTTAAATTAGTTTTTATGATCTGATTTAGGACAAAATCAGGGTCTAGAGTGACCCACTTCCTTAAAAAAAACCTTATTTTTGTCGTGGATTAGTGTGGATGATCTGACGGGGGTGGTTCATTTATCAGATTGGCTCTCGAACCCCAAAATTAAGGGGTAGTGATCACTAAAGCAGATTTTGTGTATAGTAAAAGTCACAAACTGTGTATTAAAATAGTCAGACAATGCAATAAAATCAATTAAAGTGCCTTGGCCTTTCCCAACATAAGATACTAAATCAGGGACTTCCATTTCGATAAGATCAACAGTTAAGAAAAGAGAAAATTTTGACAATAGTGAATTAAAAATATTCCCACAAGGGTTATGATAAAAATGACAACCACCATCAGTGTCCCCAGCTACTAAGTTACATACAGATTGTTTTGAGAAGGGGCATAATTTACAATTAAAATCACCTCCCCAGGATACCACAAAATCCATGCTTATCTCCTCAATATGTCTTGATAGTGTAACTTCCAGTTCTTGAGCGATACTGATGTTTGTAGTATTGAAATTATTATGATAGAAATTTACGAGAACCAGAGTCAAATTTTTCCTGAGCAAGATATTAATAATCTGAAAATGTGGTGAATCAAGCTGGGTTTTTCCTAATCTGCCATTCAATGTCGTAGAAACCAAAGTTAATAGTCCCCCTTTATCATGCCCACCTAGGGAGGCTTTAGCTGGCGAGTGGATGGAGTAAAAACCATTTATATGTGCAGTATCTCGCATCCAGGTTTCCTGTAGGCATACTATGCTATATTTTTCAATAAAAGCAGCCCATTCTTTAGATTCTTTTTTTTTTTTTTTTCTTTCCCCAAAACCTTTATTAACAATTCAACAGTACCAAATTACAATTTTGCATCACATAGGAGCATCATACACGTTAGGCCATTTGCGAAGCCCGGCCACGATACCGAAAACCAATCAGACAGAGGCATTTTTGTCTTGTACAACACGGCAATAGCGCCATTAAAACAATACATAGCTGCATACTGTGGTGGTCGCACCGCGGGGGAAAGAGCAGGCCCGGCCTGGGAGGAATAGGGATAGGGAAGGAAAAGACTACTGACCAACACCGGCGGCCGCCGCGGCGGAGTGCCGGCGGGGAGCGCGGGAGAGGCAGTCCGGCTCGGGTGTGACTGGGTGTGAAGGTATGTTATTAGGGGGCCCCACATGTCAGGTGGGCGAGATCTAGCAGGCATGAGGTCCCAGAACTCAGAAAGTAGTGTCTGACATCTCGATGCATCCTCAAGCCAGTGGGCGAACTTAGGCGCCGGCCTACGTCCCCAGCACATGGACACCCTACGCCGCGCGAGGACAAGCAGCATTGCGACCAGTCGGCAAGAAGCATCCGGGCAAAACTTTACAAAGCCCAGCAGGCACAGCGGAGGGTCGGGCCGGACAGGTGTTGAGGTGATCTCGGAGAGGGCAGCACAGACCTCACACCAGAACTCCGACACCTTTGGGCACAACCAAGCAAGATGAGAAAAATCTGCGGCAGGGGCCGAGCAACGCAGGCACCTGTCGGTAGGAATGAGACCCAATTTATGTAGCTGAACAGGGGTGCGGTATAGTCTGTGCAAGTATTTAAAGTGTATAAGACGTAGGCGATAGTTGGGAGATAGTTTCTTCGTCTGATTACAGCAATAGAGCCAGTCGGCTAGGGGAATGTCCATGTCGAGATCCACGCCCCACGCCACCCGGGCGCGATCAGAGGAGATGGAGGAAGTCGACAGAGTAAGGGCATACAGTTTGGTCACCAGTTTCCGGGGGGTGGGGGTGGAATATATGAAGTCCAGAGTGGGCATCAAAGGTGGAGGCTGGGGGAACGTGGGATGTAACTTCCTACTGATAGACCGCAGCTTATAAAAGAGCAATGTATCCATGGGGCCAGAGGTAGTAGGGAGAGAATAAAAGGTGTCACCGGGGTAGAGATCCGCCAATGTTTCCAGCCCCAAGCGGGCGGCATGTTTAGACATGCCAGATGGTTGGATGGGAGGAAAGGCAGGGTGTCGTACAATCGGCATAGTATTAGCCGATAACATCGGGGCGTTAGACATACGACGCAGTCCCAACCAGGCCCAGCGCAAGGCCGCGACCGTGTCCACCTCAGCCCGCGGGTGACCGGCCGGGGCAAATAGGGCAGTGTTCAGCGGCCAAGGAGCAGCAAGGTCAGCTTCCACCGTGACGTGCGGCTGGTAAGGGGTGGGGTGAACCCAGAAATGTAAAAAGCTGGCCTGGGCACTCAAGGCATAGAGTTTAAAATTGGGAGCGCCCATGCCTCCAACCGACATTGGGAGAGTAAGGATATTGTATGCAATCCCTGGTTGTTTGCCAGCCCAGACAAGAGATATAATCAGGGAGCGGATCTTACTAAAACAATGGGTAGTGAGTGGTATGGGGATGTTCAAAAAGAGATAAAGAAATTTCGGAAGGACCACCATCTTGGCAATGGCTATACGACCAGCCAGAGATAGGGGGAGCCGGTTCCATTGAGGTATTTTGGACTCGAGCCAGTCCACAGCACGTCCAAAATTGGCCCTCCAAAGGTCATCCAAGTCCCTGCTCAACCAAATACCCAGATAGCGGGTGGGGCCGGAGGCCCATACAAAAGGAAAGTCTGGGGTGAAAGGCTTGGTGGCATCCGTAAGAGGGAATAGCACTGATTTACTCCAATTCACCTGTATACGGAGAATCCACCAAATCTTATGATCTCACGCACAAGAGGGCTAAGGTTTTCTTGAGGGTGGCGGACATACATTGTCATATCATCCGCATACATGGAGACCAAGAGCGAACGGGCCGAGAAACCGATGCCCTTCTGAGTGTGGTGTTGCCGGAGTCTGACCGCGAGAGGCTCCATCGCAATAGCGAAGAGCATAGGGGAGAGCGGACACCCCTGTCTGGTACCGCGTCCAATCGGAATGGAATCCGAGATTTGTCCGTTTATCCGAAGACGGGCAGAAGGGCGAGTGTATAGGAGTAGAATCTTACGAATAAAAATGTTGCTAAAGCTGAGGCGCGGTAGAAGATAGAATAAAAAGGGCCACTCTAGGGTGTCGAATGCCTTAGTGGCATCAAGAAGAGCAGCTACTGCAGGGAGGCTAGGATTGATCTGATGAAGGACAGAAAAAATGGTCCGGAGGTTATGGGACGTGGCGCGGCCCGGAATGAAACCGGACTGGTCAGGAAGGGCGATGGTAGGCATGAGGAGAAGAAGACGGGAGGCTATCAACTTTGCGAAAATTTTATTATCTGTTTTAATTAAAGAGAGGGGGCGATAAGAGTCACGGCAATCAGAAGGTTTGTCTGGCTTAAGAAGAAGCGTTATCATTGCCTTGCGAAGCGATGGTGGGAGGAGGCCATTATCAAAGGAATCATTGTACATGGCGGCCAGATGCGGCACCAGGAGCGGAGCAAAGGTCTTGTAGAATGAAGCGGGGAGGCCGTCTAAGCCGGGGGCCTTATCGCTAGGCAAACTATTAATGGCCGCGAGTATTTCTTCTTTAGAGAAGGGCTCATCTAGAAATTCACGATGGTAGTTTTCGAGCCAGACAAGTGTGATGGTGTCAAAATATTGATTGAAGTCCTTGCGCGAAGGAGTGGAGCCCGCAGAATAGAGTTGCGTGTAATAAGCCATGAAGTGCGTCTTAATCTCCTCAGGGGAGGTGGTTCTAGTAGGACCACCGTCACGAAGCGCCGCGACATAAGATGCGGCTCGGGGAGGACGAAGGAGGTTGGCCAATGTCTTACCAGGCCGATCGCCCTCGCCGAAGCGGCGAGCCCGGGCCTCTCTGCCAAGTAAGGAGAGTTCCCTGTCGGCCTCCTCAGCGAACTCCGAATGTTTTTTACGCAGGCGTGCTAGAGTCTCAGGGCTAGGATGAATTACGTGAGCGGAATCCAGCGCCTTGATCTCCGATTCTATTTTATCTAAAGTGGTGCGGATGGAACGAAGAACTCCAGATTGTTTAGAGATGCACTTGCCGCGAATCACAGCCTTGAAGCCCTCCCATAAAGTGGACGGCGAGTGCACCGAGCCAACATTTATGTCAAAGTAGTTAGAGATTGCAGTTTGAATCTCGTCACAGAAGACGGCGTCGCGGAGGGCATTCGGAGGGAGGCGCCAAGCGAAGGCCCGCGGTGGAGAGTGAGGAAGGCGAAAACTAAGCTGGACTGGTGCGTGGTCAGAAAGAGTGCGCGCCATATTGTTGATGGAAGTTAGCCAGGCGAGGATGTCAGGAGAGGCAATCCAAAGATCAATACGAGACCAGCAGCCACGGGCACCGGTGACACAAGTTCCCTCGCGGGTCTCAGGCCACATGTGACGCCATGCATCATACAGTGAGTTATCAGCAAGTATGGACTGAAGAAGGGCCGTGGAGCGTGGGTGGGAGGAATAGGGGCCAGAGCGATCCAGAGCCGCGGAAAGCGTAACATTAAAATCCCCTCCCCAAAGAAGTGCCACTGGGCCAAAAGACGAGATAAGGTGCCACACATGAGTAAAGAAGTCAGGGTCATCCGCGTTAGGGCCGTAAACAGCCGCTATCATCAAGGGTTGGGATAGTAGGGAGCCATGCAGAATAACGTACCGCCCTTCAGGGTCAGTGAGTACCTGAGTGGTATGCCATGGGAGCCCCCTACGTATCAAAATGGACACCCCCCGGGAATAGTTGGAGTAAAAAGAGGAGTGCATTTCCCCCCAATATCGAGACTGGAGTCTAGCAGAGGTTGCGGGCAGCACGTGGGTTTCTTGCAAGAGGCATATTTCCACTTTGTGTCGGAGTAGGTGGGAGTGGATAAGCCGGGCCTTACGGTGGTCATTTAGACCGCGGATGTTCCAGGTCCAACATATGGTGTCAGTCATACTGTGTAGCTACAGGGAAGAATGGAGCGCAGTGCAGTGAGCACATCCAGGGCCAAAGGCCAATGGTAGTAGCGAGGCAAGCATACTTGGAGATATAATGGACGAAGCCATCGCATAGGGTCCGGGATGGAGCCAGCAAATGCCTGCAAGTGGGAATGACACAGCAATTGTGTGCAGAAGCAGAACAATAAGCAAGCATAGCAGTGATGAGATGCATACAATAAAAAAACAGAGATTACGAACATGAAAACAATTACTCGTCCAAAGGGGACGAGGCAACCCCGAAGACCCCCCCACCCCATCCCAAGCAAACCCACCACGCAAAAGGAGTGTGGAAACATGACAATTGCAAGGCGGGAACAAAAGATCGACAGTCAACCACAAGAGCGCCTCAAAAGGAGGACACATCAACCCAAAACCCACTCCCCCTCCACCCACACCAACCCCCCAAACAGGTCGAGCAACCTCCCACACCCACCCCAGGGGACCACAACTAGGAGGGGGAAACGCAATAACAGAGGTGGGAATCATCCCGCGGGGGCATGGCAGCGCCCAGCAAACACCCCTGCCAGAAAAGGCAGGGTGGCCAAGCCAAAACTATTAGCAGACTAAAAAAGAACATTGCGAAGTATTAAAGGAATAGCCAGGAAGCCCAATCAGTAACTACAGCTGTAAATAACAAACAACTAATCGAGCCAGGGCATCAAGAAGCACAAGTTCAACATAGTGTTATGTAGTCATGTAGATAAAGTCACAAAGCCAAGAGCAATGTACGAGTGCCTTTCAATCATTGTCGCTCAGGTTAACTTCAGCGGGGTCCTGCGAACCAGCCGGGGCGGCGCGATGGGAGCGATCCAGCTGCTTAGCAAAGACGAGCGCTCCCCTCGGTTCCGGGAATACCAGTGTTTTGGATCCTTGCCTGACCCGCAACATGGCCGGATAGGCCAAAGAGTATGAAACTTCATGTTTTTGCAAGATGTGCTTTGCAGGCAGAAATTTGCGGCGGGCAGCCTGCACAGCCAGGGTGTAGTCGGGGTAGAAAGACAGTGTGTTACCCTGATGCCGGATCTCACCCCTCTCCCTGGCAGCCTTGAGGATTGTGTCACGGTCCCGGAAGTTCAGTATTTTTGCAATAATCGGACGAGCAGGTAGGCCGGGGGCAGGTCGAGGGCCGAGAGAGCGGTGTGCTCTCTCCACGATGAAGACCTGGGAAAGCGCGTCCCCAAAAAGTTCTCTCAGCAGCTGCTCCACGTAGTCTTCCATCTTCGCTATGTTGGTGGACTCCGGCACCCCGGTGATGCGGAGATTGCTCCTTCGGGAGCGGGCCTCCAAATCTTCATTCTTGGAGCGGATTAGTTCGAGGATTTTATCCATTTGGAGTAATTTTTGGCGATCCTGGGTGGCGGAATCCTCAACATCGGACACTCGTGACTCGACGTGGAGCAGGCGATTATCATGGGAGTCCACCCTGGTCTTAACCACATCTAGGCGGGAGGTCAACTGTTCAAGCTGGGTGGCGATCCCAGACACCGCCGACTTAACCTCCAACATTATGGCTTTAAGATCATCGTCACGCGCAGCGGTCATTTCCGCGGGGGCAAGCTGGTCGCCCCCGTCGACAGTAGCGCTCTCCTGGCGAGTCTGTCTTCATTGTTCGAATGTAAGTCGGGGCTGTTTAGGGTCAGCCTTACCCATGACTACAGCAGGACGGAGGGAGCGTCAAAGAAGTAACCAGCACGAGGAGAGCAGATGGAGTCCAGAACAGGAGTAGGGCGGTCCAGGAATCACCGCAACAGGAGAAAGGGCCGGGAGAGGAAATCAGCAACCAAGTCCCACACTCCACTCGGGTGGTCGAGGTGTAGGATGCGGCCAAGGAGGACAAGTGCAGCAGGGATACAAGGGGGGCGAACAGCACCAACCCACTAGGCCAATGCACAGCAGGCACGGAGACTGGGCCGTGTGCGTAAAGATGAAGGCCGTGTAACAGAACCATGCGGGTGGCGTGCTAGCCCCCAGCCGCGCCGCAGTGACCCTCACAGATAGGCCGCGCAGTCCAGGATCCGGGCTCCAGGCATAGTGTAGAATGAAGGTGGAGGCCAGGCAATGTGAGGTCGGCGCCTATGGGTGAAGTGGCGCGAAGGTCAGATGGTGAGAGGAGCAGGCTGGAGTGGCAGGCATATGCAAGAGTCACGGCAGCCCGAGGCCTGCAGAGAAACAAGGAGCCAAAATAATGAAGGGCTCCCGTCGGGCTGGGGATGTCCGGGCCGTGATCCGAAGCAGCGGAGGCAGAGCTGCCGCGCCGTTGGTGCAGAGAGGAACTGCAGCAGGAGAGGCGGCCCACAGCGATGCACACCAGTAAGCCCCAGCAGCAACAGAGGAGTCAGGGGGCCCAACCGGAGACACAGGCTGCCGCTAAACAGCACAGGAGATGAGTTGGGGACGAGGCGAGCGGCAGGCCAGACGGGGCAAGATGGCGCCGCCCCCAGTCGCGGGCCTCCGCAGCAGGTCTCAATGGGCAGCTGATGAATGCCCAGGCGGGAGAGATGAGGCGAGGGCAGCCAGAGGAATAGCGGCAGTGAGCGGAGCCAGCCAAGAGTGTGGAGTGCGCTGACGGGGAGACGCCGACCGCAGCGAGGAGACGTGGGGAACGCGCCGCCCGCCTCGCCCGGCCCAAGGAGACAGAGGCCGAATATCCCACCGGGCGCCCCTACAGGGATGTGCCAGGCCGGGCGGTACAGCGAGCGCGCTCCCAAGCCAGCCGCGGGTCGTCCCCCCAGCCGCGAAACTCACCGGCTGAGTGTCAAAGCCGCAGCGTGATGAGGCGGGAGTCCAGCCCTCCGGCAGTGGTGCAGAGCAGGCGATGCAGGCCGGGCCCAGCCGAACACACAGGACCCAGGGCCCGGAACCCCGGAGGCACCACAACCAAGCCCAGCCGGGTCGCAGGGCCCCGAGAAATGGCTCAAAAAGTGTCCCGGAATGAGGTGATCAGCAATGAGAGGGTTCCAGGCAGCAGTTAGCGGGAGGTCTGCAGGATGATGGCGGATTAAAGGCTTGGCCGGCAGAGCCCACTCAAGGTGCGGCCATCTTGCAGCCGGCTAAGCCACGCCCCCCCTCCCATTCTTTAGATTCTAATTTAGTCTGCAGTCCGGCAATATTCCAAAAAAGACTGCCATGCATTAACATGTTATTTTGACTGCTATGCCTTCTCTTTGTGCAACAAGGGGCTGCAACACAGCCATCTTTATACGCCATTACGGTTAATGGTACTAGAGGATCTGACCCACCTGGCGGTAATACGTTAAATCGTGCTAAAAAAGTGTCTGGTAGATCAGAAAGAATGGAAGTGACTGTCTTGGACCTACTAGGGAGGATTAAATTATCCCGACCACACACATGAACAGAAAGTAACTCTCCTTGCGACTTGGCGTTAGGAATTGAGGAAAGATTCACTAAGGAATCTGAAAAATTGACACTGCCTTACCCAGACATAGGAAGAGACGATAAATTATCCGCCCTCCATGTCTGGGCCTGAGGAGGTATATATTTTGGGTCTAATTCATTGGCACCGAACGCGCCCGGAACCTGAAAGTTCAGTCAGTCCACATAATCTAAAGGAGAGAAATAGTTAAAAGTTGGAATGGCGAATGCAGGCAGCAATTTAGCAGATGGGGGGACAGGCCCAAGTCCTCTATTTATCAGCGGTTTGTAAAAGTACCCTAGTGGTACTACTTCAATAGGGCCCTTTGCGTTATTACTCCAGGAAAGCCTATCCATAAACCAGCGTACTAGGGACCTATTTCTAAAATTAACAACGATACAATCACCTATTTCAGTTTTTGCTTGTGAACCCACCCATGAAACACGTTCAACATTGTTTATATTATAATGCAAATCGTCACGTCTTGACCAATCCACTTCTTTGGCCAACCAATGTACTGTTTTGTTTTTAAGCTGCTTCCAGTCTTCTTCCTTATTGGTTGGTAAGAGAGGGACATTTTTAAGGATGATGACAAATGGAGTTGCTTCAGGGGGGAGGTGAAGTATTCTCTCAGCTTTTTTTCGGTTTCCCAATGTGTGTGTATTATGCTGATTATCAATAGAGTTTAGCACACCAGTCTCCCTTTGCAAAGATGTTGCACCTGTCTGGCCAGCACCTATCATATTGATGTCTATTGTTGGCGGTGCGGCTTGTTGTACGACTTGTTGTGTTACAGTCTGAGGGGTCTGAGGGATATTACTGGAGCGGTCTTGTGGTGGGGTACCAAGAGAAGAGGTGCTGCATAGGGTGTATCAGGGTTGAAATTGGTGGTGGGGTTCAAAGTAGCGTCTGAGCCAAAGGTCCTCTTCGAGACACTGGAACCAATTAGTATTTTTAGGGACACGTCGATGGTGTTTAACACCCCTACAAGTGGATCAAGAATTGACTTAATGATGACCTCCAGTGAGCTAGTAAGATGTGTAGGAGGCACTGAATCACCTGTAGACTCAGCATCCTTTGGACCCATAACAGTAGCGGTAACAGTCTCTGGAGCTTGGGCCCTTGGTGTTCTCCTTGGGAGAGACACCATGGTTTTATTACGTGTTATTGGGGGCAGAGCGTCTTTCTTGGCCTTACCACATGCCTTAGATTTTTTAGATGGAGGGGGGCATAAGGTATCCAGAAACTCACCCCCCTTGGGTGGTGCTAATATTGGCTACATTCCTGCGTTTATTCGGGCTGCTAAATGCTAGGGCCCCTGCTTCTTGGTCTTTACCTTTGTGATTACCATCACCACCATCACCAGCGAGCTCCGCGGCTAGATCAAGCCCTGGGTCAGTCTCCGTTGGTACGCCATTATCTAAGGCTCTTTGAGTTACCCCCTGTCTCTCCTCCACAGACTCAATTTCGCTTGCTATCACCCCCATTGCTGTTGTCAAAAAGCTGGTGATTGATGTGGTTAAAGGGCAACCCTTTGCAAAGGACATTACGGTTTTGCGCTTTCTCATCTCCTTACCTTAGCTAAGATGTCCCAGAGATCTGCCTGTAGTGAAGCAGCGACCCTTATGTACTGAGCGATAGTCATGGGACCTGGCCCAGCCCAGCCTCGTTCAGTCGCGGACGGGTGCAGACAGGCCCGCCCTTGGCCCGGGCACGCCAGCGCGCGTCCCGCACTGCGGGACCCCAATCCTGCCTTTAAGCGCCGGCTGGCGCGAGTGAAACTGACGCGGCTCCTGCCGCAGCGCGCCCTGGGCGTTGTGGTCCTCTGCAGTCCTCCTCCGGTTACTAAAGTGCGGTGTGCAAGTATGGCAGACAAGTTCAAAAATACAAGGGCTCCCGCGCTGCAGGACCCCGGTCCTGCCTTTAAGCGCCGGCTGGCGCGAGTGAGACTGACGTGGCTCCTGCCGCAGCGCGCCCTGGACGTTGTGGTCCTCTGAAGTCCTCCTCCGGTTACTAAAGTACGGCATGCAAGTATGGCAGACAAGTTCAAAAATACAATGTTTAATTTTGTTTCCAGTAAGTTTTAAATGAATAAATATTTTACGATAATTCCGGACTTGACCAAATCAGCAAGTTATAAGAAAAGGTACTCTAGTCTTAGAGTATGGCTGTCAAGAGAAACACAGAAATAATGATTCTGTGTGCCATCACTTCCTAGAAAATATCTTAGGTAACTGATCAACTATGGTTTAAACTGCAAGCTGTCATGCCTGTTCTTAGGTGAATAAGCAACTTTTCAAGCGAAGGCAAATATTACCTCTTTCAGCCAGATACAAATTATTGATTGGCTTTCTGTCCTCGCGGATGCCATGACCACGAGGATGGAGGCAAGGCCTCCTCAAGGCAAATGGCGGAGGGAAAATATAATACTGGGGTGATGGGCTGATTGGCATGAACGTGGCATGCTTGATTTAAGAGAGACAGGGACGTGTGGTTTTTACAAAAACTGTACAATCATCATTATATAGATATATATAGAGTCACTGGTGATTTATGTAGTAAGAATACTGTAGTAAATTTAACATGCGTTTCCAAAATATTTTTTCATTAAACATAATAATATTTTTGAGAACCTGTGAGCGTGATATCTCCTTGTGTGTTGGCAGTATTGGGCACCAACCCTGTTAAATAATTCAGGTAAAGTAAAAGGTGTATGAAGTATTCTACCCTCTAGAGCATCCTTCTTAATAGCCCATAAATAAAACAATTACAAATATTAGGGAAGTAGAAGTGAACATTGTATTTGTTACACCAACTTTTTTTCAAAATATGAAGGGTGCAATGAAAGGTATTGAGTGAAGTCTTAGACAAATCTTAATATTAATAATACATATGCTTCTTTTCAGAACAAAGTTCCAGGGCAATCGTTATTGTCCAATCTATGGCTTAATGATTTATGAGTGCCGCTGGTCCACCGAACTCAACAGTGCCTCGCATCCATATGCATAACACTGTCGCCATTGTGTCTCCTATACTAATAGAAGGCAGAGTTCACCACGGTGTCTGGTGTGCCACTCATACCGCAATGACATAGGCTTTGTGTTCTAAGGAGGATCACATACAGGGAACCTCAGCATATGCCAGGAGTCCCAAAAGCTTTGACCTACCTGTGAATGAGTTCCAAAAAGCACCCTGGTTTGTAAATGGGGAGTTGGTCAAACTCTTTGGAGACTCACTTCATGAAACTTGGCTGTGCATCCATTCCATGACAAATGTCAAGTCTGATTTATTGCTTTTTTGAAACTATCGCCTTTTCTTCTTCCATACCCCTTCCTCCTTGTTTGCAAAGTGGCATAAATGCAGTGCGTGTGATAAACTTTGAAGTATACAAAAAGTAATGGATGGATGCTTGGATTAATCTCAGCCACTGGTAATTATTCGGGGCAGCATCCCAGTCCATTAGTATGTATTTTGCACACCATGCCACCTCAGTTTGGACCCAGCCCTATGCAACTCAGTCTTGGTATACTTTTGTTTGTGATAAACGTTATGCACTTACCCAAGTTCAGAAGGTGGCTCCATAGGATTTGCAGATGGGTCCAAGAGAAAGCGCTTCTGGGTCACTGTATTACTGGATTGCACGTTCAACACAGGGTAGCCCATCTGCCTAGTCCAGGTGTCCATCACTTCCTTCACTGGCTTACCGCTGGCCTAGGTAAAACAGAGGATCCAATCAGACTGAAAAGGATGTGCAAAATCAACTGCTTCTGATCCAATGTTTTTGCATATGGATAATAAAATGTAATCTGTTTCATAACCATGCTTGCTACTTATGCCCTTACAACTCGGTCTCTAAATGTAGGTGCTGCTATAGCTAAAGAGTTGGACTCTCAGATTCCAGTGGGTATCTGTGCATCTAAATACGGCCAATGTAAACTGAATTTCCCCTGTACAGAATAACTATGCAGACCCGGAACAACCAGGTGAAAATCTTTAAGTTTTTCCCGAATCCTGGAACCATTTGGCTGATACATGCCACCTGCTCTGAGTAGATGGTAAATATAAGTAGGTCGGGGTTTTTCGGGCAGGTGACTGGAAGTTCATCTGGTGCAACGGGAGGCTGTGACCTCACCGGGGTAAGTGTTATCTAGCCCCCCCACTGCAGTGCAAGAGATGGGCAGGGACTGGGCTGGTCCTTTGCCCACATCCCCTGATGCTCTTCACCTGCTGTTTTACCAAGTGTGGACCTACACCTGGTAAAAACTGGGTCTGTCTGGCTTGCAACCCTGACTTACCCCCCTCCCGCTTTGCAACCGCAATCATTCTCGGCATGGAGGGAGGGAGAGTGCTGCACGATTCAAGACATTTTTGAGGGGGGCACGCTCAAAACTTTCAACCAATGCAAGAGAGACTTCCGTTTCACGGAAGCCTCCAGACTGCAATATTATCAACTCCGACACTGGCTGCTCGTACCATCAAACACACAGGGGGAAACTCGGCCACCCACCCCTTTTAAGAATCTGGTATGCTCTTTCGACGGCACATAGGGTCAGATATCCTGCAAATATCAAGAGTTGCAACACTGCACCCCTGTCCAACCCCACACCTACCAAACACAATGGCACATGACACCACAGAGGAAATCTCTAATCTCTTATCATGCCAGGTGACACACACAGAACTCAAATTCACCGCGTCTGGCAGCCACTGCTTGACCACTTCTCAAAACTAGAATACACCTGCTTCACTCCTCCTCGGCTCCACGCCCTCCAATTGTTTGAAGACGTCTCCCTAGCCTGTGGAGCTGAAGCCCCTTGGATGAATGTCCAACCCGACAACATAGAAAGCCTGATGCCCACCCCTTTACCTTTAGCAGAAGTCCTGGCGGGTGCAGCTTGGGATGGCCCATCCTCCCCTCCCGCTTTTTCCCTCTCCCCTCTCCCCTGCCCCCCCCCTCTTCTCGTTTCCTCTCTCTCATTTCGGTTCCCTCCCCCCTCTTGCCACAGATACAGTCCCTCCGGCAGGATACAGCTCTTCTTTTAATTATGTTGCTGGATATGCAACACAAGATGACAATTGCTTTCAATGTATGCCTTATTTGTATAGGACTTGACTATCAATATCAGCTGCCTGTCATATGTTTTACACTGTGGCACAAGTTTGCAACCTTCAATAAAAAGATTTGGAAAATAAAACTGGTCTGGTGTTCTGTACATGGTAATCTCAGATCTGGAAATAAAGGAAAAGTCTTAATATGGTAGATCTGTATTACCCCTAAGGGATAGCGCTGCACCATCCTGGCAATGATGTCCTTAGAAAAGATGGAAGGGAGCTCTAGCTTGCACATGTCAAGTGTTAATTTCTGAACAGGATTTATAGAGGGTGAATAATGACCTTGAGTCGACAGGCAAAACACTTTTAACATGCAGAAAAAACGTGATTTAAAATTTGGTACAAGGATCCAGCTTGCTACGCCTTGATGACAGCAATAATATTTCTCTTTTTGACATTTCTGAAGTCAACCATTTTTCCTATACCAATATACATTGCAGAATATCACCACTGATTGGAGAGAAAAGCGAGGTTTCTTTGACTTATTAACATGAACCTTAAAGAGGCAAAAGTGCCAAATGTAGAGGAATACCCTAGAATAACTCTGGGAAGGGAGAGGGGCATCTATTTGCCCCATTCTATCTTAAGAAACTCGTGAAGCTGAAGCGCATACTTGTTTCATGTTGCATGGTTTGAATTATTATTCATAATAGACATTGCCCTTGTAAACACAGCTCTCTATGATCCTTACCTCTTCCAAACATTGCCAAAAATCATCAGTTCTTGCATTCTTGAAATGATATTTCACAAGATATGCCTAGAAAATAAAAACAATACACAATTCTCAGTAATTCAATGCATTTTAGCAAGGCCAACATTATTTTACGTTGCAGTCCATCTTACAGGTCAGAAAAAGCAACAATAAAAATGTAGTAGGTATTTCCTATATCATTAACAAAGAGTTATCTTTATGCCCATATCCTGAAGGGGTCTGCATATCAAATCGAAGCCTTGCAATTGATTTATATACTAGAAACACTTAATTGTGATAACAAACACTTGCTTCTTCAATAGCCAATATTGTGGAAACACATTATCTCAGGTAACAAAAAAGCAAGAATTCGGAATTGTGCAAACTGAGGGAGTAGGTACCGAAGACTAGTGATGGTGAACTGCCACACTCAAAATATTTTTCAAATGAGGGCTTCGAACAGAGGAACTCATTTAGAGGTCCATCGTGTCACTGCTAAGCTGTAAGGGTGGTGAGGAAACGTCTTTATCACATCGTCGATTAAAAGACTCCTCCATTTAGACATTCCCGTCATTAAGGTGGGGCTTTTCTCTCCAGTTGGTTTGGTATAAAATCTCTGTGCCAGCAGGTCTAGGGCTTTTGATGTCACAATATGTGGGTGCTACAAATGCAGCGGGGAACATTTTCATACCAAGCCTAAAGATTATGGCTGGTTAAAATGTTTCTGCAGTGTCATGGCCACCTTAAGGTGTTCAATATGGCGGAGCCATCAACATTCCCACCAAAAACACCAGCACACCGCACACTGTAAATGGAGCTGGCAAACACAGAGGAGGGTGGGTAAGACTTCTGTTTCTGTTTGATGGCAAACCTATTACCACCAGTTTCTAAATCAGGCGGTTACCCAGACTAGTATCCTTCCTTACTAAACAACACCTACTCTAGCACCCACCTCTCTATCCACGTCCTTACCATAACGTTGTAATGACACCCAACAGCCACACTTTCCACTTTGCACCACTGTCCACACACTGACTGCATAAAACATGCAAGCCCATCAAGTGATGTTGCCTTCTGTCAAAGTGGTGCCTGCATGTTGCTTCGTCAGGTAGCGGCATAATATCTGATGCTAAAATTGGTCTCCAGGATCCTGTGGATGTGCGAGAGACTTTGTGAAGAATTGAGCCGCCTGGACTGAAGAAGCAACAAGACAGGTAACACCTGGACAAAGACAAATTCCAAGAGAGCATTGAAGGCACCTAATGACTGGATGGAAATAAAAAGTAAAATTGTGACATGACTTTATTTGACATCACTGTCATAGCACTCTATTTTGTAAATCTGGGGCTGTGTCAAAAACCATGAGTGTTGCATGGGAACACCCACAGCCACTCAGAGTAAAGCATTGCCTTACTCCATAGTTACAAGGCCATGAAATGCCACGCAGGATGGCTTTGCATGGCATTGTAAATATGGGCCTGCACACTGCGCTTCTGGAGCATCACAAAAGTGACGCTCCAATGGTGTAAAAGTGGTGCGGGGGCATTGTAAATATGCCTACAAGTGTGTCTATTAGACTCCTGGCACTCAGGCCTCATTGATGGCAAGCAGCCAGACCTTATATTTACAAAAACCTCTGCAAAGAAAGGGTTTGGTTTATTCGATTACCTGAACATGGTGTCACCCTTCAGAAAGTCCTGCCCACCCAGGACATAGCTGGCATGATCCCAGATCACACTGAATCATTCTGCTAGTGGAAAGTGCATCCAGGGTTCATGGTGGAGAAAGTTTGCCACCTGCCCGTCTGCTCTTGTTCATGTATAAAGAGTGTGGCTTATTTTTCTAAGATGGCATCGTCTTGTTTTGGGTATGGCTTGCAGCCCTTGGGTGTCAACATATACCCATCTCTTCTGCCCTGAACGCCCCTGAAAGGGTCTACTCTGGAGGTTTACTGCTAGAATATAGGGTTTTAAATATAGAAAATATTGCAACCAGTATATTGACTACTAAAATATCATGAAGGTAAGTATTTCATGGTAAGTATATATTTACCTTGACAGTGGTTCAGTTTTGAAAGGGGACTGCATCGTGGTCCATATCAAGGTTGGTGCTTGTCTAAGTGGATGCAAACCTCTTCTGCGTTTAAACAATAGCTACAAATCTTTGCCTTTGGCAAGGATACAGGTCGCATTTGCAAAGTTCAATGTATCAATGGCAGTTTATTGGCAAGAAAGAGCCTACGTGTTTCAGCCTGGCGGACTTGTTCACGTTGCCAGGTCAAAACATGCAGTCTCTTTGCCAGTGTAATGGATGTATTATATCATTGATTATCTGTGTGCAAACTCCTCCCAGGAGAAGAAGCTTTTAGAAGGACCAGAATATGCAAAATAATGATCCTTGGTGTTCTACCATAATATCGAAGTTTTAATAGTGCCCGGCACTTACATCTACTCTACAACACTGACCTCAATATTGTGACATACAACAAACCCCCAATGTATATCAAGGTTTACGTTCACTTGGATATTTGTCCATTGCTCCAGAGAAGGAGTGAGCACCAGTTCTCTTTCCCTTTTATCTACAATGCCACCACAGGTTTTTACACCAATTGAAAATTAATGATATACTCGTACTAATTCCCATTTAGGCACTGTTCGTCATGGCCAGTAAACATTTTTACATTTCTTCTATATTCAAGAGATGAAATATCTGCAATGTCTATGTCAGTTTGCTTTTCTTCTTATCATTTTGAGGAGTTATTGAACATATGTTGTAGGGCTATGATTCACTGATTCCGTTTGGAAAGCCATAGCTTACTTTTTCTTTTTAGTGTGTTTCTTAAACGTACAACGATGGGCTACAAGCCTGTGCAATAGAATCCTCACCAAACAGTTTGGTAACTCAGATTCAGTTCTGGCTTGAATTATAGTTGGAAGTCTGTATTTCTGCGGGGTCCAGTGGTTACAGTACAGAATATTTAGAAAATGTAAACTCATCATGTTATACATTTCCAAATATATCAATGTTGCAATATATGCATCATTTTCATTCTATCAAACACCTTTTTGAAGGAATGTACTTGTCCTTTGATACAAATGTCAAATAAGCAGATGGAAGCCACCAGTCAATTAGGTAGATACTTTAGAAAAATAGAGAATATTTATCTTAGTAAAATAAGACCAAAACAACATAAATCCAATATGTAGAACTTCAGCTATGTATTTTTAAAGAATAAACAGCAATATAGTGCTTTGTAGTCAATAGCGCTTAGAGATTACTTAAGGTTGCCCTAGACCAGGGTAAATCCAAGGTTCAGGCCGACCGCGATGGAGGGCAGGCTGGCTACAGGACCCAGACAGGTCCCGCTGACAAAGTACCTTGGATGGAGCAAGGATCGATGTCTCAATGCGAGGAGTTGAGGAGGCGCATGTCGACATCGATCCCGTGGATGGAGGTGAAGCATCGACGCCGATCCGCGCAGTGAATGAAGGCTTTGGCATCGAACCCCTTTATGATGCAGGTGCTGTGTCGATGTTGAGTCACGCAGTCCGTTGAGGCGATGTCATCGATCGACTCCTGCGTGGAAGGGAAATGCGTCGGTTCCGATTGGCGTAAAGTCGCCATGCGTTGATTTTGAATCACAAAACAGCTGCAGAACACACCTCTGAGGCCCAGGACTGGATTGGCACCTCAGGCAAGGGAGGACTCACAGATGGCAGAGTCCAGCAGCTGCAGCAGAGCTGAAGGAAGTCTTTGATGGCCCTGAGACTTCAAGAATAGGGGGCAAGCCAGCAAGTCCTTGGAGTCACTCTGGGTTCAAGTGAACTCTGGGTTCAAGTGATGCAGGTCCAGTCCTTCTCACCCAGGCAGGGGGACAGCAGGCAGCAGGGCAGCTCAGCAAGGCAAGAGCACAGCAAGGTGTTGCAGGGATTCTGTTTGTAAATAGAACTATGCCTGGGACCACAGAACGTGAGTATGTAGGGACTGAGTCACCATACTACATCAGTACCTATGAGCCCCAATCCAGACTAGCTCATAGTGCTCTACCTGCCCTCCTGACCTTATCAGAGTGACAGATAAGTTAGCACCCCAGAACTCAACACTCTAGTGCCCACAGGGAAGCGTGGAAACAGTTTGTCAGCCTTTTGTTTTCTCACTCATGCATTTCCATAATAAACAAAAAAGACATGCGAACAGTTTAAAATATTTATTGAAACCTATTGTGCTCTATTATAAAACATCTGGGCTGCAACTAGAAAACATATGCATCCCAACAGCGTGAAGAGCATTACAAGAAAATAATAAATAAGAAGAAGTCCTATCATGGTGAATTATTTATTTGCCTCAGCCCACCCTCAATATGAAAACACAGTGTTATATAATAGATCTCTGGGATGAGTGGGGGACCCCATTCCAGTCATGCATAAATAGTTGTTCTACATGTCCGCCGGCGCAGCCCTCTCGTACCTGTACCGTTGCTCTGTAAGAATGTCTTCTCTCTGTTTTCAAAATTGCCCGTCTCTGTGTATATGATACGAGGTGTCTTTTTGAAAACAGCAGATGTGAATATATGTTGTGTCTAAATGCTAAGCTACGTTTGCTAACCTGATCACAGCAAAGATCGGCGCAGTGTTGTTTGACCTTGTTCAATATGTTCAGACAGTCTGAAGCAATAACAAAAACATATGGACTGCTTTTCTGAAATAATGTTGTGGCAGAAAAATAAACGTGCCAAGCGTAACATGTGCAAATGTGCAGGTAAACTAAAATACGAACAAACTAAGTGGGCCCTAAAGGAAACACACGACAAAGGCAGAGTTCAACGAAGCAGAAGTCCAGCAGAGTGGGAGTCCTTTCAGCAGCACAGCAGTTCTTTTTCCTTGCAGAGTAGTCACAGGTCCAGAAGAGTACTGTCTTGGTAGGGTCAGAGACCCAGTACTTATAATACCCAAATGTGGCTTTGAAGTGGGGGAGACTTCAAAGAGTGGTTTTGAAGTGCAGAAGAATCCCTTTCCACCCAGTCCTGTCTGCCAGGCTATCTATGGGGGTAATCATTCCTTTGTGTGGGGTCAGGTCACTACCTATTGAAGTCTAAGTGTTAGCCCCGTCCTCCCTTCCTGCACAGGAGGGCCATCAGAATGGAGATGTATGTAGATGGGTACTCAGCCACACCTAGCCTTCCTGTGTTTGTGGCTGTTTGGAGGGAATGCACAAAGTGTAGCTGTCACCCAGCCCAGACATGTATTGGAGACAGGATATAAAGCACACAAAGCAGTAAGAGCAGAGAAATGTCCACTTTCTAAAAGTGCCATTTCGAAAACAGTAATGTTAAATCCAGCTTTACCAGCAGAGAGGCTTTATCATTACCATTCCAGAGATAAGAAACATAATGTACCCACTCCTTTCTACTCAAGAATTACAGCTTAAAGGTATTTTAAAGAATTCCTAATGTTAGCCTATGAGAGGAGTAAGCCTCACAATAGTGAAAAACGAGTAAGTGAGTGAGACTAAGTGTGCGTCATACTATGATATGCAAAACATAGAAGTACATGTCCTACGTTTTACTTAGAGAGCACCCTGCCCTATGGGCTGCCTAGGTCCTACCTTAGGGATGCCATGTGTAATAAAAGGGGAGGTGAAGGCTTGTCACGTAGCTTTAAATGCCAAGTCGAAGTGACAGTAAACTGCACACACAGGCCCTGCAGTGGCAGGCCTGAGACATGGCTAGAGTTCTACTTAGGTTGCTTGCACAAGCAGTGCTGCAGACCCACTAGTAGCATTTAGTTTACAGACCCTGGGCACATGTAGTGCAATTTACTAGGGACTAAGTAAAATAAATAAGTCAACTGGGTGTGAGCCAATGTTACCATGTTTTAGGGAGAGAGCACATGCACTTCAGCACTGGTTAGCAGTGGTAAAGCGATGCAGAGTCCTAAAACCAGCAAAAACGAGTACAGAAAAATGGAGGGAGGAGGCAAATATTTGGGGGAAGACCACCCCAAGGCTGTAAGGTCTAACACAGACCAAATGACAGAACTCGTCTGAAAATTCGAAAATCTATTCAAGAATAGTAGTACTCCTCCATTTTGAGTGGAAGTCTGAGCATTTAGAGATTCATATAGAAATCTAGGTAAGTGGTTTATTTCTCTTACAGTTTGGTTTAGCCCAATTACCTTCTTTTAATTTTCATCCTGAAGAAATCCTTTCTACTGCCCAACCAATGAAATATGAGGATATTTATTGAACTTGTCCAACCCATTTGCCATTAGCACACTTATTTTACCCTTTGTGAACTAAATGTATTTGTCCATGTGAGGTGGAAAGGTATGTGAATACCCACAAAGTTACACATTGTAGTTTTAACACTCATCATATCAGAAATGTCTCTGAGCAATAAAATTCAATGGTATTTGAAGTTGCTGAATTTTAATTTAAGTGGACTTTCAGACAGAGGATGACTAAAGCAATATTTTAACAGTGGAAGACGCTAAAACATAATTTGATCATTTTTAGATCCAGAAACATCCATCGTGGTACCAAAGAGACTTGAAATTGTCGACGTCTGTAAAACTATTACATATAAAAAATATTAGAACATATTAAAGCTTAATCAAAGTACTGCATTGCTACTCCTTCCCAAATGTTGTGATGCCTCTTATGTTTCTGTTTAATTGTCTCTGCCTTGGGCTCTAGCCCGAGGCCTAAAAGGCTCAAGTGAAAGATAGGTCTATCGTTTAGGATATTTTTAATTGTAAAACATCGAGTCAATACCAGATTCTTTCAGTGGGTAAAATAACAAAAAAAGTAGCTTATTGAATCAAATGCTTTTCATCATCTAAAAGAGCACAAGAAGAACAGCTTGATTTTCAGTTTTATTTCCATTTGATAACTTTATTTCTACATTCATGCCATAAAAGTTTCCACATCATCACTGGCCATACAGTAAAATACAATAAACATAAATAGGTAAAACATATACAGTACTTAAAATACATCATCTTATCACTCTCATGTTACAATTCACTGAATTCTACAATGAAAGTCTATGAATTAACTCTAAAATGTAAGCTATAATAGAAAGAAACATTAAGCAATTGACTATTGGGAGATGAAATCTATGTATGTTCAATTGTCAGCTATAAAAACATAAATAATACATTAAAACTTTTGAGTTTTCCTCCTGATGCCCCACATATGCCCTAAAAATGTACCGACAGTGCAGGCAAATTAGGGTCTTGCGTCCAATCTTAGTATGCGCAGAGCAGACTCATGGTTGCGTGTTTTTCAGTTTCATTATTCTATGAATTTCGTATATTCATTCCACTAACGAAACCCGCTCGATTTGAGTTAAGGTGTTTAGTTCAGTGGCATAGTAGGCATGCTCCGGGCCAAAATTAAAGCATTGAAACCGCTACTCTTGCCCCACCGGATAGGTAGTATCAGAGTCAAAATGCCGGCCCCCGGGGGAAGTGAAGGTCGCTAGACCAGTCTTCCCCTGGGGAACTTCGTGCAGGCCGGAAGGACAAGGTGGAGGGGAGGTCAAGGTAGTAGGTTATGGGGCGGAAGTAGGGTGGGGTATAAAGGTGTCAGGAGGGGAGGATCCAGCCTCTTCCTGACACCTAGCACCACCGGGAGGGTAGGTTTAAGTTAGTCCACCCACCCACCCTACATGTTGTAGGAGAGGTGTACGAGTGTAATGGTTTAGCGTGCCAATTTAGGACAGGTTGCGGGACATAGGCGATGCGGTACTTTGGATGGGTGGTGAGTCACATACAGGCGGATCCACCCCTTGGGGGGGAAGGGTACACAGGTGACTGAAGGTGGGGTGTGGGATGCAATGAGCAATGGAAGAAATTCAAGAGAGGATGTTTGGAGGGCAAGTGAAGGTGAGAATGGGGATATAGAGGAGGTTGCAGAGTGAAAGGGAAGGAGTGAAACAGGTGAGATGGTTTGAGAATGGCTGGGGAGAATGAGCTGAATGGTTATGATAAAAGTTATATATTTGCATTTATGTATTGTTAATAAAGTTTAACTGTTGCAACCTTGTCCTAATACATTGGCCTTTTACGCTTCTAATAACAGTGTGGAGTGTAGTTATTGCGTGAAAAGTGGGGTGCGTTGGGCCACCCACACTGATGATCCCTGATGTTGGTGGATCTACTGCAATGGCAGCTAAGCCCCAGGAGTAGGCATGACAGGCTGTAACCTGCTTGTGAAGATCTTGTGGTCCAGGATCATTGGTGAGTTAGGGTGTAATTAACAGGAGCATCAGACAGACTATCTGTTGTTTGCATGAATTACTGTATCAATGCTTGCCGAAGTCGTTTTGGAAGAATCGCGCCATCCTCTTCGACGGCCTGCAGCAGAACACTATTTAAAGATTTCAGGCTGCTTAAACCCTGTATTTTGAAAAACACTTCGGCCTGATTATGATTTTAATGTTATTTAATATTTAAATCCTAGTCATCCTCTTCTCGATGCACAGTGTTTATCACTGGTAGCCTGGCAATGCACTTCGAGCGCGCATCTTTTGTGCTGGGCCATATACGCATCTTTATTTATGAAGAGATTCTGATCTCTTTCGTTATAGATCTATAACTGTCAGCCACCATCATTGGCAAATATTGAGTCTTGGGAGCTTTGATTTTTTTGGGGATATTGCTCTTCAACTGGTTGTTTTTAGTGCTTAATACAAGGAGATGTTTCCTATCATTGCATTTAATTTAAAAAAATGACACCCTGTTGTGCAGGTGATTATGTTTCCCCATCCAAATTAAAAAGTACAAGTGAGAGAGTGCAAGAATAAACGAGCAGCTCTTAAACTTGTCTGCCTCAATCTCCCCGTCGTTCAGTATGCTGCATGCAAGACTGTAATTCTGACAAGGGCAGCTGGGCAAACATTTAAGTACAGAGGTACATTTCATACACTGTTTGAATTAAAATATATTTTTAATTAAGAACAAGGATGCCGGGATGCAAGCCTTACCCTCGGAGGAAGAGGGCCGCATGTGAACAGCTTTGCACTGCACCTAAATCAATAATGCAATAAACAGACTGAGTGTGGTCATCCCACTTACTACAGCCTGGAATGTAATAACTAGAAGACTCACTCGAGGGACCTCTTCAGTGGCGTAATGCAAAGTGATGCCCCCACCCCCTCAGTCTTCCATATCTCACAGGTATACATTGCCTTAGGCTGACTTGGTGCTCCCCTAAATGGCTAGGGGGGGCCTGAAAGGTTGGGGTCACCCCTGCGCCACAGGCCTGCAGAGATGTGTGTTGCGCCCCTGCACAGAGGATGTTACTGAGTGTCCCACTCTATTTAAAAAATGCACTAATATTCAGCAACACTTGTGGACCTACTGGTGCCATGACAGCATTTAGATCTGGGGAGAGCCCACAACATAATACTAGACAGAATTGAGATTTTCTGACATAGAGCTACTCCTGCGAACGGCTGCTTGTTTTGTCATATGTTCCGGGTCACACGAGACAAGCCACCCCTATGTTTGCTGCGCCTTGGAAGATTCTTGCAGACAGAGATTGCAAATTTGACTACCTGGCGCTATCCTTTGCAGTGCAATCACTGGGATATTGAAGCTGCGCTACGTGTACCTGTCCTGGTCTCTCCGATGTTCCTGGGTGACCCTCCCACCTATGGACAGCCCCAATGCAAAGGCAATGGCCATCATGGATTGGACTTAGTACTTTGATTTGACGTCACTCAGCACAATGGGGCACCATCTTTGTTATTCCTCTAGACAAATGTTCATTAGACGTTGGAATCCCGACAAGTGGTTAGGCCTCAAGTAGGTTCTGGATAATTCTTTCTTGCTATCTTTGAGGAAGTCTGATTGCATCATGATAACTCGTCCACTTCTTGCAGTCTTTCTTGCTACATAGAAAAGAAGCCATAGACTTGAAACAAATTTGAATTCCCTAGTTCTACACCACTGATTCCGAGAATAGGCCCCCATTTTACTGCCCTCTCTCCTGCACAGACTCTGGGACAGCACTGCGCCTATAAACCTGTATGAACTGTGCTGGCCCTCAATATGGTCATTGGCAGGGAAGGAGCCTTAGGGGTTGCTCTGTTTTTTTTGTTTTGATTGTGACATTTCTCAGAGGCCCCATCATGAAAACGAAAAGTGTTAGGACAGCCACATCAGCAATGGCTGATCAGGCTGTTACAATTGACTCTCTTGTCTCAGAACTGGAGACAATCAAACTCTCCATGAATATAGTAAGCAGGCCACAACGGAAATGAATATAGGTGTAAACTATTGGTGCAGACCTTGGCACCATCAAAGTACAGCTGGACGATAATACCAAGATTCTGGGCGAGCTAGATGAAAAGTTCCTCCCTGATTTGACTGATGATATGTAGAACCTACACCAGAGAGTGATGACTTAGAGGATCACAGAAGAAGTCCTAACCTTTGCAGCCCTGGGGTGCTGTAGAAGGATGAAGGGACAAACTGTCTGCCTACTAGCTAAACTTATCTTATAAGTCTCAGGACTGACATTTACACCACTCCTCGAGTTCCAATATCCACATAGAGTCCAAACTAAGCAGAAGACCAAGTGCAAGGAAATGCTTTTGTTTGCGCGTTTACCCCCCACGTTTTTTGGACTGATGCTGCTGGTTTTTTCGACTCTGAGAGAGCACTGAGGCCTGCTAATCAAATCTCACTGCCAGTGTTCTAACCCTATACCAAAGTTATGTTCAATTAGTTACACCTAATTGGCAAGTACTGACTTACTCATAAGACCCTAATATATGGTCCCCAGGGCTCACTGACAGAATATCGACCTATAAAATATAGATGTAAAAAATATTGAAGTAAAAATATAGAATGCAAAAATATCGACTCCCTATACTTAAACAGGTAAGTACAAATATATCGAAAAAAAATATTGATGTCAAAAATATAGTTGTACAAAATATCGATGTTTATATATATAAAATAAAATAATAAATATTAAATATATTAAATAATAAAATAAATAAAAACAAAATTAGATTTAATATACATTTCAACAAATATAACAAATACACTTAATTAAAAATAGTTAAAACACATACATAATTAATATATTTATTTACTTTAAAACAATTAATATACTATTAATTTTAATTTATTTTATAATTTTAAAATTATATAAAAATTTACATATATATATATATACATATATATATACATATATACCAATAACATAAAATCTTATAAATAAAAAAATCTATTATAAATTACAACGTTAAACTATTTAAAAATCTTTAAACTCAAATTTCCCACTACAGTCAGTGCAACAGTAGTGAAAGTGTTGGACAGCGGAGGGGTAAAAATTACTATTCCCACTCCAATGAGTGCAACAGTAGGGAAAGTGTTGGATAGCGGAGGGGTAAAAATTACTATTCCCACTCCAATAAGTGCAACAGTAGGGAAAGTGTTGGATATCGAAGAGGTAAACATTCCTATTCCCCCTCCAGTCAGTGCAACAGTAGGGAAAGTGTTGGATAGCGGAGGGAAAAAATTTACTATTCCCACTCCAGTCAGTGCAACAATAGGGAAAGTGTTGGATAGCGGAGGGGTAAAAATTACTATTCCCACTCCAGTGAGTGCAACAATAGGGAAAGTGTTGGATAGTGGAGTGGTAAAAATTACTATTCCCACTCCAGTGAGTGCAACAATAGGGAAAGTGTTGGATAGCGGAGGGGTAAAAATTACTATTCCCACTCCAGCGAGTGTAACAGTAGGGAAAATGTTGGATAGCGGAGGGGTAAAAATTACTATTCCCACTCCAGTCAGTGCAACAGTAGGGAAAGTGTTGGATAGCGGAGGGAAAAAATTTACTATTCCCACTCCAGTCAGTGCAACAGTAGGGAAAGTGTTGGATAGCGGAGGGGTAAAAATTACTATTCCCACTTCAGTGAGTGCAATAGTAGGGAAAGTGTTGGATAGCGTAGGGGTAAAAATTACTATTCCCACTCCAGTGAGTGCAACAGTAGGGAAAGTGTTGGATAGCGGAGGGGTAAAATTTACTATTCCCACTCCAATAAGTGTAACAGTAGGGAAAGTGTTGGATAGCGGAGGGGTAAAAATTACTATTCCCACTCCAATGAATGCAACAGTAGGGAAAGTGTTGGGTAGCAGAGGGGTAAAAATTTACTATTCCCACTCCAGTCAGTGCAACAATAGGGAAAGTGTTGGATAGCGGAGGGGTAAAAATTACTATTCCCACTCCAGTGAGTGCAACAATAGGGAAAGTGTTGGATAGTGGAGTGGTAAAAATTACTATTCCCACTCCAGTGAGTGCAACAATAGGGAAAGTGTTGGATAGCGGAGGGGTAAAAATTACTATTCCCACTCCAGCGAGTGTAACAGTAGGGAAAATGTTGGATAGCGGAGGGGTAAAAATTACTATTCCCACTCCAGTCAGTGCAACAGTAGGGAAAGTGTTGGATAGCGGAGGGAAAAATTTACTATTCCCACTCCAGTCAGTGCAACAGTAGGGAAAGTGTTGGATAGCGGAGGGGTAAAAATTACTATTCCCACTTCAGTGAGTGCAATAGTAGGGAAAGTGTTGGATAGCGTAGGGGTAAAAATTACTATTCCCACTCCAGTGAGTGCAACAGTAGGGAAAGTGTTGGATAGCGGAGGGGTAAAATTTACTATTCCCACTCCAATAAGTGTAACAGTAGGGAAAGTGTTGGATAGCGGAGGGGTAAAAATTACTATTCCCACTCCAATGAATGCAACAGTAGGGAAAGTGTTGGGTAGCAGAGGGGTAAAAATTTCTATTCCCACTCCAATGAGTGCAACAGTAGGGAAAGTGTTGGATAGTGGCGGGATAAAATGTACTTTTCCCACTCCAATCAGTGCAACAGTAGGGAAAGTGTTGGATTGCGGAGGGGTAACAATTAATATTGCCATTCCAGTCAGTTCAAAATTAAAAACAAACAAAATATTAACAACAAACAAAAAAATATTTAAAAAACAAAATAAAGAAAAAATATATATAAATATGTTAAAAATTAAAATACAAATATATTTAATATTTTAAAAAAACATATTATAATGTTAAATACATATGACAAATACCTACAAATATTATATTAAAAAAACTATAAAATAGTTTTCAAACAAATAAATATTTTTAATTAGAAAATATTTAGAAACAAAAACATTAATTATTACATAAATTGTTTTTTTATTTCCTACCCTATAACACCACACAATTCACAACCCACATCTAAATTTTAAAAATTTACTTCAATAATTAACATAATTAATTACCAATTAAAGAAACATTAAATAAAAAAACAAATTAAAACTCATTAAAAATTAATTTACTTCCCACACTTTACCCCTATAATCCCCACAACCCACAGCTAAAATTAAACTGTAAAAAAATTAATTACACAATTAAAACTTATTTTTAATTAAAAAACTAATAGTATTTAACAACTAGTTATAAAGTAAGCAAAATTAATTTACTCCCCACCCTTTACCCCTATAAAACTAAAACACACGCACACACAAAATACGCAATTACCCTAATTAAATATCAATTCATAAATTAATATTAATGATCAACTAATTATTAATTAATTAAACATAAATTACCTCCCACCCTTTACCCCATATAAACCCCACAACCCACACCTAAAATTAATTACACAATTTCCATATTTAATTTTCAATTAATTAATTAATATTAATTAACAACTAATTATTAATTAATTAAACATAAATTACTTTCCACCCTTTTGCACCTATAAACCCCACAACCCGCACCTAAAATTAATTACAAAATTTCCATAATTAATTTTCAATTGACCAAAAATAAATTACTTCCCACCCTTTACCCCTATAAACCCCACAACCCGCACCTAAAATTAATTGCACTATTACCATAATTAATTACCAATTAATTAATTAATATTAATTAACAACCAATTAATAATTAATTAATAATAAATTACTTCCCACAATTAACACTATAAAATCTCAATTAAATAAATAAAAAATAATCATTAATTTATTATAATTAAATTACTTCCCACCCGATTCCCCTATAAACCCAAAACCTGCTACGGAACTAAAAAATTTAATTAAAATAAAAGTAATAGCTGTTAAAAATTTAACACATATTTTTAAAAACATAAACAATTCTTATACAAAAAAATACATCACATACATTTAAAATATATATTAAATACATAACACTAATTAAAAAATCGATATTTTAAACAACTATATTTTTGCAAACAATATTAGTGACTTCTATAATTTTAAAAACGATATTTAATATCTTAAAATCGATATTCTTGACCACGATATTCTTGCTGTCGATATTTCTGTGTCACGATATTTACACCTCGATATTTGTGTAAGTCTGCATTTCTAACTCGATAATTTGTCTGAATACCGGTCCCAGGGTACCAAGGGCATGTAAGGCAAAGGGGCCGATTCCGATTCGGGTCGGAAATCTCTCCGACCGAGCCGGACCCGGAGAGATTTCCGACCGAATCGGACCCATGCAGCCCGACCGAACGAGTACGATGCGCACGTATGCCATCGGACTCGAGTCGGTCGGACTCCCATTGAAGTCAATGGGAGCCTGTCGTACAACCCGTACGCAGAATCCCATTGACTCAATGGGTGCGAGGCGGACAAGGGCGCCCCCTACAGCGTGTACGCGGCGAAGCGACTCGCGCCGTACACGCACAGGTAGGGGGGGCCCATGGGTCCCCCCTGTGTGGACTCGCGTGGGTACGCGTACAGGGGGGTCCGACACGGACCCCCAAAGTACGGCTCCGACTGCTCTTTCGAGCCGGAGTGCACGGCTCGGTCGGACTGCTCGCGGCGCGCATCGTACTTACCCGGCAGGGGGAACGTCTCCATTGCGCGGTGCGAGTCGAGTCCGAGCGAGTCGGTCGGTGCGGTTAGAGCCGGGAACGAGTCGGTCGGAGCGGTCGGGACGCCCGGACGAGTCGGTCGGCGATTTCGCATCGTACTCGCTCGCCCGGACGCGCGTACGAATCGGTCGGGCAATAGGGCTCCGAATCGGATCCGGTTAAGCCAAATCCGATTCGGAGCCCTACCGGCCGAGATCGGAATCGGCCCCAGAGTGTTCACCCTGGGCTGCAGCACTGTCTCTGCCACCCTGCATGTGACAGAGACAAAATGGACCCCAGCTGCCACTGCAGACTGAAAGGGCAGTGTTTTACACTGCTCGTTCGACTTCGCCATTAGCAAAGCCACCACTTCTCCCTTAAAGATATATGTAAGACTTCCCTGAGGAAGGCCTATGGAGCCTTATGGCAGGGAGCTATATATACCTAAGTAAGACATGGTTTTCAACATGTCTTAGCAGCAACACTTCTAAATTGTCGTTTTGCAGTGGAAAAGTTAGGAGCCCCATTGGCTAACATGGGGTTACCTGCTGGCATCCCAGCCCGGTTAGCTTCTAAATGGGACTGCCTAACAAGGTCAAGTAAGCTATCAAATTAGTTGTGACATTAAATCCAACCTGATTCGCAGGCCAGATTTAAAGTCACTATTAAAATTAAGCAACTTTTAGAAAGTTGCCACTCTGCACTCGAGCTAGTACAGTGGCCTCACAAAGGCTCTGACACATAGATAGGTTTCTGACCACCTGGGAAGACAGGTGAACGACTCTCAGACAAGGGAACATATGCAGGTGTCGCAGAGCGAGGTGTGACCTGTCTCTCAGAATGGCCACTCAGGGCGTTAGCCCAGAAGGCAGGCTTCAATGGTGAAGCCGCCTTTGAAGGGCCACTTGTGACATCATCTCTGAGCAGGCTGTTGTTTGTTCCTGCAAACAATTAGAATATAGAGGCAAGGAAGGGAAACCTGTGTCCAAACCACTTTTCACATGGACGTGTAGCCCACTTGTAGCTACACCTCTAGGGTGGGCTACCCAGCTCCTGATGATCAAAGACGGGTCGTGCCATCTTGAAAGGGGCAAGAATGGGGCACTCTGGGATAGCCAGATGCCACAGATCACAGGAACTTCGTCACTAGAGAGGAGGGGACCCAGTAGCCCATTAGCTAGTGACCTGTTGGTCCCCTGAGGGCTCGTTCCTGGGATAAGTAGGGCATCCCTGGCACCCTGCCCCTCAGTTCACACTGGAGAAGAAGAGAGTACCGAAGTAGGACTGCCATGCTGCTTTTTACCTGCACAAAGAGAGGCTGCACCATCATGAAAACTGCACTTGCTGCACGTTTAGGCCAGCGAGACTGGGACTGTGCCTGCGGCTCCTGACACGGGGAAACGTCAATTTGCCACCAACTTGGGTAGATCTAAAAACACTTGAAGTACAAGAAGTTCAACTGATTTTTCCTCGATCTTTATCAAACTTGTTTTTTTACTTCATTGCACAGCTGTTTAATTGAACATGGGTAGGTGAAAGTCATTGTTGGTTGTGATTGGAACCTGGTTCCTGATCCCGGGCTTGACTGAACAGGCAGAACCACTGAAACAAAATCATGCTTCTAGACTTGATGTTAGATCATGTTCTACTGGAACCCTCGCATCTCATATATCTGACTAGACGGGAATATTCATTTCTGTCACATGTACATGATGAGGAGTCCAAGGTAGATTACGTTTTTTAATAGTTAAGCCCTTGATGCCACAAATATCCAAATGTGAAATACTAGAATGTGGAATATCTGACTATGTCCTTGTCAGATCCCTGTATCTGTTCAGTTGGGTATGAATGTTGTACAATATAAGTTGCCAGAAGAATTGAACAAAAGGAGACAACATTTGAAGAAATTGATAGAATTGAATAAACATTTAGGGCCCGATTGGGATGTCAGACGGACCGGAGTCCATCCGACATAGCTCTGGAAATGGAACTGAACGACCTCCTGTCGTCGGTTTCAGCCCAGCTATAAGGATGCGACTGAATCCTGTTCAGTCGCAATCCTATACTTTGCTATTGTGCTCTCATAGCAAAGAGCAGAGGTGAAGTTCATCCCTGCACCCCATGGCAGGCACCTCAAGGTGCCTGCCACAACCACTGGTGTCTGCCGGAAACCTGTGTACAAACAGTGCCAGGTACCCTAATTGTACATGGGTAAACAGCTCATGAAATGTAGAGGTGTGCGAAATTCAGAGTGTTCACTGAAATACTCGTAATTTGGGGAAAACAACACTAAAATAAGCATTTAATGTAAAAAGTCTTTGTCAGGTGTCTTGCATGAAAATTGCATAAAAAGGTATACCTTAAATACAAGCAAAAGAGTGTTCCAATGAGAAAATTGCTCCTGCACGGCATTTATTACTCAAACCAATCTACTGTGGGCAAAAATCAAATACAATTTTGCATTGTGTGATAAAGTTAAAATCTTGTATGTTTGTTGCAATGAAAATTCCTCAAAAATAAGCAAGATTACACCAACATATTTAAAATTTTGCAGAGGCCTATCAATTAGTGCAAGGGTAAATACTTCCTAAACTGTAACCCCATTTAGGCCACAAACAAAAGGTTGCACCCAAAACAGAATTAGCTCCTCAGTTGTAGTCAAGGCCTTGAATTCAATTGAAACTCCGCTAATGGCCCCTAGGAAGGGTCTTTTCATAGGTCTCACCGACCAGACAGCGTAGGCTTTCTGGTTGTTAAATACATATTTTGAATGTAAAGTGGGCCTTCAGCCTGCCTAATGCTTACCATCTGTTGGCCTTATTATCACGTTCATTTGCTTGCTTGCTATTTGATGGCTTGCCTTTGTCTTCTTCTGTTTGCCTCTCTCCTGGAGCATAGCCTCTTTAACATCCTTTTTACTGGCTGACATATCCTTCCACTGCTCAATTTTAGTGAACTAATCTTTTCCTTTTGGTTAAGCACTTCATGAGAGTGCATGTGTTTGTCAGCTATCTCTTCTCAAGAACTTCTTCCCTCCTGCCAAATACCAGTCCACCATCCTTGTTCCTCTCTCCCTCGTGTGCTTCTCACCCCTGAAACTAGTCCACCCTGCACCCCGTGTTGCTCTCCCCTCGTGTTTCTACCTCCACCCCATATTGCTCTCTCCCTCTCCTGTCTGATTCTTCCTTTCACACACACCCACACTGTTTTGTTCTGTCCATTGCGTGCTTCCTCCCTCCCGCTCTTCCATTGTCTCCCACCTTGCAATCGTTCTTTATTTTTGTTTTGCGCTAAAAAAAAATAATATTTTTTTAGTTTCCGATCCAAGTGGCAAAAGGAAAATGTCTCCATTCTGTAGGTGCATGCATGAATGGTGATGCATGCAGGCACTACAGAATGACACGATCGGCAACAATGGTTGCATCATCTCACTTTTTTGTACCAATGCTCTGCAGCATCGATAAAAGGTATTTCTCTTTTGGCTTATGCTGCATGCATTATCAAACTACATTGGCAAGTAAATAGCAAAACCTTTTCGGTTTGCCAATGCTGGCTTTTAAAGGATGTACTTATGTGTAATAAAAGGTGATTTAGGCCCCCTTCCCAGACGGCGAACCATTGGAGGGGGCGGGGTTCTAATTTCAGCCAGTATCTCCCCACCAATTACTAGCCATTCCAAGTTAACGGCTCTGCATGAGCAAAAACCTGGCAGACCTGGATTTACCAAATCTAATTCTACACGTTTTTTCCGATCGCTGGATAATGTACATGCATTCGGTGACACACGTGGTTCATAGAACATGTAAAGGCATAGGTAAAGTATTCAATTGCCCAGGGCCCTCGCCTTCCAAGGCCCCCTCCAGGAAAAGTGAACTTTCTCTCTATTTCACCTGTCTATTTCTTTATCTTATCCTTTAATGTATTATTCAATATTGTTTGCTATTGTGGGGCTAGAATTAACAGAAAATGGGTAATAAAATACAAAGTTGTTCAGGACACGGGCCTCTAAAGTATGTCTTGCCCCGAAAACCTTAAGACGACAATGATTTGGTTCAACGTACCAAAAAAAAAAATCAGACTCAGGTAGGTGGTAACACTGCAGGGTTACTGATCCGCCTGACTCGTAATAGGGTCCTTACTGCTCTTGATGTGTCTTTTTTAAATTATATTTTTGTAACATGTACTGTATTTTTGATAATTCTACATATGTTATGCTTCTTATTGTTCTTGCTAATGAAAACCTTAAGTTTAAGGAACTAGTTCAAAATGTAAAATATGCTTGTGCAAAATATGAGCTCAATAAACTGTAATCTCTTTACCTACTTGAACTTTTTTCTCACTTTTTTCGCAGTCTTGCATTCAAATAGTGCTTGTGTACATTCTGAGGGTTTTTTGTGTCAATAAATTAATCTCTAATAAATGTGGACTGATAAAACTCATGTGCCGCCAAAAACACCATTTGTTTTCACCCTGTCATGTCTAGGTCTGCCAATGTCGTCCTTCGTTTAAACAGAACAAACTATTAAAACATCCAATTAGGAAATTTAAGCACTGTGCACGTGCGAATTCCTGAGTGCTTAGTGAATTTAACGCGTAGTTCTGGATTGTAGTGCCAGATGTCAGTTGATATCACACAGAGTGAAGCCTGTTTATGGCAAAAGCAATCTTAAATTTCTTAAATTTCATTTTTTTTCCTTCACTGCCTCACAGATTGTTCTCGTGACGATTAATCAGAAATTAACGCATTTAAATAAGAATGTTTATAGCGCATGAGCGGTCGAATGTGGCATAGAGAACGAAGCAAAGGCAAAATTATTGGAAGTGCAGTGAAAGAAACCTGGAATATTAGTGTATTTTTTTAAACCATTAGAAGTTACATTCGTGAACAAATTCGCCCAGTTTCATTAAACACAAAACTGTCTTTGCACTCGTGAGGTTTCATACAACGTGGTATGCCTAAACGTCCAGCTGCCGTGTCTCTAAAGAAAACATGGGCACATAGCTGTAAGCACAAGTTTCCCAAACAAAGGATGTAAAAATAACATACTCGGCACCCAGCTTGAAAATTTTCCGGTGTAATCCAATCTTCGAGCATTCTCAGAATTGATGCCCCCTAGGTGGAAAGAGCAGAAATGTGTTAAGTCCTCGCACGCAGTTTAAAAACAATTCATTGACAGCAGTGAAATGTGGCACCTTGTGCTCCTAAATTGCATAGTGTATGTTATGAGATGGCACGGTAACTGCCCGCAGAGCAAGAGCAAAAACAAGGCATGAGGCTGGGACATGGTGCCAAGCAGCAAGGGACAGTAGGTAAGATATACCCAGGCTTCCTAAAATGTCAATTGACAAAACTAGCACTGTTTGCTGGCGGGGCAAGAACATCCGTGCACATGCTGAGGGGCTAAATGGGAAACTAACCTAAAGTGGCCTCTTCTCGAAGCTTCTCCAGCTGCTGATGCACTACTAAAAAGTGCCACTAGATGGCACGGTCCCCTAGCTGTGGCCAAGACTTGCAAGACTTCAAATATAGCTGTAAACATATTCACATCCATGAAAAGTAAGAGCATGTGAACACCAAATTCAGGATAGGGTTATTTAAGTGATTATTTAAAAAGACACTTTAAAAGGCAAGAGATCCAAGAAAATGAACAGGTCAAGCCATTTATAAATGTTTCAGCAGTAAACAAACTCCTCGCCATATAACATCGCTTTGTCACCCTATTTCAACTGCAACATTTTTATGCATAGAGAATATTAATTCATAGAAATGTAATTGAAAAAGCAAATATACAGACTAAGGGTCATAGCAAGGAAAGTTGCGCTGCTTCAACTCACGACTGATCGCCTATTTGTGTGTGTTTGCACAATATAGAGTGCATAAAGTACATGCCACAATTATGCAGATGACAGGCAAATTATTCTAAAAATGGAAAATCCCTACCTTCACTCCTCGACACTCTGCGCTACAGTCTTATTGATGGTCAGCAACTAGCTTAAACTCAACTGTGTCAAAACTAACATCAAGACCTGAGAACATGGAACAACCACTATCCCACAGCTAACATCAAGACCTGAGAACAAAGAAACAGCCACTACTCCACAGCTAACATCAAGAACTGAGAACAATGAAACAGCCACTACCCCACAGCTAACATCAAGACCTGAGAACAATGGAACAACCACTATCCCACAGCTAACATCAAGACCTGAGAACAATGAAAGAGACACTACCCCACAGCTAACACCAAGACCTGAGAACAATGGAACAACCACCATCCCACAGCTAACATCAAGACCTGAGAACAATGAAACAGCCACTACCCCACAGCTAACACCAAGACCTGAGAACAATGGAACAACCACTATCCCACAGCTAACATCAAGACCTGAGAACAATGAAACAGCCACTGCCCCACAGCTAACACGAAGACCTGAGAACAATGGAACAGCCACTACCCCACAGCTAACATCAAGACCTGAGAACAATGGAACAACCACTACCCCACAGCTAACACCAAGACCTGAGAACAATGGAACTACCACTATCCCACAGCTATGCGGGGCATCAAGTTTGAAGACCTACCACTGACATTAGGAGAAATGAGGAATCTCGAGTGACAACAAATTCCACCTTATCACTGATCCCGTGTGGAGATTTCCACCCTGACTGTGGAGTTTCCCTACGGTAAAGTCTAGGGGAAATGTTAATAAAGTATTTAACACGAAAATAAACAATTAAACTATTTTTATAATAAATATTAATAAATTCATTTTGTATATTTATTTTAACTGTACAACAAAATATAAAATATGCTGCAACACTATTAACTTATGTTTTAATGAATCTTTAAATAATTGAATGTACTACATTAAATTAAAATAATTTTTCTGAATTTCTGAATTTTAAGTTAAAAAGACGAATACCACCTAAAGAAAGCATATTTTGCATTAATAATTAACAAAAGTGATGTATAGAAGTAATTAAACATTAGCTTAGGTATATTTTAATAAAAATTATTGTTACATTAATTGTTAAATTCAAAATAGGGTACTGAAGTATTTTATAATTACGTAATAAATATGTACTGTTTTTATATATTTTTAAACATTAAATTATAGATATTTATATCTGTAACTATTGTAAATAAGTTAATTTAATTTAACATTATTTCACAAGGTTTTTCTTTGATTTCCTACCTCCATCTATGAAAGGATGTTGGAGTACCAGTGATTGGCCATGGGTTATGAGTGGTGCTGGACTTACTACTGTTTTCTTTTTTTTCTTTTAGCAGTAACTTACACTCAGACTTTGTGAATAAGCAACATAGGGAAATTCCTCAAAAGTGTAAATTCCTCAAACATGTAAGTTACCTTTGTTAGTCAGGTCCATTGACTTTACTGTTCAAGTTGGATTAGTGTCAGCACAGACCGATGTTCCTACACACAAGCAGTTACAGTGCAAGAAGGATCTCAATGTGAATGGCATCTAAGGAAGGTGGCTAGAAACACCGGGTGTCACAGGCAGTTAGAATTTTCAGGGCATCATCTACAACCTGCAGTATTGTTGTCCTTGGATCGAACTTTGGCCCAAACAGACACTCCTAAATGTACAGATGTGCATTCAAATTGCTTATTTACCACTTTCTCAGAGACTTTTATCCAAGGACAGAAGCTTTGGGAAAGCCCTCAGATTTTGCAGTTTCTCCAGATAAAGGTATTTTTTTAGGAAAGGTGAGAAGGGTTACATTACGTAGTAAAGGGGACAGACCATAAGAAAAGGACCCATTGGGGACCTTTAGGGTTATCTGGCAAGAGTCTGGCGCACATTCACTTATTGATTGACTGGGATGGGTCAATGGGTCGTCAGTGAATGATGAAGGCACATTGGCAGTATGGTGTTTTGGTTTCTTAGAAAGAGAATCGTATTGTACATTGTGAGGCAGAAGGACACTATCAGCTCCAGGGAAGGACTGGCCTTTAGGGCAACCAGTCAGTGCCCAACTGGCTGGTCTGATAGGTCAGTGTGAGGGCCGAGTTTTCTGGCTGCTTGTGAGCCTGCTTTATGGTTTGCTAGGCCAGTTTGTACTGTTGATTTCCCTGATATTATAACAAACATTGCCTGCTGGAAGCTCAGGTCCATGCAGCCTGCCATACCTTGCAAAACACTTACACAGCACCACTTTGCAAACATGGCCACTTATCTTTAGCTCTTTTATTCACTAACGGTGGCCACTTCTAGTTTAGTGCCTTGGCCTATTGTCTGTCCCAATCTGACCCTAATCCGCCCTGAATGACAACAGGACTGACACTTGAAGACCTGAAGGCAACAGGAACATTTCATTAACAAAAGCTGGCCCACCCTTTTTAACTTTGCAAGAGTAACACTCACCAAAGTTTGCATTTTTTTTAACTATGCAAAGAGGCAGATTTTATAACTATGTAAAGCCCAAAAAGATACTACATACAACATATACAATAAAAAAGTCACCAATATGCAACATTTAGAAAATGAAAACATCAAACCCGCATAGGCAGCCACATGGATGCTGCAGTGAATCCTTGAGAGGCAATCAATTTACTAAAGTAAGCAACGCATTTGCATTGTGATCCATATCAAATGATAGACAATGACTTGGGCAACATGAAAATTTCAGTGACCAACAGTTATATCATGTTAAATCGTGAAAGACCATGCAATAATCTATTTGAATCAAACTGAATCTATATCATCAATTGTTGTAGCGTGTCATTGAATAAGAGCAGGTAATCACAGTCACTACGACCACAAACTTACAAGGCGACCTCCAGGTTAAAGAAGTTACAAGAAGAGTAAAAGACAACAGATTATATGCTCCCCCATACGATTTTTCTGGTGATGCTGGATTGGTTATCATAAAGTCTCATTATATAAGGCCAGAGCAATAACAGATAGTATGTCATGCACCACTTACCTTGCTGTATGAGATACCATCAAACACAGATGTGATTTCATTTGGAGTAGAAACATTGACCACTATAGGGTGTGAAGACTGCAAGGCATCATCTTTCATCACCGGAAGCACGTCATCACTTAACACCTGGTCAAACTGAAAAAGAAGGATCAATTGTGAAATGGTGCTCCAGCAAAATGTGGCTGATAAAAACCATACCAACACTATATTGTTCGATTACAGCAATAAAAGAACTGATAAGCTAAGCATCTACCTGAATGAGTCCAAGACCATGCTGAGAAAATATATAATTCTTTTGCAAGACTCCCACCTGCCTTTTTTAAAGGTGAAATGACTTTCTTACAAAGAAACGAGTAACATTGAGAGTCGCAGACTCATCTCTAAAGTAAGTCGTTTCTAAAAATTCACAAAAACCCATAGGTGTACACTCTCAAAGCAATTTAAATCATACATTTCTATACATACAATTAGGGCTGATCACAAGTGGGCCTGTAATTGCTTTCTGACTGAAAACCCCTGCTTTCAGCACAAACTGAATTACAAGTTTCTAGGTTTTACATCATCCAGAATTGCCGAGTGAGGTTCAACTTTGGCACCGTTTTTACCAACGAAAACCTACAGGTCAGAGACAGGGCTATTTGTTGCTCAGTTAAAGGTATCTTCTACAATATCCCACTAAATCTTTCAAATCTTCAATGAACAGTGGTTGCTTAGTGTCCGCATATGCTCTGTATGTATTCATATGATACAAAGTTCCACATAGAATGGCAGAAACTACAGAACTGTACTAAACACAAGAACACAATCTCAGAGAGCCCCAGACACATCTTCAACAAGAGTTACTTATGCATCAATGAATGCAAGGTGAAAAAAAACACAAACATCATCCATTATTTCGATTGGTCCGAAGAATTCGGGGTAGTCCCCAATTCATGTTAGGAAAGTCGAGAGCCCATGTGTGTGATATTATGCTAACCATTCATTCTCTAATGCTGCTTCCATATCCACAGGGATCTAGGATTACAGCTTTGCACACACAGAAACATGATTCAGCCCTTCCTCCAAACCAACATTTATTATGATGCTTCTACCAGGTTGGTTTCAACATCCTTCCCTTGACAGAACCAAAAAAGCTGATGGGGGTATTGTTTTATTCTCAATGATTCCCTTATGTGGAAATGGTTTAACTGTCTCACGTTCACCACTTATCAGTGCCTAACTGTGGAGATTCCCAACACAGGATCCAAACTAGAGGCTTAAGATCATGTATTGACCTAAAGGCAGTAAAACATATTCGCTGACAAATTCCTTGAGCATATGACTGACCAACTCGTATTCTCTTGAGAGCAGAATCTTCCTGGGAGATTTCAATCTCCAATGGGGGAAGCATGAGGATACCCTCATGTCAGTACTAAATTCATTCATATAGGGTAATGAGTTACAACAACCCTGCAAACTACTACACACGAGTGTCCCATGCCTGACGTGAGCATTAGAGCACAAATGAATCTCAAAACATTTGTTGTAATTCTGGTTAGACGATTATTTTAGGACTAAAAAGTCCTAACAGTAGGACAGCATCTGCATCCTAAGCATAAAACGGATATGGTAACCCCCAGAGACATCGAATGTATTGAAAACAACACTTTAAAGCCCATAATTAGCTCTGTGCACATATCTCAAAAACCTAATGCTAATACCTCCTCCTTAATAGAACAATGTAATAAGAAAGCCAGCATCATTGACAAGCTTTCCGCCAAACATACAAGATCTAAGAAAGTAGAACATTGGTACAATAACAATGTAAACAATGTATGAAAAACTTTATAGACCTCCAAGGGAAGGTGGAGAAAATCCCCTATTTCCTCCTACCTCCTCCAACTCAAATCAAATAGGACGTCACTATATCATGCACAATCATTCCTCAAAAGCTAAGGAAGAGAGAAAACCACCCAAAGGAATTATCCCAGGTCCTCCAGATTCGATCAAATGAGACCACCCCACTAACTCTACTTATTCAAAATGCAGTGAGTTGACACATTGCTTCTCCAACAACATAAAGGCGGCAACCAGAAATGATATAGCCCTAACCACATTGCCTTTTGAAACACATTATTATCAATCAAGCAAAAAGGTCACCTGGTATAATGGATTATAATTACCCCCCGATTGCCACTGATACAACAAAGTAGTTGCCAACAATAAGCCATCAAGATAACCATCTGTTTACTTACAGGCATCCCTAAATCAAGACAAGCTCTTCTCAAAGCAGTTCTCCATAGAGTTGGCTGGATTATCTCTAATAAAAAGGAGTCTGAGTGTATTTGCTACCTCCCTGGAAGGCCTCCTATTGAGCGATGTTTCACCTACAGAACATTATGCGTTCCATCAAGGCAGTTCACCTGAACTCCCCTGAATACCTGACTCAAAAAATTCAGGTATTCAAAGGAGTCCTAATGACTGACCCATTGAGGTAATGCTGGAAGTGCTTCGCCATCATATATTAAAATGGCCTCCTCAATCTCACTAGCTAGGATGGACCTCAAACAACACCTCGTTAAGTTTTCTCATCCAACTTGAAACCAGTTTGAGTTACAGTAGCAGCTACGTTAGCCCTCCTCACTTTGTCCCCATCTCATGGTTTTTCTGTTGTCGTTTTGTAGCCGCTTGCTCTCTCATTCACTGTAACCTCTTTATGGGATGTATTTGATTTCTCTACTATGTTTTGTACTTAAATGAATGAAATGAAAATAAAATTTGTAAAGCGCGACAATCACCAGGGGTGTATCTAGGCGCTAAACAAATCTGACAGGCTGAGATGATCCAGAAGATGGCAGAATTATTTGGAAAAAAGGCAAGTTTTTAGAACTTTCCTAAACTCTAGTAAGTTAGTTTTGAATTGTAGTTCTGCAGGAAGAGAATTCCATAATCTTGATGTGCATAAAATGAAACCTCTCCCACCCCAGTTGGCTTTCTTAAATCTGGGGATTACCAGATTTTCATTTGTGAATGATCGCAATGAGCGCGTTGGGATATATCGATGAAAATGCTGCATAAAGTAGTCTAGGCCAACAGCATGTTGTGCCCTGAAGGCAATGCAGAGTGCTTTAAACTGTATACGTTTGTCAATGGGGAGTCAGTGTAGTTGAATGAGTGCTTGAGAAACAGAAGTATGTTTAGGAATGCCCAGCAGTAGCCTGGCTGTGGTGTTCTGTAGTGTTTGTAACTTATTGTTAGAAATGGGATCTCTAGTTGGCAAGGGCTTGCACCTTTGTCCAAGTAGGGACCCTTCTTCCTAGTCAGGGTAAGGGTGTTACACTCGTGAAGTAACCCCTGCTCACCCTCGTGGTAGCTTGGCACGAGCAGTCAGGCTTAACCCAGAGGCAGCGTGTAAAGCATTTGCACATAACCAACAGTAATACAGTGTAAGCACTACAAACGGACACCACACCAGTTTAGAAAAATAACCAATATTTTATATACTCAAGACAAGACCAATTACGACAAAAATCCACAATACTATACTTTACGAATGAATGCTTGATACGGTAGCTTCTTCTTTGCAGGAATAGCACAAAAGCAAAGTTCGTACGAGTCGGTAGCTCCGTCCGAGCCTACCGTGATGCTGAAAACCACAGAGTCTAACAGTTCCAGCCGACCGCGTCGATACGGGCCAGCAGAGTCATGAACAGACTCGGTTACAGTACCTTTCTCGTTGTGGCTGGTACGGAGTGTACGAGCCGGTCGGCGTTCGTCGCGGTTGCGGTGCAAGACGGAGCGATGCAAGGTGCGGTGTCCCTCGATGCGGTGCAGGCAGCGGCTCGATGAGCGTCGTGCAGACGGAGTCGGTGAGTCCAAGGCGTGCGATGCAGGGTGAGACGATGCTCGATGCGGTGCTGACAGGTTGCGATGCAGGCGACCTAGCCGGAGTGCGGGAGCTGGCGTCGGACAGCGGTGCGAGTCGGAGCGGTGCGTCGCAGATGTGCGAGCGGTGCCCCAAATGCGGTGCGGTCTCGACTCTTGAGCCAGTTGCAGCGACCGCGTCGGTCGGGTCCGGTTGGTTCAGTGAAGCGATGCGATGCGAACTGCGGTGCCCACAGGTCACGGTGCAAGCAGCGGCTCGATGTTGGCGGCGTCGGACGTCGCCCACGGTGAGACCAGGGTTGCGATGCGAAGCGGGGCGATGCGATCTGCGGTGCAAACAGGTCACCGGCCAGGGATGGATTCGGTTGACGGAGTCGGTTGCAGTTCCCTTCCTCTGTGGCAAATGAAACAGCGTTCCAGAAGCGGTACCCAGAGGCTTGTGAAGTCTTTGTAGTCCCTGAGACTTCTTAACAGGAGGCCAGCTCGGTTCCAGGCCCTTGGAGATACTCAGCACAAGTTTGTAGAAAGTTCAGTCCTTTCACTGCCCAAGGCAGAAGCAGCAGCTGCAGGCCAACCCAACAAAGCAACAACACAGCAAAGGGGCAGTACTCCTCCTGGCAGCTCTTCCAGCTCTTCGTCTTGGCAGGTTCCTTGATTCCAGCGAGATCTAAATTCATGGGGTCAGGGCCCCAATATTTATATCCCAAATTCCTTTGTTCTCTGAAGGCAGAGAGGCCTTTGCCTAGTCCAAACCAGTTCTGGAGCACTTTGTTGACAAGTCTCCGTCCCTTCTTTCAGTGAGTAGGCCAGGGACATCAGACGCACCACAGGAGGTGGAGCCAGCATTGTGGAGGGAAGGCACTGTCCTATTCAGGGCCCAGGTGCGACCCCTCCCACCCATCTACATGTAGATCTTGCTATTCAGCCCTGTGCTGACTCACCCTGTCTCCTGGCATCCCCCAGCCCCTGTCACTCACACTCCAGACAAGGAATACACAACCTCGCAGAGGCAGGCTTGGATGGTTAGACAAGAAAATACCCACTTTCTAAAAGTGTTATTTTCAAACACAGAACGTTAAAACCAACTTCACTAAAAGATGCATTTTATCATTCTGAGTCCAGGCATACTAAACTCGAATTTCTACCATGTTCCCGGGGTCAGTTAGGACTATAAGCTGTAATAATCAAAACTGCCCGTTCTGGCCTAGGGGGAACAGGTAGCCTTGCAATAGTGAAAAACGAACTAGGCTGTAATTCACTATCAGGACATGCCACACACACCAGGGCATGTCCTACCTTTCGCATACAACGCACCCTGCCCACAGGGGTACCTTGGGCCTACCTTAGGGGTGACTAACATGTAGCAAAGGGAAGGTTTAGGGACTTGCAAGTGTGTGCACTTGCCAAGTCGACATGGCAGCCCCAGGCTGCGCACAGGCTCTGCAATGGCAGGCCCGAGTTACACTTTACGGGCTGTTTGCGTGGGTGGCACAATCCAGTGCTGCAGCCCACCAACAGCATTTGGTCTATAGGCCCTGGCACTCGCAGTGCACTTTACAAGGGACTGACACATAAACCAAATAGGCCAATCATGGAAACACCAATCCATAACACATTTTCTACAGGAGCACTTGCACTTTCCCACTGGACAGCAGTGAGGAAAGTGCGCAGAATCATTACACCAGCAAAAACAGAGTCAAAACTGGGAGGTCAGAAAGCAAAAAGTCAGGGGAAACACGCCAAAAGATGCCAAGTCTAACACATGTCCCCTCCAGCTGAAAGTAGGGAGAACTACCCAACCCCATTGGAGTTCTCTTCACTAAGGCGGAAGAACCTGGACAGACCATCTGCGTTGGCGTGTTCTGTACCAGGACGGTGTTCCACCGTAAAGTCCATTCCCTGTAGGGAGATGGACCACCTCAGCAGTTTTGGATTCTCACCCCTCATTTGCATCAACCATCTGAGGGTCCTGTGGTCTGTCTGAACCCGGAAGTGAGTCCCAAACAGGTATGGTCTCAACTTCTTCAGTGCCCAGACCACAGCAAAAGCTTCCTTTCTATGGCACTCCACCTCTGTTCCCTGGGAAGTAGTCTCCTGCTAAGGAAGACTACAGGCTGATCCAGGCCCTCTTCGTTCAGTTGTGAGAGCACCGCTCCCACACCATGCTCTGAAGCGTCAGTCTGCACGACGAATTCCTTGGAGAAGTCAGGTGCCTTGAGCACGGGCGCCGTGCACATGGCTGCCTTCAGGGCATCAAAAGCTTTCTGGCAGGACTCAGTCCAGATCACTTTCCTGGGCTGCCTCTTAGAGGTCAGCTCTGTTAAGGGGGCGACGATGGTGCCATAGCCCTTAACAAATCTCCTATAGTAGCCGGTGAGACCTAAGAAGGCTCTCACCTCTGTCTGGGTCTTGGGGGCTCCCAAGCCAGAATGGTGTCAATCTTGGGTTGTAGGGGCGCCACCTGGCCGCTCCTACCTGGTGTCCCAAGTACACCACAGAACCCTGCCCGATCTGGCACTTACTGGCCTTGATCGTGAGGCCTGCACCTTGCAGAGCCCTCAACACTTTCTCAAGGTGCTGTAAATGTTCTTCCCAGCTGGAACTGAACACAGCAATGTCATCCAGGTAGGCGGCACTGAAATCCTCCAGCCCAGCCAACAACTGATTGACCAACCTCTGAAAGGTGGCAGGGGCATTCTTCAACCCAAAGGGCATCACCCGGAATTGGTAATGACCTTCTGGGGTTGAGAATGCTGATCTCTCCTTGGCCCCATCGGTTAAGGCAATCTGCCAGTACCCAGACGTCAAATCAAACGTGCTGAGGAACCGGGCAGCTCCCAACCGATCAATGAGCTCATCAGCTCTGGGGATGGGGTGCGCGTCAGTCCTGGTGACGGCATTGAGCCCACGGTAGTCCACACAAAACCGGAGTTCTGGAGTGGCACCGGGCGCCGCAGCCTTTGGGACCAAGACCACTGGGCTGGCCCAAGGACTGTGGGAGGGCTCAATCACCCCTAACGCCAACATCTTAGAGACCTCCTCCTTGATGCTGGCTCTGACCCGGTCAGTCAACCTGTAAATCTTGTGCTTCACAGGAGGGCTGTCACCGGTGTCCACGTCATGGGTACACCAGTGAGTAACACCGGGAGTCAGAGAGAACAGTGGGGCGAACTGTCCCAACAACTGGCGACAGTCCCCCTGCTGCTCCTGAGTCAGAGTAGGGGAGAGGATCACACCCTCTACTGACCCATCATGCTCCTTGGTAGACAGGAGGTCAGGGAGAGGCTCACTCTCCTCTTCCACCCCATCATCTGTCGCCAAGAGCATACTCACTTCGGACCTCTCGAAGTGGGGCTTGAGGCGGTTCACGTGAAGGACCCTCAAAGGGTTCCTTGGAGCCTGCAAATCCACCAGGTAGGTGACGTCACTTTGCGCTCCTTTACCTCGTATGGCCCAGTCCACTTGTCCTGCAAGGCACAAGGTGCCACTGGGGCCATGACCCACACTTTTTGCCCAGGTTGAAATTCGACCAGAGTGGCATTCTGGTCATACCATCTCTTCATTTCTTCCTGGCTTGCTTCTAGGTTCGCCTGAGCGAGTTTCCTGAAGCGGGCAGTTTGGTTTCTAAAGGCCAGCATGTAGCTAAATACATCCTGGGGAGTTTTCCTGGGAGCTGCCTCCCAGCCTTCCTTTACCAAACTCAGAGGTCCTCTGACAGGGTGGCCATACAGGAGCTCAAAGGGGCTGTACCCAAGAGACTTCTGAGGCACCTCCCTGTATGCAAAGAGTAGGCATGGCAAGAGGACGTCCCACTTACGCCTCATGGGTTCTGTTAGACCCTTGATCATGCCTTTCAAGGTCTGGTTGAATCTCTCCACCAGACCGTTTCCTTGTGGGTGGTAAGGAGTGGTGAACTTGTAGGTTACCCCACACTCCTTCCACAGGGATGTCATATACTTCGATATGAAATTGGTCCCCCTATCGGAAACCACCTCTCTGGGGAATCCCACACGGGAAAAGATCCCCATTAACGCCCGGCCCACCACTGGCGCCGTCGTTGTCCTGAGAGGGATTGCCTCCGGGTACCGGGTGGCATGGTCCACCAAGACCAGGATGTACCTGTTGCCCATGGCTGTCTTGGGATCCAGTGGCCCCACAATATCCATCCCTACCCTTTCAAAGGGTGTTCCAACAACAGGAAAAGGTTGGAGAGGAGCTTTGACCTTCCTCCCACTCTTACCACTTGCCTGGCAAGTTTGGCAAGACCTACAGTGTGCATCTGACTGCCTTCGCATTTGGGGCCAAAAGAAGTGGGTGACAAGCCTGTCAAAGGTCTTGTCCTGCCCCAAATGTCCTGCCAAAGGCACGTCATGAGCCAGACCCAGTAGGAAGGTCCTGAAGCGCTGGGGTACCACCAGCACACGGGCTGACCCAGGCTCAGCAACCTTAGGCTCACTGTATAGGAGACCACTCTCCCAGTAGATCAGATGTGACCCGGACTGATTACCAGCTGCCTGGTCTGCAGCCTGCCGCCGCAGACCCTCCAGAGTAGGGCACTCGTTCTGCTCCCTGCAGAACTCCTCCCTGGTGGGACCCCCTTCTTGCTGCCAATGGGTCAGCTCAGAGATGTCTCCCAGTTTGGCTACCTGCTCCCCTGTAGGCACCGGGCGTCCCCTCGAGGTCCGCCTCCTCCCGGTCCGTGGGAACTTCGGGGGCCGGTTTCCCGCGCCCCCTGCCCTTTCTCTTGGCAGGGACTTGGGCCACTGTTTCAGGCTCCAAGTCCTCTTGATCACCCTTTTGGCTGCCATTGACCGAGTAGACACGCATGCCCACTCTGGCAACCCAAGCATCTCCAAGTGAGACCTGAGCTCAACCTCCTTCCATGAGGACTGCTCCAGGTCGTTTCCTAGCAGACAATCTACAGGCATGGTAGGGCTCACAACCACCCTCAAGGAACCTGAGACCCCCCCCCATTCAAAGGGAACCTGCGCCACCATACACTGGCGCTCAGAGTTGTCGACAGCAACTACTTGGTGGAATGCTCCTGGGACTACTTGCTTCTCAGACACCAGGTGACACCGGACTGAGGTCACACTGGCTCCAGTATCTCTGAGAGCCTCTACCCTGTTCCCATTAATGGTCACCCAGGTGCTATATTTCTTTGTGTTAGGGGGCACCTGGTTTCCTGGGACCATCTCACTGTCCCCTAGTGAGACAAGGGTCATTTCTGCGGGATCCCCACCCTCCTGTGGGCACCCCTCCTCCCCAAGCGCTACACTAGCCAACACTTTGGACTGTCCACCGGTGGGCGGCTGTGTCCCCTTCGGGCACTTGGGGTCCCCCTTAAAGTGACCTACCTGGTCACATGCATAACACTTGCGTGGGGCCGGTCTCAACAGGCTTCCCTGTGGAGACCCCTTTCTTCTTATCACCGGGGGCTGGGAACCTTTACCCTGGGTACTAGTTTGGGGCCCTTTAGAGAACTCCTGTGCTTTACCCTTGTCCCCCCCACCTTTCTGCTGGGGACCCTGCCCACCTTTGGCTGAGTCTCCCCCAAACGCTTTCTTTGGACCCTGGTACTCACCCAGCGGTCCACTTCCATAGCAAGCTTCCTGGGGTCAGTTAGCTTACTATCAACTAGGTGCTGGCGCAGATCTGCAAAACATTGACTAGACAAGTGCTCCCATGCAATCAAGTTGTAGAGCCCCTGAAAATCTGTTACACTACTGCCCTTCACCCAACCATCCAGAGACCTGCAGAACACATCCACACATTCCAACCAAGTGTTGGCATCAGACTTCTTACTGGACCTGAACTGATCCCTGTACTTTTCAGGAGTAAGACCATACTTCGTGAGAAGGGCATCCTTCATGTCAGCATAGGTGAGGTGATACCCCATACCCAAAGCTATCAGAGCATCCCTTGCTTCTTCAGGGAAAAGTGGCCACAATCCTGCTCCCCAATTCTCCTCAGGGACCCCATTCATGTGTATGGCTGCCTCATAACCCTGAAACCACCTTTGTATGTCATCCCCCTTCTTGAACTCCTTGCCTACGTTCTTGGGAATGTGCACAATCCTGTCTGCTTTTCTGGACGAATTGCTGCCACCATCTGAGCCTGACTTACTCCTAAGTTCTAACTCCTTCAGTTCTCTCTCATGTTCTAAGAGCATCTTCCTCTCCTCTATGGCCAATCTCTTCTCCTCCCGCTCACTCTCCAGCCTGAGCTTCTGCAGCTCAAACTGCCTTGCCTTCCGCCTGTCCTCCAGCTCCTCTGGGGACAGACTGTTGCTGCCTGACCTGGCGGGTTCCCCCCTACCCAAAAGCACATCCACCCTGGAAATAGGCTCCTCCACCTCCTCACTGAGATTACCAGGCTGCCCAGTGGCATGTCTGGCTGCTACCCAGGCCCTCAGCGCCTTTTGTAGCTCCTCCTTCCTTGTGAGGCCTTTAATTTGGACTTTCAGGTTTTTACAAATCGCCCGTAGCTCCTTTACGGCGTAGGATTCCAACCTATCCTCCTCAAAGATAACTTCCAGAGATGCAACGGATGATGCAATTGATTCAGGCATGACAAAAGTAGTGAGTTGAAAACTGGCAAGATCAAAAATAGGTCAAAAGAAAAAGAACCAGTATGTGGTACGTAATGGTCTGCGATATGGTAGTAGTGCACACCAATCACTGTAAGTCAAGTGCAAACACAAGTCCTATCCTCACCGCTGACAACCAATGTTAGAAATGGGATCTCTAGTTGGCAAGGGCTTGCACCTTTGTCCAAGTAGGGACCCTTCTTCCTAGTCAGGGTAAGGGTGTTACACTCGTGAAGTAACCCCTGCTCACCCTCGTGGTAGCTTGGCACGAGCAGTCAGGCTTAATCCAGAGGCAGTGTGTAAAGCATTTGCACATAACCAACAGTAATACAGTGTAAGCACTACAAACGGACACCACACCAGTTTAGAAAAATAACCAATATTTTATATACTCAAGACAAGACCAATTACGACAAAAATCCACAATACTATACTTTACGAATGAATGCTTGATACGGTAGCTTCTTCTTTGCAGGAATAGCACAAAAGCAAAGTTCGTACGAGTCAGTAGCTCCGTCCGAGCCTACTGTGATGCTGAAAACCACAGAGTCTAACAGTTCCAGCCGACCGCGTCGATACGGGCCAGCAGAGTCATGAACAGACCCGGTTACAGTACCTTTCTTGTTGTGGCTGGTACGGAGTGTACGAGCCGGTCGGCGTTCGTCGCGGTTGCGGTGCAAGACGGAGCGATGCAAGGTGCGGTGTCCCTCGATGCGGTGCAGGCAGCGGCTCGATGAGCGTCGTGCAGACGGAGTCGGTGAGTCCAAGGCGTGCGATGCAGGGTGAGACGATGCTCGATGCGGTGCTGACAGGTTGCGATGCAGGCGACCTAGCCGGAGTGCGGGAGCTGGCGTCGGACAGCGGTGCGAGTCGGAGCGGTGCGTCGCAGACGTGCGAACGGTGCCCCAAATGCGGTGCGGTCTCGACTCTTGAGCCAGTTGCAGCGACCGCGTCGGTCGGGTCCGGTTGGTTCAGTGAAGCGATGCGATGCGAACTGCGGTGCCCACAGGTCACGGTGCAAGCAGCGGCTCGATGTTGGCGGCGTCGGACGTCGCCCACGGTGAGACCAGGGTTGCGATGCGAAGCGGGGCGATGCGGTCTGCGGTGCAAACAGGTCACCGGCCAGGGATGGATTCGGTTGACGGAGTCGGTTGCAGTTCCCTTCCTCTGTGGCAACTGAAACAGCGTTCCAGAAGCGGTACCCAGAGGCTTGTGAAGTCTTTGTAGTCCCTGAGACTTCTTAACAGGAGGCCAGCTCGGTTCCAGGCCCTTGGAGATACTCAGCACAAGTTTGTAGAAAGTTCAGTCCTTTCACTGCCCAAGGCAGAAGCAGCAGCTGCAGGCCAACCCAACAAAGCAACAACACAGCAAAGGGGCAGTACTCCTCCTGGCAGCTCTTCCAGCTCTTCGTCTTGGCAGGTTCCTTGATTCCAGCAAGATCTAAATTCATGGGGTCAGGGCCCCAATATTTATATCCCAAATTCCTTTGTTCTCTGAAGGCAGAGAGGCCTTTGCCTAGTCCAAACCAGTTCTGGAGCACTTTGTTGACAAGTCTCCGTCCCTTCTTTCAGTGAGTAGGCCAGGGACATCAGACGCACCACAGGAGGTGGAGCCAGCATTGTGGAGGGAAGGCACTGTCCTATTCAGGGCCCAGGTGCGACCCCTCCCACGCATCTACATGTAGATCTTGCTATTCAGCCCTGTGCTGACTCACCCTGTCTCTTGGCATCCCCCAGCCCCTGTCACTCACACTCCAGACAAGGAATACACAACCTCGCAGAGGCAGGCTTGGATGGTTAGACAAGAAAATACCCACTTTCTAAAAGTGGTATTTTCAAACACAGAACGTTAAAACCAACTTCACTAAAAGATGCATTTTATCATTCTGAGTCCAGGCATACTAAACTCGAATTTCTACCATGTTCCCGGGGTCAGTTAGGACTATAAGCTGTAATAATCAAAACTGCCCGTTCTGGCCTAGGGGGAACAGGTAGCCTTGCAATAGTGTAAAACGAACTAGGCTGTAATTCACTATCAGGACATGCCACACACACCAGGGCATGTCCTACCTTTCGCATACAACGCACCCTGCCCACAGGGGTACCTTGGGCCTACCTTAGGGGTGACTAACATGTAGCAAAGGGAAGGTTTAGGGACTTGCAAGTGTGTGCACTTGCCAAGTCGACATGGCAGCCCCAGGCTGCGCACAGGCTCTGCAATGGCAGGCCCGAGTTACACTTTACGGGCTGTTTGCGTGGGTGGCACAATCCAGTGCTGCAGCCCACCAACAGCATTTGGTCTATAGGCCCTGGCACTCGCAGTGCACTTTACAAGGGACTGACACATAAACCAAATAGGCCAATCATGGAAACACCAATCCATAACACATTTTCTACAGGAGCACTTGCACTTTCCCACTGGACAGCAGTGAGGAAAGTGCGCAGAATCATTACACCAGCAAAAACAGAGTCAAAACCGGGAGGTCAGAAAGCAAAAAGTCAGGGGAAACACGCCAAAAGATGCCAAGTCTAACACTTATGTAGAAAAGTTTTTGGATGTTAATAAAAAGTGCATTGCCATAATCTACTTTAGATGAAATTAGAGTCGTGACTACCCTCTTTTGCAGGCTAGGTGGGATAAAAGGTAAAACTTTCCTTAAGATTTTCAAAATGAGGAAACACGACGAAGTGATATGATTAATTTGTCCTTCAAAGGATAGCTTGGTATCAATAATCACCCCCAGGTTTTTTGCTTTTTCCCTGGGGGTAGGCAGATTCCCTAGTTCCTGGGGCAACCACTTGTTTGACCAAAAGGAAGGGTTGTTGCCAAACAGTAGGACCTTCGTTTCTTAGGAGTTCAATTTCAGGCAATTGCTGCTCATCCAGTTACCAACATGGAGCATACAGTTGTGGAACTGGGTAGCTGTGGATCCCGGATTGTTGTTGACGGAGACAACAATCTGTGTGTCATCCGCATATGAAACCAGGGAAAAGCCAAATGATTTAATTAAGGCTGCAAGTGGGGTAACGTAAAGATTGAACAAGGTAGAACTCAAGGATGAGCCCTGAGGGACTCCACAAGGTAAAGAGAAAGCTGGTGAGGTGAAATCACCTAGGGAGACTGTTTGAATGCGGTTGGTAAGAAAAGAAGTCAGAAATTGAGTGCGTTATCTCTGATCCCAATTGATTCAAGGCGATCAATGAGAAGAGCGTGGTTGACCATATCAAATGCGGCAGATAGATCCAGAAGGATCAGAGTCACATTTCTCCCGCTGTCTATCGTTTGCCTAATTTCTTCCATGGCTGTAATCAGCGCCAGTTAGGTGCTGTGATGTCTACGAAAACTGAACTGTGTAGAATCCAAACTCTTAGTTTTTTCTAAGAAGATGGTCAATTCATTATTGTTGATTTTTTCAACCAGTTTGGCAGGGAATGATAATTGAGTTATTGGTCTATAGTTATTGGGGTCACCAGTGTCTAAGTTAGCCTTTTTTAATAATGGCAGAATAGACCCTACCTTCCAATCTTTTGGAAACACACCTACTTCAAGGAGATTGTTAAAAATGGCCGTGAGGTGTGAAGCTATCACCTCTGGGGCTAAGTGAATTGTTCTGGCCGGACAAGGGTCCTGTGGAGAGCCTGAATTGATCTGCATCAGTATTCTTTGCGTCTGATCGACCGTCAGAGGTCCAAAGTGAGATAGAACACTGATATTGTGTGTGCCTTTCGGAGATTTAGAATCTAAGTCAGCCGTTTGGCTCAAGTTTAGGAAGGAATTATAGACAGACTTAACTTTAATCTGAAAGTGAAGTGCTAGTTTATTACAGAATCGTTGATTGATATTTGGGTTTTTAGGATCAGGAAGTTTTGATAGTTTTTTAACTGTTGCGAAAAGTTCCTTGGAGGAGTTCATTGCTACTTCAATTTTGTCGCAAAATAGTTCTTTTTCACAATTAAAATCATTTTTTTGTAGGTCTGCAGATTAGTTAAATATATTTCTTTGTCTGCTGGTTTAAGCTGAGATCTCCATTTACGTTCTGATCTCCTACATTCCTGCTTTCTTTCCCTGAGATCGTCTTTGAACCAGGGTTCGGAAGGATTGGTCTTATGACTAAGAGATTGTTTTGTTGGAGCTAACTGAGTCAGCGACAGGTCCAGCCAATGATGGTAGTTACGAACGTCTGTGTCCAAATCCGAGGACACCATAGGAGTTAATTGGACAAGGGAGGCGTTGAGCTGATCAGCATCAATAGCGCTCCATGGGCGCCGAGTAGTACTCCCTAATTGTGGGTTAAGTTTTTTCTGCCTCAGGTAGTCCATTTTTCTCAAACAGAATAGCTTTGTGGTCTGACCAGGTCAGAGGGAGTGAGGATGCCCAGTGGAGCTGTTGATTATCCGTGAAAATGCCATCCAAAAGATGACCAGCTTTTTGTGAGGACCCGTCAACGATTTGTGTTAGACCTGCGCCCGCCATATGATCCAGTCGATTTATTGAGTCTGGATCGAGCAAATTCTCCATATGCAAATTAAAGTCGCCTAAAACAGTGAAATCTGCAGCATCCACTTTTTGTTCTATGAGACTACCAATGGATTGAGTGAAAGCTGATCTAGAGCCTGGTGGTCTATATATAAGAAGTCCACTAAAGGAATAGTGACTGCTGAGTTCAATTTTAAAATGTATGGATTCACAGAGTGGTATATTAGGAAGAACTTTAAAAATAGTTTTAAAATGATCTCTAAATGTAACTGCAAGGCCGCCGCCCTTTTTTTGTGGGCGATCATATCTGAATATCCCGAAACCTACTGGTAGCGCTGATATTAGGTCTGGGTCCGATGTTAAGTCTGCCCAAGTTTCAGTGATAAAGGCCAGGTCAATATTCTGGTTTTCCATAAAGACCAGATATATTGTTACTTTTCAAACATGAAAATGTTATCTCTAGTACCCTCCCATATATGATGTTAAGGTGTATGATATTTTATCATCTGGGTAGACAAGAATTATTCAATTGGTAATGACTCAAACTTGTTGCAGTTCACTTTTTGAAACTATGTGCTGAACAAACGTTTTGGCAAGCACACTGGCACCCCTGACATAGGATTTCTACCAAAACTACAACTACCAAAAAAACTAGATCTTGACGACCACGGTGGAATTTATGTGGAAATGCCATGTTGTTTCCTGATTACTACACTTTAAACATTGGTGGACTTGAATTTAATATATAACTCTGTAGATACTGTAAAAGCTAAGAGGGATGCTCTTAAAGAGGTGGAGAAACTCTGGGAAGCAAACCCATTCAGAGATATGGAAACCCGGATGAGACGAGGTCCTTACAGAAACAACGGCACTGGCACCTCCTTCTTGAAGATCATATAGACAAGCTGTTTGGGTGAGGATGAAGGGCTCATTGGATTTAGAGGGGAGGGTGCAGTTCCACAAACTTCTTGTTGCCACTGAAAGAAGATGACTCACGCCATTTCTGGGATGTGTAAGTTTATGCTTGGAAGTGTGACTTTCAAGCCGTCACCCAAAAGAAGACTGACTGAGAGGGAAATTGACAACCAGGACTGAGGGAATGCAACACAAAGGCAATTCTCAACTCAGACGGATAGACAACACTCAGGCATGACCATACATGACAGTTCATGATAGTTAAAGGCTAAATTTGCTGGTTTTAATTTTATGGGGTGGGACAGTGCTGGGAAGATGACACAGGTGGAGGACAGAACTGAGCAAAACGTATAATAATCACACTAATTCCCATATCTCAATAACACCAACATGTTTAAAACAACTTGTCCTAATGTCAAAGGTTTAAACTCTCCAGCCAAGAGATTAGCAGTTAATATTCTGTTAAAACACAGTGGCACTAACATATACTTACTGCAGAGGCCCACCTGATCAAACACGACCTGCCTAAAATTAAATTGAAATTCTTTCCCATCCAGTTCTTTGCCTCATCTAACATAAAGAAGGCTGGTGTGGCTATATTATGTAGTCTTACGTTTTATGGAGTGGTGAAGTCGGTGGTCCCCACCAAGTCAAGAAGGATGTTGGGATTGATAACACAGGTTGGAACAAAACTCTCCACTAAAATGAACCTATGTGACCCAAACATTGCCCAGAAGGCTTTCCTAGAATACACAATATCCAGAGCCTTGGAATATATAATAGGTGAGCTGAATAGTGAGGGATGTGAACCTGGTCTTGGATGACACCAACGGCAGATCCCGTCAAAGATTTGGGGGAGTGGCACAGCAACCCCTCGCTTTAAGGACATGTTGGGTGACAAAGGCCTGGTGGACAATTAGAGAGACTCTTACCCTGACAAAATGGACTATACTTTTTATTCAGCAGAGCACAAGACCTATGCTCTTTTTACTACTTCCTCACTACCTCTAGGCTGATGTTAGATGTTACAGAGGTGTCAATAGACCTCAGTGCTCTTTCGTACCGTGAACCAACGACTATCAACGCACTCACATCGCAATACACACCCATGTGCCTAATATGGAGGTTCAACATGATCCTCCTGCATTACCCAGTAGTGCGCACAGAAATGGGGAAGGAAATAACAAGGTTTAAATGACACACAAGATGTCTCTTCTTCCACTCTTTAGGACACTCCCAAAGCTTATCTCAGGGGCATGTTAATAGCAGCAGAGTCCCTACTAATATGGATGAAAGCCAAAACCAGAGCTTTGCTAGAATCTCAGCAAGTGAACTTAGAATGACAAGGGGTGAGAACAGAAACATGTGACCAACGTTTGGGAACACACAAAAGGCAATGCAACAAATTCATTGTAAAACAAGTCTTTAAAATGCAGTGTCTGCTATTTACAACAACAGTAAAGTAAGGTTTCATCAAAGGTACCATTTTTAGAAGAATAAATTATCAAAGGATGATTTATTCAATTTCACTTTTTCTCTGAGAACTGATCTATGGATTGCAAATGCTGTTCTAGTTCAATGCACTCCTGCTTTGACAACTGAATCTGGCTGAAAAAAACAGGTCTGGATGACAAAGTTCTACAAAAGTGGAGCTGAGGTAGTTGAGCCAGGTAATTTTTTATAACAGGCCAAAACTGAGACTGTACTCGATAATCAGCCAGTTGCCTCGATTTTCTAGCTTGAGACAGATAGAGAGCTACAATATAATCCTAGTTCAGCTCTTCATGTGAAATACAGGAGGAGTTACTATGATGTAATGAAAGGATATGTCTAGAGAACATTATTTCTACAGTTAGAGAATTAGCATATCCCCAGACATCAGATCCTTATGTTGGAATAGCTACATGTTTAGCTTGGCAGGTTTTGATCATGGCGTGCATAAGGTTATAACTTATTACCTAACAGTGAAGCAAAATCCAAGACAGCCGAGATGGATCTACAAAATAGTTGTCTTTTGCTAGTGTGTAAACTAGTCTAATTATTGAAAGAATCAAAAAGTACCCCCAAATAAGAAAAGGAATGAACCTAGCTAATAAGATGCACCTTGATTTTAAATACTCTAGACTGATTTAGGGCCCACAACCATAATATGTGATATGGTAAAATTGGTACGTAAATCCAAACTGTTGGAACTGGCACTTACTGGTTGGCTGAGGTGATTCCCTAGCCAGGCAGAAACTACCCCTCCTGTCAAGGGTGGGTGATTACTCTTACTGTATAACCTGCGCTTACCCTTGGGTAGCTTCGCACAGAGCAGTCAGGTTTATCACAGAGGCAATGTGTAAAGCATTGGCACAGCACTCACTCACAATAATTACACTGAGTGACACAAAAGAGACTTCACACACGATGAATGTAAATAACACACACAATAATCAAAACAACATGAACACCCTGTATTTCTGGGAATAAATCACACTTGGTAATATTACTAGCAGTACTAGGCCCAACCATGTTAAAATTACATCAGTAGTATGCACATGTGGGAGAGATCCTACTTTACCACCAGCACCATTATGCAATGCAAAACGCTGTCAAACCTACACCCACCCTAGCAAGTCTTATAAGTCAATACCACACAGTGATAGGGTGCACCCCAGGTCCCAATGATATCAGAAATATGTACATACAAAGAATTATCACACTTTTAAGCAGCACCGTGGGCCGAGGCTGCACGGGTAAGCCAATGTCAAATTTTGTGTTCTTCTGACAAGAAATCGACGTGTAAAGCAACACTGCAGGCCAGTGTCGTTACTCGCAGGTGGTCCGCAGACGGTCACTCCCACACATGCACTCACTCAGCAGTGATACGCGGTGCAACCGATATCAGGCAGGTCCGTATGGAACGCGCTCGCACACATACGCACACAGCACCATAATGTGGTGCAACTGATATCCAGTCGGTCAATTGATAGCACAGTGGGCCAAGTCTCCCTCCACCCTCCGAACTCACCCCGACTACCTTATGCCCACAGATTGGAGATAACCAGCCCTCCTCCCGGATACTAGGCTACACGCGGTCAAAGCCACACTTAGTCAGGGTTCCAGGGAAGAAGGTGGGGGTAGGTAACAGGATTAATTAGTAGGCAGTCGTCAAATGGGGGTTTGGCCACCACTTGGGAAGTTCACCCACAGGATGCGGAGGAGAAGTGGGCTGAGGGCAATAGTCAGTCGCTCAAAAGGATTCCACAAGGGGCCTTCTGACACCAGCCCAGTTCTGCGAAGCATGAGGTGGGGTCAGGGGGGGTGTCACATAGTCTCTTGACTCACTTCTGATCATTCTCAGAAGGTCCCTTCAAGCCCGCCAGTCACTCTCAATACCCAGGCCCGATTCAGGCAATAATCACTGGCAGCACAATGTCATCGGGCCCATGTGAGGAGAGGGCAGTTGGTCCGCCGCACTTAGGGCCCAAAAGGAACAATCTATGAATGAGGAATGTAGCAGGGGAGCCTCTCAGAAGAAGAAGAAAGAAGCACCCCGTCAGGCACACGTCGATCAAAGTTGCACCCAGTGTCTGACTGCAACGTCTGCTGTGCTGTGATACGAGCAGCACCAGACAATTCCAGTCTCACACAGTGAAGAGCTGCAAGCTTAGTACCTCCCTGGAAATGAGGCACAACGTCTAGTGCACGTTGCTCCGAATCGCACCAGACAGTTCCAGTCAGACACAACAAAGAGTTGCAAATTCCGTACTCCCTGGAAATGAGGCACAACGTCCAGTGCGCATTGACAAGGGTCGCACCAGACAATACCGGCAACACACAATTAAGATTTGCAAATTCCATACTTTCCAGGATATGAGGCACAACGCCTGGTGTGCAATGATACTGGTCGCTCCAGGCAATTCTGGTTACACTCATATGCGAAGGTTCAGCAGTGCCACACAAGATAGAATGAGGCAATACTATGGGTATGCCCTCACCTCCGAGGGTCACAACCTGTGAATTGGACATCGCACGCAATGAGCATGCAGTCTGCGTTTCGCACAAAAGAGATGCAGTACGATCGACGAAGCGGGCCACTTGGGATCCCGCAAACGGTGAATCCGGTCACCACCAACAAGACACTTCTTCGTGTTGAAGATCCCGCGATGCAGGGGCCAAACTTCTTTGATGTGGGCAATGTTTTAGGGCTCCACACAAGGCAATCCGGTCTCCAGGTACAATTCCTAGTTCCACTTTCATGTCGTGCTAACAGTTGGGATCCAGCAGACGTTGTGGGCACTTAAGAGGGCACCACTCTCCAGGTCTCACAAGTGGATGGTGTGGGTCCCTTGCAGGAGGTCTTTGATGTTCCTGAGACCTGCACAAGAGAACAGGGGGCAAGCCAACAAGCCCTTGGAGAGCACACTTTCAGGGTGCCAAACAGCAGCAGATAGTCAGCCTAGGCCATCCACTATTCAGGAAGGGTACACAATCCCTTTCAATGGCAGTAATCCTCCTTGTGCACAACAGATTCCTCTGGCAGTGTGCACCACGCAGTTCCAGGTTCTCCGGTCCCACGTCCCCACATGTGTATCTCTGCCTTACTGAAGAATGGCACTAGTAGTATACTGTAGTGTGCCTTTAAAGATGGGGGTGGTTCAGAGGGTTTCCCTTTGAACCACAGATGCCTCCCCTAAATTTCATACATGTCTGCCATGAGGCAGTGAAATGCACATCTTAATCTTTAATGGGGCACTGATCTGGCTCCAGAGATCAAATGTCAAAACCTCTCCCTCCAATCTATCCGGCTTGGCCTTCAAATGGCAAAGATCTGTCGTTCCATAAGCCACTCATGTAGCATCCTCCGTCGATCAGGTCGTCGCTCCGATCGCTCCCGCCATGTCTCTGCTACGTTGCAGGGGCCTCGTCACATTTCCCCATTGCAGGGCCCTCTTATCCCTCCTATGACCATGGTGGTCCCCAGCTGGCAAGGCCTCAGTTGGGCCGGAGCCTCCAGCCACACCAGTCACAGAAGCTGCTACACGGCCGCGCTCACTCCAATGAGGGCACTCAGGCTACAGAGTTAGCACTGCCCCAACAGTTGCTCACCTCTGCCGGGCATCTCGCAACATTTCGCCCACCTTGCAGGCTGCATGCACCTCCTTGCTTTGTTCATGGTCGTACAAGCCCATTTACGACTCGAGGCCAAGTTGTAAAACCTCTGCCAGGCACAGGGCCATTAGATTACTGCAGCAGAGTAGCTAGAGTCCACTACAGCATTGTCGTCCTCAGCCGGAGCTCCATATCACCCGCATCTCTATGCACCGCTGATCCAAGCTCAGGCCTCGCTGGCAGAGTGCGTCCGCTCACTCACAGCGATGTCGCCCCAGAAATGTATTCTGCTGCCGCTGCTATGGCTCCCTCAGTAGTAAGACAGTGCAGAAGGGGTATTTAGGGCTCTGGAGCTGGCCTCATCGTATCAGGATGGTGCTGGATGCAGGTCGGCCGAGCGGAGCTCTGAGCAATACTGCTTACTCCATCGGTGTCAGGCCACACCACTCCCCATCGCTATGAGTCACTTTTGTTTATCGAACTTCGGATGTACGATCTTAGTTAGCTACGTATTACCACAGACCAATTATGACAGGAGTAAGCTAGATTTTGCTAAATGGAGTGCATGAAAGAAATTATGCATGGGAACAGTATCCTTGATTTCATGTGTAACTAAAATTGATAATTTGCACTCAGTTTGTGTTCAAGACATGTTTTAGACAAAGTGCCACGGTTACTTGTAGAGTTTTTGCACACATTAAAACATGCATTGTTATGGCTGAGCATTCTAAGTAATAAAAATTGCATGTTTTGGTATAACTGGATAGAGAGAGATTCTCACAATAGACAAAATTTCAGTGTCATGCCAAATACTCTCTTTCAAAGAGATTGAATAGAAAAACTCCTCAAGAAATTCGGATTTATAGGCTGTGGAATTATTTGCATGGTGTAAGTGAAAAAACACAAAATTATAGTTCTATGGCTGTTCACCAAATGTTTCTAATAGGACCCCCTAGAATCCACACAAACTGAGCACTACCCTTAAATTTACAAATCCAGAAATTTCGCCATAATTTGGAATTTTGGGTTTACAAATCCCAATATGGAAAGAACTATTACTGCACTCTGAATTCTGTAAATCCGGAATGGGATTTTGTACTAGTAAATTCTTCATCATCAAGCTTTATTCGGCCACAAGGACCATAATAGCACAATAAAAACACAGTTTAAAACCATCAAATCACAATAAAATCATGCAAATATCAACTGTCCTCCACATTTAAAAGAAAAGTAAGAGTACTTAAAGAAATATTTAAAAATCCCTGAGAATTACAAAATTTCATGATAGCTTTCTGGGCTCACATATAAAAGTCCTTACAAACTCATAACCCTGAGCTAACATACATATCTCCTTCTCAGTTTCAGTGCTTGGGTAATACAATTTAAGACTGAGTAGCATATAGTTTTGGACTCCAAGCGCCGGAGGAAACACAAACCCTCCAGGTGATTATTAAAAAATCTTCCTCTTAAAATTGGGCACAGAAACCGTAACCTGAGAGAAGAATATAGTGTGCAAAAGAGCATAAAGTGCTTCGTAGATTGATGTGATTTCCCATCACACTGACAGTAAGATATTGATGGAAACCAGGTACCTGGCAATGGGAAAGCCACCAAAAAGTGAACCATGTTCCTGCATAACCTAGTCAGGTAGAATCTTAGCTCGGGTTCATTTACCCAGGTCAAATAGTGCTCCATACCTTTATATGTAGAAAGTGGCACATGTGATTGAACTGTGACCAGGTCTAGTACCTTCATGAGCCTAGCTTCCTCACTATATGCAATATATTTTTCGTTTATTATATTCTTTGCATTAAGGGGTATTTGATCTGATTCTACAAAAAAGTCACTCAGTCCTAGGTCACGAAAAGTGTTCTTAATGTACTTGATCCATGGTATAGCAATCATATTACTCTGCACGAGGCAATCTTTTATTATATTACGGGGGAAGCCCAGTCCCTTTGTGTTCCACATTTTGCACCATAATTGAAAGGGGGCCATGCCTACCTTATCTTCCAAAAACCCCACGCCCAGCTCCTTATGGGTAATAAAACTTGGGGAGGTCTTTGGGGTCCCTAATACTCTATTTAAAAATGTTTTTTCTGCTCCTTGTAGAGCCTTAGGAATAGAATAACCCCATACCACAGCCCTTATGTGCCTGTGCAAAGAGCTTTACTGTTATAAAGCACAATCATTTCTGGGAGGGGTTTTTGTCCTCACTTCTTTGCAAAACTGAAAATTTATTCAGAAGCTGCCTCCATCCCCTGTCTTCTCTGAAATTAATAGCCTTTCCCAGTTCATGTTCTCATTAAACATCAGACCTAGATAACTAAAAGCTTTAGTTTTTTGAACCTCAGTCCCTCCTATAAAAAGTTTTTTGACCAGGTATTCTTTGGGCCACAGGTCATAACATAAAATTTCTTTACCTTCAGCTTCAGATCTTGCATAAAATGATTAAAACTATGTAAAAGTGATTGCGCCCCATTTGCTGTGCACACAATTAAAACTGCGCCGTCCGCGTACAATAGTACAGGGACTAAGCGGGTACCAATTTTGGGGACGTCACAGGTGCAAGAAATTAACAAGCATTGAAAATGCAATTGGTCTCGCCTTTGATTAAGTTAAAGCCATTTGCTTTGCTAATGGTATTGCATAGCAAAGCAAATGGCTTTAACTTAATGAAAGGCGAGACCTATTGCATTTGTAATGCTTGTTAAGTGAGTGACCAGGTACCAGTCTGTTTAGATTAGGTAATACCATCTGACGAGTATCCCTTTGGCAATCAGAGTAAATTTTTGTCTAACTGTCCTAGATCCCCCTCCTTCACATTATATTTAACTACCAACGTTGGTAATGCGTAACAGGGCACAGTGTGGTGCAGTCAAAGGACAATCCATATCTGTGAGATATTAGACTTGGAGGGAGGGGGGGTCCCCTTATCACATTTTGCGGGGGGTGGGGGGCATAATTTGGCGTTAAGCCACTGCGTGCAGTGCCCATTACTGAGCTGTGTGCTGTAAATCGGGAGACTGGATAGGCCCAGGTGCCACATGTTGTGAAAGGGTATGTATACAGAGACACTGCTTTGGATGGCAAAAGAAAGATATGTGTCACTGAGATGCTCTCATAGGTCCTGCGAGAAGTTGTGTAAAATGTGTGTGTCTACTGAAGGTGGCAGGAATGCAGAAAGTGAACAGTGTTTGGGGTTTTAAATATGGTGCTAGATTAAATGTGGAGGTAGCTGTAGTGGAAGCGGAGAGGGGTCAGAGACCGGGGCAGTTCGACCAGACTTCTCGTGAGTAAACCATGCATAGCACACTTACTAGTAATATATTCATTTTAAACTTTATTGAAGCTCGTCCGTCTATTTTCTTTCGGGATAGAGAGACACTGATGGCTGATGCCCTTTCCAGGGAAGTTCAAAGGTTTCCTCACAGGGAGGCTGGGGACGCCGCGCTGCCTCCGTGGACCCCTTTGATGATCATGTTTGCATTTTGTCCGTAGTTTTGCAGCGTCCCCTTGAAGCCCGTGCAAGCTGGTGTCCCGCGAGCTCCTTTGTTTAGGAGTGAAGTTGTCCCTGCAGGCTGCGCGAGGCACAGCTGAGTCACAGGAAACGCTGGCATCAAATTTCTCTCCCCCCAACCAAACATGAGTGACAGCATCCAGAGTGGGCAAAACACGGCACGCTGTACCTCATCAGCCCTTAAAGAATGCTAAATTAGTCCAAAAAAACAAGGTTGCAATATTGCGCATACATGTTGTAATATATTTGAAAGGGTGTTCTATTTTATGTATTAAGACGTGAGATCAACTTTACCACTCTTGTTGAAAGCAACAGACGAGTGCACAACTAGTTTCCTAAGCTGACTGTAACCCTCCCCTAACGCTTACAGATGTAGGGGGAGGAAACGGGCTGTCAGGGGGCTGAGGTGCTGTAAACTCATTATGCAGAAGCACAGCTGGGGCGTGGGTAAGACCTTGTGTAAAATTTCTTTTGCACGTTACATCGAAATGTGAAAGCAGAGCCTAAGTCTAGCGACAAACATTGTTTTCGCGAGGTGTTTCACGTGTCACTCCGTCACTTTCATTGAGGAAAATATAGCGAAACTCCTAAGTTAAGATGCTAGACAGAACCTAAAACGAGCGAGCGCGGCAGCCTGCAGAGCTGACCAGACGCTCGTGCGTCATGGCCTTTTTCCCCGCACGGCCAGCATGTGTTTCTAATTATCGCGCCCGCGTCTGGGCACGATAATTGGAAACACATGTCTGCTGCGCGCGTAACCACAGGTAAAAGGCCACGACGCACGAGCGTGTGGTCAGCTTTTGAAACCCCCTAACATAAAGTCTTCGCCTAGCAGCGCTTGCGCGCTACTCGAGGCTCGACCTAAAAAGGTCTCCCAGGCATTTATATATGCTAAAAATAAAAAGGGGTCAAAATACAGCCCTGTCTGACTCCACGCTTGACTTGAATAGAGGACATATAGACTCCTTGTTGCGTATAGCGGACCCTCCTATGGTTATCTTGATGTAAAGTTTTTAAAACATGAACTAATGCAGGGTCAATCCTTGCATGATCCAAGCTTCCCCATAAAATGTCCCTGTCCACCAAGTCAAAGGCTCAGGAGAGGTCCATGAAGGCCATATGTATGGCCCCTCTCCTGGCCTTAGTATATTTACCTAAGATCAAAGTTAGGTTAAGAGCTTGTTCGGTGGTTCCCAAGCCCAAGTTTCTATCACCTTCCATAAAAATGGGAACAGTGATAGATTCCTTCCAGGTCTCTATAGCTCCTTTTTTAACAACTGTTCTAAAAACATTTGTTAGCAACAGGTCCCAGATGTCAAGGTTATGTTTAAAAAACTCTGCTGGGACCTCATCGGGGCCTGGTGCCTTCCAAGTTTCAGAACTTAAAATTGCTTTGCGAACTTCACCTATCTAAATAGTCTCACAAAATTTTAGAAGTTCTGAGAGTGAAACAGAGGGTTCAGTTACAGCTAAGGGATTGCTTTCCTCATTGTTTGGGCTAAAAATACACAAGAAATGCTCCACCCATTCTGTCTCTAACATGTGGCATTCCACGCCCGTAGGTGCCCTTCCAGAAAGGAAAGGGCGGTGTACAATCTAGCATATTCATTTTTTGTGTCCCATAGCTGGAAACAGATGCACAAAATAGCTTTCTAAAACAGGTATTTTGTGTATCCTAAATGGTGATCAGCAAGCTCTTGGAAACAGTCAGAACAAAAGCTTTCAGAAAAAAGTGAAAGGCATCAATTTTCCGGAAGACTGGTTCACATTTAGACAAACTACAATAAATTGAAAAATTAAATATAATTGAGAAAGTGCACACAAATCAACTCTATGCAGCAGTGCAACAAATACATTCAAAAATATATCTATATCTATTTATATTATTATTATATATTGGTTTGGATCTATTTATATATGTATATAAAATATATTATAAATAATAAAACAATATATATCATGTGCGAAGATATAATTACAGTATTACACCTTCAATGTTGGCTCCGACATTTAGAACTAATAAATTGACTCACTGTCTATGTTTATGTTTTCAGTCACACAGTATTCTAAAGTATGCCCACGCCACACAAAAGACAAGAACAACACATGCGTTTACACAAATGCTTACCATTTCCCAGTCTGGTTCAGCCGCATCTATTCCCTTGTATTCAAAGTAACTGGCAAATCCTTCATTTAGCCAGAGGTCATCCCACCAGTCCATAGTCACAATATTTCCAAACCACTGAAGAGAAAAGGAAAACAAATAATCATTTTTTGCCCAATAAAGAACCCAACATTATTCACAGAAAGTCAGATTGGTGCTCAGACCAGTCTTGACGCAGCATCATAAGTGAACACACACATAAGCCCAAATAGCACAATTTCAGATTTGTTCAAAAGTGCCTCCTTTTTGAAGGTTCCAAAAATGCAATAATCCCCCTTGGGCATCAGTCCGTACCAGCCACCACGAAGTTTCAAAAGTTTTGTGGCTCAAAAACAGAACCAAAAGCAATTTGTAATGTTAGCTGCATTGGAAATTGATGCTGCCCCATAAAATTACGGGGCATATTAGCAAGAAGCTCGTTAAAATTATCGCCGTTTTAGCGGCAGGAAACTGCCGCTAAAACGGCGATAATGGGCTTGCTAATATGCGTTATGGAATTCAATAGAAGCCCAGGTTAGATGTCCTGCACATCTAACCTGGGCTTCTATTGAATTCCATACGCATATTAGCAAGCCCATTATCGCCGTTTTAGCGGCAGTTTCCTGCCGCTAAAACGGCGATAATTTTAACGTGGGTCTTGCTAATATGCCCCTTCATTTTCCTGTAGGACTATGGGGCATATTAGCAAGACCGGCGATACAATTATCGCCGTTTTAGCGGCAGGAAACTGCCGCTAAAGCGGCGATAATGGGCTTGCTAATATGCGTTATAGAATTCCAATAGAAGCCCAGGTTAGATGTGCAGGACATCTAACCTGGGCTTCTATGGAATTCTATAACGCATATTAGCAAGCCCATTATCGCCGTTTTAGCGGCAGTTTCCTGCCGCTAAACGGCGATAATTTTATCGCCGGTCTTGCTAATATGCCCCTATATTTTATAAAGGGATCTCCACTGACATTGAGGCCGCAATCCCTATTTTTTGTCCACAGGGGACTTTGGCCATGTTAAATCATTTGATTCCTTCAGTTCTTTACCAACATCTCTAAATCTCCGCTCCTCAATGCGGTCTCGCCCCATCAGAGTAGTGTGATACACTGCAAACAATGCAGCAGTTTAGAAACTCCAACAAACGAAAGAGATTGTTGCAAAAGGGACCAGTGACTATTGCGTATATTCCATCACAGAAAACGTAGCAGACGTCTATGATTAATTTTGGTCTCTACAGGTTACCTGTAGTCCTGCCACTCACAGAATTCAGGAAAGTCACCCTGTAAACATTATTGTCCCCATCCATTGATTGTGCACTTTAGGTCCCATAATTCAAATTTAAAAATTCCGGGTAGAAAAGGCCTTGATCAAGTTTCCAAAATGCTCTTAGCGGCTGTGGTGGGACTTTGGCCATCATCAAAGGTATGAATTTCTTAACATATAGAATACTGATATGGGCGTACTCAAAGGGTCAGACCGCAACAGCACCCAGTCCTGAGTTAGGAGTACCGTGTTTAACTTTGGGCCTGTGCAAGCTCTTGTTTGCAAGGGTTCACAAATATGAGTCTGTAGCAGTTTTTCAACCCCTTAGACTTTTCCTCAGGTGAATATTGGCAGGTCAAACCAACTGATAGTTACTGGGTGAAAATCGCCAGTAAATTGCTTGTAAATAAAGAGGCATGCAGAAACTGGCGAGGGAAGTATTGAATTATGCATGTTGTGTACCATTGCAATGGGGAAAATCTGTAATAGGTGCTAATGGTTTCGTTCATTATATACTAAAGCCTAGAAATGAAGATGTGCACAATGATTTTTCAGTGTTAGAAGTGCCTTGCTGAGAGTGTGCATAGCACAACTGAGTGTGAGCAGTGAGCACCCTATATTGAAGCTTGTATAGTATTTGACCGGCGTGTATGCAGAATGTAGCTGGGTTTAGAGTCTGACTGGAGGTGTAATGAAGTGGGATATGTGTGCTTTGCCCAAGAGTGTGTAGGATATGGAAGAGGTTGTGCAATGTGTAATTAAGCATGGCTGATGGTATGTGAGATTTGTTGAGAGTATAAAGTGAAGAGATGAAATTGAGAATTTGTGAAGACTTTGGCATGGTTTTCTGTGCGCAGGGCATGAATGAGTACAACTAAGCATGTTCAAAGGGTGAGTGAGGAAAACCAGAATGACTGTTTTTAATGTGCTCATTTGTGGATTACAATCGGTTGCACTCTAATTTTTCAGTAACTTAATATTGCTCCTTGATGTGTTGAGAACAATGCAAGTGCAAAACGCTAGCACGCCTTCTAAAAAAACATATCTTCATTTCTAACACTGCCTCTGATTGAGCCTGTCCACCACTTCTCCAAAAGGCAATGTAGTCACTGCAGTCCATGCAGACGATGAAAAATTAGTCCGTTTATGCTAGTTGACTTTTGGAGTAGGCCATTGCACTAATATAGCTACAATATTCTCTCTAGATGGAAGAGTCATAAAGGTTAAAGCCATCAACTTTTAGGAACTATTCAGAAAATACAGAATTTTCGTAGAACTTCTAGGGCCTGCTTGAATGTTACAATAGGCTACATGTAAGAATTCTTCTTCTAAATCAGATTTATTGATATAAAAACCACTTGAAAGCCTACTGCACGTTTTTCTCAGTGTGATATCTCCCATGACGAATGCAATGCAGTTTTGGACATATTGGAAACATATTTTTAAATCAATAACACGTGAAATTCATTAGATTAACATCATCCTTGTGTGTACTACGTTTCACAGAGAAAGTGTGCAACAAGCACTTTCAATGACATGACCATGTTGAGTTTTTTTAGCCTGGGCAAAATTTCTTTGACAATGGCTTAACATTGCGTAATTTCTGGTATTTCACATTGCAGAAGTGATGTGTAATGCCCGATATTACGCCATGATGCCACATTCTGCAAACAAGATTTTGTTTGTGTAAAAAACTATTGCGGGAATACAGGACCAATTCTTGTAGGCTTTACCGATTGCAAGCAGCTGTTTTTCTTAACGCAGAGCACCTATCATCAACTCAAAATTCATTTCAAGTTGAATTTTTGCCCGAGTAATATTTTCAGGAAAGGTTTTTAGCGCAAATTGCATTTTGAAGTGTTTTATTGTCTTTTTGTTGAGCCAAGTAGGCCTGAGGCTAGTGAAGTGACAGTATCAACTTCCGCTTCCTGTCTTGAAGACTCCTCCCTGTATCTTTGTTGAGCCCTGACTCATTTTTGGATTTGGATTCTTGACTTTTTAAATTTTGTTTCTGTGTTGCAGTATGGTTTGGACTAGGGGATGCAGGCAGGCCCATGCCGTTCAAGGGATAACAGTGTAAGGCCAATGAACATTTGGGATGGTGGAGGCCTGGGGATATATTTCCTCCTTTTTCTTGTGGTTTGTCCAGATTGATGGTATTTTACTTTTTGGGCCCTGTCTACTGTAGACCATTGATGTTCTTTTTGAATGGATCTTTTGCATTCTCATTGCTGCATATATATTTTAGCGCCAATCGATGTCCTTGAATTCATTCCAAATTTAGGTTAGTTTTTGCCCACATGTGCCAGTTGATGGTTGGATGGGGTGGCTTCAGCTGTGTAAGCTCAGGTAGCCAAACATCTTCCTATGTCCTGAGCCACCTCCTGAAAGTGGTGTTTCTTTAGCACAAATGAAGCCCAAAGGCAGCGGAGTATTGTACAGTGTCAAAGAAAAGCATACGGTCAATGATTGTAAGGAGAGATACATGGTTTGGTCCTTGAGGCATTTTTAAAGTTTACTTTAAATAATGTTTCATCTGTTTCTATGTTACTGTGCTGTTATTACTTTTTATTTTGGGCGAGGTTTTGCATTCTTATTGTATACATTTGAGCAATCATTTGACTGCAATGCTGCAAGTTTTTATCGGTGGAGGAGGAAGGGATACCAGCCAGGAAAAGTAGCCATTTTTAGGTCTCGCATAGCGTTGCAGCGCAACGCGCTGCTCGCTTTGCGAGGCATGCAGTATACACTATAGTGGGGGGAAGCTCCGCCCACTTCCCGCCCATATTTTTGATTGGCTTCAATCATAAATTCTGCATTGTGATTGGTGTTTGGCTTGTTAGTCCCGCCTCCTGACGGCTATGTCGTCATTTTTCTCCTTCCGAGGCTATCAGCCCCTTTACTCGAACACTATTTGCTGCCCTGTGTCCCCCCCTCTCCCCCTCCCGCAGTTCGCAGTTTTTTTGCCCCCCTCACTCCCCCCACTCCTGTTAGTGCCTTCTTAAACGCGGAAGCTCCCATTTGTAATGCAATACGTCTCGCGTAAATGCGAGTCGTATTGCATTGCAAATGCTTGTTTGAAAATAGTGCGCAGTCACAAGCACGCCCACCTCGCGAAAAGGAAGCGCAAAGACCGGAAGTCAGGCGTCTCGCACCTGAGTGTGGGCGGGGCTCCCGTGCACCGAGGAGAGCCCCGCACACCGGCCAGAGGAAGACGGAGCTTCCCCAATTGCTCCGACGCCGGAGAGGGGGATCGGAGCCTCGCAGGCTTCCAGAAAAAGGACTAGAGCCTCGCGGGCTCCATGCTGCTGATCGCCGCCTGCCCCCAGTTCCCTCCGCAACACAGCCCGGTGAGTAGGGCCGGTCGGTGCGCATTGTTGGTGCCGAGTGGAGTGCACCGGGAGGAGCCCAGTGAACAGGGCTCCCTAAGGCACTGTTAGTGCCAGTGCTTGTTGTATCCATATACACTCCAACACCCTTCCACTGCACACTGCACACTCCTTTTACACTGCTCCGCCTCAATCTCCATAAACTGTACACCTTACTTGCCTTTTAAATTGTTACCCATACGTTTCGCCCCAACAATTGCTCATTCCTTTACTGCACACCGTCACCTACCCTTCCCCATGCATAATAAATACACATTTCCTCATCACCCACTACACCCATCTATTTCCTTTACCGGTACACTGATTCCAAGTTCTCCCTGTGCCTGCCATTCCCATCTCTCTACACATAGCTCCGCAGTGCTCTTGCCCTGCCTCCTATCTGTGCCACTGCCTGCCCCTTCCTCAGCCCCTCTACGCAAATTTCGCCCAATCATTTCCTTCGCACTGCCTATTGTCATGTCCTTACTCTGCCTGTCCTCCTTGCACACTGCTCCCATTTCTTCCATACAAACTGCCCCGTTTTTTGGGGGGTTATTTTATTTGGGCTTATGTTGCACACGCAGCTGTATTTCGTCGCTTCTAGCTGCCAAGTTAGCCTAGTTGTATGTGATTTGTGCACGACTGGTTAGCTTTGATTGCCAGCGGAGAGTCTGGTATGACAGGGATACAGCGGTCAGGACCTTGTCTTTCGGTGCTGTGACTGGGCAGCTGGCGAGGGATATTTATATCTGTGTATTATATGCAAAATACAAGCAAGACTTATATTGCATTCATCGTAGAAAAGAAAGCGGGGGGTGAAGCTTCATTCATGGACCAGGTGGGTTGTTCGCCTCAAACTTTTTTACCAAGACCTTTTTGAAGCAAGGATCAGCTCAGATACCTATGGACCATGTCACAGCTAGCAGCTGGAGCCAAGGCACAAGAATAACAGGCAGACTGTAGTGGCAGTTTTATTTACTCCTATGTTGTCCATGAATCGAAAAGTGGGTTTGTCTGGAGGCTCATGAGCTATTTATTGATTGAAGTTTTTGTCCAACCCTAACATGTCATTGGTAAAGAACGGTTTTGTAAATGTGTACTCCTCCCAGGTATCAGTGCGATTTTGCGTGGACTCAGGAGTCAGAAAGCAGAGGTACCGCTTATTTATTCATTAGGCAGCCCCCCAAAATATCTCCCCCTCCGATGACACCAGTTGTTGGAAGTTGCTTCACTGAAAGTAGAGAGAATTACAAATCAGCCCATAACATTTAAATGCAGCCAATTCTTTGTAGCCATGAGACATTTTGAAGAGAGCACACTAGCAGCTGAAAATGCGATTACACATTTTACTTGTATTGCATCTCAACCATGGGGAGGAACCAACAAGTGTGCATTATTGCATGGCTGGAGTATTGAAACACAGCCCACAAATGACTGAACAAAATGAATGTTTCAAGGATAAAAGGCACAGAACAAGTAATATCTTATTGGTTATATACAAAGTAACAAAAATGCGTATAACACTTCCTTAAGAAACCGAAGAAATGTAGATCATGTTCTTTCAGTCTGTTCCTGTTCCATCACCACCTGCTTGCATCTTCTCACCAATCCAAAAATAGCCCCAACTCATATCGCTGTTGCAGCCCACTCAAAGGAGTAGCAAACTCAGCCTCCACCACAACTTCTGGATTTGGCTCTATGAGAGAACTCTCATTCCTGTTTTGGGACTTCATTAAATATCGGCTGAATGAGAACCATATCGAAGACTGCAGTTTGCTGCAGAGCAGTGCACAGTGGAAAACCAGATGGACATTATGGCACAGGGGACCAACTATCCCAGATCAAAAACCAACAACCATTCATGTTGGAACAATATCTCCAAAGAGGCCTGTTGCTGAGACAGAGGAACATGGGCCGATAGAATGAGGTGATGATTAAGAAGATGCTATCAACATGAGAGGTAGTCCTGTCACTCACTGTGTGTGCTAATTACCAACATCAACCTCAGATTGGCAGAAGAAAGAAAGAAAGAGGGTGATTCAGTGATCACGCCAAAGCATCCAAGCAGCCTACCTCAACGAAGGTCACTTGAGGTGGGATTGTCAAATAAAGAAAAAAAAAACACAACCCACTATCATGGATATGTCCAGCAAGGGTGAACTGTATCACTGAAACCATCAGCTCATTCATTTTTACAATGGGAAACTGGACAAAATATTAGTGTTTGACCTCCTCCTTTGTTTTGAAGGAAGGAGAGGGGTTTCTGGATTTAGTGAAAGCGCCCTTTGTCCAAAATGGAAGGTCGAAGCTGAGACTATTTTTCAGCTTCTGTTGAGCCAAAGCTGCTCCATCAAGTGCTGGCATTGGTTGCTGGCACTTTAAAAAAGAGCACTTTTGCAGTCCATCCATCTCGTTACAATCATATGGACCAGCTCTCAAGCTGCAGACTACAGGTCCATCTCTGCACACCGGATCTCCTTCAAGGGGGTTATACAAAGGCTAGCTACTGGCACCACCAATAGTTTTCAAGTCATTCGTCGGCATGCAACAGTTGCAAGTTTCTCCCTAGAGAAATCACACAAAGCTGTGAGCATCCTGGAAGAGTTCAATACCAAAGATCAAAAATTGCCTATGTAGTTCATTGTAATAATATGTGTGCAGGACTTCCTAAAACATTAGTAGTTGACAACATACTGGTCACCTGTTGACAGTATTTGTAAACATTTCAGCCATTCCTTCAAAACCCAGAAGCAATTGAGGATCATTCAGCATGATAAAAATGTCCCCTTAACAGTCCTCATACAGGAGGTTCCAACCCATTGTAACATGCTTGCTACATCTCCTTTGAGCAGTATCAGTTTAAAAGTGATTATATGCAACAGAGGGAGGGGATGCAACTGCTAAAGCCATGATTGGGTGATGAAAAATAGTGGCTAAAAGATAGCCTGATCAAAATGATAGGGGATTTTGAGATTTTGACTTGGGAAGACAGCAAGGAGGATTGTACTATGAACTAAGCCATCACATTGTTGCACTTTCTATAGGCCTCTTTGCGTAAGCTCTGAGAAACATACACCAGTGTTGATGGAGAAGCTGCAGGTTTGGTCAACAGTGTAATCCTTCATCAGGATATAAATATAAGGCTGCAACAAGAGAATTTGTCCTCTGAAGAGTACATCAGTGACACTATAATGAATCCATGGTACAAACGTGGGCTTTCTACTTCTCATTCCTTTTTCTTTACTAGAAGTCACCATGTAAAACAAAGGGATCATTAAGAAAACGATTGAACTGGAAGGTGGAAGATTGAAACTTCAAGGGCAAAGAAGCATTGAAGTGCTGTTTCCTCCGATCTCTGGAGAGCACAGTAGTGGCTCCAGAAGCATGCCACAACAGCAGCATCCACTGCTGGTAAAATAATCAACATTCCAAGACAACACTTCTTGCTACTAATCAACAGTCAATAAAATAACATGCATTGGCAAAGCCAGTAGATCTCATCATGAGACCTATTGGCTTTGGCATTGATTTTTAACCATGCTGGTCAACAGTGCGGGTACTGTGTATCATGACTTAAAATTATGCAAAAAAAAGTTCTATGGTGTGGCTATTGCATCATTTTGTAGGCACACACCAAGACAGATGCACGCACCTATAAAGTAAGGTGAGGATTTTTTTCTTTTTATTTACCAATCCAAGGTGTATTAGTAAATAAAAGGTTGCATGGAATGCACTCTTTTATATAGCTCGTAGGCACTTTTTTGATATAATCCTAATGTCTTTAAAAAAAAAAAAATCAATCAAACGAGAGAGTGAGTTTGGTGTGATGAGCAAGCAGGGGAAGAGGCAACATGGATGGAAGGGGGGTAGGAGAGAAGGAATGTGGGTGTGGTTAAGAGGACAAGCAAGAGACAACAATGAGATAGCACATGGGCAATGAAGGGCAGGGGATGAGGGAAGCACACAAACAATGGAGGGTGGGGTATGGGGGAGTACATACAGCAGAGGGCTGGGGGATGGGGAAGCATTAGGACAACAGAGGGAGGAATGGGAAAGCAACAGAAAAGAGGGAGTGTGTGAACTGGGATGGGAAAGCAAACAGACAACTGAGAAGAGTTGGAAAAGCACACAGACAATGAAGGGATCTCTGTAAGCAAGAACGGCAATGGACAGTGGGCAGGCAGGGAGGAAGTAAGAACAGCAAATGAGGGAGGGAGAGCGAGGGATAAAACACACAGGTGAGTAAGGGGAGCATGAAGTACCTGAAGGGAGACAGTTGGAAAGCACACACACTATCGTAGGTTACTTAAAGTAAAGAAAAAAGGTAGCACCTGAAAAGAGAGCAGTGGAAGGACACACGTAATAGGTCCATGCTTCAGGGGAGCGACTAATAGAAAATGTAAGCCTATGGAAGCTGAAGAACAAGAAGCAAGCAAATGTGAGAGACAATAAAGACAACCAATGGGAAGAAATACGAGGGCTGTCAACCCATTGTAAGCTAAAAATATGTCTTGTAACACACAGCGTATATGGTGTCTTAGGCAAGATCTTAAAAATGGAGCAGTGTGCAAGGCACAGGCAGATAATTAAAAAGGATGCAACCATTGTGGTGGGTTGACTGAGTGGTGATAACCAAAGACAACTAATTTAACGTTAGAGTCAACCATAGACTTTGCATAAGCAACAGCCGCTAAGTCTGTAATGGACACTTCCTTTTGCTGAAAGCACAAGATGCTTGCGATACGTAACCTAATCCTTCCCATGCTCAGTTCTCAGTGACGACTGAAAGGACTGCATTGCTTACATATGTGGGATCTATGGAAAAAGAGACACATAGACAGTTACCACTTGACTTGAATTAATTAATTTAATGTAAGCCAAATGGTTGGTATGATGGATGTAGGGGCTTATGTAAACCAGGTAATTTTAATGCTTACATGATCATTCTGGGTGCAAGCTTCTATGTGACTCTGGAAGTGTTACTCGATTGGCCTTTTGTTAACGGCACACCAGTATTTCTTGGTTCTTATTAGACTTCTCAGATAACCTTGACTCTAAGACTCAATTTCTTCTCCGTTTCTTATTGAAGAGGTCTGTCCTTCTTGAAAAAAAAAAAAAATCTGCATGTTCAGTAAACAACATCAAGGAGAAAGGTCTATCTCTATCTAATTCGATGGGAAAACGCTTAAAGAGGAATACCCCTTTGGACTGGAAAGAGGTTGTTTATGTAGAATAATGCTAACTAGTAGCTTGATTGGCAAATCCTAAGTGATCAATTTGGTGGACATGACGGGCAAAGATAGAGTTAATTTTTTTAAACTTTTGGGTAATCATGCAACTGGCTACCTGGACTTTTTTTTAGATTGATCTTTAGTTAATGGTATTTATGCCAAATGAACGCCCCTCACTCTGAGATCTCATGCACCCTGTTTACCTCAACTCCCAAATATTGTACTTCCTGTTTTTTTCGCTCAATAGGTCTTGTCTTCTGCAAGGAACCTCCATAGTGTTTTTATCCTATGGTGCACCTCTGCTCCCATGACAGACAATTCTAGAATGCATTGCAACATACATATTCAGTATGCTGTAAATTGTTATAAATGTTTTGACCCATGGGAGAACCTCTATTTTGCGCTGTTGCCTAGGTAACTATGTTGGTATGAGTCAGCAGATTGTTAAAGACTGTAATAGGCTAACTTAAGTGTCATCTTCCTTCCATGACAAATGTGCCACCTTTACAGGAATGGCTGACCGCCATATGTGTGTCTCTCAACGTTTCCCTAAATTGAACCTAGCTATCTGTTAGTTGATTGCCTAACTAAAACACCAAAAATGTGGAAACGCGATTTTCATTGCCTAGTTATCTATGGTGCACACCCTACGGAAATATTAATAATATTAAGAAAAAGACGCTTACCCATCAAATAGTTGCATGCTTCATCATCAGTGTTTTTCTCACCTTGGTAGCACAATCCCACCAGGATGGACTCAACCCTTTACGGGAGCTCTTAAATATTAGCTTTTCTGGACAGTTCCGGGTGTTCCAGCTAACACTAAAACTGGTGTTTATGGGTATACCCTAAATATTTTTATTTATTGGGTACCTATACCTTGATTAAAACCTAAAACATGGATACAAAATGGCAGTCCAATATCTCCTGCATCCTCATTCTACCAACATGTTTCGGCTGACTGTAGAACATGCCTACTAGGTCACTTGGCCTTCTTCAGGGGGACCTAGACCTCCTTGCCTATATTTGTCCAGGTCTAAGGGAATAGTGAACAAATGGAGGCATAAGGCTCTCCTATCGGCATATGTTTACAAAACCTGTAGGATACCAAACAAGAATAACTTGTTACTTGAATAATACTGTTATTCAGCAACTCTTGCAAAACATAATCAGATTATCGCAGCGAACCCTGAGGTGATGATGACATCACCAATTCATTCCGTGCTCATAGTGAAGCACGCAGACGTTGTGTGAAAGTGAAATCCCATTCCATGGATGCAGCACACTGCGCGCCATCTAGGTCACTCTTAACTCATATATACAGCAACACAGACATTTCTTATGCTGCTATAATATATGGCTACAGATGTGTGTGGGTTTTTAATCTAACTCACCTAATTGAGGTTTCTCTCATGCCCCATCGGCTCAAAGGAGTAGACGCTTCCCTGTAGTCGCACTCTTTAGATACACCCTTGTTGATTTTATCTCAAATATTGGTACTCTTATCTCATGTTTATAACCCTCTGTTATTCAAACCAGTCTATCGTAAATATGTATATAGCCTTCTCTGTTGTTTTTGCTAATTTGTCGTGAGAATTTGACTGTATACATAGAGGAAATGGAACTGTGTGCTCTAGTCCGACTTCTCTCTATCACCCTACTCTGTTCACATATAAAGTTTATTTAACTGCAGTACAGGAACAATGATGTGTATTATTGAGCAAGTCAGTGAAATTGACTCAATTTCAAATCTCGAGATCATACACAGAAAGGCCGACAGGATAAAACACATCTCACGCTCGACTCCTCACAATACACTGGCCTCTTCTGATATGTATGAGAAGTCATTGCTACTATTGTACAGGATATAATGGCACTTGTCATCAGACTCAAGACCCCAAATACTCAATATTTTTCTAGAGAGGTGGAGAGAAACTCCCCTTTATTTACTACTCCAAGGGTTCAGCATTGCTTCTCAAACCTACATAACTCGCCTCGGCTGAGTCGGACAAACACCTGGCCAAGAGCGAGTTCTTTATAGTTGTATGCCCCCATGTTACTTTTGCGGCAACCATAGCACAGCGTCTCACCACGTGACCCAACAGGACCTGTGTGAAGCATCGCTACGGGATCATGGGAAATGTAGTTCCACACCTTACCGGTATCCTACGCAGCATCTGTAGCACAGCGTCTCATCACGTAACCCAACAGTACCTGTGTGACGTGTTGCTACGAAATCATGGAAAATGTAGTCATGTGCAATACTGGCATAAATCCCTCCATAGTTTTGCCAACATCCCAAGTTCATGGGAGATGCGTTACTGCTCACTCATAGTACAAATGGCTCTGTGTGCACTATTCCATTTCTAATGCTATTTCTCTGTTGCTCAATAAGTAAGTCACTACTAAACCTTTGATAATATCACTATGCCATACTACCCTACTACAGTTTTGCAATAATCAAAATTTATTTCTGAAGATGTTACTTATACAAATCATAACCAGGGGGAAATACAATTCCTGGTTATGTATGATGCACTAGTCCCTTTCACACAAACCTCATGCTTCAGTAGTCCAATGCACTAATGCTGTCAATAACCCTCTGTAGACTACCAGAGGATATCCTCAATTTCAGTGGAAAAAAAGGGGGCTACCCCATTCAGTCTTTATACATAGGTCATAACTGGTTCCAGACCATGTCTTCATTGAGCACAGACTTCTCTGTCCCAAAAGGTATATCCATCGCTGTTCGTAATACAAAAGTTTGTGCGGCAGCTGCTGCTTGTTCCCTATCACTTTTTTCAAGACAACCCATCTGAGATCATTTTCATTGTGACCCATCTCTAGGAAATGCAGAGGGGGTTGCAATAACAGGGGACGGCTTAAGAGAAAAGGTTAAATGGGCCATGTGCGCATCTCTGCTTAACCCACTCCCATGAGGGTCTAGTCAAAAACTGAAGTAATAATTTCCCAATGTCAATCTGGGGGGAGGTAGCACACCACAGAGTACCCCACAAGTGACTTCAGCCTTAATACAATAGTTGTGGCACTAGGGTCACAAACATCCATATATGCATTGAAAAACAAACTGTTGATGGTGTGCAGTGTCACTACTACTGCCCAGCAGATGCACTGGGGTGCACAATTGTGCCCCTGGTGCCATAGTTAGAAACTCCAGAAAACTGAACTATTTAGCCCTGCATTTTAATGGAACTCCTGCAGTGCCAGCAGTCATGATCACAGAATATCAGCTATGACTACCTAACCTACTGTTTGGATTTTGTTTTTGGTCCTCCATTGCTTCTTTCTTTTGATCGAACATCATTTTATTACTTAATCTGCACTCACACACACAGTGCACTAAGATGGGCAGAACATCTGCATATAAGTATTGTAAAGCAGCACAAATTTCACATACCACTTGAAAACAGACTTCAAATTCTATAACATTTAGTGAGAGGTTTAGTAAATGTTTTCATCTTAGTTATGTTACATCACAGAGACCTGTAAACCATGTGTCCCAAGAAGCTTAATGCTTCCACTTTTTTCTTCTGTATATAGATTTCTCTTAATTTCCATGATTATAAACACAATATTTTGGAAGCAATTCTTATTTTAATGGTGTAACTGTTTCCACACTCTTTTGTCCTACATTGCTTTATATTTAATCTAATGTAAACAAAGTATACCTGGTGAACAAGCTCATGAGCAATGACAGCCGCCACTCGCTGTTTGTTTATGGATGCAGATTCTTCTTTGTCATACAGTAAATTGGTTTCCCTGTATGTGATCAGACCCCAGTTTTCCATAGCACCAGTACCAAAGTCTGGAATAGCAATTTTATCTGCAATATAAAAGGTTTGTCACTTTAATGAATGTTCCTTTTTTATAATTTTTGCAAATGTTATTACATCACATAATAGGCAAATGTGCTGTTGTTAGAAGGGTTTTATTAGAGAGTGAATTCCTAACCGGGCCAAAAGTTCTGTACATTTATTAATATTATTAATTTTCTATGTTCGTGAAATGTTTCAGGGTGAAGATCAATGTTCTTTTGTTGAATTTATTAATTTGATTAGACCATAAAATGGTTCAACTGGCACGTACCAGAAAATTCAGCCTCCTATCCCCTACCCCTAGAATTGTTTACTTCTAAGTTAGATGAACAGACTTACATTTTGAAGACTGCTTCGTTGAAGAAGTGAGAACAATGAATGAAAGAAGATTAAATTAAAGAATACGTGATAAGAAAGTAAGACAAATAATGAATAAAAAGAAATAGGAACAGGTGGAGCTAAAAAAGAAGAATCTAGAAGAAAAGAGTGAGAAGATGGAAAGGAGCAAAATAATGAAGAAAAATAAAGACAGCGAGAAGAAATAAACAAATGGGACTAAAAAGGAGGAGAAAAAGGGTCAGGAGAAAGACAAAGAACAAACGTGAGTGAGAAGAAAGTTGAACAAGTGAGACAAAAGAAAAAAGGCAAAGGTGAAAGGAAAGAACGAAGAGTGAAGGAAAGAGAATAGAATATGTCAGAAAAAAGAAATGACAGGATGAAAGGGAAAATTAAAAGAATGAAAAAGTGGTAGAAAAAGGTGCTTGGAGGAAAGAAACAGACTACAAAGAAAATAGTGGATAAAGAAAGGTAGATGGAAGACAAAGGGGTAGAAAACAAAAAGACAGATAAAAAGAAAACAGAAGTTGAATAGAATGTTGGAGAAGAAAAGATAAAAGCAATGTTGGAGGAAGGAGGATGATGGAAAAAAAGAACAAAAAAAAGAGGAAGGTACAAGCAAGAAAGAAAGAAAAACATAATGAAAAGGGGAGAAAAGAAAAATGGAATGAGTAATATGGAAGACATCAAAGTAGAGAGAAGAGCAAAACAGAAAAACAATTAACAGGAGGGAAAGAAAACAAAAGGAATAAAAAAGAAAAGGAAGTAGGAAAGTATTCAGAAACTGCAAGTGGTATTCAAAATGGAAACATACTTTTGAGTAATTTACTTGTGCAATTTACGTTTACACTTTTGAGCCACTTTACACTCAGATTTTGTGAATAGCCAAAAGTAGTACAGTTACTCAAAAGTGTACGAGTAAATTACATATGTAAATTATTCAAAAGTATAAGTTACCTTTGTGTATAGCCCATTCAGTTTTTGAATAGCCTGCATGCCCCTGAATTTGGTGAAGCCATGTAAGGTACACTTTTGGACTAATTTTACACTTGGATTTTGTGATTGGCCAAAACATAGTAAACTTACTCAAAAGTGTAAATTACTCAAAAATGTAAATGAACTGTGTGAATCAGGCCCACTGTTTGTAAAGTAATCAATTAATTTATAAAGCTGAGAATGCTACAGAGAGTTAGAGGCAACATCTGTGGACTGCTTTTTCCCCAGAAACATCATTGCAGTGAAAGGGAGTGTGCTCAGGAAATAGCTGACATGAGTAATCTGATTAAACTGAGTATAAAAAGCAATCCACAAGTCATGAACTTAACTTTCAGGTAATGGGATGGTTTGAGGGGACAAAGAGAGCCATTTAGTTTGTTTAAGGGTGTGAGGTTTGGCGAGGTGGCAGTTGATGCAAGTATTAGCCCAGGGCAGAAGGCACATGGCACATTTTGTTGGAAAAGCAATGGGACTGAGACCTATGTTTTGGAAGCCTGTAAGTGTGCAGGATATTATATAACCTTTTCAGAATACCTGTGTTCTCCTTCATGCCATGCCATTGTTCTCATTAAAGATGTGACACAACCTAGCCAAAAATGAGACTGTACACAAAAGGTATATGGCTCTAAAGAAAATGCATGGTTCACTAGCACAAAAATTGAGGGGGCTATTCACAAAGGTAAACTCCTGGGCACACTCTCACATACAACACACACCATTATGTCTCAACCAGGTACCACTCCATGATCAAGAGATATTGTATCTATTCCTTCATAAAGCGTATGGGATCCACATAGCCCTGCTCCAAGAATCCTACATAACATTAGCAGAAAGTACCAGATTCCAGAAGCATTGATATAGTCAAGTTTTTTCTAATAATTCTTCAACCAATGCCAGTAGGACCCTGATCTGGGTAAGGGAAGGAGTCATTTTTTAATCTTTTGAGTCCAACATGGTAGTGCTGACATGGAGGGTAAGTTTGTCCGGGAGAAGGTAGGCTGGATGGAACTACAGTCTTAGTGGGTAACATTTATGCACCCAATATGGAACACCATATGCTCTTGAATCGGTTGACAAAGCAGCTCACTGGGTAGGTGCATAGCCCATCATCCACCATCGCTAAAGATTGGTTATTGCCACTATCGCCATAATCATACCTGAAGGATATAACCCTGTTCAGATCTCGGGTCAAAAAACAGTATGAACCACGGACATCTTAATGGTTGACCATCCACAGAAACTAAGGAAACCATCCAATATCAGGTACAGTGTGTAGCGCAGCTGATGTCAAGATGAAGCCCTATCCATAGCTCTGGCGTGTTGCATCTGTTAAAGGCATGTAGCTTAATGGGGGAGATAGCGCCAGCTGGAGGCATTGCTAAATGCCAGGCAGTGCCTTTGAAGTGCTCTATCAGTAGTGAGAACTATACAGATGAAAGCTCACATGTGTCACCCAGGAGTCAAGGAAAGAGGCAAAGAAGGAAAACTGAAATCTTTTACATAGATAAATTGAGCCCTGAAATGGTTGAGATGTGACATGGTGCCCATTAGGGTGATCCGTGGAAGAGTCCTCTCATTACATGAGGCCGTCAGCAGTCTGAGGGGAGTAACTCAGGTCATGAAAAGATGTCAGAAGAGAAGAGCTATTGTAGTAGTCAGAGGTGTCAGAAGAGGTGGATACCTGGGCTTTAGACAGGTCTCTGAAGGAAGGCTCTGGCCCTGCAACAAGTGCCAAGGGTTTACTGTCCCAGGCATGCTCCTGCAACAGAGCTACTACTGGGCCAGAACATGGACTTGGCTTTGGCCTGGGTCATCTGTGGTTACGTTTGGTCATCTAATGTTCCCACTTGTGGGGAATGTCTGCCTGTACAGAGGATCCCTTTCTCTCAGCCCATTCCCAAACCACCTCTGTTTCAATGAAAATGAGGGCACTCTTGCTTGTCAAGATTTTAAGCGTGGCTGGGAACAGCAGTGAATACTTCAGACACATCTCTTAGTGCTTTCTCAGTACATCTAGGATATCCATTACAAGCCACTTGACCTGCCTTGCCAGTTGCCACCCACAATATCTCAACTCTAGACTTAAAATACAACAATTTGGAGACAACTGGTCCTGGCTGGGCACCAGTATAAAGTCTATGTGCTGGGATCAGTGGTCCCCCTCAATAAAGGAGAAGGGAGAAAGTGTTTGAGGCACCACAATGCCCTTGATCTAGTTTTCCAGAAACTCAACAATGTAGGCTGTTAGGCATTCTGACCATTTTTATGTTACTGCAGTGTGAGTGCCCCTCTGCGTCCTCCACCCTGCCCTCCAGGAAGCACCCTTGTTATAACCAGTTTTGTGTTTGTTGCTGCAAATCTGATGTTTGGGGTTCTCTTGAAGGGCGGGCTTCGACTGGGTATCTCTTTTGGCTAACCATCTTTGACCATCTTGCAATAGGCCCCAGTTAAATGACAATTGATTCTACTTTTGCCTCCAAGAAAGCTCTAGTTGCCCCAACTGCCTCCAGGATGATGTGCTTTTCCTGCTCGGCAACCGAGGAATCCATTGTTTGCAGATCATGGTGATCCAACTACGGATGTGCACTTAATTTAGTAGACTTTATTCTTCCCTGTGTCTGAAAATTGGAGCAAAGTGTAGTTAGAAGGCAGATATCCTAGCACAGTCATGCAGGAGGGAGACCTTGTCTAGGAAGGAGGGTACCCAATCAAGGCAGTGGGTCACTAATAACTTCAGTCGGACGGGCGGCGCATGACCACAGCATGAGCAGCCCCCTGGTGGCTGGTTCAGTCTGTCACAATGTAGAGGACATTGACTGAAAGGTGCTAGCAAAAAAGGGGACCATAGCCTAGCAGCTCAGCAGTTATTCCCTCTGAAGACAATTTCTCAAAGCCTTAAGACTGTCATGCAACCTAACAGCAGATTGGGTAGTGTAAAATGAAAGGTGCCAGCAGGATAGGCCCAGCTGCAGAGAGCAGTGGCTAGATCATCCAGTGTAACAAGGTATTACTTCAGGGCCTTACTGCTGCTATGTACGCCAGTGGCATCACCACTACAGGCCAGGCCAGTGGCCAGGTCAACTAGTTCCAGGATATGGAATACCTCTTTACAATTTTTTGTCAATTGACGCATTAAAACTGCCACTATAGATGAAACTATTGTAGAGGGTTGTGTGGTAAGTGTTCTAGGTCTGGACTCAAGGAACCAAAGTAAATAACGAGAAGACCAGGTAAAACCTTGCTCCTTGTCACTTTTATGAGCCAGATCTCAAGGAAAACAGCTGTTGTCTTGTTCTGGAGAACATGCCATCATTTTGTGAATCAAGAGAGGAATATTCACTTATCTGGACCTAAGGTACCTGGGTACCTCTTCCAGTGATGAATGCAAGTAACAACTTAGTTTTATCAAGTCTAAAACATAGACTATTTCACCTTGCTCAGACTTTTTGGACCACAACCTGGCTGCTCATTTGTTCTTCACTCCTGCAAAGCGTACTGTTTCTTAAAGATGGCAAGAGCTGGAGCAGATTTCCTCAGCTTCCCTTCGCCTCATGAGCCAAAGAAATGTCTTTCCCTGCATATTAATATGACATGATGTTGTCCTTGGTAATCATGACCTATGAATCTTGCTGAAAGAAAGGTTCACTTTGAAAAACAGCTTTGAGTCCAGCAAGTTGTTATCTAGATGTATGGAGCTCAGAGGCATCTTTTGACACAGCTACTTGTGGAAGAGAGGATAAAAGGGAACCAACTTAGCAATTTGTTCAAAATGAGCCACATACAGAGTCTGGTTTTAGGAGAGAATTAGACTGTAATAGGCTTTCTGTTACCACTGGCAAAATGAAATTTTCTGAAAATGTTCCATTAGTAGATTTTTGTATCTCTGTCAACACGAAGGAGGCCATATGGTACACATTATATGAAGGCCACCAAGCTGTCATGTTCAAATCTCAGAAGTTAGAATGTATTCATGTTTATGACATGCAACTACGTATTTCACACAGTTGTTTCAAGTGACATCTTTCTACCTACGAATTCTTTCTCTTTGTTTCTTTGTTTTTCTCTCACTCACTTCCTTGTCCTCTCTATCTCTCACCAGTTCTTTTCCTCTTTCTCCATTTATCTTTCTGCCTATCCCGAGTTCTCACTTTCCCTCTAGCTCTAACTTTCTCTTCTTTTTTACCTCAACTCCCCTATCTGTCCACCTTTATCTCATCTTCTCTTCTCCTTGTACGCTCTCTTTTTCTGGCTTCCTCTTTTTCCCACGTTCTGCCTTTCTCTGCTTTGCTCATTGTCTATCTCCCCACTTTCTCGATCTGTGTCGCGTGTATCTCTCTCCCTCTTATCCCCTCTGATTTGTTTCTCTGTCCACGTGTTCTTCTATCTATGTCTCTTTTTATACATCACAATCTTCTACTCAGCCTATGTTCTTTTTCATTATTGCTCCTCTTTCATCTCGCTATCTCTCTTTCGCTGTCGTCCTGAATCTGGCATGAAATGTCTTTGTATTTTTGCCGAGCGTGCGTCAGACAAACAGCGCAACACACAACATACACTTGTAAAAACGCACTACGGAAAATGTAGACACGACTACCTCCAACAAAAACCACGACAGAAACTTAAATATGCTTGAAACAACTACCTTACCTAACTTCGGAAGTGAATAACTCATATTGAAATACTTTTCATAGAAGTCAAAAATGGTTTTAGTAACATTTGCTGCATATTCCGCAGTGCGAATTTGGTTTTTCTGAGCATAAATGGTTAGCTGTAAGTAAAACAGAAACAGTTAGCTTGGAGTGACTTGCAAAGGAATCCATACACAACAATTCTACAGTAATTTAAACAGCCATTCAGCATAGAGAATTACCATCTGCAATTTTACTACTATGTTACAAAGTACAAATCAATCAAAACAAATGCACCCACTAAAGAATAGCAGACATTTACTGTTTTTGTTTAATTTTGCAGGTTTTATACGTGCATGTTTTGATCGGTGTTTTTGAACAAACACATGGGCTCGTGTGAATGTTAGCTGATTACTGCACACTTGCACTGGCTGAGTCTCTTCTTCCCACTACTTTTTTGCCTGCACTACCATTGATATTTCGAAATAAAAAAAAGTTAGGGCCAGATGTACAAAGGATTTCTCTGGTTGCAAAAGGCCCGATTAGCAGAATTGGGTTGTTTGCCAGCACAATATTATTTTTGCTATGTGCAAATCACAAATTGAGATTTGGTAAATCTTTAACTGATCGCAATTTGGGTTTGTGACCCAACACCACTTCTGTATTTGGAAGGGGTGTGTTTAGGACATCCCTTCCAAATACCAAATCGAAATGGTATGTATTAATGTTATACGTCCAAAATCCAGTCGCCAAATATTAATACTTTAATGACTACAATAATGTAGTGGTAACCCATTCATAGATGGGAAGGGGACCCCAAGTGATCCATTTTGCTTTGAGAATGATGAAAAAAACATTTTTATGAATAGGCAGTGGCCATGGAGACTACTGACTACTAAAATATGTTACTCTAACTTTTCCTTTTGTTTTAAACACAGTCTATTTTTCTCTAAGAAAAAACAGGTTGCATTTACAAAAAAAAATTCTTTGTTTAAAAGCAATCACAGACATGGTAGTCTATCTCTGTGATGGCTGCGATTTCTAGTTGGGCACAAACTGTGACATACTTCTTTAAGATTCATGAGGTGGAAGAAATTGTGACCCACTAGGAATAAGAATTTTGTAAGTGAACCTAGTACTACTGGTCATAAATTACGAACACTATTTTGCGGCCAGTGCTTCGTACATCTGGCCTTTACCGCTCTGCATGACATGGCGTATATGCACCATGTAAACTAGGGGCCTGATCCACAAAGAAATTTTACAGTTACAAAGTTCAAATTTGACCCTTTTGTGACCGCAAATTGCTTTTAAATGTACAAAATCCAAACTGAGATTGGATAACACATTACCAAATAACAATTTTATTTTCAGATTAAATACTGAATGGGTATTTGGAAAGGGAATGTAAAGGGCAAATCCAAATTGATGGTAACCATTCGCAAATGGAAAGGGGCTCTCAAGGGACCAATTTGCCCTTGTGAATATAGACAAGAACTTGGGGCCTGATTAGGATGGCGGGCAGACTTTCGGCTGCCCGCCACCCTATCTTAAACGGGACCGCCCGACAGGCTGTCGGCAGTCCCGACAGAGGCATTACGATGCGACCGCTACCACGGCGGTCGCAATGCCTATGTTTTGCATTGCAGCAGGTGGTGCTGGCTGCAGCACACGTTGCAGTGCAAAAAGGGGACACTTAACATATGCGGTGGCATGTGGCAGGCACCATGCGGTGCCTGCCACATGGTGCAGGGATATGTAGGGGGACACCATAGGTGCCCCCCAAAAACCGACAGCTGCGGGCCAGGGGGGAAGGGGGCACCGCTATGGGCCCCCAAAGTCCCTTTCCGCCTGCCTTTTTATGGAGGGTTAACTGCCATGAAAAGGCGGGCAGAAAGGGGCATTGTAATCCCTACGGTGGTGCCTGGCAGGCGCCGCCACCATTGTAGGGAATACAACCCCCTCCGCCACACCAGCAGGCTCAAGGAGCCCATCAGATGTGTGGCGGTCGGTCTTTCCGACCGCCAACCATCCGCCTGCTGTTGTAATATGGCAGGCGGAGAACATGGTTCTGATGGCAGTGGGACCGCCACCGACAGGCTATCAGTGGCGGTCTTACCATCACCATAATCGGCCCCATATTCAGGAGCAGGCAATTGCCCATCTCTCTGCTACTAAAACATTTTTGTAAATTTATTCATTTTAAATTTTAAACACATCCCGTTTTTCTGTAGCAAAGAGGACTGCATTGACAAAAAAAGATTGCTTTACTTACAAGCAATCACAGACATGGTGATCTGCTGATCCTAGCAGGCCTCCAGACCTGTGACACTAACCAATCATAGTGGGCCTTAATTCGCAACTAATCTCATGCATATTAATGAGGTACGTCAATTTGCAACCACTATGAATCAGTATTTTGTGAACCAACCTATTAATACTTAGGTTAGTTCACAAAATACCAATGTATTTGGTAGAAGTTGGTGTCCAAATTGCTCCAACTTCTACAGAGCCAATTTTAGTAGCAAATCATTGTTTGATCCCCTCACTTGGGGTTTGTAGTCTCTGTTGAAAGCAAGGTGCTTTTTAATTTTGATGGGTCCAGTAATGGTAATTTCCGGCACCATCTAAATTATGAGATGTGCATTAACACTGTTGATGTCTTTACTTTGATGTGGAGATTTCAGCTGGACGCTCTTGATGAAAGGCCGGAGAAAATGAGGAATTACCAGGTGATCTGGAATTACCAGGTAACCTAGAACCTGGATCCCCTGGTAATTCCTCATTTTCTCCGGCCTTTCATCAAGAGCGTCCAGCTGAAATCTCCACATCTCAGAAGGATCTGGACGGTTCAACCCAGAACTCCATTTAAATCTGCACCCACTTGAGATAACATGACCTGATAACTCCAGCAGTGTGGAATTTACAGTCAAGCATCCAGGTCACTTGTAATGAGGTCCAGAGAGGAAAATCATACGAGTCATGTAACACTGGGGAAGATTTGTGGGTACAATGATGATGGATGAACTAATGAGCTAGAGGGACAGCAGTGTGGAAAAAAGAGAGATGCACAGGTTTTAAACTAAAACAAAACGCTTCCAGGTAAATGTTTTCCGATGAGCAAAATGCATGTATTGAAAGATTAAAAAAGGTACAGTGGAGCAGAATTAAATGGAAGCCATAGATGGGCAGGTGACTAAAGTAATTATTATAGTAGTACTGATCCTATTTTAGTATGAGGAAAGTGGTATGTGTATTTTGGGAAATATAAGGGAGCTAAAGTAAAGTGTATGTGAAGTGGTGAGTAGAAATTGGTCTACTGCTGCTAAATAATGCAAGTTTGAAGAAGAAACTTAAAGATTGTGATTGGCTAGAATGGTTTTTATCTCTATGATGCACTCATAAATGAAGAAATTCTGGACGGAAACCCTACAAAATTGAAAAGATTCAGAAAGATCTATATTCTGGCAAAGGATTAAGAGAGGGATCACCACACCTATTGACAGTCATATGTCATTGGAGGTGGAAACATGGAAACGTATGATTGATCTCTCCTTATCCTATGATTGATCAAGAAAAATGAGGTGCATAGACTACTAAACTTACTTAATGCTTATTGGTGTACCTCTCAGCCTTAAGGTGGTCTTCCCCCAACTTTTTTGCCTTCCTTCTCCATTTTCACTGATCTCATTTTTGCTGGCCTTAGGACTTTGTGCACTCTATTATTGCTAACCAGTGCTAAAGTGTATGTGCTCACTCCTTAAAACACAGCAATTGACATATTTAATTTACTTGGAAGCCCCTAGTAAACTGCACTACATGTGCCCAGGGCCTGTAAATTAAATGCTACTAGTGGGCCTCGCACCTCCTCGGAACCGACGCATCGCCTCGCCTGCATGAGGCATCCTCAACTCCGGCCTCCCCATTACCAACCAGCCTCTTGTCGACAGCAGTCTCAATAACACCGAGCTCCACATCGCAGCCGCTCAGCTCCTCAGAACACATCGCCCCGGCTGCGGGACGCATCCTTAACACCAGACTTCGCATCACAAGCCCCTCGTCGACTGGATTCTCGACAACAACACAGGACCTCACATTGCAGCCTCACAGCTCCTAAGAACCAACGCATCACCTCGGCTGCACGACGCATCCTCGGCGTAGGAGCTCTAAAAACTCCACAACCAGTATTCAAGGTGTACTTGTTTAGCTGGCCTAACTCTGTGCCTTTAGCCGGCCGGTGCTCCATTGCAGTCAGCCCGAACTTGTGACTCTGTCCCGGCCCGATCAGATATTCACACTTGGCGCTTTGCACTTTTAGACAATATTTTCCCTAAAACTTTTAAAACTGCATATCTCTGGTTCTACTGATTGGATTTTTGTCGCTTTGGTCTTGTTTTGGTTATTAATATCTACAATAGTTTTCTAAATTGGCTTGGGATCTTTTTTGTGTTGTGTTTTCACTTTATTACTGTTTGAATTGCTGCATAAACACTTTACATTACCTCTAAGTTAAGCCTGACTGCTCTGTACCAATCTCCCAGAGGGTGGAGCACAGGTTAATTTAGGGCTGGCTTGTGCCTCACCCTGACAAGAATTGTGGTTGCTTCTTAAGAAGGGTTTTACCCCTCTCAACCAGTAACCCAATTTCTCACAGGTCGAATTCTTTTGGATGGAGATTTCTCTGTCTACTTGACTAGGATTATGGTGCAAGAGTCATAAGCCCATGATTTGTGGGAATATCTGGGTATTAAGTGGGTCAACTGCTGAATATTAATTCAAACCCAAGCGTGAAGATTCGCTGGAAGCAATAGTGCAGAATGCCCTGTTCGTGTGGGCCAGGGGAGACACTAAATATCTTACCCCTGTTATATGATAGGCAGAATAATGTTAAATATTGATTTCATGATAACAAACATTGGGCTTCTGAGGAACTGGAAAACCATAGTATCTTCTCAAGGGTAATCACCCCTTCTCTGGCTCTGACGGAGGGAAAGTGGGCAGAAGGCAGTACGAAATTGACTGCAAGTTTAGCAGATACAGAGATAGCAAATAAACAGCAAGAGAAGAAAAATGCAAAGTCAGAGAGAGGTCACAGGAAACTAAAATCTCAATTTTGGTAAAGGAATTGTGAATTAAATTACTGTGAATTAAGTTCCTGAAATATCAACTCCACCAGGGGAGTCAATTCAAAGTTTTTAGATGTTGTTGGAGTTGACATGGGATATCTGTTCCATGGGAAAGTAGAAACAATCGAATAGATTGGTGTCAAAGGAGCAAATCAGCTTTGATGATAAGTGCCAATGTACATTATGAGATACAATTAACCAGGGAAAAATAGAATTGAAACAGCTAATTTTCAGGAAATAACGTGCTTACAAAATTACTGACATTGACGGCACTTGCCAGTACAAAACAGCTTTGGGAGAAAATGTAGAAAAAATGAGACAACAGTGTCTAATAATACCTTGAGTGTTAAAGGGAACGAGACAGAGGAATCTGATACTAATCCCCAGACCTTAGTGCCAAAGGAGATATGACCAGGAGCTATATAGTGACTGAGAAGCTAATGATCTCTATTGGAAAAATTGAGGTAAGGGAGAGAGAGAGCAGTGGCAATGATGCCTCAGGCATGAGTGGATCAGCAGATATGTCTCATCAGGAAAGATTCTCCCTTTGAGTATGATGTGGAAATACTATTTGAACAGTAGTCGAGAATTATTAAGGCTAGTAAATTGTAAATGACAGTGCCTAATTATACAGGCTACTTGAGTCCAGGACTTACAATGTCTCTCAAGAGGCAAACTGATAACAAGCCAAAAGTGGTACCTGCAATTCCACCTACAGTTCGGAGGACCTGACCTGGACGACTCAAGAAGGTGAACATATAGAATCGGAGATGCCAAGGAAGGAGAACGCTATGCCAGAATAGGCAGTGGCAAATAACAAACGAGGAAGCAGCTTTAACCAGGAGGAGCTGATGCAAACCTTTACAGTGGTAACTGCATAAAGGTAAGAAATGGGGAAGGCAAGAAAAACACAAGAAAGGTGTAGGGTTGGAAACAGTGGAAGAATTTATGTTCAAGGAACCATTCAAAGAAGCAGCGGAAAAAACTGCACTACCACTTCCTAATTTATCCTGGAAGTATCTGCATTCCCTCGAAACCTTGCTTGCTCTGACTAGTACTGAAGCTGATCTGTTCCAGACGTTATGCACAAACCCTCTGTGCATCAGCCCCCTCTTTCCTGCACTGCACAATTTCCAGGCCTTGAGCCTAATTTACTGCTTTCCTTTACTGCAGTGTGGACCTCAGTAGGTCAAGGTCTGTCTTTGTCCTGCTGTTCTCAAGTATCTCTCCTGATGATTCTTGACAGGATCAAAAAAGGATTGTGGAAAATATAGAACAGCTGACGAAGAACCAATTTTTCTGCAGGTTGAGTGACTAGTTAAGGAAAGGTGTGTGGTTATAAAGCTGGAAGGGGCACAAGAAGAACAGGCAAACAAATGATAACAGAAATAGGTGTTCCTACAAACTGAGGAGGTTACTTTAAAGTTGAATGACTAATGTCTCAGAGAAGCCCAAGGCCAGTATAGGGTTTAGTTAGATATTTGTATGTAGGTGCAGGTTGCAGGGTTGCAAAATTTAAAAAGTTGTTGGAGTCTATTTGCAGGACAGAGTGAGTAGAGAATGAAAGACGGTAGGAATTTCTTTTGATCATTTTCAAGAATACAGGTACCTACAAATTGCTTATTCAACCAATCTGCCTTTGGCAGAGCATGTAAAGGCAATCATTTCTTCATTAAAGTGACAAATGAGATCCATGGCCAGATTCAATTGTATCTATGAAGGGTGAGTATTTCAAAAACTATTGAGATGATTTTAAATGGAGGTGAAACCAAGTACGGTGTATGGGAGTAAAATCTGAGTGTTAAGGTTGCATGAAGTTTACAACAATGAGATTTGTGGTTGATCAGCTGACTCACCGAGGCTGGAAGGAGGGAAAATTCTGGTAGAGAATCCCTATTCGAAAGAAGAATGGTTATCTTCTTTTTTTTTATTATTATGCAGACAAAGGCTTTAAACTTGCGGAAAAGATGATACTGAATCTGGGCTTAGAAATAGGGAAAAGAAATATAACCCAAAACTGGAGAAACCCAGCTGTGGTCAGAATCTCCATATGGAAAGCAAGCCTAGACACATGCTGTACCCTAAAATTGCCTATGTATGAAGCTTGGGGATGTCCGCAAAAACATGGAGAGATCTGGGGAAGATGGCTGCAACATAGGGAGGAAATGAAATCCAGACATGAGACAAACCTGATCATCAACGAACATCAGTGAAAAACAAATCCAGCAATTTTTGAGAGGGAGCAGTATACCAATACAAAAACGATAAAAGTGAATATGCACTTTTATGGGATGGCACATGCACTTTAGCATGGAAGGATGATGGGCGTCAGTAATATACCGTCATGATTATGTTACTAAAACACAGAAAATGCGATTAAAAAAACTGTTATGCAGAAATAGGCACACTCTCAATAGAATCTGTGGTGGGGAGGACCTGGCTTGGCAGTTCGGGCTGGACTGTTCCCATGAGGCACAGGGTCAAGTCTGATTTGCATATGGCCAGGTCTAAACTGGGGTGGCATGGTGAGCAAAAGAATGATGGATTTAACCCAGATCTCTTGACTGGGGGTGAATGTTTTGATTTGTTCGGCATTCCGTCCATCAATTGTGTGTCTTTTGCTGGGGATGAAGAGCTCTGCAACTGTTCAACTTGATGAAACAGGTAACAGGATTTCTGGAATGGTTCAGGTTTCCTTGTATGTTAATCGGTTCATTACCTCTTTTACTTTAGAGAAATGACAATGAAGCTAGAAGAAGCCGCAAGAGAAAAGTGTGAACGTGTACATTGTGTCATGGTCTGAGACATAAAATCAGAGATGGACAAAGTTATAAAAACCGAAGTTGCTGCTGTCAATTACCCAAAATAAGTGTTCTGCCTGCTTCTGTATACATTGTTTATGAAAGTCGAAATGCCCATGTTGTCCTAAGCAAACAAAATTGCTAACAAAAAAATTGCTAAAAATACGCTAAATGGTCCATCGAAGAGTACAAATCCACTACATGCCAGTATGAAATGAGGAAGAAAGATATGTAAAATGGCTGAACTTTTGGTGAGAACCGAATAATAACTATGAGGAAAGGTGCCTTTCTCCTTCTAGTCATCCTTGGCCAAAAAGTCAAATTTGCAGTTAAGAGAAACAGCAATGAAATGTGAGATTTCTTCATGGGAAATTTGCTAACGCCCGTTTTAAATTTGAAGAAAATTTTAATTCGAATCCTCACAAAAACATTGAAATGGGATTACAGGAGTGTAAATTTGTGACGCTACAGAGAGTGCAGCCGCTTGATGCATTGACAGCTATTTGCACCAGACATAAGGCAGAGGTACCTATGTCCCACTGTACAGTGAAGAGACTTGATTTCTTGCAGCTGCTTACATATCATGCAGTGTATGCACTGATGATATAAATAGCGGCAATCCCTGATGTAATCAATAGCATGTCCCGTTATTCCGTTTTTCGTCACAAGCTCTAATGCAAAGATGATACACTCTGGCTGATTGGCTAGTTGGGTGAAGCACTCCCTAACTGAATTGCTCTTTGTAGTTCGTTATTGGCGTTTCACACTGATAGACTTGTCAAAATGGCACTGGACATCGTAGTGAAAAGCTGCCATTTTGTTTTTTTCTTGTCAAGTGAACATGTTGTACACACATTATTATTTTACAGAAAAGACAGAAGATAATACACAAAACTCATTACTTACAGGAATCCCGCTTTCTGACATCCTTAGTTCGGGTATAAACTGATGCACAGCAAAGCACACCAAATATGTGCTCATGGGGACAGATTTTTGAAAGGTTGTTTTGTTCCACCCACGGAGAAATACGACAGTACTCTGGAGAGACAACAAATACGTTAGATATGTTGCATGGCAAACATGGAGTTGCAGCTTTACATTTCACTGTAATGGCATTTTAGAGCAACTAGTGGAAAACTACTGCAGTGGCATGAAATGGATTGGAGGGCGGGAAGCAGAGGAGTGCATCACACTGATCATAGAAGAGCTTCCATTGCTATGCATTTAATATACATTTGTGCTATGGTGGCGTATGGCTCCTCTTTATGGAGTTGTTCCACGCATGAATAGCTGAAATCGTTGCCCCGCCAAGGCGCCCCATCATCTATGCGAAGGAATCTGGGGTTGGAGAAGAAGGTTATAAAGTGATGAAGCCTTAAGGAGGAGGCACGGTGAGTAGGTAGCAGTGTATCTGCAAATGGCCCCTGTAAGCCAACGTTATTGTGCCACTCACAACCTCACTGGACCACACAGTACTGGCCATGCCTGCGAGACACTTTCTGTGGGGATGCCACTTGACTGTCCTTCCACCACCACTCATCAGGACTGGCATGCAGCAGCCGCAACTTGGATGAAGACTGCTACTCTGGTCCAGCTTATTGCATTCCCTCAGACTCATCACTCCCACTGCACAGCTATGGATCCCCTCCATTTTGTATTCGTGCGGCTGTGCGATGTGCAGTAAGGTACAAAAAAATAGTACTTTAACAAGACAGGGTTTTTTTGTTTCTAAGGTGTGATCATTTAGCACATGTTTTTGGTGTGTGGTTGGACCAATGGGCTGAGTCTTTGGAATGCTACTAAGTTTTATTGACTTAGAATGTAGTGATTTGAGGGTGTACGCCGGCACATGTCATTATTAACAATATACATCGGGCTTTTTCTCATATGCTGTGAGGTCCAGATTGTGGGTATTAACATCTGGGGGCTCTAGAGAGTTATGGCAATGATTAATTATCCTACACTTAAGGCTTTTTGATTCGTTGGCTCATGGAACAATACACTTTCTCTGACATTTTTGATCAAGTGGTTCGGGTGTGCAATGATGCGGAAAATGCTGTTGAAATGTACATTCATCGTGCATCCATCATTTATTTGGCGTTACTAATCCATCCACCATGAATTCCCCTTTACCATCCATAATCCATTTGTTTGCATTCCAGCCGTTCACCCTCTGTCATCCGTCAGTTCTATCCACCACCCCCATGCATTCATTCACCACGAGACAATGGTGCATGCAGCATGAGGCAAAATACTCCTGACTAACCGACCACCTCCAGAGTTGAAAACAATATTACTGGGATACTTACACCCCCCACATACCAAGACACAAGCCAGATAACCGGACCGAGACACTTCAGACAGGGCTTTATTTACCAATAGGAATATGAGTGGCCAGTAGATTAGGTTCCAACATGGCAGTGTTGCTAGCTATAGGTAGGAGAACTGGTCCAGGTGAACACTCGAAATCTAGCACAATATTCCAGACTTGAGAACTATACACAACACTCCACTGACGCCTTGGAAGTGATGTGTCCTATATTATTTTCACATTTTCAGCTTTTTCACTATGAGAATTCATAATATGAACTGTGCTGTCTTTGCAGCAACTGTCTTTGGGTGGGTGCATGGAGGGGCCTATCCAGATGCTCCAAGTGCTGCAGCTGTTCTGGTAGTTTGAGGGGCGTTTGAACTGCTGCTGCACATCCCACACCTACACTTTGTGTCAGGCAATCCTGCATTGTATTTGTGCTATTTGCATTGTATTAGTGCTGTTTGTGTTAGTAAAGCTTAGTGAAATCTATTTATGATACATGTTAGATTTGGGGGTCTCTAGTTGGCAGAGGTATGTACCTTTGTCCAAATAGGGACCCTTGAGTCTAGTCAGGGAAAGTAGGTACACTCCCGAAATAACCCCTGCTCACCCTCTTGGTAGCTTGGCACGAGCAGACAGGCTTAGTTCAGAGGCAGTGTGTAAAGCATTTGTGAACACATACAGTAATCAAGTGACAACACTACAAATGGACACCACACAGGTTATATATTTATAAAAATAGGTATACTTTATATAGATTTATCACAAGACCATAAACGACAAAAATAATCCACAATACTGTTAAGAATACTTAGTTCTGATCAAAAGGCTTAATTCAAGGTTCTGTGCGAGTCGGTAGCCTCCTCCGGCTACGGCGATGTCGAGAACAAACAGAGTCTAACAAATCCAGCTGACCGCGTCGAGACGGGCCAACACAGCGTAGACAGACTCGGTCACAGTACCTTTACTTGAAGCGGCAGGCACGGGCGTGCGAGCCGGATGGCTGTTCGTCGCGGTCGCGATGCAAAAATGGAAGCGTTGCAGGACGCGTTGTCCCTCGATGCGGTGCAGGCAGCGGCTCGTTGACGTCGTCGAGACGGAGTCGGTGAGACCAGGGCCGTGCGTTGCAGGGCGAGACGGTGCTTCGATGCGGTGCTGGCAGGTTGCGGTGCGGCGGCGGAGCCGGATTCAGGAGCTGGCGTCGATCAGTCCGGACAGCGGTGCGAGTCGGGCGGTGCGTCGCAAAGCGTGCGAGCGGTGCCCAACTCCGGTGCGGTCACAGGACTCGAACTCAGCAGCAGTGACCGTGCCGGTCGGACCAGTTCGATTCGGCGTAGCGAAGCGTTGCAGGACGCGTTGTCCCTCGATGCGGTGCAGGCAGCGGCTCGTTGACGGAGTCGGTGAGACCAGGGCCGTGCGTTGCAGGGCGAGACGGTGCTTCGATGCGGTGCTTGCAGGACACCGAGTCGGTCGTGAGAGTCGGTCACAGCTCCCTACCTCTGTAGCCACTGAAACAGAGTTTCCAGCAGCAATTCACAAAGGGGGTGAAGTCCAATGGTCCTGGGACTTCGGTCAGGGGGCAAGCTCTCTTCCAAGCCCTTGGAGATCCTTCACAAGTTGATGAAAGTCACAGCAAAGCAAAAGTTCCTTTCTCCTCTCTTTGGCAGTCAGGCAAACCACTGCAGGCCAATCCCCCAAGCAGCACTTCAGGCTTAGGGATAGTTTCTCCTCAGTTTCTTCTTGGTTCCGCTCCTCAGTAAAGGTTTCTTCTTGTTCCCAAAAGTGATCTAATCTTCCTGGGGTCTGGGTGCCCCTCTTATACCCTGATTCTCTTTGTTCTCTGGAGGCAGAGAGGCCTCTGCCTAGTCCAAAACCAGTTCTGGTCAGTCCTGGAGCACTTTGTTTTTCTGACTCCTTCTTTCCTTTCAGAATGTGGGGCAGAGTGCTCAGCCGCCCGGCAGGAGGTGGAGCCAGCATTGTGGAAGGCAGGCACAGCCCTATTCAGACCTGCGCTGACTCACCCTGTCTCCTGTAGCCACCCCCAGCCCCTGTCACTCAATCTCCAGACAAGGAATACACAACCTAGCAGAGGCAGGCTTGGATAGTTAGGCAAGAAAATACCCACTTTCTAAAAGTGGTATTTTCGAACACAGAATGTTAAAACCAACTTCACTAAAAGATGTATTTTATCATCCTGAGTTCAGGCATACTAAATTCGTTTTTCTACCAGGTTCCCTGGGTCAGTTCCTGACTATAAGGTGTAATAGTCAGTCTGCCCATTCTGGCCTATGGGGAGCAGGTAGCCTTGCAATAGTGAAAAACGAAAATGGCTGTAATTCACTATTAGGACATGCCACACACACCAGGGCATGTCCTACCTTATACTTACAATGCACCCTGCCCTAGGGCCTACTTTAGGGGTGACCAACATGCAGTAAAGGGAAGGTTTAGGGACTGGTAAGTGGGTGTACTCACCAAGTCGACATGGCAGCCCTAGGCTGCACACAGGCTCTGCAATGGCAGGCCTGAGACACATTTTACAAGCCGCTTCTGTGGGTGGCACAACCAGTGCTGCAAGCCCACCAGCGGCATTGGATTTACAAGCCCTGGGCACACACAGTGCACTGTACTAGGGACTGACAAGTAAACCAATCATCCAATCATGGAGTCACTAATCCATAACACAATTTACAATAGGGAGAGCATATGCACTTTAGCACTGATCAGCAGTGGTAAAGTGCCCAGAGTCATAAAACAGCCAACAACAGGTCAGAAAAAATATAGGAGGAAGGCAAAAGTTTAGGGATGACCCTGCAAAAAGGGCCAAGTCCAACACAACCCCTTCCAGCCAAAACGCAGGGTAGACCAATCACTACCTTGATGGGCTTCCCTGCTTTGGGCGATAGAACCTGGACCCTGGCCCACAACAGCAGGGGCATACTCCAGTTCTACGCCAATCTGAACCTATTTGGATCCCTCTGTCCATACTCTCAGGGCCCACCAAGCTAATCCATGGGGAACCCTTCTCCTCACCTGTGGACACCACCTGTGCAGCACCTAACCTTAACTTGCTCACAGGTGTGTCCCAACAGACAGCCAGCAAGCCACAGTGGCCACTGACAGTGGTCAGGGATGAGACCCAGGCCTTATGCCTCTCAGGGCTCTCAAACCTCTGTGGCGTCAGAGAGCGGGGGCAGTAGCCCCAGGTGCTTGGCACCCTTTGTCCATTCTCCCTCCTGTCAGGTCAGGTATGACATCCTGACACTGATCTACCAGCCCCGGGCCTGTACCCGGCGGCTGGACTGGAGACTGGGGTGGGCTTTCCCACACCTGGTCCTCCTCCTTGGGGCTCTGTACCCTCCCACCTGGAGCGGTACCCCCTTCCAGAATTGTCAGGGCACCTGCGGCAGGTGTCCTGCACAATTCGCCCACCAGTTCAGGGGTTCTATCCTGCAACTGGGCGTCCAGGTCAGGGGGACACCCTGAACCTGGTCCTCCAATCTAGGGTCTAAACCCTCCAGTTGAACCGGGGTCAGAGGCGAGGACTCCCTCCCTCTGCACCCCTTCCAGTGTACTGCCCCCTCCCATCAGGAGCGGTACACTCTTCCAGAATTGTCAGGGCACCTGCGGCAGGTGTCCTGCACAGTCCGCCCACCAGTTCAGGGGTTCTATCCTGCAACTGGGATCCCAGCATAGGGTCTGTACCCTTAGACTGGGCAGAGGCCAGGGGTGAGGCTGTCCTCTCCCCACCCCCTTACTGGGGTCCTGCACCCTCCCACCTGGAGCGGTGCCCCCAGAAGACAAACTGGTAGGGGCACTGTTAGCAGCTGCCCCTTCCTCCAGGTCAGGGGGACACCCTGAACCTGGCCCTCCAACCCAGGGTCTGTACCCTGAGGCTGGACCTGTGCCTGGCAACCCAGGACTTCCGGGAGGGTACACCAACCCCCCCCAAGGGAAACACACTCCTCTAGAGTTGTGTAAGAATCTGCCTGGCGCACCAGGACTTCCTGGGGTGCACGCATGCCCCCCCAGAGGGTAACACATCTCTCAGGTGTTGTGTGACAGTCTGCGTGGTGCAGATCTCCCAGGACAGAAGTGGTGTCACCATGGTCATTCACTGGTGACTCAGCCCTTCTGGCTGGTCCCTGACCCACTGGTTCTTCCACTGGGGACTCTCTCCCCCTCTCACCCCTCACTCTGGACTTCTGCACCCTCCCAACTGGAGCAGCACTGCCAGACACCAGAAACACTGGAGCCCCATTTACAGACGCTCCAGGTTCTCTAGACACTAGGAGATCCTCCTCAACAGGCGGCCCATCAGGGCAGCCTAGGCTCCCTACCTGGTGTTCCCTTAAAGAACCATCCAGGCTCTGAGACTGGGTTTCGGGCACCTCGGGACACGCAGCCCCACATTCACTCCTTCTCCACTGAGACAGGACGTGAGTCCCTACACCCCTCCCATTACCACGGGACCTAGCTGGGCTACACTGAACCTCTCCCACCACTATGGGTTGGAAGACACCTGAGCCACTCCTCTTAGGGTCACTCCCCAATGCCTCTTCAGACCCTCTGGAATCCACCAAAAGGTCCGCCTCCAATGTGAGCTCCCTGAGGTCAGAGAAGTCACACTCCAACAGGTGTTGGCATAGCTCTGGAAAACAGGGACTTACAATATGCTCTCCCACAATTGGATCACACAGTCCCCCACAGGGGTTAACCAAACTATCCTTCACCTCACCATCCAGTGCCTCGCACACGTACCCCACACCACTCTTCTGAGATTGGCAAGACAGTATCTGACTGTCTCTGTCACTCAACCCACACTCTTCTGGGCGGTCTTCACACTCACATACCAGGACTTCAACCATGGGGGAACCCCTCTCCCTGCACCTCTCATCTAGAGTCAGTAGAGTGTCCCTCCCACCACTAGGACCATGAATCCCTGTGTCAGTTTCCCTATTCCTCTCAGGGACACTGCGCACTACTGGAGCTACCTCATGTCCTTGAACCTCCTGGTGTATGTTAACCCCCTCCAAGTCAGGCGCCACATCTCTGGGTGTGTGCACTACTCTCTCAGCACTGAATAACTTAATTTTGCTGCCACCATCTGAGCTGGACTCCACCTCCAACTCAGCAAAGCTCACTTCCTGAGCTACACACTTTTCTTCTTCTTGGGCTAAGGCCCTCTGAGCCTCCTCAATTTCTCTTAGCTCTTCATCAATTTCTCTTATCTTTTGCTCATAAGCCAGAAGCAAGCTGTCTTTTTCTGTTTCTCCCTCACTTTCAGGGAACTCCTCCTCCACAGACTCAACTGGTAGTGTTGCCCTCCAGCGGGGTAACTCAAACTGAAATAGGGATGCCTCTAGATCCTCCCTGGACCTTCTCCTCACAGGCAGCCCCCTTTCCTTGCAAAACACACGTAGCTCCTTCACTGTGTAGACAAACATGTGCCAGAAGTTGAGCTCCATTTTGCAACAACTAACCAGAGTCCTTGTATCCAAAATACTTCCAGGAGGATAGCAGAAAACAGAAAAATAGTATGTGGTTGCGTTTTGGTCTGCACTCACTAAGTAGTGTTCACCAATTACTGTACATGAGTCACAAATGCAAGTCCAGAATCCTCACCGCTGACCACCAATGTTAGATTTGGGGGTCTCTAGTTGGCAGAGGTATGTACCTTTGTCCAAATAGGGACCCTTGAGTCTAGTCAGGGAAAGTAGGTACACTCCCGAAATAACCCCTGCTCACCCTCTTGGTAGCTTGGCACGAGCAGACAGGCTTAGTTCAGAGGCAGTGTGTAAAGCATTTGTGAACACATACAGTAATCAAGTGACAACACTACAAATGGACACCACACAGGTTATATATTTATAAAAATAGGTATACTTTATATAGATTTATCACAAGACCATAAACGACAAAAATAATCCACAATACTGTTAAGAATACTTAGTTCTGATCAAAAAGGCTTAATTCAAGGTTCTGTGCGAGTCGGTAGCCTCCTCCGGCTACGGCGATGTCGAGAACAAACAGAGTCTAACAAATCCAGCTGACCGCGTCGAGACGGGCCAACACAGCGTAGACAGACTCGGTCACAGTACCTTTACTTGAAGCGGCAGGCACGGGCGTGCGAGCCGGATGGCTGTTCGTCGCGGTCGCGATGCAAAAATGGAAGCGTTGCAGGACGCGTTGTCCCTCGATGCGGTGCAGGCAGCGGCTCGTTGACGTCGTCGAGACGGAGTCGGTGAGACCAGGGCCGTGCGTTGCAGGGCGAGACGGTGCTTCGATGCGGTGCTGGCAGGTTGCGGTGCGGCGGCGGAGCCGGATTCAGGAGCTGGCGTCGATCAGTCCGGACAGCGGTGCGAGTCGGGCGGTGCGTCGCAAAGCGTGCGAGCGGTGCCCAACTCCGGTGCGGTCACAGGACTCGAACTCAGCAGCAGTGACCGTGCCGGTCGGACCAGTTCGATTCGGCGTAGCGAAGCGTTGCAGGACGCGTTGTCCCTCGATGCGGTGCAGGCAGCGGCTCGTTGACGGAGTCGGTGAGACCAGGGCCGTGCGTTGCAGGGCGAGACGGTGCTTCGATGCGGTGCTTGCAGGACACCGAGTCGGTCGTGAGAGTCGGTCACAGCTCCCTACCTCTGTAGCCACTGAAACAGAGTTTCCAGCAGCAATTCACAAAGGGGTGAAGTCCAATGGTCCTGGGACTTCGGTCAGGGGGCAAGCTCTCTTCCAAGCCCTTGGAGATCCTTCACAAGTTGATGAAAGTCACAGCAAAGCAAAAGTTCCTTTCTCCTCTCTTTGGCAGTCAGGCAAACCACTGCAGGCCAATCCCCCAAGCAGCACTTCAGGCTTAGGGATAGTTTCTCCTCAGTTTCTTCTTGGTTCCGCTCCTCAGTAAAGGTTTCTTCTTGTTCCCAAAAGTGATCTAATCTTCCTGGGGTCTGGGTGCCCCTCTTATACCCTGATTCTCTTTGTTCTCTGGAGGCAGAGAGGCCTCTGCCTAGTCCAAAACCAGTTCTGGTCAGTCCTGGAGCACTTTGTTTTTCTGACTCCTTCTTTCCTTTCAGAATGTGGGGCAGAGTGCTCAGCCGCCCGGCAGGAGGTGGAGCCAGCATTGTGGAAGGCAGGCACAGCCCTATTCAGACCTGCGCTGACTCACCCTGTCTCCTGTAGCCACCCCCAGCCCCTGTCACTCAATCTCCAGACAAGGAATACACAACCTAGCAGAGGCAGGCTTGGATAGTTAGGCAAGAAAATACCCACTTTCTAAAAGTGGTATTTTCGAACACAGAATGTTAAAACCAACTTCACTAAAAGATGTATTTTATCATCCTGAGTTCAGGCATACTAAATTCGTTTTTCTACCAGGTTCCCTGGGTCAGTTCTGACTATAAGGTGTAATAGTCAGTCTGCCCATTCTGGCCTATGGGGAGCAGGTAGCCTTGCAATAGTGAAAAACGAAAATGGCTGTAATTCACTATTAGGACATGCCACACACACCAGGGCATGTCCTACCTTATACTTACAATGCACCCTGCCCTAGGGCCTACTTTAGGGGTGACCAACATGCAGTAAAGGGAAGGTTTAGGGACTGGTAAGTGGGTGTACTCACCAAGTCGACATGGCAGCCCTAGGCTGCACACAGGCTCTGCAATGGCAGGCCTGAGACACATTTTACAAGCCGCTTCTGTGGGTGGCACAACCAGTGCTGCAAGCCCACCAGCGGCATTGGATTTACAAGCCCTGGGCACACACAGTGCACTGTACTAGGGACTGACAAGTAAACCAATCATCCAATCATGGAGTCACTAATCCATAACACAATTTACAATAGGGAGAGCATATGCACTTTAGCACTGATCAGCAGTGGTAAAGTGCCCAGAGTCATAAAACAGCCAACAACAGGTCAGAAAAAATATAGGAGGAAGGCAAAAAGTTTAGGGATGACCCTGCAAAAAGGGCCAAGTCCAACAATACAAAACCCAAACTTTTGCCTTTGACAGTTTAAGTTCTACTGGTCAACAGTTTTTCCAGTGGTAAAAGAAGGATCCCTGAAGTGAGATGGTTTCCAACCTAAGGATTTGCTTCATTCCAGTCCCAAAGACTACACATGGCACGGTAGCAAGAGCAAGGGCCATAATCAGAATGAAGCAACCTTAATAAATATTACAGATGTGTGCTGCAGTATTTGGAATAGTAAGAATTCTTCCATGCAACATACACTTGGCATATCATAGTTTCAGTTGATTGCATAATCAGGGCTTAAGGTAAATGAGAAGGTTGATGCTGCTGCGTGCCCAACAGGAAGGATGACTGGTTTCTGTACACCCATTTTCAAAACACATCCTCCCATGTTATACTGCAACTGTAGACCATATCACTGTGCCTCACTTAACCCAAATTAATAAATCAAGAAAATGCCTTCATTGTTTATAACAATGATATTAGTTTTTGTGTTTACACATAGAAACATAAATCACACATACAACGTATCTGCCAGTATATGGTTCTGGAACATGTAGTAGATACAGAATTCTCTACCAAAATAGCTATTGGGTAAATAATCAACAACTGTTGGAAGAAGAAGGAGGTCCATTATTGGAGTAGCCTATCTAGCTTCTGTACGGATGCATACCCTTGAAACGAGGGCAAAACAGTGGCAAACCTGACAGGGAAGTGGATGTCAGGAAAGAAAATGCCTTCATATGTAGATGAAGTAGCAGTTAACTTTGTAGATACTAGTGGTGGTAATGCCAATGCTACATGGACAGCTTGAAGAGTGAGTCTATTTACACTGAACAATTCAGGCACACATGTTTTCCTCAAAACAACATCAAAGTAATAACCAAGAAAATTTACTAGGCTAACACATTTTTGTTCATCAATGGAACACCATGCAGTTAATGCAAAACATTTTGTGGAATGGGTTGAATATTGGGAAACATTTATAATCTATTTTCAAAAATAATAGCCAGAAACTGGGGAATTAATTTGGAAAAAGGCGTACCACTGCATAGGTAACAACCTGAAATAACCAGGCGATCCCGGATGAATCATGTGTCTTCCCCATGGTACTCAGCTGAGCTTAGGCTGATAAAATCTAAATGTAGATGTAAAGAACGGCTGTGGAGAATAGATTATAGCCAGGAACGTAAAAAGGATTATAATTTAGCGTTAGAGGAATATAAGGCTGCAATTATTAACGCTAAAACGGTATATTTTACAATCAAAATTCAGACGGCCAAAAACTCCTCTAAGGAGCTCTTCAATGTCGTGACAAATCTGTCTAAACGTCCACAAGAGAGTCAATTTTCTCCAGATCAAAATTTTGTGGACAAGATCGCTTCTTTTTTTCAGACCAAAGTCCAGAACGTCTATAACGATCTTCGGAAGGCATTGCCTGACCCCATTGGGGAAATAAGCGCCCAGCCGGAGGACACTCAATCTCAACCTAGCTTGGCGCAATTTTCCAGGCTTGATACAGAGAGAGTAGCAGATTTGTTAATTCAAACCAGATCCGGCTCACCTCTGGATCCTTGCCCTCCGTATATTCTGCATTTGGTTCCCGAGCAAATTAGTGGCCACCTCACCCCTCTTCTTAACGAGGTTATCAAATCTGGGATATATCCTCAGTCTTGGAAAAAGGCCTGTATCAGACCTATCCTGAAGAAAGCTACCTTAGACCCTACTGAGGTGAAAAACTACCGCCCTATCTCCTGTCTCCCGTTTCCCTCAAAAATTTTAGAAAAAGCTATCAACTCTGAATTAACAGAATTTTTAGACAGCAATCATATTCTTGATGATACCCAACATGGTTTTAGAGCCCGACATTCCACTGAGTCAGCACTCATTATGGCCACTGAAGAGATTCGGAGAGTGATGGATGGGGGGGGAAGAGCCGTCCTCATTTTGCTAGATCTATCTGCCGCGTTCGATACTGTGAACCATGAGGTATTGACACAACGGCTGAAGGTGGCAGGCATTGAGAGGTCGGCTCTAACCCTATTGACATCTTTTCTGGACATCTCGCGAACAATTGATAGACTGGAATGGTCTTAAGTCTGCAAAATTCGGCCTCCCGTGCGGTGTCCCGCAGGGATCCGCGTTGTCCCCCACTTTGTTCAACCTTTACGTTACCCCTCTGGCCAGACTAATAAGAGATCATGGTTTGATGCTTGTATCATATGCAGATGATACACAGATTGTGGTATCAGTAACTCAAGGTGTGGATGAGACGGCGGCTAGGTTTAGGAATGGCCTAAAGAATGTCATGCAATGGATGAGCTCTAATTTTTTAAAGCTCAACACGGAAAAGTCTGAGGTGATGGAATTCGGGCTGAAGCCTTCAATCTGGAGCCAAGCATGGTGGCCCACTGAGGCGGGGAATTGCCCCAGTCCCGTAACAAAGGCCAGGAATCTTGGCATTATATTTGATAGCAACCTAAAATTTGCCCAACAAACTAATCAGGTGTCATCTGGTTGTTTCTACTTGCTGAAGAACCTACGCAAAATCCTTCGGTTCATTCCCTTTTCTATGAGGAAAACAGTAGTAGGGGCCTTGATTCTTTCTAGAATCGATTACGGCAATGCCCTTTATTTGGGAGCAGATAAGGGCCAGATTGCCAAATTACAGTCCATTCAGAATGCGGCGGCCCGGGTGCTTTATGGTCTTCCCAAATATCACCCTACCTCATCCACCATTAAAATGCTCCACTGGCTTCCGGTTCGGCAGCGAGTGGACTTTAAGGCCCTTTACCTTGTTCATAAAGCTCTGTATGGTGGAGGAGCTGCCGACCTGCAGCTGCTATTTAAGCGGTATTCTCCGCTACGCTGTCTTAGATCATCAAACACAGGTCTGATTGTGATCCCCAAGATAAAAAAAGTCAGATGGGGAGGCAAGGGTTTCTCATACCAGGCCGCCAAGCTATGGAATGCTCTCCCCGCCCAGCTCAGATTACAATCTAATAGGACTATTTTTAGGAAGTTAATAAAGACCTGGCTCTTTCCCAAACTGGCAGTTTAATCAGTGCAATCCAGTTGTCTTTCACCCAGTGCCAAGACGCCTCGGCATTCGTGCGCTTAACAAATAAGTCAAATCAAATCAAACACAATCTGAATAGGTCAGAAAACAGTTCAATGAGAAATTCTGCTTAACTCTTGGAATCTGTAGCACAAGCAGCAGGCAATTCCCCAGAGAAATGCAATATATAATTCTATCAAGACAAAAGAGCATAACAATCTTAAACTAATTCAGAAAATGTAACAGACAAAACGTTACAAAACTTATTGCAAACAGATCATGGGAACCAGAGAAATGTATTGTTAAAGTTTTAAAGGAAAAGTCTCAAGAAGCAGCAACAATGTAAAGAAATACAATATTTATGGTAGATCAGAACATAGGCACGATTTCAGGTCTACTGTAATGGGGTAGGAATTAGTATGACAGCAGGTCAGACCACTCACATTTTTTACCATGGGACTTTTTTTACTTCTCTTTTTGTTAAGTCCTTCAGTCAGGCACAATAGGGTGCAGAAGCAAGGGAGGCTCCAGCAAAGTCAAATACATCATCGTCAAATTCCAGCTAAAGATTTCGTTTTGGTGCTAAAAGCTCAGAGCTAGTGATAATTGGATTTTCTGGACATCAAGTACACTTTATTACTAGGGTGGATTCTTCACCTCGTCCCAGTCCCAAGTTAGACTTAGGCTGGGATTCAAAGTTATGTGGAATAGAGTGGGGTATGTTCCACACTCAGTAATATAATTATCTTAGTGTATGTGTGTGCTAACTACCTTCTATTCAACATAGAAATGAGATATATTATGCAAATTCGGCATTTAACACACCAAATTACTCATGTTTTGCCTTTTTCAAAATTTTTTAAGGCAGGTTTGACCTGCCGGAATCTATCATGGGAAAACCGTGAAGGTGTGTTTATTAGAAATCGACTCTTAATTAGAATTCATGTGCAAACTTAAGACGGGCCCAGGAGAACAAATTGCGTTTCGCTCTTAACACATTACAATCAAAGCTGGGGTGCCCGTCCAATTGCTATCTTTTACAAGTAATTCCTGCCAAGTTCCTTCCAACACTCACCTACGGCTCTGAACTTGTACAGGGAAAAGACGCAACCTTTTTGAACCTACAGCAGTCCACTCTGTTCAACCGCATCTTTCGACTCCCGCAATTCACTTCTCTGTAGCAGGTCCGATTGGAATTCGGGCTATTTCATCAACTACCAGACAGGACGGCAGCAATCATCAAACTGTGCTGGAGATTGAGAGCGGCACATCCAGAATCACTGGCCGCACTTTGCTGGACAGAAATAAAGAATCAGCCCAAAACCAAGAACGACTGGCCAACGGTGCTCCAGCAAGCGCTAACCGCCCTCAATCTGACTGAAGAATGGGGCCTAAACATCAGCTTCCCCGCATTTAAAAAAATTGCTAATAAAGCAGCCAAACTACAAGCTTGGTCACCTGATAAAGACGAGATGGCGAGTACAAAACATGGATGGATGGATCAATGATCATATGGGAACTGGGACCCACAACCGTACCTCGTAAGCCATATATCTACATCAACACAGCATTCCCTCCTCCTCATCCGACTGGGAGCTTTTTCCTCAAAAGACCAGGTTCCACTGTGGAAACAAATCTGGCTGAACCCCTTTTGTCGGCTATGCGGCAGCCTCGAAGAGCCTGCGCAACATTTCCTATGCATCTGTCCCGCCGTTAGTCCACTGAGACGACAACTACTTTTACTAGCCCTCCGGTCACTCTAGATAAGATTTTGCCGACCAGCTGTGATGACACTTCTAAATAGTCAGTTGCTACAGCTCTCTTGTAGGACAACAAAGTTTCTTCAACAAGTAAATAAACAGTTACAAATGCAGCGGGGGGAGCGTGTGAGGACCGAGAGAGGCAGCTCGGGGCACAGAAGAAAAACTCAAGTCACCATCATATAGTCGCACAGCCAGTCTGCACACGGTACAAACCGATCTGGAGTTACATCTAATGAAGAGCTGCCAGGGAGCCATATCCAGCCTTAGGAAACCATTCTGCCTGAACTTGGCCCATTAGCGAGTGCTCCATGGCAAGCATAGTCATCAATGGATACAAATTGAGGCGAATTCACTTAAATTTTGCGAGACAGCTTCACTCATGCCAGGAACGGTCGATACCCAGCAAACTTTTCTGTGCCTTGCTACAGGGGCCAATGTTGATCATGCTAATATTGACAACATTGTATAGTTCAAAGTTCTGCCAGACTTATCTAACAGTCACGCACAAGCAATTGGTTGGTATTTTTATGTCATCCATCTTTTATCTAGGACTTGGTCCATCTTTTATTACTTTTCATTAAGCAAAGTGTCTCGCCTCGCGCAAAGTAACTTGAGGAGGCATTACACTCCTGCACTGCCTACTTTCAATTTTAATATGGTTCAAATTTTAACCCTTGTAACTTGGGCACTGTCCCCCCCACCTGCAATGTGCTTTGAAAAGTCTGCTAACAAGCACAAGGTTTTAAAAATTGTAATGGTTTACCTAAGCGAACAATCAAGACATCTTTTCATGTGCAAACTTCTGTTTGTACAAACATCAGAATTTAGTCCTAAACTTGTAATAAGGTTCTGAGTCACTTTTTTGGTTCTCGTTTTCATTCATTGGGGAAAAGAAAGTGCCTCTAGACAGCAAGGGCTTCATGCACTCCATGGCAGCATCGAACACCAAGAGAAAAAGCTCAGAGTGGGATAACCTGGCAGTCTATAGCTGAAGTCACTCTTTTCTCATGGAGTTTGACTGCGTTGTACAGGTCTCCAGAAACAGAAAAAATGACTGCGTTCCAAAACAACTTAATACTTAGAAAATCATTGCTTGCCTCTCCTGTAGCCCCCAGGTCACTAGCACAAGCTCCTAGACGCTAGGTTTCTTTCCACCCAAGGCTATCATGAGGTCCAGGGCAGTCCACTGACAACTAGCCAGCTGTATCATCTTCACATGATAATGCTTCCTGTAGATCTTCATCCATTCTCCATGTCATCATCACTAAACCGCCTTCTGATTTCCTATTTGCTCTTTACTATCGGTTCAACTTCCTTTCACAGAACAGGTCTATATGTGGAAATGTACCTTTTTAGGGGAACACTAGTGCAGGGTCACCCTCTCGTCCACAAGTTCCAAAGAGATCGGCACTAGAGTTGAAATAAAATAACAAGTTTATTAATCACTCATGAGTGGGACCAAGTCCACACAACACTCTCAAGTGCTGCAGGAGGTAGTACACTGAATTCACAAACCATCGTCCCTTTTATACCATTTTGTTGCAATGTAAGCATGTGAACAGAAATGGAAAGAACAAGTTTTAGAAATAGCTATCAGCAAACAAGGGCAGATGAATAACCACTTGGTCAGCAAAGTGGGAGGGGGAGCAGGAATGCTTAAGGCAGCAGGAATTGGTCGACAGTTAACATCTAAAACCAGGTGCACTAGCAGCTACAAACCCTCAGCACGTACATTGCTTTAGCTGAGTCAGGAAGTCAACTAAAATAGATAACACAAGCAGAGTGAAAAGACGAGCAGCAGAGGATGGAAGAATTACGAAGGAAACGAAATGGACACCACAACCAAAATGGCTGTAACTTATGCTAAGTAAAATATTACACGTATCCACAGACGACCCTTTTAGCATAAGCTAAGACATTTTCTTATGCTTCAAAAGGGGTACGATAAATATTCATTCCATAGATTTCTCGTTCCATATCTGAACGGGCATTTACATTTTGGACATTCGTCTTTGATGGTAAACTGTGGAAACGTGTAATATTTTACTTAGCATAAGCTACAGCCATTTTGGCTGTGGTGTCCATTTCGTTTCCTTCGTAATTCTTCCGTCCTCTGCTGCTCGTCTTTTCACTCTGCTTGTGTTATCTATTTTAGTTGACTTCCTGACTCAGCTAAAGCAATGTACGTGCTGAGGGTTTGTAGCTGCTAGTGCACCTGGTCTTAGATGTTAACTGCTCGACCATTTCCTGCTGCCATAAGCATTCCTGCTCCCCTCCCACTTTGCTGACCAAGTGGTTATTCATCTGCCCTTGTGTGCTGATAGCTATTTCTAAAACTTGTTCTTTCCATTTCTGTTCACATGCTTACATTGCAACAAAATGGTATAAAAGGGATGATGGTTTGTGAATTCAGTGTACTACCTCCTGCAGCACTTGAGAGTGTTGTGTGGATGTGGTCCCACTCATGAGTGATTAATAAACTTGTTATTTTATTTCAACTCCAGTGCCGATCTCTTTTGTTAGTCTTTGGAACTTGTGGACGAGAGGGTGACCCTGCACCAGTGTACCCCTAAAAAGGTACATTTCCACAGTTGGCGCCCGGCACGTGGGGCCCCATCGGAGACGCGGACGTCCAAAGGAGTGGTCTTGACGGAGGATTGAAATATTACTGAGGAGGCGCCCTGCATGAGGAGACTCTTGTCTTTGCAGACCGAAGTGACTTTTCCGGTTTTCCTGATTTGACCCTCCGGGTGGTGGCCGGTCTCGACTGGGGTTTTCTTTGGTGTATTTCTGCAGTGACCATTAGGTCGACCAGAGATCGGCAGGTGGGAGTTGGAGACTTCTGTTTGGTAAGGTCGCTGAAGCGGCACTCTTGATTTGCTTGGCCAAGATTTTGGTTTGGTTTGTTATTCATTTTTTGCAAAAAGTGAAGGCGGGTAATGTGGAGATTTTTCTCCTTTTGGAATATTTATTTGGAGTAGTAATATTTTACATATACTTGGAAAAACATGCCTGTTCTCAGCACACTCCATAAGTGGTGTTGCTCTTCTGGTGGTACCAATAATAGTTTAGAGCAAAGTCAGCCGGCTCCTCCGGAAGGGACCCCTAATAGAGAGATGTATATCAAATATGGTATTTCTCCCATAATGTACGGTTCATTATGGAACAAATACACAAAGAAAGAGTCTGATTTACAATGGCCAGTGAATGGGTCATTCAATTCTAAAAAGGTTCAATATGTAGAGCAGTTTTTATTTAAAAGAAAAAGAAGACAGGATATGTTTGATTGTGTACGTATGTGGGATAAAGAAGTGCGAGAGAGAGTGAAGAGAGCGGAAGCTATAGCAGAAAAAGAGCAGCGGAAAACGATATATAAAAAAGCGTTGGAATTAAAGAATAAAGAAATAAAGGAAACCAAAGAAAAAGAAGATAGGGAACGTCGATTAGAGGTAAATGGCCAGTACCCTATTAGGCGCCCTATTTATCCCATACTTAATAAACCTCAGGACGACTGCATCCTATTAGAACGCCCACCACCCCCGTATAAATTTCCCACTCCAAGTGCCCCTGAGGATGAGGCTTCTGACGAGGAGCATTCTTCTTCAGAGGATAAAGATAAAGATAAGCAAGGCGGGCGGCAGACTCGCTCTACTTTGACTAAGGCAGAAAAAGATACCTTGAAAACCGCTGCTAGAGAGGAAGCTCGTCGGAGTACCACAGCGACGATCCTCATAAATATGGTTTAACCTTGGAAAGATATAGACCAGTTATATTTTGTAAAAAAATTCTGTTGGGAGGTAATATATGGTTGGCGGCATATTTCTGACGAAACAGAACCAGCTGATCTAAACGTTGATTATAAGCGGTTAGTAGATGGGACTTACCTTTTTTCAGATATACCTGATACGATTAGACGAATAGTTAAATTACGAGATGAAACATTGCGTTTACGAAAGGAGCAAGAATTAGCTAGAAAAACTAAAGTTGTAGAAACAGTTCAGTCTCAGGCAAAGAAAGTAGATTCTTCGGTGGATGCGAACAAACCCAGTAGTAGTGAAATTATTATGAAACCAATGCGTGAAGCTGCACCTCTGTATATTCCTCCGAAGGGTGCAGGAACCAGTGATGATAAAACTTCTAATGATGCAAAAGGATATTTTATATATAATTGGGTTTATACTCCTTGGAGTAAAGCAGATGTTATGGCTCTTAAGGCTGCTTTCCCGACCCCCGGAAAAATCCCGCCACTTTTTATGAGGAGGTGGAAGGAGCCATCAGCTCCTGCACTATGACCTTGCCAGATATTGATATGTTCTTTGGGCTTATTTTGCCCCCTGATATGTGGAGAACAATACGTAAAATAGATGATAATGTGGCATATGGTGATACCTGGGAACATTTAGAAGAAATAGATGCGGAAAGGGAGCCTGCGCAGAAACCTCAGAAGGAGATATTAGATCTTCCTAAAGCTATTGTGACTAAGTTGAAGACTCTCATACCCCCTAAAAAAATAGATTGGACTACGTTAGCGTCCTGTAAAAAGAAAATGGATGAGTTAGTTTCTGATTTCTTTTCAAGATTTGAGGAGACATTCCATGATTTTAGTGGCTATTCATTGGCCGATGATACGGGTAAGCATTTGTTTGTTGACAAATTTGTCGCTAATATGTTACCGGAAATAGCTAGTCGCTTAAAGGCTAGCGAGAGTTCTTGGACCACGTCTTCCCCAGTCTCCCTTTTGACTATGGCCCAATATTATGAGCGGCAGGAATTGGAAGCGAAAGGCAAGGAGGATAAGAAGGTTAAAGATTTAAAGACAAAAAGTTATGTTGGCTCAAGTATATGGCACACCATTTAGGGGAGGTGGAATAGGCGGACGTGCAGTGTATACACCTGGAGTGCCCCCTCTCCCTCGAGCAAATTTGTCCCCTGATCAGTGTGCTTATTGTAAAGAGACTGGGCATTGGCGTTCTAAGTGCCCTCTTTTGCGAGGTCAGCAGTACCAGCAGGGAAGGGGAAGTATGAGAGGATGCACAGGGAATTCAGGAAATAGGGGAGGTACAGGAGCTCGTCCCAGGTTTGAGGCAGTTGAACAAGGACCAAATTATTCTAATACTTTTGATAGACGAAATCAATACCAAATGTCTGATTATTCTGCTGATGGCCTTGCAGATTCCGATTATGCATAGGGATGCCTAGGATGGGGTAAGGAACTGGTTGAGGTGCCAGTAGATCAAATGGGTCCTTATGTTGACGCAAATATCTTGGGATCTATTGATCGGTTTCTGGTTGACACAGGGGCTACCCGTAGTGCTCTGTCTAAAAGATTGGTTCCTAGGGCTCCCCTGTCCGGCACAATGATAACATCAATAGGGTTCGATGGAACACCTACACCTAGCCCACTTTCACAGCCACTTGAATTCGGACTTGACAAATTCACTGCAGCATGTCCATTTTTGCTTTCCCCTAACACGCCGGACAATATTGTGGGTATCGATATGCTTAAATATTTTCGTGCTACAATACGTTGTTCTCCGGAGGTGTGCGTGTTATTTTGAATGATAATTATCCAATGGTTGAGAGATCTTGTCTTATCAATGAGGATGTCACTCTGGCGTCCTTACCTAGTACTTTGTGGGCTAGATCAGATACTGATGTGGGTCAAATGGTTATTCCACCTGTACATATCCAAGTAAAGGAGGGTGTTTCATTGCCTCGACTGCCCCAATACAAAATATCCCGAGAAGGTGAAGAAGCATTAGCACACATTGTTCAGGATTTGATTAAAGTGGGGGTAGTGGAAGAAGTCCCTTATAATACTTGCAATAGCCCTATCCTTCCTATTTTGAAAAAAGACACTGACACTAAAATTTACAGATTCATTCATTGTAGTGCCCCAATATCCGGTAGTTTCTGATATCACAACACTTCTCACTATGGTCCCTCCCACTGCTACTACATTCAGTGTAATTGATCTAAAGAATGCCTTCTTCTCGATACCCATTCACCATGAAAGCCATTATTTGTTTGGGTTCACCCTGAAAAATAGATCCTTCTAGTTCTGCAGAGCACCACAGGGCTATACAGAGAGTCCTAGCATTTACAGTCAGGCATTAAAAAGGCAGCTTGATTCCTTTCCTGTACCAAAAGGGGTGGCCCTTATCCAGTACGTCGACGACATCTTGTTAGCTGCAGATACCCCTGAGCAATGCGAAGGAACATTGTCATTGTTATCATTTCTTGCCTCCCATCATCACAAAGTCTCACGAAAGAAATTGCAATATTGTAGACAGCAGGTTACCTATTTAGGTCACCTCCTGTCTAAGGAGGGACGTGTACTCACACCAGACCGCATTCAGACCGTTTTAGATACTCCTGTACCCCATACTCAGAAGGATGTTCGTGCACTGATTGGCCTCACTTTTTTTTGTAGGCAGTGGATCCCCAGTTTTTCGCACATTATTAAACCTTTGTTGGCCCTTTTGACTAAAGACACTCCGATGCCCCCCCCATGGACTACTGAATGTCAGAATGCCTTCCAACAGTTACGCCAAGCTCTTTGTTCTGCACCAGTATTAGGAACTCCAGACTACACTAAGACTTTCACACTTTATGTACACGAGAGGGAAGGTTGTGCCCTCTCAGTTTTAACACAGACACACGGTGATAAACAACGTCCTTGTGCATATTTCTCAGCTGTCCTTGACCCAGTTGCTCGTGCGCTGCCTGGATGTTTCTGAGCGGTGGCAGCAATGGCTGTATCTATACGTCAGAGTGAGGGAATAGTTTTGTCACACAAACTGCTTGTGTTAGTACCTCATTCAGTTGATGCTTTGCTAAATCAAACGAAAACACAGCATCTGAATAGTGCTCGCTTGACAGGATATGAATTGACACTTTTGGCCCCTCATATCACATTGAAAAGATGTTTGACACTAAACCCTGCCACATTGTTGCCATTTCCATCTACTCAGCCACAGTCACAAGAGTCACATGATTGTATATTCCTCACTGAAGAGCAAACAAAGCGTCGCGTTGACCTACAAGATACACCTCTCTCTAGTGTTGATGGGGAGTTATGGGTTGATGGCTCATGTTTAAAATTACCTGATGGCACTACATCTGCTGCCTATGCGATTACAACATTTCAGACAGTAGTTGAGACAGCTCGCATCCCACAGAAGTCGGCCCAAGCGGCCGAACTGATTGCACTGACGAGAGCATGTGAGCTTAGTACAGACTTACTTGTTAACATTTTTACTTATAGCCAGTACGCTTTCGGGGTAGCACACAATTTTGGTGGCTTGTGGAAAGAAAGGGGCTTCCTCACCTCACATGGGACACAGATAGTGCATGGAGAATTAGTGCATAATCTTCTTACTGCCTTGACCTATCCTAAGAAAGTAGCAATTGTTAAGTGTAGGGCACACAAGAAAGTGACTGATAAAATAGGAGCAGGTAATGCCTTTGCGGATCACACAGCCCGTGAGACCGCAATGCAGCAAAGTACCACATCCATGTATGTGGTGAAGTCACAAGCTGAACGTTGGCATGATGCCAGGCAAGAGGTGCTGGACATGCAACAATCTGCCTCCGCTGACGAACTAAACCAATGGTCTAAGGAGGGAACACTGGATGATGAGGGCTGCTGGAGGAATAAAGATATGACCAAATGGAAGTTACCCACAGCATACTTATACCCTTTGATTCACATGGCACATGGGCCGGCACATGTTGGTGCATCCTCAATGGCAAAACAACTTATGCAAGTTTGGGATCATCCTGATATTGCCAGTACTGCTAAAAAGATAGTCCAGTCTTGTCTGATCTGTCTCTAGTATAATCCTGGAAAGGGAACGCGAACTCCAACAGGAGGGTTTGCGACACCAACTGCACCTTTTGAGGGTTTGCAAATGGACTACATTCAGTTTGAGTGCTGTAATAACCTAAAATATGTCCTAGTAGTAGTTTGTGCCTTCAGTAAATGGGTGGAGGCGTATGCTACGAGGATAATACAGCCCTCACGACAGCGAAAGTACTCCTAAAGGAGTTCTTCCCTCGATTCGGCATTTGTCAGGTCCTATGGAGTAACAACGGACCTCATCTCATTGGGCAAGTTGTCAAATATGTCATGAAAGGGATGGGGATTAAGCAGAAATTTCATGCCGCTTTTCATCCACAATCAGCAGGCTTGGTGGAGCGTTACAACTCCACCCTGAAATTGAAATTGGCTAAGATACAGGCTTCCACGTCTTTGAAATGGCCTGATGCACTGCCCCTAGCTCTGCTTTCCATCAGATCGATACCACATACACGGTCTGGCCTTACACCACATGAAATAGTCTTTGGGAGGCCCATGAATATTTGGGGGATCCCTAAGCCTTGCCATATACATGATGTACCCAATGTGTTGATGAATGACTATTTGTCTCAGTTAACTGACAGCTTGTCTTCTATTTATAAGCAGGTACGGGAAGCCCTTCCAGACAGGTCGCTGGGTGAAGGCCATGATCTGCGGCCTGGTGACTTCGGCCTTATAAAGGTGTTTCAACAAACAAATTCCCTGGCACCTCGGTGGCGCGGACCGGAACAAGTTCTACTTGCTACTAGAACTGCAGTCTGAGTGACCAACCGGAAGAACTGGGTGCATGCCACCCATTGTCGAAAGGTTCCGCATGCCCTCGTGAGCCCAGCTGCATTGACAGATCACCGCGACATCCTGGTCACCGAGAGAGGACGAGCTGCGTCACCTGAAGGACCTGAGGAAGTCTTCCCGGACCACACGATTCCTAGTGCATCTAGATCTCTGCTTCGATCCAGGAAGAAAGACACTTCATCGCAGAAAGAGACTGTTTGAGCCACTGTCCTGGGTGGTTAAAGACTGACTACAAAGGGGGGTAGCCTTTTAGTGACTACTCGTCTCAATGTTAGTGAAGAAACCAACGCCTGCCCAGGACATTAGGGCACCATCTGTTTTGCTGCTTGTCGACGAGATGAACATGCCTGAGGAGAAGAAATCGAATACTACAAAAGTCTGTAGTAAAAGTATAATGATCGTTATTGGACTAACTTTGACTGCTGTCATCATTACTGTGATAATGTGGGTTGTGGAGGAAGTAACTCCGGCTCGAAACTTACTGACTGCTACTACTCCTGTCCCCACAGAGCATTATTATTTCACTCTTCCCTATCACGAAAAGAAGCACCGAATGTCATATCTCAATAACACTTTCATACAAATGTTGCATCATACTCATAATGCTACGAACACTACCAACTGCTGGGTATGTGGAATGATGCCAGCCCATCAGAAGAAGGGAGGAACGCCTTTCATTCCCTTGCCATTCTCGCATAATGGCTCCTGTAGAGCCTGGTTCGCACTGTTGTGGGCCTCTGAAATCAGTAATATTACTCTAGCTGATGTAGGAGAACTTAATGCGAAACTCAGTAAGATTTGTTACCCCGACGAGGAAGGGGACCCACAAGCCAAAGGAACTGTATGGGAAATGGAGGAGTATCGCAAAAGAGATTCCTCCACAAGTTATGTTTTCCCCAACACTCGAACGGCCAAGGGTAACGGGCCTCCTGTTATCGCTGTTACTAGAGCCCGAGCAAATCTTTGTGTGAGTAGTTTTGGCAGTATCCCAGTGGGAAAAAGTGACTGTACTACAGTATTGAACATTACTGTAACAAACAATAGCAGTTTTCTATCTTCACACAACACTTATTTAATTTGCGGAAGTAAAGGCTACTATCATCTACCAATTGGATGGTCCGTAATATGCTATGTGTCCTTCTTGCTTCCAACTGTTTTCTTAGCACCTGCATCTTATCATAAAGATCAAAAACTGTTTAATGACATTTCCTTGAACCGATTCAAAAGAACTATAAATAATGATGAAGTGGATCAAACTGACACTGCATTACAGCAATATGTTGACTTTAATTTGGGACTCTTTTTCTTTGTTGGTGCCGCTCTAAATAGCAGGAAAATCAGATGCTTGACCCGTGTAGGAGAGGCTGTGACTAATCAAACAGCAATGGCGCTTGGAAATATTACAGAAAAACTTCAAATTATGAGAATTGTGACATTGCAAAATAGAATGGTGCTAGATTTTATTCTAGCTGATCGTGGTGGAGCATGTCGCATTATCTGTAGTAGCTGTTGCGTGTTCATCCCTGACCATGCCCCTTCTGTTTATGATGCTATTTCCAAAATGCATAAAATAGCCACTGAGATCCATCAAGACTCAGGAACATGGACTTGAACTGGATGGTTCTGGAACATATTTTTTGTATGGGGTCTGAACATATTGTCGGGCTTATTCATAATTATTGCATTTCTTTTCTCTTGTTGTTTATGTATCCAATGCGGGCCAATGCTCTCTTCCCTCTGTATTACACTGTAATACACTGCACGTCCGCCTCTTCCACCTCCCCTAAAAGATGGGCCATATACTTGAGCCAACATAACTTTTGTCTTCAATTCTTTAACCTTCTTATCCTCCCTGCCTTTCACTTCCTGTTCCTGTCGCTCATAATACTGGGCCATGGTCAAAAGGGAAACTGGGGAAGACGTGGTCCAAGAACTCTCACTGGCCTTAAGGCGACTAGCTATTTTTGGTAACATATTAGCGACAAATTTGATGACAAACAAATGTTTACCCGTGTCATCGGCCAGTGATTGGACACTAAAATCATGGAATGACTCCTCAAATCTAGAAAAGAAATCAGAAATTGACTCATCCTTTTTCTGTATCAGGACGCTAACGTAGTCCAAACTATTTTCTTAGGGGTTATGAGAGTCTTTAACTTAGTCACAGTAGCTTTAGGAAGATCTAATATCTCCTTCTGAGATTTCTGCGCAGGCTCACTTTCCGCATCTATTTCTTCTAAATGTTCCCAAGTATCACCATATTTATGAGGATCGTCGCTGTAGTACTTCGACGAGCTTCCTCTCTAGCAGCAGTTTTTAAGGTATCTTTTTCTGCCTTAGTCAAAGTAGAGCGAGTCTGCCACCCGCCTTGCTTATATTTATCTTTATCCTCTGAAGAAGAATGCTCCTCGTCAGAAGCCTCATCCTCAGGGGCACTTGGAGTGGGAAATTTATCCGGGGGTGGGGGGCATTCTAATAGGATGCAGTCATCCTGAGGTTTATTAAGAATGGGATAACTAGGGCGCCTAATAGGGTACTGGCCATTTACCTCTAATCGACGTTCCCTATCTTCTTTTTCTTTTGTTTCCTTTATTTCTTTATTCTTTAATTCCAACGCTTTTTTATATATTGTTTTCCGCTGCTCTTTTTCTGCTATAGCTTCCACTCTCTTCACTCTCTCGCACTTCTTTATCCCACATATGTACACAATCAAACATATCCTGTCTACTTTTTCTTTTAAATAAACACTGCTCTACATATTGAACCTTTTTAGAATCGAATGACCCATTCATTGGCCATTGTAAATCAGACTCTTTCTTTGTGTATTTGTTCCATAATGAACCGTACATTATGGGAGAAATACCATATTTGATATACATCTCTCTATTAGGGGTCCCTTCCAGAGGAGCCGGCTGACTTTGTTCTAAACTATTATTGGTACCACCAGAACAGCAACACCACTTATGGAGTCTGCTGAGAACAGGCATGTTTTTCCAAGTATATGTAAAATATTACTACTCCAAATAAATATTCCAAAAAGGAGAAAAATCTCCACATTACCTGCCTTCACTTTTTGCAAAAAATGAATAACAAACCAAACCAAAATCTTGGCCAAGCAAATCAAGAGTGCCGCTTCAGCGACCTTACCAAACAGAAGTCTCCAACTCCCACCTGCCGATCTCTGGTCGACCTAATGGTCACTGCAGAAATACGCCAAAGAAAATCCCAGTCGAGACCGTCCACCACCCGGAGGGTCAAATCGGGAAAACCGGAAAAGTCACTTCGGTCTGCAAAGACAAGAGTCTTCTCATGCAGGGCGCCTCCTCAGTAATATTTCAATCCTTCGTCAAGACCACTCCTTTGGACAGCCACGTCTCTGATGGGGCCCCACGTGCCGGGCGCCAACTGTGGAAATGTTCCTTTTTAGGGGTACACTGGTGCAGGGTCACCCTCTCGTCCACAAGTTCCAAAGACTAACAAAAAGATCGGAACTGGAGTTGAAATAAAATAACAAGTTTATTAATCACTCATGAGTGGGACCACGTCCACACAACACTCTCAAGTGCTGCAGGAGGTAGTACACTGAATTCACAAACCATCGTCCCTTTTATACCATTTTGTTGCAATGTAAGCATGTGAACAGAAATGGAAAGAACAAGTTTTAGAAATAGCTATCAGCACACAAGGGCAGATGAATAACCACTTGGTCAGCAAAGTGGGAGGGGGAGCAGGAATGCTTATGGCAGCAGGAAATGGTCGACAGTTAACATCTAAGACCAGGTGCACTAGCAGCTACAAACCTTCAGCACGTACATTGCTTTAGCTGAGTCAGGAAGTCAACTAAAATAGATAACACAAGCAGAGTGAAAAGACGAGCAGCAGAGGACGGAAGAATTACGAAGGAAACGAAATGGACCCCACAGCCAAAATGGCTGTAGCTTATGCTAAGTAAAATATTACACGTTTCCACATATAACAAACCAGATGAACCAAAAAATGCACCTATTTTACTTAGAATACTGCACAATCAAAAAAGTGAATCGCTCAGTCTCCCATGTCTAGCAAAATACTTTTTGGTCTCCATGCAGTCTAACTTTTTGTCAGCAGACATATTTACTTTTCCACCTACCAACTTCATCCTATATGACGCATACTGCTACAAATGCAAATTGAAGCTGTATAACACACTTTTTTTATTGATAAGCTCTAACAGATACATAAACACAAGAAATTGCAAAGATTTAAATAACCATATGGTCCTCCTTGACTACGAATACAGTTGACCGTCCTATGTGTATGCTATGCACACAAAGGCAGATGTATCTATGTGGTGAAATTAAAAATACAGGTCTTCAGATTCTGATAATCACTGTTCAATTCATGAAAAGATTGCTGGGACATTGCTACAGTTTCCACATTACAGGTGAAAAATAAACGAGGCAACTATATTCTCCCCAGAGGACATTCTGAACGCATAACAGCCCATGACGACTCTGAATATTAATTTGGAGTTATATATATTTTTATGGCTGTATTTATACAGTGCTACATGTGACGAATGTCTTCATTGTTTACTTAGAGGTGTGTGGTGGGAGGGGGAAGGGACATGTTGAGAAGCTATTTTGCATTTCCAGAAAGTATGTTAAACCGACGTACATACCAGGTTTCAGAACGAACCTTATTTTGGATACAGAACTACCACAGCATGTGCCCTCAAAATAATACGCGGAATCAAACATAGAATAATTCTGACCATATTCTTACCGCTATGGGCATGTTCGAGATTGCATGGTAGGAGTTGTCATGGATTATTGTGATGTTGTAGGTCGACTTTTTGTTAGGCTCGTCAAAACAGGGGAATGACTTCCTTGCATCCGTGGGCTCGTGGTCGGTAGCGGCTATGTTCCTTAGAAATAAATGGAAGACAGCATTAGCAATGGCAGCCACTTGTCTCCTGTGACTCTTCCTGTTCTATGTTCAGTGACGCATACGTAATAGCTTTAAAGCAAAGAAGACTGATGGCAAACAAGAACACAATGCAATAAACCTGGAGACACCCAATCAGTTCAAGGCTCTATAGGGAAAAGAAGCTTTAGCCAGAGCGAAAACAAATTAGGTTTATAGCCACCTTTTTTAATCAAAGTGGCAACACGATTGCCTCCAGGATCGACTATGTTCTGGTGGAGAAAGGGGAGAGTAATAAGGTTGAAACAGTGGAACATCCCCCAGCTCACCTGTCAGACAATTCGGCAATTTGCCTGAAATTGAAGTTGGGTGAGAAAGCTACCCCCCCTCGTACCCCAAGGTGGAGCCTGGACAGAACTTTATTGTTAGATCAGCAGGTAGTGTTAAAGCTGGAAGAGATAACCAGGGATTATTTTTGTTTAAATGATGCGAGTACTTCAGTCCAGATAACCTGGGATGTTTATAAGGCAGTTATCAGGGGGAGGCTGGTTGGCATCGCCGCATTTAAAAACAAGACTGTCAGGAGTAAAATAAGCTCTACAGAAAACAGACTGGAACAGCTGGATAAGATGGATAGGATGGGGGAACAAGGACAGGCGAGACAGGGTGACAGTATGGTTGAGGAGAAAATAAGAGAAAAGAAGGAAGAGTTGTCCTGTATTCTGGAGGGAATAGTCAGGAGGAAATGGAAGGCGAGTAAACTCTCTCATTATGAGTATGATGAGGGGTGTGGTAAACTTCTGGCCTGGAAATTAAAATCGGAACAAAACCAGAATAGGATTCCAGCTATTAGGATAGAGGGGCAAGGATCACTCAGTTGTGAGGATAGGGAGATAGAGGGCGCCTTTGTAGAATTTCTTCAGGCTCTTTATACAGAAGATGTCAGAGCCACTAAGGAGCAAGTCGAGAAGTATTTTAAGGACTTGCCAACTTCAACACTGTGAGAGGAACAGAAGGAGCTATTACACTCTGAAATACCATTTGATGAGGTCGCGGGGGCAACAGAGAGGTTGAAAAGGGGGAAGGCGGCTGGTCCGGATGCCTTTCCAAACAAGATCTATTTGTCTCGTAAAGAGGAGGGCGTCCCGTTTTTAACAAAACTTTTCAACTTGATATTCCTAGGGGGGTCTGGTATACCGAAATCCTGGGAGGAAGCAACTATCTGCCTTCTGCACAAAGCAGGGAAGGAGCCAAGGTGCTGTGAATCCTACAGACCTATATCATTGCCGAATAGCGACTATAAGATTTTTAAGCAGATTCTGGCCGGGAGATTATGAGGGGTAGCAGACAAATTAATACACCCGGACCAGAAAGTTTTCATCAAGTGCAGGCAGATCCATGAGTTAACTCATGAGCTGCTTGGGGCAATAGATATGGCAACTTATGGAGGGCTTCCTTTGTCAATAATCACCTTTGATGCAGCAAAGGCTTTTGACAGGGTGAGTTGGCCCTTTTTACATAAGGTTGAGGAGCAGTACGAGTTGGGAGAGGCATTTAGGAGGGTCTTAAAAGTAATTTACAAGAGTCCGACTGCCAGGATATTGGTAAATGGTAACCTCACACAGAAGATAACTATTTCAAGAGGTACTAGGCAAGGCTGCCCTCTCTCTCCCCTTCTTTTCGATCTGTATATTGAAGCCCTTGCCAGTTAAATCAGGGCTAGCCAACAGATTCTACAGTTTGAGTTTCAGGGCTGGGAAAAGAAGATAGCTCTGTATGCTGATGACCTGATGCTATTTACAACAAACCTGTTACTCTCACTTCCAAAAATTTCAGACATCTTGGATAAATTTTGGGAGGTTTCAGGCTATCAAGTAAATTGGCAGACGACGGAAGTTATGGAGTGGAATTCCCAGAGTAATAACCCCCTGGTAAAGGAAACAATATGATATATGGGTATTATGGTAACGAAGAATCTAGAGGATGTTGCATGGGTGAACTTTGAGAATGTAGCAAATGAGACTAAGAATCTACTAAAATCTTGGGCAGGGCTTCCTCTTTCATTTTTGGGAATATCAAACATCCTGAAAATGTCCATACTACCAAAATTTACATTTCTGTTTGCCTCAATACCCTTAGAATTTAAAAAAGTCTGGTTTGACAAACTACAAGGTGTCTTGAGTATTTTTATTTGCACTTCCAGAGTGACTAGAATTGCCTGGAGGAAACTCCGAAGGGGGAAGTAGCAGGGAGGAATTGCCAGCCCAGACTTGCTTCAATACTGTAAAGCATTCCAGTTTAAAACAACGAGAACTTTGCTTCAAGAGCACCAAATGTACCCTCCATATCTACAAGCCATGACACAGCTAGAGGAGGATGGCTTTTTGTATAAATTGGGGCATCCAGAATTTAAAAAAAAAGTTAAGTTGAAGATCCTACTAGCAGCATGCAAGCTTTAGTCTCAAATCAGGAGAGACTTAGGAATCGCGTATTATAGCAGCCATGCTCCAATATGGGCCTCCCCGGGGATCCCCGACTGCTTGAAGGATAAACTTTCAAGCCCAGAAGCAGAAATAAAAAGATGGGGCCAGCTACTCGATGGAGGGACCTTAGTAGGCTGGGAACATCTATCATCAATGGCAAACGGCGGTATCTCCAGATTCAAGTACTACCAGCTGGCTAGTTGGGTAAAGTCTTTGGAGAAGGAAAAGGCGGGGAAACAGTGAACTTGAGGCAAAGTTTATAAAGAGTCCATCACAGAAGAAGGAGGCCATGGAGTGGTATTGGTTGTTCGTACTTGCTGGGGAAGAAGAGTTTACTCTCCCTAAGGAGATCTGGAGGAAGAATCTGCCATTGGGGGATGTGCAAAATCTCTGGCAAGTATCAATGTCTACTCTGTGGTATGTTGTCAGAGCCGCCGCACTCAGGAAAAATCATTTATTCACGATACACAGGGCATATTGGCCATCGAAAAGGCTGACAAGAATGAACAAGCGGATGGTCAATAGCTGTCCTAACTGTGGGGAGGAGAAAGCTGATGACTTGCACATGTTTTGCCATTGCCCCAACCTCCAGGTATACTGGCATGACGTGAGTGAGGTTCTCTCAACAGAGATGGGCACAAACCTGGAGGTAAGCATACGTTTAATTATGTTTGGGGTTGTGAATGAGGAGGGGTTAAGAGTCAAGTTGAGTAGCAAATGGAGGAATCTGCTGCTTGTGTTGATACTATTAGCAAGACTGGAGATTTGCATTAAGTGGGTATCTCAGCATACCCCTCGAGGAGGGAGTGGTTGGACTCGATACAAAGGGTGCAAAGGCTGGATCGGAGCAGGGAAGGATTTAAGAAGCTTGATTTTTGGGAAATCTGGGAAGAGAATTTTTAGTTTTGGGATATGCATATAAAGTTTATAAGTTTGGTAAACTGACTCAGAAGTCCAATGATTAAGCAATATCGCAATAACTCCCGGGTATCAGGGATTGGGACTGGTACCCCCAGATCTTCTCCTGTTTTGGACCCTATCGGACAGTAGAAGCAGGGACTTGCTCTCTGTCTTTCCACCAGTTTCAGGGCGAGAGTGAGACCCCCTTGCTTTCTTCCAGTTTGTTTATTGCACAAATGAGGACAAAAAGAAGAAGAAAAAAAAAACACGATTGTCTGTTCTGGACTGGCATGAGTTAAGAATTTCTATTGCAGATTCCGACAACCGCAAACCTAGCTGAGTGATGAGATCAATGACAGAAAGCATTCACATCGCTTCTCTGGCACAATGAGTCGCCATGCATGGGCAGTGTTGCAAATGATGACAGTATTTTAATGTCTGATAGAAAGGTATAGACGAGATGCGGAAGGAACGAGGTTATTGGTTCTTACAGTGTATTCATATATTTCTGAAAGCACAGCTTCGGTAAAAATATGAAGTATCCCTAAATATATACTGGAAGCGAAGCAACAATTTATGATTTTGTCTGTTTTTAGTTAACTTTATGGTGTTGCTTGAACACAAAGCCTAACACATATAGTTGAGTGTTTTTATGTGGCTGATTATGTTTCTCTTAAACTGTATAATCAACATAAAAGGGCCTGCCCTCTGGTACCCATGTCAACATCTGCCTCCACTTAATTCGTCTTGAACCCCCACCCCCTCCCCTGACTGGTGCTTCCCAAGGCTAGGTGGCGCCACATAGCCATTCCCTGTGCTACTGGTCCGGCACTTCTCTTTTCCTCTTTTCAGATTCTTGTGTGCTGTGTGTCACATCCGGGATGTCACAGGATGACTTAGAGATGCTTTCGGAGGCATTTCATTGGTGAGCACTATTCTGATCACCATTGCAGCTTCCTGAGGGCACACATCCTTGCCGTAGCTCCTACTGCAAAGCCCAGCTCACATGTGAGCCTTCACTTACTGCCACAGTATCATCAGCCCACAAAGCTTGTCCACAGGAATGCCTGAGACCTAGATGCTCACCCCAACCTTACACCATGCAAACCATTTCGTGTTGGCAGTTATCTGTACCTACCAGACTGAGGCACCATTTTCTGTCTCCAGTATCCCGCCTCACTGCCATCCTGGCTCTAGTTGCCCGTCATCCTTCCCCATACTATAAACTCGTTGACTCACCCCAACAGCCACTGCAGGTTGAAAGGTTCTGAAGTCTACTGATCACACATCTCGATCACTGGTAGCAGCCTCAGAGTGAACCAGTTGATGGCTATTGCAATTCTTCGTTGCAATCCAAAATGTACTCAGCAACTGAGCCCCACTTGCAAGTCAAAGGCTATCCACCACCATCCTAACGAGGCTGCAGAGGCAATCCCTGGTACATACATAATTAGCATGCAGCAGCCATCTTAGTTGCTAGCCGGCACTGAGTGCTAGAATAATACTTTGCCCGAGCCACGGAAAGCGAGGAGGGTTATGAGCTGACTCTACCGGTGCTGGTTCCTTGGCAAACCTGCGGCCTTCTTGTAATAAATGGAAGATTGTTGACAGTTATGCTTCCCTCTTTATTTAAGGCAGGATCCCTCATCAGCAGTTATTTCAAATCTCTCCCCTCTGTCATTTCTTTACTGGCACCAGACTGAGCAGAAGAGTACTTTCCCCATCTTGCAAAGCGTGTCAGTTTCAGAACACACTCAGGGTCAGGAGATTCCTTGTTACAATGTAACCATGTAGCAACAAAATAAGAATTGAAACAAAATCTAAATTCATGTCTTGGATTGGTGAGTTACCATTTACCATTATGTCAAGCACGTCCAGTGAGAGTGCAGAAATACACAAAGCACTAGACATAGTGTGATACAATGAAGTGAATTAAGTGTCCCAGAGTTAGGGGACTGATATGAAAAGGGAGCAAGCAGTAGGTAGGGGAAAGCATGAGATCATTGTCCTGCATCAATGAGTGAGTACTCGAGTCAATGTTGATATAACAAGAGGATCAGACAATGATATAGGTCTGCGAGCAGTCACTGATCCATCTGCCCTGCTTAAATTAAGAAACTTCATTCCAACTTGACATTGTCAACCAGACCTGGATCTCACATCCTTGCTGAGATACCCTCTGTAACCAACCATCTGGCCTTTTCCACTCAAGCCGCCTCACAGGCGATCCTTGTAATGGGCAATATTCTTTTCTCTGTTGACGCACCTAAGAACAAGCCAATTTTCAAAAGTGGACAACAACTTGGCACCCAGTCCAGTGGACCTTAGTCAAACAAATACAAAATTAAAGAACAGCTAACCACATTCTGATGGGTCTTCAAAGAATTGTGTGCCCCATCACCAGCTGAAATGCACATTATACAACTTCTGGACGCTCACACAAACACTCAAAACTGTACCCAAAGCATGACTGAAAAAACGAATCATAAAAAAGGCAGCTAACAAATGGTTAAGTCCAGAGAAGGTTATCATGCAAATGGCAAGGACACAAGTAGGAGCAATGCTGAAAGAAAACAATGTGCAGATCCTTAAAATATGGGACAATAACCGGGAAACCTGGTAGAATTCCTTACCACATTCACACCAGCGATCATCCTTTAAGCCCTCTACTCGGCATATAAGATAAAAGTATATAATGTGTCAACCAAGGGCTGGTCAACAGCCACTGCTAATTATCATATTGATACCTTTTCTCCAAAGCTAATAAACACCTCCTTACAATTGAGATTGGTCCCAGTGATCTTAACCATATTAAATAACTCCACAGATTAAAAAGTCTGATAGCATTCTCTAACAAACTGGCAAACCAATGTCTAATATCCAAACTATGTCTCCCTAGCAAAGTTAATGAAGCATGAGGCCATGCAATAGCCACAGGACTGCATGGATTCCATAACATCTGCTATGAGTTGGTTGTTAGCGGATTGTCAGAATTTTCGCCCATACTTGCCATCTTTTTTACCACACTTTCTCACAAATGCTATTGATATAACTTATATACCAAGAAGACTCTGACTTGTGTCTGATTCTAGTGTTTAATCCTATCTAAAGGGACAACAGGAGTGGTGCCGCGTCACAGACAACCCGTAACTAACCGTCTCATTTCATCTGACCCCGATAGGATAAATCATCAAAGGGAGCAGAGAAGCTGTATGGCACTGAGATGACGAATCAGCTAACTGTTTCAAATTATGACCAGGATAAAGAAACCCACCGAGCATAAGGAGCATAAAAAATACTTCTATTTTGAAAACCACTTTGATTTGTGATAAATTAGCATAGAGTGTTAATGTTCCCGCTGTAAAGCACGTTTAACATGCAGATGACAGATTTGTATTTTATGTAAATAGCTCAGTGGGTTACTGCTTTCGTCACAGAGATCCTTTTGTTGCTTGGAGTTCATAAGTAACATTCCTTCGAGCATTGAGCTATGGTCTGGCATCAAAACACTGCATGCATATTGCAACCAAACGTTTAGAACCTTCTTTTTCATCAATCCTTTACTATTCTAAGATTGCTAAAAAGGGATTTGCATAAAAAAATTACACCTCATTGAGACAGGTGTAATGTTGGAGAAAATATGCTTTTTCTCCAAACCTTTTCAACTTTGCATGTGTACTGTACGGTATGGCACTCTTGCAAAGTAGTGAAGTGTTAAACTTTGTCAAACCATAGAACTTTGTGATGGAGCGGTACACACACAAAACTTGCACTATTGTACAAGGGTGTATGCCTTGGCCCCAGGCAGCCTAAGGTATGTCAGCACTGCAGGAGAGAGCAACAGCACCATATCTCAGTACATATGGTGCTGTTGTGCCCTCTCCTTTTCACGCAGCACAGCAATTTTGGTTTCTACACTGCATGAAAACTTAGTAAATCTGCCCCCTTCCTTTCTCCAGACCAAGCACTCTTAGCATATAAAGCCTACAAGTATGGCTGACATGTGACTCCTCCATCTTAAAGTCCTCATTATCGTCAGTAATATTTTCTATACATTAATTTACACACTTGTATGACGCACTGTCTCCCAATATTATGTCAGTGATATAAAGCGCTCTGACACTCTATATTGTGATGAGTAGCGCTATAAAATACATACATGTGAGAAAAGGGTTAAGGAGAGATGTGTGACACAATCGGAGGGTGGTAGGGAGTGAATCCATGAAGAAGGAGGTCATTGTGGGGGTGGAGGGCAACAAATAGTGTCGCACCAGGCATCGCCAACGCTAAAGCCAGCCCTGATGGTTGAAACCTTCCCAGCATATTTTATTCATATACAGCAACCCACTCATTGCTTTTAAAAAAATATGCAGCCATAAACCAGAACATAAATTTATTCATGCATCAGAAATATGAATTTAACAGTTTTTCTAAAGTGTAAAGAAGGGGAAACGACCTTAACAACGCGGTCAAAACACCGCAGTACATTTAGATCGCTGCTTTTACAACGCAAGTCGTTACCACGACTTGCACTGGAGGGCGCTCTAGACTAAGGAATAGTGTGATTTACTATCCCAACACCTTCCCTACTGTACGTAGGCTGGAGTTGGAATAGTAAATCATACTATTCCTAGGTCCAGCGCCCTACAGCGCAAGTCGTGGTAACGACTTGCGTTGTAAAAACAGCGATGTAATGTACCGCGATCTAAATGATCGCGTTGTTACATCATACATCCGTAAAGAAGACACTGTAGTGTAGCAGAGCTCTTTGCATAAAACCTGCCGATTTAATCAATAATGTGAATTACCCCTCAGAGAAGAGAATATGCATGTATACTTTGTCACACCAATAACACTCCAACAAATTCTCACTCTTAGTAGTAAGGAAGCAAAAGATCAAGAATGGACCATGCTCTGAAGAAATGACAAAGACATAATACCTATCTTCTAAAGAGAAGTGATATTTTCCATAAATGATTACTTTTGGCCAATATACAAATCGTGTATAGTAAATGCCTGAGTTAAAAGTAGCATACACCTCGATAATTGTGAAGAATGGGCTGAACTTTGTGACTGAAACTAATTCATACTCACTGATAATGACAAAGGTTAAAGTGACATTATAGTTAGGTGAAAATGTAATTTAAAACGTCACATTTTAAACTCTAAAAAACACTGGAATTCATAAGTTATAGTTAACTGAAGTAACTATAACTCACATCTTGCCATGCAAGTTATAGTTAACTGAAGTAACTATAACTCACATCTTGCCATGCACAGTGTCGTCATAAATGAAGAAATTTCAGATGTCATCATTGATTTTATCAATGATGTAGTAGTACGTCATGAGTGATGTCACATGGGATTTCATAAGCAGTGCATGGCAAGGGTGCGAGTTTCAGTGGTTTTCAGAGCTTTAACTGACTTTTTCACTATAACATTACTTTGATTTTTTTATCAGTCAATTTCTGATGGTGTTTTTAGTGTAAAGTAAGATCTTATTAGCATACCTACCTATAACATCACTTTAAACTTAGTTTTTTGTCAGTGATTTTCTGACAATTTTTTTAACTTAATCTAACAATATAAAGAGATCTTTAAGTAGTGCAGAACTGCTGGTTGTGTCAAAGGGTCAAAAAACAAAACCATAAAAGGCAGTCCTATTGGCTTTATCGGGGGTCAGCACCTCAACACATATAAAGCACACCTATTGGTTTTGTCAAAAAGTCACTACAACAATCCAATATATTTCTTATTAATACCCACATCAAATTATATTTTTTGTCATGAAACATCGAAATGCAGCATTTAAAAACAAAGAACGATAAAGATGTGTTTGATTCTTACTTTAACACCCTCAAAGCCACAAAATGCAGCCATAGGATCAACTACATGGGATCCCTTAACTCCTGCTGAAGAACAGAGAACTCCAGCACAGAGTGCCTAAGAAATAGCAAGCACTCCTGGTGTCTTGCATTCAGTGATCCAGGAGACATACAGGGGCAAATGTACAACCGTTTTTTGCAGTCGCAAACGAGCATCTGGCCCGTTTGCGACCGCAAAATTGGTCTGCCCCATGCACAAACCATATTTTGCGAGTCGGTAACCTACTACCGACTCGCAAAATATGGTTTACGACTCGCTATTAGGAAGGGGCGTGCCAAGGGCGTCCCTTCCTAATAGCGAGTCTAACAGCAATGTATGATTGTTTTGCAACCGCATTTGCGGTCGCAAAACACTCACAGTTTACCACCTACTTCAAGTAGGTGGTAACCCAATCACAAACAGAAAGGGATTGTGAATTAGTGCGAAAATATTTTTTAAGAGCAGGCAGTGGTCCCAGGGACAATTTCCTGCCCTTAAAAAATGAAACTGAAAAGTTAAATTTTTCTTTTTTAATGCATCCTGTTTTCTTTTAAGGAAAACGGGCTGCATTAAAAAAAAAAACTGCTTTATTTAAAAAGCAGCCACAGACATGGTGTTCTGCTGACCCCAGCAGGCCACCATCCCTTGGAGTGCTAATCATTCCCAATGGGGTTGCATATTGCGCGTGCCTCATGAATATTAATGAGGCATGCAATTTGCGACCTCATTGGTAATCGTAAACAGTGTCTGAGACACTGTTGTACATTCACTTTTGCGAGTCGCAAATTGCGAGTCGCAATTCGACGCGATTTGCGACTCGAAAAAGGGAATGGTTGTACATCTGGCCCACAGTGTTTTAAAAAAAAAAAACTCTGGGGGGAATGCTGTGCTCCCTGCAGCCCAGTACCACAATTATATAATTCATTGGTGGTTTCCCTGCCCTCCTTGGGGCACCACAACAACTACAATATTATTAAAACAGCCCACGCAGGGCATTATGGGGAACTCCTGGGTGGGAGCAGTGAAAATGTAATGAGCTGCCTAGCCTCAATACTGAAGCCGCAAGGACACAACTTTTCTTCCATTTTTTTAGGTCTCGCCTAGCGTTGCTGCGCACATGCGCAGCTCGCTCGGCGAGATTTAATGCAGATGAGTACTTTTACAAAAGGGCTTTAAGCCCCGCCCCTCATTTCCATTGGCTGGCGTCACCGTTTATGCTAAACGGTGGCCAGCCATTGGAAAAGAGCTATGTATGTTGCCTCCCTTTGGCTTTTTGGGACGGCCCACTTGGACTGGCTCGCGTGCTTTCCGTTCGTCGTAAATGTTTTCTTATCTTTATGGGGCCATGTGTTTCAAACACATGGCCCTTTAAAGACAAGAGATCCGGCTGCAGCGCGGTCCTCTTTCACTTTCGGGACCGCGCTTGGCCCCCCGCGAGCTCTCCAGGCTGCTCTCGGGTACCCTCCTCCACCCGGCCTCACTTCCTCCCTGCTTCTTCCTGTCCTGCAACGGCGCTGACCGCAGCTCGGGTGTGCTTGGCATCAGCTGGAGGTAAGGCTTGGCGGTCCTCGTGCATCAGTGTTGTGGTGCAGCCTCTTAACCTTTCATCCCCTCTCTGCTCTTCAGCCTCTTCTTGCATTCCTAGCCGCTCTCGGGCTCCTCGCATTGTTTGTGGGGGCGGCTGGCAGTCGGCTCTGCTCCCTCGAACTGCTCTCCTGGCGCTTGTGAATATTTCCAGCAGTAAACCACGGTCACACCTGGCTAGTAGTGCTCGCGCGCCCTGGGTCCGTCCTCTCCATGCCAGCTGGTCTCAGGTATTGCGTGACTGCTTCAGACGTCCAATCGATTTATTTCTATTTCAATAGAATTATTCATTTCATATATTGCCGCTCGCTATAACACGGAAGAATGCCTTAAAACTCAGCGCTGAGACTGCTAGCCATCAAAGTGACGTGCCGCCTAATAAACTCCTTTCCTGCTGCTGACTGACATAGACGTGCAGTGCTTTACTTGGGGCGGGTCCTGCCGGTGTTATAAAAAGCACAGACATTAAAATCGCTCCCTAACCACAACACAGGCCGGAAACTGCAGTGGCCTCTGTTGTAATCTTTGGACTGCTTTACGCATCCCGTGTGTTTACATTGGCAACACCTCTCTGACATGGGATGAGTCACATCAATAAAGTATTTCTGGATCGTGTACATACAGGTTTAGCAGTGCACGCGGCAGATTAGGAGCTAAAACCTGCAGGGAGTACAGCGAGGGGGTTCGGCAGTTCTCTCCCCGCACGGTGTAAAGTACAGGGACAGAGTGCAAACAGTCCCAGCCTCGCAGGAAGTACGTAAGGGACTCCGTGTTCCCGGCTCTTCGGGACCCAGCCCTGCAGGAAGTACACTAGAAGTGCAGGGGCCCCTCGCCCAGCTGTGCAGGGAGTCCAGTGAGGAGCACAGCCCAGCATTCCATTGCACAGCCATGCAGGGGCTGCAGAAGTGTTTATATGCGGGGAGTACACCGGTGACTATAAACTATCAAAGGATGCAGAGCGGAGCGCACAGTAGGGGACTCTAGGCATTGCCACCCCAAGCTCTGCATGGAAATCAGCGGGGGCCATGACACTGCATGAGACCCACAGAGCTGCCCCATAGCACTATGGGAGAGGAGAAGGGCTTTGAAGAATACACCAGGCTCTGCTCACAGTTATTTTTACATATAGCGCGATCTCGACCCGAAAGTATTGGGGTGCTTTATGTGAGCACCAGTTACGTTATGACACATTCGTTTTTTGAAGGCACGGGGAGATTAAATGATTTGCCCAGCATCTGAGCCGACGCCGAGACTCGACCCCGGTTCCCCGGCGCCAAAGTATGCAGCTCTGGCCATTACGCCGCATCCTCTCCACCTCACAGTACAAGAAAGTCTTGCAAAGTAAAGTGAAAGAAAAGCTCAGATATAGGGGGCAGAAAAACACACGTGTACGTCACCAGATGATACACAGCTCATAAAACAACACTACCCACAACACAGACCGGAAACTGCAGTGGCCTCTGTTGTAATCTTTGGACTGCTTTACGCGTCCCGTGTGTTTACATTCGCAACACCTCTCTGACATGGGATGAGTCACATCAATAAAGTATTTCTGGCTCGCGTAGATACAGTTTTAGCAGTGCGCGCGGCAGATTAGGAGCTAAAACCTGCAGGGAGTACAGCGAGGGGGTTCGGCAGTTCTCTCCCTGCACGGTTTAAAGTAAAGGGACTGCGTGCAAACTGTCCCAGCCTCGCAGGAAGTATGGAAGGGACTCCGTGTTCCCGGCTCTTCCAGCCCCAGCCCTGCAGGAAGTACACTAGAAGTGCAGGGGCCCCTCGCCCAGCTGTGCAGGGAGTCCAGTGAGGAGCACAGCCTAGCATTCGATTCCACAGCCATGCAGGGGCTGCAGAAGTGTTTATATGCGGGGAGTACACCGGTGACTGTAAACTTTCAAAGGATGCAGAGCGGAGCGCACAGTAGGGGACTCTAGGCATTGCCACCCCAAGCTCTGCATGGAAATCAGCGGGGGCCATGACACTGCATGAGACCCACAGAGCTGCCCCATAGCACTATGGGAGAGGAGAAGGGCTGTGAAGAATACACCAGGCTCTGCTCACAGTTATTTTTACATATAGCGCGATCTCGACCCGAAAGTATTGGGGTGCTTTATGTGAGCACCAGTTACGTTATGACACATTAGTTTTTTGAAGGCACGGGGGAGATTAAGTGATTTGCCCAGAATCACAGGATGTTGAGCCGACGCCGAGACTCGAACCCGGTTCCCCGGCGCCAAAGTATGCAGCTCTGGCCGTTACGCCACATCCTCTCCACCGCACAGCGCTCCCCAGTCACTCAATGACACTGGGACTTCGGCTTTTCCTCCCCAGCCCTGAAGGGGGCGCAACAGGAGGTGCACAGGGACTGCACCTGCTCCTATGGTCCATAGGGTGACAATAGCAGGGGCAGCCAACTGAGGTTGCCCGCATGCTGAATGATGAGAAAGGGTCAACCTCTTCAGTGTCCTAGATTGGCACCCCACGTCATGAAGCACTTGCCAAGTGACGTCACATCCGCAGCGGCGTAGAAGGGAAAGCCTAGCTTCGGGTAAACCATGACGATGCTGCAGCGAGATAAGCAGCGGGGCCGCAGTCACTTCTTCCAGCCCTGCACAGCCATGTAAGGAGCGCAGAGTTCTCTCCGGCGGGAACTTTCCACACCCCTCTTCCACTTGACTCCGATACCACTGGCAAACTCTAGAGGAAAGGATGACTCTGCTGGACGCTCTACCTGTGTTTGTGCCGCAGTTCTCAGGTCTCCTTTGAGGCTTGTCTTCTTTCTGTTCCCGTAATTATCTTCCCTTGTGCTCTCATAAGCACATCCTTCTCCTCCTGCTGCCTTTCTTGCTCTTCCTTCCTGCAATGCCCTCGGTCTCTCCGAAATGACCAGCTCTGGCTTGTTTTAATCTGTCAACAATGTTGCAACTCTTCTATTCCCACATTTATTTCACTCATACGTGCACATACCCACAATTGGAGGCATAATGAGCTTTAGTGCAACAAACAATCTGGGGTATCGCTTCTATTGTGCACCAGGTGAAGTTGCACCAGGGCCCAGCGGCCTTAGGGGCCCACTGAACCCTGTTATTACTGTATTTTATAATTCAATCTATCAGCCATGGGGGGCATTTCCTTTTTTGTACTAGGGCCCATGGCACACTGCATAAGCTACTGCAAACAATGCACTTACTTAAAAAATATTAGCACTTTAGTTCCTGCACAGGCTGCTGTTTAAGCTTTGCTAGGAAATCTCATTTCTTTGAAAACTCCTTAGTGGCCAAAATGATTGGACACGCTGCTGTGAAGGAAGGCATGCACAGCCAATCAAAAAGAGACCGACTTTAAGTTATTTTGTATCTTAAAAAGCATCGGACAGACAGAAAAATAGAGGTTGTGTGCCAATATAATTAAAACAAGCATTTGCAATGCAATAGGTCTCGCATTTGCAAAAGTTTGAGCTATTGGCATTGTAAATGACAAACCTTTTATCTATGTGTTGGTTTTGAAAATTTGAGCTATTGGCATTGTAAATGACAAACCTTTTATCTATGTGTTGGTTTTGAAAACAGCTAAATAAAAGGCATTGTCATTTACAATGCCAATAGCTTAAACTCTTGCAAATGCGAGACCTATTGCATTGCAAACGCTTGTTTTTTTGTGTGCCCCAGTCCCACCATGGGCACCCACTGCCTAAGTTTTTTTTTAAAGTAATGGCAACACAAGGAGTCCACTCACATGCTGTCAAGCACTGGCGAAATGAAACTTGAGCCCCCCCCCTGCAAGATACATAGAGGGGCCCCCATCCAACTCAATCAGGGGCTCTCTGCCAGAGTACTGTGCTGAGGTGGCCCCCTGGAGCTTGGTGGCCCCCCTGCACTGCTGGGACTGCGGGGGCCTGTGTTACACCACTGCAGTCAAGCTGGCTCCCGCTTGCCATCATAGACAGTACTGACTTGGGAGTCAGCACCTTCTTTCTCAGTGTATCTGTGGTGTGCGCCCTGCTACCCCGGTGATAGCATACTGCACACAGGAGGGTGTCAGTGGCACTCTCCCTCCACATGTAAGTGCTTTGGGGTCCCAGGGAAAGGGTCCTGGGCCAGGACACCTTACAACACATGCTTGGAAAAAGGTGGACCCCGGAGGCTTTTTCTGCCTCAAGGAGGGGGATCCTATGGATGCCCCCTATCGAACTGCAAAAAAAAAAAAAAAAAAAACTTTGCAACCCCTCCCCCATGGGCTCTGGCCCAGCCTTGGGGGATGATAATTGAAAAGTGCAGGCCTGCCCTATTTTTTTTAATTTAATTTAATTTTGACCACAGTACTACCAGTTTTTGACCCCAAGGAGGTCCCTCTTCGATCGCCCCCACAACGCTTTGGGAGCAAGTGTATCCCTACCACAACCACTATATGTTTTTCCTTTTCTTCCTATGACACAGAGCCTGAGTCCCCACATCCTAAAATGTCTGCCAAACATCTTTGTAGATGTTGACGGCTGCCAATCAGATTTTATATTTTGATCTACCAGTCCCGCATTACTACTGCTGCCTGAAATAGCTATAAATTCGGAACCTTAAATTTAGTTTAATTCCGTTCAGTCATTTTGGCTGTTGCACTGTTCAAAACTCCAATGGGAATTTCTCGGCCCCTGCTTGACGAATCACCCTGAAACTTTCCATGAAGGAGATGTGGTAGATTAACCTTTTTTTAAAGTTTGGATTTGGTAACCTGCCCCAAAGTTATTAGCAAAATATAAAATACATTATCAATGGCAACCCAATCCTAACTATAACTACGCAGTGGCGAATCCCACTGTGTAATACACAATTTTAAGAGAGATCTTGAATTCTGATGGGCTTACTTGACATCCAGATGACGTACAAGCCTTGTCTTTGGAATATGAATGTATTTGCATTGTGTAATTTTCCATAGTAGGCTGGTGAACTAAATATAGCAGGGTCAGCAGAACTCATGAATAGATTGTTTTTCTCTTCCCAGGTGATGTCAACATGTTAATGGCTTCTCTGCCTTTAAGAATCCCAGTTTTATAATCTTTATATGTGAGGAGGCATCTTCTCCTTGTGTTTTCACTACTTAATTAAGTTTTCATCAGCAAAAACAAATTCAGAAGGCAAAAGTGTCAAAGCCTCCCACACTGATTGAAACGTCACTCTCTGTTATTGTAGACAACGCCTCCGCTCTCGCGCAGAGTCCTCAGACTCTAAGCTGAAGTTTTTTCAGAAACTGCATCGAGGTCCTTCCTGGTATTATAAACTGGCACAACTTTGCCAGCAGTGCCCTCATTTTGACCAGCAATTGCAAGTAATTCATATTAACAAAACAAATTGTAGTTTTTCATGGAGTCCTAGCCGTCTTTAAATAAGTATACAAATGTGCATTGTCTGATAGGTCCATTTCTGAGTGTGCCTAGACTCAGAGGGAGCAATGTCCGGGAAAAGCTGCAGACCAGGCAACGTGTGTCCCGGCATGGACTTTATATTAACCAAAAACGAACAATTTTGTCTTGCAGAGTAGTACAGGAAACCATTTTACCATAAAAGGCCTCTCGATCCACAGAATGAAACAGTTTCCGTACATTGCAGAGTATAAGTAAACAAAGTTGCAGAGGGCGAACCAACATGCATGTGCTTCTGGTTTTACAAGGGGATACTTTTAATATGTTTCAAAATGTGTCTCTTGGGACTCAAGGGAAGGCTTGTTTCTCTTTACACCACAGGGCTACTGGAAGCAAAGCAGTTCATCAAGGAACAGCCTGCAGAATAGCATTTAATTACATTGTCACACAAGTGTGTCATTTGTCGGCCCTGTACATTTGGAGATACTGACCCTTAAGGAGAGATCTAACATATCTAGGACTCTCACATTTCAAATGAATTCTGGAATTAACTGCTGCTTTGAAAAATCAGTCATGTAAATATGAATAGACAACAACTATAAAAAAACATTTATATGGCAAACAATGTTCCATCATACCCTCCTTCATTAAAGTACATATGGCGATGTTTTCTTGCTGGAGGCAAAATCACTTCATTCGTCTTTTATGGCCTTTTCCACCATTTGGGATAAAATATTATCAGTTTATTGGGTGAGTACAGCAACCAGAAGATGAAAGATGACCTGTCAACATTTGCAAAGCGTTTCTACCTGCAATGAGTTACATTTGCAATGGTCTTAGTAGCATTTACACTTGAAAACAAATACTTTTATTTAAATCTGCAAACTCTGCAGCAGCCGGGGCCCCGATTCCTTCAAATAAACTGGTACATCTGGATCTGTGCATCTACTCCTAGACAAGGGTGTAACTGAATGAGTTTTAGGCATGCACAAAAAATTCCCAATAGTATACGGCTGGATTGTTGCAAGAGTCACAACTTTCCAAGAATGCTACTGGGAATGTCATGTGACATTTTATACAATTCAGGGTTTTATGCACAGCATAACCCCACACCGGAGAGAAGCTGCCCAATATGAAAACGCACACTTTTTTCTTTTCTTTTTTTTATCCAACAGAAAATGAAACAAAAACGTGTTCTACTTGTAGATACGCCGCCCTGTACAGCACATGAAGTCGGGGGGGTGCACCATTCCCCCACCATCTTGAAATCTCCAACCAATGGGAATGGGTAGGAGAGCCGTTTGTGAATGGTCAAAAACCCACGTGGGTGGGCATTCACAAACTCTAGGGCATACTGTTGATGCGCCCATTCCCTCTGGCCTGTGGTTTAGTGCTGCATAATGGTACGCAGTAGAGGCATGTATTTATGCAGTAGTAAAACCATTTATGTCTGCCTGGTTAAATATGAAGGGTATCTGAAAGGTGTAAATGGATCCATTTTAAATGTCAGTAAAAATCGACCTGCAGTGAATTTTAAGCAACACATATGCTTTTTCCTCTTCCTGACATAGGCTAATGTCAGGGGCTTAACGCAGGCCGGGGGCCCACAACCCTTCGGAGAAGCCCCATTCAGTTCAAGGCCAATGAATATCTGTGAGACATGGGTGACTCAGGGTCCCCGATTACATTTGGCGGGTGGCAGTCCACATCATTTACCCTTACACCACTGGCAAGTGTAATTATCATGATCAGCCCCCAAAGAAAGTAGAGTGATGTGGAATTTCAGGTTATCAATGATCTCGATATTACATTGTGCATTTGATGTCTACACATCTGGTAACACCCCTGAACTACTTTACCCAGTGGTATATAATAACACTTGACCCACGAGTATATCGGAATACTGTCCAGAAAAAGATGTGAATTTGACAAATCTACCTAGGTTTTCATTTATAAAATGTGAATCTCGGTTTGATGTAATCTACTTTTGGGTGATTAGTGGCAGTTTCCCAGGTATAGTTCTGGGATTATTTATAGGCCTGGGCAGAATTTTAATCACGGTAGCGCAATGGGAGTAATTTCAGCAATTCTGCGTTACTGTTTGATGCGGCATTACTGTTAATAACGTGATTACTCCTGCTCGCATAGTTAAGAGTAAGTTGGGGGAAAATAATTTTACCGGAAGAAGAGTACATTTAGCGACCATGAGCGGCCGCTTACACTCGCTATTTGTGTTCTACTGCATTTAGTGCTATTTCTTAACGCTAATTGCATCCTTGCGTCTGTTTTGGATGCACAGATGCATTTTGCGCCAAGAAAATACCACTAGATACCGGGAGTAAGGGGGAAAATTCCACCCCACCAACACTTTTAGCACTGTTTCTTAGCGCAAAATACCTTCTTGTTCCCATTTTGGACTTGAGGGAGGGCATTTTGCGATAAGAAAAAAGCACTAAATGCGAAGGGTAAGAAAGGTAAAAATCGTACCCCAAGAGCACATTTCGCAAGTGGCTCCTCACGCTTGCATTTCATGTTCTGTTGCATTTAGCAGTATTTCGTAGCGCAAAATGCATTCTCACGCCAATTTTGGATGCAAGGGGGTGTTTTTGCATTAAGAAATAGCGCTAAATACAGAATTACTCTTCTCGCGTAGTTATGCGTAATCTCACAGAATTCATAGGCAATTCCGTGTGATGAAGCTACACTGAATTACCCTAATTATTTTCCAAATTCCTAGTTACTCCAAAGCAAAAATACTTGTACATATGTAGAAGTAGACCTTGTAAGCCTTTATAAGTTTTTTCGACAGGGACACAAATATGTTTTGCTGTGGAGAAACCCATTCCCCAAAATGTATTCCCCTCCAACTCCATTAGTTGTAGGAGGCGTCCACACTGAATTCCTACAATGGTCAAACATTTAGTCATGTTCTTGACAGGATTATCTATCCACTCATCATAGGAAATGTGCTTTGAATTTGCACAAAGACGTGTGCGGGTGCTCACCAGTTTTGTAAGGCATTCCCATTCTAAACACCGCCTGCCTCATCGCACTAGGCAGCAGAAATACTCCTAAGTAATATTACAAAAAAATGGTGTAATATTATATGTGAGTAATTCAATTTACGGGTGTAAATTCAGTAGATCAATTTCAAATGTTAATCTGCCTTTCCAAACCATGGCATTTAAGCACCAAACTTTAGCCTCTGAGATTTCATGCTGTAGAAAGGAGAACAGTTGAACAAGAAGTGCCAGTACTAAACATAATCTCAAATGATCAGTTTAGAAAGATGGTACAAACAAGTGAAGGCTCTGGACCCCAGAGCAGTGCTTAATTTGAGCCTGAGGTGTTCGGTGCTAGGCACCAGCACTTAATTCTTAGCACTGGCGCTTGTGACATTCTGCCACATGGTGGCGCTGCCTGCCAAATTTGAGTATGAGCACAATAACAGCTGTTTACTAATTTTATATACATTAAAAATCACTAATACGGGCCACTCAAGCCATTCTTATAGCTTTGGGGGGCCTTGAATAATACGAAGTGTCACATTTGTAGAAGTGTGATGGTTAGTAGTTGTGTTGGTACTTTAATTGGCAAATCTGGCAGGTGAAAGCTGCTGTGTCCTCCAGTAGTGGCTTCTACCATACAGGGGAGGTGTGGCAGTGGGGAGGGGAGAACGGAGAAAAATTCAAAAAAATTAAAGCACTTACCTGGGTATAGTTGGCCGCTGCCTCTCCTCCGTCCTCCTCTCTTACCCCAGCAGCAGGAAGCACACAGGCTCCCAAACTCCCTAGCCAATCATGACTGCCTTACAGCAGTGTTGCGATTGGTCTGAGCGCCGTGGTTCGGCATGCAGATAGGGGCTGGAGGCAGTGCATGTTCTCCACCCAGGCTGTGCAATACAGCCTGGTGGAGAACATGCTAAGTGCGCATGACTCTGTCATGCCCACGAAGAAAGTGCCTACCACTCCTCCCCCAGCTCTGAACAGCTCAGCCCCGCCCCGCCCCGCCCCCAACCCACTGAGCCAGTATGGAAAATAAAATGTTAATAATGTTGCGTATTATCATTTTATTTTTCCTGTTTGAACTGCTCAGTGAGCAGTGGGGCGACGCTCCTCTTCCTTAGCGAAGGAGCCACCGCTGGTGTCCTCCTGACGAGGGCCCTGGCACTTATTGTTTAGCAAATCAATCATCACTCCAGAGTATTGTGACGCTACCTAGAATGTTTACGAAATTCGAAATAACTCCCAGAGGAGCCTATTTGTAAGGGAGGTAAGCAATCAATCTCTACTTGATGGCAATAATCCTAGAAGCTTGAAAGAGGCAACAGTGATTCCACTGCTTAAAAAATCTCTGGTGGTTACTCACAGTTCAATAACTATCACCCGGTGTCTAATCTTTCAATGGTGATGATACTTCTGGCGAAGGTAGTAATAGCAAACCCGGGGCCTTTAGTAGAAATGTACACTGTCCTGGAAAAAATCCAGGGAGGGATTTCATACAGATCACGGTACAAGTTCAGTGATCATTGAAATCCTCATCAATATTAGGATGTGAGTTGGTGGTTATGGTGTCAGAACTCTGATTTGTTTGGATCTGTCAGTGACATTCGATGCTGATATCCATGCCATCATTATAATGAGACTGAAGGATATTGGGATTAATTGTCTCACACAAGATCGGGTTAGATCCTGTTAAGAGGGGACAAGACAAACAGTAGTTACTTACCTTTTTCATATTTCTAAGCACTGAGAGGTAAGGTACGCCAAGGTGCAACCTTCTCACCTACGTTGTTTAGTACATATATAATTTGCTTCCTTTCAACTTCTGGCATTACGTATGCAACTGTGCAGATGGCTCCCAGGTGGTGATAAAACTATGTCCATTGAAGCCCGGTAATCTGGCTAATATTGTGCAGAAATCAATTGAAACTAAAGCTATTCAAATAATTGATTCTAGTAGTGGGGCCTGTGAATGACTGCAGGTGATGTGAGACATTACAGCCATCTAAGGGACTATGAAATTCCCCAATAACCTGGTGAAAATATTTAGTTTCTGTGTGAACAGGAGATTGCTTTTAAAACCTCAGGTATCAACAATCATGTTTGCAGACTTTTATCATCCGAGGCCAATTGCAATAATTTTTCATTGATGTCCCTGGCGCTTAGGGTGCTTCCAAATTCCAGCAGCATGAGTACCTCTGAGACTTAAGAAGTGATAACATGGGGACAGAGCCAGGCACCTGTGAAGATGGTGGCACTCTCTTTAGAGCTCTGCGATGATCCGCCGTAGGAGGCCCAACACAAGCCATGTAGCACCCACATTGCGGAGTCCCTACTATGCAGAGCACAGTATGGAATATGCTTCAATCCGCAGCCTGTTGGTGACATGGAGGAGAAACTGCAGGGGCGCCAAAGATCCAGAGCACGAAAGGGCCTCGCTACCTGGGGTGATGGTGGTTACAGCGAGACCTCTCAGTCTGGCTGGGACCCACAAGAGGCATAAATTGTGCAGCAGGGGATCAGAGAGTACTACACAGGGACTCAATATGGGCTGAGACCTGATACCTTGGGGGATGTAAATGAGACATGACCAATGGGTTCAACGGTATATACTGCAGTCATCAGCATATGCAAACATAAAAAGAGGATAAGCGATGGCCGTCTTTGAATGACTTTTTGATATAGTGGCAAACAATAAGAAGGATCTGCTCCCTCTCAATGAAGCACAGTAACCACAAGAGCAAAAAGAGAGCAGATAAGATTCTTCGGAATCTTGTGTGTCTAGTGAGGCTCTCATATTGAAAAGGGCAACTGTACCTGCCCAAATAATACCTGCACCATTCATTGGCAACAGTGTGTCACAGGGAGCAGTGCATCAACACAGGCATACAGCGCTGGGACACAAGCATAGTTAACCCAGCAATCCCTCCTGTGCCAAGGTCAAAACATCCTTGTTACCATTTGCGCATCACCTGCCCTGCAGTTAGCATACACCGTGTGGGCATCTCCACTTGCTACAGGAGAGAAGTAAGTGTATAGTACTTGGCCTAAACAACATATGCCCTGTCAGCCTCTTAAGAAACCATCTGCCCGAGCCTGCTTGCTTGTGCCACCCACCAATGCACTGCTCCCCTAGAGGCTGGCAATCCTTGACTCGTTAGATATCTCACTGTCTGTCAAATGACCGGACACAATGTCTAAGCAAGCAAGACAACTCTTTTTCACTGAAGCGGTCACAGGAAAGAATCCCAAAGTGACTATCGCCCACAGAATCACGTCACAAGACACTGCACTAGAAACCATCCTTAGTGAACTCATGGCCTTAAGGACAACAATGTCATGGTGGCAAACACCACAATGAAATCATCAGTGGAGATTCTTTCCATGAGGGAGGATGCAGCATCCTTCAACAAGCACAAACAGGGGACAGAAGACAGACTTGCACAGGTAGAATGGAAAGTGGCACTTTCCACTATGTGACAGCAGGACCACTGGTATATGCAAAGAAAATTCGTGCATTTGAACGGTAGTAATCGAAGAGACAATCATTGCTTCTCTGGGACACCAAAACAATTGGAAGGTGTGGACATGAGCTACTTTCTAATCCACTTTGATCTATAAATCACCAATATAGTATTTGACCCCCCCCCCCCCCCGGAAGTGCACAGAGCTCACAGAATTAGAGACAGATGTCCCACAAACAGAGAAGGTCCACACCAAATGATTACATGTTTTCTCAGGCCCCAGCATACAAGGATGATTATCAATGAAGCAAAGCAACGAGGTCCTTATAGGTTTGGAGAATACTGTATCTTCTTCTTGCAAGACTTCCACAGAGGAAACTGTATAAAGACATAAACATTTTCATAACAATGGGACCCTGTGTGAAGGAACCTGCCATCCAATTTGGTTTACTAGACCCTGTGATTATGCTCATAACCTATGACAACAAAACCTCAGAATACAATGATTACAGCCAGCTAGAGGGCTTCTTGGATTTCATAGAAGAATTCCAATACCAAAAATGACTATCAAGCACAAAGCTTGGATGAGGATATCATTGAGGAAGAAATCAGCAAACTAATAGATGATCTGCCCTATAATAAAGCTCCACGGGTCAAGCGTTACCCTTCAAAGACCTATAAAGCCAAAAAGAATGATCAGTTCCTCTGCTATGCAAGATCTCCGCAATATAAAGGGGGGTACCTTTCCCCTGAAGGAGGTAAATAAAGCTAGAATCTCCTTCATCCTCAAACAAGGTATAGGCTCGTTGAGTGGTGCCAGCGACAGGCCGATACAAGCAGATTGAGACTTATGGTCACAGGGATCAAGTGGGATTTGTTCCACACTGCTCCTCTGTGTCGCAGTTGAGATTTCTCAGAGACCTACTGTGGCAAACATGGGATGATGATTCTGGTAAGGTGGTGGTCTCATTAGATGCAGAGAAAGCTTTTGACAGTGTGGAGTGGAACTATCGGCTCATGCCATTAGAAAAGATGGACCCAGGAAAAAAATATTTAACAAAGATAAAATGGCTGTACTCTGCACCAATGGCAGTAGTGGTTTGTAACAATTATATATCACTGTAATCTGAAGTCAGGAAAGGAACCAGGCAGGGGTGCTCACTTTTCTTATTGCTTTTCAGACTAGCATTTGAAACCCTAGCCATTGCCATCCATTACAACAAGGACATTTTAGGAGTAAAGACACCTGCAGTGGAACAAAAAGTCCTGTATTACACTGACAATATCTTAGTAACCATATCCAAACCAAACCCATCCATCAAGGCTCTTATAAGTGTCACCACACACTTTTAATTATTCTCAAGTAACAGAATTAACTGGGGGAAATGTGAAGCGTGCCCACTTACTAGTCCCACTACTATTACAGCTAATGGAGACCATTCTTTCAGATGGACAGCATCCAATTTAAAATATCTAGAGATTAACATAAACACTGGATTTTCTTGCACAGTAGACGACAACATGCAGCCCTTACTCGCATAGATCAAACCTGACCTGGTTAAGTGGTGCTATCTTCACATGTCACTACGGGGCAAGGTACAAGTGTTTAAAATGAATGTAATGTCTCTCCTCCACTATGTCTTTTCCATGCTCCATAGCCACATACTGATCCCACTATTTGCTGAGAAATCAAAATTATTGAAAACATTTAGTTGAGAGGGTCATAAGCCCCATTTCAAAATGTGCCAGCTCCATGCAGCTATGGAACACAGTGGTTTGCAGCTACCTTCCTTAGAGTCCTACTGGTTAGCTTTTAAACTATCACAAATCAGGTATTTTGTACATGGCATCCTAGACACCCCGGCATGGGTTAAAATGGAGACAGCATTTCTAGGAAAGATGAAATGCATTAGAATGCTTTACACTGGTGACACAACAAGGGTGATCTTCTATAACCCTATTCTTTAAGGGATGACATGCGCTTGGCACAAAGCACATTCCATCATAGGGATGAGCAGCAGGATTCATAAGCACACCCCTCTATGGAATGAGAGGACAATAATGATTCGAGAGCATAAACAGAGATGGAAGGATTTGGAATCTCAGGGTTTAAAGATGCTTAACCATCTACTAAAGGACGGTAAACTGAAAACCTTTACAGAATTGTGGGTAGAACTTAAGCTTCAGCCACAACATTCTGGAATCACCAGTGCCTCACTCACTGCCTCCACGAAAAGTAGTCCTCACCCATAGAGCTGCATGATTCTGCAATAATCAAATACTTACACTCACGGGGCACGTATAAGGGGGTGGTGCTCAGACTGTTTAAACTTATCTTGGATCATTTATTCTCAGTACAGATATCCAAACAGTTGAAGGAATGGTGGTGATTGCGTTAACAAAAGAATACCTGAATGCCGACTCGTCCGAACACATAGCAGGCCATGATAAACCACCCAGGGAAGCCCATATTAAACTGAGCTTCTACAAAATCTTGCACAGATGTCATTAGTCTCCCATTTGAATGATCCCAGATTGCTATCAGGAGCAGCATTTTGGAGTTGTCAACACCCGAAAAGCACAATTGTTCATTTGATCTCGGAATGTCCCAGTTTGAACCAATACTGGACGAAAGTATGGAGAACAATGAGAGAAAATGTTGACATAGTGGGGTCTTTAACCTGTCAAACAGATCTCTTATCCCAGAGGTCATGCAGCAAAGGAGGATATGGTTTGCGATGGCTATAGCAATGGTGAAACTTTGCATACTTAGACTTTGGAGATCTAATAGTAACCCTAACATCGAGACATGGTTACAAGAAATGTACTGGACAGAATCCAATTAGAGGGTGATATACAGCCTAATTGATCAACTCAAATAATTCCAGGAAATATGGGTCGTATTTACCAGTGAACCATGACATTTCACACTATAGGTCTGAGATCATCAATTATAGGACGCTCACACCCATTCAATAGGGCTTTGAATAAACTGATCATGAATGAAACTGTTTGAAGAATGCTGAAGTGAGTCAAGGACAACCCTTCATCTTAAGGCCATAGCAGTGCACATAACCCTGAGAGACGGCTTTGTTTGATGTTCATTAAGAGCATTAACTAACTAGAAAGAGATTTCACCATCTTTCACCACCTTAGTTCACTATACTTTTCTGCCCACAGAGATTGTGATGGCTAAGTGGCATTTCGGTGTATTTGATTGTGACAGACGATCATTCTCTATTAATGTTGACTGAGTGAGAAAATACTAACCTGACAATAGATTGGCTGGGTTTGGGGATGGGCAGGCAGGGAGAGAAGTTTGAGTTGACGTCAAGTTAATATACTGTTATTATGTAGTTATTTAAAAAAGAAAACACGACTGGGATAAACATGCTGTAAATGACATATCTCCTCCATAAAAAATTATTTAAAAAAAGAAATGATCACATAACTTGAGTCTTCGAGAAACATATTCTGCTTAAAATATCTTGCATAATCAATTGCACGATGTAGAGAAATTGGTAGAGACATAAGTTCAGAAAGGCTAAACATGTAGCTGGCATTCTCTGTCTAGGTGTCAAATGTATGGACTTTGAGGAGGCGGGGGCAACAGAAAATCTTCATTCTGTAAAAATGTGACAACCTGGCCATTTAAAAAGTGGCCTTAAGGGCTATCTTATAGAACAATGCTCTGTTGTTATGCATTGCTCTCATAGGGAACCTCTATCAATTATTTCAATTTCTGAATCTTATAACCCACTGCCATGACATAGCAACATTTGATAACAAAACTGGTCAGACCACTGTTCTGATGTCATAAAGACCTTCCATGAAGTCTGTCAGGGCTCTCTGGAAGCCTGTCAGTGCAAAGCTGCTTCTCTGCTTCGAGTGAGACCAGAAAGCACAGCTGCAGGAGGGGGAAGAAAGGTGGTGGGGGTTGGTCAAGGATGGAAGGTAAGTTAGTATTTTCTTTTTTAATAACAGATTGTATTGAGTTTCGTGGTACATTATGGCTGAAACCAATTGACATACAAACAGGATGGAAAACGTTGCAGAATAGTACCAGTATATCTAAACAACAACAAAGGCCTGTGAATATTCAGACCAACAAAACAATCTTGGCACAGGCAAACATTGCTCTCCCATCGCAAGTAGTGCCCTTTAAGTTTACATTTACATGCATGGCCGGGACTGAGCGTCCTACCAATATACATGAATTCATGAAAGTATGAAAAATACTGCCTGGTTATGAAGGGTCCGGGGATGGTAGGGGGCAAGTCTATGCCCCTGTACACCGTCCAATAAGACCATATCTTCCTATGTTTTTGCGGGCAACCCCGTGCCTGAAACACCACAATCTAGGCCCCCATACATCTGTCCATGGCCTTCTTCCACCCACCCACCGATGGGGGGGAGGTCCCCTACCAGAATCGGGCGATGTCCCGCTTTGCAAGCGTGAGGCCCAGGAACAGTAAATGTTCCTGTAGTAGTTTCCCCCCAACCCCTTCTGTGCTGTGTTGTAAGAATAGTCTGGGATCAAATGTTAGGCGCCAGCACAAGAAGTTAGCATTTTTAACCTTTGTAACAAGGTAACTTAACAGAGGCCATGTTATGTATCGCACCCCAATTACCACTCTTCCACTGCGTAACAGCTGAAAGCAGGGGCAGATGATTTTGGGGGCCATACATAACATAAAATTATAGATGGGTAAACCGTCAATTGTATTGATGTTTCCCAACTCGGGGTTGTGTGTGACATCATAGACAACTCAAACTTTGCTCTCATTCTCTACTTGATGTCACCCAGAAGCCCTCGGGGGAAAACATCCACGCAATTCACCTTTACCTATACATAAATCTATACATCTACACTCTATTCAAGTAAACCACTACATGCCTGTGGATTTGAGAATTGGATCCATAGGGCTTGATTCACAAATGTAATCTTACACATTTGTGTAAGTTTATGCGTTTTCAGTATTCACAAAACTACATTTCAACAGTACATTTATGAGTGCATTGTCTCTGCAATTAGGGCGGAGAACTCCACTCATAAAAAGATAGGCCTGTCAGTTCATGTTATCACATGAACAGAACTTCCACGCACATCTGATATACTTGTTTATCCAACGACAGGAGATTTTAAACTTTGCGCCACGGTTGTCAGCTACAGCACAAACCGTTTGCAACACTTCCATAATTAGAAAGTCACGAAGTCTGTCCATGAGACCTGTGATTCTAAAAGTTATTTTATTATATTTCAAGACTAACACAGTTGCTCAAATATTTGTGCTGCCTTCGCGAATTCAACCTAGTCAATGTCACAAGCTTTCAGATCACTCTATTGGCCTTCAGTGACATGCTGCATTGCCTTTAAAGAACCACACATGCTTCACAGAACATATTGTGGACATATTTATCAGACAAGAGACCCAATCAAAGGCTATTTTCTTCCCAGCAAAATCTGCTATTTCCACAGTCGCACGTGCTAAAACTAACTGCCTATCCTTTTCTTTTTCACAATTGAATTCTGGAACTAATTATATGATTATACAAGATAAATTGATGATCCCACAACCTTCCTCTAAGCCCTAGTGGCTGAGTTCTTACCCCTCATTAGCAACTAAATCAGGCCATGAGCATTTATCGCATGAACAAATACTGGAATACAGAGAGGGACAACAGTGCCTTTACATATTTTTCCTGCGCCTAAAAGTGAAATGTGTACGCCTGCAGTATGGTACCAGGATACTGTAACCAAAATATCAGATCATAGAAATATTGTACCCCAAATATCATTTACAAAAATGCTTTCTCATTGAGTAAATCATGGAAAATCTAGAACCAACTGGACAATAATTTTGTAAATAATATTTATGACACAATACTTTTGGCGGACAATAGTTTTGCTAATAATATTATAACATACAGCCCCGCCTCCAAAATAAAAATGCAGATGTACCCCTGAGGATGTTTGTGAATCCGTGGAAAAAGTGTATAAAGTTACAAAAATTACAAGCCCACAACCTGTAGATTTACTAATTTTTGGAGGACTGGGACTAACTAACAGAACCCCAGCACAAGGTTTCAATCTATTTAGTGAGATTGTTTTTTTATTAATTTGGACCCTGTGAATTAGGTCATGTTATTATCTGTACACACTGTAGTTCTTGATTCGGTGAAGCTCTTCAGCTGAATGAACTTTAAATATAACTTGTGTGTGAATTCCAATCCAACTAAGTGAGGGATGTGCTTGCCAAAAAGGATTGATTTCAATGGATGACTTATTAAGCACATAAACATTTGTAAGCTACCCAGGCTACTATTTTAGTTGTGCCTCATTAAGATGGGCTAGCACACATTTTGGCTTGTGTCCTTTCTAAAAATAAAATGGCATAAAATAATACTTCTGGAAAAGAGCCTGATTGACTCAAGCACAAACATTCTATGATTTTGCATCTAAGAATGGCATATTTAGTATCAAGCCTTGACATTTTATAGTAGTGCGTCAGGGAAGCAGATCACGTTCTGACAGCTTGATTTTCATTCATTTTCATTTTAATGTAATATGAACTTGATTACAAGTGGCCCGTATCATATGCGATAATTATTATTACATCACCAAACTATTTAGAATTAATGAGATCCAAAAATGTTCACCTTTCCGAACACTTTAGGGGAATAACTTGTAGATTTTAGTGCTTGCCACACCAAAATGCGCATGTCCCAGTAAATACCAGTACCTTTCCCCTTGTCAACGTCTGCAAGGTTTGAACTGCCAAAATTGAACAAAGGGTGTAATCATTATCTCACCAGGGATCGAAATGTTACCAGCCATTTGTAATAAGGCCCTATAATGCGTAATGTTCACATATAAAGAGCATGGGTCACAGAAACAATAAAATAGTTATGTGACACCTGAATATTCCTTAACTAGGAAGAATGTTTTAGAACAATAACTGAATTCCTTCATTTATCACAGGACACAAATGTAACATGAACCCATTGCTGGACAACTCTCTGCTCCTCAGAGTAAACAAAGATTGGCCTTCTTTGATGCCATCCACCTATCAGCCTGATCCGAGTCCCACTGCAATGCATTATTCCTGGTTCCAGTTACATTATGAAGATGGCTTCTAATGATTTATATTTGTTCTGAAAGGTTTCGGTTGGACTCAGCTGGAATGTGCATTTAAAGTGTAGAATGGTAAATGAAATATATTTTTGCAAATAATTAAATCCATACACATAGAGTATAAACCTCACTTAAATATAGCAATCATTAAATCGTGTTTCTTTCAAGCACCTTAAAAGCAGATAAAAAATTCACAGTGAAATTTGTATCATAAAATATAAAATCTATTAAGTGACACCAGCTGTTGAATGACTCGAGCATGCGCATATATCACTGAATATCAGGCACAGAAGGAACGCCTGTTAGAGCCTGATCTAAAAATGTGACTGCTGTGAATAATTCATGAAGGTCACTGGTGTTAAGACAACATCTAACAGCATTACTACATGAGCAAATACCTTTCGCAATAAACAGTTGACAAACCAATATTTCCTCCAGGGGACAGGGGCAATAAAAACAGAGTAGTTTTGAGATAATAATACTACTCTGTAAGAACACAATCTACACAACGAGTTATTATTATCCCATTGTCTCCTCTTTTTCCCGAGAAGCAGTAACATGCAATGTATTGTAAAAAATAAGGAGTGGGCGGTAAACTCCGCTCCGCCGGCGGAGTTCGCAGAATTTTGCCACTTCCGGAGTGCGGCCAAAACTCCACCACCCGTCGCGTGATGTAGTTTATCGCCCACCAAAAAGGGCTCTGCGTTTCTAGCCTAGCTCCTGACACGTTCATTATTTGAATCCTGTGTCTCAAGCCTCTTTTTAGATACACTTGAACGTCGCTTGTCTGGGTGGTGTGTTTCAGGCATCATTTTGAAAATGCACGTTCTACCTACTGAACTGACAGCTTAAGTTCAAGAGCTGTGCAGGAGTTTGTCAATGGTAGCAATGCCTACTACCCTGTGTGGATATTTCATATTTGCAATGACTGATGGTGACTACTTCGCAGTCTGATATTTCAGCAGTTCCAAACAATGATCTCTTAACATTAAGTAAGCTGCCGGAGCATCTCATGCGGCACAGATAAAGAGCTGTGCATGCATTCCCAAGCACCTCCATCAGCCTCAGATTGACTGTATCTGCTCCACACAGTATTAGTGCTTCCCGCTAGCCTACTCAAGTGTAGCGCTGCAGTGCAGCAGGACCACAGCCCATAGCACTGTTTTTTCTCCTCCGAAACAGCCATCTACTGCATATGATGCAGCATGGATCCAGCGGCCTGTCCTGCACCCTTCAATCTCCACTGCATGGCTGCTAAATCCGGCTTCTCAATTCACCTTTCATCTAGCCTTCCCAGACCTCTTAGACCAGGAGCATGTTGAGCACAAGGTACCCTAAAGAACAGCTTTGTGTGTACCAGGGGTGTGGTGGAACTTACATTACGGAAACGGAAATCGGCGAATACTATTTACATTATTTATATAACAGGATTGCCTCGCCTAAAGGCCGCAGGTATTTTACACCAAACATATGCACAAGTTACTCAGTTGCACATATTTCAATTGTATTTTACATGTTTCTAATTAGAGGCAAATGGAATGAAGGAGTATGCTTAGGATGAGATGATTTTTGGTCATGTGCTGCATATAACAACAAGTAATCGATATTGCCCATGAGGGACATCAAGGAATAGTTGCCCCCAAAAGAGCTCCCCATGGCAGAGTCTGGTTTCAGTATCTTGAAGAAAGGGTAAAAAGAATTAAAAACTTTTCATATATGAAACTGTCCTTCATCTCAAGTCATTCAGCACCCTCTGAACATGTCAGACTTGCCATATCAAACTTGGGAGAGAATTGCTAATGATTTCTTTGGTTCTTTTGAGAATGGCTGCAGCGTCAAACATAAACTGGATTCATTTAGAGTTAGAACACCAGCATTTGAGCACAGAGATGTGATACACCAGACTGCATGTATCACATAGGTTTCTTATTCTGACTGACATATGTAGATCCAAATAAAAAAAATTACAAAAACTCACTTGCAGCAACTGGATTCAATTCATATGATAATTGTTACATAGAATTTGCATCATAAATTGCCATCAGATGTAAACATTTGTTTTCATTCGGTTTGCACTGTTTTAGAATTCCCGTGGAAAAGGAAAGAGGACTGGGGTGAAGTTTGTTTTTCCCTCTGGTAGTCCAACAAAATATACTTTAAACGGTCAAATTGACAGGCGCCTTTTTACATGGCACAGGTGGGGATGGGGGCTTAATTCAAAACACAAGGATTGAATCGCACAACCAATTCCTGACAAGACGTTTTGAAACTCCCTAAAGCTGCCCTCATAAACAAAGTCATGTTTTTGCAGGACCACTACATCCAAAGGTCACAATTTGTATTATATTCAGGCCTCAGTCTGAAAGAAATGAGTAGCTCTGCACCTGGAGGTTTAGGACCTGACAAGGGTGTAGATTTAAGGATTTCAGGACTGCACACGTTTTCCAGGTTACACCTGGAAACCTGTGCCAACATCAGTTTTTTGGCTTAATCCTTGAAAGGTTTTGTGACTTCCTATTTCGCACACAAAAATATGCCAAAGCAAGGGGTCAAACACGTTTTGGCTATATAGGGATTAAATAACCGACAACACCTTTACAAAAACACCACATCCCAGAAGTACCAAACTGAATTGGCATCATTCAACCGAGATACATATAAAAAGATTCAATTTGAACTGTTTTATGTATATCAGCGAATAAACTGAAACCAGGCATATCTGGTTGAAACATCACAAAGACGCCTTTAGGACTGACTAAGGACTACAAAATGTTTGTTAAACAAATATTTCAATGAAATCTTTTTTTCCTCTCCCTTGCATTATTCGTGAACATATTAGGAATTACACACTTTGTAATAAAAAACTTCTCTAAACATATTTGCTTGTTCTAGGATGGAGATTTTGTAGCATTTTAATCTTGTGTGTTCAGTGAACTGTCTGTAGTCTCTCACGTTCTGGGTGGGTATTTATAACAGCGCATAATTGAGAGCTGTGATGTTGAGGTAGAAGGCAGTGCGAGAATCTCACAGTGCATGTCAGTGGGCCATAGAGTATTTCAGTAAGATCTGGGGGGAAAGGGATGTATGTTTCTCACAGAGAGGCTGCTGAAGAACGTGGCGTGAAGGAGACATTTTGCAATGTTTATGTTACATTCGCATAATTGAAATGAATCATGCGTTTAAAATGTGTTCAATCCTAATTTTTACAACATATCATTGTTACTCACTTATCTGATACTAATTATGACCACTGGCAAAGCCAATAGGTCAGGCTTATTCTATGTGTAAGTCTGTAATAGAGTGATGTGTCTGGATGCAATAACTTTCACAGAGAGGCACTCAAGTATTAGTGAGGTTTCATGGCATGTGAAGTACAGGATTTTAATGTAAATGTTTTCAGCTATGTCCTTCATTACATAAGTCACGCCTCGTGGAAAGGATTCATAGTTACACTTCTTTGGCCAGGCCCCTTATAGGGACCACTCCACCCTTTACATCCCACTTAAAGCACTCTGGTGATGTGCTCCCTGGGGAGCTGTAACCACCTGGCAATGTATGTTTCATTGGAACATTTTTGGTGATGGGATTGTGTGCCTACTAAGCATTGTGGAAAGTGTCAGGAAGTGGAAGGGCTTCATGCAAACTTTGCAATAATGTGTTCCTATGAAAGGATTACATTTAATATATTTTTGCATTGTGATGAGTATATGCTATAGTGTTAAGAAGAGAGTCAGTTTTAAGCATGTAAGAAATGTTGAAATTGCAGTATAAGCTGATTGGTGGTCAATTGTTGGGCCAACTGACCATGAGATATAGTGCAGACGGGGCACTAAGGACTACCAATATTTAAACGATTCAGTTGTCAAGCTGCATTCCCCTTTAGAACTACGTTTAAGGCCTATTCACTTTTCATGGATGCCTAGCCCAAATCTAATTATAAATGCACCATTTGGTACAATAAGTTAAAAGAATTACGCTTCATTATAAGGTTGGCTATAAATGCCAACTCCTCATTGGCCATCCTTTTGTTACTGGTACACTGTACATTTAATTATACTAGTTATCAAATACATCAAAAAATATCACCTTGAAATGTTGCCTTTAAATATATCCTTTCTACTGTTACTGGCTCAGTGTGATATAGAACTATTGTCCACTCATTATCCTAAATCAATCCTCTGCGCCAGGGGTCTTCAACCTTGTCTGTAATAAGAGCTACTTATGTTTAATGAAAATAATCCTCAGCTACTAATGTTACTAGTGCTGTAACAGTGAACATCTCAGACAAGATTACAATACTGCCCCCCTTGTGCAAGATTATCAAGGGAGATCACATCAGTCCATCAGCCGGGGTTGTCAGCAGTAATGTAATACATACATTGGGAATGGCTGAACAACAGGTAATACATAACAGCCGTAGTTGCAATGCACCACGGTGATAATGGGTCTCACCAACATTGCATGATTTATCACTCAAGTATCAGTTTTACATATAACATAACTTAAAACGTCTTTATAAAGTAGAAGCTCACCCTAAGCGGTATCTTGGTGCTGAAATAGCACATATTTATAATTATTCATCTCAGTGGTTGGACTGGTTGAACTGAAATTCAACCAGAAATTCAAATTGCATTTCAACCATTTTTCTCTAAACATCAGTTTATGACTTCTGAAAAAAGACACATTTTCATCTCGAATACACTTTTAAATTTTGGTACACACATATTAATTCAACCATGCAACAGCTTCTTACTTAATAGGCTGAGCGCCACACAGGAGAGCTACTTTCAGGTAACTGGAGAGACACCAATGGCACACAAACTACTCATTGGAGAAGCCTGCTCTAGGCAAACACCCAAACACATATGAGAAGTTGTCCTTAGATCCTATTCAATTATGACCAATTTGTATGGCTCATTATGAATAGGCTAGACCTATTTATTTATTTACTTGAGTTTTATATAGCTCTGGCTAGCGCTGGCTAGACCCGTAGGTATCAGACCTATGCCCCCTGTAAAGTGTTCTATAAATCATGAGCTGCTTTAAAAAATGCAAGGGGGCAATATATTTAACAAGCAGTGACATACCCAATAATCATGGGCTTAATGGGCACAATAGAGCAAGACAAACAGAAGGGAGCCGGCAGCTGCAGAAAGAGAGCACTATAGTTATAATGTCTCCATTCAGTTCAATGCAAGCACTCAAGTAGAGCAGAAAGGATACACTCAAACAGCCAGTATTACTAGGTGAGAGATGAATTCTCCACAGAGCTGAGCCAAGACAATTTGACAAAGTTTCAAGCCAATGGCTGAAAATGGCTGCTTGGTGAAATCCAATGTATTTATGTATACATATGTATGTATATATGTATGTATGTATGTATATACGTTTGTATGCATGTATGTGGCATTTCTGTGCAGGGTCAAAGAGAAGCATAAAGTCAAAGAGTGATAAGAGAGTTAGTTGTTTTGGTAAGCTGTTAACTCTTTGGGACGAAGTGAGTGGTCTTTAAAGAGGTGCGACTTCAGCTCTTTCCTAAACTGGAAAACATTTGGGGTAGTCCTGATGGATACAAGGATGTTGTTTCAGATCTGGGTGCATAGATGGAGAAGGCTTCCTGTCTTGATTTTTTGATTTGCAACACTTCTTAGTCTGCGTTTGATGTTGTCCTGGCGGTGGATGTGATGAGAACAACCAGAGATGGTGAGATTGGCTGCAAGATAAGTGGGGGTGCTGGTCCTGATGGCTCTGTGAATGATGCAGCTGGTTTTGAAGATGGTGCGGGCTGGCAAGGGGAGCCAACGGAGTTTCATCAGGATGGGAGTAATGTGGTAATATTTCTTCATGCCCTTGTTGAGAAGTGCTTCAGTGTGTAGGTCTCCCAAAAGGGGTGTCAGTTTGGTGTCTGGGAGGCCATAATGCAGGACATTACCACAATCCAGATGTGATAGTATGAGGGTTTAAAGAGCAGTTGCTTTCAGGAAGAAATTGTGTCACTTTGTTTGGAAGAGAGAGCCTGCTGTTTTTGGCTTTTTTGGCAAAGTGTTTCTTGAGATGAGATTAGTATCCAGGAAGAATCTAAGTGACTTGGCATTTGGTAAAAGTGGGTGACTGATTAAAAGGGGTGGCCCTAAGATTGTTAGTAAACGGTCTGTTTGACAGCTATGTTGTCAAACACAGAACTAAAACAACGCACATCTTTCCACTAGTTTTCCAAGCATTTCTAATATATAAACTAGAGGTGAGCCTGACATGGAGTTTGTGATTTGGGATCTATAAACCCTTGTGACACATCTGGGGGGGCAGCAAAATGTCACTTTACCTTGGGCCACAAACATTCCTGCACTGGCCCAGAGGGTAGATACAATCACTAAGAGTTCAATGTTGGTGAGACCTGTTACAAGAGAGAACACTGATTTATAGTAGGCAAAAAGGGACAGTAGAGGACATTCAGAACCAATAGTGTTTTCATAGCTGAAAATAAGTGTTTGGATCAGACAATAACAGGCTGATGGGGAGGGGAGTCATTCAGAGCAGCCAACAACCAACTGAAGTAGACTCTAGTGATTATGGGGAGGGAGAAATGACACTGGGAATGCAGAAGGCAGTGGATGGTAGAAGTCATGGAAGGCAGGCAATGGATAGAGGTGTACCTGTGGAAAAGTGGTTATTCTGTAATGAAGAAGAAATCAAAAACCAGGGCTAAAAGTGAGCAATATGCCAACACAAAGTACAGTCTTTGCTATTCCTAGGCCAAAAAGATGACTATGATCAATTTTCCTGGGTAGCACCGACCATAGTTTCTGCCTGCTGCCCTGTACAGAGTCCATGGTATTCATCAGGACTTGGATCCTATGGGTGTACAGAAACATGTTGACCACCAAGATGCTGGAGTTACAGCTCTCCCATCCCAGGCATGCTATATACTTTATTTTGATAATCGCTTCTGAACTCCATTAATAAAGATGTACTTGAGACTCCCTGAGATTTTTAATCACCTATCTTTGGATCTTGTGCTCTCAGTAGAACTATCAAAGCGCTTCCTCACAAAGAGGAAGCCTATTCACAATTATCATCATTTTTGGTGGATGAGAAAGCCTAAGCAAGAAGCATGAAACCTGGTTAGGTGTGTGAGAGTTTAGCAAATACTTTTTGGACTATGTTAAGGTTGACATACACTCAGGACATATAGACTATACTCCTACAACTGGTAACCTCCTTGGGCATATAGCATTGATCAAACAGATTTTGCCTTTTGTTGCATGAAGATATATTTCAGTCTTAAATATGTTTATGAATCAGAATCATTTAGGTAGCTGTAACATTTAAAATTAATGCATACTATTATTTGCAACATTTTAGAGTGTTGTATGTATGTATCTATTTATTTATTGCACTATCCAGATGTGTTTAATGCTGTTTGTAGGCTCTTCAAACAACATGTATTATATACAGTAATTAAACGCATTTTAGAGTTTTGATTGTTGAAATCAATGTAGAATACATAATTACCATGTAATTAAATGAATTACAATGTATTCAAATTACAAACTACAAAATTGACATTCTAAATAGTTTTGTTCTATGGAAATTATTTATTGTAGAAGCGATTTCAGCAACCAAAACAAAACAAATGTTATTTTGTCACCCGTATACTATAAGCTTCAATTCAAATACAAGTGAGATATATTGGAAGCAATTTTTTAATGCACAGTTGATTCATTGCTCTATGTTTTGGCTTTAGCTGCCTTGCTTTTTTCTGGAACCCTATGCCTAGGCAGTGTGTGGCCGGTCAATGCTAGCTGTGAAAAAATACTCTAAATCGTAAAAAGTCAGACAATAGTTATTTCTGTTGTTTGAAAAATATACTGCATTTCATTTGTAGTGTAAATTGTTTTGGAACATGATAAAAATAAGTCATGGTTAAGCTGTGCTGTCTCGGCTGTAATAAATTGATGAATTTTAAATGTTAAACTTATGGTAATGCCCACTTATGTTATCTTGTTGTACACCTGAAAACACTATTAAAATGCACCTTTTAGACACTCTAAGTGTATAAGCACACCCAGCACCCTGTATCATGGGAAATAAGCTCAGTGTGCACGTCTAAATAGTACTCCTAGTTTTAAAATGTGTCACAATCACTAGTGCGCTCACTTGGTCAAGCGCAGTGGTCTTACCCCTCACCTGTTTCTCCCACAATCTCTTTGGACATAATCAGGCAAGGTTAGGATATATCAAGTTTACTTCTCACCAACAGCAATGACAACTGAACTGTAAAATGATCAGTGCATACACCACAACACAAAATATTATAAATCAATTTGCTCACATTTCCTCAGATGCCCTTTTCAAGGTCGGGCTGGATTATGAGTCCCAGCCAAAATGGCGTAATCTAGAAAGGCAGGAAAACACCCTGTCAGTGTAAAGACTTAAGGCAACAGTTATAATACAATCACATGGCAATTTACATAATAAACAGAAGAGATATTTAAAGAAAGAACCAACAGTAACTATTTTTCTCAAACAAGTACAAAATATATTTTATTAATGATAACTTGAACAATAAAATAACCCATTCATACTGTTCCATTCATATCAACATTCATACTTTGATGACCGGTTTTCACATTCACAAAAGAACAATGTGGCACAAATTCAATTGACTGTTGTGTTCTACGCGCGTTTCGGCCTCACGCGGCTGTAACGGCATGAGGAAAAATCCCTTATCCGGTGATCCCCTATCAATCAAAAAAATCATTTTTAGTATAAAACGGTCCTTTCAACGTGATAAATCCCTTATGGACGCACTCCATAAAGAATTTAACACCAGCATTACACTGCTCTCTTTGCAACCGTAGAACACCTCTTTAAACTCCTCACTTAAGACAGGCATTGTGCCATCTCAATGGAAACATGCAAGGGTCAAGGCACTTCTAAAGAAACCTAGCCTGGACCCAGAAAACTGGGGAAATTATCGACCTATTTCCTTACTGCCGGGAATAAGTAAGCTAGCTGAGAAACACATCAACTCTATTCTATCGGCCTTCTTGGAAAACAACAATTGTCTCCATCCTACACAGACAGGATTCAGACCCCAACAGAGCACAGAAACTGCTCTTTTGGCCGTAGTAGAGAAACAAGGAAGACTCTTGATAATGGAGGCTGCGCTGTCCTTATATTATTGGATCTCAGCGCAGCCTTCGACACTGTAAATCACTGTCTAATGATACAAAGACTTGGAGAGGCCGGAGTGACTGGATTAGCCTTAAAATGGCTACAGTCTTTCCTTCAAAACAGGGTTTTTACAGTTTTTGAAGACGAATATTCTTCAAAACAAATTCCTTTGAAATGTGGGGTCCCTCAGGGATCCTCCCTCAGCCCCACTATGTTCAATGTTCATGAGATCGCTAGCTGAAACAGTATGCCCATTTGGGGTTCATATCGTCACATATGCGGATGACACACAGTTAGTCATCTCTTTGAAACAAAACAATCAACATGAACCCGACTTAATCACCTGCCTGGAGAAAGTCTTTGATTGGATGAATAACTCATTCCTGAAACTTAACGGATCAAAGACTGAACTCATGCTGTTGGGGAAGTCTGCTCCCCGAAACATAGACCACCTCTGGCCTAGTGTTTTAGGTTCCCCCCCCCCCGCCCCTAGAAAACAAACCAAAAGTCTCGGGGTCTGGCTTGATTGCAACCTCGATTTTAAGGTACAATCACGTACAGTGGCAGCTAGCTGTCACAGCCTCTTAAGAATGATCAGAAGGATACTTCCCCTGTTACCTTTTACAGCTAGACAGGTGCTAGTCCAAGCTCTTATTTTATCAAGATTGGACTATGCTAATGTCCTGTACCTGGGAGCCCCTCAGGGCACCATCAAAACTCTTCAAGCAGTACAAAATTGTGCAGCTCGCATGCTGATGAATATTCCCAGACGTTCCTCTGCAAAACCTGCACTCGCTACCTTGCATTGGCTCCCTGTTCAGGAAAGAATCCAATTTAAGGCCTTATGTATTACCCATAAGTTATTTTCTGGCAAGGGCTCATCCTTGATCCGTCTCTGGATCCAACTCTATGTGCCTAATAGGGCCCTCAGATCTAAGAACAAAGGTTTAATCCTAGTCCCTAAGATTAAACAATCACGTAGTGGAGGCCGACTGTTTACGTACAATGCATCCAGACTTTGGAACAGTCTTCCCCTCCACATACGCTCTGAACCTGATTATCTCAAGTTCAGAAAACTTCTGAAAACTTTTCTCTTTCCGTGACCTTCTCATTATTACAGTTCCATATGGTGTCATAGCGCTGGGATGCCTCCGGGTAGCCATGCGCTTTATAAGTGCTCCTTCATTCATTCATTCATTCTTTACATTTGGAGTACAGTCCTCTAAGTCCAAAACTGTAACTCTAAGCAGAGATCACGTTGCATTATTCGAGAACGCAGCCTGATCATCCCTATGATAAAAAGAGGATATCACCGCTGATTTAATTGTGGCCTTTTCCTGACGAAGGCACTCTCTAGTGCCGAAACGCACGTAGAACACAACAGTCAATTGAATTTGTGCCACATTGTTCTTTTGTGAATGTGAAAACCGGTCATCAAATTATTGTCATTATTAATGTCATCAAATTGCTGTTTTTAAATTGAGTTTATATTTTGGGTGAAGTATGAATGTTGGTATGAATGGAACAGTATGAATGGGTTATTTTATTGTTCACGTTATCATTAATAAAATATATTTTGTACTTGCTTGAGAAAAATAGTTACTCTTGGTTCTTTCTTTAAATATCTCTTTTCTGTTCATTATGTAAATTGCATGTGATTGTATTATAACTGTTGCCTTAAGTCTTTACACTGATTCACTGAGCCCTGCCTTAAGGAACTTTACCCTACTAGCAGGGGGCCTCTGTCTTTACATTATAGGAAAACACCCTGTAACACATCACAGCTTCACTAAAATCCAGGGACCGCGTACAGCCTTGTACATGCCAGGAACCTTGTGACATCCTAGCCACGCTGCAAAAACCCTAGGGTACACGAGGTAGGGCCAGAACTACGGGGCAAGAGCAGGTCGGCTCCCCTTCTAACCAGCCTCCTCGCCTAGATAGTTTCTCCTGAAGAGAGTAGCTATCATGCACCCTTGTGCCCTCCTAGATCACATTGTTAATTGTTGGCCTATTTTAGCCCTTTTATAGGGGGAGAGGGTAGCTGTTCCTTCAACTTGTGTGCTGAGGCACCTCGGGAGACAGAGAGGCTGTCCCGTTGTCAGCGCTCCTCCTTAAGCTTTTCTGTCCCCTCCCTCGATGCCTAAATATGACTACTACTGGTTACTGATCACCTGGCCGGAGGTGTATCAACCTCGTAGGGCATCTGGAGGGTATTGATCCTGCCTCAGTCATAAATGCTAGCGTGGTGCCCTTGCCCTCGACTAAAGCCTCTTCTCTTACGCTATTTGCATTGGGCTTATACCCAAAGTACGCCCTCTTTTGCAACGGCAATGGTTCTACTCTATTCCTGTGTCTTCCACAAACTCCAAGACACAATCAGATTGAGTTAGGATGCAGCAAGTTTATTTCAAGCCAGCAAAGGTACAGCAGTGGCAACTGTATGTTATAGAGATCAGTGCATACATCACAACATAAAATGGTATAAATCAGATTGCACACATTTCCCTTTCAAGGGCAGGCTGTACCATAAGTTCCAGCCAGCATGTCATAATCAAGAAAGGTATGAAACATCCACTAACGCATCACAGTTTACATTCTTCTAGGGACCACTAACAGCCTTGTCATTGTCAGGGCACCTTGTGAAATCCTAGTCACATCGCAAAAAAAAAATCAGGGTACCCAAGCTTGGGCTAGAAGCCTGGGGCCACCACCAACAGGTCAGCTCCTCTTTCAACCTGCCTCATCCCATATACAGAATAGCAATTGTAAGAAATTGGGCTATTAGTTATGAAGGATGTGAGTCCTTGACAAGCACTAAGTCCAAACTGTGTTTTTACTGGAAAGCAAGTACCCCATTGTAGTACTTGACTCTCTCAGGGTAGTGAAGCAGAGCAATCAAAGTGTACTCATGGGAGGTGCTGAGGGCTAGTACCGCCAGCTCACTGGTACGCAACTACAACCCTCAACAAATTATGGTCCAGTCAGTGCATTTTCTTTAAAAAAAGGAAATGTACCTTCAATACATACAATACTAAATTACAAATATGTACACTCAAGTAGATGAAGAAACCCTGGGTGACACCCTCATAACCTGTTGCACCTGTAATGGGTCTTGGACCCTATAATTACAATTCCCCTAGCAATCCTAGACATAACATAAGAAGGTGTGATCATCAATAAGGCAGGCCTAAAGGATATCACCACATCAATAAACGCAGCCAAGTGTTATAGTTCAACATTGCAAAACCACTTAAATAAACTGGGACAATATCAAAATATACTACGTCTTTCTTTTCCTTCAATGAGGCTGTTACTGCAGCCGCAGAACCATCGAAACAGCATCCTCAGACAAGAGAACCCAAGAACAAACGCTCTAGCTCCAGAAGCGCTTCAAAAAAGTAATAGGCCTCTTCCAATCTCATAATTACCATGCTGCAGGGGTCGTAGGGACATTCTTTTTAAAGTCCATTTCTGGGGGTGGAGGGGTGGGGGCTGCTACAATTCTGAGCCCCTAGAACACTCTTTAAAAAGTTTAGTGGTACCCCTATGCTTCGAGGGGCATCACAAAGGAAGCAGAAGCACCATATGCAAATTAGCCCAGCCAGCACTGGGGCTTGTGGGGCACTTCTGTGCCCAGAGCTTGAAAAAATAATGAGCAGCTTTGCCACTTGTCGCGCTTCCTTTCTATAATGAATTCTTTTCAGTGCAGCCTTGGTTTGCCATCCTTGAATCTTGCAAATTATAAGTGCCCTGGTCCCAACTGGGACACCCATAAGCATTTCTCCTCTTTGGGGGATGTAGGGGGCCCTAAAGCCCCCATGACCACAGCTTGCTTCCATTGCATGCTCTCCACTACTGTGTAGCTGCAGGAGAAGGCAACCTTTTTCTTCTAATCCGGCAGCAGACATTCTTCATTTGATTCCCACAGTTAGAGGGGGAGCCACACAGTTCATCCTGCCCACACTGGCTGTGGAGGCCGGTGTGCCCCAATTCCTCAGATACGGGCACAGAGTTCAGACAACTTGCCTGCTGTTGCTACTTTTTACTACTAGGATTTGGTGCTGGAGCCAACTGCTTGTGCGTCAGTCCCCTGGGAGATGCGAGCCCCCGGGAACATAAATAAGTTTGGGGGAGGAGGCCTACATACACCCCCTTCCCATCATTTCATGATTGAAATGGCACTGAACTTCGGGCCCTAGCCCACCTAGGGCATATTTTCAGGACACCAACTACAGCGAAGCACACACACTTAGGGGGATATTACCAAGGACTTGCAATAATTATCGCAAAGCGCGCTTAGCGCTGTTTTTTTATCGCCGGCTATCGCTGGATTTCATCACGGAGATAACGCGTTATTATCAACGCTTATCTCCAAGGCGATAAAAAATCCAGTGATAGCGGCGAAACCCAGCAATAGCGCGAGAAATCCAGCGATAAATTCAACGCGCTAATGAAAAGCTTGCTAATAGGCAGGTGAGGACTTAACCTTACAATCCACCTCCCATTGACTAGAATGGTTAAGTCAGGTTTTTAGCAGGTGTTAGATTCCTGCGATAATCGCGGTTAGCACAAATTTTTTTATCGCTTCGCAGGCATTGCTAATAGGGGGAAGTCGTGTTTGCAACTGTTTTCAGTCGCTTTTAGTTGGGAACACCTACTTTGCATGTCATTAGCGATATATATCGCTGACATGCAAAGCGGCACCAAAACGGTCGATTTCGCCATAAAGCTGTCGCTAACAGCTGTTAGCGACAGCTTGCTAATAGGGCGATAGAAATATCGCCGCTTTTGCGGCAAAAAGTGCCGCTAAAGCGGCGATAAGGCCCTTGCTAATATGCCCCTTAGTTCTCTGCTCAGTCCTCCTGGGAAAGGAAGTAGCTCTTGCCCTATAGGGCCAATTCTGATGCTTTTCCACTCGTTGAAATGAGACAATTCTTAAAGTGTCATAAAGAGTGTATATATGATTGTAAGGATGGTAAAACCGCACTCGGTGTGTGTTTACCCCTAGAGGGATAGCTTGCTGGACCCTGTATACCTAAGTTGCGAAAACTACAATTTAGTGCAGATTTCGCCCATAATGTGCAATAAAGTTTAAGCACCACAGACCTTCAGTAAGCATTACAGACCTACACAATGAATGCTCACTCACATTATAAGGTCTGCCTCAGGTCAGTACCAATCCTTGAAGAGTCCCTTCAGCAACAACCTACCTATGGGCAAATGCTGGCCTGTGCAAAACAGTGGTCTGACATGCTCAAGCAACTCACATGCACACACATGTGTGCTTCCATGTTTACCTGTAGCTAGCCCAGAGCCTCTAATCCTAGCTGTGCAGCAGCAATCTTATCTTAAAAGGCAGGCACTGGAGGTTTGCACTCTCTGTCCATTTACCATGAATTTACCATGAGTGAGACTCAGGTGTCATACCTCCCTGTTGACATTGTGAGTGCTATTAAACTGCCCTAATGAGCACAGTTTGCCAGGGTAACTAACTGCAGCTGATTGTATGAAATGAGACTCACTCACAGCAAAAGTCCAATAAACAGGTAGTCAAATACAAAAAAATCCAGGGAGATTAAATGGGGGGAACCCATTTGCTACAGTGACCATGCGCCCTAGACCATGACATTACAAGCAAACTTGACAGAGAAACAAAGCAGGACATCTCATCAAATGACACTAATCGTACCCTCCTAAACATTTTAGAACAATGCAATACACACAGGTCAAGTTAAAGGCATAAATATTTTTTTATTGAGGAGGAATATAAACATAATACTGAAAACAGGTAAGGTGAACATACAAAGAATAGCGCAATTACAAAAAGCAGAGATAAAGTGGCTTGGCGCTAAGTGCCAATTTTGAATAAAGCCAACTAGCAGCATTCACAATTTTTCATCCAATAAAACATAGAGAAAAATTCATTATACATCGATAAATACTAGATTATAGCTGTGCCCGCATGGACTTCACAATATCAGGCAAGTACAAAGTGTACAGTCCGATACAGCAAAAAGTGGCATTAGGGCAAAGTGCACAAAAAATCGAGCCAGCTAGCAGCATTCAAAGTTTTAAAACGATATAAGCTAGAAACGGAGGTGCAGCTGTGGCTAGATGGACAGAAAACACACATTTTCATCATGAGGGGAAGACACAGAGGAGAAATATATTGGAAAAAGCGGAGCTAAACTCGCTTAGTGCAGAGTGCAGATTTCAAATAAAGCAAACTATCAGCATTCACAGTTTATAGCCAAGAAAACATGTAAAAAGATCCATTATACATCGATAAATACTAAAGAGCAGCAGTGCGCCTGAACCTCTCCATAACAGACAACTAAAGAAATATACAGTCAGATACAGCAAAAAGTGGGATAAGTGCAAAGTGCACCAAAGTGGAGCCACCAAGCAACGTTGACAGTTTTCTCAGTTTTTACCCCCCCAAAAAAACAATCTATGCCCCTGGTTGATTTTCAATAACCTATAAATGATGCCATATGGCCAAAACGACTTCAAACTTCCCACACGTTTTGCATATGTCTATTTGAACATCTAAGTCCATATCGTTTTTTTCCTTCCAGTTGTGAATGGTTGGAACCAAGGATGTTCTCCAATTTTGAAGGATAAGGGAACAAGCAATCACCAATGCGATTGAGATAAAGAACTGATGTCCCTTATTAATCGCTGGCTCTCCTAGGAGACCCCAAACAGTAATAAATAATATGTAATATATAATTGTCCAAGCCTAATCGCTGTTAAAATGTAATCCTGAGTGACGTTGCAATTTGTATATATATAACTCTAACCACTAGTTTATGTAGTAGACCATTGTACTTACTACCACTCCTATGTGATTTTAGAGTTTATCTGTTTGTATCTCTTCCTTGAGTGACTTTACAACTTGTACATTTGCAATTTTTTTCTGTTTGTATCTCTTATGTAACTCTTGTAATCCAAAGTCCTTATGCAGCGCAACTGGTTCTTTTGTAAAGTGCTCTGACACCTTCAGGTAATGTTTGCGCTATATAAAATTGCATTAAATAATTAAATAACTAAATAAACTTTCTCTGGAGCTATCCTGATTTGTACCACTTGACTGATAAGAGCCAATAGTCTTAACCAGAATCGGCATAATTTCTGACATTTATAGATTGTATGGAGCCAATCCCCTACACCTTCATATTGACAGCAAAAGCAAAGGACAGAGACAGTTGGATACATTTTATGAGGGTTTGCTGGGGTGTAGTACACCATCCAGAGGAAAAGGAAGTACATTCGCTTAAAATTTGCTGCTCTCAGAGACTCATGCCCCATCTCTGAAATGGCCTGATAATCACAATTCGATAAACTGCATTGAGTCTTTTCGTAAGCTTTACATAGAAAACTATAGATCTAGTCCTTGATGAAGGGATTCCGTAAAAGCCTATACCAAATGAACCCATTGTGAGCATGCTTTTTACAAGCATACGAAAAACCAGGTGGGCTCCTTGCATCCTATCCTGGTAGTTAACTGCCAACAAATGGGTTATCTGTCGAAAGCTTAGGAAAAAAAAGCATTTACCCATGGAGATAAGTTCCTCCCATGTAATACATTTTCCCCTTAAAATAAAATCGCCTAACTCCTTGAAACCCAAGGAATTCCAGAACCACGTCTCCATGCTGGATATACACAACCCTACCTGTTTTAATAAAAGCTGGTAGGCTGATTACGGACTCCTACAACATTTTACCTAAACAAAAATCATTCAGTACACCACTGCCTTCTAGTAATCTCCCTAAAATATCCCTGAATGCTGTTTGATAATACATCTGTATATGAGGAAGTGCCAAACCATCCGGATTCTTGTTTAATTGCAACATAGCCAATTTCACCCTGGGAGCCTTCTTATTCCAGATCAAACTTCTTAAAGACGGATCAAGCTCTTGAAAATAATTGTTGCAAATTTTTATTGGTAAATTGGAGAGATCAAATAAAAGTAATGGTAAAACAGATATTTTTATAAGAGCAACCCTCCCAATTTCTGACAAAGGGAGAAGAGACCACCTTTCAATTAACCTGTTAATTTGGCTCAGCATTGGCCTGTAATTTAACTCAAATAACTGGCAGACCTTGTTAGTGACATATATACCTAAATATTGAATGGGATTCTGAAATTTCCCTGTGACTGTAGAGATACTGGTAGGTTTGCAACTGATGTGTTCAAGAGCAATAGTTCTGTTTTATTTTGATTGATCCTATATCCACCAATACTTCTGAATTCCTCAATAATGTTGAGTGCCCCCGTACATTCTCTCTATCTGACTTTAAATAGAGGATAATATCATTGGCAAATAGCTTCAATTTGGACATCCCCTCCACTGGTGTACTGATGCCCCCGCTACATAGCTTCACTGCCAGTGCCTCTATATAAAATGTAAATAATATTGGGGAAAGAGGGCACCCCTGGCGTGTGCCTCTATTTATTGAAACCGTGCCAGCCACCCTAGAGTTACAATAAACTTGACCTGTGTCCCTTGATATAAGTTGACAAGCATTGAGGTAAATTGAGGGGGGAACCCAAATTTGCATAAACTAAAGAACAGGGCCTCCCAATTAACAAGATTGAACAACTTTTCAGCATCGATCATCATTATCACCGCTATCGTTTGATTGGTTGAAAAATAGTCTATTGCCTGTGTTAAAAACTTGGTGTTTGGTGCCATCAGATGATTAGCAACAAACCCACTCTGGTCCTTATGAATTAAGAACTGGGCTGCTGGCATGATCCAAGTAGCCCATACCTTCCTTAAAAGCTTGTGGTCAGCATTGCGGAAACTAGTTGGGCAATAAGAATTCATGATTAAAGGGTTTTTATAATTTTTGAGAAACTCAATGTAGTAGATTCCTTGAAGGCGGGGGGTACCTCCCCTACCTCCATCCTTTCCACATGCCTTAGCATTAGGCGTTTTTTGAAGCACTTCATAAACCTGGGCTGTCATTTTTTTGCCTACAATTACCTCAGCCAGAGAGTTGGGCAGTTGGGGTAGCTGTACAGAACCACAGTATTGTTCTATGCTGGATAGTAGAACAGAATACTGGGTTTGATATATGCTTCTGTATTGCAGGAGGAAGACCTGGGCAACTTCATCCTACTATATTACCATTTTATTACTTGCAGGATTCTCAATTTGCTTAATTGTGGATTTATCTTTTTTAATTTGAGTGCAGCAAGCTAAAAACGTGCCTATATGCTGGTTCTCCTCATGCAGTTACTGCTGATAGCCATTAGAGCTGTTTATTTCTTGAAGAGTAAAATAATCTCTAAGATTTTGTTTCACCCTGCCTAATCCATCCTCAAGAAGCCTCATGCTACTACCCCCTTGCTGCGCGTTATAGCACTATTTACTACTGATAGTAATCTCGCTATTTGCCGGGTACGATCTCTGGGGCACATGCATCAAACCATTTTGCGGTCACAAACAGTGCGAATCGCAAAAATCGGCCGTTTGCGATCGCAAAATGGCCTTTTCAGATGCATGTACTTTTTTTGCATTTCACAATTAAGGAAATCGCAATTTTTTGCGATTCCCTTAATTGCGAATGCAGTTAGGGAATCGCAAATTGCGATTCCCTAAATGCGATGCATCATGCATTTGCAAATTGCGCGTTCACAATTTGGAATCGCAAATTACCATCAACTTCAAGCTGCTGGTAATTTGCAATTCCTTTGAAAAATGCAAAAAAATGCATTTTTCAAAATGCATTGTGGTGCATACACATGCCCTTAGGGCATGTGTGTCCACCACATGTGCATACTTACATGTTTTTGGGGGTTCATCAGGGTGGCCGTTTGGCCCCTCGCACCCTTGAAATTGCATGCGCAATTTGCAAGTACCTATTTGGTACTCGCAAATTGCGAATGCAATCCCATTCATTCCTATGGGCCTCTAGGCCCATAGGAATGAATGGTAAGCCATTCCTTAATAGCGAATCGCAATTTGCGATTTGCTATTAAGGAATATGTAGGAATCGCAATTATCATTGCAAAACCTACATGCATAGGTAATTGCGACTCCTTAATAGCGATTCCTTTATAATCGCTATTAAGGACTCGCAATTCCTAACTTTGATGCATGTGCCCCTCTGTGTTTATTTGCCTTAAAGGCAACGATACACCCTCGTGCTGTAGCCTCAAAGGCCTCCCAAACTGACAAAAGAGAGGCAGTGTTTCTGTTGATAAGAAAGTACTTTGCAATGAACCCTCTCATATCTCCCAACCACTCTTGGTTAGTCAAGATGGACCTGTCTAGCAGCCACCTAGACCTCGCTCAACTAATAGTGCCCAGATCTACCACAAAAGAGACCACTGAGTGATCAGAGAAGGCGTTTGCCTATGTATCTGACCCGGCCCTTTTAATTACCTGGGAAAATAAAAACAATTCAAGGCGTGATGCGGTTTTGAAGCAATACGAAAAACAAGTGTATTGTGAAAGGCCCAGATTATCTAAACGCCAGGGATCATCAAGTTTAAAGTCAGATTTCAAGGTATCAATTACTTTTTCTGTCTTTGGTTTGAGCTGCTTCTTAGCTTTATTAGACGTCTCTAATTCCAGGTCGTGAATGTAATTAAAATCTTCCCCGAGGATCAGAGGGACCTCGGCCCCAATTGTGGTATTGTGAATCTGTAACAATGCAGCAACATCATCGCAAATAAGGGCATAATAAATTAACCAGATTGTAAAGAAACCCATTGACAGAAACTTTCAACCTTAACCACCTACCTCGGGGATCGCAAATCACTTCCCGAACAAACCACTCGACACCCCTACCTAAATAGATTGTCACACCCCTTACAGCCAATCCTGCTGAGGCAAAAATGGAAGGGGATATTTCTGTGGAACAAAAATCTTTGGGGTGCTTCTCTTGAGATGGGTCTCTTGTAAAAATATTACCTCCGGAGAAAAAGACATCAACCTTCTCATCAAGCCCCTGTATTTGTGTTTATTTAGGATGCTATTAGCATTGCCAGAGATGATCTTAACCTTGAGTGCCATTCCAAAAATAGATTATAGCACCCCTGCTACAGTGTATAATGTTGTTAACAGCTGTTTTAAAACCTGTTTTGTTCCTGTTCTTTTTTACTAAAGGCGCTACCTCCCCACCATGAAACCCCCTTAAAAATAATTGAAATGCCACCATTAGTATTCATATTACTCACAATAGTTCTTTCCAAGCCTACTAAAATCCTATGCCTTTTTACTGGGTGTGCTCCCTCCCCACCATGACACCCACCTTTGGAAAACACAGTGACCCAATGGAATCCCCTTTCCAGCAAGGGGGGGGGTGGGGGGGGTAATTGCCTGCCCTACCACCCACTGACGCATGATTTAGTGTGCCTTAATATGGCACCGAGAGCCTGCCCTCCGGTGGTAGCCACCGCCACCTGCTGAGATGAGGTAGCGAAATAAGCAACGGGTTCATAAAGAAATAATTAACATGATCTCACAATAATATGCAACCTCCTACATGCTTAATTCACGTATAGCTGTGTAGCTGATGTAAAGGTTTGTTGGCCTGCTTAATCAACCTCAGTACATGGAATTGTCCTTCAACAAGAACCTTCAATTTAGACTGCTGCACGCGGGCAGCTTGGATACCTTGCTTCTTAAAAAGTTCCAACATAGATATTTATTCTCGGCGAGACCGAGCTGCCGCTGATGAAAAGATATTATGTCAGAAATTATCTGGAGTCTGAAAACCCTTTTGCTTGATGGCGGCCAATAAAATTGTCTCTTTCATGTGAAAATCCCCAAGATTGACCAAGAATGAACTGGGATACATGGCGTTTGCTGGCTGAAAGAATGGAACACGATGTACCTGCATGATCGACAAATATTCTGCCTTAGGGGGACTATCAGGGAGGACATATCTTTGAATCAAATCAGAGATAAATGTTATGGGGTCTTGGTCAGTTTCTTGTCTTTCTGGAATACTGGTGAAGCAAAGAATTGAATGTCTGGACCTATTTTCGAACTTGTCAAGCTTAATCTGAGTTTCCGACATCTAGCATGCTGTCACTCAAAGTTTTTCTGAGAGTCCTCCAGATCCGATATACATTGTTCAGCTTGTGAGAGTCTCAGATTCAGTTGAAGCCGATTGTCATTTTATTTTCCCAACTGCATCTGAACTTCCCTGTGGGCCTTTTCTTGAGCGTTCGTCTTCTCCCTTATTTCTCCTAAAATTACTTAAAGCGTTTCCCCCAGCTGGATATTGTTTAATGATTCTTCGGAGGACTCTCCCCCACAAACGGTATCTACCTCTCCAACCTGGGCTACACGCTCATAAACCTGAGTGAACTGGAAAGTAAGAGTTCCTTGGCGTGGTAAAATGTCTTGAATACGGTTCGCTGCTTGAGCCCCCTCCCTGGCGTGCTTACGTATCATTAGGGGCCAGGGGAATCGCCTCCTTCATTCTCTCCTCAGTTGCCATGAGAGTTTGAGGTGCCTTGCATTCCCCCAATAAAGATTTCTCACCTTTAAGACGAAATAAAGGATATGGAGATTTCTCGCTGTGACACAGAGAGAGTATCCTGGAGTGGCAGAATTGACTTCCACAGGAGAATTCATCCCCTGAACAAGTGGAACACTAGGCGGGAGAGAGGACTAATTAGTAACCTCAATGAGGGCAGCAGAACTCCCAGGCTGAGGTTTCATAGGATCTCCATTAGTGCTTGTGCTGTCCATGGTGATTATTAGAGCTGGAGAATACACCCTCTGGAGCACCTGGATTCATTGCTATACTGCAATCCCCCTCTTCTTCTCCTTGGTGGGCATCGTCCTTCTGCCTGCTGGCCGGTTCCATACTCTTGGAGCTGCTAGCCCAGGCTGATTAAGATGGGCCTTTGCCAATTTGGCTGCTTTTGAAACTTTTGCGGGAGTACGAGTTCCTCCCGATATCTCCCGAGCTGAGTGCCACTTCATTAGAATTGGAGCTAGGGGGCCGATTATCTAATCACTCAGAGGTGTGACTTTTGATAGCCCGCTAGTTTTCATCCATGGAAAACAGAAGGCCCAATCTGAGTTCTGCGCTTTCCAACTACTTGTGTGCCTGCTCAAGCTCCTGCTGAACTCTTTGGGCTGTTTCTAAAATTATGCAGCAAGATAATAACCATGCACTAATGTCAGCCAATGCCAACTAGCGCCGAGTGAGTCTATGGGTGACTGCAGCAGCTTGCAATGGTCTGAGAGATTACTCCTTAAGCGCCCAACATATGTAGGGGCTGGGCGGCAGAAAGCTGCACCCCACCTGGGAGAGCTGCCTCCACCACCACCCAAGACCCTACCGCCCTCGGGAAGCGACTAACGCACTCCTACCAAGGTTGCCAGATTCCGCTCCTTACATGTAGGGGAGACTCATAGCCTGGTGCATCCTCACCTTTAGCGCCGCACCTCCCACACATCGTCCTCACCAGCACGTAATGACTCGGATGCCGCCTCTGTTTTCATGTGCCACAAGCAGTCCACATAGCGGCCTGAGGAATGATCCGGTCCGCTGCACCTCTTCCGCCAAAATTTGAGATGCGGCTGCACCATAATACTGCAATCGTGCAGATGGAAGCTCAGTGCAGCCTGCAACGCCACTCCATTTGGAAGAGCAGCGATGTGGCGGCCCCCAGAAGCGGCTCTCTAAGCGTGGAGCATGACAGGAGCTCTGCGTGCTCGGCATTCAACAATCAAAGAATGGCATAAATCTTTGAAGTGAAACATATCACCTATGCTTTTAGGTGATGTCCATGTAGTATGACACTAGTAGCAGTCCTGCACAATCCATTTAAGCATGTGGTCAGCCCGCTCCTAATACCACACATTCAACGATAACACAAATACACCCTCTCCTGTCCAGGACAGTAGCGGCTCCTGGAGGGAGTGCTGCGGGGCGGTGGGGCAGGGCGGGGGAGGGCAGGGTGGGGGTAGTTAACTCCGGCTTACGGCCGAACTGAGTTAGGTACATAAATAAATAAATAAAATGAATTACATTGCGCGCGCTGCATCGCCGATTGCGATGCAGCGCGCGCAATGTAATTGCTTTATTTATTTATTGAATCTCTTGACAGCCATCAGTTGATCACAATGATATCATGCTGTCTTCAACAGTAGTCAGCCTCAGCACTTTGATACATTATGCCAGTGCATCTTTGAGCATCTCTTTACGTAGACATCCAAGTCCTTACCAGTGACAATCTGGTCTTTTGACTCCAAGAGTCGAACATCACTTCTCTAACTCAACTGCTGATGTCTACCAGAGATCAGCCTTTCTCCTCTGGCAATGCCACAATGAGCACCCAAACTTCACAGGCTATTATTAGCCAAGACACAAAAGGCTTGATTTAGAGTTTGGTGGACAGGTTACTCTGTCACAAACGCTACTGATCAGACCCTCCAGCATTTCGCGATTCACGAAAAAATCGCGAAATCAGCTGACTAGCGCGATGGCCGCTATATTTACAATTATTGCCGCGATATTTACAAAAAAGTGTCAACAAAACAAACAATGCTCTTTCATTGGCTGTGGGCGCACACGTCACTACGTGCCGCCGTCCAATACCTGCTTCCTCCTGGCCAAGATCCAAGCCTTTAGCTATCCTGAGTTCAAGCAAGACAGGTCTCAGGGAGCGGCGTGCTTTCTCCTTCAGCTCCGGGAATGTGCTTTTCTCTGTAGGTACTGTACAGTGAACAGTTTTAAAAATGGTAAACGCGCGAAGTAAGGCTTTTTATGTTATGCATCTAGCTGTTCTGCTTGTGGTTTGGAATTACTCTATGAATCTAGCTTGCAATTCTGAACTGGTAGACGAGGAAGGAGTAATATTATCGAAGCACTGCTTGTTCGCACTGTACTTTACTTATAATCTGCAAAGCGGAGTTGAGACAGGCTTTACAAGCTTCTTTTAAAATTAAAATATGCTGGGTCACCGCAAGTACTGCTCTCAAATACAGTGTTGTTTTAAAGGAGTAGACGTATAAGCAGCGCCGTGTTAAGAAAACGTCAGCTCGGCAAAAACAGAAGGGAATGCATGGTTTCATTACCATTACAATAGCGACTCCCCTAGCGGAAAAAGAAAAGAAATGGTTATCTCTTATCGGTTATTCAGAAGAGAGCGCGATGTTTGAATAGTTGGAGCCAGCTCAGCAGCAGTCCCCGCCTTTCATGCATGAGGTTGAGAGTTCGAGTATGCAAGACGTCCAAGCATGTCAGGCTGACCTGGTGCCTCCCGTGCATTACATGCTTGCTAGATCATATAATGGATCAAGTGCTCGATTTCTGAATTGTAGGAATTGTGGTTCCACCGGTCCATTTACATGTTTTGTTTACTTGCTCCAGGACATAAGTCCGAAAAAATAGAAGTGGGGTACCAACCAAGTTGGGCAGTATGCAAGTGACATGATGTGTGGCATCATACAGCCCATGACTTCACAGGAAGTGATATCACAAGTGACATCAGATCTTCAGACCTCACACATGTTGAGCAGGTCTATCAAAATCACATTTAAGCGCATTAGGAGATTTTGGGTTTGTGCCAAAAAAGTGACGCAACCCTGACACAAAATTTAGGCCTCAACTTATACATTTTTTTAAAAAAAACCTCTGCAACAATGAAATTGGCAACAAGGAGAAATGTGGTAGTAAATCTGTTCTGTTCAATTGGTTGCAAAGTCTGGATCTTAAATTATCTTTTGGGGTTAACACACCTGCTGCAGAGGTCTTTGTGTGCCCAGTAGATCCCAGGGAATAATAATAATGAAAAACTCTAGTAAAGCGCTTAAGCAGCAAAGCAGGACTTCCTGTATGGGTCTTATTGGTATTATTAATATATTTTCTATGTTAAAAAGGGTGATAGAAATTACTGTTTTTTAAAATGGACGGGTCCAGGAGGTAGCAGTGCCCCGGCAGGGGTGCATACATGGGTGCTAGAACACCCCAGGGAGAAATAGGGCCCCCTCTCACGAGGTGCAGATTGGAGCTGTGCTTCTGTAGAGCCACGAACACTTTAAACATGCCAGTTTCACAGTGGAATACCTGGCTAAATCAGTTTACATTGATTTAAGGCTGAAAAGGAATGATTACGAGTAAAATAAAGTGCCGCAATAATGCCGCTAAATTTCCATTTTTGTGCCGCTAAATTTCCATTTTTGTGCAGCTAAATTTGCACATCTATGCCGCAATATCCTGGGGGGTCTGACTGATATCCCATCACCTTATTACAAGTGCATTATAACCTATGACATTTGTAATGAGGCAGACAGGATATCCGTTGTGTTTGTGACTGAGTAATCTGTGCTAAGTCTGGCCAAAAGTCTTGGAAATAAAAGATGTAGCATTTGATTCCTTTTAAATGTAAATGGATTAATTGTATCACCAGCTGGCTTACATCCTGCTTGTGTCAGGGACTTAATGCAGGCCCCTGCAGCTCCCTGCAGCGCCACGTGACCCCAGTTTTTCAGAAAGACCCCAACCTTTGTGCAAGCCACCACTCAGCCCAGGACTAAAGAATATTTGTGAGATATGGGAGACTCAGGGGCCTCTCATCACATTCTACAGAGGGGCTCCATCATTCTGGGTTACACCAGTGGCTTGTGCACAATAGTCTACCACTTCCCAAATTTAAGACTCAGCACCTTTAGTTGGCTAAACTTATCCGAGTCACCTTGAAATCCTTATTAAGTTTGGGGGATGGCAATACTGTATGAGAGACCAGTTCAATACCTAAGCTCATCGAAAGACTGGCGAAATGGAAAAACATTTCATTTCTAAAACTAGCAGGATAAGTAGCCCACTAAGGCAGTCATATATTAGAGCTTTTGCTCTTGATAGCCTCAGAAAATCAGGCATGAGGCCACCTGCCTTTCCCATGTATGCTTCATGCCCACACCAACTTCTTCATTAAGGGAGAAGCAGTGATTATGTATGTATTTATTTATTAAATTGCAGTTTTATACAGTGCAAACTTAGCCCATGGGCATTGGCGGACTTTACATGAGTATTATTTTACCGAGGTTCGATACATTTTTTTCGATTTTTATTTTTATTTAGGCATGGGGAGTTTAAATGATTTACCCAAAATCACAGGATGTTGAGCTGATGCAGGAACTCGAACATGGTTCCCCATTTCCAAATTTGGTAGCTCTGGTCATTAGGTCGCAAGTCCTCCCTTAAGCTCCGGGAGAGATGCCCACATTTCATGCCTATTACAAACTGAATGGAACAAATCATTCACACCGTCATGCAAGTTCTCCTAATCCAAGAAAATGTATCAATTGAGATACAACCTGGGACAGAGCCGTACTAAAATGGAATTAATAGTAGTCCCAGACAGCCTGATTGAATGCAAAATACAATGCTATTGCTGCAAAGCAATCAAATTCAGGGCAAAAAGATTCCACTTACCCGCATGGATGTGAATTACTCCACTATTATACTTTCCAGATGGCATATCGGAATATTGTGATCTACATCTGACCAAATAGTGTGCCCTAAAACTCGTTGACAAAAATATTTCCCCACTAAAGTTAATAATTCAAAAAATACACATTAAGGAATTATTTTTCCATGAACAATATTTAGACCACAATATTTATGTCAGTCAAACATTTTGTGATCAATATTCTGACATACAGCCTTTTAGGTATACAGAGAAATTGGGTGCCCAAAGCTAGCTACTTCATTGTCGGTAACATATAGTGAGAGATCTTTGCACTGACCTAACACTTTTCTCGGCAACAATGCTGATTACTTTGAGCAAACATTGTAACATTCTTTGTGAATTTTCACCAAATAACAGGAAATCAAGTTCATTGCCAGTACTAACATACAAAATCCAGAATGTATCAATCTGGACTTACTGGCACATGCCCCTGTCTGCATCGAGCTTATCAATGCATCAAATTTCACAGTTAAAATGTACCAAAAACAAATGTAAGCATAATTAAATAGAGGAGCCACTGATAATCACATTTTGTCTAACTACCAGTTCATTTCAGGCCTTCCATGCAATGCAAGAAACTTGAACTCAACTGTGTTGCAACCTGCATCTAATAACAAAATTTGTGATAAGAAAACAGATTCCTACAAACACATAGAATATAAATCATGATATTCAAAGTCAACGAAGGGCGACATGCCACCCATCATCAAGTTTAAATGTCTACTCTGATTGCACTGGACTGGTCAATGACTTTTGACATTATAGACCACAATGTCCTGCTCAACTGTCTGGCAATGTTCTCTTCAGTATGTGATCAAACTCTCAACAGTTTCATACTTCCATTACTCACCAAATCAAGAAGGGATCAATTTTATCAGCAACCAATGCCATCACCTGTGAAATCTTTCAATGATTGGATCTTTTACTGATAATCATCAATGAGTAAAATAAATACCCCATCTCGGATTCGTGAAGCATTCATCATTAGTTACCACATGTATGCTGATGACACCCTGACCCATCTCAAGAAAAAGGAGCTATTTTTCAACCTTACCGGATATCCAACTTCCTGAAGCAAGTCTGAAAGCTCATGCACTGAACTGACTTTGTCACAGAGGTCAACAGGGAACTTCTGCTTGGGTCCTGTAGATCCTTCATCTCTTACTTTCACCTGGCTTGATTTCATGAGTACAACTCCAATGCCAGTCCTTAAAGTTCACAAACTATTTATTCTTTTAATCTACAAAATGTCACTAAGAACAATTTCCATCACCTGTGTTTCCTCCTGTGAAATATATTCCTGTACTACATTTTCAACAAGCATTTGCCTTCGTTCAGCTGTGACACAATTAGCCACATCAACGTGAGATCATTCTAGCTCAGGTTAGAATGCCCTCAGCAACCACATCATACCCAGGTAACCAAGAGTCATGACCACGATCCTCCTCTTTGGAGGTTGGCTTCCTCTTTATTTTGTGCACAAGGCGCTTTGGAAGCTCCACTGCCTCCTTGCCTGCAGGGTCTGTCCTCCAACTTACTAAGCCACAATAAAATATTCTCTGTGATGTGATTCTAGAAGCATCTTTTCACATGCAAGAACTCCAGGGGAATTGAACTGAAACTGGAGGAGGCAGCGGTGTCCATGACTTCTCCCTTGGCAATCATGTTGTTTTCAATACATACTTGATTGCTGTTAGCACAAACCAGGTATAAGATATGTTCTTTGAACAATGATGAGACTTAAAGCTGTCAGGTAATTCAACCATGCCATAGTCCACTATTTATGTACTTTAGATAAGTGAAAGTTTAAATGCTTAAATAATGCACTTTGTTATATTACGACACACAGCAGATAGTAAGTGCCAGTTTTTAATATGTGACTGACGTGCAGGCAGAGTTTGTGGATTCAAAGGGGAAATGAAAGGAAATCTTTTTGAACCATCCAACTTGACCTTAAGTGCCCAGACACTATACTGTTTGGATGATGCATGTCTACAGGTCTTCCTTAAACATTAGGAAGTTAAGTAGTGGAGAAAGGGAGAAGCTAGTAGACAAAGATATCTGTCAATCAATCTTTTAAATCTTGTTGGGCGCATAGTCAGTAGGCTGAAAGACATGCTGGAAGGTTGATAGAGCTGAAAGAAATTGTCTAAGCAACCAGGAGCATGGCCTTGAAGGGCTTTTATAAATATGTCTTGGAAAGTGGCCTCCATTTGATCATAAGACGTGAAGCACCATTACAGCAAGAGCCCCATCTAAACATGCCTGACATCTCTATCATGGGTGATACTATGTTAGCGCTTCTAAACATGTGGTCCATGATCACTACTCTGGGAGTCCATGACGATATGGAAATTAAATAATATTAGCAGATTAATAAAGTATAGAAATAAAGAAGCAAAATGTAATTTCGAAAATTGTAAAACATTCTATAAGTGTCCTTAGTTTGATTTGTGGGAGCAGCACAAGCACAGCACACACAATATATTATGGGCGATGGGTGGCCTCAAATAAAGCTCCGACCAAAAGATAGCATGCTCTAGGAGTAAAAAAAAACACAGACAAAGTACTATTTTACAGTACTATTTTAATGACTCAGTGGGAGTCCCCAGATTCCACTAATGTTTCGCTGGGGGTCGATAGAAGTCAAAAGGTTTTGAACCTTTGCACTATATCATTTTTGATCAAATGCATGTAACGTGTGTGCTAATTGCAAATTAATAAATTTCGATAGGCTGATATTTTCCTGCTTTCCCTCTTCTGAAACCTCCCAGCCAAAGTGCCTAATCTTCAAGTGTCTCGCTACTCGACATCCATTCATTCATTCACTGGTAAGAAGAAAGATAAGCAGAGGCAGCATACTCAGGTGAAGAACCATGATTACAAGTGGTCTCCGGGTCTTCTCCTCACACCACCGCAGATTTTCGTTCTCATACTCACACTGCATAGCGTAGAAAGCAAACTGAAATTTAGCAACATGTTTCTAAACAGTGCTACATGCCTATTGTGTACATTAGTTGTATTTTCCATTCCTTGTACAGTTTAAAGGTCTGTCTGTGGACAATCATTTAATATGATAACTCTTCAAACAGGGCCTCTTGTTTGAGCTGGTACATTATCCCATTGGTTGTAATGGTTTGTTTCTGGCATCTGAACTCTTTTTCCCCTTTTTGAAATCAGAACTGCAGTTTCTAGCTCTGCAACCTCTGGTGAAATACCTCTCTGATTGGATAACTAGATTCCAGCTTACATTGTTACTTGGTCTCTCCAGCCAAAGGGCAGAGCGGTTAAGAACATCTTCATGTGCTGTCTTGCTTGTTGGACCATTTAAGGCCTGGTAGGGACTAGGACCAGAACCCATACCATATTTATCCAATCTTTCATCCTTTTCTTGAACCATGCCCCTGCCCATCCCTCTCTCTTAGTTCCTTAATGTCACCCTACTAATGGGCTGTGCTATCATCTCCCCTCAGTGGCCCCTAAAGAGTGTGTATGTATGTAGTCTGTTGATTCCTTTTGTTGCTGCTTGCCAATCCGGGGTGAACTCCAGAGAGTATGCATTATTATGCCCTTTCATATGGGTCACTGCCTGCCACACCTGGGTGGACTCCTCAAGTATAAAATATGGCTAGTTTTATAATATGGTTTCTCCTTTTTCACTCCACTATGGTTCTATCAGTGGTCATAGTATGACTGTTGTATTATGCCCATTTCCATGGATTGCTTCTCTGTCACTCCACAATTATGCAGCCAAGTATAGACTATGGCTATTATACAACATCCTTTCATATGGGTTGCTCCCTGGTACTCCTGTGTTGGCTCCTAGTTGCATAATGCCAGTTCCTATGGATTGTTCTTCTGCCTCTCCTGTGGAGCCTCTAGAGCATGTAGTTACATGCAGTTGATGCAAGATCGCACCCCACAAAGCTATCATCCTTCAACTTTAGGCACTTACGATAACCTACTGAGTGTAAGTCAAAGTGTGATTCAGATCAATGCAAAAATGATATTGATCCACATTCATGCACCTTTCTTCACACTTTCACCTTGCACTCATGAGTGTGCAGATACACACTTCCCCAAACATGCTTTGAGGACATTACATATGTGCACAACATCAAAACATTTCCCACCTAGGGCACCCTGCCATCACACACTTTGGATCCACCGTCACACTAGCATCCAAGTGTCCAATTTCTCACACCTTTGGGCTTCAAATCCAAGAATGTAGTGGTAAAACATGATAAGAGCTCTACTCATAGAGGTCGCATAACAGACACGGATTCTTCCATCCGCAGCATCAGAGGCGTAGCATGGGGGGGTAAGGTGGGGGGGTGTCCGCCCCAGGTGGCACAAGTTTTGTGGGCGGCGGCCTCCCCCAGCTCTCACCTGCCGTCTCGGGGTGGCATTCGCCAGCACCCCCTAGACCACGCCCCCGTTCTTCAGTGAGGCACCGTCCCGGGGTGGCAATCTGTGGATTCACCAGCACCTCCCCCCGCTCTTCAATGAGTGCCGCCGTGGGGTGGCAAACGCAGGTACCGCCCTGGGCAGTCTCAGGTCTAGCTACACCACTGCGCAGCATTACTACAGAGGAGCATTTTACCATCCACACATGCATGTCATCTCGCTGTCAGATTTATGAAGCACTCTACAAATGCAACTACAATCCAGTACAGTGCAGTGCATATATAATCATACATACATATGCACCACCCAAAAGGTGCCACATATTTAGTCCGATGACAATGTACCCTTTGGGAGGAAACACTTAGGATCCTCTGAAACTATATGGTTTCTCTGTTCATGGGCGGCTGCAGCCCTGGCCCACCTCCATAGGCCAGGGTTGTTACTGAACAGAGCTCCTCTTTCTGTTCTTGGAATGGAGCACACCAGCCCTCAAGGGGTGCTCTAAAGGCTCTTTCAAAGATGGATGGAGTCTGTGGCTATACTCCCTGCAATAACCCACCTCAAGTGCATCAGGCATCTGAGAAGAAACACTTGGCAGGAATTCAACTGACGGAGACTCCGCCTTTTTGTAATGTGCAAGGCTGCAGTCTGGGCCAGTGTCACCCACTGTGGATGCACACCAGTGCAAACTGTGGATATGTGCACCTACTTTAATCCTAATTTGAATAACTTTTGACAAAATGAGTGAATATGTCACGTTGAGATATCAAGGCAGCATTGTTTTGATATTGAGGTTGAAGTTGATATTTGTGGCAAAATGACTAAAAGTGAAAATCTGGTATTTGGAAGCAACGCATGTAATAACACTTCAAGCATATCATTGGAGACAAAGGGGCACATGCATCAAGGTAGGCTTTTGCGATTCCTTAATTGCGATTATTAAGGAATCGCAATTAAGGAATCGCAAAGCCTATGCATGTAGGAATCGCTATAAAAATAGCGATTCCTAAACATTCCTTATTTGCGACTCGCTAATTGCGAGTCGCAATTAAGAATACCTCCCCATTAATTCCTATGGGCCTAGAGGCCCATAGGAATGAATGGGAAGACATTCTCAATTAGCGATTCGCAATTAGAGAATCGCAAATTGAGAATGCAATTTCAAGGGTGCCAGGGTGTCAAAATGACACCCTGTTGCACCCCTGAAATTGTGATGTGCACCCATGTTAGTGCACACACATGCCCCAAGGGCATGTGTGTGTGTAACCTAAAACTTAAAAAATGCATTTTAGAGCATTTTTCGAAGGTATTGCAAATTACAGACAAGTTTGATTTGTCTGTAATTTGCGGTCCCAAATAGCGAAATCGCTATTTGAAAGTGCTTCTAGCATTGCATTTAAGGAATCGCAAATTGCGATTCCTTAAATGCAATCGCAATTTAGGAATTCGCAATTAATTGCGAATTCTTAAATTGCGCATAGGAAACACTTTCATGCATCTCCAAAGGCCAATTTGCGATCGCAAACGGCCGATTTTTGCGATTCGCACCGTTTGCGATCGCAAAAACCTTTGATGCATGTGCCCCAAATAGCTGTAAGGGCAATAATTTGAAGCTAAATTTAGGAGCAATGTTTTTGTTTTTACAAAAATAGCTAGCAACCAATATTTATGGAGAAATACTTTTGTTTACTAAAATAACGTGTTCATGTTAGGGTCAAAAATTAGAATATTTAATGAAACTAAAAACCTGATATTTGGATGACAAAATTAATTATTTTTTTCAAATGAAAAAATTATATTTGAGACAACAGTGTATTTTTAGAAAATTACTAAATGATGTTTGCAAAAAACAAGTCTACTAACTAAAAGTTAAAGACTGGACAGAAAATTACACTCTGGTGCTTGGGTACAAAATTAGTTCACAGAAAATGGAAAGGTACTATTTGCGGACAAAATCTGTGCATTTATTGAAAATTGCAATGTAAGGAAATGCCTTTTTTTGCATGATCACCCCCCAAAGGTTTGGACTGATGCTGCTGGTTTTTCAGCTATGAAAGGGCATTGAGGCCTACTAACCAGACCTCAGTGCCACTGTTCTGAACCTTAAAACATGTATGTCTGATTGGCTCACCCACAATTGCCATAAATTAACATACTTATAAGTCCCTAGTATATGGTACATGGGGTAGCCAGGGACTCTAAGTTAAAGTGTCGCTCGGTAACTGCAGCACTTAGTTACCGAGCGACACTTTAACTTAGAGTCCCTGGCTAAGCATAGCAAAGCATAGCATTACTGCCAGCCTGCCACTGCTGGCTGGCAGAGCAGTTTTCAAACTGCTAATTCAACTTTGCCGTTTAAGATTATGACGAAGACCAGACCTTTCTTTTAAATATATATAAGTCACACCTATAGCAGGCCTATTGAGCCTGAAGGCAGGGTGTTGTATATTTAAAAAATGGAACCTGTGCTTTTACATGTTCTAACTGTAAAAATAAAATGGCATTTTTAGTGTGGCATGGCTAGTAGCCCTATTGGCGAGTACAGGGTTACTTGCTGACAACTCAGCTGTGATAACTTCTGAATGAGACTACTAAAGATGGTACTTCAAGGTATCAACAGAATCATTACATTAAACCCAACTTGATGCCCAAGTTGAGTTTAATGTAACTTTTGAGCATCTGGAAAGTTTAGACAGTTGCCACTCTGTTGCCCAAAGTCTTTCAGTGACCATTTATGGATACTGGCCACAAGACAACCTTCTGCCCTCTCAAGGGAGAAACAAAGGCTTGCCATTAGAATAGGTGTTATGTCTCCCTGGCAGGAAGGCCAAACCTGATAGGAGCCCAAAAGGTAAGCTTTAAAGGGAAGAAGCTGTCTTTGAAGGGCAAATAGTGAACACACAGGAGAGGTTTGCTCTTTTGTTCTGGTAGACAGGTTGGCAAGACAGAGAGGGGGAAACAGTGGTCAAACCAGTTTTCCTGTGAACATGTAGCCCTCAGGTAGCCACACCTCTAGGGTGGGTTACCAAGCTCCACACAGAGAGAGAGGGGTTCTGCCATCTTGGGAGTGGGCAGAATATTGCATTCTGGGATAGATAGATGCCACGCTTTGCAGGAAGTCGTCATCAGGCGGGAGAGGACCTGGTAGCTATTGACTAGTAGTCACAGCATCCCAGAGAGCACAGTTTGGGCATAAAAGTGGCACCCCGGCACCCAGACATCAGATTATGTCTGCACAGGAGAGCGGACTGAAGAAGGACTGTCCTGCTGTTCCCTGGACCTGGCAAAGAGAGGCTGCACCAAAGACTAGACTGCACCTGCTATTCTTGGGTTAACAAAGAGAGAACTGTGCAAGTGGTGCCCTGCTCGAGGAAAAGTGATCTCTGAAACCCAACGAGAAGGAGCAACGCCAAGAGTCAGATGGCTGGCTGACTTCCTGTGACAGCTATAGGGCCACAAAACCTTGAGAAGGCTGCCTTGGCAAGTTGGTAGCCACAATTGCTTGACCGCTGCTGACCGTCGAAGCACAGCCTGGGAGACTAAGTCTCACTGCTCAAAAGTTGCACTCAAGTCTGCTGTATCCGAGAGAGTTGTCGGAGTGGAGTTTGGTCGCCCAAACAGACCCTAGCCTCTGTTAATTGGAACCACTAGATGATGTAACAGAAGATCAATAGACGAGTGGCAACTGGTTTTTGGCTGAACTTCACCCGGACTTCGAGGAACATCGATCCCTGTGGCTGAAGTCGCCCCATTATGATCATGGACTAGCCCCAAGAAGACCTTCTTACACGATCAGCAGCTTCAACTTTCTTCAGCATCTTGCATCCCTTGCATCAGGACCAGTCAATTGAAGTCTATGTTGTATTGCCCATAGAACCTGGAACTGGTCTGGACACTGCTTTGACAGTAAGGTCACTGTCCCGCTAAGCCTCATTGGTGCCTGTGACTTGCTCTCTGTCAGAGTCGGTTGCCCAAAGCAGGCCAGAATAGATAAACACAAGGTACAAAAGTTTTCAAAAGTTTTCCAAGCAACCGCTAACCGCAATAGTTTACAATGTTTGTTTGCGATATAGGTGAAAATCGAGTGATTTACTATTTGCTTAAAAGTTCATAACTCCGGGACCCTTTGGTTGACTTTGTTCATTTTGGTGTCTAAAAACTCATTAAAATAAGATCTATTTTTTTTAATTGTGTTGAATTGTGTTGAATTTCCTTTGTATCATGTTTTTATCTTAATCAGTTATTTTGTTACTTATAAATGTTTGGCACTTGCTCCTTTTTTAAAGCCTGACTGCTCATAGCCACAGCTACCCAACATTGAGCTAAGGTTTTAAAAACGTGCCTTACTGGACCAAAGACCGGTTTGCGAGTTTATTACACAGAGAGGTTGCACAACCACACCATTCAATAAACCACTTTCTTCGCATACAAGCTCATGTTTTGTTTTTGGAGAACATCAATGTGCTTGTAAAATATTACAGGCACATATTTAAATAAAAACTAATTCTAATTTTGAAGCTTGGTGATGCTAATATTAGAGGCCAATTTCTTGTGGTTATTTAAAGTATTTCAAGACCTGAGTGGAGGCAGTCCATGATCTAAATTGGCAGTTTCTTTCATTAATTTTCTTAAGTATTTCAAAATATATATATACACACACACACACACACTTTCTTAAGCCCAAGCCTGTAAGATCAGGGTGATAAAAAGGAATGTGTGCTGTATGGCCCTCTACAATCACTGTCACCTGTATGGCACATCTGCTGTGTAAGCCTGTAAAATCTGTCCAAGTCGAGAGACAGCTTTGGTGTCTAAAGTAAACGGCTGGAAGATATGTTTAAAAATGTGTATTTTATGCAGAGTCTTGGTTACATGATATGACTGATAGTCGACCTGCAAGCGCTGGGAGGAAAATGAAAGGGAGGTGACAATAAAAGCAGTACAATTGAGCCGTGTAAAACTGCTTACCCGAGTTAACGGAATGGTCTGTAAAATCAATGAATTTCTATCCACTTCTTTCCAAATAATTATGTGGCAGAATGTGTCACTTGACCACGCATATCACAGATTCCTCTTAGGGCGGATATGCACACACCTCTGTGCTTTTCACAAGAGGCCCTAAATCTAATTAATGTGTAGAAAATTTCCTTGGAAATATGTGCTGTATGAGACACTGTTAATCCACATCCTTATTTAAGGTTTTGGAGGAAGTCCCCATGTGAATCACAGTTGAACCCAGAGTGAAGAGGTTGCCCCCACTAGTATGGTGGGAGAAGGTTTTGGCTTGCTTGACCCATGTGCTTTGTGCAGAGTAAAGTGTGCATTTATGTCCCACTGGTGTGGAGGTTCACCAGGCACAGTTATTATCATTTATGAACTGTAATGTTTTATCATGCCGCAAACCATTATTCACTGTGCAATATCTACCTACCCACACAGATTAGCCTTGACCTACTCGAAATGATGTCTGTGCTCTTAAACTGAGGTAATGATACACGTGTACAATCTGGAAACTGATATGGCAGTTCAACTAATCTTTAAACATTAACTGAACTTTCCATCCCTCTCTTGTCCAATTTATTAAACCTCAAGGCCAGAGCAATTTACCTGCAAGTGACACTTGTTTACATGGAGATTGTGCTAAAGTCCACCAAAATATGTTAAAGACAAACACAAATGTTTTCCCAATTTTCCATTAAAAGACATGTAGTATTATTGAATAAATATGTAAGTCCGTTTTTACTCTCAGACCCAGTATTTACAGATCCCTCCTACTCTCTAATGTCAGAAGCTCAAACACGAGGTCTGGAAAAGTAGTTTTTGTTTTGCATTGTTGCAAGAAAATATCACTGTCTCTATGAAACAACGAGCATAATACCATATATACCCTATAGAACAATAGTGCATGCTACACATTTTAAATGAAAGAAATGTGATTGAATTAAAGAGATGCAGTATTAATTTGGTTTGAGGTGGCTGGGTTGTGATGCTACATCCCCTTTTACACTCATCATCATCGAAAAGAGGCGTAGAAGTCTCAAGCAGGGCTTCCAGTGCCTGAAACTGGTAGGGTGCTGTTCCTGAAAGTTCTCATCCCCAATTCCAAGCACGGGAGGAGTCAGGCTAGAAGCGGAACACCAAGAAAGATATTGGAAGCGGGAACCAGAACAATCTTCAGATTGAATGTTAAAGACAGATGCGGCACTGAGGGTAAAATGGTTTTTATTTTTGTGTGTGAAGTTACGTTTGAGGGTGGAAAGGCTGATGTTTCGACAGCAGATCTCACAATGCCATGGCCTTGAGAGGATCCATGGATTCCTCCTCTGGATTTGACCATAGCCAATTCTACTGCATTTGCATTCTTAGCACATCCTTTCCATTTGCTGGATATTTGCAGTCAGACAGGGTGCTTATTAACACTCCTCCATTTACGTCAGGCATTGAAGGGTGTCAAAGTTCTCCTAAAAGGCAGCATCTTTGCTTCTTTCCCTGATAATGTTCCCCACTCACATGTTTAAAGTGCTTTGTATATAACCGTGGCATCAATATTTATTTATTTAGAGTTTTATATAGCGCGAACTAGACCCGAGGATATCAGGTATCAGAGCGCTTTACATGAGCACCAGTTACGTTACAGATGGACACATTCATTTTTTTTTTGTTCTGCACGGGGAGATTAAATGATTTGCCCAGAATCACAGGATGTTGAGCGTCATTGCCAAGACTCGAACCCGGTTCCCCAGCTTCGAGGTCGACCGCACTAGCCGTAAGGCTACATCCTCTCAGTTTTGCATGATTTTGCATTACTCGATTGAGTAACAAACAAACAAACATAAAAGAAATACCTACAAAAATGCCCTCTGATCCTTGTCCATTTACAGATTAGGGTGGGGCGTCTTACATACAGTGCCCCAGGGACACAACATGTGTGTACACCTGTTTTCTGCACGCCTGGGCACATTATTTTTACAGTAGGGATCACAGATGCTTGTGAGGTCCCTTCTATGAAACAGATAGGGCCGGTGCACATATAGTGCTGGTGCTATCTTAAGGGCCATTCCATCAGTTGCATGGGTGATTGACTCTAGCAAATATGGAAACAATTTGCCTCTGCACCCACACAACATTATGGGCGTGGGTGCAGAGGCAAAGGGTCATCAGGAGACACACTGTGCGGCACATAGAGGTGAGAGATTTGGATAAATCACAGTATCTTCTTAGTAAATATGATAAAGGGTTTTAGAATTAGCAAATCATCTGGCTTACAGATTCAGAGGATTTGTGAATGTTAAAACCCTCAACACTCTTTCTGGATCTACAAATGGTCATAGAGGTAAGACAGCACTGAGGAAGAAGTGGCCAACCCATCTGTCCGACCACTTACTTGCAGGAAATATTGGCCAATCAGGGCGATGTTCCTTACCCTCCACATGACTATTCTGACTGAAAAACAAACTACTGTCTCTACATGGGTATTACTTGAAGGGTCACATATGTATAAACCTCATTGTGTAAAAGACAAGTACAAGACGAAATGAGGGCCATCATCAATTACCCGCTTGGTATCGATAACTCTTTGGCGAGGTATTTCCCTTTTACGCAGACACTAGGTTCTGGGGTTTCCAAGATGCAGTCACACATCGAGAGCGTGATAGCTCTCCTCAAGAGCAACAGCTGTGTGTTTCACAGGACAACAAGCAGCAACTACCAAGAATGCCATGTGTACCAGTGCATGCAAGGAAAATGGCTTCCCTATGTTCAAGGGATCCCTAAGGTTTCTGAGCCCCGGTGGGCGCCGGTGCCACTGTATGCGCTCCAACATTATTAGCTATGTGCTAGACAACAGGATATGAATGATGAAAGTCTCAGGACCTGATTACGACTTTAGTGGTCCTATAGCAGATGGTGCAACACGCCGTCCGCTGTAGGACCGCCAAAGCCATGGTGTGGCCGCCCTCCAGATTAGGAGTTAAATCCTGGTCTGGTGGGTGGTCCTGCGGCGGTCTGACTGCAGGGGCCTGCTTGGCTCAAAAAAGAGCCTATCATGCAGACCGCCGCTGTCAGAGCGCCGACTGCACCTTCCTGCATGGTGTAGCTTATATACAACACCGTGCAGGAAGGAGGCTGCAAATAACTCGTAATTAGGCCCTCAGTAATAATAGGGTGGAATGCAGCCAGGATTAATACATAACAAAACGTATGCATATTCATGTCACACTAAGAAATGCGCTACTTGCCAATACATTATATGCATGTTTTATTGGCCATTTATCCATCAGACATAGGAGCTGGGCAGGCAAGAATAAATGAGTGCGACCAGAGTGAAAAATAATTACCATTTTTAAGGTGCTGCAAACTATTGGTTCAGACTCCTAGTATTCTTGGACACACTGACCTGAAACAAAATATTACTGTTTGCCATCCTTTGCTGATATCACATTAACCCAGTGTTCCATTTTGATAGCTAGATTTTCAATAATAACGCTGTGGCCTAGTTGTCCTTTTTTTCTCCTCATTTCTTTTAGTCTATGGGCTCAGTACATTAACTACTTGCGTTGATTTGCATTGCATTGGCATTTACATAGTGCTTTATAACTTCTTGCGGTGCCCAAAGGACTGAGTCGGGGTAATTAGCACTGAGGTGTACTGTAGCACCACATTGCAAAGGTGTGCTGTTTTGCTCCATTTTATTCAGCAGTGATTGCTGCAAAATTAAATTAGCAAAACTGCAGCAAAAATGGTTTGAATTTAGTTTTGTTATTTAAGCATAATAAATGTTGCTTTTGTATGATAGTCATGATTGAAGATAAAATGTCACAAAATAACGCCCGATTTTTGTGTCCACTCTGCAATTTGGTATTACAGATGGGGCTGCAGATGCTTGGCCTAGCTTGGGCAGAACATCTCTGTCCTTGTCCCATATTAATTGGAGAGGCCAATATAGAGTTGACCCAATCATCCCTGGTATTCTCCAGTGGCTGATGTGCACAATATGTAACCTGGAAACTTGGGTTCAAATCCCAGCTTCCCTGTTTGACCAAATTGTGTGATCCTGCATAAATTAGTTTATTTCACTGTCCTTCACGTCACCTAAGCATCATATTTGAGACAACTTTGAAAAGTGCAGCCCAAGATATAGGCTATTAAAAAAAACTGAATGATGCCATGTGGATTAAGAGGGGAAATTAATGTTGCATCACATACAACAATAATATTGGCACTATTTTTAGTGTACATGACAAACTGACACCTTTTGGCTCAATTATGGCAATGCAATCAAGGCATTAGAGGTGGGGAAAAGATGGTGATTAAAATCCTTTACTTTTAACGAATGTCAATGCAGTGAAGTATTGAATTAAAGTGAAACACGAGCTCTCAATAACCTATTTTGAATTCCTGAGTCTTCACCATATTTTTTGTATGACGTTTGCTTCATCATTTATATACATAATACTCTACTGCTGTTTTGGTTCTTAGAGCTAACCCAGACCCATGACTTGGCTCTTTTTGTGAATTTGCTGGTTTACTCTAACCCACCACTAGCTAACACAGGTGTGTGTTGGAATCAATGAATACCTGTAAAAACTGACAACAATTAAAAAGGGAATTATGGGGAGGTTTTTCGCTCTTGTTGTCTATTTGATGTCACTCAGAACACCTCTGTCAAAAACAGCCCTGTAATTCAGTGCTACCCATCTATAATTCTATATATCATACATCCCCTTAAGCTTTAACCCATAATCAGAGCCACTGAATTGTGCGGACGTTGCTGTTTTCACATAATTATAGGTTTGCCGCATTTGTCACATAATCCATCATCTGCCACATAATCTGCAGATTTTAACAAAAAAATTATGTTTCTAGCTCAAACGATTCAAAAGTTACTAAAAGTGCAGGGACACTTGTTGCTGAGCACTGGAGGCCCTTTGCAAAGCTGAACTGGTCACTTTTCTGTTGCTTATTGCTATATTTGGGTGTCAAACCTATGCTAAGACAGTGTTTCCAAGTTTCAAAATGACAAAATAATGAATACTTTTACAAAATGTGTCGCATTATGCCGCATAATTTGCCTTTCCTTGCCGCATAATTTTTCAACCCGGCTCCATAATTTGGCCCTCTCCTGTCGCCGCATAATTCCAGTGGCCCTGCCCATAATGCACAGTGTCCCCTTATGTATTCTTCTAGTGTACTTTCATATATACATACATAAAAACGTGATTTATAAGTATGGAAAACCACTTACTTGATCACGCCATCTTCAACGTACGTCGTCTTATAAAAACCAACCAGGGACCCGTTCAGCCTGCCCTCGAACTCGAGCGTGAGCACGTAGTGTTCCTGTTCGCCTGTGGGCGGCAGCTGTGACCTCGCTGCCACCACCACGTACTCGTGCTCAGTGTACTCGAAGCACCCGGACACGGCGACGGCTTCCTCCCCGACCCCAGGCCTGTCGAGGCTGAGCTGCGGCACCTTGGTGAGGCGCGTCTCGCGCAGGTGCAGCCACACGTGAGAGCTGGGCCGCGTGAGCTTTATCCAGATGCGCACCTTCCCGGTGTACATCTCCTCATCCATGAGCAGGTGCAACCCCAGGTTGTAGTGCTTCGGTTCAATGTAATCGGGCAGCCGGAAATTTTTCCAGTCCCCGTTGTGGTTTTCAGAGGCAGCGCAGACGACCTCTGTCGGTCCGGCGGACGGAGCAAGGCTCGGCATGGCGGCGGTGGTGGTGGTGGTGGTGCTCGAGGGGCCTGCTGTTGCTTCTGGACCAGCAGGGACCTCTGTGCAGGGCTCCGGGCGCGTGAGGCCCACACCTAGCCCCACCGCTAGACCCACGGCTGCCACAGCGGCGCAGATGATGGCCACGTGCTTGCCCCGAATGCAGTATCTTTTCGTTTTAAAGTCGTCTGACATTTGTAGTCCTTCCATTGCTAGTGGCGGGAACAGGCCAGAAGGCCTCTCTGCCAATCGCAACTACGTCTCAGGCTGCAGGCAGTGGGATTCCTCGAGTGCCGCCACAGTGTGAGGATGGAGGGTGGTGGCCTTTCCTCCCTGTGGCTCGCCCTCCCTCCCCGGCAGCCGGTTGATGTTGCAAAGCAGCTGCTCCAGGGGGAATGTTATCCCTGAAGAATGAGAAGGGAGACTGGACGACTCGTAGTGATAACACACTCCTTTTATAAATGCCGACCCTCCCACTTCTATCCTGTGTTCTGGGTATGGTTAAATATAAAACTGTGTTGTGTTAATCAGCAAGGGAGGGAGGATCCCCGGCCTAGCAGCGTCAGCAGCTCATAAAACAGGGCCCGGGCACAGATTGACAGACCATATACAGCTATCTCGATGGACCCTGGCACTTCTGTGTTCGCAAGATCCACGTTTTTGAAGTCAGTGCGAATGATCATTTTAGTTTGAAATTTGTTTCGCTTTTGGGGAATTTCACCAGCTGGGTAAGAACCAGCTGCCCATTCCATGGCAATAGGTTTGTAAACAAACACAACAAAGGGTGCTAGCTGACCGAGTGCCAAGCTGGTGATTTAAGGTCATTTTGAAGGGCCTTCGACACAGGGGGACGATCTTGGCCAAAATGTCACCATAATTTCCCCTTGAGGGTTGTTAACCAGGCTGTAGGTAACATTTGGAAAAAACTGTGATTTTATTTATTGATTACTGTGTACCATTCGTATCTACAAAAATAAAACACTAGCATTTATATACATGGTTAAAAAACGAAATTGGCTAAAAAAGATGCACCTTGTTCAAAACAGCATAATCTGAAATTGTATATCACAATACTGGTATCAACACCTTTTTTTAGCATGGACTTGTCCACATAACAGAGCGTTATGGAGAGTTTGCAACACAACATATGTGGGGCTACAGAAAACAACCTCACCCTACCCATACTGTTGGTGTGCAGGGATACGCAGAGACAAGTGGGACAAATCATGACAAAACCGTAAGGGGCCAGCAGACCTGAGAGGTCTCTCTGCGCTTTTGGCCTTAACAACCATGCTCAGCTGGTACTCATTAGCTATGCTCAGGTAAGAGGAAATGGCTCTTGATGGAAGTTTCGAAAGGTGTGAAAGGGAGGGGATAAACAAGTGAAATGAGGTAAACATTGAGGGACCATGGAAGGTCTTTCTTAATAACATTCTGTGTTAAAGGAGGTTAATAATTTATGATGGTTTGACCCTATCATCCTAACAAAACATAAAACTGTAAGGTTACAATACAGTTCAGTGAGAAAACTCTTCTCAACCTAGGGGTGTTGCCCATCAGGTCAAGATGGCGGTCACAGTTTAGGCGAGCTTCTGCCCAAAACCTGACACCATCTGACCCTGTGGGGGGCCCTGAAGAGTGGAGATATACGGGGAGTGGCACGGAGCATTGGCTGCTTGCAGACCAGAATTGATGAGTGATGGGTCTGCCTTGTGATCACCCTCCGGGCCAGGGCTGGGGAAGTGAAGCGGTGTTCCGGTCCCACATGCGTGCATGGCGCGTGGTGCTGCGTGCGGCCTTCTGGGTCCTGCTGTCTCCCCTAATCCTCCACACCACACACCATCAATGCAGTGGTCGCTCACACTAGACACCTTGGGTGTGGGGGGGTGAGGACCAAGCTGCCCGAAGGCCAGTGTGCCATGGCCGGGAGCCCAACTTGCAGTTGTGTGGCCAGGTGTGGCTGGGCCCAAAACTGAACCACAACATTAAAGACCTGGACTGCACAGTACTAGATTGACAGGTGCATGGTGGCTGCACCCTGGATGCTATCCTGCACAGAGGCAAGGTCATGCTCCCATCCCATGGTGGGTGCTGTGTGCACTGGAGGCTAGGGCTGGGGAGCGATTGCCATGTTTATTTTTCGACACGTATCAAGGCCATATGAACTGTAGATACAATGGACAAGCAGCAGAGGGAAGTGGCAATACTCTGTATTTAGCATTAGCCTCGTGGTATTGTGACATTGTTGGGAATGAGCTGGAGACAATAGGGATGTTAATGGGTCATAACTCGTATTGGCAACAGGATGTACCCCACACAAGCAAGATACCTCAATAAATCCTTCACACTTCCTCCAGATGTGAGTGTGAGGGACACTGTTGTGCTTCTAGTTGGCTGCTCATGCTACCACTGGCCGCCGCTAACATTCATTTGGGCAAGTGGTAAGCGGTCCAACTCACAGGAAGAACAAGGGCACAGCTTACATTGTGCTGATAATGCAGGCCTGACAAACTTGCACCGTAGGTGTGGGTTCTCCCCCCAGGGACATTCTGTATAGTTAGGTATCTGCTGCATAGGCCCTCAAGGACGGTGGACTCATAAACGCAAAACTGCTGACCGTACCTCCTCTGCATCTCCATAGTGACACTGACACAGATCAAGCCGGACCGTGCTGCTCAAGTGCACGGTACTCGCCCACGAAAGATAACAACTACTGAGACAAGTTAGGCATTATCTTTATATTTGAGGCGGTCAATTTCACTAGGGTCTCACTTGAAGCCAAAATAAATGTGGTTGCAATAGATCTGGGTATGTTACGCAAGGATCAAAGAAAAAAAACCAAGAGGGTTGCTCACACAGAGAATTTGTTGAAGACACTGCACTGTAGAAACTAATAGATAGCACCACATATTTTAATATAGGTACGAGAACTTGTTCATTAAAGTTTCCCTAAGAAGTACCTCTTATCCTATTTTTAACTCCACACTTCTTACACTTAAACACCAATCTACTTTTTAGACACCCACACCCGCACTTCACCAAACGGCGGACGAAAAAGATCTCCGGTAAAGAGCCCCCATTTAGGGTGCCCGTTGGGCATTGCAGTGCCGGCCTGACGTGGAGCAAACGCCCAATGATGAAGCATGACAACTGTCTAGGTGTGTGAGAGCATTTGTTCCTGCAGGGTCACGCTCCCAGCGTACCCTGCGAAACGGACATTGACCTGCATAGACCCACATACTTCACCAGGAACTGCATACCCCTTATACCATCTCTACTGCATCTCATTTCACCTTGGTCCTATATAATGCATATCATTTTTTCACACGTGTTAGACCTGGCATCCTTGGCATGGGTTTCCCCTGTATTTTTGCCTCTGCCTCCTGTGTTTTTGCTGTGTGCTGGACTTCGTTTTTGCTGGTCAAGATGGTTTGGGCACTTTGCCACTGCTGATCAGGGCCAAAGTGCAAGTGCTCCCTCTGTAAATTGTGAATATGGATTGGTGTTTCCATGATTGACTTGTTTGACTTACTACTAAGTCCCTAGTACAGTTCACTGTCTGTGCCCAGGGCCTGTAAATCAAATGCTGCTAGTGGGCATGCAGAACTGATTATGCCACCCACACAAGCAGCCTTGCAATAGGTTCTCAGACCTGCCACTTCAGTGTCTGTGCACAGTTTAGTACTGCCATGTCGACCTGGCAAGTGCACCCACTTGCCATGCCCTTACCTTCCCTTTTCTTACATGTGAGTCACCCCAAAGGTAGGCCCAAGGTACCCGTGTGTGCAGGGTGCCGTGTCTGTGAAAGGTAGGACATGTTTTGATGTGTGTAATATGTCCTGATAGTGAACTACAGGGAATTTCGTTTTTCACTATTGGAAGGCTAGCTGTCCCATAGGATAGAATGGGAGTTTATTTATAACATATTATAAATATAACTTTCCATGGGGACAAGAAGGGAAGGTAAAGTTTAGTATGCCTGAACTCAGAATATAAAGATGCATCTTTTAGTAAGAATTATTTTTACATTCTGCGTTTGAAAATAACACTTTTAGAAAGTGGGTATTTTCTTGCTTAGCCATCCTGTGTGCCTCTGCTGGTTTGTGAATTGGCTGTCTGGTTTTGGAGTGACAGGACCTGGGGATGTGCATTTAATGTAGACAGCCACTGGGGGGGGGGGTTTGAGGTGTGTCCTGCCTTTCCTGGATGAGTCAGGGCTGGGCTGAATAGACCTGGGCTGTATTTAGAGTAGGGGGAGGAGATTTCCTTTCACCTGAATGGGCCTGGTCTGCCTTACACAATGCTGTCTCCACCTCCTGCCGGGAAGCTGCACCAGAGAGGACAGAACTGGTTTTGACTTAGCACAGAGCCTCTCTGACACCAGAGAGCAAAGAGAAATGGAATATAAATATTGGGGCCCAGACCTCAGAACTTTAGATTACTTCTGGACTCAAGAGGAACCTTGTGAAGGAGAAAAGCTGGGAAAGCTGAAGGAGAAGTACTGCTCCTTTGCTGTGTGCTGTCTGGGGTTGGCCTTCAGTGGCTGTTTCTGCCAAGGAGAGGACAAATACTTTGCTGTGTGCTGTGTGTTCTGGATCCTGCTTGAAGAAGATCCCCAAGGGCTTGAAGTAGAGCTTGCCTCCTGTTCTGAAGTCTCAGGGCCACAAAGACTTCACTACCAGCTCCCCTGAACTTCTTTGCTGGGAGTTCTGACCTGCCAAGAGGTGCCTGTTGCTGAGTTGGCCCTCTGGAGGTTGTTGCACTACGCATCCACACCTGTTTATGATGGATCACCGAAGAAACCGACGCAGCGACTGCCCGCGGCTGGAGAAATCGCTGCACGCCGAATCCCGTGCACCGGTCTCCGAAGTCCGAGATCACCGCACCGATTCCGACGCAGGCCCTGCTGTGCGGCTGCAAGAACCAACGCATCGTGGGACCGCAGCTGGAGAGACCAATGCAGCGCCGTTGCCACCGCCTCATCGAGAAGTGACACATCCCCAATCCCCCATGCATCACACCGAGGTGCCAAATCTACAAGGACACCGGGGCCGCAGTAAGAAACCGACGCATCACCTCCCCGCACAGTAAGAAACCGACGCTTCACCTCTCCTTCAGTAAGGAACCGATGCATCACCTCCCCTGCGTGGCAGTAAGGATCCAATGCATTACCTCCCCTGGAATAAGGAACCGACGCATCACCTTCCCTGCGCATAAGGAACCGACGCATCACCTTCCCTGCGGCTGTATTTTTAATGATTTTGACGCATTCAAGGTACTTTGTGTTGAAAGTGTCGCATCTATAGTTTGCTATGGACAGAGATGTTTGTACCTTCTAAAAGTCACATTTTGATTTTTGTATGTTGGATTTTTGTCGTTTTGGTCTTGTTAGGTTTAGATAAAGATTACTTATTTTCTAAACTGGTGTGGTGTTCATTTGTAGTGTTTTCACTGTATTACTGTATGTGTGCACAAATGCTTTACACACTGCCTCTGAGATAAGCCTGTCTGCTCGTGCCAACCTACCAAGGGGGTGAGCAGGGGTTATTTTAGAAGTGTATCCTCCTTACCCTGACTAGGAAGAAGGGTTCCTACTTGGACAAAGGTGCAAACCATTGCCAACTAGTGACCCCCATTTCTAACAACATGGAACATGAGATGTCTGGGACAGAAAGCAAAAAGACACCTAGTGCACACTTACTTGAAGAGACGCAATGTTCCTTTTGCAATTTTGCAGGAAAACACCTCACAGGAGCAGAAGGTCAGAGACTCCACCATTATGGAAAGGCCAGTTGTTTTACACTAAAAACACCACCTACGCCAGGGCTTCCTGATATAGGTATGACAGGGAACACCCATTTTTGTTTAAAGAACAACAAGTTGACACAGAAAGGGGTATGTTTATGTGAAAGGGTTGCTAGACTACACATCTTGAGCGTTACTCCCCCAACTCTGTTAACGCCACACATCTGCGCTCGAACTCCGTAATCCTCTTAAGGACCCCCATGGGCCATTCTTGATGGGGTGGAACTTTAACTATGCACTAGACGCTCCGAAAAAAAGATCTCACATCTCTGTGCCTGGAGCGCCTGCACAGAAAATAGCAGACAAATTAGTTTGATGGGTGCAGGACTGGGGCTTGACTTTTTCATGGAGATCAGGGAATAGTCACACTAATCTCCTCTGTACACACTTAAACACTTATTAATATGAACTTTCTATCACCAGGGGACTCATGTAAATGGTGGAATACTTACCATGACATCATCCGATCATAGCCTACCACTCTTATCGCTGCAATGAGGTTCCATCCTGAATAGGATTCCCACGAGCCGCCTGCAACTGCTGGTATCAGAGTGAAACGCATGCCAATGCACAATTGCAGAGGAAATTCAACAATACTTTGAAGCAAACACAGATCATTTGATCAAATGGGAAGCCTTCAAAATATATATGAGGTGTCTGCATCAAAACACCCACTGGAGTACGTATAGTCCTACGAGACCAGATGACTAGGCTCAAGGGGAACTTGAGCCGGAAGCAGTAGGATCAGAGTCTATAAGACAGGAGCTGGTGCAGAAGAAACAACATCATGCTGACCGTAGCAATAGACTGGCAAAGTATAATTATAGGGAATATGTTTCACAGAGGTACGATGCAAGGGACAAATCTATCTGTTTGCTGCTTAGACTGATTAGTCAGAGACTTGCTCAAAGGCTATAACTGCCATATGGCATCCAGATGGGCACCATATGCTTAAACCTGGAGACATAAATGCAGTGCTCGCTGCATACTATAAGCAGTAGAACACACAACCAGGTGTGGCAAGGCCGACTGTATAGACCACTACTTGTTGGCCTCCATGCTACAGAGGCTGTTAAGGGAGCAGGTGCTGGAAATCGAGGGACCAGACTTGTAAGGTGAGTAACTGCAGCAGTTAATCAAATTCGAGATAGAGAAGACCCTGCCAGTGATGGCCTCCCACTTGAATTTTTCAAGGCATACAAGAGTTTATTTACAAATTGTCTCCTGGAGTCGTATGACACTTCTAGGGAAAATGCTTGCTCACTCTGATGCCTTGAGAGTGATCATAACTCTGTTGCTAAAAACAGTCGGGACCTCTCCACCATGGCTTGTACAGTTCATTTTCTATACAAAACCTAGATTGTATAATCCGTACGGAATTCCGGGGTGAGGGATGAGACTGTGTCCCAGATCTCCGTGGTGTGTTTGCCGAGCGATCGTGCATTGAGTAGGATGCACTGGAGTTGTGCCGTGACAGTATCGGTTGGTGTGGTGGACGCAGTTGTGTTTGTGGTGTCTCCGGCATTGTTGGTTGCTTTGGTGTTGCAGGTGAAGCGGCAGTGCTGGGAGAGAATGGTCCTCTGGTGGTTCCTGATTGCGGCAGCAGTTGCTATCGATGCACCAAGGATACAGGGCTCAGAGGTCTGTGGCTGTGTAGCTGCGTGGGGCGGAAGAGCCCGGGTTCCTGGCACTGGGCGTGATCCAAGCACAGATGGGCTTGCCTCTGGCACACCAGCAGCGTGCCCGCTGCACACATCTGCTGCATGGCCACGCTGTGGCCTCCATTAAGTAGGTCCTGGGAGGAGGGAGGGGCACTGGGAGGAGGGAAGCAATAGGCGGGAAGTGGCGGGAAAGTGAGCGGCGCAGCGGGCCAGCTTACATAGAACAGAAGCAAAATAACAAAACAAATAGCCAAGGCACAGAGTAACAAAACAGATTAAACCAGCGACAAAATAACAGAACAAATTGACACAGTACAGAATAACAAAACTGTTAGACTTGGCATCTTTTGGCGTGTTTCCCCCTGACTTTTTGCTTTCTGACCTCCCGGTTTTGACTCTGTTTTTGCTGGTGTAATGATTCTGCGCACTTTCCTCACTGCTGTCCAGTGGGAAAGTGCAAGTGCTCCTGTATAAAATGTGTTACGGATTGGCGTTTCCATGATTGGCCTATTTGGTTTATGTGTCAGTCCCTTGTAAAGTGCACTGCGAGTGCCAGGGCCTATAGACCAAATGCTGTTGGTGGGCTGCAGCACTGGATTGTGCCACCCACGCAAACAGCCCGTAAAGTGTAACTCGGGCCTGCCATTGCAGAGCCTGTGCGCAGCATGGGGCTGCCATGTCGACTTGGCAAGTGCGCGCACTTGCAAGTCCCTAAACCTTCCCTTTTCTACATGTTAGTCACCCCTAAGGTAGGCCCAAGGTACCCCTGTGGGCAGGGTGCGTTGTATGCGAAAGGTAGGACATGCCCTGGTGTGTGTGGCATGTCCTGATAGTGAATTACAGCCTAGTTCGTTTTTCACTATTGAAAGGCTACCTGTTCCCCTTAGGCCAGAACGGGCAGTTTTGATTATTACAGCTTATAATCCTAACTGACCCCGGGAACATGGTAGAAATTCGAGTTTAGTATACCTGGACTCAGAATGATAAAATGCATCTTTTAGTGAAGTTGGTTTTAACATTCTGTGTTTGAAAATACCACTTTTAGAAAGTGGGTATTTTCTTGTCTAACCATCCAAGCCTGCCTCTGCGAGGTTGTGTATTCCTTGTCTGGAGTGTGAGTGACAGGGGCTGGGGGATGCCAGGAGACAGGGTGAGTCAGCACAGGGCTGAATAGCAAGATCTACATGTAGATGGGTGGGAGGAGTTGCACCTGGGCCCTGAATAGGACAGTGCCTTCCCTCCACAATGCTGGCTCCACCTCCTGTGGTGCGTCTGATGTCCCTGGCTACTCTCTGAAAGAAGGGACGGAGACTTGTCAACAAAGTGCTCCAGAACTGGTTTGGACTAGGCAAAGGCCTCTCTGCCTTCAGAGAACAAAGGAATTTGGGATATAAATATTGGAGCCCTGACCCCATGAATTTAGATCTCGCTGGAATCAAGGAACCTGTCAAGAAGAAGAGCTGGAGAGCTGCTAGGAGGAGTACTGCCCCTTTGCTGAGTGACTGCTTTGTTGGGTTGGCCTGCAGTTGCTGCTTCTGTCTTGGGCAGTGAAAGGACTGGACTGAACTTTCTACAAACTTGTGCTGAGTATCTCCAAGGGCCTGAAACCGAGCTGGCCTCCTGTTAAGAAGTCTCAGGGACTACAAAGACTTCACAAGCCTCTGGGTACCGCTTCTGGAACGCTGTTTCAGTTGCCACAGAGGAAGGGAACTGCAACCGACTCCGTCAACCGAATCCACCCCTGACCGGTGACCTGTTTGCACTGCAGACTGCATCGCCCCGCTTCGCATCGCAACCCTGGTCTCACCGTAGGCGATGTCCGACGCCGTCAACACCGAGCCGCTGCTTGCACCGTGACCTGTGGGCACCGCAGTTCGCATCGCATCGCTTCACTGAACCAGCCGGACCCGACCGACGCGGTCGCTGCAACTGGCTCAACAGTCGTGGACCGCATCGCATTTGGGGCACCGCTCGCACGTTTGCGGCGCACCGCTCCGACTCGCACCGCTGTCCGACGCCAGCTCCCGCACTCCGGCTTGGTCGCCTGCATCACAACCTGTCAGCACCGCATCGTACACCGTCTCGCCCTGCACCGCACGCCTTGGACTCACCGACTCCGTCTGCACGACGCTCATCGAGCCGCTGCCTGCACCGCATCGAGGGACACCGCACCTTGCATCGCACCGTCTTGCACCGCAACCGCGACGAACGCCGACCGGCTCGTACACTCCGTACCAGCCACCACGAGAAAGGTACTGTGACCGAGTCTGTTCACGACTCTGCTGGCCCGTAGCGACGCGGTCGGCTGGAACTGTTGGACTCTGTGTAATTCAGCACCGCGGTAGACCCGGACGGGGCGACCGACTCGTACGAACTTTGCTTTTGTGTTATTCCTGCAAAGAAGAAGTTACCTTATCAAGTATTCATTTTTAAAGTATAGTATTGTGGATTTTTGTCGTAATTGGTCTTGTCTTGAGTATATAAAAATATTGGTTATTTTTCTAAACTGGTGTGGTGTCCGTTTGTAGTGCTTACACTGTATTACTGTTGGTTATGTGCAAATGCTTACACACTGCCTCTAGAATAAGCCTGACTGCTCGTGCCAAGCTACCAAGGGGGTGAGCAGGGGTTATTTTAGGAGTGTAACTCCCTTACCCTGACTAGGAAGAAGGGTCCCTACTTGGACAAAGGTGCAAGCCCTTGCCAACTAGAGATCCCATTTCTAACATTGGTTGTCAGCGGTGAGGATAGGACTTGTGTTTGCACTTGACTTACAGTGATTGGTGTGCACTACTACCATATCGCAGACCAGTACGTACCACATACTGGTTCTTTTTCTTTTGGCCTATTTTTGATCTTGCCAGTTTTCAACTCACTACTTTTGTCATGCCTGAATCAACTGCATCATCCGTTGCATCTCTGGAAGTTATCTTTGAGGAGGATAGGTTGGAATCCAACGCCCGTAAAGGAGCTACGAGCGATTTGTAAAAACCTGAAAGTCCAAATTAAAGGCCTCACAAGGAAGGAGGAGCTACAGAAGGCGCTGAGGGCCTGGGTAGCAGCCAGACATGCCAGTGGGCAGCCTGGTAATCTCAGTGAGGAGGTGGAGGAGCCTATTTCCAGGGTGGATGTGCTTTTGGGTGAGGGGAACCCGCCAGGTCAGGCAGCAGCAGTCTGTCCCCAGAGGAGCTGGAGGACAGGCGGGAGGCAAGGCAGTTTGAGCTGCAGAAGCTCAGGCTGGAGAGTGAGCGGGAGGAGAAGAGGGAGGAGAGGAGATTGGCCATGGAGGAGAAGAAGATGCTCTTAGAGCATGAGAGAGAACTGAAGGAGCTAGAACTTAGGAGTAAGTCAGGCTCAGATAGTGTCAGCAATTCGTCCAGAAAGGCAGACAGGATTGTGCACATTCCCAAGAATGTAGGCAAGGAGTTCAAGAAGGGGGATGACATATAAAGGTGGTTCCAGGGTTATGAGGCAGCCATACACATGAATGGGGTCCCTGAGGAAAATTGGGGAGCAGGATTGTGGCCACTTTTCCCTGAAGAAGCAAGGGATGCTCTGATAGCTTTGGGTAAGGGGTATCACCTCACCTATGCTGACATGAAGGATGCCCTTCTCACTAAGTATGTTCTTACTCCTGAAAAGTACAGGGATCAGTTCAGGTCCAGTAAGAAGTCTGATGCCAACACTTGGTTGGAATGTGTGGATGTGTTCTGCAGGTCGCTGGATGGTTGGGTGAAGGGCAGTAGTGTAACAGATTTTCAGGGGCTCTACAACTTGATTGCATGGGAGCACTTGTCTAGTCTATGTTTTCAGATCTGCGCCTGCACCTAGTGGATAGTAAGCTAACTGACCCCAGGAAGCTTGCTATTGAAGCGGACCGCTGGGTGAGTACCAGGGTCCACAAGAAAGCGTTTGGGGGAGACTCAGCCAAAGGTGGGCAGGGTCCCCAGCAGAAAGGTGGGGGGGACAAGGGTAAAGCACAGGAGTTCTCTAAAGAGCCCCAAACTAGTACCCAGGGTAAAGGTTCCCAGCCCCCGGTGATAAGAAGAAAGGGGTCTCTACAGGGAAGCCTGTTGAGACCGGCCCCCATAAGTGTTATGCATGTGACCTGGTAGGTCACTTTAAGGGGGACCCCAAGTGCCCAAAGGGGACACAGCCACCCACCGGTGGACAGTCCAAAGTGTTGGCTAGTGTAGCGCTTGGGGAGGAGGGGTGCCCACAGGAGGGTGGGGATCCCGCAGAAATTACCCTTGTCTCACTAGGGGACAGTGAGATGGTCCCAGGAAACCAGGTGCCCCTAACACAAAGAAATATAGCACCTGGGTGACCATCAATGGGAACAGGGTAGAGGCTCTCAGAGATACTGGAGCCAGTGTGACCTCAGTCCGGTGTCACCTGGTCTCTGAGAAGCAGGTAGTGCCAGGGGCATTCCACCAAGTAGTTGCTGTAGACAACTCTGAGCGCCAGTGTATGGTGGCGCAGGTTCCCTTTGAATAGGGGGGGTCTCAGGTCCCTTGAGGGTGGTTGTGAGCCCTACCATGCCTGTACATTGTCTGCTAGGTAACGACCTGGAGCAGTCCTTATGGAAGGAGGTTGAGCTCAGGTCTCACTTGGAGATGCTTGGGTTGCCAGAGTGGGCATGCGTGTCTACTCGGTCAATGGCAGCCAGAAAGGGTGATCAAGAGGACTTGGAGCCTGGAACAGTGGCCCAAGTCCCTGCCAAGAGAAAGGGCAGGGGGCGCGGGAAACCGGCCCCGAAGTTCCCACGGACTGGGAGGAGGCGGACCTCGAGGGGGACGCCCCGGTACCTACAGGGGAGCAGGTAGCCGAACTGGGAGACATCTCTGAGCTGACCCATTGGCAGCAAGAAGGGGTCCCACCAGGGAGGAGTTCTGCAGGGAGCAGAACGAGTGCCCTACTCTGGAGGGTCTGCGGCGGCAGGCTGCAGACCAGGCAGCTGGTAATCAGTCCGGGTCACATCTGATCTACTGGGAGAGTGGTCTCCTATACAGTGAGCCTAAGGTTGCTGAGCCTGGGTCAGCCCGTGTGCTGGTGGTACCCCAGCGCTTCAGGACCTTCCTACTGGGTCTGGCTCATGACGTGCCTTTGGCAGGACATTTGGGGCAGGACAAGACCTTTGACAGGCTTGTCACCCACTTCTTTTGGCCCCAAATGCGAAGGCAGTCAGATGCACACTGTAGGTCTTGCCAAACTTGCCAGGCAAGTGGTAAGAGTGGGAGGAAGGTCAAAGCTCCTCTCCAACCTTTTCCTGTTGTTGGTACACCCTTTGAAAGGGTAGGGATGGATATTGTGGGGCCACTGGATCCCAAAACAGCCATGGGCAACAGGTACATTCTGGTCTTGGTGGACCATGCCACCCGGTACCCGGAGGCAATCCCTCTCAGGACAACGACGGCGCCAGTGGTGGGCCGGGTGTTAATGGGGATCTTTTTCCGTGTGGGATTCCCCAGAGAGGTGGTTTCTGATAGGGGGACCAATTTCATATCCAAGTATATGACATCCCTGTGGAAGGAGTGCGGTGTAACCTACAAGTTCACCACTCCTTACCACCCACAAGGAAACGGTCTGGTGGAGAGATTCAACCAGACCTTGAAAGGCATGATCAAGGGTCTAACAGAACCCATGAGGCGTAAGTGGGACGTCCTCTTGCCATGCCTACTCTTTGCATACAGGGAGGTGCCTCAGAAGTCTCTTGGGTACAGCCCCTTTGAGCTCCTGTATGGCCACCCTGTCAGAGGACCTCTGAGTTTGGTAAAGGAAGGCTGGGAGGCAGCTCCCAGGAAAACTCCCCAGGATGTGTTTAGCTACATGCTGGCCTTTAGAAACCAAACTGCCCGCTTCAGGAAACTCGCTGAGGCGAACCTAGAAGCAAGCCAGGAAGAAATGAAGAGATGGTATGATCAGAATGCCACTCTGGTCGAATTTCAACCTGGGCAAAAGTGTGGGTCATGGCCCCAGTGGCACCTTGTGCCTTGCAGGACAAGTGGACTGGGCCATATGAGGTGGTGGAGCGCAAAAGTGACATCACCTACCTGGTGGATTTGCAAGCTCCAAGGAACCCTTTGAGGGTCCTTCACGTGAACCGCCTCAAGCCCCACTTCGAGAGGTCCGAAGTGAGTATGCTCTTGGCGACAGATGATGGGGTGGAAGAGTAGAGTGAGCCTCTCCTGACCTCCTGTCTACCAAGGAGCATGATGGGTCAGTAGAAGGTGTGATCCTCTCCCCTACTCTGACTCAGGAGCAGCAGGGGACTGTCACCAGTTGTTGGGACAGTTCGCCCCACTGTTCTCTCTGACCCCCGGTGTTACTCACTGGTGTACCCATGACGTGGACACTGGTGACAGCCCTCCTGTGAAGCACAAGATTTACAGGTTGACTGACCGGGTCAGAGCCAGCATCAAGGAGGAGGTCTCTAAGATGTTGGCGTTAGGGGTGATTGAGCCCTCCCACAGTCCTTGGGCCAGCCCAGTGGTCTTGGTCCCAAAGGCTGCTGCGCCCGGTGCCACTCCAGAACTCCGGTTTTGTGTGGACTACCGTGGGCTCAATGCCGTCACCAGGACTGACGTGCACCCCATCCCCAGAGCTGATGAGCTCATTGATCGGTTGGGAGCTGCCCGGTTCCTCAGCACGTTTGATTTGACGTCTGGGTACTGGCAGATTGCCTTAACCGATGGGGCCAAGGGAGAGATCAGCATTCTCAACCCCAGAAGGTCATTACCAATTCCGGGTGATGCCCTTTGGGTTGAAGAATGCCCCTGCCACCTTTCAGAGGTTGGTCAATCAGGTGTTGGCTGGGCTGGAGGATTTCAGTGCCGCCTACCTGGATGACATTGCTGTGTTCAGTTCCAGCTGGGAAGAACATTTACAGCACCTTGAGAAAGTGTTGAGGGCTCTGCAAGGTGCAGGCCTCACGATCAAGGCCAGTAAGTGCCAGATCGGGCAGGGTTCTGTGGTGTACTTGGGACACCAGGTAGGAAGCAGCCAGGTGGCGCCCCTACAACCCAAGATTGACACCATTCTGGCTTGGGAGCCCCCAAGACCCAGACAGAGGTGAGAGCCTTCTTAGGTCTCACCGGCTACTATAGGAGATTTGTTAAGGGCTATGGCACCATCGTTGCCCCCTTAACAGAGCTGACCTCTAAAGCAGCCCAGGAAAGTGATCTGGACTGAGTCCTGCCAGAAAGCTTTTGATGCCCTGAAGGCAGCCATGTGCACGGGCACCCGTGCTCAAGGCACCTGACTTCTCCAAGGAATTCGTCGTGCAGACTGACGCTTCAGAGCATGGTGTGGGAGCGGTGCTCTCACAACTGAACGAAGAGGGCCTGGATCAGCCTGTAGTCTTCCTTAGCAGGAGACTACTCCCAGGGAACAGAGGTGGAGTGCCATAGAAAGGGAAGCTTTGCTGTGGTCTGGGCGCTGAAGAAGTTGAGACCATACCTGTTTGGGACTCACTTCCGGGTTCAGACAGACCACAGGCCCCTCAGATGGTTGATGCAAATGAGGGGTGAGAATCCAAAACTGCTGAGGTGGTCCATCTCCCTACAGGGAATGGACTTTACGGTGGAACACCGTCCTGGTACAGAACACGCCAACGCAGATGGTCTGTCCAGGTTCTTCCGCCTCAGTGAAGAGAACTCCAATGGGGTTGGGTAGTTCTCCCTACTTTCAGCTGGAGGGGACATGTGTTAGACTTGGCATCTTTTGGCGTGTTTCCCCTGACTTTTTGCTTTCTGACCTCCCGGTTTTGACTCTGTTTTTGCTGGTGTAATGATTCTGCGCACTTTCCTCACTGCTGTCCAGTGGGAAAGTGCAAGTGCTCCTGTATAAAATGTGTTACGGATTGGCGTTTCCATGATTGGCCTATTTGGTTTATGTGTCAGTCCCTTGTAAAGTGCACTGCGAGTGCCAGGGCCTATAGACCAAATGCTGTTGGTGGGCTGCAGCACTGGATTGTGCCACCCACGCAAACAGCCCGTAAAGTGTAACTCGGGCCTGCCATTGCAGAGCCTGTGCGCAGCATGGGGCTGCCATGTCGACTTGGCAAGTGCGCGCACTTGCAAGTCCCTAAACCTTCCCTTTTCTACATGTTAGTCACCCCTAAGGTAGGCCCAAGGTACCCCTGTGGGCAGGGTGCGTTGTATGCGAAAGGTAGGACATGCCCTGGTGTGTGTGGCATGTCCTGATAGTGAATTATAGCCTAGTTCATTTTTCACTATTGAAAGGCTACCTGTTCCCCTTAGGCCAGAACGGGCAGTTTTGATTATTACAGCTTATAATCCTAACTGACCCCGGGAACATGGTAGAAATTCGAGTTTAGTATGCCTGGACTCAGAATGATAAAATGCATCTTTTAGTGAAGTTGGTTTTAACATTCTGTGTTTGAAAATACCACTTTTAGAAAGTGGGTATTTTCTTGTCTAACCATCCAAGCCTGCCTCTGCGAGGTTGTGTATTCCTTGTCTGGAGTGTGAGTGACAGGGGCTGGGGGATGCCAGGAGACAGGGTGAGTCAGCACAGGGCTGAATAGCAAGATCTACATGTAGATGGGTGGGAGGAGTTGCACCTGGGCCCTGAATAGGACAGTGCCTTCCCTCCACAATGCTGGCTCCACCTCCTGTGGTGCGTCTGATGTCCCTGGCCTACTCTCTGAAAGAAGGGACGGAGACTTGTCAACAAAGTGCTCCAGAACTGGTTTGGACTAGGCAAAGGCCTCTCTGCCTTCAGAGAACAAAGGAATTTGGGATATAAATATTGGGGCCCTGACCCCATGAATTTAGATCTCGCTGGAATCAAGGAACCTGTCAAGAAGAAGAGCTGGAGAGCTGCTAGGAGGAGTACTGCCCCTTTGCTGAGTGACTGCTTTGTTGGGTTGGCCTGCAGTTGCTGCTTCTGTCTTGGGCAGTGAAAGGACTGGACTGAACTTTCTACAAACTTGTGCTGAGTATCTCCAAGGGCCTGAAACCGAGCTGGCCTCCTGTTAAGAAGTCTCAGGGACTACAAAGACTTCACAAGCCTCTGGGTACCGCTTCTGGAACGCTGTTTCAGTTGCCACAGAGGAAGGGAACTGCAACCGACTCCGTCAACCGAATCCACCCCTGACCGAGGTGACCTGTTTGCACCGCAGACCGCATCGCCCCGCTTCGCATCGCAACCCTGGTCTCACCGTAGGCGACGTCCGACGCCGTCAACACTGAGCCGCTGCTTGCACCGTGACCTGTGGGCACCGCAGTTCGCATCGCATCGCTTCACTGAACCAGCCGGACCCGACCGACGCGGTCGCTGCAACTGGCTCAACAGTCGTGACCGCATCGCATTTGGGGCACCGCTCGCACGTTTGCGACGCACCGCTCCGACTCGCACCGCTGTCCGACGCCAGCTCCCGCACTCCGGCTTGGTCGCCTGCATCGCAACCTGTCAGCACCACATCGTGCACCGTCTCGCCCTGCACCGCACGCCTTGGACTCACCGACTCCGTCTGCACGACGCTCATCGAGCCGCTGCCTGCACCGCATCGAGGGACACCGCACCTTGCATCGCTCCGTCTTGCACCGCAACCGCGGACGAACGCCGACCGGCTCGTACACTCCGTTGCCAGCCACCACGAGAAAGGTACTGTGACCGAGTCTGTTCACGACTCTGCTGGCCCGTAGCGACGCGGTCGGCTGGAACTGTTGGACTCTGTGTAATTCAGCACCGCGGTAGACCCGGACGGGGCGACCGACTCGTCACGAATTTTGCTTTTGTTTTATTCCTGCAAAGAAGAAGTTACCTTATCAAGTATTCATTTTTAAAGGTATAGTATTGTGGATTTTTGTCGTAATTGGTCTTGTCTTGAGTATATAAAAATATTGGTTATTTTTCTAAACTGGTGTGGTGTCCGTTTGTAGTGCTTACACTGTATTACTGTTGGTTATGTGCAAATACTTTACACACTGCCTCTAGAATAAGCCTGACTGCTCGTGCCAAGCTACCAAGGGGGTGAGCAGGGGTTATTTTAGGAGTGTAACTCCCTTACCCTGACTAGGAAGAAGGGTCCCTACTTGGACAAAGGTGCAAGCCCTTGCCAACTAGAGATCCCATTTCTAACAAAAACAAATAACCAAAAGCACAGAACAGCAAAACAAACCAGCAAGGCACAGAATAAAAACAGCTAACAGCAATGGAAGGACAGAAAGAGTAACCCAGAGGGCAGAAAGCAGAGAACAATCGCCAAGGAAGGACCTGGAAAACAGGAAAGATAGCACTAAGCTCTAAGCAGCAAGGGGGGAGCGGGCACAAGGACCTGCTCAATAGGGTCACGCTGCAGCCTCCATTAAGTAGGTCCTGTGAGAAGGTAGGGGTGCTGGGAGCCTTGAAGCAGGAAGTGGCGGGAAAGCGAGTGGTGTAGCGGGCCGGCTTGCAGAGAACAGAAGCAAGGTACAGAACAACAAAACAAATAACCAAGGCACAGATTAACAAAACAGATTAAACCAGGCACAGAATAACAGGACAAATTGACAAGGTAAAGAATAACCAAACAACCAAGGCACAAAGTAACAAAACAGATTATACCAGGCACAGAATAACAGGACAAATTGACAAAGCACAGAAACAGCGGACCAAATCGACAATACACAAAACAACAGAACTAGTCAGCAGGGCACAGAACAGCAAAACAAACCAGCAAGGCACGGAATAACAACAGCAAACAGCAATGGAAGGGACAACAGAAGGGCAGAAAGACCAGCCGAGGGGGCAGAAAGCAGAAAACAACCGCCCAGGAAGGGCTGGGAAAACAGGAAAGATTGCACTAAGCTCTAAGACAGCAAGAGGGTACCTGGCAGAAGGACCTGCTCAATGGGGTCATGCTACGGCCTTCATTAAGTAGGTCCTGGGAGAAGAGAGGGGCGCTGGGAGGCGAGAATCAGGAGGCGGGAAGTGGTGGGAAAGAGAACTGCGTCGCGGGCCGGCTTGCCGAGAACAGAAGCAAGGTACAGAATAACAAAACATATAAACAAGGCACATAGTAACAATACAGATTAAACCGGGCAAAGAATAACAAGACAAATTGACAAGGTAAAGAATAACAAAACAACCAAGGCACAGAGTAACAACACAGATTAAACCAGGCACAGAATAACAGGGCAAATTGACAAGGCACAGAAACAGTGGCTCAAATCAACAAGGCACAGAACAACAGAACCAGTCAGCAGGGCGCAGAACAGCAAAACAAACCAGCAAGGCACGGAATAACAACAGCAAACAGCAATGGAAGGACAGAAAGAGTAACCCAGGGGGCGGAAAGCAGAAAACAACCGCCAAGGAAGAACCGGGAAAACAGGAAAGACAGCACGTATCAGCGTGAGTTTGTCTTGGCCACTCTGCTACTCTGCCGTGAGGGGAACGGCCATATCTCCATCTACCTGCCGTGAGGGGAACGGCTCCAGGCATTACTGGTCTGTCTCGCCGTGAGGGGAACGGCAAACCACAATCCCCATCAGCCCCTGCAGCGGCGACTGCCCTGACGTCTCTTCCCGTGCCTGGAGGCGCGTAAAGGACCGGACAGGCCTCCCGCAGCGCGGGACGCGCGTGGGCTGCGCCCGGGCCGCGCCCGGGCCAAGGGCAGGCCCGTCTGCAACAGGACGTGGCAGGGCAGGGCCACCCCCCCTTTTTCGTTGTTATCCGGCGGAGATATATAAGGTAACGGTAAGAGTTCATCTACACTGGTATAGGTACCCTATATTGAATAGCCTGCCAATATGGGTAAAAGGAAGTTACTGCAAGAAGGGGGGAAGAAGTCTACGAAGAATATAAAGAATGCCCCAATAACGAAATATTTAACAAATGCAGTGGGCCTCATAAATGATGAAATTATACATGTGGAGGAACAATTGGCAGCAACAAAGACAGCCCTTGATGCGGCCTTAAAGGAATCAATACCAGAGGGAGAAACGGAGCACTTAATATCTGAAAATATTGCGAGAGTTAGGGTCACGGAGCAAGATACATGTGAAGCAAACGCTCATATAAGCCTGGATAACCACAAATCTCCTAATCCTTGTGTTCAAAACTTATTCCTGGAAATCTCCGAATTAACAGATGATATGTCTCTGATATCTCCACCAGCAAAAAAGATGAAACAACCAGGCTAACCTGTAGATAGCCCTGTGGAAAAATAAAAGATTACATCTAAGGCTAAATTAACAGCCAAGAGTAAAAAGGGAGGATGTACTCCTGGGCAGATTAGTAAGGAACATGACCCAATAAAACAGAAATCCCCAGATTTGGAAACTTTATGTAAAAAACTACATGGTAAAATGCACTGTATCGAAAGACGCTTAACGCAGGAGATCAAACAGATTCAGAAGGATGTGGCACATCTAACAGACTTGGTTACTGAAATTCTAACATTAAAAAATACAGGTAAAACATCTAATACTTCTAAGACAGGACAAAATCAAATGGGAACTGTAAAAGGAAATCCAATTCCGGCTAATAGAATTAGCCCTGCAGCACATACAGAGACAGAGTCGCTCTTAACAGCCACTTCAAAAGCTACTAATTTACCCATAATAGTCACGAGTCAACGTAACAAAGATAAGGAAGATACTTATCAGGATACAACAGTATCTAAAAAACCGTCAATACACATGGAGAATAGCTATACATACCCTGTTAATAACTTCAAGGGGACACTAAATCTTCCTCCTGAGGCAACACCGTATGTTATAGTTTTAAATATTGTGCCCAAACTATTGAGAAACCAGAAGGAAACATACGATAACATGAAGAATCAAGTGGTCCATTGGTTTTGCATAAACACTAACGTTGGGGCACATACTTTGTACCAGGATATAATTATGTTGAGGAGATCTAACTGGCTGGGTACATCCCGGAAATCATGTCAGGGAGACTGCATAGTGGTGAACTTCCGAAGTAAAAAACTAGTGGGCGATATATTGAAAAAACTTATGCATTGTGGAAAAGGTGATTGTTTGGATGCGACTAATATTATAACGGCCGTCCCACTAGGCTTCTTCTACAGACCAAATCATGATAGTTCCAATGCAAATGCTAGATTTAATTCATCTTTGCACATGCCATTGTACAATAGATATGTGCCACTGCGGAGTTGTAGTGAAATAGATTGACATACAGCTGCCGATCAATCATATGGAAGAAAGGATCAAGTAAATGTCTATGGTCTGTCAGATGTTGGTAATATAGATTACACCAGAGAAATCGGTCCGGAAGAACCTTTTTTAAGTACCATGGGAGATGTTAATCTCCATATCTCAAATACCCCCATGGAAAATTGGATAGGAACATCGTATATAGAGATCCTAGACATTCCTGCAGATGACCATAGTAATAGTACTCCCATTAGTAACTTGAAGAAAGATGAATCTAGTTTGGATCACAGTGAGTTCCTGAAAATTATGACGTGGAACATTGCAGGAATTAAAAATAAAATATGCGATACAAATTGGTTACAAATGTTGGATGGTTTTGGAGTGGTACTGTTACAGGAAACCTGGAGTACTGAACCTTTCTGTATAAATGGCCATCAGACAATCTGTACCAATGCCACTCCATCCAGGATGGGAAGGGCGAAGGGTGGTCTTGCCACACTAATTGCCGTTACTTCACCATTGATTTTAAGGAAAACTTTTACTACATCACAATATTATCAGTTTGTATACCTCCATTCCAATGGAAATCAAGCCATTGTTGTTATAAACTTTTATAACAATCTGTTTGACAATACAAAGAGTAAGGTAATCAGCCTATTAGAAAAGGGACTTGGATCTCTTCTTAAAGGGAGTGATAGGGGAATATGTTTTAGTTTGGGCGGGGGATTTCAATTGTGTCAGATGTGATTATGAAGTAGGTGAACCTTGTGGATATTGTGATGACTATGGTGACAAGATTGCACATTTCTTGCATGATATGTATGGGGAAGCCATTAATAAGGTGTTGCATAAATACGATTTAATTGTTTTAAAACCCAATACATCAGAAGGTGAAATAAAAATGCACACTTTTGTAGGAGCAAGGTCCTCGTCAAATATAGATCATTTTATATCAGCAAATGGTAGTAATTTGGTTGAAAAAGTCTTGATTAATATTAGTTTGATTAGTGATCATCACCCCTTAAGTGTGATATTGAAAATAAACCTGCCTACAAAATTACGAGGAAATAGAGCAGATGCTGACATTGATATCCAAGGAAACAATGGTGTTTCCATAAAATGGACGGGTGTTAACCCAGTTATATTCATGGAAAATATTAGAGAGAAAACACAAAAAGATATAGAAATTTGCTTGGATAGCTTTTCGAGTGAAACAGCTACCATAACTGCCTTTAGTAATATTGCCAAGGAAATTGCTGGTAACTTAATCGCTAAAAAGAAGAAGAAAACCTGTGATCTTAACCCAAGATGGTTTAGCCATGAGTGCACGAGGTTGAATGGGGAATTGAAATTGGCTCTTAAACAAAAACCCAGAGACAAAGATAGGATTAGTACCGCAAGGAAAGACTATAAAAAACCTTGGAAAATAGAAAAAGGGAGATCCGTGAGGGCGCCTGGGAGAAATTAAACCAGGCAGCAGAGATGAAAGACTCTGCTCTTTTTGGAAGATAATTAATCATCCATATTTCAAAGAAAATAATGAAGTAAGGATTGATACTGTGGTTCCACCAGAAGACTGGGTATTACATTTTGAGAAGATTTTTAACCCTGAAGGTTTAAAAATAATTGATTGTAAAAGAGAAAAGTTTATAATAGTAAAACCGGTCAAGGTACTACCAATAACTACAGAAGAAATCAAATTAGCCCTTGAAAAAAGTGCAAATGGAAAAGCTGCTGGACCAGAAGGGGTGCCTATAGATGTTTTTAAGTGTAACATGGATTTTTGGATACCTATTTTATTGAACGTTTTTAATGCTGCCTTGGGAGGTGTATTACCCTCCACTTGGGTGGAAAGTATTATCGTTCCCATTTTTAAAAAGGGGTATAGAGGGAAGGCAAACTGCTACCGCCCAATATCCCTTCTTGATACCTCATCGAAGCTGATGGGTCGAATTATGCTAGAAAGGCTAGAAGACTGGGCTAGTGAAAGTAAAATCTTGACAGAAGCCCAGTATGGTTTCAGAAGGGGTATTGGGACGGTAGAGCAGTGCTTAAATTTAGAACTGTTAATAGGGAAGTATAAACAGGCTAGGGAGGGGACACTCCACCTATGTTTTGTAGACCTTACTAGTGCCTTCGATGTAGTTAATCACCAAAAACTATGGCAAATATTGAAGGGGCTAGGGGCCCCCATTGAAATAATCTCATTTTTATCACAAATGTATGCCTTTTTAACTACTAGGGTACGATATGGGAAGATGGGGGAATGTACATCTGATTTTATGGTAAAGCGGGGTATTAGACAAGGATGTGTTCTAGCTCCGCTTTTATTTTCATTATACATAAATAACGTGGACTCGTTTTTACAAAAATTAGCTGCAGATGCCCCGAATGTAGGAAAACGCCCCACACCTGTTTTACTATATGCAGATGATGCTGTCTTAATGTCTAGGACCGCAAATGGCCTGCAAATTCTGATAGAAAACTTTGCCCTATACATGTCGGACATTGATTTGCAGTTAAATTTAAAGAAAACATTTGTAATGACATGTGGGGGCAAAAGGCCAAAGCATAGACAACATCATGTGGGTGGGGTTCTTATTAACAAAGTATCCACCTTTTCGTACTTAGGGTTGTTATTCTGCAAAAATGGTTCTTGGGATAAGCATATCGAATCAAGCAAAATGAAATTTTTAAGAACTACAGAGGGTATTTTTAGATTTGCAGCAAAACTAGGAAACAAACCCACACGGGAAATTTTATCATTGTACAGGAGCAAGTGTGTCACAGGGGTTTGTTATGGTGCAGCGATATGGGGGAGATCAAATACGGCTGCACTACAAGTTAAGGAGAATACGTTTTTAAAAAGACTGTTGGCGGTTCCTAGTGCTACTGCGAATGTTATTGTACATAAAGAGTTATTTGTACCATACCTAAGTGGCACAATAAACAAGGCAGACCTTATACTTTGGCAAGGGCTATGGGCAAAGGAAGAAACTAAGTTCACAAAAGATTTAATAATGGATTGCCTAGCCCTTGACCATAGTTCGAAAATACCATGGCTGGAGTACATTTTTAAACTTTTAATGAAATGTAAAGTCGGTATTGACAAAAACAATCCCATTACAATACAGGACCATACTAAAAATGATTTGAAATTAAGATACTTAACTGTAGTGGAGCAGGAACGGGAAAGTGCTGTCAGTAAAAAAAGACTATAGTTAGTTATTGTGAAGGCCCGCTTACAAGGGGCATCCAGCCATATTTGACATTGGTAAGGAACACCCAGCATAGATTCTACTTGACTAGGCTAAGGCTGGGTACCCTACACCATTTAATTGCCTTTCCAAGTACTGAAAAATGGTGTCATATATTACCACCTTGCCCATGTGATGGTAAAACTTTACAATCAACTATGCATTTTATACTTTTTTGTCCTTTTTATATGGGTATCCGGAAATCAATTTTAAAACCCCTTTTTTAAGAAATACACTTTATAATTATAAAAATGCGTTTAATTTTGTTTGCAGTCTAGATAATGCAAAAATAATAAGTTCTGTTATAAGATTCATACAACTCTCAATTAGGAAGAGAAAAGAACTTACACATTTGGATGCACTATTATATGAAGATCAAGACTAATAATCATATTTTATTTGTGTACGCTTTTATATACGCATTTATAGGCACTAGCACTTTATTGCATACATTGTGGCAGCTTGTACATTTGTACTAAGATTCTTCCATGCACTGGCACTTTATTAACTTTATACCGATTTATAAGTATTAGCACTTTATTGCATATATTGTGGTAGCTTGTACTAATGTATTAAGAGCTTTTCATGCATTGATATTCTATTAATTTTTATATTGATTTTATCCCTATGAAAAGTTTAATGTGTAAAATTGATTTTAATTTCGAATATTGAGTATGATGTACTATGTGAATGTTTTCTTTTATTGTGTATTAGTATGCTTTTATGGTGTTTGTTTTATTTACACCGAATAAAGCCTTTTGAATTTGAATTTGATTTGAAAGACAGCACTAAGCTCTAAAGGAGCGAGGGAGAGCTGGCACAAGGAGATTTCTGAATATTAGTTGGTCCAAAGAGGTACCAGACATGGTTGTCCCAACTCCCCACTTCTTTTTGCTCTTGCAGTGGAGCCACTGGCCACACTGGTTTGCCAGATTGGGGAGAGGAATGGTCTGTAAATACCAGGACAGAGGCATTCCATGTCATTATATGCAGATTATGGCTTGATATTCTTAAATCATGTAATAACGGGTCCAACACTGATACTTGAGAACTTGGTAGACTTCGGTGACATTTTGGGATTGGTTGTCAACAAAGCAAAATCCTGTGATAAAAAGAAAACACAACACGTTGGGAAGCCTAAAGTCCACCTCACGTTTAATGCAAAATAGCAAACAACACAACAAAAGAATAACAAAAAAATTGTAATTTTAACTAATCAGTTGCTAGGTTGGAAAGAGGGACTGCGCTTCTAGGAATGGTGCAAATGTGCAACCTTGAATAACATGGCTTCTGGACCTACTTGAACCATGAAAATTAGCAAGCATATTCAAAGCTACTGGAACCTACAAACTACTGTGAAACGGCATGCTATTTGATTATAGGACGTTGGTATCCACTTGATTATAAGTGTAAATATTAACACAGTAATGCATAGGAGTATTTGAGCATGATACAAACAGGATTTAGGTTTTCACACCTGCATATTTCCCTTACTAGACTCCAGACGTTCAATGACTCGGGTACCACTGAAATGGCCAAAGAACTACACACATTCATATATCTGAGAGTCAATGTGTAGAGACATTTAACTGATGTCAAAGCCAGAAATATGTCCAGAGTCCTGGCCTCGATGCGGGCCTCATCAGAATTCAAGAAGAAACACCCTATGTCAACACTGGGGTGAAATACCCTCTATAAAATGGTGGTTCTGCCACAGCTCCTGTACCTTTCCTCTAATATTTCTTTAATATTATATAGACCTTTTTTTCAGGATCTCAGTAGCCTCTTAACAGAATTGGTTTGGAGTTCGGGTAGACACAGGATAGCTCTTGATAAGTTGTTCCTTCTGATAGACAGCGGGGACCGGGAGCACTTGATTTTGAGACCTACTACCGGTAAGAGCAATTCAGAAGGCATCCCAAAAGTAACATGTGTGACTTCCTGCAGGATGCAACCATTTTAGAATGACTGTTGGGGCATCACCCCAATACTGCATCAGAGCCTCTCCTCCTCCAGGTGGCATGATTCTGCTGGTTCACGTACCTTCCGAAGAGAGCACAATGGGGAGTGTACGCACCAGACCTGCCAAAGTGGTGGCTGCCCAGATTTAGGAAGACTAGGCAGACAGATAACAGGGTGCACTATGCAAGGGCTACCATCACCTACATGGGGCAATTGTATATGATTTAGGAACCCTGCTGACATTTGCAGAGATCAGAGAAGATTCAAAGTTGCCCTCTGGGCACGTCTTTACACATGCAGCCCTTCGCAAGCCTGCTATTGCTATGTGTAATACATTAGACAAAGAACTAGAAACAAATAGCACTTTACACAAACTGCTAACATGGGGCGCCCATCACCATAGAAAAACAAATATATAAACAGTAATGAGAGGGACTGAGAGTAGATCTATCAGACCTCAGAACCAAGTGGGCCAGGGACTTCAAATTGGAACTATCCGATGGGGACTGTTGTCGGTTCACTGTTAAGATATCCAGGAATACATGTTTGAGGTTTCTGCAATTAATTACATGCATCATGCGTACCTCACACCAGTTATATTGCAACAGATGTTCCCTAATGAGCCTCACAGCTGCCCCAGATGTGTGCAGATAAAGATAATTTTTATCATGACCTGGGCATACTCTGCGTACCAGACTTTCTGGGGCAGTGTGTGCTAAAAGGTAATGAGACTAACTGATAAACAGGGGTCCGGCCAAGATGGCGACCGGAGCGGACGCAGCTTAGAGAGCTCTGCAGCCCACCCGTAAAATATCCTGAATAATCCTGCCCATCCAAGTCAGCAAGACCTTCTGCTGGCACCTCCCGGTAATACGGAGGGGTAAAGCCGATACCGGAGGGTCGTGAGCATTTCCGCCTGTTGAAAAATATATATATATGTCCATATAAATTCATATGTATGCACTTAAAAGATATCATGCTTAGATATATCACACTAACATGAGGCCCGGAGCTCCAAAGGACTTCCTAACTGACCTTGACTGGACAAGCTTCAACAGCTGTTCTGAACCACCTTAGAGGTCACTTTGCTTGTCCTGACTTCATGATAGTTTCCTTATCTGGTTGTGCAATTTGCTTACACAGTGCTGAGCCAGCTTTTCATGGTCTGCCCATATCTAGCTGTTTATAATTGGCATGGTGCAGATCTTGCACATCCCTGTTAGCCATATTTGGATTGGTGCCTTATTCTAGTTCTGCTGACATGGCATTACTAAAATGTATATAACACCCAGAAACCAGTCACTCTGGGAAGAAGCAGGCTGAGAGCCCCTAAGGCAGGAGACCTGACTTCTTCCTTGCTGATCAGCAATGATGCATGCATGGGTACCAATAAATACATTTCACTCTGTTTCTGAGCAACCTGCTGTGTCTGGTGAGTTTCATTCATTTGCTCCTGGGAGGGTGCACAGTACTTCCCTAACCGCCACCCAGAATCATAGCCTTGGGCGGACCGGGCCTGCCGGGCCTCCGGCGATAGAGTGGACGGGGAGAGATTTGGAGGCTGCCGTTGCAGCCGATCCAATTGGTTTGACACCCGACACCCCCCGGTCCTCCGGGGAATGATACGAGGGGACCTGTCCCGGCGCCCCGCTCCGAAGTCCTGTTCACGGAGAGCGGGAGTGGCACTGCGGGCTGGCCCAGACGGAGGAGTGGCGCCGAGGCCTGGTGTGGCCTGCGGGGGTGAGGGGCCTCGGACAGGAGGCGACGTGCCTCCCCCACAGTGAGACTGTCGCTTGCCGTTACTGAGGCTAAGAGGTGCAGGGAAGGCGAGCCAGGCGGTCCCTACGCCGAAATATTGCCGGAGTGAGCCTTCCTCTGGAGGTGGAGCAGCTGGGGTCCAGAGCTCCTCAGGAGCGCTTGAGATGTAGAGGAGGTGGCCTGCGTCTGTCTCTGAGCCCGGACAAGAGGGGTGTGGCAGTTGGGCCCAGTGGACAGTGGAGTGATCCCTGAAGGCCCCGTGCAAGATAGCAGCGGCGTGAGGCCAGGAGGTGCAGAAAAGATGAGCCAGCGGTGCTGACGCCGAGGCCTTGGATGAGGGGTTTCTCCCTGGGAAGTCGATCGGCCGGGCCAGAGCCAAGCAGGTGAAACTGGGATGTGGAGGAAGCAGACCGCATCTCTCCCTGAGCAGGGCGAGGGGAGGCAGCTGGGCTTGGTGGACGGAGGAACGAATCCTAGAGACCCTCTGGGGAGCCTAGAGAAGTGGGGCCCGGCTGTGACTGAGAGCCCTGGGGGGACGCGGATGCCGTGCACCTTGTCCCCCTGTCATCGGTGGTGGCGCCCCCTCAGCCACCAGCGGAGCGGCGAACTGAGGTGTCTTCCCCACGGCCCCCCCCTCAGGAGTGGCGCAGTCAGGGACGGAGGTGGCGGGCTGAGCGCTGGGCCCACTAGGGGAGTAGCTTTTGGCCTACCTTGGCCTGCCGACTTGGGGCATCGTGGGAACGGGCCTTGTAGGGCCCTATCAGAGCCCAGCTGGACGGCATGAGGAACAGTACTCAGGAGGCCCACATGAGATAGACCCGGGTGCCTCGGTGCACGGAGGCTGAAACATAGAGGAGGCGGCCCACAATTCTACCTAGCCAAGCGCAGGGGTTGCAGAGCCCTTCCACATTGAGATTGCCGTTGCGGGGAACAAGAGTCCACGTGAGGGGCGAGAGGAAACTTAAGAGCTCCCGGCATACGGAGGAGAGCGGAGTGGGTCCTGGGAAGCGACGTGCATGCAGCTGTGCAATGATGCAGCGAGGCTGAAGCATAAAAGCCTATAACTCTATGGGGCCAAGCCGGGACAAGTAAGGTGAGGAGGCCAGACTTGACAAGCTGGAGTCTAAAAATGAATACATAGCCCAGCTGATCTGTTTCACGACGATTCACGGGGGTTCAACTAAGATCGCAGGAACGGGGACAGGCATCCGCTCTCCCTCCCTCTGAAGGTGTGGGACTAGGGGACAGGCACCCATATTACGCCAGAAGCTGCGACACTGTACTAAATTTAATAAGGCACCCTCCCCTTCCAGAAGGCTGACAAGTAAGGCAACACACAGAATTTATTCACTTGGGCGTTGCTGAGGCCAGTGCAACCAGTATCTCACATCATCTCTGGGATTCGTGGACAGACCAAAGACCCCCCCCCCCAGGTGCAGTGAGAATTACAGACTATGTGCAAATAGGAACATAAGGTCAATGGGAGCGCCCCATAGCCCGGTAAAGAGCTGTACCATGGGCAAGGAAGGACCTCAGAGAGGGGTGCAACAAATGAAAATGGATCACTACATCAGGGGCTACCTCCAAGACCAGACCCTCTGCAGGGGGCACCATCGGGGGATGACACAGTACAGCCAGAACCCACAGGAGCCCAAATCCTTGCAGCTATTGAAGCTTCCAGTGCAACCATCCAGGCAAAAACAGACGCAGTGTCGCTGGATGTCAGACTGCTGCGGACTGACCTTCACACTGTTGCTTAATGCTTGCTAGCCACAGAAGAAACTGTCAGTGACCTGCAGAATGAAGTTACTACATTAAAGCCAACACTAACAGACCTATCGCTTAAGACAGCAGCCCTGGAGTGCCGGGCCGAAGATGCAGAGGGGCGCTTCCAAAGGTGCAACCTGTGTTTTGTAGGATTCCTGGAAGGTGCAGAGGGAAAAGAACTGGAACTGTTCCTGGAACGATGGATCAGGGAGGCACTCCTCACTGTGGAACTTTCCTCGATATTTGTTGTTGAGCAGGCGCACCGTGCGCTTGTGGCTCCACCACCACCGGGTGCCCAGCCCAGGACCCTAATAGTAAAGATTTTAAATTATAGGGACAGGGATTGCATCCTTAAGGCGGCTTGGCGTGAGGAAGACCCAGCCTTCGGAAACCAAGTAATCTGTATATTTCCAGACTACACTAGTTTGGTTCAGCAGCAGAGAGTGTCCTTTATTGGAGTGAAACAGAAACTGAGGGCCATGGGCCTCCAGTACATGCTCCTCTAGCCTGCGACACTGAAGGTTCTCCACACGGATCGGGCTCACTTCTTTACAACCCCAGAGGCAGCCTGGTATTGGCTAGAGATCCATGGAGATGAGAGGACAATCTATAGGGAGAGAGCAGGGAGGAGACCCTCAACTATCCCCAAAGGGGAAAAGAGCAGTAGCTGCAACAGGAGGTCCAAAAAATCCTCCAGATCAACACAACAAGTGGGTGTACGGGGGGACGGACCCCTGGATTTGGAAAGGACAGACTCTGGCAGCGAAGTTAAAAGGTCCCCCAGAATAGACCAACTGACACAGCAAGCTGAGCGAGAGGCCGCAAAGGCCTTAGGGGAAGTAGTAACAGCCACAGGCTCAGATGTTAGCATGGGCGACATCGTGGAGGACACTCCGCAGCTGGGAGGCCCTTGAACTGACCACGGACTGGGGTAGTATTAGGGGAGGATGGACATGACACGAAAGTGGAGAACATGTGCCACCATCAACGGTACTCCCGTCTCACATGATACTTTGCTAAAGTGGTATCTACCTCCTCCACCCTGAAGATGAAGGAGTGGACTAGGATGGGCACCGGTGTCAGATGGGTGGGAACCATCTCCCTCTCCCCCAAATTACTTTTCAACTCTTTTTCTGAATTGTTGTTTCCTACTTTATCTTCTTGCTCTCATTCCTTTTCTATTATTATTTTGTAGATTTGGGCATTCTCTCTTATTGGATGTCAATTGGTGTGAAAGTGGGAGTGTTCTGAATCAATAGATGTATGTGGGGGGGGCGCTACTGACGGATGTATAGCACGTCCGAGAAGAGCACTATCCCTGGCCCGGCAGGAGACATACAGTGGATGATTGTATGTGGATTGTATGTTGGCATGATGAGAGGTATGATTTGCATGAGGAGTGTGTGTGTGCATTGTTGATTATTTTTTTCGGTTCATGTGATAGGACAGATGATGATTATTCTTTGGTGAAGTTCAGGGGTTGGGGTTGCAGGATTGGGGAATATATGGGGATGCACGTTTTGTTGATGCAGTGTCTACCCAGGGGGGTGGGTTGTTTCCAATGTTCAGTTTACAATTCTCTCTGGCGGCAATGGTGGCAGAACACAGACCGCATATACAATGGGCAGGGCAGGCACAGACTGGGAGATATGGGACAGTATAAAATCATAACATGGAATGTGAGGGGACTAAATTAATTTGTGAAACGCTATAGAGTACAAACATATTTACGTCGACAGGGTACTCATGTTGCAATGCTACAAGAGACTCACCTCTTAGACACTGAGACACAGAAACTCCATAAGAAATGGAGCGGACAGTTAATGGCATCCACCTACTCTACAAATGCTAGCGGTGTGGCTGTCTGGGTGGCCCCACAGGTTGCATTCAAATTACAGAAATACGAGGCAGATGTGGAAGGCAGATATGTGAAAGTACATGGTGAGCTTGATGGCTTGGAGGTATGCCTGGCGAACGTCTATGGTCCAAATATAGATGATGGTGAGTTTTTCAGCGCCATAGAGAAGTTACTCCTCCCTTACATCGGGATGCCATTAATATGGGCAGGAGATTTTAACTGTGTGTTGGACGGTTCACTAGATAAGCACCCACTGAAACAGCACACTAAACCTCACATGTCGACTGATCTGAGTGAGGTGATGAGCCAACTACACTGTATAGATATTTGGCGCGAAACACATGTGGGTAAACGGGGTTATACCTGTTACATGCCGGTTCGCGAGGTGCATAGTAGGCTCGACCGTTTCCTGCTTTCTCAGGAGGCATGTGGAGCTGTACTACAAACCGAATTGCTAGGCCGGTTTTTATCAGACCATGCTCTGGTATTGTTGGAGTGGGGACCTGAGAGACACAGGCTGAGGGTACCTCTTTGGCGCTTACAACCCACTATGCTGCGTGATGTGATATTCAGAGAAGAACTCACTTAAAGTGGTTACCCGTGGGGACTGTTTGTCATGGGTGGGGGGCACAAGAAGGCAGCTAGAACAAGAATTGATAGTTGCAGAAGAGAGATTGACCAAACTTCAACGTGAGAGACAGGCATCAGAGACAGGCTGCGATTCACTCCTGCAGGCACAGCACTGAGTAGGGGAGGTATGGGATAGATTGGATTGCCTGGTCCATCGTGAGTATCGTCAATTGCTCCATAAGGAGGGTGACAGGTCGTGAAGGTTATTGGCGTGGCTGTTGAAGCAGGAGCGCCCTCCCCCACTTATAATTACATTACAGCACCGTGATGGAACCATGGCCACCACGCAGGCAAGGTGTTAACATAGTACTGTTCAATCATTTAGCCAAAATATACCGCAAGATCCCGGGGGCGGCGTCGCCTGCAGGGGGGTGTATCTTACGGACGTCCCTCTCCCATGCCTCACTTAGGAGCAGAGGGAGGAACTGGAAGTAGCACTCCAACTAGAGGAATTACAGGAGGCACTACAAAGCATGGCTCTCTCTAAATCACCAGGCCCGGATGGACTTCCAGTAGAATTCTATCAGACATATGCAGATGTGCTGCTCCCGCACCTACTGGAGACCCTGCAGGAGGCAAAAAGGGCAGGAAGTCCCTGGGAGTATTGAGGAGAATGGGATTCGGCAGGGAATATATCGCCTGGGTCAGACTGCTCTATCACCAACTGAGAGCCCGAGTGTGGAATGGTGGTCAGGTATCAGAGGCGATAAAGATTGAAAGGGGCACACGGCAGGGGTGCCCACTATCCCGACTGATTTTTGCGCTTGTGATGGAACCCCTGGCGGTGAGGCTGAGGAGGGATATGGCACCATGGGGCATAACAATAGATGGCCGTACACATGAGATCTCTTTGTATGCGAAAGACACATCCTATACCTTCGATAGCCAGAAAAGGCAATCCTGGTGCTTCAGGGGGTACTGGCCTCCTTTGGATCGGCTTTCGGCCTCCATATTAATCATCAGAAAATAATATTATTCCCGCTAGTGGCCCATGCACGCGGAGAACCACAAGACCTCCCCGAGGTGGGATTAGAATGGGAAAGTGACTATTTCAGATACCGGGGCATTCAGGTAGCTCACCAGCCAGCAGCCCAATACGCTTTGAACATGGGTAAAGTCCTCACAGGACTAAAAGCATCTATTAAATTTTGGAACAAGCTTCCCCTCTCGGTCATAGGGAGAGTGGCTGAGTAAAAATGGTGATGCTGCCCTGCTGCCTGTATATTCTGCATAACTCCTTTTGTAGCATTGCGAAGTCCCATTTGATTCCTTGAGCAGTCTCCTAGTATCACTGGTGTGGGCCGGGGGATGGAGTTGAGTTAAACTCGAGACGCTTAAATTAGATATGGATGCTGTGGGTCTGGGTGTCCCAGCTTCTATACTATATAGAGGGATAATTAAAGTACGCAGCACAGTGGTGCACGGAAGAGCGCACGGTTGAGAAGGAACTGCTGGGGGAGTGGAGTGGTGGGTCAAGACTGCTGAGGTTTCTTATGATGGGCTCGAGGGTCCCCCGGGACTGCCCGCATACAATATGGTGAGTGGCAGAAGCCTGGGAACAGGCAGTCACTTTGGTTCTTTGCAGGGCTCCTTATGCTGATGCGCTCCCGCTCCAGTGGCTACAGGGATTCCAAAATATTCAGACAACCATGGACATCATGAAATTGTACGAAGGGGGATGTGTAATGGCAGGAAACATGTACTTGAACAGAACTTTTCTAACATTCGATGAGGCAAAAGAATGGTTCCAAATACCAGGAGGTCACTTCTTACAATATGCGAAAATTTCGTGCACGGTCCGAGAGATGTGGACCACATTCCCGGAGGAGCCGTGAGAGTCGCACACGCTGATAACACTACTGGACCTAGGGTCCAGCAGAAGGCTTATCTCACGCATCTACAAGGCACTGAAGGAGGACCGTACGGTTGACTTGTGGGCGGCCAGAGGGAAATGGGAGGCGGACTTACCACTCCCACTGTTGGACGGGGAATGGAAAAGGGCATTAGCGCAGGTGGCAGAAGCAACTAGTAATGCCAGGTTCAAGCTTACCCAATTCTATTGTTTGCACCGCACATATCTGACCCCACAGCGTCGGGCAGGGTTTACTCCAGGGCTAACCTCAGCATGTCCACGATGCAGCACGGACCCTGCCACATTCCTACACATGACCTGGAGTTGCATACGACTGCAAAAGTATTGGAATCAGGTGACACAGACTCTCCGCACCGCAACAGCAGCGCGAATGGAAGTCTCCATAAAGCAGTGCTTCCTGGGTATCCTTCCAACGCCAAAAAAGGGACACGGATACGGACAAGTTTGCAATGTTGGGCCTGGTTCTGGCAAAACGCTGGATCGCAATACACTGGATCCTCTCTACACCCCCCACTCTGGATAAGTGGAGAGAGGATATGCAGGAGTGGGGTGTGGCCAAAGAGTGTAGCATCAGGGCTGTGAGAGTGGATGAGAATGCTGAGAGAGACTTATCAGAGTGGGGACAAATGTTGGTAGGAATGTCCTTGACAACAGTCCAGAATGATGACGAAGCTGCACCCACACAATCCCCAACCACACTCCACCGGTATCTAGCGCAGGAAACGCGAATGGCCCTCTCACACAAACACCAAGACAGATATACCAGTCGACCTGACATTTCAAACACAAGGGGTGGGTAATGCCACCAGTTGCTGCCATAGGTTATTTCATGTTCTTAGTTTATTTTACAATTCTTTTAACTTTTTGCTTGTCGCTAATCCAAAAAAAAGAAAGAAATTGATGTGCATTGCTATGTATAGTAATCCACTAGATGAGTGGAGATTGTTCAACACCGTCATGGGTAAAAACTATTGATATACTGCAACATGCATATGACGAATTCTGCTATGTGATACGATGCAATGTCATTAATAAAGACAAATTAAAAAAAAACTGATAAACGACACATCCAAACACCAAAAACCTGCCTTCAGGGGTTTTTGATAAGACCCAAAACTGACAAATCCAACAGCAAATTCATCAACTTTGCAATGGCTCTTGCCAAAAGGGCCATTGCGGTTCTATGGAGCTACCCAGCTCTCCATCGATTGAAGGCTGGAAAACTGAATCATATAGGTAGTCTCAGGCCAAGGATAAGGCCATTAAGTGAAGCCTAGCACAAAAGCGAGGTGGAACTCTATGCTCTAGGCACTAGTTCCCAAGCCTTATGACAAACCGTGGTAAAGCCCATTAGGACAAAATCCTGATGTCATCTATGATGTCATGTACTGCATGATGTCATGTATCATCTCACACTCAACCTGGCATCTACTTACCTTTACACACACGCACCTGCACAGCAGCTCCTATAATAATAGTGCATGCTTTTGCCCCCGTGCCCTGACATGGACATGATTTTCAATGTTAAAGCTATCTTGTCTATCCAGCTGCTTTTCCAGTTTGTTAGCCTATCTTGTATTGCACAGAGCGTTGAAAAAATGCACTGTTGAATCGCTGTTTGCCTTAATGTATGCAAAAAGATCCAATAAAGTACAATTAAAAAAAATCTTCCAACCTCTGGTAAACAGGACATGTTTTCTTTTCCAGAGAAATGTGTGAAAGGTCAAGCAGTACATAACATCAGTAAAGTCAATCATTCAGCACAATAAATTCTCCAAACCAATTGAAAAGAATTAAAAGTACAATAATAAGCAAAATGAGCAAAATGTCATCAACATTATTAACATAGAATTAAAGTGACCAGACATATGGATTTTTTAAGTTTTACGGCAAAAAACACCAGGAAAGCACAAAGTACCAAATAAAAGCTTTGGCATTGGCTGTTATGGATCTTGGTGCAATTTCATTCCAACAGTGATGGAGCAGAGGTCTAGGGGCTGGTAAGCCTAGCAGGCTTTACCAGTCAAACGCTTTGCCTTGGAATTTTGTCCTTTTGTTGGTTCTCAGGTTGTTCCCATGGGGCAAGGCAAGATGCTGAATCTGGAGAGAGTTTCTAAGTCGGATACTTCAAATCCAGGTTATCGCTGAAGCATTCAGTTTTGGCACCAAAAGCTCAGGGCAGGAACAAAATTAATATTGAAGCAGCCTAGGTTGTTTTGTTGCTGGGCTAACTTTGTCTCCTCACCCATGGCCAATTTCACCTTTGGATTTACTCACTTTTTTGGTTCTCAAACTCCTCCAGCAGGGCAAGGCGGAATTCTGTAGCCAGGCAGGGCACAATTACATTGGATACTTTCACTGCAAAATTCCACTGAAACCTTTTTCTTTGTGGAATAGTATTCTAAGTTGGTCGAATCAGGAAATTTTGCCCTCCAAGGTTGCACACTCCCTAAAGTGATCTCAGCACCTTGGGCCAATCCTCCAGAGGTTGAAAAGACGACTAAATTCCAGCTTCCTCAGGTTGCTGACAATGTTGCTCCTGGCCTCTCCCACAACTTCTACGCTAACAGGGAAAGCTTGTAAGATAGAGTATTCAGATGTACTATTAATAGGTCCATTAAAAGGGGTTGCAAATTTCATACCAGCTTTTACCAAATCATTCTGTTTTTGTAAACTGACCAAGAACTAATAGGCCAGTTCACAAAAAAGCAATTTGTAGTGGGTCGCAATTCAACCTATCTAAAAAATCATGAGGTAGATCGCAAATTGCGACCCACTATGAATCGCAGCCATGATGGGGACGGTGGCCTGCTGAGGTCAGTGAACCACCATGACTGTGATTTCTTTAAAATAAAGCATTTTTTCAAAATGCAACCCGTTTTCCTGATTAAACAAATAAACTTGTAATTAACATTTTTAAGGATATGCAATGATTCATGCATGGGTGCAATGCCTACTGTTAAAAAAATGTTTTTCAACATTCGCTAAGGGGAGTTATTTGGAAGAGACTCTCTAAACAGGCCCCTTTCAAATACCAAATAGGTATGTAGTCGCAAACCCAAACTGCGATTCGGTAACACGTAACCAAATCGCAATTTGTCTTGCTTACATACTAAAATGTTTTTTTGCTGTCGCAAATAGTCCGATTCTGCGAATTGTGCAGTTTGCTAATGCCAAAGGGCTTAGTACGTCTGGCCCCAGGTCTCTATGCAGTGAGGGCTAGCTCAGGGTCCAATGCAGTCTTCTACCAACTGGGCAGCAGGTTCTCCCACAAAACATGAAGACCTCCTGAGGCAGTATAGGAAGCTAGCAAACTGATGCTTGGAGAGCACTTACAATCATTGGCCTTCACAAGGAAGTCAACTGCAACAAACAAGAAGGTCCTGGATGGAATTCTTTAATTAATCTCAGCCATTTCCAATTGCTAGGGATGCATTTCACTCCATAGTTTTCATCCACCATCCCACTCTAGACAAAGGCCCACCATATGCAATCAGTCCCTCCTACAACATCCACCTCTTCTTCCTGACAGAATGTCCTTAGTCCAGAAGTGTGCTGATTTTGGGGTCAGAGGTCCAATACTTATACCGCTTTCTGCCTTTGAAGTAGGCATACTTCAAATGAAAGTCTTTGTAGCGCACAAGACCCTGCCTTTCCCTGACCTGGCTCCAGACACACTACAGGGGGGTGGAGACAGCTTTGTGTGAGTACAGGCACAGCCCTATTCAGGTGTCAGTAACAACTCCTCCCACCACTCTATCTCAGGAATGCCCATCAGCCTGGCGATGGCCCATCAGGATATGCAAGGCACACCTTAGCTCTCTTTGTGTGACTGTCTAAAGTGAATGCACAAGAGCCCAACGGTCAGCCAACCCAGATATGTATTCTATGGACAGGCAGGGGCACAGAATGGTTAAGCAAGAAAATGTCGACTTTCTAAAAGTGTGATTTTCAAACACGCAATTTAAAAACTAACTTCACCAAACAATGTAATTTTAAATTGTGTTTTCAGAGACCCCAAACTCAAAATTTCTTTCTCCTCGCAATGGGAAATTACACTTAAAAGATATTTCAAGCCAATCCCCATGTTACCCAATGGAAGAGATAGGCCTTGCAAGAATGAAAAACGAAATTAGCAGTATTTCACTATTAGGACATGTAAAACACACCAGTACATGTCCTACGTTTTAAATACACTGCACCCTGCCCATGGGACTGCCTTGGTCCTACTTTAGGGGTGACTTACATGTAGGCAAAGGGAAGGTTTGGACCGGGCAAGGGGGTGCACTTGCAAGGTTGAAATAGCAGTTTAAAACTGCACACACAGACACTGCAGTGGCAGGTCTAAAGCATGTTTGCAGGGCTACTCACGTGGGTGGCACAATCAGTGCTGCAGGCCCACTAGTAGCATTTGATTTACAGGCCCTGGACACAGTTGGCAGACTCCTCAGGATATTGCAGCATAGATTTGCAAATTTAGCGGCACAAAAATTGAAATTTAGCGGCACAAAAATTGAAATTTAGCGGCATTATTGCTGCACTTTATTTTACTCGTAATCATTCCTTTTCAGTCTTAAATCAATGGAAACTGTTTTAGCAGAGTATTCCACTTTCAAATAGGCATGTTTAAAGTGTCTGAGAGTATTTGTTTGCTATGTTAAGTCAACGAGTCCTGTAATGGCTGGCAGCAACATTTTTCGCATGTTGCTGGCAGCCAATCAGAGAACTTGCAGGACTGACTTCCGCAGCAGCGATATGGCCCAAGGGAAATAAAGATCCCAGGGCCAATCATAACTCTCTACTTTTAAACTGGCGTGCCTGCGAGAGTCTAAGACACTCTTGCAAGCCTAAATGCACCACAGCTGGGTCCCTGTGGGCGGTCTTGCAGGGGAGTTATTATCTCATCCCTCTGTGGGCCTGCGCTGGGGGGAGGGGGAAACATAGCATCGCCCCTGCTGGTTTGTTCCGGAAGGTTAGTGACTTGTGTTATCTGCTAACCTGACAGACAGGAGAAAACCCTGATGACTGGGGCAATGCAGAAAGTAGCAGAACATATACCCCCACCAATCTGAGTCCCCAGATAAAATCACATAAGTTGTCTGACTCAAAGGATAATAAAGATGACCAAAGCACACGAGGCAGGGAAAATAGGCATGGAACAAGATCTGACCCAATCATGACCAGGCCCGGAGACAACCAACGGTTACAAGGGGTCAGCAGACGAAAGAGCATGCTGCATTACAGACATTATAATGAAAAGCTGAACAAACAGGGCCCCAGCCGAAATGGGTTACCCTCAGCTCTCTTTAAAATAAACCCTGAGTCCTGGACAAATAAACGTAACATCTTGCAGTTTCAAACTGCCATTTCGACATGGCAAGTTAACCTACATGCCAGGCCCAAACCTTCCTTTTCATTACATATGTCACCCCTAAGGTAGGCCCTAGGTAGCCCCTCTAGTGGGCCTCCTCAAAAAACACAAGCAAGCACTACAAGTGTCCCTAGCTCTCACTGTTCGTATCACATGACCGGGCCACCATTGACTACCAACAGGGCATCTCTTGTGTACTTCTGGATCTCAGCTTCTTTCTTACCACGCTGGTACAGCAATGTTAGAGTGCTCATCTTCCTCTAACCTCACTGATGTCATTTTTTGGCTGGGCACCACACTGATTCTGTGCCTACTCGTTCTCGTTTCATCCGGTGAACCACTTGTGGCACACAGATCTCCACAATCCTTGCCTCATGTACCTCTCACTGGGTTTATTACCTCACTGCGCAATGGGGCTTTTAAAATTTGCAAGCCAATAGCCGATTTTCAGTAAGCAAGACCTTCTGTACGCAAGGTGGCTCAAATCTGTAATGCTTCCCAAAAATGAAATCCTAGATCTCCAACGTAAGAGGGCAGGGTCATTCATGGTAGTAATGTTCATTTCCTCTAATAAGCCATTGATTTTTAAGAGATGAAATATTGTAGCTCTAAAGCAGTACTTTACTCTTTCCAGACAGAACATCTCAACTACACATATCTACAGTTGTACCGATGCAGACATATTTAATACCACCAAAACCAAGTAGCTGTAATCTTCCAACAAATTATATCTAGTATCTACAATACTATAAAAAGCATTAATATCTCCAGAAACCAACACACACTTCAAAATCAATACCAATTCATTTTGGGTCTCAAAACTTATAAATGCACTATTTCAGAAAAGAAACATACCTCCAGAACCATAGAGTTGTACTCCTTGTCTTTGTAGAGGTGCTTGGCACAGGCAAGGATCGTAGACGTTTTTCCTGTTCCAGGTGGGCCATAGAACATCAAATGAGGCAATTTATCTTCACTGATAAACCTCTGAACTATGCGGAAGAAAGAAAAGTCACATGCCAGTAAGTTTGAAGACAGAGCAGCAACCATGAAATACAAGACAAAGAGACCGGTGTTGTGCTGAGAGGGGATGATTCTTCGGTGAGTGCCCTCGCTGAGGACATTTTGAAAGTCTTTTCTATGCAGACGGTCCGTTTCCTGTGGCTTCTGATTCTTAAGCAGCTGTGTGCATCTCCTCATTAGATAAATTACTTTGTGGCTCGCCGTGCCACAAAACAGGATGTGCTGGTGCAAGTGAAGCAGAGGGGGCACAGAGAAACACCCCCTCACTGCCGTGGGACTGTTAATTTCTCAGCATTTTACAAATAAAGAAGCAGCTGCTGCGATAGCGCCTGCTCACAGGATCTGGTCTGGCAGCCAAAGGGCCTGGGCATATTGTTTAGCTCTAGAGTTGCAGACCAGACCATGGCATGTGATGGAAAGAATATATTATGTGGCTTATTACGATGGCTGGCCAACTGAAAACAAACAAACCATAGATTATTATTGTATGAAATACCACAAAAAGTGGTATTTCATATGATAATAATCTATTCCAGACGCATTCCTTCAATTTCGCGGGCACTTCTGTAAAAATCGCTGCATTTTTACAAAAGTGCCGATTTCGCGGCACATTGCGAAATTGCAAAATCCTGGAGGGTCTGACTTGGTGTACTTTACTAGGGGCTTACTAGTAAATCAAATATGCCAATCATGGATAAACTAGTCACCAATACAGTTTAGACAGAGAGCATTTGTACATTAGCTCTGGTTAGCAGTGGTAAAGTGCCCAGAGTCCTAAGGCCAACAAAAACAGGTCAGAAAAAATAGGAGGAAGATGGCAAAAAGTTTGGGGATAACCCTGAAAAAAGGGCCAGGTGCAACACTGCAGCACACATAGAAAGAGGAATTTGCCTCTCAGCATTGTTTTTGTGCAGGAAGGTGTCCCTTCCTACACAAAAACAATCCTAGTCTGCAACGCAGGCACCCTTGCGCCATGCTGCAAGGGTGCCTGCGTTAGCGCTAGGCAGCCAAAACGGTGCCAGCGCAGGGACAACGACAGGAATGCTTTGTATTCTTCTAAATACAGCACATTCCTGCTCTTTCCCTATAATGCAGCGCAGCACAACAAGGTGACTTGCTGCATTTTGTTGCATTACTTTGCCATAAATATGGCCCCTTATCTTCTGGTTCAGTCTCTTTCTCCAAAGGCATAAACCTTTAGCTTGACAAGGCAAGATGCTATATTCCGGCTGGTCTCCACACCAACTTCTTACCCCTGCACAAGAATGGAAGTTTGCCCCCAAAAGCTCTGAGTGAGATGAACTTGAAATTTGTAACACTTTCTTCTCAGCAGAGCCCTTTTATGACCATACTTCAAACCTTTCCGGCCAGGGCACTGGTTGCAAGGGAAGTGTAATCTTAGTACTGCAAGAGGCTTCTGTCCAGGTGAACTGATTTGGTAACAACAGGCAATGATGCAAATATTTCTACTGACATTTGAATTAAAAATTCAAATGTGTCATGGAATTAGAGTTTCACTCTTCAGAAATGTGCTACAAGAACCTGCAATTTTTTCCTAGCCAGAACTTGTCAAATATGCTTTTAAAATATACTACCGACTTTGTAAATAGAAAGCTGCAATCAGCCTATGCATTAAGGTACATTTGGTGCAGTCACTATCGAAGCATGCATGTTTTGCTGGTTTCACATCTGAACATAACGACATGGTCCTTGTGGTCTTCGAGGCATACTTTAGAGACCTGTACGTGACAGCAGGGTCATCACAGAAGAAACACACACACTCACCAGGGAAAAGTTGCCCCACAGTGCAGTAGGAAAGTTTGTGGGCTCATCAAAATCGTTCAGCAGTGGCAGGAACCCACTGCAGACTGTTCTAGGCGGGCCGCTTAAACTATAATCATTACAACCTTCACCATTCTCTATTCAATGTGGTCATTGTGTAAGAGAAAACCCACAGATAAGTTATCTTCGACACCCTTCAGGCGTGTCCTCCACCAGTAGGCTCAGAAGGAGCAGTGGATAATACTTGATTTTCGACCCAATAGCAGTTTGGTAGTAGCCAACTGTTCTCTTCAAAACCTTGTTCCGGGAAACATTTGACTGACCTAGTTCAGTAAAGCTCTGTTTTTATTGTTGATTACTTAAAAAATTGAAAAGGAGAAATCCGCATAAATTATCAAATTAGTTTATCACTTAAAATAAAAAATAAAACATTTAACCTGCTCCCGTGGTGCGAGTTTAATCAAATAGAATAGAAAAACATGTTAATTTCCTGTTCGTCTGTTATATCTTGGTTAATAAAAAAGGAATCATGGGATACTTAGTGGCAGCCTCTATGCATGTGAGAGGCTCCTGAGTCTCTCAAACCAGTTACCATCTTGCTGTCTACACAGGCATTGTGAAAGAGCAAGTACTAAAAGAAACTCATTGGACGAAGGGTAAGAACATCAGGACCCTGAGCCCAAACCTATAGGGACACCATAGCTACCTCAGTCATCCACAAATGACTCTTTGCTTATAATAAAGACTATATGGTTCATCTCATCTCCTAATATCCATCCAAGGCACCTAATTCTCACTCCAGTGGGTCTTGACCTCACAATCCCCAAAGCCATCAGGGTCGGATTGGCCTATGGGGCAATCAGGTGCTGCCCGAAGGGCTGGTCTGACAAGTCAGTGTGAGGACCGTTTTTAGGCTGTTTGTGGTCCTATTTTCTGGTCTGCTAGGCAGAGTTTTACAGTTGATTTCCCTGATATTAAAACAAACATTGCCTGCAGCAAGCTCAAATCCATGCAGTCTTCCACATAGTGAGAAACACTTGTGCTGCGTGTCTTTACAAGTTCAAAACTTCCACAATTTGCAAACAGGGACCATTTTCTTAGCTATCTAATTCACTAGTGGGGGCACTTCTATGTTGGTGCCTGGGCCTATTTTCTGTTCCAGTCCGACTCTGTCAGCCATCCAGGTATTAATACTGGGCTTCTGGTTCTGACATTCCTAGACCACCAGATCGGTGCTACTGTGAAGGACTCTGTCCAGGCTTTGAATCCCTGAGACACAATACAACTGTGTGAAGGGTACTGAGCCAGCTTTGTAGGATTTCCTTCTGTTTTTGAGACTGTCCACAGGATACAATTTTTTGGTTCATTCTCCTGACTACACACTTGTTTGATGCCAATCTAAGTTTTTAAGTACTGGACCTTGGAGTAAAGCAACTCCATAGGACAAAATATGCTATTTCACCGCCTTTATACCTTTTGTCTTCCAACTCTTATAATGTTTCTTTACAGTGGCTTTAAATTTGTTATGGATCTGAGTATGGTTTGGGCCAAAAAAGGCATACTAAAGCTTCTTTGATGGTTGCGTACTTCCTCTGGTCAAGTGCATTCAATGCCACTATCACTTTAGTATCACTAACAGGTAACCAGCCAAGCAAGCATCTCTGCTTCATTCAAATTTTGTACAAATTTTCGCAATTTCAAAGATGCCAGTTACACCAACAGAGAATAGTTTCTTAAATTCCTTTCTAAATCTTTGGGCATGCGTGGCTGAGAATTGCAGGAGCGGCTCCTCAGTTTGAGCAAAGGAGCGTTGCCCCACAAGCCAGAGTTGAAAAATAAAATGGTAGTAAAGTGTATTGATTACCATTTTATTTTTCAGCAATTGCCCTGTCCTGAACTCAATGAGAGGACGGGGTGGGGCCAGTGCTGCCGTGCTGAGTGGCAGCAGCAGGGAGCTGTGCGCTTTAAAATGTGCATGTCTCTTTGGCCGGCCGTCTTGGGCAGGCCAGCCAGACATTCGCATTTGAAAGTTCTCTAACCTAGCTGTCTTAGACAGCCTGATTAAAGAAAGCGCAGGCTTCCAGTGCTCTTAGGAGCGCTGAGAGAGCCTGCACTAGCCAATCCTGGTGCTGCTCTCATTCTGTGAGAGCAGCACCAAGATTAGTTAGTGTAGTTACCTGGTCCTGCTTGAAGAGAGACGACTGGTGGAGTAGGACACCATGTCACGCCTCAATGTAAGTGTTTTTTTTTCTTTTTTGCTTCCCACCACCCTCGGTACATAGCAGCCACCACTGGGAAAACTGACATAAATTGCCAATAAGACAGGGTCATTGTACAAAAGATCATCCTGTAGGGTCCCAATCGTCAGTCTGTTTATATTATCCTTTTTCAGTAGATGCTCGAGCTTGAACCTTTCTCTTTTGCAACTCCCTCTCTTTCTCCACCTTGGCAAGTTTGGTCTTAATTACACACAGTCAGATGAATTTTCACTACTGTAGTGGGTTAGAGCTGAAGTGGGAGCTTTACTGAAATGCAAAGTCATGCCCTTGCAGTCTATACACAGATTTGTGTTCCTACCCACCAATGTTAGGCCTTTTCCCATATCCTTGAAGTACTAGAAGAATCAGGCCTGAGGTTCCACATTTTATGTACTGACAATGATGCTGGATTCTATATTTGGGGTTACAAGCAGGCGTGGCCCGTGCAGGTAGGGCGGGGGGGAGGGGGAGGGATGGAGGGGGTTCGACAAATGACGATGAGGGAAACTTACATAAAAAAAGAAAAACATGTTTTTCTTTTTTTTATGTATGTCTTCCTCGTCGTCGCATGTTGAATTCCCCCTCACCCCGCCCACCACTCTTACCATCACAGGCCGTGCCTGGTTACAAGCTGGGCTCTCAAAGCCTACGTGATTCTCCATTGTAATTGTAATTCCAATTGTAAATGTAGTTGTATAGCGCTTATGACCCCTGAGGAGGCATTGAAGCACTTTTTTGAGGCGATTAGGACGCTACACCGAAACCCAAGATTAGTAATTAGTAGCTTAGTACAATTTTTGTTTTGTTTTTCTCTTGTGTGTTAGTTGTGTTAGGATTTTGCTCTTGATTCCTTGGTAGAGTGTTCAAGCAGTCAATCCCATGTCATGAGTGTCAAAGTGAATGCTGCAATACACAGTTCAAAGGCTCTGCTTGACTTAACTGCACATAAATCTTCTTTCTCCTTTGTTTAGTACATATTACCTTCAGCGCTGTTCAAACTTATGACTTTTGTAAGATCACTGCCGACAAGGACTGTAATTAACTCAATTTGAGTTGAGACAACTTACATTTTTCATCATGAAATCTACCGTATAAACTGGTATGGAAAGTAACTCACTGCTGAAGTCCTGGGTGAATGCTTCATTGTGAGCGTGTGACATTTTTGTATGGGTGCAGTATTTCTTTGTAGGGCTCCAAACCTATCTTACCTTCATTTACGATAGGGTTTGTCTCTCGACTCTCACCCACATAGCACACTTAGACATAACTGTCATTCAGTCGACACCTGAAAGGGCTATATATCTATCAGAAAAAAGTAAACAAAATACTCTGGGGCAGATTTAAAAGCCCCTTGCGCCACTTTTGCGTCACTTTTTTCATGTTAAAAGTGACACAAAAGTGGCGCAAGGGGCTTGTAAATCTGCCCCTCTGTTACCTCAATGCTGCTAACAATATAGAATCACCACAGTCCGACTGAACACTGGGTATCTCAGGCTCAGGTCTCAACCAGGAGCAATATATAACTCAAGATGTGAGCCTGTTTCAACAAAACACCAGTAAACTGGGCTCTCCCGATGCTGTTCTGAGTACATTTCTAAATAACGAGGTACCCAGTAGCCGGTTTTACGAAGGAATTCTCAGTTACCCACAAAGATACATAGCTGCTGGCCTCCACCCCATTTCTCTTGAACGTCTAACTCTTTCTGCTTCCACTCATGATGAACATTCTCTTCACTTCAGCAGCACCAGCTATATACAGTGATACTCAAAGTACGGCCCGGGGGCCGCATGCGGCCCTCCTGACCTTTACATGCGCCTCCCTGGGCAGCAGCAGCACTGGGCTACTGTTTACTCGACTCAGCAGTAACATGAAAAAAATATACAGCAAACAACTGTTTGAAGGTTAATTGCAGTTAGGGAAAGGAAGTAACTAGGCCCTTAACTTTAGGAACACCTTCATTTTTAACCCCTTCGGTGCTCATGACGGAATGGTTCCGTCATGAGCACCAGTGCTCCTGTGCTCATGACGGAACCATTCCGTCATGAGGACAGGGGTGATGTAGCTCAGATTTCACCTAGATTTAGACATTGCTCTGCTTTAAGTTTCAGACAGACTGCATTTCAAAAATGGCACGCAGATTATGGTGCATGCAAAGTGAAAAACATGAAATGAGGCCTGGTCAAATGCTTTTTAAAAGTGGCACTTTTGATGCATGAAAAGTGAAAACATGATAGAGGCCTGCAAATGAAATCATGTAAAACCATGCTCAATTAATTAATCATGGTTGTTTAATTGTGAGTATTTTTGATTTAAGCTCACTATAGAATGTACATTTAATTTAGAAAATGTGTTTTGAACTTTCAATTGTGCTGAATTAGCACACATTTTATGGTGTAGAAAAGGCTGAAAATGCCTTGGCAGGCTTAGCTCACTGTGCGGCCTTTAGCCTTGGAGATAACAAAGGAATGATTTCCTCCCTGCTTTGTTTCCTCCCGTCTCCCATGAGAAGACACGTCTTCAATGAAAGACCTTTGTTAAAATTTACGCCTCTGTTTTCATCTCTTCATGAAGGCATGTTGCAAACTTTATCAGTTTACAGTTTGTTTAAACAAAGCTTACTTCACTTTAAAACGTGGAGTGAAAAGTGCAAATCACACATTTTTCTTATAATATGTATTCGCTGTTTCCGCATAATTAAAACTTTTGTTGCAGAAAATGTAATTGTTTTCATTTAGCACGAGATTCAAATGTGCGCTTGATTGATGACTTGTCCAGTCAGCCCATGTTCTGAAGCTCCTAATTGGACAAGTTACGAAGACCAAGTCACGTGAATTTTTGCTTGAAATATTGGTTGCTAAGCTGGGAGGAGCAGCCTTGCACATTATTTTTTGGCAGGACGGGAGCCAGATCACAGTTTTTTTTCAGGTTCTTGTGAAGGGAGGGCTCATTCAAGGAGCAGCTTCTGTGTCAGACACAGAAGGCAGAGATGCACAGCACAGAGCCAGAGAGAGACCAGCTGAGAGCAGGACAGGTTTTAGATTCTTAAACTTTAAGGGGGATATTCTCAAGAACATGTGATAACCACCGCAAATTTAGCCTAACGCAACTTTGCATATCGCAGTCCATTGCGGGAAATTTACGCCTAGTTAACCAAGAATTCACACCACGGCGGCCCCATGCGATACTCCCAGATAACGTGCCAAATGACCACGTTAGAATCAACGCCACAACGCAAAAATGTGAAACACCAATGCAAAAAAAGCTGCGATGAGGCCAATCGCGATACGAAAATCAGCGAAACCCAGCTACAGGCCTGCAATCCACACGCGTCAGGCGGGAACAATCACCATAAAAGCAGAAAAACACCAGATAAACAAATGCCAAACAACAGCAAAGCACAATGGACGTTGCCGGAGCAAGTACGGAGAAGAGCCAGAACCCCACAAGCCCCCCGGAGGACCATCCTAGGACTTTGGGGTCAGGGAAGGGCAAGGACAAGAAGAAGAGGAAGACGAAGTTCAGTCCGCAGGAAAACAGGATCCTGATAACGGAGGTGACAGAACACCATCAACAACTGTTTGTCACCTCCACTGTGTCATTGGCAATAAAAAACACATTATGGCAGTCCATCGTGGACAAGGTGAATGCAGTCAGAGTGCTGAAGAGGACAATCGGCGAGGTCAAGAGGCGCTGGAATGATGTCAAGCGCAAAACCAAGCAGAAACTCGCCAACAACCTGAAGGCAGCAATGCAGACTGGAGGTGGGAGCCCAGCGCCACAGGAGGAGCTGGACGACATGGAGGAAATGGTCTCCACAGTCATCAGTGGGGAGACGGTGGCAGGAGTTGGGGGCCCGGACACTGCTCAACAGGACCCGACACAACAGCAACAGGGTAATTAACCACCAGGGCCTGGGGGGACGGGGGGAGATGGGCACAATGGCACACATGCACAATTAACCATAGCACATCTGCGGACACACCAGGCCCCAGACCACCAACTTCCACCAAGAGACCAACGTACCCCAGTATGCAACATGTCAACACTGTACAAGCACAGAAGTCAGAAGCACACCTCATGAAAGTGATAAGGGGCAGCAAAATCTAAGCTGCAGGGGCGACTCCCCAAAAATGCAGCACACACATCACATACAGAGCACATCTACATTGACAACGATGTGACACAATCCGCAAAACACCTACAACAGAGCACAGGACACTACTGGTGCCGCTTGGGTGCAGACACTGGCCAATCACAATTGGCATTGCAGGGATATCTGCGTTGATAATGTACAAGTACAAACACATATCCGTGATGTTGTCGAAATGTCCACTGTCCCCCATCAAATAGGCAGCTCCTCCCAAACAGCCACAATGTACCGAGTCATGCTGTCTGTATGTAAACATGTACAATGTGACAACATACATGTAGACACATTGTTAAACTGCATCTCCCCTTCACATTGCAGAGGGAGAATCAACACCTCCTGTAGAGCAGTCCAACCCTCTCTTCTCTGGAGACGATGAGGACGACCACAACTTCGACTCTGACGCCCTCCAACTGCTCGTGGAGAGCCTCCGCAGCCCACTTCCAGGTGCTGGGCAGCCCAGCTGCTACGAGGAGACCCCACCCCCTGCACAGACCACACAGCAGGCAGCACCCACCACCACTGCTGCCTCCCAGCACACATGGAGAACACATGGCCTTCCAATGCTGTGCTCTGGTGTGCCAGGAGAATCTGGCTGAACAGGTGCGGGTGGGCTTCGACCGCATGGCAGACAAACTAGATGCCATACGTGGGTGTCTAAGTCCCATCAGGGACCACTTACGGTCCCTAACCAACACCCACAGTCCGCTCCATGCTCACCAACGGACCATGGCTGACATCGCTGGAGCCCTGACTCAGAGAATAGTGCAACTGTCCAGTCCGAGTGGCTCTAGCGATGTCACACGGGAGTTGGGAAACATGCGGAGGTTAATGGAGACCATGGAGCGGGCGAATGCGGAACGAGCGGCTGCCACGGCTGCACACCAGCGAGAGGTAGCTGGGTTCCTCAATGACCTCAGGACCCTCCTCATGGCATTGCTGCCACAAGGCCTGGTGCAGATGCATGCTGCTGCCACCACTCCCTCCACATCTCCGCCCCCTGAAGTGTCAGTGCCACACAGTGCTTGAGACAGAACACCACCACCCACACGTGAGGTAAATGAAACAGCAGAGAACGAAGATGCGGAGGATACTGCCCTCATGGTAAGGAGGATGCAGCAGCATGCATCTCATCCATGGGTCCGGCTTCAGCTTGGTACTGCCCTCTGCATCATCACCTTCCACTGTCCCCCCGATGCACTCTGCGACACTCACCTTGGTCCTCGACATGGACTGCCATATGATGTTTGATCGCCATTGACACAGCAATCAGACTGCAGACTGTACTCGTCCTCTTCCTTTGGACTTGTCATTCCGTGGAGGACCCTGGCTGGCCCTCCACGGGACAACATCGTCATGTGGGGTTTGCATGGCCCTGTACTGCTCCAGATGCAACACTCCACTGAATGTGCATTAAACATTCATGTACACACAGATGTGTCATGTCGATGGTCTTTGAAGTGTGGAAGTATGGATGAATGTGGGCTCACTGGACTCCTCTTACGTCCATGTGGCTCATGTCATAGAACAGGGGTCACAGGGTGACACATTGCCCAATGCGGTCTGGGTGACGCTGACACAACAACAGGGGCACACGCATGAGTTACTTCCTTGTCCAGCCCAGTACGGAACCTCGCCCAGGGCCCCGGGGTCATTTACAAGCCCTTACGCTGGACTGGCATACTCCAGGCCAGCCCACTCCACTTACGCTCACAGGGGGGGACGGCAACGCTACATGTCACATGTCTTCCCTGTAGTGATCTGCTGCTCACAGGTCTAGTTGTCAGCATGCCACGGCCACTCCCTCACGGCTGGTATACACCCACACCACACCCATCCAGCACACGCGTCACAGGACATGTGACCCTGCCAATGAAAAGGGCCGGGCGCATGTGCTCGATGCCATTTCCACTCTCTATCTGGGTGCATCCGTGTGGTGTCGATGTAGGCATGAGAGCCTCGGGCCCTGCAACATCACATTCCCCAGGACCGGAGGCGACATGATGGCGTCCGCAACACGATACCCAATCATACAGGGTCCATGACTTTGGTGCGCAGACTTGGTGGCACCGGATACATTGCGGCCGGCACAGGCACACCGCCACGGGATGGTGACTTTGGGTGCACTGAGGTAGGGGCACCTTAAGTGCTGAGTGGGTGTGCAGCCTGCAATGATGCCCCGTCCCGGCGGTCCGGACTGCTCAGGATTTGTGTGCCCTGCTGGACCGCAGTGTAGGCCAGAGCCAGCGGGCAGTGCGGGCCTACCGCCTTATGGCGTCGCATCCCGGATCACAGAGTTAGTGGCACCTCAAGGGCTGAGCGGGTGTGCAGCCTGCGATGATGCCCGGTGCACTGGTATGTCCTCTGCCATGGCGAAATCAAGACCCAGAATCATATGTGAGACCTGGTGGCCTGCGGAGCGGGGCTGCATGATGTGGAGGGTGCCATGTCCGTGGGCCCCAGGCATGTGGCTTGCAGCAGCACATGGTGGGCCCTCATTACTACACGCCAAGTGCGGAAGGTGAGCAAAACTCACTCTAGAATTATATTTTCTTAAAACTCTTTAGAGTTTTCTGACTGACATAGAAACAGGTTTTCCCTTCCTTTATGGAGTGCTTTGTATGCAATCTATAATATGTTCTGTATTAATTCTATTTGTATCTATTTTTTAATTCTGTAACTTGATTGAAATTTGATTAATGAATAAAGAATCAGAGAACCTTAACTTTTGACTAGAAAATAAAACTCTTTAAAACTACTCACAACTCTCATTATTGCCTTAAATATTATTTGCATTTGATTTTCATGTTTATGTAAAGTCTCCTGATGGATGATAACACGGTGGCAAAGGTCCATCCCCTTTAAGCGGTAAACTAGAGGTAATGAGGTTTTGCATTGAGAAATTACCGTGAAATTACCGCTGGATCAGTTTCTGGTAGCAGAGGTAAGGTTAACACCATCACCAAAAGGAGCATAGTTTAGTCTAATGCCTAAATAGCGCTACAAAATAATTGCCCAAGTTAGATAAATGTCCCGATTCTCAAAAAGTTCGGATTCCTGATTCCAATGCTCAGAACCTGAAGACTGGCAAAGCAGTACTGGAAGGTAATGCAAGAAGGCGATTGCTGGAGTGGTGTGAGTATCAATAGGGTTGTGAAATGTTGTTAATGTGCTAGAAGGTATTTTTTTTGAAGTGTTGAAAAAATAGTAAGGGTTTTGACTGTTGGTGAAATTTTGCTCATTTTGACTTGATGGTTTTATTGATTAAATTGGTAATTTCATAGGACAGAATTATTGATTTTTGATTATATGTTCTTAACATGAAAAGTTAGAGTCCTGTTCTATGTTGTCTGGAAGTACAGGTACAGAGATACCTGGGAATCCCGGGAATGGAATTTAGAAGAGTGTGGTAAGGAAATCACACTGCCGAAGGTTACTCGTCTGTTGTCATAATACTGAGAAGCTATGGAGGGCTGGCAGTGTTATATTAGGGACTATATCGTATAAGAGTAGAGTGTGAATGACAGCAAAGGGCCCACCTGTGAAACTTTGGCCTTACCCAAAAGAGGAGTATCCCTAGAGGAGTAATAGGTCCTCCCCGAGCTTAAGTGAAGGGTAAACAGTGGTTTTTACTCACAGTGTAAGGAAGTACTTTCTCTTTGAAGCAAGTGAATAAACTATCTTTGGCTTAGCGGAGCAGACAGAGTAGCACTGTTTTTATGTTGTTACTAACAGAATTTTGATTAAGAAAACTCAGAAAAATATTGCAGTAAGATTTTGTGAAGGGAGGGCTAATAGAAGGAGTTAAACTGACGTCACAAAAGGCTGCGCTGACATTGGCAAGGCAGCGGGCGTGTAGTGAGCTCTGATTATGAAGGGAGGGTCGGTAGTAGGAGTTAAACTGACCGAAATTGAAACTGACAGCATCAAAGAAAAGAAATTGCATTATAATATTGCAGAAATGGAATTGTTTAAAGGTTTAAAGAAACTGTTGGGAGGTAAAGTGAAAAATTTGATTTTAATTGGTGATGCTCCTGAAGGAACACCCGTGCATTTTATGTCTACCAATTTGGGACAAAATTCATGTATGTGGGTTCACCAATGGTGCAAGATTACTGAAAAAGAGGGTCCTTTGAGGTTTTCAAAAGATGGTAATCTTGAATTACAAATTATTGACAAATTAAGGGAAGTATTATGTGAAATAAAGACACCAACTAAAGCTGCACAATTTGAAGCTTTAAGTATGTGGGAAAAGGCAGCAAAGAGACAAAGCAAGTGAGGATAAAAAGGTAAAGCACCAGATACAGGAGAAGGAAATTAAAGATGTCAAAAAGCTTCAAATAAATAATGATTCAGGGGATGAAATAATGGATGCATTGTTAACTGAGTGTCCACCACCATATGTGGTCCCCACTAAAAATACTGATAATATTGTACCAGTAAGTACTACAGTGGCTACTGCTTCTGTTAAACAGAGAGAAACACAGATTGAGAGAACTGTGCAGACATTTCAGATTGACCCACTACCTGTTGATTCAGCACTGACAGTGATATCTCCAGGTGTTACTGCTTCAAATGTGACTGATTCAGTACAAATACTACAAGCTGCAGATGCACAGGCAGTGCCTAGACAAATTGTGACTGTCCCAATTAATATGGTCCCTACTCAAAAAGTTGAAAGAGCTGCAGAAGGAGTAATTATGTCTGGGTTTATTTCAGAAACTCAGAATTCACAGATTATTGAACAGAAACTACCCCAGACAGCCCAAGCACTGAAAGGTGGGGGGGGAATGGTCTTTACAACATCTGCAGCTCAGGATAAAATGAATATATTTGAAGATGGGATTTTTCAAACCTGCTTGGAGGAAGCAGCAGTGATTAAAAAGATAGAGAGCATGGGGGAACAAATTAACCGAGACCCTGAAAAAGAGAGACAGCTTAATGTTTTAAATTCAACATTTGAACATGAAGAAATTAACAGTCCCTGCTGTTTAAGTCATGGAAATGTGAACCAGTGTCAGGAAAAAGAATTAATTTCCCTGAGTAAGGAAACAACTACATGTGCAGTAACTACACATGATTGACTGATTTGGCTCAAAAATATGAAATTGATGTTTCAGGAAGTTTTCCATTTCAGAAAAGTTTCAGGGTACGTATGAATGATGAAGCAAATGAGACAATGTGTTCTTCAGGAATGCAATTGCACATTGCAGAAATAAAAAAATATATTTTCAAATGCAATGGGTTTGAGAAATTAGGAGACAAGTGGGCAAGAAAACATGAGAAGAAAAAGAAACCACCAGACCTAGCAAGGAAACTGGATAAGAAAAAGAAACCACCAGACCTTGTTGAGGAAAATAATAAACAGGATGAGGGAGAAGCTTTTGCTTACTCATTGAGAGAAAAGGTGGGAGAAGTGCATGTTCATGTGCCACAGAACAAAAGTAAACTTGCAGCATTTCTGAACACATTCCCAAAATTGAGAGACAAACTTATGCTGTGGTACCCACAAGTTGATGGATTTGTTGAAATTTTAAAAGAGTTGTGTAGTAATTTGAAAATGTTCTTTGACATTGCCATGTAAACTGAATTGTGGTTTGAATCTAAAGTTGCTGTGCAAGGGCCAGGTGAAGAGACAATGAAAAAGGTTTGCATGAATGCACAATCATTCTCTGTTGTTATGGAGAAAAATGAAGCAGTGATTAATTCCTGAAGGGCAGAGTGCCAGCAAAGGATGTTAATTGGGTACAGATTAAAAGAACACAGGAGCTAAAAGAATTGGCTCATGATTTTTGTGAAGGTGTGTGTCTAGAGTTTCCACAACACTGTGGGAAAGAATGGCCTGATGCCAGTGGCATGGGATTCTTTGTGACACAGTTGGAAATTGGTTTAATGTTCTCTGATCAGATCAGTGTGCACGTACAGCAAAAACTGGTTTGTTTGCAAAGAAAGCTGATAGATGGGCTTCTGAAGGATGAAGGGTAGTATAGTGCTAGACAAGGAATGAAGCAGAAAAGGTTTGAGGAAAACCTATAATGGTAGAGAGAAGGTTTGCGCAGAAAAGTTTTCAGAATCAGTTGTTTGCAGAGAAAGAAAGTGAGTTACAAGGTGTTATTTCACAGGATGGAAGTAAAGGTGTTTTGGTTTGTGCAAATTCAGGTATGGATGTTGCACTGCTGAAAAAAGTATAATTTTGCCATCTTTATAACAGATTTGAGCATTGGAAGAAGAAATGTAAATTTAAACATGATGCAGCAAATGGAAATGCGCAAACAAGAGAGAAATGCAGGTGCAAAATGTGCCAGCCCAGCAAATGCAAATATCAATTCAGAAACAGGTTTAGTTTAGTTTAGTTTAAGCATTTATAGAGCGCATGGTTACACCACCGGTGTTTCCCCGCGCTAAGACGCTCGATAGGAGAGAGAGGGCGTGTGAGACAGCGGACTACAGAGGTAGAGGTACTAGGACCCCTAAAACCCATCGGGCTTCACATATAGCCATGTTTTTAGTTGCCTCCGAAATCTTTTTTCGCATGGCTCTACTCGGAGTTCAATAGGCAACCTGTTCCACATTTTTGCTGCCTTATATCTAAAAGAGCGTTCCAATGACAGGAGTTTTTTAAGCCCAGATGGTCCCACAAAATATGGAAAATGCTAAAATTAATTTAAATCAGTTGTCCAGAGCAAGTGTGAATTCTTCTCAGAAACAAAATCAGAACCCATTTCAACAGGTTGCTGTATTTGAAAATGAGAGTTTTAACCTTAACAATTCTGACATTACCAAGTCCATTGTGAAAACAGTGGAAGGTCCAGACTTAGGGGTCGATTCCGATCTCGGCCGGAAGCGCACCTAACACTATTCATCTGGAAAAAAACCAAGCCGAACGCGTATTTCCCGACCGATTCGAACAGTCGTCCGAACGAGCAAGTACGATGCGCATAACTGCTCAGATTCCGACCCAGCCGTACGTACCCATTCCAGCTCCTGTTCCCCGCCCGAGCCGGATCCGTAAACGCCGAATCGAGTCGCACGGAAGTAAATATACAGCACCTTCCGGCCGGACTAGTACGACGCGCCTTCCGTACGCGCCGAACCCGTCGCTACGTCCGGCACATCAGAGCATCCGGGAGAGCTGCACATAAACTCCGATTCGTGCCACCAGACGATCCGAAGCCACGAGAAACCCGAACGAGACGACCCAACCATGAATCCCATCGCGCAGGTCCTACCAATACTCTACATCTATTACCGGAACCGATACGGACGCGTACGGCGCAGACGGTAAGTCAAACACCCACTACACAAACAAACGACACGTACCCGACATATGTTACACACATATAGGGATGCAGAAATAACGTACACTAGCAACAGCCGAACCATAGGGGCGGGATGGCTATCACCAATGCCATACCCACCCATAGGGGCCTGATGGCTACCACTACCACCACCCCTACACATGTGGGCCTGGATGCCTGTCACTACTACCATCCCCACTCATAGGGGGATGGATGCCTACCACTACCACCACCCCTACTCAGGGGGGCCTGGATGCCTACCACTACCACCACCCCTACTCATGTCGGCCGGGATGCCTGTCACTACTACCATCCCCACTCATAGGGGGATGGATGTCTACCACTACCACCACCCTACTCATGGGGGCCTGGATGCCTACCACTACCACCACCCCTACTCATGTGGGCCTGGATGCCTGTCACTACTACCATCCCCACTCATAGGGGGATGGATGCCTACCACTACCACCACCCTACTCATGGGGGCCTGGATGCCTACCACTACCACCACCTGGATGCCTACCACTACCACCACCCCTACTCATGGGGGCCTGGATGCCTACCACTACCACCACCCTACTCATGGGGGCCTGGATGCCTGTCACTACTACCATCCCCACTCATAGGGGGATGGATGCCTACCACTACCACCACCCCTACTCATGTGGGCCTGGATGCCTGTCACTACTACCATCCCCACTCATAGGGGGATGGATGCCTACCACTACCACCACCCTACTCCAAGGGGCCTGGATGCCTACCACTACCACCACCCCTACTCATGGGGGCCTGGATGCCTACCACTACCACCACCCCTACTCATGTGGGCCTGGATGCCTGTCACTACTACCATCCCCACTCATAGGGGGATGGATGCCTACCACTATCACCACCCCTACTCATGGGGGCCTGGATGCCTGTCACTACTACCATCCCCACTCATAGGGGGATGGATGCCTACCACTACCACCACCCCTACTCATGGGGCCTGGATGCCTACCACTACCACCACCCCTACTCATGTGGGCCTGGATGCCTGTCACTACTACCATCCCCACTCATAGGGGGATGGATGCCTACCACTACCACCACCCCTACTCATGGGGGCGTGGATGCCTACCACTACCACCAACCCTACTCATGTGGGCCTGGATGCCTGTCACTACTACCATCCCCACTTATAGGGGGATGGATGCCTACCACTACCACCACCCCTACTCATGGGGGCCTGGATGCCTGTCACTACTACCATCCCCACTCATAGGGGGATGGATGCCTACCACTACCACCACCCCTACTCATATGGGCCTGGATGCCTACCACTACTACCATCCCCACTCATAGGACGGGTAATGCATGACACAACCAGCATACTCCAACATGAGGAATGTCAGAAAAAGACATCCCCCCAACATCATGACAAGAGTGTGTAGTCTGTGTCAAATGCCTACAACACTGAACATGACATTGAACATACAATGTGACCCCCTATCACATGTGTCACACATAAATGTGTGTGGCCTCCACAATGCAAGCAGACATGACCACTGTGGGAATGGGGTCTAAACCCCCATCATCACAGTGACCAAAATATAAGTGTGGGGTCCATAACTGAAGCACATTTTGAACATTGTGGCAATGGGGTCTAAACCCCCATCATCACAGTGACCAAAAGTTAAGTGTGGGGTCCATAGCTGAAGCCCAATTGAACATTGTGGCAATGGGGTCTAAACCCCCATCATCACAGTGACCAAAAGGTAAGTGTGGGGTCCATAACTGAAGCACATTTTGAACATTGTGGCAATGGGGTCTAAACCCCCATCATCACAGTGACCAAAATGTAAGTGTGGGGTCCATAGCTGAAGCACATTTTGAACATTGTGGCAATGGGGTCTAAACCCCCATCATCACAGTGACCAAAAGGTAAGTGTTGTCATGGAAAAAGCTGCAACTGCCAAACAGCATGGATGATTCCTGGTCACACAACAACAAACACATCAGTGGCAAAGTAGTGGTTGTGTCCCATAGCAACATAGATTGGGTGAGGCAAACAGTGCAGTGCAAATAAAACATACCTGTGGCCATGTGCAGACAAACATCACCCATGGGGGCTGACATTGTCAACATTTATCAATTACACAATGACAGAAGTGACCATCATAATGCAGACCCACATATCTGCACCAATGGACACACAAATGTAGATACCCTGTGGAGACTGTAGATGTGAGCTGAACAAATACCATACCATGGCAGCAATGGGACACACAAACCATGATTATTGTGCTGACTGATGACCTAGGAGTCCCAGGGACAGCACGGGAAATCCACCAAACAACATACAGCCAATGGCACACTAAAGATATGACAATGCAGTGGTGCAGATTAGGCCTGGGTGGCAAATTGCATTCCGCTCGCGGAATTTGCGGAATTTGGGTAATTTCGCGTTCCGCGGAGACGCGGAATTACCGAAAATTCCGCGATCTGCGGCTTCGCGGAATTTTTTGCTTGTTCGCGCTTTCAAAATGCGTGTTCGCGAGATATTTCTCCCCGAGCATGCAAACAGCGTTCGCGAACAGGAAAAAAGCATCGCAAACGGGCGGAACAAGCAATTCCGCGTGTTCGCGGAACTTTTGCGTGCTTGCGGAGATTTTTTACCGTTTCACAGAGCTTTGCGTAGCGCGACTACGCAAATTCTGCCCACCCCTAGTGCAGATGCACAAACACAAACAGGCAGCCTCACACTGCATATCAAACAGAACAGGTGATGGGGGGTGTGCCAGTGTCCCCAGGCAACCACACAACACATGAGGAGGCCTGAATCCCAATTACTCAGATGTGTATACAGTGCCACACAAAAGTAACTCATGGATCGGATTCCCCTATGTGGGCAATCAGGCATTGTTAGATGAGAGGGAGCCCAAATTACACATGTCACACAATCTTGTAGGAACAGCAACTAACACAGCAAGAGACAGACCCACCACAGCACTACCCCCAGGGACCCCACATTGTGGTGACACTAGCCTGCATGATAATCCCACTGTGATGACAAAGGTAGATGTCATTCACACTGTGAACCACAGCCATGTGTCCTGAGCAACTAACTACCATCACATCTACACAAGCACAAATCAATCAGCACGGCCTGTCAGCCAAGGCAAATATGGAGTTAGGGGTCTAGCCGTGCAACAACTCACATTTGCACACACTCAACACCACACACCTTGATCTCCACCAATGTGCAGCAGTGAAGATCACATGGACTGGTGACATTGCACATGCACCCATGACAATCCCAGGGGTGGTGGTGGGAACTAAGGTGCAGAAACCCATCACACATGGCCAGTCAACAAGACTCGTGAATGTCTGACACACTGCACAGTACGCCGTACATGGGCATGACGTGAAATCCACCCCAATCAATGGGATCCCGGCCACAGTCACACACCAATGAAGAAGCCAAGGTGACCCACAAAGAACACACATAGACAACTTCCAACATTGCAGCTCTGACCCTGAGGAGTGGCAGCAGTCACACACACAACGTGTCACAATCACTGAAAGCTACCACAAACTGTAAATTACATGACTTGTGTAACCAACAAGTGCCAAGGGAATCCTGACTGTGTCCCATCTGCGTTTGCCCACATCCCCAGCCCTGACAACAAAGACAACTAGGGATGACAACCTAATGAACATTAGTTTGCCATGCACCCACATCCCGGAGAAACCAGGTCCAAGATGCTGGATGAACACAGGACAACTCAGCAAGCATCACAAACAGGAACATCCCTAGGGACACAGCCTGTGTAGGAAAAGGGAAGGGAACACACACAGACATGCTCACACAACACACAACACGGGCCCAGGCAATGTCACAGGATTACACACTGCCATGAGGGCACTCCACTCCTGTGGATGTATCTGCAAACAATCAGGATAAACAGAGCAACATTAGTCACCTGTACTGACCACACACACCACAGTAAGTACAGCACATCACAGAGCAAGCCCTGCCATCATTTGCTAGACATTGCAAAAAGTGCTGACACTGATTTGAAGAAGCCCATTGTCTGCCTGACAGTCAGTCATGCCACACATATCCTACCTGTCCATGCACCCATCTGTCTGCTGCCTGTTGTATGCGACTAATCATATGTGCACACATGCACCACATACACAGTTGTTGGACATCCAAGAGAACATATGGAAATGTGTCACTCCAAACACATGCCATCTCCTGCCACTGACTCAGTACATGTGTCAGGAAAAGTGATGGGCAAAGTCTCTGTTGATATGCGGGTTTTGCTTCCATCACCAGACACAATGATGTCCTCATGTCCTGATAGACAATGCGACAATGGTGTGCATGCAGGACATATCACACCACTGCTGGATCACCCTTTGCGATTAGAATGTCATGGCACAGGCCTGTCTGGCAAGTCAGTCATAACTGTCTCCTGTCACAGGGGCAGTGCATACACACAGCACCAGTCTGCACTGTGTCACAATCATGGAAGTTTTTGGAATGTAAGCCCTGTAGCTGACAGGTGCACATGTGCACCCCTGGCCACCCACATCATGAGGACTGAGATGATCCCACGTCAACCAAATGAGACATTTGAGTGACTGCAAACACAAATCCATACACATGAGCACTTCACCGTACAACATTGTGCACAGTCAAGGGATCAGAGATGCATTAACCTATGTGCAGATCCCATAGTCACAACTCTGATGGCTGGCCACCCCAAATTGTTAAACACTCCAGGAGACCAAAAAGCAAGGCCACACCACGGTGACACAGAGGCATACACCTGAGTGCACTCTTCACAATGCCTAATATGTATGCTGACACACGGGAGTGGGAGAACAGAGTGCCTTCGATGTACCGAGTAGGCATTACAGTCCTCGTCCATGTGCAACATGGTATTACCCTGAACACTAGGCAGGTGGCTATGCATGTGTCACACACATGATGTAAATACTTCTGAGGCTCCTACCTTGGTCTCTGCAGCAGCATGGGTGTGTGGCACATACCCCAGACATGTGGTGAGTCAGAGCAGCAATTGGAACACATATTAAAGCCATACCCAGAGTACATGTCAGATCACAGGCATTGTGAGAAATTGTACCACCCATGCAGCCCACCACAAAGTTCCTGTAACTGATGCTGTCCCCAACTTGAACCACAGGTAACTGCAAGTACACAGTACCCAAGTGACCTAAGTCACAGACTGTAAGGGCCACGCCTGTGTATAAGATGAGGAGGGGGCATCACACAAGTGAGGGACATGAGTCCAGGACGACATGACAGTTGTACTGTGGAAGTGGAACCAGGCTAAAGGAGTGCATAGAGCATGTCAGTCATAGTACCCAGTTAAGGCAAGCACTTACCCCCTCCTTGCTGCTGTCTGGCCTTCAGCTGCCCATCCAGGTCAGGGAAGACCACCGCCAGGATCCGGAGCATGTGGGGGGTCAGGGTCCGGTGTCCACCCCTCCTGCGAGGAGGCGACAGCTTCAGCTGGACCCTTGCGATCCTCCGGGTCCAGCCCGAAGGTCCTGCCACCTCTTCTGGCAGTTGCGGATCCTGCGCCTGTAGACCCCCACAGATCGTACTGCCCGGACGATGGTCAGCCAGATCTCCTGCTTCTGGTGGGCATCAACCTGTGAGGATGACAAAGTGAAAAGGCCATTACTACACATGCAACATTTCCGTGCATCACACAGTTGGATATACATGTCTCAATCACAGGGGCATATGATGTACACAGGTAGTGCAACTATGGCTATGAACAGTTTGCCAGCAGTTACTAAATGGTATCATTGCCTGGGAAGTCAAACCTTGTTGGAATGAACTGTTACTGCACTATACCTGTTCAGTGCATGTGACTACACACTTTGGGGGGTGACAACTACTCAGTGAGCATGCTAGCCACTGGTGTACACACTGTAAGTCTTGCTAGTCAGACAACATGCACAATTAGTAAGGCAGTGGACAGCACACTCACCTGCTCCCCTGGTTTCCCATACAGCTTGCTGTACTGTGGAAGGAGGCTGTCCAGCAGGGCCTGGTTCTCCTCAGTGCTGAAGGCTGGGGCTCTATCCACAGTACGTGATATTGCAGTAGCCAGAGGATGCAGAGACAGCAGCAGTGTTGGTGGCAGATGTCGTCCTGGAGCATGTAGTGCAGGCAAGTGAGCTCTCAGGGGAACAGCCAGCATTATATGTGTGCTGCAGAGGCAGATACTGTCCCATGTGTCCAAAGTGATAGGTCCAAGTCGTTTGCATCTTCTGAATCTGGCCAATCCATGGAATTGCACCACTTATACACGCCCACAGCATCCTTCAAAAGTTCAACTTCATGACACCCATGAATTTGCAACATTGTTGTGGGTGGCCAACTGAATTCACTGCATCCGACTCGTTAAAGCTTTGAAAACGCGACCGTTACTATGTCAGGCCATAGCCAATGCGTGCGCACCGATCGGACCATTGCTGTACGACGCGTACTTCGAAAACAACACGCATCCGTCCACATCATATGCAATGGCCAATGCGTGCGCACCGATCGGTCCATTGCTGTACAACGCGTATTTCGAAAAACAACACGCATCCGTCCACATCATTTGCAATGGCCAATGCGTGCGCACCGATCGGACCATTGCTGTACGACGCGTATTTCGAAAACAACACGCATCCGTCCACATCATATGCAATGGCCAATGCGTGCGCACCGATCGGTCCATTGCTGTACAACGCGTATTTCGAAAACAACACGCATCCGTCCACATCATATGCAATGGCCAATGCGTGCGCACCGATCGGTCCATTGCTGTACAACCCGTATTTCGAAAACAACACGCATCCGTCCACATCATATGCAATAGCCAATGCGTGCGCACCGATCGGTCCATTGCTGTACAACGCGTATTTCAGATGACAACACGCATCCGTCCACATCATATGCAATGGCCAATGCGTGCGCACCGATCGGTCCATTGCTGTACAACGCGTATTTCGGATGACAACACGCATCCGTCCACATCATATGCAATGGCCAATGAGTGCGCACCAATCGGTCCATTGCTGTACAACGCGTATTTCGGATGACAACACGCATCCGTCCACATCATATGCCAGTCAGTCAAAAATCTTTATTTCGATTTAAAATCACAAAAAATAATACATAATACATAGAGGTGAGAATATATAAAATGTAGACATATTTGGACATAAAAATAGCTTATACAAATCTCGATCAAACCTTCTTAATAAAATTCATAGTTGTATAATAAATAGCTAAAACAACCGCTAAAATGAACTCCGGCAAAACTGCCACCTAAGATGACCAAATTTCCTTGATTCGGCATACAATCAATTTAAGTTCATTCTGTTTTAATACAGTAATGTGCATAGTGCAATGAACAATTGCCCAAAACTAGGGAGCATAAAACATTTACCTAAGGCTCCTCTCTTTCAAACGAATCACCCACACCCAGTCCAAGTACTTAGCGACAGCGATCACTATGGACTCTTTAGTAGATGTTTTTAGGATCCTAAGTGCCTCGCTACTTGACCTGGTCCCCAAATTTAAACATAAAGGTTTCAACCATCTGGACCTAGGATTTCTATAGGCTGGGCAAACAAACAGAATGTGTGCCAGTGATTCGTTAGAGTTGGGACAAAATAAACAATTGCTACTAGTCAAGCTACACCATTTACTGGTAAATACATTAGTAGGAAGTGAGCACACCCTAAACTGATGGTACAGTTTCCTATCTTTGGGGGTGGTGATTAGATCCCAGTACCCTTCGTATTCCACTTCATGCTTTATCTCAAGGAAATCTCTGGATAGTGACGGACCAGTTAGGGCAGCAAACCGCTTCATAGCTAGCGAGTTCCAATATGCTACTTTGAAATCACTCTTAGCTGGAAATACACTGTCGACGGGGGATGCCCATAATCTGCTCATCCCCATCTCACAAAGAGTGACTTTTACTCGCCTTAGCCACGGAATTTTGCTCATGCCGTCAGCCTCCCTAACTTCTAGGAGAGCCTGGGCATAGTGGTGACCCAGAGCCTTCTCCAGTATGCCACTGGCCTAAAGTGTGCCACATCCTCAATTGAATAGCAACCCAAATCTAGATATAAGGGTAATAGCGGGGTGGACTGTGGGAGGCCAATTAATGACCTCAAAAATTTATTTTGAGCTTTCACTAAGGGGTCTAGATTGGCATAACCCCACAGTTCAGCCCCATACAAAATCGAAGCGCTAATTTTTGAGGAATAAATTTTTAGTGCAGGAGCAATTGGTTTAGTGTATGATGATCGCTGCTCCTTCAACAAGGCACCTGAGAGTTGGGCATGCTTGACAGAGAGCAAGTCTATCTGAGGCTTCCAACTAAGTTTGCTGCCAATAGTTACCCCCAGATAAGTAAAATTCTGTGTTTGTTCCAGGATACCTTCCTTCATTCCGACTCTACCCCTGATATTCCTATGTTTGTGTAGGACCATATATTTTGTTTTATCTACGTTCACTACGAGGTCATGGTCCTGACAGAACTCCTCGAATCTCGAAAGGGCACACTGTAGGCCCTTTCGTGTCTTGGAGAGTACAAGGGTGTCGTCTGCAAACATAAGCAACGGGATCTTCATCCCTGCTAGAGTGGGTGCATCCGTGGGATAATTATAAAAATACTGAACCACCCCATTGATATATAATGAGAAGAGAGTTGGTGCTAAAACGCACCCCTGTCGAACCCCCTTCTCTACAGGAAACTTTTGGGTGGTGCTCCCCTGCGCGTCCCATCTCACCTGCGCATAATTGGCAACATGTAACTTAACCAGAAAAGCCAAAATTTCTAATGGCATACCTAATTCCAAAAAAGTTCACCACATTTTAGTAGTTTAGTTTAGTTTAGTTTAGTTTAGATTTATACAGCGCGTAGCTGCCCCAGCAACGGGGCGTCCCAGCGCTACCCAAAGTACAGGTGGCTTAAAAAGAATAAATAAATAACGCCCAGCCCACATGGAAAAGAAAAATTAAGCCGGGAAAAGCCAGGTCTTTACGGCTTTACGGAAAGCCAGATGATTCTGGAGCCCTCTGATGGAAACTGGGAGGGAGTTCCAGAGTTTAGCTGCCAAAACTTTGAAAGATCGACCACCCGCTCGCGCTCTTAGGATTCGGGGGTACAAATAAGTCCCTGGTTAGCTGAGCGTAGAGAACGACTCGGAACATACGGCACAAGTAAAGCTGCCAGGACCGGAGGTGCTTGTTGAGTCATAATTTTATGGGCAACACACAGTGTTTTAAACTGGATTCGTTTTTCTACAGGTAACCAATGTAGTTTAGGTAGAAGTTTGGACACTGAGCATGATTTTGGGAGGGCCAACACTGCGCGGGCTGCAGCGTTCTGGATTCTTTGAAGGCGCTGAACACAGGATTTATTGGCACCCAAATATAGAGAATTGCCATAGTCTAACCTAGACAAGATTGTGGCCTGGAGAATAGTTTGACGAATTTTAGGGTCAAAAAACCCCAATAGGGGTTTTAGCCCCCTCAGGAGTCCAAAACAGGACCCTGCAACAAGTTTAGATTGAGTGTCAAAAGACAGGCCATTATCGATCCAGAAGCCTAGGTTTTTGACCACCTCTTTAGGCAGTGGTGCAGGTTTTAATTTGTCAGGCCACCATTGTTCTGACCACATGTCACTATCTTTCCCAAGCAACAGTATCGCAGACTTGCCTGCATTAAGCTGAAGGCAATTTATTGTCATCCAGTCCGATATCACCTGCATATCATCTTTAAATTTAACAAGATTATTAAGACGCTCCTTAGAGAATGTGATGACCAACTGGGTGTCGTCGGCATAAGACACCAACGACAACCCTCTGCTTTTAGCTACCACAGCCAAGGGTTGAACGTAGATATTAAAAAGCATAGGGCTCAATATCGAGCCCTGAGGTACCCCAAATCCAATAGCATGCTCCCGGGAATGGTAGGGAGGTATCATAACCTGGAAAGATCTGCCTTCCAGGAAAGAGCGAAACCAGGCTAGAGCCAAACCTCCGACCCCAATCGCCTGCAGCCGCCGTAACAGTAACTCATGGGAAACGGTATCAAAAGCGGCGCTTAGATCTAAAAGAACCAAGGCCGTAGAGTTACCAGCATCCAGGCTACTGCGAATCTCTTCAATCACTGCCAGCAGAGCAGACTCAGTACTATGACGAGATCGGAAGCCATTTTGTGAAGAGTCCAAGATATCATTTTGCTCTACAAACTCGGTAAGAATGCGGTTAACATGGCATTCCGTGATTTTAGCCAAGAAGGGCAGCTGAGAGATAGGACGGTAATTACCTGGCTCCGAGGGTTCCAAAGATGGTTTCTTTAAAAGGGGTATGACTTTAGCATGCTTCCAAAAGAGGGAACAGAAGCGGATGACAAAGATAGATTGATCAGTTCACTCGCCACTGGAAGAACAGGATTTTGAAATAGACGCAATTTGAGCTGGTCTCAAAGGATCAGCTGGAGAACCTGATTTTACTTTCAAAAAAGAGATTCGGTCTCATTAAGTGAAAGAGGAGGAAAGGAGCACAGTATATTTTGTGTGATACAGCCACTATCCTCAGACCTATCCCCTATATTGGTACTGGTGGTGGCCGTAGAGAAGCTATTATAGATATTATAGTACGGGGTACAAGGTCAAAAGCCGACTTAAGGTCGACAAAAGCTGCATAAATTGTACCTCCCCCTAGCACTACAGTACGCCAATAAATCAGAATGAACCTGAACACCTGATCAATGGTGCTGGTACAAGAGCGGAAACCCGCCTGGAGTGGAGACAAGATGTCATATTCCTCAATCCAGGCCTGGATTCTGCTCAGTACCAACCTAGCCGAAACTTTTTGTATGCAATCAATAAGGCTTATCGGCCTATAGTTGCCTGGTTGAGAGCGGTCCCCTTTCTTGTAGATAGGGAGAATTTCTGCTCCTAACCAAGTACCGGGCATGGGTGCTCCACTTGCTATGGCGTTCACAAGGAGCTGAATTTAGGATGCCCAGTTAGGTATGTCATAAAGGAACAGATCCGCGGGGATGCAGTCAGGCCCAGGCGCCCTGCCTCTTGGGACTGAGAGTAAGGCATTTTCCACCTCTTTCTTGGTAAAGTGCAAGATGGAAATAGGAGGTGGCATATCAAAAAGATCTTGTACCTCCTCAGGGAGTGCAAACTGGGCTTTAAAGTGCGATACCCACTGGTCTGGGGCTACATAATTCACAGGCACCTTACTAGGTGCACCACTGCCCCATTTCACCAAGTGCTAGAAGGTAGCCATGTTTCTCCCCGAGCATGCCTTAAGCAGTTCGGCCCAGTGTTGTTCATCCCAGTCCCTTTTAGCTCGGTATTGGACCGCCTTATATTCAGCCCTTGCCCTTCGTATATCATCCCTATTCTTTGACCTAATTGCCCTAGCTAGGGTTCTATACGCCGTTCGACACGAAATATCATACCAGGCGGCCGCCTTAAATCCCGAGAGTTTCTGGGGTTTTTGGTTTTAGAAATAAAAAAGCCTTTAAGCTGGTTAAATAGTTCCCCATGGACCTGCACGACTATAGAGTTAAGCTCTTCCTGAGTAGCTCATGTCTGTAACGTACCCAGTGCATTAACCACCAAAATACTCATTTGCTTTAGGTGCTCTTCTTTTTTAATCACATTTGACCATTTAACTATCCTGGCATCATTTGTCAGTAGTGCCTCCACGTAATCAGTTCGTGGTGCCGGACTAACACCATGAGGAGTACATGCGGGATGCAAGGAGAGCACTAGCGGGTTATGGTCACTCTCAGTACGTTCACAGACCACCATGTCTATTAGGTTGGACCAGAATTCCTTATTAAGCAGGATAAAATCAATGCGACTACTACGCAGCCCAATGCTAAAGGTGTGCGAGCCCTGCTTATCTGAGGCTGTTCTCCCGTTAACAGCCCTGACTCCCTGTTCCATGCAAAACACCTTTAATTGCAGGGCAGCCCATGTCCATTTTTTAATTGGAGGAAGATCCAAAGGTGGAATAAACCACTGAGCATCCTCCTCTGCATTGAGATTTACATCGTTAAGGTCCAGGGGTTCAAAAGTACAATTAAAATCACCACATATGCAATGGCCAATGCGTGTGCACCGATCGGTACATTGCTGTACAACGCGTATTTCGAAAACAACACGCATCCGTCCACATCATATGCAATGGCCAATGCGTGCGCACCGATCGGTCCATTGCTGTACAACGCGTATTTCGGATGACAACACGCATCCGTCCACATCATATGCAATGGCCAATGCGTGCACACGGATCGGTCCATTGCTGTACGACGCGTCCCTGTACAAGTCACTCGCATATGTCACCATGGTTGTCACTGGTGAATGTATGCCAGCCACAATTACTTGCCAGGGACTCAGGGGCACACCTACAACACCACAGCCTGTCCACACTGTATCCTAAGGCATGTAAGGCTGCATTACCTGCGTGTGTATGGGGGTCAACATGTGGTTTTTTGGGTGGCACTTGGGGGCAGCCACTCCCAGGCTGTGCATGTGTTCATGGGGACAGAATCCTTTGTGTGTTGTGCACATGACCACTGTGATGTGCAACTGTTCAGTTCAGAGCATGTGGCATGGTCACATTTCCAGGTTGTGTATGTGTATGTCATGTCACATACACCCAGAGTCCCATGTGGGAAGGTATGTACGTCACAGGGTGACCCATTGCCACAATAGTGATGGTCCTCCACAGTCTGTGTGCATGTTGTGTTTCAGATGTATCTGATTCCATGTGCACAATGGGAGACAGTCTCCACATCCACGTTGTTTGTGCATCGACTTTGATGTTGTGCGTGTGTGTGTCACAGACGTCCATGTCTGTCCTGCAGAGGCAACAGGGGCCACTACCTGTGGGAGTCATGGTTGTTTTCCTGACGTGTGCATGATACGCCATGTCATGCCAGTGTCCATGTGGCAATACAGGGTCCCTGGGAATCTACCTGTCAATGAGCTGTGATGCCTGTGGCACATCTGTCCTCACTTGTCACTGTGGTGTGTGTTTGGAACGTGACAGCAGTACATGGGTACTGTGACACAGCCTAATGATTTCCCATAGCACAACCTGGAACTTGTTGTCAACACATGTTGAACTGTGATGTTAGATGTTGGCCATGTAGGTGCCATATATGTCCATACAGAACGGCACACACATCAAGTACTTGTGACTCGTAATGATGTATCATGTGATATTGAGTATGGTAAATGCCACATATGTGGGGTGACTGACAATCTTTCTTTGTTCACCTATGCACTGCAGGGCACCAGCTGTCCATAGACCATTCCCTGACCTTGCAACCATGGTTGAACGTGACTGCATCTGACGGTACCGCTTCAACAGGCCGCTGATTGAGGAATTGGCGGTGCGGTTGGCCCCACATTTGCAACCTGGCCAGCCATACCCTACAGTGCTAACTCCCAAGGTGAAGGTGATGGCAGCCCTACACTTCTTTGCCACCGGTACCTTTCAACACACTGTGGCGTCTGCTGGTGGGATGTCACAGACCATGTTCAGCCGTGTGCTAAGCGATATTTTGGAGGCAATGTTGAGATACCTGAACCAGTACATCTATTTCCCTAAACGTCAACAACTCACTGACGTCAAGAGTGACTTCTATGCCCTGGGGAGGATGCCACATGTCATTGGCTCCATTGATGGGACACATGTGGCTTTGGTACCACCACAGGCACATGAGCAGGCATACAGGAACAGGAAACATTACCATTCTATCAATGCTCTGGTGGTATGTCTTGCAGATATGAGCATCTCACATGTGTGTGCCCGTTTCCCCGGTTCTGCACACGATGCCTACATGATGAGGAGTAGTTGCATCCCGAGGATGATGTCACAGATGCAGAACCAGCATGCCTGGCTTGTCGGTGTGTACTGACTTTGTACCATTGTGTGTGTTCTGCAATGTTGTACTCCACCCTCTTTTCCAACTCAGCTAATGTGCAATTGTCTGTATGTAGGTGACTTCGGATACCCCAACATGCTGTGGTTGCTGACACCCCTCAGGAACCCTGTGACACCAGCCCAGATGCGCTACAATGAGGCACATGGTCGGACCAGGAGAGTGATCGAGCGGACATTTGGTCTCCTGAAGAGCCGCTTTCGCTGCCTGGACAAGACAGGAGGGGCCCTCCCATATGCCCCAGCAAACGTGTGCAAGATTTTCATCGTCTGCTGCATGCTACACAATCTGGCAGTGCGGAAGGAGTTGCCTCTCATCCTGGATGACGATGACCAACATCCGCCACCTGTGGAGGATCCTGGCCTGGGCCACGATGCCAGTGATGATGATGATGATGAGGGTGATGTCCGCACACAGCTCATCACCAACTTCTTCAGCTGAATGTGAGTATCCAGAGATGTCATGTCAATGATTTGAGTTTGCCTGATATGTGTTGGTGGTGCTCTGTTGCTGTTTGAGTGTGGCCATGTGCTACTTGACTGGATGCGTGCAGCGATGTGTCCTTACAGGTAGTCTGTACTCCCCAACAGTGTTGACATGCTAACTTGGTTTTGTGTAGGTATCTTGTGACATGTATTGTGCATGAGTATTGCAGTTCTGTCCTGTTCTTCAGTGCTTTTGACTGTGTGTCATGTCTGTCCTTCACAGGGTACTTTCAGAGTTGTTTGGTCAACTCGGATCCCCCGACACCATGATTCAGCTTTCAGGGTGGAAGCAGTCGTTTCCCTACAGGTGATGTGCCACACACCCCTGGACTTTATTTCTTCTACACTTGTTGACTGTGTGGCCACTGCCACGTGGGATTACCTTGCATCTGTAGTGGAAACAACATGTTGCAAATGTGTAATAAACCTGTGCTTCACTTTGGGATGTGCGTTGTCTGTGGTCACACATCTGACTGACATTTGCTTACTGCACCTGTGGGCTAGTTAACACAGACTCTGAATAGGTGTGGTGTCTGTGCATTCCACTGTATTTCCTGGCAACATCAGTGTAGGCGATGAGTCAGATGGCCCTGGTGTGTATGTGTTGTGTAGCCCTAGTGGTGTGTCTCCCTCATATGTGTCACGTCGCCATGACTCACATGACGGTGTTGAACTTGCTGCAGCAGTTAGCATGCACAGTGTCATTTAGCAGATCATCATCTCCATGACAAAAACAACGTTGGAATCACAACAGAGGCAAGTATGGTGTATTAGTGAGTTTATTTACATACATGTGTGAGGATAGTGCACAGGATGGTGGGTGCTGTACATTGGGATTGGAATCCAAAGTTCCCAGATGAGTTGGAAGTGTTGGTAGCAGAAATGTCCTGAGTAAAGTCCACAGTCATCTGATACATTAGTCCAACTTAAACTCCCCATGTTATGTGGGAGAGTTGGGTTGCATTCGACAGGGTGAACAGTTTGCACACAAAGGAGAATTTCCAGAACAGGTGTTGGGTTCCTGGGAGATGTACATGGCCATCGGCCTCTCAGTTGTCCTTCCTCGGACGACCCCTCTTCTTTCTGGGGGGACCCTCACGTGCAGGCCGCTGCGGTGCAGAGGACTCTCTACCAGAGTCATCCTCCCTCCCTGTGGCAGTTGCAGCTGTTGCGGCACCAGATGTTGTGGGCACACAGGGAGGTGTGGACATGTTGGTGCTAATCTGGCGGAGGCATGTCAATATGTCCCTCTGCACCGCTGTCAGTTCTTCCAATGTGTCCCACCTGGACTCCATGCCAGATTTGTGTGTCTCCACACGGGACATGTGTGTCTCCACACGGGACATGTGGGAGTCCAAGCGGGCATGATGGGCAGCCTGCTGCTGTTGAATGTCCTTGAGGATCCCCACTACCTGGCTGACCTCTCCGGTGCTATTCTGGTACGCATCAGCAATGCGTACCAGTTGTGGGTCATCATGCAGTCCAGACCCCTCTGCAAACAGCGACCTCTGCCTACCACCCCTCCCACCACCCCTGGCCACACGTGCGGGACCTGCGGTGGCACGCACAGGTGACCCTAGGCCCCTTGGGGGTTGGTACTGGGGTTGTTGTCCGTTGCTTCACGGTGGGCTGGGGTCCCTGTGCTGTTGTCATTCAGTGTCCTTGGTCTGTCCGTGTCGGCGGGGGTGGTCTGTGTGTTGCCAGATGTTGGAGGAATGGGTGCAGGGGGTGCAGATGGTGGTCCTGCTGGTGCTGCATGATGACTCACACCGGAGGTGCCAGGTTGGTCTTCGCCATCCGATGAGGGCAGAGGCTGTTCCACACCAGAGAGCTCAGGGGCCACCGGAGCCTGGGACAGGGACTCCTCCTCATCTGCTGCTGTGTCCCCATCATCACCTGTTTTTAGAAGAGACACACAATGTATGTTATGTTTCTGTAGGCATCAATGGTTCAAACACATGACAGTTGTGACTGTACCTCTGGATGCGGCCCTGTACATTGCATTGTCCTAAGTTGTCACAGTCAGAGGTTGATATTGGTGTGGCTCATTGTCCTGCCAACCTGATGCATTTCAATGTGGATGTTGAGGTGTGTGCATGACCAGCATTGGTGGTATTTGGTTGACATCCGGACCTCCTTCTCCCCCAGCCCAGTTATCCCACCATGAAGCATGCCACCCTTGCAGTGGGTGCAGGTTAACTCTCAGGATGTCAGTCAGTGGTGTCCTGCTGTTGGTTGGTGCCCAGTTCCCAGCAGGGCCTGGTACTCCCCACAACAGAGCACCATTGTCAGACATCTTAGAAGTGGCTTTTCACTCCCTGTGAGGTGTGCATGCTTCAGTGTGAGCTTGCTGGGCCATGTGGGTGGGGGATGTTGAGCTGTGACTACCACTCCCATCATGCTATTGCCTACACCCCCTTCCCAGCATGCCCATACTTCCTTCCTTTTGACTCTGCTTCCCTGTGGGGTAGTGTGCCTGTGCTGACAGGATGGCTGACAGTGTTGTCCTGGCGTTTGTTTGGCTACAAGTCCCAAAAGTGTCCCTGTGCTTCACACAGCATAACCCAGTGTGGTTGTTCTTTGTGGGATATTTAATTAGAGTGTGAGGCATTGCATTCTCCCAGGTGAGTTGTGTGGAGTTTGTGTTAAGGGGTGTGTGAGAAAAGCTGCTTGTGACTATGGTCAGAGCTGTCAGTCCTCCTTCCCACCCAGCCAGATATCCCACCATGGAACGTGCTTCCATTGCAGGGAGTGCAAGTTGGCTTTCAGGATGTCAGTCAGTGGTGTCCTGCTGTTGGTTGGTGCACAGTTCCCAGCAGGGCCTTGTGCTCCCCACAGCAGTACCCAGTGTCAGCCATCTTGTCAGTTCTTTTCCACTCCCTGTGATGTGAGCATGGTTCAGAGTGGTGTTGATGGGCCAATTGTGAGGGTGACCAATATCTGTAACTACAACTCCCATCATGCTATTGCCTACACCCCCCTTCCCAGCATGCCCATACTTCCTTCCTTTTGAGTCGACTTCACTGTGTGTGAGTATGACAGCAATGGCAAGATGGCTGACAGTGTGGTCCTGTTGTTTGTTGGTGCACAGTTCCCAGCAGGGCCTTGTGCTCCCCACAGCAGTACCCAGTGTCAGCCATCTTGTCATTTCTTTTCCACTCCCTGTGATGTGAGCATGATTCAGAGTGGTGTTGATGGGCCAATTGTGAGGGTGACCAATATCTGTGACTACAACTCCCATCATGCTATTGCCTACACCCCCCTTCCCAGCATGCCCATACTTCCTTCCTTTTGAGTCGACTTCACTATGTGTGAGTGTGACACCAATGGCAAGATGGCTGACAGTGGTGTCCTGCTGTTGGTTGGTGCACAGTTCCCAGCAGGGCCTTGTGCTCCCCACAGCTGAGACCAGTGTCAGACATCTTTGAAGTGGCTTTTCACTGCCTGTGCGGTGTGCATTCTTCAGTGTGAGCTTGCTGGGCCATGTGGGTGGGGGATGTTGAGCTGTGACTACCACTCCCATCATGCTATTGCCTACACCCCCCTTCCCAGCATGCCCATACTTCCTTCCTTTTGAGTCGACTTCACTGTGTGTGAGTGTGACAGCAATGGCAAGATGGCTGACAGTGTGGTCCTGTTGTTTGTTCGTGCACAGTTCCCAGCAGGGCCTTGTGCTCCCCACAGCAGTACCCAGTGTCAGCCATCTTGTCATTTCTTTTCCACTCCCTGTGATGTGAGCATGGTTCAGAGTGGTGTTGATGGACCAATTGTGAGGGTGACCAATATCTGTGACTACAACTCCCATCATGCTATTGCCTACACCCCCCTTCCCAGCATGCCCATACTTCCTTCCTTTTGAATCGACTTCACTGTGTGTGAGTGTGACAGCAATGGCAAGATGGCTGACAGTGGTGTCCTGCTATTGGTTGGTGCACAGTTCCCAGCAGGGCCTTGTGCTCCCACAGCTGAGGCCAGTGTCAGACATCTTTGAAGTGGCTTTTCACTGCCTGTGAGGTGTGCATGCTTCAGAGTGAGCTTGCTGGGCCATGTGGGTGGGGGATGTTGAGCTGTGACTACCACTCCCATCATGCTATTGCCTACACCCCCCCTTCCCAGCATGCCCATACTTCCTTCCTTTTGAGTCGACTTCACTGTGTGTGAGTGTGATAGCAATGGCAAGATGGCTGACAGTGGTGTCCTGCTGTTGGTTGGTGCACAGTTCCCAGCAGGGCCTTGTGCTCCCACAGCTGAGGCCAGTGTCAGACATCTTTGAAGTGGCTTTTCACTGCCTGTGAGGTGTGCATGCTTCAGTGTGAGCTTGCTGGGCCATGTGGGTGGGGGATGTTGAGCTGTGACTACCACTCCCATCATGCTATTGCCTACACCCCCCCTTCCCATCATGCCCATACTTCCTTCCTTTTGACTCTGCTTCCCTGTGGGGTAGTGTGCCTGTGCTGACAGGATGGCTGACAGTGTTGTCCTGGCGTTTGTTTGGCTACAAGTCCCAAGAGTGTCCCTGTGCTTCACACAGCATAACCCAGTGTGGTTGTTATTTGTGGGATATTTAATTAGAGTGTGAGGCATTGCATTCTCCCAGGTGAGTTGTGTGGAGTTTGTGTTAAGGGGGTGTGTGAGAAAAGCTGCTTGTAACTATGGTCAGAGCTGTCAGTCCTCCTTCCCACCCAGCCAGATATCCCACCATGGAACGTGCTTCCATTGCAGGGAGTGCGAGTTGGCTTTCAGGATGTCAGTCAGTGGTGTCCTGCTGTTGGTTGGTGCACAGTTCCCAGCAGGGCCTTGTGCTCCCCACAGCAGTACGCAGTGTCAGCCATCTTGTCATTTCTTTTCCACTCCCTGTGATGTGAGCATGGTTCAGAGTGGTGTTGATGGCCAATTGTGAGGGTGACCAATATCTGTGACTACAACTCCCATCATGCTATTGGCTACACTCACTTCACCAGCATACACAGAATTCCTTCCTTTCAGTGAGCTTCCCTGTGAGGTGGTGTTCTAGTGGTGGCAAAATATCTGACTGTGTTTGTTGGTTAGATTTGTGCCACTGCCTTGCTCTATTTGTTGTTAGGTTTGTACATGTCATGGCACAGTTACATATCACTATGAGATGGCATGTATTGTGTTTATCTAACTAACATACACATCTTGGGATGATTATCTTTTGGTTGCTGTGGATTTGCTAAGGGTGCATGGTTTGACTATCCCCTTGACAGTGATGTGTGTGTATTGTCACACAATATTGGGTATATTGGTTGTGTACTCACCAGGCTCTGGGATGTTTGATAGTCCATATATGCTCACTGGTGGTAGGATGGCCCGCACCTTCTCCTCCCAGGGCATGAGGTATACTGGTTTGGCAGGAGGGCCACTGCTGGTGCGATTACTCAAGGCGTAATCCTTCTTGAGTAGGTCCTTAACCCTCCTGCGCACATCATACCACCTGTTCTGGATGTCTTCATTTGTGCACAAACATGGTGATTGTGCATTCACCCTGTCGACGATCCTCTTCCACATCTTGGTTTTCTGCGACATGGGGGTCTGTTGGACCAATGTACCAAACAACTGTGGCTCTACCCTGAGGATTTCATCTACCAGGACTTCCAATTCACTGTCTAGGAACTTTGGATTCTTCTTTGGGGGCATAGTGATGGGTGGTGGTAGGGATTGATGTGTGTGTGAGTGTGCAAGTGAGGGTGGGTGAGTGTAGGCTTTGCTGGGTGTATGTGAGGGTGCTATTTGGGAGGTGCTAATGGTGTGTGGCTTGTGTGATGGATGAGTTGTGGGTGTGTCTGTGGTTGCTGTTTGATGGTGTTCTGTGCTGGCAGGTCAGTTGAATTTGCAAAGGATCATGGTAGTGATTTGTGGCCTTTATATGGGTGGAGTTGTGGGTGTGTCTTTGTTCCATGTTTTTTCCCCCCTGTATTTATTGACTTTGTCATTGCTTGTTTGGCCCTTTTTTTTGTATTTTTCCTTTGTGGGTTTTGGGCATGTAGGAGACGTTCTTCTGACCGAGTAGGACGCTGCAGTTGGCTCGTGCGGGCTTCTCCGAGTCTTTCAAGCTGTGTTCCTGATGGGTTTCATGTGCGGCGTACGCGTCGGTCGCGGAGTATTGGGTTGCTTCGGCTCGGTTTTGTATGCGTGTCGGTCGTACGGCTTGGGCTCCGTGCGACTCGGTCTGGTTTTACACGCATTGCATCGTACTGCGCGGGTCGGAGTTCACGGGTATGTTTCTGTCGGGTTCATTCCTGGTGCGTGTCGGTCGGTTCTATTCGCGTAGTTTCCCGGCCGGATAGCTGGTTTCCGTGCGGTTCGGTCGTTCGGCTTGTGTTCCGTACGAGTCGGTCGTAATTCACATGCATTGCATCGTACTACGCGGATCGGGCAGCGCCGGTACGTGTCGGTCGGACAACATTCCCGTACCGAGTCGGTCGGTATGTTTTCCGGCCCGATTCGGAATCGGCCCCTTAGTTGTAGGAATTTTAAAAAGTGAAATTACAATCCCAGTTTTAGGACAGGTTGCAGCAAAAATAGGCCCATTTGAGAAAAGTTGCCAATTAGTTGTTTGTGATACAGGCCTAGCAGGAAAACAACTGTTTTGCAAATTAAACAGCACAGATTACTGTACACCAGATGATGTTAATGATCAGATTCCTGATGAGGATGTACATTTTAAAATGGCCCAACAAGAGACAGCTATAGCAGAAATGACAGTTGAAAACTTACCTTCTGATTTGAAAGAAATAATAAACACAGAAATCAGAGAGTTCACAGAGAAAGATGTCACATTAATAAAATGTGCAGAACATGTCTTATTCAAATTAAAACAAGATGACATGTATTCAAGAACACCAGTTGCAGAAATTTTACTCATAATTGGAGATAAACTGAGTAAAGGATTTTTGATGGAATATCGTGGAAGTTTATGTAACTTTCTGATCACAGGTTTACAGAAACTAAATGAAAAGAACAGAATAATGCAGGAGATTAGCAGCATAACTTTTCTATGTTGTCCTATGGTGCCGAATCCAGCCAACATATTCTTTTACATTCCATGTGCTGAAGAATGGCTTACTGTTATTGATTTTTGTCAAGTTCATGTCACAGTGCCATTGCATGAGGATAGTCAGGAGTATTGTCAAAAAGAAAATGAATGTCTGGGACACATAATTGGAAAGTGTTACAGCAAACAAATAATGGACGGAATGCTGACAATGCAAACATTCTCCCCCAGTCAAAAGATCTGGGTTAAATCCATCGTTCTTTTGCCCACTACGCCACCCCAGTTTGGACCCAGCCATATGCAAATCAGTCTTGACCCTGTGCCCCATGGGAACAGTCCAGACCGAACTGCCAGGCCAGGTCCTCCCTGGACCAGAAACAAGCATCCGGGGACCGGTTTCAGAGTATGTCACCCTTCTTCAGCCAGGCTAGCTTGAATCCAGTGGCACAGTGAGAAAGGGACCTACGTCTGGGCATACCCATCCCACTTAGGGCGAAAAGTGTTACAGCAAACAAATGATGGACGGAATGCTGACAATGCAAACATTCTCCCCCAGTCAAAAGATCTGGGTTAAATCCATCATTCTTTTGCCCCCTACGCCACCCCAGTTTGGACACAGCCATATGCAAATCAGTCTTGACCCTGTGCCCCATGGGAACAGTCCAGACCGAACTGCCAGGCCAGGTCCTCCCTGGACCAGAAACAAACATCCTGGGACCGGTTTCAGGGTATGTCACCCTTCTTCAGCCAGGCTAGCTTGAATCCAGTGGCACAGTGAGCAAGGGACCCACGTCTGGGCATACCCATCCCACTTAGGGCGAAAAGTGTTACAGCAAACAAATGATGGACGGAATGCTGACAATGCAAACATTCTCCCCCAGTCAAAAGATCTGGGTTAAATCCATTGTTCTTTTGCCCACTACGCCACCCCAGTTTGGACCCAGCCATATGCAAATCAGTCTTGACCCTGTGCCACATGGGAACAGTCCAGACCGAACTGCCAGGCCAGGTCCTCCCTGGACCGGAAACAAGCATCCTGGGACCGGTTTCAGGGTATGTCACCCTTCTTCAGCCAGGCTAGCTTGAATCCAGTGGCACAGTGAGCAAGGGACCCACGTCTGGGCATACCCATCCCACTTAGGGCGAAAAGTGTTACAGCAAACAAATGATGGACGGAATGCTGACAATGCAAACATTCTCGCCCAGTCAAAAGATCCGGGTTAAATCCATCGTTCTTTTGCCCACTACGCCACCCCAGTTTGGACCCAGCCATATGCAAATCAGTCTTGACCCTGTGCCCCCTGGGAACAGTCCAGACCGAACTGCCAGGCCAGGTCCTCCCTGGACCGTAAACAAGCATCCTGGGACTGGTTTCAGGGTATGTCACCCTTCTTCAGCCAGGCTAGCTTGAATCCAGTGGCACAGTGAGCAAGGGACCCACGTCTGGGCATACCCATCCCACTTAGGGCGAAAAGTGTTACAGCAAACAAATGATGGACGGAATGCTGACAATGCAAACATTCTCGCCCAGTCAAAAGATCCGGGTTAAATCCATCGTTCTTTTGCCCACTACGCCACCCCAGTTTGGACCCAGCCATATGCAAATCAGTCTTGACCCTGTGCCCCCTGGGAACAGTCCAGACCGAACTGCCAGGCCAGGTCCTCCCTGGACCAGAAACAAGCATCCTGGGACCGGTTTCAGGGTATGTCACCCTTCTTCAGCCAGGCTAGCTTGAATCCAGTGGCACAGTGAGCAAGGGACCCACGTCTGGGCATACCCATCCCACTTAGGGCGAAAAGTGTTACAGCAAACAAATGATGGACGGAATGCTGACAATGCAAACATTCTCCCCCAGTCAAAAGATCTGGGTTAAATCCATTGTTCTTTTGCCCACTACGCCACCCCAGTTTGGACCCAGCCATATGCAAATCAGTCTTGACCCTGTGCCACATGGGAACAGTCCAGACCGAACTGCCAGGCCAGGTCCTCCCTGGACCGGAAACAAGCATCCTGGGACCGGTTTCAGGGTATGTCACCCTTCTTCAGCCAGGCTAGCTTGAATCCAGTGGCACAGTGAGCAAGGGACCCACGTCTGGGCATACCCATCCCACTTAGGGCGAAAAGTGTTACAGCAAACAAATGATGGACGGAATGCTGACAATGCAAACATTCTCGCCCAGTCAAAAGATCCGGGTTAAATCCATCGTTCTTTTGCCCACTACGCCACCCCAGTTTGGACCCAGCCATATGCAAATCAGTCTTGACCCTGTGCCCCCTGGGAACAGTCCAGACCGAACTGCCAGGCCAGGTCCTCCCTGGACCGTAAACAAGCATCCTGGGACTGGTTTCAGGGTATGTCACCCTTCTTCAGCCAGGCTAGCTTGAATCCAGTGGCACAGTGAGCAAGGGACCCACGTCTGGGCATACCCATCCCACTTAGGGCGAAAAGTGTTACAGCAAACAAATGATGGACGGAATGCTGACAATGCAAACATTCTCGCCCAGTCAAAAGATCCGGGTTAAATCCATCGTTCTTTTGCCCACTACGCCACCCCAGTTTGGACCCAGCCATATGCAAATCAGTCTTGACCCTGTGCCCCCTGGGAACAGTCCAGACCGAACTGCCAGGCCAGGTCCTCCCTGGACCGTAAACAAGCATCCTGGGACTGGTTTCAGGGTATGTCACCCTTCTTCAGCCAGGCTAGCTTGAATCCAGTGGCACAGTGAGCAAGGGACCCACGTCTGGGCATACCCATCCCACTTAGGGCGAAAAGTGTTACAGCAAACAAATGATGGACGGAATGCTGACAATGCAAACATTCTCCCCAGTCAAAAGATCTGGGTTAAATCCATTGTTCTTTTGCCCACTACGCCACCCCAGTTTGGACCCAGCCATATGCAAATCAGTCTTGACCCTGTGCCCCATGGGAACAGTCCAGACCGAGCTGCCAGGCCAGGTCCTCCCTGGACCGGAAACAAGCATCCTGGGACCGGTTTCAGGGTATGTCACCCTTCTTCAGCCAGGCTAGCTTGAATCCAGTGGCACAGTGAGCAAGGGACCCACGTCTGGGCATACCCATCCCACTTAGGGCGAAAAGTGTTACAGCAAACAAATGGCCTGGCAGTTCGGGCTGGACTGTTCCCATTGGGCGCAGGGTCAAGACTGATTTGCATATGGCTGGGTCCAAACTGGAATGGCATGGTGAGCAAAAAAACGATGGATTTAGGCCCAGATCTCTGTACTGGGGTGAATGTATGACATTGTTCTGCATTCTGTCCATCAATTGTTCTTTTTGCATTCGTCACCCTGAGTGGGACGGGTATGCCCAGACGTGGGTCCCATGCTCTCCATGCCACTGGAGTCAAGCTATCTTGGCTGATGAGGGCTGAAAGCCCGAAACCGGTCCTAGGATGCTTGTTTCCAGTCTAGGAAGGACCTGGCCTCGCAGTTCGGGCTGGACTGTTCCCATTGGGCGCAGGGTCAAGACTGATTTGCATATGGCGGGTCCAAACTGGAATGGCATGGTGAGCAAAAAAACGATGGATTTAGGCCTAGATCTCTGTACTGGGGTGAATGTATGACATTGTTCTGCATTCTGTCCATCAATTGTTCTTTTTTGCATTCGTCACCCCGAGTGGGACGGGTATGCCCAGACGTGGGTCCCATGCTCTCCATGCCACTGGAGTCAAGCTATCTTGGCTGATGAGGGCTGAAAGCCCGAAACCGGTCATAGGATGCTTGTTTCCAGTCCAGGAAAGACCTGGCCTGGCAGTTCGGGCTGGACTGTTCCCATTGGGCGCAGGGTCAAGACTGATTTGCATATGGCTGGGTCCAAACTGGAATGGCATGGTGAGCAAAAAAACTATGGATTTAGGCCCAGATCTCTGTACTGGGGTGAATGTATGACATTGTTCTGCATTCTGTCCATCAATTGTTCTTTTTGCATTCGTCACCCCGAGTGGGACGGGTATGCCCAGACGTGGGTCCTGTGCTGTCCATGCCACTGGAGTCAAGCTATCCTGGCTGATGAGGGCTAAAAGCCTGAAACCGGTCCTAGGATGCTTGTTTCCAGTCCAGGTAGGACCTGGCCTGGCAGTTCGGGCTGGACTGTTCCCATTGGGCGCAGGGTCAAGACTGATTTGCATATGGCTGGGTCCAAACTGGAATGGCATGGTGAGCAAAAAAACGATGGATTTAGGCCCAGATCTCTGTACTGGGGTGAATGTATGACATTGTTCTGCATTCTGTCCATCAATTGTTCTTTTTGCATTTGTCACCCCGAGTGGGACGGGTATGCCCAGACGTGGGTCCCGTGCTCTCCATGCCACTGGAGTCAAGCTATCCTGGCTGATGAGGGCTGAAAGCCCGAAACTGGTCCTAGGATGCTTGTTTCCAGTCCAGGAAGGACCTGGCCTGGCAGTTCGGGCTGGACTGTTCCCATTGGGCGCAGGGTCAAGACTGATTTGCATATGGCTGGGTCCAAACTGGAATGGCATGGTGAGCAAAAAAACGATGGATTTAGGCCCAGATCTCTGTACTGGGGTGAATGTATGACATTGTTCTGCATTCTGTCCATCAATTGTTCTTTTTGCATTCGTCACCCCGAGTGGGACGGGTATGCCCAGACGTGGGTCCGGTGCTCTGCATGCCACTGGAGTCAAGCTATCCTGGCTGATGAGGGCTGAAAGCCTGAAAACGGTCCTAGGATGCTTGTTTCCAGTCCAGGAAGGACCTGGCCTGGCAGTTCGCGCTGGACTGTTCCCATTGGGCGCAGGGTCAAGACTGATTTGCATATGGCTGGGTCCAAACTGGAATGTCATGGTGAGCAAAAAAACGATGGATTTAGGCCCAGATCTCTGTACTGGGGTGAATGTATGACATTGTTCTGCATTCTGTCCATCAATTGTTCTTTTCACATAATTGGAAAAGCAGCTAGAAAGATGTCACCAGAGAGAGTGGAAATAATTCACCAGATGAATCCACCTCAAATTAAGAAAGAAGTCAGGATGTTTTTGGGAATGGTTGGCTGCTGTAGAGGGTGGTTACTAAACCTTTCCCTAGTGGCTAAGCCTTTACTGAGGCTGATACACAAGGACGTGTCTGATCCGCTTCCATTGGACAACAATTGGACAAAAGCATTCCTAGAGTTGAAAGAGAAAAAGTGTTGCGCCCCGGCACTAGGAATGCAAGTTTATTTAAAAGAAAATACACCAATGTGCAGTGAGAGGGAGGGCTGTTCTCTCTCAGTGTCTGTTCAAAAACCTGATTGTGTTCAAAAGTCTGTGACGTATTTCCCAATGACCATTGACCCCAATGTCACAGAAAGGTCCAGCTGCCTTAATTTAGTAGCTGTGGTAAATGTCAGTCGTAAAAAGAGTGAGAATATAATGATGGAATGTCCAATTGCTGAAAAGGTTCCTTCCTTTGTGAAGTTGTTTTGGGAAAATACTGTGACCAAGAAATGTCTAAATTCATATTTAGTATTTAGCTTACTGCCAGCAAATGAAATTGTTTGTGATGAAGCTGAACCTGAATGTCTAGATATCCTGAATCTATGCATGAAACAAAGGTCATAAATTAAGGATAAACGTCTGATTGAGCCCAACAATGTCCATTTTGTAGATGGCCCATGTTTGAAAGGTAACAATGACACATTAGGGGCAGCACATGCTGTGCTCCTTATACATTATGTTGTCAAAGCATCATGGCTTTCAGTAGTTACCTCAGCCCAAAATTCGAAATTGATTGCCCTTACCATAACATGCAGTATAGCTGCTCAAATGGGTGTCACTATTGTCATGGGAGAGACAAATGCTAATTCAGTTGCACAATATTGTGTCCTGTTAGCCTATGCATTCAATGGAATTTTCACAGGTGAATCTGAAAAGGATACTGTTTATCTAATGCTAATGATGTCAATAACTTACACTTGGAGAGAATTAAAAGAGGTACAAGAAAATGTTTCAGAGACAGAACAACAAGGTTGTATCAGAACAGATTTTGAGAAAAATGACAACTGCATAGTAGCAAATGTGTTATTGCAAAAACTGATGCCCAGGTATAGATTGCCAGTTTCTCTGAAATCAGATCATAATGAGGTCTCAAAGATGTGTGCAGAACCACAGATTGGACAAGGATTGGATTGTAGCTATCTGCCTGAAGTTCCAAGTACAATAAAGCAACACAAAGACAGCACAGAGTCTCACTTTGCAAGAGACTGTGTTTCAGCTAACCCTGGGCAAAGCACTACGCTACGCTCGCGTAGTTTGCGAAGTTTGCGCTACTTCGCACTACGCGAATTGCACGTAGCACAGTGCAAACACGCGTAGCGTAGTGCAGCGGTTATTTTTTGCTTGCTCGCGGTCCTCAACGTCAAGTTGGCGACCGCGAGCAAGCAAAATGACATCCCGGCGAGACTTTTTCCTCGTTCGCGATCAGCAACATCAAGTTGCCGATCGCGAGCGTGGAAAATAAACCTCCGGCGAGATTCTCAACTCGGGGAGGTCAGGTTTCTCATTGCGAGTGGTCGCGTATGCTCGCGACCGCTCGCGATGAGAAACTACCAGTCCGCGTTGAAAGCTGCCGCTCGAGTAAAAATCTACTCGAGCGGCAGTAAAAGACAGCTCGCACTGTGCAAGATGCCGTTTTCAATGATTGCACAGTGCAGACAAGCATCCGGCACTGTGCAATCATCGCGAACAGCGCACTACACAGTTCGCGTAGTGCTATGCGTAGCTCGCGTAGTGCAAAGTGCACTTCGCGTAGCTTCGCGTGGCGCTACTTCGCGAACTACGCCCAGGGTTAGTTTCAGCATCACTGAAGTGGCTTGAATATGTACATGCAAATGCACTTGTGAAAACCACAGATGAAAAGACTAGCCATTGCTGTGAAGGTCTGGCCGATGTGGAGCGTGCAGTTTCTCACCAGATTGCAGCTGCTACACAAGATCTGCATAATGAATGGTGCCAAAACTTTGATCTGAGAGATGCTGTGAAATGGAAAGGCCTGTTCCAAATGATCCTGGCAAAGACTGTTGTGAAATGTGGTGGCCTTCCAAATTGGGTGCATGCCTCTCATACACGTATGGTCCTGTGTCCCCCTGATAAAACATCTCCTCTTCAAGAAGAGATGCCAGCAGTGGTCAAAAGTCCACAGAAGAGGGTCAGTCAAGCTGTAAATGAACACATAGAGCGTGAAGCAGCACTAGAACAAACTGAAGTGGCACTGGAAAAGCAAAAAGTGGAAACTGACTCAGATGAAAGCGGTGTCAAAAGGGTGAATGAGTCAGGTGCAGCCTCTGAAGAAGAAATTAGTGCTGTGGGCCTACGAGTGGTGGTAGGAAAAAGCTGGCTGAAAGGGTATCCAAAACGTCTGCAGTGGTCCCTTGAAAAATTATTTGCACCCATGGCTGAAACGTCTGAATCTGAACAAAGTGAAAATAAAAGTGAAAGGCTTGGATTGAAAACGTGCAAAGAATTCATGGTGCTCTGTCAGAGTTTCTCAGCACCTGAGTGGTCAAAATGCATGGAAAAAGTACAGAATGCCACACAGAATGAACTGTGTAATGCGAGGCTTGAACTGTATGAGCCACCCTGATGGCAAGCTGGTGATAAAGAGCCAAGAAATGCTGAAACAATAACTGAGAACTGTCAAGAGCTGAAGAGAAAAGAATCTTTGAATGATGAAAGAAAAAGAAGAAAAGATGAAGAAAAAAAATAGAAAAGAGAACTGTTCTGTTGAATTTTCCTTTTATTATTTTACAGGCACATGCATCAACCATTTTTGCGAGCGCAAACGATGCGATTCGCAAAAATCGGCCATTTGCGCCCGCAAAAAGGGCATCTGCGATGCATCAGCCTGTCAGCCCCTCGCAATTTAAGAAATCGCAAATTATTGAGATTTCTTAAATTGCGATTGCATTTAAGGAATTGCAAATTGCGATTCCTTAAATGCAATGCATGATGGAATCGCAAATTGCGATTTTGCTAATAGGGGGCGCAAATTACCATCAATTTGTACTTGATGGTAATTTGCAAAAACTCTGAAAAATGCACTAAAGTGCATTTTCCAAAGTTGTAGGTTACAAGGGCATGTGTGTGCGCAACATGTGTGCATGAATCAATTACAGGGGTGCAACAGGGTGTCCTTTTGACACCCTTGCACCCTTGAAATTGCATGTGCAATTTGCGAGTACCTATTGGTACTCGCATATTGCGCATGCAATCTCCCATTCATTCCTATGGGCCTGTAGGCCTATAGGAATGAATGGGATGGCATTCCTTAATTGCGACTCGCAATTTGCAAGTCGCAATTAAGGAATGTTTGGGAAACGCTAATTTTATAGTGATTCCTACATGCATAGGCTTTTGCAATTCCTTAATTGCGATTCCTTAATAATCGCAATTAAGGAATCGCAAAAGCCTACATTGATGCATTAGTTACTTATTTTAGAGAAGACTAACTGTTCCAAGAAGCTGCTTACAGAACTCTGCACTAAACTTTCGAGCTTGGCTATATATGATCTGATTACAGACAAAACTTGTGTTGCCTTAGAAATAGAGGTAAAATTGTTATATGCTCAGCTTTTGTAATAATAACTAATTTTAGTATGAGTCTTTCCTTATATACCTGTGTGAAATTAGTGTGCTAATGAAATTACCATGTCTACATACAGTAAAGATGAGTAGTAATATTTTAGGTAGAGAAAAGTATATTAGACTGAACTAATAATGAGTGTGCTATTAATCAAATGTCACCTGCGAAATTAAATAAGTGTGACGATTTACAAATCATTTGAGGTATCATGATTTGTTATCATCAAAGGGTGAGTTGATGTAGCTCAGATTTCACCTAGATTTAGACATTGCTCTGCTTTAAGTTTCAGACAGACTGCATTTCAAAAATGGCACGCAGATTATGGTGCATGCAAAGTGAAAAACATGAAATGAGGCCTGGTCAAATGCTTTTTAAAAGTGGAACTTTTGATGCATGAAAAGTGAAAACATGAAAGAGGCCTGCAAATGAAATCATGTAAAACCATGCTCAATTAATTAATCATGGATGTTTAATTGTGATTATTTTTGATTTAACCTCATTCTAGAATGTACATTTAATTTAGAAAATGTGTTTTGAACTTTCAATTGTGCTGAATTAACACGCATTTTACGGTGTAGAAAAGGCTGAAAATGCTTTGGCAGGCTTAGCTCACTGTGCGGCCTTTAGCCTTGGAGATAACAAAGGAATGCTTTCCTCCCTGCTCTGTTTCCTCCCGTCTCCCATGAGAAGACACTTCTTCAATGAAAGACCTTTGTTAAAATTTACGCCTCTGTTTCCGTCTCTTCATGAAGGCATGTTGCAAACTTTATCAGTTTACAGTTTGTTTAAACAAAGCTTACTTCACTTTAAAACGTGGAGTGAAAAGTGCAAAGCACACATTTTTCCTATAATATGTATTCGCTGTTTCCGCATAATTAATACTTTTGTTGCAGAAAATGTAATTGTTTTCATTTAGCACGAGATTCAAATGTGCGCCTGATTGATGACGTGTCCAGTCAGCCCATGTTCTGAAGCTCCTAATTGGACAAGTTACGAAGACCAAGTCACGTGAATTTTTGCTTGAAATATTGGTTGCTAAGCTGGGAGGAGCAGCCTTGCACATTATTTTTTGGCAGGACGCGAGGCAGATCACAGTTTTTTTTCAGGTTCTTGTGAAGGGAGGACTCATTCAAGGAGCAGCTTCTGTGTCAGACACAGAAGGCAGAGATGCACAGCACAGAGCCAGAGAGAGACCAGCTGAGAGCAGGACAGGTTTTAGATTCTTAAAAGTTTCATGCTTTGACTAACTGGCTTTGCAAAGATTTAGTTGTCTTATGCATTTATTTCTCTTTATGGGAGATTTTTTGCCAATTATTAATTATTGATTAGCCTTGCAAAACTCACTCTAGAATTACATTTTCTTATAGTTCCTTATAATGCTCTAAAAAAGTTTGGCAATTGTATCTTTTGCGATGCTAAAATCTGCGTCCCGGGTACCACCACTTCATCGATTACCGCCGCTTCTTGTTTTACTCTAGTAGACCATGCCAACAATTTTCCTATCATCTGGCTTTCCTCATAAACTCTCTGCTGGTATAATTGCGAACTGCATATCTCTTCCATACTAAAAACTCACTCAATTCCTGCTTTGCCTTAGTTAGTTGCTCCCCCACTCGATGTCCTCCCCAAGAGGAGCTATTTTTTCTTAACAAGGCATCATCGACTGCTTGCTGGAGTTCTGCTATTCTGCTCTTACGAACCCTTGTTTGCTCCGACATGTAGGCGATCATTTGCCCTCGTATTGAGGCCTTAAAAGCCCCCCAAATTGAAAAAGGCCTAGCAGTACCCTTGTTGACCTGAAAAAACTCCTTGATCCATTCTCGGATACTACTAATCCATTGTGGGTTGGTTAATAGAAATCTATCCATCTGCCACCTGGATTTTTCCCTTCTTCCTAGCTCTAAATCGATTTCAATTTTTACCAGAGAGTGGTCTGAAAAGGAGTTAGCCCATATCTCGGCATTCAAACATGTCAAGGAACGTGAAATTAAAAAGAAATCGATGCGGGAAGCAGACTGATATTGGCGAGAATAATAAGTATATTGCATAGCTTCACTATGACTCCTGCGCCAAGGATCAAATAGTTGGTAATCTTGTTTTATTATGTCTATCACTTTTTTGGGCTTTGGCTTCAACTGTTTCTTAGCTTTATTTGATGTATTCAAGGATAAATCTTGCACAAAATTGAAATCACCACCTAAACTTATTGGACCCACTGCCGCTCTAGCTGTATCATTAATCTTTTTGAGAGCTACAGGATCATCTACAACTGGTGCATAATAATTCACAAAATTCAACATATTTCCATTCACCTTTACTATAACCCATATCCATCTGCCATGTGGATCTCTCTGAATCTGGATAATTTCCCAATTTATCCCTCGTCCGAAATAAATGGCAACCCCCCTTGTTGCTGCCTGGGCAGATGCAAAATAGGCCCTAGAAAAAGCTTTAGGAATGTACAATTTTGGTGCATTCGTCTTGAGGTGGGTTTCCTGTAACAAGATTTGTGGTGAAAATGACGCCAGCCATCTTATTAATCCCCCATACTTTTGCTTATTAGAAATGCCATTAACATTAATTGAAATAATGCGAACTCTATAACCCATTGCTACAGCTATAACTTAGATCAAAAACGTTGAAAATCGTATATTTCCTTCCAAAATATTGCATTGCGTACCTCAGCTCATTTTCTTTTTTTGCTCCACCACCCTCCCCCAGTGCCCGCACCCCCCTACCCCCATGACCCTTCCTACTCCTGGCAGCTGGGGAATTGCCCGCCTTACCCCCTGCCTGCCCTCTTTGTAAACCCCCTATGTCAGGTGCCATGTTGTTGCACCCTAGTGTGACCCACCACCCCGTCCTGCCCCAGAAGAAGAAAGAAGAAAAACACAAGAGGCAAGTAGAAGAACATAAGAACTTAAGAACCAGTGTCCATCATGTTGAACAGTCCAATCTCTTTACTTCTCCTTAGTAATTTTTTGTAATAGTTCCTGGGCTTCATCAAGGCTTGTAAACATATGAAACTTGCCTTGGACCAAAACTCGTAATTTCGATTGTTTAGCAATAGCCGCTTGAGCTCCCTGTGCTTTGAACAAGTAGAGAAGTTTAACAAACTCCTTCCGACGACGTGCTGCCGCTGAACTCATATCCAAGAAAATGCAACAGTTAGGAACATCTCGAGAGGAGAATTGCTTCTTCTGAATCGCTCTGGTCAAAATCTGCTCCTTTAGTCGATAGTCCGCAAAGTTCACTAAGATAGTTCTTGGCAATTTTGAATTAGGAAATGGCTGCGCTGGAACTCCATGTGCCCGTGTGATCGTGAGATCAACTGAGAACTCTGAAGGACATTCTCTTTGATAAAGGATTCGACCCACTGAAGTGTTTTTAATCCTTCGCAACCTTCCGGGACCCCAACTAACCGCAGATTTGAACGTCGGGAATGATTCTCCAATTCTTCTAGCTTGGTTTCCAGCAGGTTTTTCTGCTTTTTATCTATTGAGACCTGCTGCTGCATCGAAGTCACCTGATCTTCCAGGAGAGAGATTCTTGATTCAGCCTCCTGGATTCTTGCCGGGTAAGATCCAACTACCTCTTCAATTTTTGATAGGCGTGCATGAAGTGCTGCTATCTCGGTTGCTTGAGTGGCTTTCATTTCTCTTATCTCATCAAGAATAAGGTTGAGCATAGCTTTTATATCGCACTGGAAGCTTGTCCCGGTCTCCAAATGCTGGATTTGACTTGATGTCGAGATTCCATCGGCCACTACAGTCGACAATGATGATGATGAGGGGTTCGCCAATGGTCGAAAGAGTAGAGAGGGTTCCTGAACAGCCGACTCGAGACAAGGTTGAGCCTGTATGCCCTGTGCGTCCTGTGCGTCCTGATCCATAGCCTGATGTAGAAGAGGGAGTAGAGTCTGCAGAGGAAGCGGAGGTGCCTTTGATTTAATAAATAACGAATATTCCTTGACTTTACCCAGAGGCGTACTGGAAGGATTTTCCTTAATACTCTCCTGATTCGCTGTAAATACAACTGATTACCAGATATCAAATCAAGCAGTTCAACACTACTTCCAGGGTCTAATACTCCCTCAGATTCTTAGAGAGCATAAAGAAGCATTAATGACAGATATCTCAGCAGTTGAAATTTCTAGGGCCTTAGCCTCAATTCCAGGAGGTAAGGCCTGTGGAAATTACGTTCTTCCGATTGAATTTTACAAGGCGTTCTCGGAAGAGCTAGTACCATTCCTGCTGGAGCTTTTTAATTATGTTAAGGCCGGAGGCGATGTTCCAGCAGTCTTTAAAGAATCCTCGATAGCTAGCTTTGTAAAGAAGGGAAAAAAAAACAGAGACGTTAGCTCATACAGGCCAATTAGTCTGTTAAATTCAGACTTTAAGATCCTGATGAAAATTTGGGCTAATCGATTTACTCCAGTAGCCCAGTATGCGATTCATACAGATCAAACCGGATTCATAGCAGGCAGGTCAATGTCTTCTAATACGGGTTATGTAGTCCAAGCGATCGACTTTTTTAATACTAATCAAACACCTGCCTTGATAATGATGGTCGACGCAGAGAAGGTGTTTGACTTGGTAAACTGGGGTGCTCTATTTTATGGTCTCGAAAGGTTTGGTTTCCCCCCCCCCCCAGATTATCGCTATGCTTCAGAATATATATCAAGGGGCTCGGGCACAGGTTAGGATAAACTCTAAGCTGGCAGGTACAATAGATATAAGACGGGGAACCCATCAGGGGTGCCCCTTGTCTCTAGTATTGTTTACATTTTTTATCGAACCCTTGGCAGTTAGGATTCGGGATAATATAGAAATAAAAACTCCAATAGAGGGAATGACAAAACTAAAATTATTTGCAGACAATGTTATATTGTACCTTAAACCTGCAAGGCAAAACATCGAAACAATTTTAAGAGAATTCACAGAGTTTGAGGCAATCAGAGGTTGCAAAATTAGTCACAAAAAAACTGAAGTCCTGGCCCTAAATGTGTGTAGCAACTTTCTCCCAGATAATCTAATACAACAAGCTCTTTCTCTTGAGCCGATACAATATCTGGGGATATATGTTTCAAATCAATTTGCGGATTTATTTAGGTTAAATTACGAAGCCATGTTGAGAAAAATTAAAGATTTATTGGATAAATGGACACTTCTTCCCCTTACCTTGATTGGTCGTATCCCACACATAAAGATGTCGATATTACCATTATTAATCTAACTCTTTTCAAAAATTCCAATTAAAATCAATACAAAATATTTTAAAGAACTATAAAAAATCTTTCGTCAATTCATCTGGAATAAAAAAGCATCAAGGGTAAAATTATCAATACTCCAACTTGATACTAGCTGGGGTGGGTTGGCACTTCCTCATATTCGTACCTATTATGAAGCAGCCTTTTTGGAAATAATTGTTCGATTAATTGATAGTAAGGGATCCTCGGATTGCTTTTTCCTGAATAAGATGGTTCAGGAAGCTGGATCACAGCTTCCTGTTTTTATAAAAACATCAAAACTTCCAAAAAACGAGATACAAGACGCTCCAGGTGTTTAATAGTAGACTCCAGAAATGTTACGCTTTAAAGGCTCAGTGCTCAGGATATGAATATCTTCGGCTTATAGAATGTAAAAGTTTGGGCCTCCATCTTCAGAACAGTCATGTAAAATTCTGGAAAACAAAGAGACTCAAGTAATTAGGCCACTTTTTAATTGGAGGGAGATGTATTAATTGGGAGGAGGTTCAAGCTAGATGAGAAAATCAGAGTAGGCTCCTTTTTTTAGCTACCTCCAGATTAGACTATTATTAAACAAATATCTACTTCCAGCCATTGTAGGTACCCCTTCGGTTTTAGCCGCTCTGTTTAGAACTAAATTGCGAGGTATAGGGAATTGGTATCGATTATTTTGAAATCAAGGGGAGCCCCTATTGGTTACCAATTTTCTTGAAAAGATAAAACTAGAAACACCTTGCCAATTTTCAGATGGGGAGTGGCAAACCATTTCACAACATGGTAGTAAGGCATTGAGAGCGGCAAACTTTAAAAGAATGGCATTTTTATCTCGCTGGATGGCTTATTACACCCCTAAAGCACTCCATAAGATGTATCCCGAGGTGGAGAAGAAATGTTTTCGGTGTCAACAGTTGGGAGAGGGCTGCTGGCTCCATGTCTGTTTTATATGCCCAAGGCTGAGCCAGTTCTGGGAGAAAATTTGTGTTGAACTTAGCCGTGCTCTCTTGAGTAGGGTAGAACCCGAGCCTGAGTTAGCACTTTTCAGTTTATTAAAACAGAACCAAACCCAGTTATTAACCAGAGGGGGGAAATGTTTTTATCAATTTCTTTCTTGGTGGCACGCTCACTGATCCTCCAGAACTGGAAAACAACCAAAGTACCAACCTTTTTAGAATGGTTTAAAAAAATGAGCCGAGTAAAAAAATACGAAGAAGCTTACGTGAAAAGGGTGGGAGCTACTAAAAGATTTATCTCAATATGGAAGTATTTGGGTCAGATGGAAAAAGATCTCCAAGGGTAAACTCACCCAGTTGACTCTATAGCAACCCATGTAAGCACATTTGCACTTTGGTAAAATACTGGATAGAAGATAAGTTAATGTAATAGACGAATGTATTGGAAAGTATATATGGATAATTTAGTGGAGAGAAAGGTTGGAAAAATCAGCACTTTAGCACTTGCACTTTACTATCTAAGAAAAAGTTTTTGATAATGTAATAATGTCTGTTGTGAGAGTATTTTCTAATGGAAATGATTATACAAGTATGAATTTGGCTATCTGTATTAGAATTCCTTCTTAATACTCCTTTTATGTTTTATGTTTTTACTCTGCTCAATATTTTTTTTTTTTTTTTAAATAGAATTATATTTTCTTAAAACTCTTTAAGAGTTTTCTGACTGACATAGAAACAGAATTTCCCTTCCTTATGGAGTGCTTTGTATGCAATCTATAATATGTTCTGTATTAATTCTATTTGTATCTATTTTTCAATTCTGTAACCTGATTGAAATTTGATTAATGAATAAAGAATCAGAGAACCTTGACTTTTGACTAGAAAATAAAACCATTTAAAACTACTCACAACTCTCATTATTGCCTTAAATATTATTTGCATTTGATTTTCATGTTTATGTAAAGTCTCCTGATGGATGATAACACGGTGGCAAAGGTCCATCCCCTTTAAGCGGTAAACTAGAGGTAATGAGGTTTTGCATTGAGAAATGACCGTGAAATTACCGCTGGATCAGTTTCTGGTAGCAGAGGTAAGGTTAACACCATCACCAAAAGGAGCATAGTTTAGTCTAATGCCTAAATAGCGCTACAAAATAATTGCCCAAGTTAGATAAATGTCCAGATTCTCAAAAAGTCCGGATTCCTGATTCCAATGCTCAGAACCTGAAGACTGGCAAAGCAGTACTGGAAGGTAATGCAAGAAGGCAATTGCTGGAGTGGTGTGAGTATCAATAGGGTTGTGAAATGTTGTTAATGTGCTAGAAGGTATTTTTTTTGAAGTGTTGAAAAAATAGTAAGGGTTTTGACTGTTGGTGAAATTTTGTTCATTTTGACTTGATGGTTTTATTGATTAAATTGGTAATTTCATAGGACAGAATAATTGATTTTTGATTATATGTTCTTAACATGAAAAGTTAGTGTCCTGTTCTATGTTGTCTGGAAGTACAGGTACAGAGATATCTGGGAATCCCGGGAATGGAATTTAGAAGAGTGTGGTAAGGAAATCACACTGCAGAAGGTTACTTGTCTGTTGTCATAATACTGAGAAATACGGAGGGCTGGCAGTGTTATATTAGGGACTATATCATATAAGAGTAGAGTGTAAATGACAGCAAAGGGCCCACCTGTGAAACTTTGGCCTTACCCAAAAGAGGAGTATCCCTAGAGGAGTAATAGGTCCTCCCCGAGCTTAAGTGAAGGGTAAACAGGGGTTTTTACTCGCAGTGTAAGGAAGTACTTTCTCTTTGAAGCAAGTGAATAAACTATCTTTGGTTTAGCGGAGCAGACAGAGTAGCGCTATTTTTATATTGTTACTAACAGAATTTTGATTAAGAAAACTCAGAAAAATATTGCAGAAAGGTTTTGTGAAGGGAGGGCTAGTAGAAGGAGTGAAACTGACGTCACAAAAGGCTGCGCTGGCATTGGACAAGGCAGCGGGCTTGTAGTGAGCTCTGATTGTGAAGGGAGGGTCAGTAGTAGGAGTTAAACTGACCGAAATTGAAACTGACAGCATCAAAGAAAAGAAATTGCATTATAATATTGCAGAAATTGAATTGTTTAAAGGTTTAAAGAAACTGTTGGGAGGTAAAGTGAAAAATTGGAAAAGCAGAGGGACCGTTCACAAGATTGCAACTTGACTTCATTGAGTTGCCACCGTGCAACAGTTTGAAGTATGTCCTTGTCATTGTGTGCCTGTTTTCTTGATGGGTAGAAGCCTATCCCAGGAGAAGGAATGACAGTCTCACAGTTGCCAAACTACTGTTGAGAGAGCTCATACCTAGATTCGGATTTCCAGTCACTTTGGAATCAGATAGAGGACCTCATTTTAATAATGAGGTAATCAAACTGATTTGTACAGCTTTCAAAATTGAGCAGAAATTACATTGTGCCTATCGACCATATCTCTTTAACTGCCAACTCACAGCAGCAACTACATAACAATGTTTAGAACTTAGAATAGGAATGAATAAGAATTCTAAAACTATTTAGTCCCCTGTGAGGCAGCCATCTTCCTTCTTTGTTGATGTGAACAACTCAAAATAGTAAGATACACTGAACTTAACAAAACCCAGCAAGGAAATACAAATGCAAAATCCACGAATATATAAACTCCTTCGGATCACTTCTTATACTCTCCTCCTGAAAGAAAAAAATATAAACAAATTAAGGGCGGGTATCTTGGGAGGGATAATATCAGCCTCCGTGTCTTTAATAAAATCATGATTTTCTACCCACCTAGCTGTGGAAAATCTGAATTTTATGGCAAGGCATGGAGGCCAATAATATTCATGTTCAAAGCCTTGCCATAATATTCCTAACTGAAGACTCCACAGGCTTAAAATAGAACTTTTCAAAAACTGAATCTGAGGACCAATCTGCTGCAGCTAAAATCCCATTTAGCCTACCACCCAGAAGAAGAGCCTTAGAAGCCATAGCACTCCTAGAGGAAGGTGCCCCAAATTTACCCAAATCAAGTCCTGCCTTTTCCATAACTTCTCTAACCCACCGAGACAAGGTAGGGGTAGAAACAGCTCTATGGGGATGTTTATAAGAAATTAAAAGCTGAGAATCCAAACTACTCCTCATATCCTCAGTCCTTCTCTCATACTCGCGAATATACCTCACGACACATAATTTTCTGCATTCATCAAGATTCGGATAGAAAATAGTCCTAAACATAGTTTTAGTTCTCCTTGTGATATAAAAGCACACACCTTCCGGAACAAACCTTCGTCCTGAAATATCAAGCGACCTTACGTCAGAAACCCTTCTAAATGACACAAGACATAATAACATAACCAATTTCAAAGAAAGCTGTTTAAGATTCAAGAATTCATTCTCAGACCAATTCATTAATTCCTTAAGAACAACATCTACATCCCATACAGACGAATAGCTTGGGCCTAGGGGTACTTTCATGCCAACAGCAGAGGCATTTCGATTTTTTTGGGGGCCTCGGGAGGTGGGGATAAGCTTCCCCAACCTCCCGAGGCCCTTCCCTCATTTTCAATCTAATGACGATTGCGCGCATGGCACGCTGTCGTCATTAGATTGAAAACGAAACTGAAACTTAGTTTCAGTTTCAGTGTTTCAGTGCTTGTGGGCTATCTCAGCCCCCCCAAGCACCGAAACACTTGGGAGAGGTATCGTTGGAAAGGGGAGAATCTCCCCTTTCCAATGGTACCCTTCCCTAGTTTATCCCTGCTTGGGGATCACCCCAGTAGGGCTATCCCCAAGCAGGGATCCACCCACTAGCACCAGGGAGGGGGAGCGGCCCCTTGGGCAAGGGCCTTTGCTCCCCCCATATTTTGTTGGGCACAACAGTCTTTCTGCCCCCCCCCCTGGGGTGCAGATGGGGGCAGCACCCCCCAATCAGCCCCCCGGGGGGGCAGAAAGCCCACTAGAAACCAGGTTTTATTTTTATTGACGTTGGGATGGGGGCTGTTCAAAAAGGGCATGGCAATGCCCCCCCAGAGAATCGTCAGTCTTTCTGCCCCCCCAGTTGTCAGACGGGGCAGACGCCCCCAATCTGCCCCCCCAGGGGGGCAGAAAGCCCATTAGAAACCAGGGACTTTTTTTTAATTGATGTAGGGGTGGGGGCTGCCCAAGATAGGCAGGCCAATGCCCCCACTCCCCCCAAAAAAATGCAACAGTCTTTCTGCTCCCCCCAGGGGCAGATGGGGCAATAGCCCCTGATCTGCCCCCGGGGGGGCAGAAAGCCCAATAGGCACCAGTGATTTTTTTATAATGTAGGGGTGGGGGCTGCCCAGAATGGGCATGATAATGCCCCCACCCCAAAAACAATTACCACAGTCTGTCTGCCCCTCCCCAGAGGCATATTGGGGCAATAGCCCCTTATCTGCCCCCCAGGGGGGCAGAAAGCCCACTAGGCCTCAGGAAATATATTTGTTTTTAATTCAGGGGTGAGGTCAGCCCAGAATGGGCATGCCAATGCCCACACCTCCCCAAAAAATTGCCACAATCTGCGTGGATCCACAAATTTCCTTCTACACAGCATTTCCCCAAGTCTCCCGATAAAAATGGTACCTCACTTGTGTGGGTGGGTCAAGTACCCGCGACAGGCAAGGGCCCAAAACCTATTGAGGCGACATCAAAATTACCTATCACAAAACAAGCTGGTTTTGCAAGGGGGGTCCCATGAGTTTTTGGCCCCGGGCTCGGCGGCCATCTAGGGAAACCTACCAAACCCACACATTTCTGAAAACTAGACACCCGGGGGAGTCCAGCAAGGTATGGCTTGCGTGGGTCTCCCAACACTTCCCTACCCAGAATCCCCTGCAAACCTCAAATTTAGCTGAAAAATCACTTTTTTCTCAAATTTCTGTGTGGTAAAGTTCTGGAATCTATGTGGATCCACAAATTCCCTACCACCCAGCGTTTCCCCAGGCCTCCCGATAAAAATGATACCTCACTCATGTGGGTGGGTTGAAGTCTCCACAGTACGATTTGGGCCATTTCCTGTTGCAGCCACTATGCCTACCCAGACAAGTGAGGTACCATTTTTATCAGGAGACCTGGGGGCACGCTGGGTGGTGTGGAAATTTGTGGATCCACCCAGAATCCAGAACTTTCCCGCACAGAAATTTGAGAAAAAAGTGATTTTTTCAGCTAAATTTGAGGTTTGCAGGGGATTCTGGGTAGGAAAACATTGGGGGAGCCATGCAACCCATACCTCGTGGGACTCCCCTGGGTGTCTAGTTTTCAGAAATGTGTGGGTTTGGTAGGTTTCCCTAGATGGCCACCGAGCCCGGGGCCAAAAACCCATGCGACCCCCCTTGCAAAACCAGGTTGTTTTGTGATAGCTAATTTTGATGTCGCCTCAAAAGGTTTTGGGCCCTTGCCTGTCGCAGGCACTAGGCCTACCCACACAAGTGAGGTACCATTTTTCTCATAAGACTTTCGGGAACGCGGGGTGGGTGGAATTTTGTGGATCCACGCAGATTCCAGAACTTTCCACCACAGAAATGTGAGGAAAATGTGTTTTTTTGGACACATTTTGAGGTTTGCAAAAGAGTCTGGGTAACAGAACCTGGTGAGAGCCAGTCAAGTCACCCCATCCTGTATTCCCCTGGGTGTCTAGTTTTCAAAAATGTATAGGTTTGCTAGGTTTCCCTAGGTGCCGGCAGACCTAGGGTTCAAAATCTACAGCTAGGCACTTTGCAAAAAAGGGTCTGTTTTCACTGTGAAAATGTGCTGTGTCCACATTGCGTTTTGGGCTATTTCCTGTTGCAGGCACTAGGCCTACCCACACAAGTGAGGTACCATTTTTCTTGGAAGACTTTGGGGAACGCGGGTAGGGTGGAATTTTGTGAATCCACGCAGATCCCAAAACTTTCCACCACAGAAATGTGAGGAAAATGTTTTTTTTACAAATTTTTAGGTTTGCAAGGGATTCTGGGTAACAGAACCTGGTGAGAGCCAGTCAAGTCACCCCATCCTGGATTCCCCAGGATATCTAGTTTTCAAAAATGTATAGGTTTGCTAGGTTTCCCTAGGTGCCGGCAGAGCTAGGGTTCAAAATCTACAGCTAGGGCACTTTGCAAAAAAAGGGTCAATTTTCACTGTAAAAATAAAGTGTGTCTACGTTGGGTTTTGAGCCGTTTCCTGTCGCGGGCACTAGGCCTACCCACACAAGTGAGGTACCATTTTTATCGGGAGACTTAGGGTAACACAGAATTGTAGAGCAAATGTTATTACCTATTAACTTTCGATGCATTTCTGCCTTCCAAATGAAAGACAATGTGTAAAAAGAAGTCATTTTGAAAAATGACCTATAATTCTCATGCTAGTGTGGGTACTCCCAATTTCGGAAATGTGCAAATATCTACTGTTTCTAAACTCTATATTTTGTTCCAGTTTCAGACATACATAGGTGTCTTTCATACCGATTTTTCCATGTATATATTTTCCCAAATTAATTGCTATATACCTGGTACATAATAAAAAACCATTGCAAGACGCTGCTCAGTTATTGGCTCTGGGTTCGTCGGGTTCTTGGTGAACCTACAAGTCCTATATATCCCCACAACCAGAAAGGTCCAGCGGATGTAATGGTACATTGCTTTCAAACAGCTGTCACAATTAGAAGAAGTTACAGGTGAAAACGTTGGCACAAATGGCTGTTTTTTTCAACTAATTTTCAATTTTTCCTATATTCAACTGTTAGTTTCTATATAGAAACCTTGAAGGATCTACACAAATGAACCCTTGCTAAATTCAAATTTTGTCTACTTTTCTAAAATGTATATCTTTTCAGGATCCATTATTGCTTTCATACCCATTTCTACCATTAACTGGAAGAAGGTTGAAAGCACAAAAAATAGCAAAAATAGGCTATATCCCAGTAAAATGCCAAAACTGTGTAAAAATTTTTGGTTTTCTGACAAAAGTCTGTCAGTCCCTAAAAGCTGGGAAAATGGGTATTTCATCCCCACAAACCCTTTGTTGATACCATTTGCAGGGAAAAAAACAGACACTTTCATTTGCAGCACTTTTTGCCAAAAAACCCAAAATTTAGCAATATTTTGGCTAATTTCTGGGTCCCCTCCAGGGGAATCCACAAACCCTGGGTACCTTTAGAATCCCCATGATGTTGGAAGAAAAGGACACAAATTTGGCGTGGATACCTTATGTGGTCAAAAAGTTACAGGGGCCGAAGCGCGAACTACCCCAAATAGCCAAAAAAAGGCTTAGCACAGGGGGGGGTGGGGGAGGAGGCCTTGCAGCGAAGGGGTTAAAGACAGCCACTAAAAATACATGCTTTGCTTCCCCAACACCCACTTTACACCCCCGCTGGCATCAGTGTGGCCCTCGGTCACACCATAGATCAAACTTTGTGGCCCCCGGGATAATGTTTGTGAGAACCCATGAGCTATAACATTCCAATGATGACATCACCAGTGACCTCTGCTCTGACTGGCACTGGGAATACTTGGCACAACAGAACACATGCACAGATATGTCAAGCAGATAAAAAATTGAAATCCTCATTTTCACAGATAAATCAATACTTTCTTAGTTTATGAATTCAGACTGAGCCTAGGATAAGTCTTAACGCTGTCACATCTGACTTGATCCAGCTCCTCAGAAAGCCACTGTTACTTTTATAAAAAACACTTGAACCTGGAGTAAGACACAACTACTCACACAATGTTCTTTGCGAATTGGCCATGGAAATACAGGAGTAATTCGGGCGTAAGACACCAACACTCACTGAAAAATGTTTGTGGACTGGGCGCAAGAGTTTGTGCGACATTTCTCTAGCTGGATGAATATACGAGGAATATGTATACTTTCCTTTCATAAAATAAACATATATAATCTCTAAAGCATGTTTTTTTCTACCACTACCTGACTTTAAAAAACATAAAATGAGAATAGTTAAATGATATTGTTACAAACTCTTTATAGAAATTACATTATTCACAGAGATATGCCAGGTAAATACGTTTTATCATGCTCTGTGGTTCAACCACATAATTTGGTGTTCCCTTGCCGCATAATTGCCGCATAATTGCAGTAACTCAGGTGACAGTATATTTTTAATTGGAAATAGCATGAATTAGCATTTTCCTAGAAAATATAGCTTCATTTCGAGGGTAGCAAGTTGTTAAACATTGCTCATCAAATCTGGGCCTTTTGTCTTGTTTCTGGCTGCACGCTATTAGGATACTTTTTTTGTTTAAGAATTTTTATTGAATTTTCAAGGAGAACAAACAAAAAGCAAGAACAGTCTCAGAGTTAACAATATTAGGATACTTTTATCCGTGAACATTAGGACTTCCTGTTTTCTAATGGAAGTGAACCTCACATTGTTATCCCATGCAAATTACCTTTGTATATATTTATCACGTCTACACATCACATCATATCTCTTATACAGCAGGAATTTGTTTGCCTTTCTTGAGTCTACCAATTTAATAGCTGTTCTGAAAAGCGCCATTTCTTCTAAAATGGAGAGCTACACTGACTAAATAATCTTTTTTTCTCGTGGAAACTTCCTGTTTTCCATTTCGTATATATTAGCAGCAGTGTCCTTCAGACAATACGGAAGTCATTCTAATCTCATTTGTGACGCTCTTTGAAATGACTGTTTATTGGGTGAAAGGATTGCAACAGTTTACGACAGAGAACTATCTTATCGAGTTTCTGTGCACATCAAGTTGATTTCCTCATTACCTGGAAGAAACGTAAGTAACCTTTTACTTGAGGGTCGTCCATCTTTAACACGTGCTCGCTGCCTCTCATGAAGATGCTCTGGGATCAAGAAAGTATATTCCAGTGGTAACCATTGGACACGCATGGCCTTGGACCACCCAGCAGATATTGCTGCCACAACAGATGTCCTACCGCCAGGGCCGGACTGGCTACCGGGCGTTTTGGCATGCTGCCGAGCTGGGGGCTGATTTCGTTGATGGGGACCTGCGTGTGCTGAACGAAATTCGTTTTGCTTTGTTTATTTCGTAGCACACGCAGGTCTCCATCAACGAAATTAGCCCCCACCGCAGTGACATCAGCCCCCAGCTCGGCAGCATGCCAAAACGCCCGGTAGCCAGTCCGGCCCTGCCTACCGCTACAGGAAGCATCCATGGACTTGAAAGGCCTCCAGGTAAATTGGTTTAAATTGATGAGCCACTGCTGGATCCCAAACACATGGTTACTTTCCTTTATTCCCTACCCTACTCTGCTCCCTTCTTCAGACACTTTGAGCCCTTTGACAACCCTGCTAAAAGTTTGTTGTCCTCCTGATGACATTCTGGGTGTCATGGCCAATGGAGGGGTTGTCCTGCATACCCACCCCTCTACAAAGGCCCTTCCCTTGAGTTCGCCTAAATCTGTGCTGACTCCGTGGTAGGGACCCTGATCAACTTCAAACTGGACTATGGAAACACCTGGAACATGGCCATCGTCCATCTCAGCTGTAGCAATTCCATAATATGCAAAATGTTGCTTCCTGCTTTAGTTGAAGCCATAAAAAAGAGCAGAACAAGACACTACTCCTCAGAAATCACCACTGGCAATAAAATGCATTCTGCCTCCTCTTGGAGACTCTTCAGATTCCCTAACTTCCATCTTCTTTTCATTTCCAGCAGCAAATTCATTAGATGCAACGGCAGGGATCTGAAAGAAGAAGCTTCAACCCTAAAGCAATTCCTTACCCACATTAGACACACCCCTCATTTATGTCCATGAAGAAAACCCTGGAATCCTTCCTCTCCTCTCAATCCTAGGCACAGTTCCTCTTGTCACGCTGTAGAAACAGATCAGCAACCAAATTAATTTTGCTTCATTGTATGAGAACAGTCAGTTTTATAAGGTAAATACATTAACATGTTGAGTCAGGAGTCTTATGAAACTTATCAGAATGCATAACTATTTTGTAAGTTTTATGTCTGACTTGAAAGTATAGCTTTTTGCCAAAGCTTTTATAGCTACTCGTTTAAAAAATACACACTTAAATTATATTTAGTGTTTGATTAATTAAAACCGTTACAATAAAACCAGTGTTTGATTAATTAAAACGGTTACAATAAAACCATGGCTAAGCATTCAATAAATACAGTATGTAGATAAAGTGCAATGTTAAGTAGCTCTTCTATAGAGGAGTTTAAAGGACAGAAAAAACAAATGCATTTCTAGGTTTAAACAAGTGCTAAAGTGCAAGAGTGATATATGGTCTGATCAAAACTTTGGAAAAGATGTTAAAAAATAAAAATCATTTGCTAAATTTTGAAAATAAAGTATAAGCCATTGGAAGCATGTACTGATTAGATAGTTCTATAATTTCAACAATTAAAAATTGCAATTTTTATCACATTTCAGCTTCATAACCTCTGTGAATTTTACAAACTGGATAATAAAAAAAATAACTGCCTGTAGAGTGGAAACAGCACAATAATACTTTATTGCACGATCTTATGCCCAGTTTATTAAACTACGTAAATAGCAGCAGTCTGCGCGGGTGGCTCATACTGGGCAGCAGCATCCAATAAAGGATAAACTTACTTTATGGTAGGTCTCAGTATACATGCTGGTGATGCCCTCTTGATTTCTCTTTAATGATTAATTTTTCTTACAACAAAGAGGCCAACTCGAAGGCGCATACATTTTATACTTAGTTGCCAAGAAATAAAGGCAACATAATGCGAGGAGCAGTCACTAGATACATATATTTCTTTGACCAGAAAAGAAGGGTTGCAATATTATAAATTTTCTTTAACCTCTAGAATAGAAATAGATTGAGATGTGCTTTTTATCAGGACTTTGAGGCTGGAATTTGAAACGTCTTGAACCCACAGTTTAGCCAGATCCAGCTCTTTTTAAAAATTCACTATTGTCCGGTGCCATGGTGTTTTCCATTGTAGGATTAGAGACTCAAATTATTTGTACAGAATGCCCCTAAAGGTGTTTGATGCAGTTTTTTTCATGGTAAACCAATATTTTACTAAAGCACCATTGGTTTTCAACTCTTAATCAATTAGGCTAAGCTCATGACGGATTTGTGCCCAATTTGCGGATAGGAGAAGGCAAAAATGTATCTGAAAAGTTTGCTTTACCTACGTGTAACAATGCATTATGTTTTTCTGGACATGCTTCTGCACAATAGTTTAGGGATAGCAAATACTACACTTATCACATTTGGCAAAGGCAAAATTAGTGGGCCATCGAAAGTTTTGATAGTTTAAAAAATGCATACTTCAGTGATTCTGCTTTCTTTTTAAATACCTCGGTGCGCTTTAGGTCGCCCGTTTTACAAAGGTGACTACCAGGTAGGTGTACGAATCTGCAAAGTTGAATAGCTGTCCTTCTACCTTCCAGAGGGTAACCTATCCTTTATTTTAACCAAAGAATAGAATTTTGGTTTTCTCACAGTTGAGCTCCAGTTGGCTTTGGGCGCAAAAAAATGAAGAGATTCCTTAAAGTATGTTGTTGACCAGTGCTGACTTGCTCAAGAAGGACATTATCAACTGCAAATTGAAAAATAATTGTTAGCTGGTCATCAGATTTCAGTGGACAGGTTCTAGGGTTGTTTTTTTTATTCGAAAAGTTTTATATAGCACAAACAACACCCTTTGGGTATCAGAGCGCTTTACAAACAGTAGCGGCCGGTGTCGGAGGAGAGTGGTGGGGTGGAGGGAGGCGGGGGCAGGACAGTGAACAACAAAAAAAGGAGGGGGGTAGAACTCACCTGCAGCCTGCTGCATCGCCGTCTTCTGCTCCTCTCGTGGCTCCACTCAGGCAGAGGCTCCCACACTCCCCTGCAGCGAACCATGAAGCTGCCCTCATGCATGAGAGCAGCTTCCGGATTGGCCAGAGCGCTGTTAATACTGAAAGGCCCTTCTCTCTGTATATCTTAGCATTCGCTAAACCATCTACAATCTGGACGCCATTTTGTATTATAATCGAAACTGCTGCTTGGTTATTTTCGAGAAACGGTCTTTGGTAAGTTTCGTTTCCCAAGGTTGAGCTTTTCTTTCTGTAATTGCAAGTGTCCTCATTAGTGCATGCCTTTCCTGTTAGATAGAGTCCTTCTCCCACCTGTCTGGTGGGGAGGATAGGCCAGACGACCTTGGGCAGTAGATAGCCTGTGCCCGGCTGCAGAATCGAAACTTATGTTCTGTACCCCCATTGTATTACGACACCTACCAGTGTTTTTTTCATAGTAGGCGGGTCTTTGTGGACTCCGCAATGTGCATAATGTAATTTTATGCTTACAGGGTCCTTTCCCTCGACAGCCATCTTAGGAGGCTGGTCAGACTGGGCTCCGCTGCAGTGTAATATCAATAAATAATCTGGTTTGTGTTCTCTACTGTCTGACCGACTCTTCATTTGTATGGAAGGCTGAGAGATGGTCATGAGTGACCCGAGTGACCCTTTTCGGGTCACTTCCTTCAGTTGGCGCCCGAACAGGGACTCCATCGGGTGACCTCATCTCGCCCGTGGATGGGTGAGGAGGACGGGGCTGCGTTGGGTCAAATAGGCAGATCGGGGGACCCCTGCATGATAGAGTTTTGTACTCGCAGCTGCCCCGCCTGTCTGATCGGGCGGTGCCCTGCCCAGTGGTCATCCCGACTGGGGTCCTGAAGGGCGAAACCCTTGGATCTGACCGTTTGGTCCGAAGAGTCGGCAGTGGAGAATACATTTGTTTGACCTGTGTGCACCAGGTGAGCTTGTTTGGTTCTCTGTCGTCATGACGTTTGTTTGGTGGGTACCTTGGTTGGTCTAGGAGTCAGTTTTAGACAAGCGCTTGCATTTGATTTTGAATATTTTTTGAGATATGGTACCATTTTGTTAATTTGTGATTGATGCAATCCGCGGAAGCGACTTTTGGTAAAAGCACAAGTGCATTTTAGTGTAATTGTGTGGTGAATGTGTTTCTTTGTGTGAACAATGTTGTGTGGGGTGTCGTTGTTGTTCTGCTGATGCTCGATTGGAGGAAAAGCAGCCCTCACATGCGGAGGGCACTCCGAATTATGACATGTACGTCAAATACGGCCTTGGCCCCATTATATTTAGTACACTATGGCACAAATATATGAGGTACAACGCTGAACTGCAGTGGCCGTCAACAGGCACCTTTAATGAGCAGAAATTGAATTATTTGGAGGAGAAATTGCTTGCTAAACGTAGCAGGCAGTCGATGTTTGATTATCTTCAGGTATGGCGAAAGGAAGCTAAACAGAGACGAAGGAGGGCGGAAAGGGAGGCACGGAGGGAGAGAACGCATACACTGACTCAGAAAGCAGTGGCGCATGATAAAGAGAAAGTGGAGAAGGGTATAGAATGTGCTGATAGGAGGTTTCGATTGCAATGTGATAAGTCCTATGTTGCTAGGGAGGAGGTAGACCCTTTTGTGGAGGAATTATTGGAAGAAAGACTGCCTCCCCCTTTTCCCCACATAGAATATATCCTGTCGTCCCACAGCCCTTGCCATCTGCCTCTGCCCCCCTGTTCCTGCTGGTTCTGGTATTGATCAAAGTGCTTTGGTTCCGGCATCACCAGCTTCTTCTTTGGCTCCGTCCCCCGCAGTCGCCGTGGCTGCTAGTCTTCCTGCCACTCCTGTTGGTACAGCGTCACTTTCTCCTTCACAGACACTTACTACTCAGCCGATGTTGACCTTGATGCCTCCCCCTTCAATTACTGTGTTGTCCCCATTTCTCTCTTTTGCCCCCTTGTTAGGTGCCGAGACACCGGTGCGTGGCCAGGATGACGGGGATGGGGCAGTTGCAAAGGAGCGATTGAGACAGGTGTTAATTCGTTCTGATGTGGGAGATATGGAGAAAATGATGGTGGCCAATCAGGCTGCCCAGTTGGCCTGTAATCCTATTTATGGTGTTGAAGATGTATGGAGTGTGTTAAAGGACCATGAGCCGTTTGTTCAGCAGCATGCCCTTAAGCACATGTCGGCTACTTTGATTGGACTATGGGAACAGTGTTTTAAAGGTGTCACACCTCAGGCCGTTTATGATATTAGGGACCAAGTGTATGCCACGGGCATGGCTCCAAATGAGGTTTTCGCTAGTGTTACCACATTGATTCGATATCGAGGTAGATTGCTTCAGAAATCTCCGATGACGATATCCCAGTTCCCGATGAGGGAAGTTCACCCCATTTTCCACCCGGAGATACCAGAGATACGTGATCAGCATGATCAGGTGACTAGGCAGCGAGTAGAGGCTCGTTTTTTAAGAGCAATGGGTTTATACTCCATGGAAGAGGAATGAAGTCCTCTCGATTAAGGCTCAGTTACCCAACCCCAGAAAAAATCCTACTGCGTATTATAAAGAATTGACAGAGGCTGCTGCATCGACTGTAATGACGTTGGCAGATATTGAAATGTTTTTTGGCTTACTGGTGCCAGTGGATATCTGGCAACAGGTGCATACTCAGGACCATGCCCTAGAATTGGGTGGTACTTGGGACGAGATTAGGACGTGGGATGGGGATAGGAAGCCAGGTGAAAAGCCCAGGGCTGAGATCTTGGCTTTGCTAGGCCGCATTATTACCTATATGCACTCTCTTATCCCACCTCGGAAGGTGGACTGGGATAAGGTGGCCGCATGTCATCAGAAGAAAGATGAAAGTGTGTCTGATTTCTTTACCCGGTTCGAAGGTGTGTTCTTGGATTTTAGTGGCCAGGATTCGTCTTTGGAAGGGGGTATCCGATTGTTTGTTAACAGGTTTGTCACAAATTTGCTCCCAGAGATTGCAACCCGGTTGCAGGCTGCTGAGAGCACGTGGACAACTTCTACACCTTCGGTGATATTGAGTATGGCTCAGTATTATGAGCATAGAGAGAACGAGGAGAAAGAGAAGGTAGAAAAGAAGAAGAAGGAGCTGAAGACGAAGGTATTGATGCAGCAGGCATCCAGGGGGCAGGGGCGGGGTCGAGGTATTGGACCGGCCAGGCAGCTTTCTCGTACGAGCCGAAATGCTGTGCCTGTGGGCCTTAATCATTGTGCGTATTGCAAGGAGGAAGGGCACTGGTGAAGTGAGTGCCCAGTTTTGCTCCAAAAGGTGGCGGCCCCTAGAGGACGGGGGCGAGAGGGCGAGGCCGGGGGGCATGTGATCAGGTTGGAGATCAGGCTACTGAGACATCACTGGGCCGTTCCGATCAAAATTACTTTGATGACGTTCGGGGACGGCAGTATTATCATGATGATTATGATTTGGACGAGGTGACGGGGATGTCTTATAGCTAGGACAGCCAGGGACAGGGTAAGGGATCAGTTCCGATACCTGTAGATCAGTATGGACCTTATATTAGTGTGGATTTGCAGGGCTTGGAAAATAAATTTTTGGTGGATACAGGAGCAATGAATAGTTCTGTTTCGAGGTCACTGGTCCCTGGGGCAGCCCTGTCTGGCCATAACAATGTTTTGGTTGGTTTTTCTGGTGTGTCGGTAGTAAGCCCCATCTCCAAACCCCTTGCTTTGACTATAGGCCCTTTCACCGGTGATTCGCCATTTTTATTAACATCAAATTGTGGAGAGAACTTGTTGGGATAAGATCTGTTGAAGAAGTTACATGCTACTATTTACTGTTCCCCGGATGGTATCCACATGACAATGGGTCCAAGTGTGGTTAGTACTATGCAATGTTTATCTAAAGATGCTCCCCTTCCAGCTGAGTTTAAGGATGTCCCATCTACGTTGTGGGCCACAAGCGACACAGATGTGGGACTTTTGCAGATACCTCCAGTTTCTATTCAGGTTAAGGAAAACGCAATATTGCCTCGTATCCCTCAGTATAAAATTTCGCTTGCAGGAGAACAGGCGTTGTTGCACATAATACAAGATTTGGTTCAGTCAGCAGTTGTGGAGGAGACAGCGGCAAATGTGTGTAATAGTCCCATTCTTCATGTTCTTCAGAGGCCACCTCCGGGTTCCTCTGATGATGTTGCTGATGTTTATCGTTTTGTGATTGATTTGCGCGAAGTTAATAAAATTGTGGTTCCTCAGTTTCCCGTGGTTCCTGACATTACTGCTCTTTTAACTATGATTCCTTCTTCTGCTAAATTATTTTCTGTTATTGATTTGAAGAATGCCTTCTTTAGCATCCCTGTTCATCCATATAGCAGGCATCTTTTTGGATTTTCCTTGGCAGGTCGTAGTTTTTTGTCGAGTTCCTCAGGGGTACACTGAGAGTCCTAGCATATATAGCCAGGCTTTGAAAGGTCAATTGGACTCCCTCACCCTTCCCCCAGGTAATGTATTGTTGCAGTATGTGGACGATCTTTTGATTGCGTCCGATACTGAGGAAGGATGTAAAGAAGCTACAGTAAAATTGTTGCTGCATTTGGTTCAATATGGACACAAGGTGTCCTTTTCAAAATTTCAATATTGTCGACAGGAGGTCACCTATTTAGGTCACCTACTGTCGAAGGAGGGTCGGAAACTAACTCCTGAACGTATTAATGCTGTAGTTAACATGCCTGTTCCAAGGACCCAAAGGGATGTACGAGCCTTCATTGGTATTACTTCCTATTGTCGTCATTGAATACCGAATTTTGCTTTACTAACAAAGCCGCTGTTATATTTAACAACTAAAGATGTGCATGAACCTTTGCCTTGGACGCCTGAATGTCAACAAGCTTTTGAGCAATTGAAGGTTGCGCTTTGCTCGGCTCCTGTGCTTGGCATACCCGATTACAACCAGCCGTTTGTGTTATATGTACACGAGTCGGCTGGTTGTGTGCTTTCTGTCTTAACACAGGCCTTTGGAGGTAAGCAGAGGCCGTGTGCGTATTTTTCTGCTGTGCTTGATCCCGTCGCGAAAGCCCTCCCGAGCTGTTTAAGAGCGACTGCGGCTGTGGCCATCTCTATTTGACAATCGGCAGGGCTTGTTCTTGATACTGATCTCACAGTTATGGTACCTCATGCTGTGGAAACGCTTTTGAACCGAACAAAGACACAGCACCTTACCAGTGCACGTCTGACTGGCTATGAGCTAACCCTCTTTGCACCACACATTACAATTAAAAGATGTGCCACTCTGAATCCTGCCACGTTACTACCCCTCCCTTCGGAGAGTGAGGAAATAGACATACATGATTGTATGTTTCGGACGGAAGAGGAGACGAAGGGACGGGTAGACTTGACTGATGTTCCCTTATCTGACCCCAAAGGGGAACTATATGTTGGTGGCTCTTGTTTTAAGTTACCGGATGGCACCAAAACTGCTGCTTATGCAATCACAACATTGCACACGATAGTTGAGACATCACGAGTTCCCTATCAGTCGGCCCAAGCTGCAGAGCTGGTGGCTCTAATTCGAGCCTGCGAGTTGAGTCAGGGATTGACGGTCAATATTTATACTGATAGCCAGTATGTCTTCGGAGTCGCTCATAATTTTGGGCGGCTCTGGGCAGAGAGAGGATTTCTCACTTCCCATGGTTCGAAAATTCAACATGGCCCTTTGATAAATAGGCTTCTGTTGGCTTTAACCCTGCCCAAGAAACTGGCAATAGTGAAGTGTAGCGCTCACAAAGCAGTTACTGATGATGTGGGAAGGGGAAATGCTTTTGCAGATCAAACAGCTAAGGAAATGGCCCGATGTAAGATGAAAAAGATGTTTGTAGCAGGTCCTGCTAGATGAGTGCCAGAAGTTACGATGTTTGAGGACACATTAGATAATGTGAAAGAGATACAGAGCGAGGTGACGGTTGAGGAATTAGCAATATGGCAGGAAAGCACAGCACAATTGGATGATGATGGGTGCTGGGTAGATAAGTCGGGGAAGCAGAGATGGATGCTGCCAGATGCATATGTTCTTCCTGTAGTCACTATGGCTCATGGACCAGCTCACACTAGTGCTAGGGGTATCTGCAAGTTGCTAGACCCTGTATGGCAGAATGATAATATCCCAAAGACGGCTGCCCATTTTGTGAAATATTGCATGGTGTGTATGATGTACAATCCTGGAAAGGGTACTCCCACACCTCCGTGTGATTTTGCACCCCCTTCTTTCCCTTTTGAAGTCCTTCAAATGGACTTCATTGAGATGGAACGGGTGAATAATCTGAAGTATGTGTTAGTGGTGGTCTGTGCATTCAGTAAATGGGTTGAGGCGTATCCTACTAAGGAGAATTCAGCTTTGGCGACAGCGAAGGCTCTTTTAAAGGAGTTCTTCCCTCGCTTTGGTTTGCCCCGTTTGATTTGGAGTGATAACGGCAGCCACTTTAATTCGAAAGCCATCCAGTTGATGTGCAATGGCCTGCACATTAAGCAAACGTTTCATGCTACGAATCACCCTCAGTCAGCAGGTTTAGTTGAGAAGTACAATGGTACACTCAAACTAAAGATGGCCAAAATTCAGGAGAGTACAGGATTGAAGTGGCCAAATGCTTTACCATTGGCTTTGCTGTCGACAAGAGTTACAGCACATACTAGAACAGGGTTGTCCCCATACGAGGTTGTTTTTGGTCGGCCCGCTAACGTCTGGGGCGTTCCGAGACCACATCATTTCTCCGAGCTAGATCACCCTTTGTTGATAGATTATTTATGTTAGTTGACTAAAAATTTGCGTTCTATTCATCAGCAGATTCAAGAGGCCTTGCCATCCGCTCCAGAGGGACCAGGCCACGACCTCCGGCCAGGGGATTTTGTGTTGGCTCGCCACTTTCAGCGCAAAAGCAGCCTGGAGCCCCGGTAGAAGGGGCCTTTCCAGATCCTCCTCGCTACCCGTACAGCGGTGAAGGTGGACGGTCGGAAAAATTGGATTCATTCAACGCACTGCAAGAGAGTGCCACTTCCTCTGCCCTATGATCAATGGAGGCTCGACGGCATTGGGGATTCCGAGACGGAGAAGGTTCCCCCGTTTCATTCCTTTCTCCGATGCCAGAGTAACATGGGCACCTTCTGAGGAGGAGAGTGATGCAGTTTTGAATGAGGCAGTGCCACCTGAGATTAAGGCTAGCCAAGAGCTTCAGTCGGCTGGCCCTTCTGTGTCTGAGCCTGAGTTAGTCGGTCCCTCTGAAAGCGAGCCTTTGTTTCTTGATCCCTCTGTTCCTGGAGTTGTTAGGTACAATTTGCGTCCTCGACGGAGGGACAGTGCACCAAAGGAAAAGTCAGATTAGTAGGGATGGACTTCATGGATGAAGCATAGGGACGATAGAGTAGGGACAGGGAGATTGGTGCATTGTCCGAAACACTGGGCAGGATAAGTTGGGGGTGTCCTTCCAGGAGGGAGTGGTACCCTATCCTGAGTGAAGTGGATTTTCCTCACGAAGGTCTGCAATCGCGCAGCTCCATCGAGAAGTGCTCAATAGCACCACCGTAGATGAACAATAGGAGTCTGCCAGCGAGGCTTAAAGGAGAGAAAAAACGGACGCTGGAAAGAAGATTGTTTATTTGGTTTCATTGAGGTTATATTAATTGTACCTTTTCGTTCTGCTATCATGCATCCTTTTGGCAGGCCAATGATTGATGAAGAACAGCCATTGGGTCTTGTTGTTTTGTCCCGATCATCATGGAACAAATAGCGGAGAGTAATATTTCCCTTTCTTGCTATTCTGCTGGTGATTATCTTTTGTGAGGTTCTCTGGGCGTTGGAGTATACATGTAACTCGTCTACTCCTGACAATGATATCTTTTTCACACCAAGACGGAAGAGAATGCTTTCTAATAATGTTTTTTTAGACACTCATAAGAGATTTTTTGGTAATGGTATTGCTTGTTATCCTACTGAATCTGTGACTAGCCTGTGGACTGCTTATCCTTTGTCTTTGATAAATTATATGTATTCTGAGTCGTCAAATTTTGTTGAGGTAAAAGGGGAGTTTGGATTTGGCTACCCAGGGCCATGCTTGTATCATCGTAAGCCCATGGGAACAGGTTACCCCGGCTGTGACAATAATACGTACTGTGATAATTTCTACTTGGAAGAGCAAAATGTAACGTTGGTGGGTTGGCATTATAAAGAAGTGACGGTTCCTCGAAAACCTGGCTATTACCCTGCTTGTTGCCCCATCATAAATAGTACTGATACCATATTGTATATCAATTGTTCAGGGGTGATCATATCCAAAGAGACATTCCCTTTGAAAGGTTCGAAAGGTTCTAGCACCATTACAGGTAATTCTCGCTATTCAGCTGTGGACTATGACAGGCCGATATATGCCTATCCCGGGTTCTTCTTTTTATCTAATGGAACTTACTCAAATGTTCATAATGGCACCAATGATGTAGCTTTTGGGATGGTGTTGCCTCTGGGGGTCCCTTGTAAATGTGCCCACAGACAGGTAAAATGGGTGAAAAGAACACTTACAAAGGAATTTTGCGAAGGAGTCACAGATATTGAGATCAACAGTTACAGTAATGGTATTACTTTTGGTTATATCCTGTCTGCTATCTTTACGTTGGGGGGAATGGCTATGAGTAGAACTGAAAAGGCCCGGGAATACTTTGGCTGTAAGTTGCAGATATTGTCCAATACTACAGTGGCAGCATTACGTGACATCACCATTCAATTAGAAAGTATGAGGATCTATTCTGAACAAACTAGATATGCAGTTGATTTTATTTTAGCAAAAAATGGTAGTGCATGCGCAGTTATTGGCGCTCAGTGCGTAGTGGGAATAACCAATATGGAAAAGAATATTACTAAGCATATCCTGGACATTATTGAGAATGTCAAAGGCATGGAACCAGGTAATTGGAGTCGGTCCCTTTTTGGAACATGGGGCTGGCTAATAGAAAAAGCAATTTATCTTGTTGCTATATTAATACTTTGCTGTGTCCTTATTCAATGTCTTCCAATGTGCTGCACCTATTGTATCTCTGTATTGACTCCAAAGGGGAAGGTATCGATTCATGATACCAATGCTGCAATAATGTTACAGAAAGAAATAGACGAAATGATGATCATAGACGAGGGTATCTTCGAAACATCTTCTCTTCTCATAGAGCACATTCCTACTGTTGATGATATGAAATGAGTATAAAAATAGCTATGTGCTTTTATTATTCATTTATGTTTTGCTCTTGTTTCCAATTGTAGATGGTTAGCTTATGCTAACAGGGGGGTTTGTTAATACTGAAAGGCCTTCTCTCTGTATATCTTTGCATTCGCCTAACCAGTTACAATCTGGACGCCATTTTGAGTTATAATCGAAACTGATGCTTGGTTATTTTCGAGAAACGGTCTTTGGTAAGTTTCGTTTCCCAAGGTTGAGCTTTTCTTTCTGTAATTGCAAGTGTCCTCATTAGTGCATGCCTTTCCCGTTAGATAGAGGCCTTCTCCCACCTGTCTGGTGGGGAGGATAGGCCAGACGACCTTGGGCAGTAGATAGCCCGTGCCCGGCTGCAGAACCGAAACTTATGTTCTGTACCCCCATTGTATTACGACTAGGCCTGGGCGTAGTTCACAGAGTTTTGCTACGCGGAACTCCGCGAAGTTACAAAAAAACTCTGCGAAGTTCCGCGAGTGGCAGAGTGCAGTGCGAACTGCAGTTTGTGCTGGTATTCCTGCCGCTCGGGTAGAAATTCTACCCGAGTGGCAGCTCGTGCTGGCGAACTTACCATTCACGATCGCGAACTTACCGTTCACGATCGCGAGCGGGGAAAAAACTCCGCTGCACATCGCTCTGCGGAGTTTTCTGCACTCCGCGAGCTCCGCGGAGTGTGGAGTGCAGAAAACTCAGCGGACGGAGCGAAGTTCACCGCCCAGGCCTAATTACGACACCTACCAGTATTTTTTTCATAGTAGGCGGGTCTTTGTGGACTCCGCAACGTACATAATGTAATTTTATGCTTAAGGGTCCAGTCCCTCGACAGCCATCTTAGGAGGCTGGTCAGACTGGGCTCCACTGCAGTGTAATATCAATAAATAATCTGGTTTGTATTCTCTACTGTCTGACCGACTCTTCATTTGTATGCAAGGCTGAGAGGTGGTCGTGAGTGACCCCAGTGGCCCTTTTCGGGTCACTTCCTTCAGCACCGATGATTTGCACTCCCATGGAGACTGGGAGCATGTGCTTGCTGTCTCCAACCCAGCAGCACAGCTGGGTTAGAGAGAGCTTCAGTGCGCATGACGGTTTGGCCGGCCTGAGTGGCAGGCCAAACTGTCATGCGCACTGATAACTGTGCATACCACACCCTGTGGTGCCTGTTATCCTCCTGGCCCTGCCCCAAAAACTCCAGGAAACAAAATAAAGCGATAATAAACCTGGGTTTATTATCGTTGTATTTTAATTTATTTTTACATTGCTGGCAAGGAGGACGGCGCTCCTCTGCCACAGCGAAGGAGCCACCCCTGTTTACAAATGATAGGGAGCAGAGACGTATAGAACCCATAGTGTCATAAACTGGAACATGATAAATCAACACTTCTGAAGAGGGTGTTGACTCTTTAATGTTAACTTTAATGTTAAGAAAGATAGGTCAAAAAGACAATATCATGACCAGCGAGTAATAATAATAATTAAAAATACTTGAACAGTATAGGTTAAGGCAACACCCCAGATGAGGGTGGTGACACCATAATGTTAGTACAGATAGATCGGAAAAGGCACTAACATAACAAGTGAGCAATAATCATAATGTCATAATCTAGAACAGTACAGGATAAGGCTACACCCCAGATTATGGCAGCGCCACCACAATGTAGAGACTGATAGTATAGACCAGATATCAGTAATCCTGAGTGTAGTTGGCGAGACATAATATGCTAGGAGAGAGGAGTTCTTAAGTTCTAGGGCAGAAATTTGTTCATAAATAGTAGTTTAATTTCTTTCATGAAAGTTGTATTTGAGGGATTCAGTCTTATTTTAAAGGGGGGGAATTCCAAATTCTCGGGGCGATGCAAGAGAAGGCTCTGTTGTTAGTTTTATTTTTTGAGAATCTCTGTGGTTTAAGCAATAGAGTGCTGGAGCATCTAGAGAGTCTGGGGCCTCGCGAAAGTTCAAGCTACTGAGCAAGATAGCTAGGGATAGTGAAGTGTACAGCTTTGTGGGTCAGCATGCAATTTTCAGTTGAATTCTGGCTTTGTAAGGTGGCCAATTGATGGATTTGAGCGATGAGCCATGTGGCTGCGCTAAGGGAGGCCATTATGGGGGCTGTTCCGGATCTGGGCAAGCCACAGAATGTGCCACTTCTGTAGTGCAGCCTGGGAATCACTAGGGCTTGGACGGCAGATGTGAAGTTGTCACTGGGAGGAAGGGTTTTAATTTCCTTAAGATGTTCATTTGGAGGTTTGCTCCTTTAGTGACAGCACTAATGTGCTTCTGCATATTAAGGGTGGGGAGAGGATGTGGCCTAATGGCCTATGGTGGTCGATGTCAAAATTGGGGAACCAGGTTCGAGTCATGGCAATGATGCTCAACATCCTGTGATTCTGGGCAAATTACTTAATCTCCCTATGCCTAACAAGGATGAATGTGTCCTTGTGTAACGTAACTGGTGCACATGTAAAGCTCCCTGATACCTTTGGGTCAAGTTTTTGCTATATAAAAATCCGGTAAAAAAAGGTTCTTGTTGAGAGTTATTCCCAGTGATCTTGCTGAATCAATAACTTGTGGTAAGCAGTTGAAAGCTGTTAGTTGCTGCATCCATTCATTAACGATGGGTGCCTGACTGGGTGGGGCAATTAGGAGGAATTCAGTTTTGAGAGTGTTAAGTTAGAGGTGGTTGCATAATAGCTAATTTTGAGTATTTTGTAGTGTTAAGTTGAGGGATCTGATATCTCCAGGGGAGGAGACTTCAAGATAAAGTTGGATATCATCAGCATACATGTGATATTGGATGTTGGTCGAACTCAGAATTTCCGTTAGTGGCTCCATTAATAAGTTAAAGAGAGTGAGTGAGAGTGAGGAACGCTATGGGACCTCTAATGTCACCAGAGCGATCTTAGACAGGGACTGATTTACCTTGACTTTTTTAGTTCTTTTTGGAGAAACAAGGTGAACCAGTTTAGGACGGACCATGAGAATCCCATCCTGTGTTCCAGTAGTTCTAGTGGGTAGTCATGCTTAACTGTATCAAATGCAGAAGAAAGGTCAAGAAGGATTAGTAGGCATGATTCATTTTGAGCCAAGATTTTTAGTACATCATCCATTATGTTTGTAAGGGCCGATTCAGTGTGATGCCCCGGGCTGACACCAGATTAGAATTGGTCAAGAAAATGGAATTGTTCACTGTGGTTACATAGTTCGATGTTGGATGCATACAAGTTAAAGAGAGTTTGTGCAAAGCTGCATCCCTGTTGTATGAATCGTTTGTTTGTTGGCATTTTATGTGTCAAATTGTTGTTGTTATCCAATTTGACCTGGATCCAGTTACATGTATAACGACTTTTGACATCTTTCAGCTGGAATATCAAGCTTTCTTAAAATCTTTGAAACAAGCATGTAATTTTCTCAGTATCTGTTAGGCTTTATGGATTAGCAGACTAAGGGGCAGATTTACAAGAAACTGACGCATCTGTACAGATGCGTCAGTTTCCCTGCGCCTCCATGCGAAACCCTTGCGCCACCATGGATGCGCCATATTTACAATACAGCGCACCATGGCGCAAGGATTGACAGATGCGTCAGAAATTCTGACGCATCTGTCGGTGCAAAAGCCATGCATTGCTGGAGTTGTGTCGCAAGCACAACGCAACTCCAGTAATGCATGGAAAGCCCTATTCCCAATCCACTGCCTCACTCCTTACGCCTGCTCCAAGCAGGCATAGGGTTTTGACACCGTAGCGTCCTAGAAGTGGCGCAGTGAAATCTTGTAGATTTCACTGCATCACTTCTATGAGGCTTTCCTACATGGGAATGCCCACCCTGCATACATTATACCTGATGCAGGTATAATGTGGCGCAGGGCTTTACAAGGTGACGCATCTCCCTAGATGCGTCACGTTGTAAATGGGCTGCAAAGTGGTGCATTGTTTACAATGCCGCTGTGTCACAAAAAGTGATGCAACAGCAGCGAAAAAGTGTTGGAAGGGGCTTGTAAATCTGCCCCTAAGTGTTATAATGTTATCTTGCATACTACATTCTACTTGGACCCATGATACATACAGTGAGTGTCTTCTTCTCATCTCATGTTTTTATCAATTTGGTGCTTCCGCTGAAATGCAAGAGGTGCTTTGTTTTCAGATTGTAGCAGGGATTATTTTGTGGACCCAGAATCCAAGTTGGAAAAAAGCTTCCTCACTAAAAGCAACACTATTTCCATGTTATTAAAATGATTACCTTAAGAATGATGTATGTATGCGCTGCCTTGCGTTACTTTTCTTTTATAGAACAAAGCAAATCAAATCAGGCGTTGTGTGGTTTAGCAAATACAAATAACGATTTTGTGTTAGGGATGCGTAAAAAAAGTGATGCAACCCGACGCAAGATCTTAGTAAATCTGATCCTTAGTTTATCGCCAGTCCCTGTGAAAGGAAGAACGTTCATTTAAGGAATTCAACTGCAGCTTCTTCCCTAAAATGAACAGACAATTGTATGTTAATTTTTATGGTTTGTACTTTTCTTTTGCTTTGCCTTCAGATAAGTTTTGAAGAATAGCTCATATTTGTTCCCATGTTTCTTCCAAGGCCTTTTCTCAACTGTATTATAATCCCATCGACACCCTGTTGAACATCTACCAATGCAATTCAGTCAGGATTTTGCAACCGCTAAGGCAAAGCTTTCAAGTTTCCCAATCCCACATGTGAGTGTCTTCTCATATCTAGTTTTTTCTTTGCATTCTGGTAGTTGATCCCTATATTAATAAGGAAATAAACAGGACTACCAATACCAGAATGCACAGAATAAAACCTGGACTGGGTTAGTTGGTCAGGCATGGATCTTGGAACTTTAACAGTCAAATTAGGGGGGAAAAACCCTGCTAATTTAGAAGTGAGAATATTTATTTAATTGCGGAAATTCCCAGGGACTAGCCAATTCTTGGCGAGATTTCTGGGAAAGATTAGACCGGCATGGCAAACTAGGAAGGAAGTGGTTCTATACAAGCTTGTGTGTCTATCACACTTTAATATCGTCTTTAGTTATGTCTAAACAAAAATCACACCTCGCTTACATTGAAATAGTGGGGCATATGTACAAGAAACTGGCAGAGCATGGTGTTATGCCAAAATTGGTAACGCCGCGCTCCATCAGTTTCAAAATGCAGGGGTGCACCGTATTTACAAAAATACTGCGCACCCCTGCGTTTTCCCTAGCGCTGGTGCTAATAAAACTGCCCAGCACCAGTGTAGGCACCCTAGCACCATTTTGCTAGGGTGTCTGTGCTGCAGGGGTTAAACAATCTTTACAGATGATTTGCTCTATCCATGTGTGCTGCAGCACACGTTGAAAGCGTAATATACCAGGAGAAATAAAACATTTCTCCTCGTATCACCTGTTTAAGACCAGGTATTTCCTGGTCTTACTTTTGGCACCGCCTCATACCTTGTAAATATGGAGCAGTGTCAAAAAGCAGCGGGTGTTGCGGCTGAACACCCACTGCAAGACCCATTGCACGCCCCTTTCACGCTAAGTGAAGCGTGCATATTTACAAGGTGGCGTTAAGCCATGTGGTTTAATGCCACCTTGTAAATAAGGTCAAGGACTTAACGCCACCGAACATCGCAAAAAGTGACGTTCTGGTGGCGTTAACTCCTTGTAAATATGCACCAGTTTTCCTTAAGTGAACAGTATTGCTTGACTTATAAGGTAGAATCCCTATTTTCACTCAGTAGCATTTTTTGTGTGGTGGATATTTGTGTGGACAAGGGCAGAGAATAACTTGTGCCGTCACTTTTCTATCCATTTTCATCTGCTCTCTTTCTTCTGTTTTCTGCCAGCCCCGACCAAGCATTGCTAGCTAAATGTAGAGCCAGCTAAATGTAGAATCAACACATTAACAGGGAGGGCTGAGCCAAGGGTCTGGCTAGAATCTTAGAGCCTGTGCATGATCCGAGCCCTGAAAAGATGCATTATTTAAATCATGCAACAAAACACATAAAATATGATAGTCTCTTCAAAGTTCAAAAAAGCATATTTCTTTGAACATGTGGAATCTTTGACAATAGTAGGGCACATTATAGTGCTGCACTGAGAAGTACTTAGTAAAAGTGATAATTTTGTACAACTGATTGTGTGAACTCATATTCGAAAGTGCTTTCGTAAGCCAAAATAAAGAAAAAAGAGTTTTGCTTAAATAAAATACACAGGGGCAGATTTACAAGGACTGACGCATCCCTTCATATTAGCAGGGATGCGCCAGTACCGATGCGACACGCAATTCTACCCATTCACCACAACGGATGCGACGCATTTACAATGCGGCGCACCGTGACGCAGGGATAGACAGATGCGTGTCGCATCTGATGGCGTAAGGGTGGCGCATTGCTGGAGTCGTGTCGCAAGCGCGGCGCAACTCCAGCAATGTTCAGGGACCGCCCATCCCTAACGTGCTGTGCCACTCCTTACGCCTGCTTCAAGCAGGCGTAAGGTTTTGTTGTAGCGGCCTCTGAAAAGTGACTCAGTGAAATCTTGTAGATTTCACTGCGCCACTTTTACAAGGCTTTTTCCGACGGAACGCCCACCCTGCATACATTAAACCTGACGCAGGTTTAATGTGGCGCAGGGCTTTACAACGTGACGCAGCTCCCTAAATGCGTCACGTTGTAAATAAGTCACAATGTGACGCATGGTTTACGCTGCCGCTGCGTCACAGAAGTGACGCAACGGCGGCGCAAATGTGTCGCAAGGGACTTGTAAATCTGCCCCACAATTTAAGCAGGGATACCGTAATTTATCCTGGTTTTCTGGTTTCACTGTCTACAAACCAGCAGGTAAGGGGGTATTTAGTTGTCTTCTCTTCTGTTAAGGCTTTGTTTTGACCTTTTACTGCATTATTTTGCAGTTTTTAAAATACAGCGCAAACTCGACCTGAAGGTATTGGAACGCCTTACAGGAGCCCCAGTTACATTACACAAGGTCATATGCATTGATTATAGACATGGGGAGATTAAGTGATTTGCCCTGAATCACAGGATGTTGAGCCGACACTGAGACTCAAACCTTGTCCCCGAGTTCCATAGTCAGCAGCTCTTGCCTATCACCACACACTGGATAGAGGGAAAGAGACAGAAGCCACGTGAAAGCTCGGCTCCTTATGGGCTCGAGGTTCCAACAGGACTTCGAGCTAAGCTAAAAGTCAGGCTTCAGGCTGGAGCCTGGTTTGAGCTTTCAGTAGCTCGCCCACCTCTAAATGTTGCATTACTTTGTAAATGTAATTGAAAATGCGAGGTTGTGTTTGCTCTTTGAGCTTCATCCATATGGCGTACACTATTTCAACATTTAAGACTGGAAGAAAATTTTCTCAAGCCTCTTGTTTCAAGAATTTTTGTGACTTTCCACCCGGCTGTATCTCAACTCCCCCTGCCAAAGCGCTTTAAGACATATTGCTCACGACAATTAGCGCTCTATCAAAGATCTAAAATAAATAAATGATGTTACTCAGCAAGAAGCAGGATATAAGATTACTGTCCATGCATCCTTCCAAACCCGAATGCCCTCTTATGCAGAGAAAGCCTAAAAAATCACTGGTTAGATGTTTTGTTTTATTGATATTCAATTACCATGCAGTAGTTTCATCCTGAAAAATGCCATTACTGCACATTGTGTGTGATCTGGATTCCGATACAAACAGGGGTTCATAAGTATTCCACAAGTTAGAATATCTTAACATGGTTGTATTTTTCTTTTTCATCATTTAGCCACTCATCTTGAGTTTTTCAGTAAAATCAGGACTCGGGCAAAACAAAGTTTTCTTCTAAATTCGGATTCTGAATTGTGCAAAAATTGTGCCGACTCACCGATGCGGCTTGTGCAAGCTAAGTGGTTTTATTTATGTATTTATTTATTTAATATTACTTAACCTGTCGTTTTACAGCACATCCCCACCCCTTACTGCCCCCGCCCCGATCCACCGCCACACCACTCTTACCTGTGCGAGCCGCTACTTGATGTGGCTTCCATTGACGATGGGACTGGTGAGTCTAGAGGCCAAACAATAAAAACAGTGAACGATGTCAACATGAAAATTGAAAATGGGGTCTTTTCCAGTGACACAGGATGATGTTCTTTCTAATGAGGGCAATCTAATATAAGGTTCATGGATAGGTCTGGCACATGGTATAGGGGCTGACAAAGAGATGGCAAGTGTTTAGATGTTTCAGCACTCAAACTGTTATGAAATGTACTCGTTTATGCTGTCTGGTCCAAAAATATTCTCCCCTCAGACCCTCTCAGAGTAACTCAGACGCCAGTGCGCTGATGAAGGCTTACCTTAGTCATCATCATCATTTTTATTTCGGTTCGAAGAACCATAAAAGCAGATAAAAACAAATACAAAAATTACAGAAATGCACAATAAAGTTGTAAACTCAATTTGCTACAATACAGTTAAGTGGACTGGTGTAAACTTTCCTTAATCAGAAGAGGTAGGGAGTGTTCAATTTGACCATGGAGAATTTACCTAGTTCAAAGTACTCCCCCACCCAAACTATTCATGTTCTCACTTCACCTTATAAAATATTATGCCCAAGCTTGAAACAGACAGTTTGGAGAGAAAGAGTGATGGGGTGGACAGCTGTAGCTGCCAGCTTTTTTACCTAAGAATGGTAGAATGGGTTTCAGGAACACAAAACCTTTGCAGTGACTGAGGAAGATGGAAGGGCCTAGCTTTGTCCACTAGTCATGCAGATTACCACTGTACTTGGGAAGGACCAGAAACTCAGTGAAAGGTCACCTGCGAGTATCTACTTCAATTTGAGAAGGACGATGAAGACTCTGATTGGAGTTAGCCTCTTCTTTGCAAGGATAACAACTTGAAATATAGATGTTAATTTGATGTAGCTTACAGGAATGTACTTTCACATAGCATACCACTACTTGAAGTGACTCTGGGGTATAATTTTAAAAGAGAAGAGCAGCATTGCAACCTGAGCGTATGACTAAAATTTTTGCAAAGTTAATCTTTTCAAGGAATCACAAAAAATCCTGAGAATGCTCATGCAGAGCTACAAAAATCACAGACTTCAATGGATCTTTTTATCTCAAAAACAACCCATTTTCCAAAAGTAGAAAATCTAGTATTTAATGGTGAAAATGCCCCTTAACCTATTTTCTCCAACTGAAAAACCTGTTTTCAGGTGGAAACACCCCACCCCCTGTGAAATGTGAAGGTCTTTAGGTGTAGTTTTACTCTCAATTTGCACATTTATAAAGTTGCTAACCGCTTTTGATGCTAAGAGGCTCACTATAACGAACCAGGAGCACCACATCAGACATTCTCCATCAGGAATTACCAATACTGCAGGGTAATGTAACTGACATGCCGATTTACAGCAGAGTTGCAAGCATGGCTGGAGTGGCCGTACCCGGCATCGGGCGTTTTCCTTCGAGGCTGGAGGGGTGGGACCAGTTTTGCAGCAATGGTACAATACTGGCTCCCAGTAACAAACTCAGCAGCCCCAGCCAGCATATTCATTCCCTTCTCACTCTTGCTGCAGAGTTCCTTGTATATCCAGCAGTTGTCAGACAACAATATAAGTATCAAGATTGATATCTCTGGTGGTTAATCTTCCTGCAGGAGAAAGATCAGAGATTTGTCCATTGGCGGTTTTGACTCATCTAAAGTAACACAGAGGGTTAAGATGCCTGTTGCAAAGAGAGTGTACCGTGCAGATCATAGAACTGTATTTTATGTATAGCTTAGTGGGGTTGCTGCTTTTGTCACAGACATCCTTTTGTTACTTGCAGTTCATAACATAAAATAGAAATCTAGTACAGTGAGCTATGAACTGCCTGCAGAGAGCTGAATGCAAACTGCACGGTACGGGTTCAAAAGTTATTTTCCCCTGTCTTTCAATTTCCTAATGTTGCTAAAATGGATTTGTTTGGGTAGAAATACATTCTGATTAGTAAATCCAACCCCGACCAGTGTGTTACGTTTTTAATCCTGAGTCTGTGCTTTTCCAGACCAAGCACGCTTAAATAATGTCTACCAGTATGGATTACATGAATCCTACATCTTGTAGTCACCTTTGTCTTATGTAATATTTTCTATACTCTGATTTACACGTGTGATTCATTGTCTCTGTAGGTGTGTGTTATGTAAAGTGTTACGATACCCTACAATTGAATGAGAGGAGGTATAAAACAAATGAAATACATGTGAGAGTGGTGCTATGGCGAGATGAGGGGCACTGTTGGAGGTTGATAGTGAGGGAATCATTGAAGGGCCCCAACAAAGATTGTTGTATCCCAGTGCACTGTAAGGTCATCATTTAATATGCTTTAAAAGCTAATACAATTGAATATATATTGAAAAATGTGCTGTAGAATGCACCATTTTTGCCATTTTTAAAAAATAATTCTTGGTGGGAGAACCACTCAAACCGCTGTTACAGTGGTCAGGCCCGCTCACTGCGCTCGCTTGCTACGCACAGTACAGCGGCTGGTCTAACAATATTTGCCAGGGCTGCTTTGGGCTCCCAGTCTGGCCCTGGTTACAACTGATGGGCTGAGAAACATGGACTAGCAACAGATTTTGCTGATGAGGGGGTGATACCCCAGAACCAGTCCCAGGATGCTTGATTCAGGTCCAGAGAGGACCTGGCCTGGCAGTTCAGGCTGGACTGTTCCCATGGGGAGCAGGGTCAAGACTAATTTGCATTGAGGCTGAGTTTAAACTGGAATGGCATGGGGAGCAAGAAAAATGGATTTAGGCCCAGATGCCTGTACTGGGGTGAATGTTTGACATTGTTCAACATTCTGTCCATCAATTGTTCTTTTTGCGTTTGTCACCCTGAGTGGGACGGGTATGCCCAGACGTGGGTCCCATGCTCTCCATGCCACTGGAGTCAAGCTAACCTGGCTGATGAGGGGGGGGCAGGCCTGGCCTGGCAGTTTGGGCTGAACTGTTCCCATGGGGAGCGGGGTCAAGACTGATTTGCATATGGCTGGGTTTAAACTGGAATGACATCAGGAGCAAAAAAACTATGGATTTAGGCCCAGTTCTCTCTACTGGGGTGAATGTTTGACATTGTTCAACATTCTGTCCATCAATTGTTTTTTTTGCACGAGGAATAAAGACTAGCAACAGGTTTTGCTGCTTCCACATTAACTGGCACAGATTTTTTCTGCATTCTAGCCCACAATTACCAGAAACATATTTTGCCAGATATTTGTGCTTACAGTCGAATCAGAATTACTCAAATTCATCTAACGAAGGAGTAAGTGTGGATGAGCAAATTGGGTGCAAAAATCACTGGGAACGTTTTTGAATACCATATTAGCTTTTCCTTTGTGGGTATTCACTATCTTATCAATTACCATACTGTCTCCCTCTCCTCGATACAGCATTGTTGGAGGATTTGCAATTCAACCTTTTGCTCCCCTATGCCAGACTTTGATGAGCAAAACGTTTTGTGAATTGGGTGCTAGGCACAGAAATAAGATCTTGGGCCCAATTCACAAAAAAATAACACACCTTCACCCATAAATGTACTCCTAAAAACAGGTGCAGATTTACCACTTTTTGGAACCTGTAGACAGTCACGTCTTACGCCTGTAAAGCTACACCAGGAGCAGAGTACTATTCAGAATGTTATGTCAAATATTTCCTGGGCTCCCACTTTCTCAATGTGTAATTCTACGTATTGTATACTTACATACTTAGGAAATGTAATCCAATGTTTAAATGCACATTTTTTTCTTTTCTTCTTTAGGTCTCGCCTAGGCAGCGCTTGCGCTGTCTCGTCGAGACATGCAGTATACACTATAGCATGGAAGCTCTGCCCACTCTCCGCCCATCATTTTCATTGGCTTGTGTCTTAAATGCTGCCTTCCGATTGGTTGTAGGTTTGTTAGTCCCTCCTTATGATGGACATGTCTTCATTTGTGTCCTTCCATGGCTACTGGCCCCTTTACTGCACAGACTACTTTCTTCCTGTGCGGCCCCCCCCATTGAATTGCCAATGCTTGTTTTATTTGTCTCTCCCCACCCCCATCTGAGATCTCTGTTTATTTATTTATGAGTAATACAGGCCACTGCGGAGGCTGGAACCCTGACAAGTCGGCAGCGTTATATGTTGAGTTTATTTATTTATAATTAGGTGATACAGCCCACGCTGAGGATCGAACCCTGCTCTCCAGCTCCAAAGTCGGCAGCTTTATATGTTAAGTCACCTCCTGGCTTCAAGACAAGCCCCTTAAAGGGGTTTATCTTTGTTCCCTCACCGAGTCACCCTCCCACCATGCACCCACCCTTAACCCCTTCCTCCTTCTCGCTTTCCCTGAGCTCCCCCGTAAGTGCATGGGAAGTTTACAAGCGCTATCACTTTAAATGTAAACAGCCTCAGAGCTCTCTTCCAGAGCCCCTCCCTGCCAGCCCTCACAACATCCGCGCACGGTGCATTAGAAGAGGTAATTAAAATGTTGGCATCATACATGAGTATAAGTGACGACAGAGTTGTGTAATAAAGGAGTAGCACACAAATTAGTGTGCCTACAGACGAAGTTCCTATGTAACCTCTGCTCTTATTTACGCGTTTACAGCGCAGTGCGCGTGGTAGAGCACAAAAGAATAGTTCTCATAACTCTAACTCGGTTTTCCATGTTCAATTTAACACTATCAGCAAAAATGCTAGGGGTTAGAAATTAAAAGAGAAAACGAAAGTAGGTGTCGCTGATAATTCCAAAACTAAATTTTTCCAAGTGGCCACGCGAAACTCGTTGTATTGCACAAAATGCCACATCGGCAACTTAAAGATGTCAATTTCTGTTAACCGAGAACTCACCACCCTCATCTTTCTTCTATGATCATGACTCGTCTGGGCTGATCACACGCTCTTTGTTGTAAACGTGCCTGTTGCCTGACGTCGAAATGTGAGTACCGTCCTCTGTATTGTAAACACACCTTACAGCTGAGCAGGAAATTCAGCTGCTCCCTGTCCTGCCTCTGAGATGTGTGGTCGAGTAGGTGTTCTTCTGCCTACTCTGTTGAGGGGCTACCGGTATCTGCCCCCTGTTGCAGTGATAGTATAATGAGGAGTACAAATGAGGCTACATGAGCAGGTAATGCAAAACGTGCGCAGACTTCTCACCTGTCTCTTATGCTCGCTTCGTTCCTTCTTCAAATATGCGCACCATGAACCAACTAGATGTAGGAATAAGATTTTTTAGTTGAGCTTCACATGCATGTAATTCTGCGCCACAACTTGCTGCTCCGCCCCCCTCCTCCCTTCTCCGTGTGATAGCAAACAGGATCTTCTCTCCATTTAAATGCACTTTGCAGCATGCACCTCACCTTGTACAGAAATAAACTGACTCCTCAGCACTGATGTCTGAAAAATGCCTTTCAAATCGTGATAGCTGAAAAGCCGGAAGTGTAATGTTTGAGTACAGCGGTTTCTCAAGAAAGAACACTGGATTTTGCACTGTACGAGGAAGCTGCCATACAGCCTTCCCTGGGTGGGCAATTAGTCCATTTCCCTTAGTAACTGTCGCGTGGCTGGGAGTAGTTAAATACACAAACGTAAGTTTTGGGCCTTCCTTACTCCTGCCACCCTAATGTAGTGATCATTGATCAATGTAGCCTTCACTCCAAAGAGCCAAAGAGCTTTTAAATAAACAGAAGTTTATGGTGAATGTTTTAATGCATAAAAGACAGTCATCCCATCGTGCAGGTCCTGTCGCTCTCGAGTACCTGCTCCTACTTCTCTCCCTACAATACCCAATACCTATTTTAGCTAGTAAATTACGAAAAATGTTCTTTAAGAAGCGTTGCTTGGTTACATTAAAAGAAAAATCTTGCGGAAGCACTTTAACCCTTCTTGTTGCTCTTCTCCTGCCCGGCCCCAATGGTACAATATAAGGATGGCAGCTAAAAAGCTAAAACATTTTCTTGGGCGGATTAAGGTACCTGATCCAGCCTTGGTAGCCGCTTGTGCCTTGTACTGATGCAATAGGTCTCCCATTTACGCAAGTTTAAGCTATTGACATTGCAAATAACAATGCCTTTTATTTTTGTTTTCTTTTTTAAAATATTAATAAAAAGCATTGTCATTTACAATGCCAATAAAACCTATTACATTGCACGTAGATAATAATATTTTATTCAAATCTTGTATTTTAAGTGATATGACCACCGAAGGCCCTGATTCTATATTAAAAACAGAGCTTTGGACTATACCATTCCCCGCTAAAAGGCAATATTTCTCTCCATGTGTTCCCATACCTGGAGTGTCACGCGGTTATGTGCTTACTTTCCCTGCATATTAAAAAACAGTAGATGTTTCAGCACCCAGGCTAATGTGCTGCATAGCTAAATACATATAAGGTACCAAAGGCGAGACCGATGCATTGCAAATGCTTGTTTTTCTTGACAGAGAAAAAATTATTTTCCATGTGGAGACTGCTTTCCCTACATCTCCCCCAAGCTTGGAGGTCATTTGTTTCCTCCCCATCTTGGAAGGTGAGTTGATCCAGGCCATTGCTGGAACAAATCTCCCACCATTCCCAGGGTGGGAAAGTGTTGGATAAACGTTTGTGAGTGGCCATAAATGCACAAGTGTGGGTGTTCACAAACGTACAATGATCACCACTCTTTGTTCTGACCACTTCCCACCCCTTGAGTGGGGGTACCTGTGCAGGAGCAACCCATTTTTGCCTGCCAGGATTATTTTGCGAATTCCAGGTAGGTGTAAATGAAGACACGTTTTGATGAAAATGTGGGTTCACTCCAGAAGATGATGTGGTGAGTTTCCTCCACTATTACTAAACTCAATTGTACTAATTTTGCCTATTTGCAAAGAGGTAATGCATAAGGGCAGTCATTGGGATTCAAAACTTCACCCTTCCAAGCAACACACAGACATACTCAATGAATGCAGGTTACTTAGGTATTGAGTAAATGCATGTGTTAGATGCTAAATTAAAAGCTCCATTATTCTGGGGAGTTAGGAATGCTCTGATAGATGGAATTCTGGCAGGGGAGATGGACTTGGAAATATTTTCCAAAGTTATTTTTTTTATGAATTTACTCACAATATCATGGACGGTTTCTTCTTCTCTCCTCAACTTTCTGCCCCCATCAACACGGTATTGGTACCTGAAAAAAATATTACCATTTCAATGTGCATGTCCCTGGATATATTCATGACTGGGTTTAAATCAGCCCGTCATTAATTTGTCTACAAGCCCATCTTTTTTCTGGGGCTGAGGTACTCAATTTGGGTAAGTCTGTGCACACGTGAAGATTAGATTGGTACACAATTATTTATTTTTATTTATTTCTTTGTTCTGGATATAGTTAGCATGAGAACTAGAAAACAATGCTGAACAAGCAATGGCAAAGCAATAGTTCAGACTTTTACTATCAAGCTATTGGCTTTTCCAGTGTTTGTTTCTTTTGAATGTTTTTTAGTAAAGTATAATCAAAACCAATCAAAGCAGTCCTCTTTTGGAGGCATATTTGAGTACATGCTCTAACTATAATAAATACAACAGGGGGTAGGGAGAGTTTTCAGTACAGCACACATCCTCCCTTAATAAACGTGTATTTATCTACAAAAGTGTGAAGGTCCATCCAGAAAAGGGTTCCAAAGCCAACTGTGAGGCTCTGAGCCCAACAGATCATCAAGGAGCAGGTCATTTTAGTAACACAAGCCCTCACCCACCAGTGGTGGCATGCTTCATCATCAGGATGTGCTCCTCGTTGGGCTGATTATGCAATGCCCAATGGGTCCCACAGAGGGCATTTTGCCTGAAATCTTTTTTGTATCACCTGTTGAACGAACGTGTATGGCCAGCAAGTCCTTCAGGAAATAAATTGAGAAGGGTTATAAGATTTGCGTAGACTGGTCTAAAACAGCATTTTAAAATTAACTAGAGGTCCCCTCTAAACCTATTTTATTCATGGGGCCTCTGTTGATGGGATAAAAATAGCAATCAATGGATCTTCAGAGTTTATTATGATTCTTGTATCCCTCTATTTGGTTGACATGTTTTGCACCTTATCTGTCCTAAAATGGATCAATGGCACTTCTTCAGGACCTATCAGTAACCTAATCTACTATGATAATGAGTGCTGTCTCTGTGTTACAGTGACCTACCATTTGAACAACATTATGTGTGATGAGGTTAGTGTACCTATAGAATGGATGTGCTCCCTATTTTTGCTTTGATGACCCTAATCCTTAGGTAGAAGGACCCTTTGGGAGTGGCGGGATCTTCAGACTACCGTTGGTTACTGCACTGTCCAATAGTGTACGCGGTATGTTTACACATCCACCGCCATCCCAAATGTGAAAAGGAGCTGCTCCTTCATGATCTGTTGGGTCCAGACCCTCTCAGTTAGCTTTGGAACCCTTTTCTGGACGGAACTTCACACTTTTGTAGCTAAATATGCATGCTCTCACTGCCATCTTTGAATATTTTGACAAAGTATAGTGAACACATTCAAATATGTCCTCCTTTGCGTGCTCATGTATGCACAAGCACATGGGAGCCCATCTTGGAATAGTTTCTAGTAACGTACAACATTAAAATTTAGCTGCTCATGTGTGTGTATTCATGCACAAGTATGAATATGTATCTTGGAATGGTTTTAAAGCCAATTTTGAGAACAGTGATATTTACAGTATCAGTGCGTCATTTACTGTGTCCTTGTAGGATGCATCTCGCCTCAAGTGGCAGCAAGATCCCAGCAGCTGTGTCTGAAGCGGTACAAAGGCCCTTGAAAAGAAATACAAATAAAAGTTTCAAAAAGGTAAAAAACGATTTGTCTATTAGAAAAAGGCACATTGGAATAAAGTGAATTTAATAGTGTCTTGAGCTGTGCTCAGCACTAAACCCTGTCCCCTTCAAGGCCCGCCTCCTCTCACACGGTGAAAAAGCTCCAAAAGTTTGCATGTCTGGCATGGTATTTGCCGTGTTGGTGCTACTGATGGTGTTATTGATGATATTGGTTTTGCGCTGGTATTGTGCTTGTATTGGTGATGATGGTATGTGTAGTAGTGTGATACTGATGGTGGAGTGGGATTGGTGATATTAGAGATACTGATATTGGTATGGTATTAGGGACTGTGGTATTGATAGTGGTGTGCTTTTGTAGTTTTTAGTATCGTTAGTGGTGTGGTATGGGTCGTATAAGTGCTGGCCAGGTATTGGTCTGTGACAATTGGTAGAGTTGGTGGTGTGTTATTGGTGAGGGAAATATTGTTGGTGGTGGTATTGGTGGTAGTGATGGTATGGGTGGTATTAGCAGCAGGGGTTGTATAGTGGTGGTGTTGGTTTTGGTGATTATGGTATTGCTAGTTGTGATGATATTAGTGGTAATTGCGGTGGTGCTGATGATTTGGTAATGTGGTAGTGGCATTGGGAGTGTGTGGTGTGGTATTGGCAGTGGGGTAGTAGTGTGGAATCAGTGGCAGCATTGGTGGTATTGATGGTACTGATGGTAGTATGATGGAGTGGTGGTATTAGTGGTATTTGTATTGGTGTTATTGAATGTGGTAAGGTATACCATATATGATAAAAAGAATTGAAAATGTCAAAAAGTGAGATTATTGAGTGTGTGTTTTAGGGATGAACTGGTACCTCACAGATTGACCTGCAAGCATTCCATAGTCGCTGGAATCATATATGAAACAGCCAACAGTAAGCGGCGAAATATAAATATTTCTCTGGGTGGAGCCGAAGTCTAATCTATGTATATTTTAAAGAATTGGTAAGAAAAGGTCTGGTGAGCAACTAAAGGTACTACAGCTAGACCTAAACAGAAAAGTAGCTAAAACAAGAGCACACTTTATTTATTCACCTATTTTTTAAATTTATTTTAGAAAGGCTGTAATACCAGGGGCACATGGTGCTGGCTGACAGAACAAATCACGCAATAAATTACTCTGGAAAGAGCTATGTGTGCATTTGGAAGCAAAATCTCATGTAGCTGTTCTGTCCTTTTGTTGTTTAATTTAATCATCGCGGAATGACTTGAGCACGAACAGTTCAAGTTGATTATTACAGATCAAGGCTGCTGACTGCCATAAAACTACGGGGCATATTAGCAAGACCCACGTTAAAATTATCGCCGTTTTAGCGGCAGGAAACTGCCGCTAAAACGGCGATAATGGGCTTGCTAATATGCGTTATAGAATTCCAATAGAAGCCCAGGTTAGATGTCCTGCACATCTAACCTGGGCTTCTATTGGAATTCCATAACGCATATTAGCAAGCCCATTATCGCCGTTTTAGCGGCAGTTTCCTGCCGCTAAAACGGCGATAATTTTAACGTGGGTCTTGCTAATATGCCCCTACATTTTATTACAGTAGTTACCAGCCTCCTTGTTCTTGTCTCTTTTGATAACACATATTATTTACTTCCTTGGCCCTCGACAGTCTGCAATAACCGCCGATGGCAGGTGGACATACGAATTTAACAAGAACTTTCTTTCTCAATACCTACTCCAGTGGTAGCAGTAAATCTCTGGAACGACTGGATTAATTTATCTCTCGTTCAACGACAAAGAATTAATTTCCTCTTTTAGGGGGTGTCACACATGTCCCCTTTCTATTGCAACACCCAGAAATAAAAGGAAATCTTGGAGTACAGAGCCAGGTTCTAGAAGCGACTTATCTTGCTCAAGACAAGAGGCTACAGAGTCACCACGGCCTGAAAAAGCGTGAAAAGAGCAATTGTAGAAAAAAACATCACTTTTTGCTTTTGTGTATTGCGTGCACACAGAGATACGCAACATACATCCACATAATCGTGCTAAGGGACTACACACATGGTTGAAACACACACACACATTCAGAGTCAAGCACAAAAAATACACATACCGTCACCAGCAACACACCTACCGCTCACTTAGATGCTGGAATGGACAAATAACAGAGGGCTAGATGGATGGACCGCTGATGGATGGGTTGAAGGATGACAATTGAAACAGAGAACGGACTGAAGAAACAATATGCTTTGAGTCCTTGGCTTGCCCTTGAACAAGTCACTTTCACCTTATCTGGCTGATGCCCGGTTGATGGAATGCATGAAGTGTTAGGCTATGTCCTCGCCTGAATTAGAGACACTTTGCTGAATGCCATTATAGTTCTCCTTATTGGCATAATTGAAGATACCCTGGGCCATATTACAGAAAGTGCCCCAGGGCTGTTACAGGCATGTGTGCCTGTCTTCTGCTGTGCTACAGAGAGGTTGCAGGTGCTTGCGGAACCCCTTTTAAAATGCAGATGATGGTGGGGCACATGTAGTTCCGGTATGATTTTAAGGGGGCACTTCCTCATTTACACGGGGGTGTGGCTCCGTGCATATGAGGACACAATTTAGACCTTGTCATCTTGGAAAAGCAGGTGCAAAGGTAAAAGAGCTGTCAGGTGGTGTACTGACAGTGCGTTGTAAAAAGGGGCACACTGTCATTGCACCCCATGTAAGTACCCCTCCTAAGGAGGGAAAGGTGGGGTCCCAGGGATCACCCCTTGTCATTCCGCTGCAGGCAGGATCAGTCACTCCTGACCTCTACCCCAACTGAAGGTGCAAGTTCACCGCTGTGCTGGGGGCAGAGCATTAACTGTAATAGGGTGCAGTGACCTGGCCTGTGCCAGTTGCACCCTGTTAAAGGTGCTCTGTGGTACTGTTAGACCTGGCATCCTTGGCATGGTTTCCCCTGACTTTTTGCCTCTACCTCCTGTATTTTTGACACTGTGCTGGAATTCGTTTTTGCTGGTTTAGATGCTTTGGGCACTTTGCCACTGCTGATCAGTGCCAAAGTGCAAGTGCTCCCTGGTTAAATTTTTATTGTGATTGGCTATCCATGATTGGTATATTTGCTTTACCAGTAAGTCCCTAGTAAAGTTCACTGAGTGTGCCAGGGTTGGTGATTCAAATGCTATTAGTGGGCCTGCAGCACTGATTGTGCCACCCACAGGAGTAGCCCTAAGATGGTGTCTCAGGCCTGCCACTGCAGTGCCTGTGCGCAGTTTGTGAACTGCCATGTTGTCCTGGCCAGTGTACACACTTGCCAGGCCTAACCCTTCCCTTTTCTTACACATTGGACACCCCTATGGTAGGCCCAAGGCACCCCCCTGGTCAGGGTGCAGTGTATGTAAAAGGTAGGACATGTACTAGTGTGGGTAACATGTCCTGATAGTGAAATACTGCCAATTTCGTTTTTCACTATTGAAAGGCTATCTTGCCCATAGGTTAACATGGGGAATGCTGTGTAACATGGTTACCTGCATATCTTCCCATAGCAGCAAGATAGAAAGTTGGAATCTGGTACCCCTGAACTCAGAATTTAATTACACATCTTTTAGTGAAGATGGTTTTTAAATTCTAAGTTTGGAAATAGCACTTTTAGAAAGTGGCTATTTTTTTGTTCAACATTTCTGTGTGCCTCTGCCTGTTTGTGAATTGACCGTCTGGTTTGTGAGTGACAGGGGCTGTGGGTGGCTGCAGGAGGCTGGGTGAGTCAGCACTAGGCTGAATAGACCTATCTGCATGTAGAGTGGTGGGAGGAGTGGCACCTGGGTCTGAATAGGGCTGTGCCTGCCTTCCACAATGCTGGCTCCACCTCCTGCGGTGTGTCTGATGACCCTGGCCCACACTCACAAAGGAAAGAGAGGTGCCCTGGCAGAATGCACCCTGAACTGGTTTGGACTGGGTCCAGGACCCCTCACACATGGAGAACAAAGACTTTTGGGGTATAAATACTAGAGCTGAAATCCCTGAACTTTAGACTACTTCTGGAATCAAGAGGAATCCCTGCCACAGAAGATCAGCTGAAGAGACTGAGGAGAAGTACTGCCCTTGCTGTGTGTCTGGGGTTGGCCTGCAGTTTGCTGTTTCTACTGAGGAGAGATCTAAAGGACTTTGCTGTGTGCTGTGTCTCCTGCTTGAAGAAGGACTTTGCTGTGTGCTGTGTCCATCTGAAGAAAAAGTCTCCAAGGGCCTGAGAAGAGCTGGCCGCCTGTTTCTGAAGTCCCAGGCACAAAAGGACTTCACCCCCAGCTTCCCTGAACTTCCTTGCTGGGAGTTCCAGTCTGCCAGGAGGGCCTGTAACTGTGTGTGAGGCCTCTCTTGCTGTTGGAAGCTGGAAGCGCGACGCAACGAGAGAAGCGTGACGCCTCCACCGCAGCCGCTGTCGCATCATCGAGAAGCGTGTTGCCTCTGCTCACCGCCGCAACACCGGAGAAGCGTGTCGCCGTCACCGAGGGTGTCGTCGCAACACCGGTGAAGCGTGTCGCAGGGCCGTCGCATCGCTGAGGAAGCACACCGCCGCTGATCGCCGCCGCATCACCGGAGAAGCGTGTCGCCGTCATCGAGGGTGTCGTCGCAACACCGGAGAAGCGTGTCGCAGGCCCTGTCGCGGCTCAGAAGATCACCGAGTTCGCCGCACGGCCGTCGGGCGTGCACGCATCGCATCTACAGCGTCGCATCGCAACAAAGACGCCATTTCATCGCATCGCACCGGTTCAGCGCAACGCATCAAGGCACCATTTTGTCGTACCGGAACCGGAGCGCAGGAAGAACCGACGCATCGCCTTCACTGCGCCCCTTTTGCTTGTTTTGCGTTTCACATCCCAGGTACTTTGAGACTGAAAGTGTCGCATTTGAGATCTACAAGTTTATTTTTGCAACAACCATTTTTAAAGACATTCTACTGAGTTTTGTATGTTGGATTTTTTGTCGTTTTGGTCTTGTTTAAGTTTAGTAAAGATATTTTATTTTTCTAAACTGGTGTAGTATCCATTTGTGGTGTTTTCACACTGTGTTACTGTGAGTGTTGGTACAAATACTTTACACATTGCCTTTGGGATAAGCCTGTCTGCTCGTGCCAAGCTACCAAGGGGGTGAGCAGGGGTTATCTAAAGTGTGTATCCCCCTTACCCTGACTAGAAGCAAGGGTCCCTATTTGGACAAAGGTACCTACCTCTGCCAACTAGAGACCCCCAGTTCTAACATTGGTGGTCAGCGGTGAGGATTTGAACTTGTATTTGTACTTGACCCACAGTGATTGGTGTACATCACTAGATTAGTGCAGACCACTACGCAGCCACATACTGTATTTTCTTTTGGTTCTATTTTTGATCTGGTCCTAAAGTCATCCAAGCATCATGTCTCAGAAGGGGAATGTAGCAAGTGAAAAGGCAGAATTGGAGTTCCACATTGAGGATTTGTATTCCTACAAGGTAGACCAGCTTAAACAATTCTGCAATGATTTGGGATGTCCCACAAGGAGTAGCGCTAAGAAAGATGAGCTACAAAAGTCCTTAAAAGCCTGGTGGGAGGCCAAAGGAGCTGCAGGAGGAGATGATGCAAATGAGGAGGTGGATGACCAGGGGAATGGGTTTGGGCCACAGGATTTGCCTGTGCCAGGAGCAGCCCCCAGGGCTGTCAGCATCCATTCTGCAGGAAGTCTCTCCCGGGAAGAGCGGGAAGAGAACCAGAGGATCAGGGATCATGAGCTAGAAGTTTTGAAACTACAGAACCAAAAAGCAGCAATGGAGGAAAAGCGATTGCTTTTGGAGAGTGAAAAGAGGGCAGAAGAGAGCAAGCACACTCTAGCCCTGGAAGAAAAGAAATTGCTTTTGGCTCATGAATTGAGCATGAGGGAGCTGGATATTAAGGCCAAACAATTGGAGTCCAGTTCAAATGGTGGCAGCGCACAGCCAGTGCAAGGGGGTAAAGTATACATCCCCAAGGATATAGTGCAGAATTTCCAGAAGGGACAGGATATTTTTGCATGGTTTGAGTCATATGAGATATCTTTGAGGATGCATGAGGTGCCTGAAAAGTGCTGGGGGGCGGGCCTGTGGAAGCATTTTGAGGCGTCAGGGACCGCAGTTTTGACCCCTTTAGAGAAGGAAGGTGCCCTGACTTATGCCAAAATGAAGGAGGCTTTATGCCTCAAGTATGGGCTCACCTCAGAACAGTATAGAGTGAGGTTCAGGAACTCAAAGAAGAATGACTCAGACACTTGGGTTGAATGTGTGAGAGTGTACACCCGCGCATTGGAAGGTTGGATGAAGGGCAGCAAAGTTACTGATTATGAGCGGTTGTGCCATCTAATTAGTTGGGAGCACTTGAGCAGTCTATGTGTTCCAGAGCTGCACCAGCATCTTTTGGATAGTAAGTTAACTAATCCTAGTGAGCTTGCTAAGGAGGCGGACCGCTGGACCAGCACCAGGGTCCACAAGGGGATTGTGGGTACCACAGCCAAAGGTGGGCAGGGTCCACAGCAGAAGAGTGGGGGGGGGACAAAGGTAATCAAAAGGAGTTCTCTAAAGGGCCCCAAAATAACGCAGAGGGAAAGGAGTCCCAGCCCCCCCAGCCTAAGACGTCGCAGCCCCCTAAGGGCGGGCGTAGTAACTTTCCGGGTCCCCTCAGGTGTTACAACTGTAACGAGAAGGGCCACATTGCCCCTAAGTGCCCCAAGAAGTCCCAAGCACCCACTGGTGCTCCGTCACTGGGTTTAGTGAGTGTAGCTTTGGGAGAGGAATTCATTTCCAGTGGGGAGGAGGAGCAAGCAGTGATGACCCTTGTCTCTTTAGGAGCCAGAGAGATGGTCCAGGAGTCCTACTTGCCTAAGAACACTAAAAAGTACAGGCAGTGGGTGACCATCAATGGGAGGAGGGTGGAGGCTCTGAGAGACACAGGAGCCAGCGTGACATCCGTGAGGTGTCAGTGGGTGTCTGAAGAGCAGGTCATTCCCAATGCACTTCACCCTGTAGTTGCAGCAGACAACTCCATGCGCCTCTGCAAAGTGGCGCAAGTTCCCTTTGAGTGGGGGGGTCTCAGGATCCTTGAAGGTCGTTGATAGTCCATCCATGCCTGTAGACTGTCTGCTAGGAAATGACCTGGAGAGTTCCCCATGGAGGGAGGTGGAACACCAGGCTCATTTGGAGATGTTGGGTCTGCCTGAGTGGGTTTGTGTGACCACTCGGTCAATGGCAGCCAGTAGGGGTAACCAAGCGGACCTGGAGCCTGAAACAGTGGCCCAGGTACCTGCCAGGAAGAGGAAGGGCAGGGGGCGTGGGAAGCCAGCCCCCACAATTCCCACGGTCCAGGAGGAGGCAGAACCTGAGGGGGATGCCCTGGAACCTACAGGGGAACAGGTAGCCACACTGGGAGACCTGCCAGAGCTGACCCATTGACAGCAAGAAGGAGGTCCCTCCAGGGAGGAGTTCTGTAAGGCGCAGAGAGTATGCTCTTCTCTCATTGGTATGCGGAAACAGGCCGCAGACCAGGCAGCAGGTGGCGAGTCCAAGAATCATCTCATTTACTGGGAAGATGGGTTACTCTATAGTGAGCCTAAGGTCGCTGAGCCCGGTGCAGCCCATGTGCTGGTGGTACCCGAGCGCTTCAGGACCTTCCTACTGGGTCAGGCTCATGATGTGCCTCTCGCAGGTCATCTGGGGCATGACAAGACCTACCAAAGGCTTGTCACCCACGTTTACTGGCCCCAGATGAAGACGCACGTTGGTACACATTGTAGGACTTGCCAGGCAAGTGGCAAGAGTGGAGGTAAGTGTAAGGCTCCCCTCCAACCCTTTCCCGTGGTGAGCACCCCTTTCGAGCGGGTGGGCATTGACATTGTGGGGCCTCTGGAACCCAAGACAGCCTTAGGCAACAAGTTTATCTTGGTCTTGGTGGACCAAGCCACCCGGTACCCGGAAGCTGTCCCTCTCCGGACAATCACTGCTCCCGTGGTGGGCCGTGCATTGATGGGGATCTTTTCCCGTATGGGGTTCCCCGACCGGGGTACCAACTTCATCTCGAAGTACATAAAGTCTTTGTGGGAGGAGGGTGGGGTAACTTACAAGTTTGCCACTCCTTACCATCCTCAAGGGAATGGGTTGGTTGAGAGATTCAATCGAACCCTGAAAGGCATGATAATGGGCCTTGCGGAGCCCATGAGACGGAAGTGGGATGTCTTCTTACCATGCCTGTTGTTTGCCTACAGGGAGGTGCCTCAGAAGTCCTTAGGGTTCAGTCCCTTTGAACTCCTGTATGGCCACCCTGTTAGAGGACCTCTCAGTCTGGTGAAGGAGGGTTGGGAGAAATCCCCTGGTAAGACCCCCCAGGATGTGTTCAGCTATGTGCTGGCCTTCCACAACCAGACTCAGAGCTTCAGGAAACTCGCTCAGGTGAACCTGGAAGCTAGCCAGGAAGAAATGAAAAGATGGTATGACCAGAATGCCACTCTGGTCGAATTTCAACCTGGGCAGAAGGTGTGGGTGATGGCGCCAGTGGAGCCTTTCGCGCTCCAAGACAAGTGGACTAGGCCATATGAGGTGGTGGAGCGCAAGAGCGATGTAACCTATCTGGTTGACTTGCAGTCTCCCAGGAACCCTTTGAGGGTCCTACATGTGAACCGCCTCAAGCCACACTTTGAGAGGTCTGATGTGACAATGCTCCTTGCCACAGATGATGGGATGGAGGAGGAAAGTGACCCTCTTCCTGACCTCCTGTCAGCAGAGGAGCAAGATGGGTCAGTGGATGGGGTAAACCTCTCCCCACACTGACCCCAGAACAGCAGAGGGACTGTCGCCATGTGTTGGGTCAGTTCGCCTCCCTGTTCTCCCTTACACCAGGAGTCACCAATTGGTGCGTCCATGATGTGGACACTGGGGACAGCCTACCTGTGAAGCAGAAATTTTACAGGGTAGCTGACAAGGTCAGGGCCAGCATCAAGGAAGAAGTTTCCAAGATGTTGGCGCTAGGGGTGATTGAGCCCTCAAGCAGCCCGTGTTCTAGCCCAGTGGTCTTAGTACCAAAAGCTGCTGCACCCGGTGCCACTCCAGAACTCAGGTTTTGTGTGGACTACCGTGGGCTCAATGCAGTCACCAAGACTGACGCACACCCCATCCCCAGAGCTGATGAGCTCGTGGATCGGTTGAGGGCTGCCCAGTACCTCAGTACGTTTGATTTAACTTATGGGTACTGGCATATTGCCTTAACTGAAGGGGCCAAGGAGAGGTCAGCGTTTTCAATGCCAGAGGGGCACTTCCAGTTCCGTGTCATGCCCTTTGGGTTGAAGAACGCCCCTGCCACCTTCCAGAGACTGGTCAACCAGGTACTGTCCGGGCTGGAGGAATTCAGCGATGCATACCTGGATGACATTGCTGTGTTCAGCTCCAGTTGGGAAGAACATTTGCAACACCTCTGCGAAGTGTTGAAGGCTCTGCAAAGGGCAGGCCTCACTATCAAGGCCAGCAAGTGCCAGATAGGGCAGGGATCTGTGGTGTATTTGGGACACCAGTTAGGGAGCGGCCAGGTGGCGCTCTTCCAAGCAAATATTGATACCATTCTGGCTTGGGAGCCCCACAAGACCCAGACAGAGGTGAGAGCCTTTTTAGGACTCACCGGGTATTATCGCCGATTTGTCAAGGGATATGGCACCATTGTTGCCCCCTTGACAGAGCTGACTTCAAGGAAGCAGCCCAGGAAGGTGATCTGGACCGATGCCTGCCAGACCGCGTTTGATGCCCTGAAAGCTGCCATGTGCATGGCACCCGTGCTCAAGGCGCCTGATTTCTCCAAAGAGTTTGTGGTGCAGACAGATGCTTCAGAGCATGGAGTGGGAGCAGTACTCTCACAACTGAACGACGAGTGCTTGGACCAACCCGTAGCTTTCCTTAGCAGGAGGCTACTTCCCAGGGAACAGAGGTGGAGTGCAATTGAAAGGGAAGCTTTTGCTGTGGTCTGGGCACTGAAGAAGCTAAGGCCCTACTTGTTTTGGACTCACTTCTGGGTTCAGACAGACCACAGGCACCTCAGATGGTTAATGCAGATGAGGGGTGAGAACCCAAAACTGTTGAGGTGGTCCATCTCCCTACAGGGAATGTACTTTATGGTGGAACACCGCCCTGGTACAGAACAAGCCAATGCTGATGGTCTGTCCAGGTTCTTCCTCCTTAGTGATGAGAACTCCCCAGGGGATGGGTAGTTCTCCCCACTTTTCAGCTGGAGGGGACACGTGTTAGACCTGGCATCCTTGGCGTGGTTTCCCCTGATTTTTTGCCTCTACTTCCTGTATTTTTGACACTGTGTTGGAATTCGTTTTTGCTGGTTTAGATGCATTGGGCACTTTGCCACTGCTGATCAGTGCCAAAGTGCAAGTGCTCCCTGGTTAAATTGTTATTGTGATTGGCTATCCATGATTGGTATATTTGCTTTAGCAGTAAGTCCCTAGTAAAGTGCACTGAGTGTGCCAGGGCTGGTGATTCAAATGCTACTAGTGGGCCTGCAGCACTGATTATGCCACCCACAGGAGTAGCCGTAAGATGGTGTCTCAGGCCTGGCACTGCAGTGCCTGTGCGCAGTTTGTGAACTGCCATGTTGTCCTGGCCAGTGTACACACTTGCCAAGCCTAACCCTTCCCTTTTCTTACACATTGGACACCCCTATGGTAGGCCCAAGGTACCCCCCTGGGCAGGGTGCAGTGTATGTTAAAGGTAGGACATGCACTAGTGTGGGTAACATGTCCTGATAGTGAAATATGGCCAATTTCGTTTTTCACTATTGAAAGGCTATCTTGCCCATAGGATAACATGGGGAATGCTGTGTAACATGGTTACCTGCATATCTTCCCATAGCAGCAAGATAGAAAGTTGGAATCTGGTACTTCTGAACTCAGAATTTAATTACACATCTTTTAGTGAAGATGGTTTTAAATTCTAAGTTTGGAAATAGCACTTTTAGAAAGTGGCTATTTTCTTGTTCAACCTTTCTGTGTGGCTCTGCCTGTTTGTGAATTGACTGTCTGGTTTGTGAGTGACAGGGGCTGGGGGTGGCTGCAGGAGGCTGGGTGAGTCAGCACTAGGCTGAATAGACCTATCTACATGTAGAGTGGTGGGAGGAGTGGCACATGGGTCTGAATAGGGCTGTGCCTGCCTTCCACAATGCTGGCTCCACCTCCTGCGGTGTGTCTGATGACCCTGGCCCACACTCACAAAGGAAAGAGAGGTGCCCTGGCAGAATGCACCCTGAACTGGTTTGGACTGGGTCCAGGACCCCTCACACATGGAGAACAAAGACTTTTGGGGTATAAATACTAGAGCTGAAACCCCTGAACTTTAGACTACTTCTGGAATCAAGAGGAATCCCTGCCAAAGAAGATCAGCTGAAGAGACTGAGGAGAAGTACTGCCCTTGCTGTGTGTCTGGGGTTGGCCTGCAGTTTGCTGTTTCTACTGAGGAGAGATCTAAAGGACTTTGCTGTGTGCTGTGTCCCCTGCTTGAAGAAGGACTTTGCTGTGTGCTGTGTCCATCTGAAGAAAAAGTCTCCAAGGGCCTGAGAAGAGCTGGCCGCCTGTTTCTGAAGTCCCAGGCACAAAAGGACTGCACCCCCAGCTTCCCTGAACTTCCTTGCTGGGAGTTCCAGTCTGCCAGGAGGGCCTGTAACTGTGTGTGAGGCCTCTCTTGCTGTTGGGAGCTGGAAGCGCGACTCAACGAGAGAAGCGTGACACCTCCACCGAAGCCGCTGTCGCATCATCGAGAAGCATGTCACCGCTGCCGCTGTTCGCCGCCGCAACACCGGAGAAGCGTGTCGCCGTCACCGAGGGTGTCGTCGCAACACCGGAGAAGCGTGTCGCAGGGCCTGTCGCGGCTCAGAAGATCACTGAGTTCGCCGCACGGCCATCGGGCGTGCACGCATCGCATCTACAGTGTCGCATCGCAACAAAGACGCCATTTCATCGCATCACACCGGTTCAGCGCAACGCATCAAGGCACCATTTTGTCGCACCGGAACCGGAGCGCAGGAAGAACCGACGCATCGCCTTCACTGCGCCCCTTTTGCTTATTTTGCGTTACGCATCCCAGGTACTTTGAGACTGAAAGTGTCGCATTTGAGATCTACAAGTTTATTTTTGCAACAACCATTTTTAAAGACATTCTACTGAGTTTTGTATGTTGGATTTTTGTCGTTTTGGTCTTGTTTAAGTTTAGTAAAGATATTTTATTTTTCCAAACTGGTGTAGTATCCATTTGTGGTGTTTTCACTGTGTTACTGTGAGTGTTGGTACAAATACTTTACACATTGCCTTTGGGATAAGCCTGTCTGCTCGTGCCAAGCTACCAAGGGGGTGAGCAGGGGTTATCTAAAGTGTGTATCCCCCTTACCCTGACTAGAAGCAAGGGTCCCTATTTGGACAAAGGTACCTACCTCTGCCAACTAGAGACCCCCACTGCCAACTAGAGACCCCCAGTTCTAACAGGTACAGACTGGGGCAGTGCACTCCATACATAACTGACATTCTAAAGCTCTGCTACAGCTCTTCCATTTCAGTCTCCCAAGTAAACAAATAGTGAACACTCATAGGAAACGTCACACAATTAGGGCCTTATTACGATGTCAGGCGGACTTGCATTCGCACAAAACCGTATCGGTATGGGAACCGCCCGACCATGGGTCGGTGGTTCTGCATACCTAATTAAGATGCGACCACACATAGTGCTGTCACAAATTCACATTTCCCTATGGGAGCTTGTGCTGCGGCCGTAAACCGGCCGTAGCACAAGATCCCATAGAGAAATGGGAGTTTGTGTGAATCCCTGCAGCGTGTGGCAGGGATTCACAGGGGGGCACTATAGGTGCCCCCTAGGCCCCCAACCGGAGGCCGCAGAGTTAAGGGGGATCTGCTACTGGCCCCCATTGTCGCTTTCTGACAGACTTTCCATGTCGGAAAGCCCGACATGGAAAGCCTGTCGGAAACCGACATCGTAATCCCAACGGTGGAAACGCCGTCCATTGGGATTACGTGCCGGTCTCCAACTGCCCGATGGGCTCGAGTTGGAATCCAGCCAGAATGACCGGCCGGTTTCAGTTTTGCCTGCATTGTAATGCAGCGGTCGAAACTGAAACCGCAATGAGGCTCGGAAAGCCTCTGACCTGCAGTCAGAGGCTTTCTGAGCCTCATCGTAATCGGGCCCTAAATGCTAACCGAACACAGAATTTCACAAGGTCATCTAGCGCATGGCATCCACTCCACTTTGGTACTTGTTGATGGAATACTTCAGTCTCCATGTCCATACAAATCTTTCCCAATTTGTAATTATCACATCTGAGTAACAGTACAGGTTAGTGCTCTCCTACACTTCTTAAATAGGTAGTACAATTAACAATATTATTTGCTTCAGTTGCTTTAACTCCAAAAGTACATGCATTCATTTAATCCTTTCAACCACAACGCGTATCTACCACAATATGGTTAAAAGGGGCACTTTTAGCTGTTCAAAAGCAAGCTATATATATTGAGAACCTGTGCACGGGAAGAAAAATTTGCACAATTCTATTAAGACTGTGAATATTGTATGGCGTTCAAAAATAGGTTGAATGCTGTCCAACATCTCCAAGGCAAGAAGTTATTTAAGTGATATAAAACAAAATACAAGAGTTGAAAACACTAGGGACTGGTAGTGATATAACCTCCGGCATGCAGTGTCGACTGCACACTGACTGCATTGGCACTTGACCTTACCCATGACGGGGACATAGGAACTGCTACCATGGACCGATAGCACTTTACACTCCATTATCGCTGCCTTACAGATTGCAGAGAGGCATGACCTTAACAATTCTCTAGATAGTTATAGGTAGCATTTTTTAATATGTTTGTAAATATTTTATACACTTTTTCCAGTTTCCCATAACTGCAAGTATATAAAATGTGGCCGAATTTATGAAGCCTCTGTTTGACGATTGATCAGCGTCTAAACCATCTCATTCATTGGACAGGAAGTTTGAGAAAAATCTCCAGGCCATATCTTACATTGTTATGGCTCATCTGGTTCAATGTTCATGTCATTTATGATCTCGGAAAGACACTGAAAAACAGTTTCCGTAGTGTTATTAGTAATTCGTGCTTCCTTGTAGAAGTGAGAGTCATTTGGAGGCCAAAGGGCGTTTCAGTTTTTAGGTCTGGCTTGATAGCGCAGCTGTCTGCAAGACCTAAGGGGTAATTCCTAAGGATTATGTGGACCCATGCATAGCCCTCCACAGTTTTGCGCAGCACCTGCAAGTTTTTATAATGGTAAGTAAATCCACTCCATGCTTTGCGTTGTATTGTACCACACACACACATCCTTTTTTATAAAATAATTTTGTTTTATAATACAAATTTATACACATCAATTTAAGGATGTATGTGTAATTCAAAGTAACGGCAATTCTTCATTCAATGTAGTCACACTCGAGAAGACAGAGGATGTCAACAATACATTTGCATCATTTAAGTTGGTCCGACTCTTTACCACTCATTTGACTATTCGAACGGAATGACCCCCTGTGTTGTGCAGATGTCTATTTCCACAATGCCTCACCTCTACTTGTTTTCATAGCCTCTATTTAACATATAGCCTTTATTTAAATATACCCATGAATTTCTCTTCAAGGACCCCAGATACATTCAAACTTGTTCGAGCAGCCTCTTGCCCTATACACCACATCATCAGCCTGCATACACCAATCCATATTCTGGACCCATTGTGACACGTTCGGAATGTCAGCACTCCACCAGAGTCAAATCACATCCATTTTAGCTACTATGTGTTTCCAGAGTCGCCCTCTTCCAAATCCCAATAACCGTTGTTGCAGGACTGTGGATGACCTGCGTGGTCCCTTGCCCATACAATTCTCTCTGATGACCTTGATTGGTCGTTGTCCTTCTGTCAGCCAACACAGAAGGTTCTTGCTGTCCTGCAAATTTTTATTCACTCATTACTAGTAGTTGCTCTGCCCATTAGTAGATTTTCAGGTCAGGCAAGGCTATATGCCCAACATAATAACCCCTCAACAGGGTAGATATTGTGGTCCCTCATCCCATAGCAGTGACCTCGTCACTGCATTGACAGATAGAAAGAAGCAGTCCGGGACTACGTAAGGTGTAGTTTTGCATTATATATAAAAATTTTGGAAGGATAATCATCTTATGTGATGCAGCCCTCCCCAGCATTGATAGCGGTAGTTTTCTCCAGTGTTCCACGTCTGCCTTATACTCCGCCAGGATTCTCCCTACATTCTGATGGATGATTTCCATGGGGTCCTTCGTTTAAAAATCCTCAGATATTTAAATCCCTCTCTAGTTGATTGAATTGGGCATGTCACCGATTTATGCCAGTTAATGTCACACCTACATGTACGGCAAATATCTGTAGATTTTCCAAGACTCTGAGTACGGAGTATTTGGGATCAGCCATATATAGCAAGATGTCATCCCAGTAAAGAGAAATGAGGGTCCTTCAAGTGAGGGTCCCATTTTATACCGTAGGAGAGTATTTCTTCTGACCCACTCTGCTAACGGCTCGATAGCGAGCACAAGCAATGGGTGGGGGGAAGATAATACCCCTGCCTTGTGCCCTTACCCAGTGGAAATGTTCTCAACAGCATACCATTCACCCTCACTCGGGCTGCCAGGTTGGTATACAGCAGTTGGACCCATCCCCTAAACTCTGGGCCAAAGACCAATTTTTGCAACACCCTCCTCAAGTAACGCAACTCCAAGGAGTCAAAGGCCTTTTCAGCATCAAGGGATAATAGAATCACTGGTTACTGCTTCCCTTCTCTCCTATGTTGGACCCCACAGAGGCATCTAAGGCTGTGTCTGGGACATCTGTAGTGCACGAAACCTGATTGATCCGCTACCACTAACTCTTCGTTAATTTGTAATAACCAATTGGCCAGAAATGTAGCCAGCATTTTGGCTTTAATATTAAATAAAGAAATGGGCCTATACATGGCACAATCCTCAGCTGCTTTGCAGGGCTTATGTATAAGGATAATTCTAGCTGTTTTAACATCATGCGGTAGACCTCCCTCTTTCCGAGCATCTATGAACATTTGAGTAAGGAGTTGAGCAAGTTTCCCACTTTTACATCTTTTTTTTTCTTTTGTAAATTATATACTGTCCCTCAAAAACAGTTCCTGATTCCCTTACTGAGGCATCTGAATATTAGAAGTTGTAGATCTGCGTTGTGTTATCTATAGCTTCTTCAATCTAAGTTCATTTGCCTGATGGTTTATAAATTATCTAATGCCACCCGTCGGAGGAAGCTATTGGGGAAGTAAATAACTGCATCTGGTATTTCCCGTACTTGGAGCTGTTTAATAGGGACAGGCAGAACTTCGTCTATTGAGGAAAGCCCACTCTTTGATGTTTTTATCCGCACTAAGCAAATAATTGCATATTTACTTTTGTAGACTGGGGATCACTCTGGTATACATTTTTGTGGCACTTATTTACAGCAATTGTACGTACTCTGTCTTTGCACAAAATGATGAATTCGGATCGTGAGTTTTAATGATTTTATCGCTTTTAATATATATATCAATGTAGGTTTTTATGGTTATAATATTTTTGTATAGCGAATAAATATTATCTGATCTGATCACCCATAGTTCCTGCCATAGAAGATTCTTCCTCAGACCTTACAGAAAGCAGAGTTGAGGGACGTTACCTAGATCATTTCTCCACTTTGCAAGGCTCTTGCTTTCCTGCACCCAAGTTCACTCCTCGCTCCCTGCCCCCTTAGTGCTGGCATAGGTTGCTCCAACATGTAGACTCCAAGGGGCATATTTACAATAGAATGGTGAAGCGTGACGTTAAGTAAAAATCGCTTTGCCATTCTGAAAATGCAGGAATGCGTTGTATTCACAAGAATGCGGTGCACCCTTTTGTTTCCCCTAGCGCTGGTGCTAAATCTAGCTGCCTAGCGCCAACGCAGGCACCCTTGCACATTAGTGTAAGGGTGTCTGCATTGACTGGAATGATTGTGTATGTATAGGAAGGTGTCCCTTCCTGCACATAAACAATTCATAATGCCGATTTAAAACTCAGCACACATAGAATTTGCAAATCGTCATTTATTTAATGGTTGTTTATGTGCAGGAAGGGATACCTTCCTGCATTCACACAATCATTCATGGCGATTTGCAGTTCTTTCTATGTGTGCTGCACATTGCAGCACACATAGAAACAACAAAAACGAGGAGAAATTAACTATTTCTCCTCGTTTCGCTATGCTAAGACCATGTTTTCCCTGGTCTTAATTTTGGTGCTGCCTTCTATTTACTCCACCCTTGTAAATAGGGGGCAGTGTCAAAATCAATGGGTGTTGTGGTGGAAAGCCCACCACAACACCCATTGCACGCCCCTTTCACGCTCGGTGTAGTGTGACAGGGGGCCTTATTTACAAGGCGGCGTTATCGCCGCCTTGTAAATAAGGTGAAGAGTATATCGCCACAGGAACGTCATAAAAAGTGAAATTCCTGTGGCGATAGGGGCTTGTAAATATGACCCGAAGTGTGCAAATGTACAAATTAAGTTAAGTATTGGAGTTTGCAACTGAAAGTTGACTTAAAAAAAATATAACATGAAGTTTGAAAAATTTCCCATAGAAGCAAATCATGTAACAAAACCTCTCAGAGTAATAGCTTTTCAGAAGCAAGTCAACTAAAAAAAAATTTCAGAGGGGAAATTCCCTTCGATCAGAAAAATTCTTTTACAATGTTGTGAAGTGCAAACAGCTTTGTAAAAATTTAAAACAATGCAGGTAGTGCGAGAAAATATTTTCTGAAAGTAGATATTTTTGGGGGGGGAACCCCAAAAAACAACCATTTTTAGATGAAAATTGTCCTAGAAAACACGTTTTGCTGGGAATTTCATCCTCAGCCTAGTTTTGTGACTTTGACAAGCTTCATAAGCTTTGTATAGAACAAAGTTTACCAACATCGTAAAACTTCGTGGCCAAAATACAAAATACTTCCCTTTCACTCAGGGTATAGAAAAGTAACCCTAATATTCATACCTCTTATACCCCCAATGTGTAGACTGCATACCTATTGGTACGATAGTCAGGAAATACTTGCGTGTTAGTCTCCAGCTAAAGTCTGTAAGCCAGACAGGTAGGTGAGTCGTGGGGCATTAAGCCGAAACCTGCATCTAGGATGTCGGCCTGGTGCAAGGGAGTATTTCAGAATAAACACGGGGAATGGTGTGAGGTGCAGAAAAATTATTTGCCGTATAGGACGGTGTGGCCCTTCCCTTACGAGTATTGGCAAAGCAATAGGATGGTATTAATTTGGTAACAACTGCAAACACACAGGCATGAAACAATGTAAAGAGGCTATTTGTCCCGTGACTGTATGCGACCTGTTTCTGTTCCTCCCATGTCTCTGTCCTATTATTTATTACTCCTAATCCTGCAGTGTTGCACACACCTCTAAACTACTGCTAACTTAGCGAACTGAAGGCAGTGGCACAACAAGATTGGAAAACACAGCACAGGGCACAGACTTAGAAGGCCCAAAAAAGAAATACGCAGCACAAGTAGTCTACATATTTGTGAAGGCCTATGTTTAACTGCGCTAGCACATTAAAGCCAAACCTGTGGTCGGTCATCAGGCATTTACTTTACCAGCTCGTACTATGTATGCATTTTATGCGTCATATGGTACGATTATTCCAACATGCCCTTCAGACATGCACGCTCTGTGACTGCTCCCGAAGCATTTTGATTCAATGAATCACATATGTCTGGGGACCATTTGGAAAGGGGTTGTCACTTCTGTAGAATTCCAGTATGACTCCTGCTACAGCACATGGAATCTGACTAGAGTGCCTGAGCATCGCCATCTGCCCTCATGTATCCAGCCCCAGATTGATCCTTCAGAAATCTCCTGGTAATCTCTCTTTGAAAAATTTTGTAAATATGGCACAATTAGCCCTTAATTACCATTACCGTTTTTCCAAGCAATTATCTATTCTAAAGGTGATTAATCTTTGGCACCGTATTTTGACCAAAAGAGCTCCTTCATTAACCCAGGTAAGAAATCAAATGCAAATAAATATTTTAGTCAATAATGAGAGTAGTGAGTAGTTTTAAAGGATTTATTTTCTAATTAAAATGTAAGATTCTCTGACTCTGCAATCATTAGAGCTAAAGAATTTTAGGCCCATATCTCTTCTCCCAGCCCCGGCCAAAATTCTGGAAAAAGAAGTCCAGAGACAACTTTCAGACTTCCTGGAATCGAACAACCATCTTCACGATTCTCAATCTGGATTTAGGTCGGGTTATAGCACGGAGACAGCTCTGCTTGAAGTGACCGAATCGATCTGTGATACCTTAGATCAGGGTAGCTGTGCAATGTTGGTGCTGTTGGATTTGTCCGCAGCCTTTGACACGGTGTCACACAGGATTCTCTTGAACAGACTCCATCATTTAGGAGTGACGGGAATTGTTTTGGCATGGTTCCGTTCATTTCTTGAGGGTCGCTCTCAACAAGTGATTCTTCATCCCCATGTCTCTAGTTCCACCCCCCTGATGTGTGGTGTTCCTCAGGGCTCGGCTCTGAGCCCCACACTTTTTAATGTTTATCTGACTCCCCTCGCGGCAATTGTCGAGCAATGTGGGGTGAAAGTTGTCTCGTATGCCGATGATACACAATTGGTGTTCTCTTTTAGAGAACACAACGAGACAGCTTTCGCCAATTTCAGACAGTGTCTTTTAAACATCTCATCATGGATGACGGACAGCTGCCTAAAATTAAACACTGATAAGACGGAGGTCTTATTTTTTAATCAACCTACTCCGCCTCGATCTGCGCTGTGGTGGCCGACTGAGTTAAATCCGTCTCTGCTACCAGTTCCCTCTGCCAGGAACCTTGGGTTCAAGTTTGACTCTCAACTCACTGGCAAGGCGCAAATTGCTCATGTATCCTCACGGTGTTTCTGGAAACTGAAGGCTCTGCGGAGATTCCTTCACTTCCTGCCCATGGATTGCAGGAAGTCAGTAGTGCATGCATTAGTCACCCCTCAACTTGACTATGCTAACAGCCTCTACCTTGGTCTTCCGGAGTATTTGATCAGGAGACTACAGCTTATTCAAAATGCAGCAGCCAGGTTAATTAGGAATGTGCCACTACGACATCATATTAGCCCCCACTTGCGCAGTCTACACTGGCTCCCGGTAAAGAGAAGAGTGGAGTTTAAAGCTCTGGTCTTGGCACACAGAGCAGTTAGAGGGACTGGTCATCAATACCTGAAGCGGAGACTTCAGAAATATAGCCAACCCAGAGCACTCAGATCTAATGGTCAGAATCTTCTGGTGATTCCCCGTTTTGCAAAGACTAGGATCGGTGGCCGTGCTTTTTCGGTGAAAACCGCTACTTTATGGAATTCCATGCCTGACCACCTGAGGAAAATTAACTCGGAAACCATGTTTAGGAAAGCATTAAAAACATGGCTATTCGGCCTGCCCTAGAGCCAATGATCCAACCCGGTCTTTTTCCCCTTAGGATGGATGCGCTGCTAGCGCCGGGACACTTCCATTGGAGGTAGCCATGCGCTCTATAAGCTTCAATAATAATAATAATAATAATTAGTCAGGTCTCAATAAGGTTACCAAATTGATAATAGAAAAATTAAAGTTACTAGAGAGCATATCATCAATTTCATACAGCGCGTTCCATAAGGGAAAGAATTCCTATTCTAGGAAAGTGAGGTTCAAATTATGTCATTCAGAACTCATGAAGAGAACAAAAATAAAGCAAGAGTGAGGTTAGCATGATGCTAAATCAATAATTAATAATTGCAGACTCTCTCATTAAGAGAAATAAAACATAGAACAAATAAACCTTGGCAAAGCCAGTTAGTCAAAACATAAAGCTTGGGGATTTTTTAATAAAAGTCAGAATGGAACAAAGCCTGCATCTTGTCTGCCTTCATCTGCATCTGTTCTGCTCTCCATCAAAGTCTGCCCTCTCCTCCTCTGCAGCTGCAAATCACATCTGCTCCCTTTAGTTCTGGATTGAAGTCTGAAACTCCTCTGCAGGTCTTGTCTCTAAATCTGTCTGAGTCTGTCTCTCAGCAAAGGTCTGAAACTTCTAAACTAGGAACACGTTTATAAGTCAGAAAAATGTTGCAAAGCGTGTGGCATGATCTTCATTCTGCATCCAATTGAAAACCAGCATTCTCATCTCCACCTCTCTGCTGTCTGCACACAACATCCGTCAGTCAGGCAAAATCCTTCCCATGACATATTCTGCATCTTATTTAATATAACTTCATCTCCTGACCTTCCTTTAAAGAAACATTTTATTTTAACTAAACACATAACATTAGCTGCAAAAGAACTATGGGGCATATTCTCAAGGACTCATCGCCGTGTTAGCGGCACTTTATCGCAGCCAAAGTGGCGATAGATTCATCGCCCTATTCACAAGCTGGTGCTAACAGCCGATATCGCCAGTTTTCCCGCGATAGCAGCCGCAAAAAACATCGCCGCGGATGACACCGGCAACTAACGCTAATGAGATGCAGAGTAGGCGTTCGCGTGCAAAAACCCGTGACAACACCACTTCGCAACATTCTCAACGACCAGCCAGATCGGCAATAAGATCACAAAACATGCGATAAGGCGAATTAGCAGCAGGGAATTAACACATGCTCTTACCTGGTATTAAGTCGGACGATAACCTGCACCAGAAATGTGAGCCCAGCCCACAGCCACACCAGAAGAACAACAGATGCCATGGAGCTACTGATCATGCAGCCGGACACCCAAGAGGGCCACAACACCCCCCCCCCCACCCCCCCCAGGCCCCTCTGGGGCCCTACCCCTGACAAAGATATTTTACATCAACTTTACAAAATCATGAACAAAACAATTCGCCTGATGTCGCACAAGTACAACAATCAACATTCATGTGTGGTCAGAAAAAGGAGAATCATTCATTCATCTTTGAATTTCCAAACAAATTATTTTATTCAAATTTAACTCAAAACAACTATTCGAAAGAGTCATGGCGGGTCTTCTCTGGACAATCTGTAAGACACAGCCTGAAAGACAAAATTCAAGATAAGAAGGTGTGTCATGCGCACATCAAAGGACAGAGAGAGAGAGAGAAAGAGAGAGAAAGAGAAAGAAAGGGAGAGAGAGAGTGAAAGAGAGGGAGAGAGAGAAAGGGGGAGAGAGGGAGAAGGAGAGAGAGAAACAGAGGAAGAGAGAGAGACAGTGAAAGGAAGAGAGGGAGAAGAACAGAGAGAGTAACAGAGGAAGAGAGAGAGACAGTGAAAGGAAGAGAGGGAGAAGGAGAGAGAGAGTAACAGAGGAAGAGAGAGAGACAGTGAAAGGAAGAGAGGGAGAAGGAGAGAGAGAGTAACAGAGGAAGAGAGAGAGACAGTGAAAGGAAGAGAGGGAGAGGGAGAGAGAGTGCCGACACTGCGGACCCAGGCCTCACTGCTCACCTGCTGCCACCGGTGTGTCTCCAGCCACGTGCCGGTATGCACTGCAGTCCACCAGGTCCCTTATCTGAAACAGAGTCCAGATTTATGAATGGCAGAGTTCATATCATTGCACAAGCCATCATCGCTTGGCCGCACCTGCGCACACAGGCTGCTGCACCCTAGCCCCTCCCGCCGCCCAGCGATGTTTGCCCGCCCCTGCGCACCCAGGCCTCACTGCTCACCTGCTGCCACCGGTGTGGCTCCAACCACGTGCCGGTATACACTGCAGTCCACCAGGTCCCTTATCTGAAACAGAGTCCAGATTTATGAATGGCAGAGTTCATATCATTGCACACGCCATCATCGCTTAGCCGCCCCTGCGCACACAGGCTGCTGCACCCCAGCCCCTCCCGCCGCCCAGCGGTGTTTGCCCGCCCCTGCGCACCCAGGCCTCACTGCTCACCTTCCGCCACCAGCGTGTCTCCAAGAGGGCCCACCCCGTGCCGGTGCAAGCTCCAAGCCCGGGGTCCGCGACCTTGGTAGCCTCCACATCATGCAGCCCCGCCCTGCGGGCCACTAGGTCACACACGTGATTCTGGGTCTTGATTTCGCAATGGCAGAGATCATATCAGTGCACACGGCATCATCGCAGGCTGCACACCCGCTCAGCTCTATAGGTACCACCAACTCTGTGAACCGCGAGGCAATGCCACATGGCGGTAGGCCAGCGCTGCCCACTGGCTCAGGCCTACACTGCGGTCCAGCAGGGCTCACACAAATCCTTACCAGTCCGGACCGCCAGGACGGCGCATCATTGCAGGCTGCACACCCGCTCAGCACCTAAGGTGCCCCTACCTCAGTGCACCAAAAGTCACCGTCCCGTGGCGGTAGGCCCATGCCAGCCGCAGTGTTTCCGGTGCCACCAACTCTGTGCAACGTAAGTCATGGACCCTTTCTGATTGAGTCTTGTGATATGCCAGGCGGACGCAGCCATGTCACCTCGGCAGTGGGGAAGGACTGGGACACGTAGCGTCGTCATCCCCCCCTTATACGTAAGCCGAGTGGGCTGGCTTGGCGTACGCCAGGCCAGCGTAGGGGTGTGAATAAATATCCCTGGGCTCTGGGCGTGGTTCATTTCTGGGCTGGACAGGAAACCAACTGATGCGTGTGTCTCTGTTGCAGTGTCTGCGCCACACCGCCTGCAATCGACAATGTTGCAAGGTTGCATGCACCCGGAGGGTGGCAGCGCATGAAGGGATTGTACAAGGAGCGCAAGGCCGCTCGGGCTCTTGGCTTATGCATGCCAACTGTTCTGTGTATATCGCTATTGGTGCACCATAAGCCTAAGGCCTAGCCTCAATTGCAGCACGAAAGCCACATCACATTTCCAGAATGCAAGCAGTAGTCAGACTAACATTAGGGATGAAAGCTCCTTTGTCTCAAAACATGAGGCGGAAGGACACCTGCACCTCCGACCTTGGTCTTGCATGCGGCAGGCACCCCCTGAGAGAGATACCATAGCAGTGATGACGACTCCCACACTACGCACAGCGCTAATGAAGGACCAACGTATCCACACCCCACACACAGAAGTTCTTGCTCGAGGTACTCTTGCATGGAATGCCCTTGACACTTACGTACACAACAACCCATACGTCCAGACGTTGCACACACATACGACTCATTGATCCGAGCTGTGGCATTTCATCCACATAACTGCCGCAGGTCAGAAGAGTGCCGGTTCTCCGAGAGCCACCAACGCAATGGCAGAACATCCCGGGCGCATGCACAACGCCTGTCACGTGGAACTGTACCGTGACCGAATGCTGCCTGTTAGTGTCTGATGCATTGGTCTGCATGTTGTGGCCCTTGTCTTGCCCATACTGACACGCACATGGCAATAAAGTCTATGCAACTTCACTAGTGTTCAACTGTGATGAGTGTTGATTAGAATGACAAATCGTGTGCCTCAATGAGCATTGTCCGTACACAGGGAGGGACTGACTGACGCATTTCACTTAGGGGTGAGTCCCTATTGCCAGCTCCGAGTAAGAGAGGCAACCCCCTAGAGAGAGTAATTTGTCAGGTCAGGGAACAAGGGGGAAAGGATTATCACAACAACAAAAATGAACCCTCTAGACCTATATTTCTTTATAAACTGGCTAAACAGGCTCAGAGATAGGGCATCAGAAAGAACATTATTCTCCACACCAGAAATAGTAAATCATTATTTTTATTTCATATTTTTTCTTTTTTTTATTAATTTGTTTATAAAATATTTCATACTAAGAATAAATGTATAGTACTTTTCAAAAAACAACTTATTTTCACAAAGTTAGCACCATGTGCCAAGGAACAGTCATGATTCCAGGACCACAACAAGTAACAACATGAATAAAATTACAAATAATGAAACAGAATCGTACTTCACATCCCCACATCCAAACATACCTCTCACAATCCACAACTATCACCCTTGCATACAATACACACACACTTAACACCCCAGAGCAACACCAAAAGCACAGATGGAAAAAGCGGGCGATGAAATCAACCCCTGATAGCTGTGCTGATCACTGGGGTGTCACATTCTAGCTGGTCGACGTACGTTTCGATGGAATCTATAAATAATTAATCCATCTTCTTCAGGACCTGTTATTTTCTCACTTATAACGGGTGGATGAAGGGGGGAACCAGTCTGCTAAATGCAGGCTTAATTTATATACTGTTGAAATCTGCGGGTCTGCCGATATCACCATATAATGACACAGTATGGTTGCAAATCTAATGCTACGTTCTCTCCCGAGCAGTCATTGATTATATCGATCCTTAGATGAAGACATTTATTATCGTGACTTTTCTCCCAGGCTTAATCCCACTTCATTTGCTCTCAATGTATGCGTCAAGATGTGACGAATTTTCAAACATATGAGGCCTCTGGTCTTTCTTATTCCAATGAGTGCGAATACTATGTTGGCACCGTCATTCCAACTTCTTTAAAGTTACAATATATGTGAGTGGATCGCAGTAGAGCGCACGTGCTGTCTGATATGCGGTGCCGCCAGAGGGTCCTTACACGGAGTGCTACCAAACCTATTGCCAGCTCCACCTCTGTGAGCCAGACATAGTGGTTGGGATAGTTGCTGATAGACCTGTGCTCCTGCGTGTCTTCAGCAATGTGAGTATGGTGTCCATATTCTTGCCATGTGGATCAATGTGATCCATCACTACAGGCTGTGTCCACCCAGTTGAATGTGAGTAGGTATGCGAAGAGATGTTCTGTTGTCAAATGTGATGAGGGACACTACTTTAGGCCTGCCAACGACTTTGACATTTCATACCCAGCCCTATTTCTAACATTGCGTGGGGCAAAGTTCAGGAATTGCGCGATTGTTGTTTCAGAGCAATGAGGCCACAGCTAGTGCACACATTCCCAGTCATCTCACTTCCTATGTGTGTCACGGTCAAACATGTGCATTGCTTTCATTTCCCAGGGTGTACCTTTTTGGGCAATCAATGTCCTTACATTCATCCATACTTTCATACTTGATCGATTATGGACATGACCCATCTGTGTGAATTTGAATGATTTATTCACATTCGGTGGAGTGTCGGAGCTGGAGCAGTACATGGCCATGCAAACCCCACATTACATTGTAGCCCAGTGGAGGGCCAGCCAGAGACATTTAGGGATTGACAAGTACATCGGAAGAGGAAGAGTACAGTCCGCAGTCTGATTGCTGTGTCATTGGTAAGCAAACAAAATATGGCAGTCCAAGTCCCAAGGTGAGTGTCACAGAGTGTTTCAGGGGACAGTGGGAGGTGTTGTTACAGGGCATGATGCAGAGGGCAGAACCAAGCTGAAACAGGGCATATGGCGGAGAAGAATGCTACTGGCTCCTTCTTACTACAGAGGTGGAATCACCCGCATCTTCGTCCTCTATGTCATCTGTCTAACATGTGGGTGCTGATGTTTGGTCTGCAGCACTGTGTGCCACTGACACATCAGGGGCCGGAGATGTGTGTGTAGAAGTACCAGCAGCATTCATCAGCGACTGCCTTAGTGGTAGCAATGCGATGATGAGGATCTGCAGGGCATGGAAGATCCCAACAACTTTTCGCTGGTGTGCATCCGTGGCAGCCATTCTTTCCGCATGCATTCGCTCCATGTTCTCCATTATCCTCAGCATCTGTGCCAACTCTCGGCTGACATCGCTGAGGCCACTCTGAATAGACAGTTGTTCTCCTCTCAGAGTCATGACTCCAGCGATGTCGGGCATGGATTGTTGGACATCATGGAGCGAACTGTGGGTGTCTGTTAGGGAGTGTAAGTGGTTCCTGATGGGACTTAGACACCCACGTATGTCATCTAGTTTGGCTGCCATGAGGTCGAACCCCACCCGCACCTGTTCAGCCACCTCCTTCTGGCAGTCTAACACCTGGCCTTGGAATGCGATGTGTTCTTCGGTGAGGTGCTGGGAGCCAGCCGTGGTGGTGGGTGCTTCCTGCTGTGTGGTCTGTGCAGGGAGTGGGGTCTCCTCGATGCAGCTGGGCTGCCCTGCTCCTGGAGGTGGGTTGCCGTAGCTGTCCATGAGCTGTTGTAGGGCGACGGTGTCGAAGGTGTGGAGGTCCTCTTCATCGTCACTGATGAGTTGTCTGGTCTGCTCTGCAGGAGGTGTTGATTGTCCCTCTGCAATGTGAAGGGGTGATGCATTTTAACATTGTGTTGACATGTATGGTGACGCATTGTTCAAGTTTACATACAGACTGCATGACAATGTACATTGTGACTGTTTGGGAGGAGCTGACTATTTGATGCGGGACACTGGACATTTGAACTACATCACGGATGTGAGGTTGTACACGTACATTGTCATCTCACAGTTTCCTGCTATGCCAGATGTGATTGGCCAGTTTCTACGCACAAGCGGAACCAGTTGTGTCCTCTGTTCTGTAGTGAGAGTGTTGCACTTTGTACCACATTGTCGTCAATGATGATGTGCTGTTATTGCTATGTGCTGCATTGTGGGAGAGTCGCCCCTGCAGCTGTGATTTTGCTGCCCCTTATCCTTTTGAGGCGGTGTGCCTTTGACTTCTGTGCTTCTACAGTGCTGAGATGTTGCAGACTTGGCTAATTTTGGCTCTAGTTCGGAATTTGGACTCTTGGGCATGGTTTATCCGCAGATGTGTTGTTGACGTCAGGGGTTGTTGGTGCACGTGGATGTGTCAGAGTGTGACCTGCTCCTTTCCGGATGTATTCCACACTCAGCCACCTCAGTGTCGTGGCGTGCACCATGTCATGATGATTGGACTGCAGCCATGCTGTTCGTCATGCAGTGTCACTTGCATTGCAAGTGTGGCTCACAGACATGCAGCTTTGCTAGTTTTAAAACGTGTGCATGGGTTGGTTGTGAGATTGGTGCTGTGTGGGGAGGGACCCCTTGGTGCCCATAGTGGACGGGGGCCTACTTGCTGTTTGTATGTGTGCTGCAGTGTGCCAAGGGGATCAGGGATATGATCCACAGTCATTGTGGGTGTGCAGTGTGCTCTACTTAATTGTGCATGTGTGCCATTGTGCCCATCTCCCCCTCGTCCCCCTAGTCCCTGTTCGGTACTCACCCTGGTGCTGTTGTGTCAGGTCATGTCGAGCAGTGTCCGGACCCCAACTCCTGCCACCGTCTCCCCACTGATGACTGTGGCCACCATTTCCTCCATCTCATCCAGCTCCTGGTGTTCCGCTGGACTGCCACCTCCAGTCTGCATTGCTGCCTGATGGTTGTCAGCGAGTTTCTTCTTGGTTTTGCGCTTCGCATCATTCCAGCGCCTCTTGACCTCTCCAATTGTCCTCCTCCTCACTCCGACTGCATTCACCTTGTCCAGGATGGACTGCCATATTGCATTTTTATTTGCCAATGACACGTTGGAGGTGACGAACAGTTGTTGGTGGTGTTCTATCACCTCCGTGATGATGATCCTGTTTTCCTGCGGACTGAACCTCGTCTTCCTCGTCTTCTTCTCCTTGCCCTTCCATGACCCCGAGGTCCCAGGATGGTCCTCCTGGGGGCTTGTGGGGTTCTGGTCGTCCTCTGTACTTGCTCTGGCTTCATCCATGGTGCTACGCAGTTTGAATTATTTTGTTTGTGTTTTTCGGTGCTTTTATAGTGCATTTTCCCGCATGACGCGTGGGAATTGCAGGCCTGTCGCTGGTTATCGCAGATTTTTTTTATCGCGGTTGGCCACATCGCAACTTTTTTCGCGTTCGTGTTTCACGTTTTTTGGCCATCACAGTAATTTTATCGCGGTCATTTGACGCGATAGCTTGAGACTATCGCATGGTACCGCCGTGTTGAGAATACAACGTTAGCACGGCGTTATTTTCCCGCGATAGACTGCGATGTGCAAAGTTGCCTTAAGCTAATTTTTGCGATAATTATCACACGTTCTTGAGAATATCCCCCTATGTTATTTAAGCAAGAATAATTAAAGGATAACATAATAATGCATTTTTAAAGTACGTGTGTTTTCTTTTCTCTCTAAAGCAAAGAATTAACTGAGGCTTTGTCTAAACATTTCCAGCAAGTAAATAGATAGGGCAGGTTACATGCTGTAAATTATGCGAGGCATTCCAAAATCATGAGCTGTTTTCTGTGTTCTATTATTTAAAATGATGTATTAATTCAGTACAAATTATTTTTTACTACTGCACACATTTCGCATTTTTGCAAATTAAAATCACATTCTATAGTGAGGACAAAATCTAAACTAGCCACATTAAATCAAACTATGAATTCATTGAGCAATGTTTTACATGATTTATTAAATAGAAAGCATCTGACTAAAACCTGTGAATATCAAAGCCTCATGTTTTCATTTTGCAGCACCAAATGTCTGCGTGTCACTTTTTAAATGCAGTTTTATGTCTGAAGCCCAAGGCAGGTTTGCCATTAGAAATGCTTTATTCTATTGGAAATGTTTATGCCCTTTCAATAGGTATGCTTTGCGCCACTTTTTAAGGCACCTTGTCATGCAAGCTCTCTTAAGATATTGTTTCTTCCACTGTCTAATCAGTACCGCGTACTATCAGTACAGCGATACTCCCTGTACTTAGATCACATATTTTCCTTCAATCCAGTGGGTTTTCCTTGTCAAATTTTATACTGTCGCCACAATACACTTTTTTTTTTACTTACAATTTATAGAACATTTTAAAAAAAAATCTACATGAATTCCAAAGTTCTTTATCAAAGGGATTTCAAAGAGACAACTAAATGTGTATTTTTTTTTATTTTTTAAAACCTTTGTTTTTGTTTACAATTGTTTCATAGAGTTACATGAAACTGCACAAGAAGTTTTGAAATACGTGCAGCATTGCATGTGTGATATCAGCAGCTCAAGTCTGTGCACATCACTCTGTACAATGTCTTGTTTTCATCATCTTTTTAGAGCATTTGTGCTTATTTCAGGTCTGGCTTAAATGTGCATCTCTCTGCCAGACCTTTTGTCATTCTTTTTCTAAACAAAAATTGTCAAAGCCAAAAGGCCTGTTTTTGCTCTTTTTATAACATGCCAACACAGGAATGCGGAAGTGCTTTTATATGAGTTTACCACACTAAAACCAAGCCCATTGGCTTTGTCAGTCCTTTATTTATGATTTGGAACTATATTGAGGTCCACATAAAATACACAATGCATTACTAAAATCATCCATAGAATCAAATATAGAAACATCAGCAAGATTGACAGAAAAAAAATCATTACAAGAAAAAAGACACAACATAACTAATACTAAAAAAACGTATGACTGCATAAACATATAACTGCATAGAAAATAGTATACAACTCAATACACTTTATAGTAAAGTGCAAAAGTGCTCATAGACATATAGTAAGAGAGCATCACACAAAAAATTCAGCATTGTAAGTGCAATGCAGTCATATAATTGCATAAATGCAAAATACACTTTGAGCTGCAAAATAATAAAGTGCTAATATTGGCGAATACATACACAGAAAGCAACCACCTATGCAGTACAGAGAAGACAATGACTGTATAAAAAGAATGTACAGTCAACACACTCTGTGCTAAAGTGCAAAATAGTCAAATACATATATGCTTCATCAGTCTATTCCATAACAGGAAGTCATATAACTGCATGAATGCAAAGAACACTGTAGACTGCGGAATAATAAAGTGCAAAAGTGCTAATATCTGCGAATACATACACAAATAGACACCATCTATACAGTACAGAGAGAACTATGGCTGTATAAAAAGATGTACAATCAATACATTCCATAATAAAGTGCAAAAGAATCAAGTATGCGTATGCTCCTCAATCTATTCCTTGATAAAGTGTGGATATCCTAATAAATGCATAGACGTATGCACAGCATATACAGTACAAGAAGACCACATGGAATGCATATTCTATATATTCCATAATAAAGTGCAAATGAATCACATACATATATGCACAAGTCTATTTAAAAACAGTCACAACATATAAAATGCACTTGAAATACGTGACTGCTAAAAAGAAAACCAAATAAGAGCCACTTGATGTTGTAATGCAAAATTACAGATATTCACATTAAGCAACCTATAAAAATCACAGGGTATAGCATGTAAAACAAAAGCAAAAGCCACATAAAAAATTACATATTATTTCACAAATCAAGAATGAAATGCACAAGTACTAACACTTCCTTTCTCAAAAATGCATGAATTCGAATTCACAATCTTACAGATTTAAAACACATTTAAGAAACTTTTAAAAAAGTTAAAAATTCGTGCACAAACCTTTTTCAGATTGAGGGGTAAATAAACATTGTCGAGCTCCAACTGCCGAGTTTATATTATATTTCAAAAAGATCGGTCTAAAAAAATGATGACCTACCAAGTGTAGATTGGGACATACAGAGACCAGATGATTTAGATCCTCTATATGTTTAAAGCAACGATCATAGAATCTCTCTTTCTTCGGTAAACCTTCTCATGTTTCTGTAATCACCTTAAAGGAAGCAAATTAAGAGCAGGATAATTCTCAGAACACCATGTGGAAGATTCCATAATATGTAAGGTTGGGGAATCTTACAAACACTGCTTTTCATTATAATCTTATTCCTAACATGCTGTGTACAAAGTAAAATATTCGTTTCCTGCTAACTATATACACATATTTTGTTAAGAAACCTTTTAGAAAAGATTTTGGCAATGGAAACTCCTCATTTGGTGTTATCTCAAACATTTCCAATGCTTTTTCATAAGAAGAATAAAAAACACTTTTCTATCTCAAAGTAGAGTAGATTTCATACTTTAGTGCGGCTTGAATTATCCCTTTTTCACTTCCTAGCAGACTAATCCCCCACCTCAAAACTGCTGCCATAGCAAGCACAACCATAGAAGGTAACCCAAAATCAAACCGAAGAGCATTCTACAACACATATTTCATTATATATTCTTTTGTATTAGTTTTTAAAGCATAGAAAATGATGACCTTACAATGCACCAGAACAGAACAATCTTTGTTGGGGCCCTTCAACGATTCCCTCACTATCACCTTCCAAAAGTGCCCCTCATCTCTCCATAGCCCCTCTCTCCCATGTATTTCAATTATTTTATAGCACCTCTCATTCCAGTGTAGGGTGTCGCAGCACAACATATCACACAAATACAGAGACAATGAATCATACGTGTGTAAATCAATGTATAGAAAATGTTACATAAGGCAAGATAAGATAAGAGTGCTTGGTCTGGAGAAGCACAAACTCATGTTGTAGAACGTAACACAGTGGTTAGGGTTGGCTTTACTATTATGAATTTATTTCTACCCAAACACCCCTTTTTAGCAACATTAGGATAATGAAAGACTTTGAAAAAACATAACTTTCCAACCTGTACCATGTAGTTTGATGACACTTGATAGCTCACTGTGCTAGATTATGATTGTAACTTATGAACTACTCAGTAACAAAAGGGTCTCTGTGATAAAAGCAGTAACCTACTAAGCTATGCACATAAAATACTGTTCTGTGATCTGCAAACATCCTTTGCAGCAGGCATATTAACCTGTGCTACCTTATATGAGCCAAAACTGCCACCAGACAAAACTCCATCTCTCAGAAGGTACATTAATCATCAGAGTTATCTTGACACTTTATTGTTGCCTGAAAACTACTGAATGTACAAGGAACTCTGCAGCGGATGCTTTCAAAACTCATGCACTTCTAAAAACAATGGCCCCCAGTAACAAAACCGACCCCTCCACCCTTCCAGTCACCCGGGGAAACGCACGATGCCTGGTACAGTCAACTTGCACATGCAAAATGAATTTTTGTGAGGAAAGCTGGCACAAGCATAGTGCTAAATGGCATTGGATCGCATAGTGCCAAAGTCCAGATAATTGACTGAAAGTGGATACAGCAAGGAAGGAAATACGCAAATTCAGACCAACTAAAGTCACATACAGTAGTGGAGCTGGTTTGGAACCGAATACTAATGCTAAATGAAAACAGATGCAAAGAGTAGGCTTAGCGAAAATCTCATCACTGTCCCCAGTGAAATATGATAATGTCTGTGAAATTATACATATTATGCAATTCCACATGGGCCTTTAGTACACATCTCAGATACTGCTCACTCTCCTTTCTGCCAGTTGTGTTTAGCTTTCCGCAAACACATCATTTTTAGCGTAAGCATGGCCAATGACATAATTGGTGTGCAATGGTTAGTTAATGCAACTTTTCACAATTTTTTCGAATTCGTGTAACACAACACAGCGGATTTCTGAGCAGCTTCGCAATGCAAAAACCTTAGTAAATCTTGACTCTAAATTCCAAACACCATAGAAGAGAAGCTCCTCTTGTAAACATCTACTTCTCTTATGAACCTTTTTTAGTTTTGAAAAAGTTCCATACATGAGAAAAATGATCAGGTCAAGCAATATACAACCAATATTGGATCACTCTTGTAAATGAAGAAAACATGGTCTCAAAATGTAGGCAACAGAGAGTTCCCAAAACATTTCATCTGCTGATCATGGGTGAAGTGAAGGGTGGCCTAGCAAATCCAGAGCCTTAAGGAGAAGCAGGTAAACCCTGGTAAGCCATAGCATGCAGGGTAACTATGAGCCAGCTGTGACAACTATGTGCCAGGCTTAACTTTTGTGTGTTTGATGTATCTTCCTAAGTGGCAAGGGTATGCCCAGACATGCTCCCTGTGCTCACTACATCAGTGAAACCAAGCTACACCTGACAGATGGACCCCACTCAGGGCAAAACCAGTCTTGGGTTGCTTGTGTTGCAGTTCATTGGCAGTTCAGACTGTACTGTTCTTACTGGAGCGGGGTAAATATTTATTTGCATATGGCAGGGTCCAAAAATGAGGTGGCATGGTGGGCAAAAGAACAGTGGGTTGGAATGCTACTCTTAGTGATTGCCAGTGGTTACATAAGTTACTACTATTCCTCCCATCACCTGTTGTGTGTTTGAGTGACACTTGCTTATCATAGGTCACCCACCCATTTTAAAGGGAGCAGCATTCACTACTATGTCTGTTGTTGGGCTGTCAAAGTTCTTACTTAAGAAGAACTTTAAGTAACTTAAATTCACTTAAAGTTCTCTTCAGAAGATCACATGACTAGTAAATATATGTCTGGATGAGTATTTTGCATGCTATTATCAGACCTTGAGGCTGGAGAACATCCTCTTGAGGGAAACTGTTCAAGATGCAATTAACTATTTCTCTTGCACCGAGAATACAGTCTGTACCCCTCTGGTTGAGTGGGAAGCATTTAAAGAGGGGACCAAGGGAGTGTGCATCATAAATGTGACAGGCACTTGCCACATCCTAGATAGGCAGCTGAAAGAGCTAGCTAGATCATTAATGAAAACAGAATCAAATGTGATAACCAATACAGCACTCCAACAAGAACTGATGCAGGTGAGGGACTGCCATGCAATACTAGTGGAACATCTGAGATGCTTTGATTGGTCCACGGGTGCTGCGAAACCCCATAAAGAAGCCCATAAACCAGGGAGACTGTTAGCATGGCCTATATGAGCACAACAACAAGAAGGGGTCCGCATTCACTCCATTAGGGACCATCAAAACATACAGCTTCTCACGCAAGGTGAGATTAATTCTTCTTTCCGCCCCTATAATGCTTCCTTGTTTGAGGGCCGTGAACCCCTGGCAACTGAGGCAGTTAGTAACTTTTTGGATTCTATTACTCTGCTTTATACACCGGAGATACACAAAGAAGCACTTGAGTTCCCCATCTCAGAAAAAGAAATTTGAAATGTGATCTGCTCCCTCCCTAAAAATCGCACCCCCGGGACCCATGGCCTACAGTTCGAATTTTACACAGCATTTGAGCCAGCCTCATCCCTAGACTCCACCACCTCTTTAAGACCTCCAAAAACATGAGCACCTTCCTGCCCTCTATGAGGGAGGCTGTGGGTGCCCAATACTGAAACCTGGACATGACCCCTCATGCCTATCATCATGCAGATCCTGAGCAAGATAATAGTAGAACATATTTTAGCAAGTGACCAGAATGGGTTTATCCCAAGATGTAACACCTCTCGTAACATTAGGTGCCTATACTCAATTAATGGGGGGCTGCCTCTCAAATGGCTCTATTCGGCATACCTTTCCTTGGATTTGAAACAGGCATTTGATTCACTTAACTGGAATAATATGTTCCAAGCCCTTCAGTGCTTTGGATTCAGCCCCATCTCCTGGCATGCATCTGATTACTTTATACTAAACACACAGCAAGAGTAAAGGCTGGGCAACATATATTGAGCTCCTACCAAGTGTCCAGGGGCACTCGTCAGGGGTGCCCATTGTCTCCTCCACTCTTCACTCTAGCCCCTGAGCCGCTTGTGGCCAGAATGAGGGAGAGGGGCTGGGTTTGGGGTATACATCTGGGGGCCCAAACCCTCATCATTTCCCTTCATGCGGATGATATGATACTTTCTCTCTGGGATGCAGAAGATAATGTAAACCGTTTGCCGAGCATGTTGGAGGTGTTTAGCAGGATAGCTGGACTTAAAGAACATTAAAGGAAATCTCTTATATTCCCCTTCAGGTACAATCTGCCAGAACGAGATACACAATAGATGGTACTATAGCATGGGCACCCCTCACCTTTAGATATCTAGGTATTCAAATATATCTCCAAAGGGTGCGTGTGCTTGAGGGGATTCTGGGAAGGAATCAGATCGTTGCACAGTCAGATCTCATTTTGCACCACCCTCCCACTGTCTATGATGGGCCGTATAGCCTGGCACGGCCGGGATAGTAAGAGTGGTGGGGTGAGGCGGGGTGGGGGGGGGACTCGACAGATGACGGGGTAGGTAAAATGAAATGAAAAAATAAATAAAACCAGTTACATTGCCCTCCGCGTATCGCTGGCTCGGCGATGCGGCGAGCACAAGTTAAGTGGTTTTATTTATTTTTTATTCTACGTTCTACGGATTGCTTAGAGCATACTTAACTCCCCATAGATTACATCTAATATACCCGACAGCCGTAGATATATGCCCCCTTGCTCACTTTGCCACTGGATTCAAGATAGCCTGGCTGATGAGGATTTTGAACCCGAAACCGGTCCCAGGATGCTTGTTTCCGGTCCAGGGAAGACATGGCTTGGCAGTTCGGCTGGACTGTTCCCATGAGGCACAGGGTCAGACTGATTTGCATATGGCCATGTCTGAACTGGGGTGGTGGAGTGAGCTAAAGAATGATGATGGATTAAACCCAGATCAGTTGACTGGGTGTGAGTGTTTGATTTGCTCTAACGCTCCGTCCATCATCCCCTTTGGTATCGCTTTGTTCGCCCTAAGTTGGCAGGGGTATGCCCAGACGTGGGTCCCTTGCTCACTTTGCCACTGGATTCAAGATAGCCTGGCTGATGAGGGTTTTGAACCCGAAACCGGTCCCAGGATGCTTGTTTCCGGTCCAGGGAAGACATGGCTTGGCAGTTCGTGCTGGACTGTTCCCATGAGGCACAGGGTCAGACTGATTTGCATATGGCCATGTCTGAACTGGGGTGGTGGAGTGAGCTAAAGAATGATGATGGATTAAACCCAGATCAGTTGACTGGGGGTGAGTGTTTGATTTGCTCTAACGCTCTGTCCATCATCCCCTTTGGTATCGCTTTGTTCGCCCTAAGTTGGCAGGGTATGCCCAGACGTGGGTCCCTTGCTCACTTTGCCACTGGATTCAAGATAGCCTGGCTGATGAGGGTTTTGAACCCGAAACCGGTCCAGGGAAAACATGGCTTGGCAGTTCGGGCTGGACTGTTCCCATGAGGCACAGGGTCAGACTGATTTGCATATGGCCATGTCCGAACTGGGGTGGTGGAGTGAGCTAAAGAATGATGATGGATTAAACCCAGATTAGTTGACTGGGGGTGAGTGTTTGATTTGCTCTAACACTCCGTCCATCATCCCCTTTGGTATCGCTTTGTTCGCCCTAGGTTGCAGAGTATGCCCAGACGTGGGTCCCTTGCTCACTTTGCCACTGGATTCAAGATAGCCTGGCTGATGAGGGTTTTGAACCCGAAACCGGTCCCAGGATGCTTGTTTCCGGTCCAGGGAAGACATGGCTTGGCAGTTCGGGCTGGACTGTTCCCATGAGGCACAGGGTCAGACTGATTTGCATATGGCCATGTCTGAACTGGGGTGATGGAGTGAGCTAAAGAATGATGATGGATTAAACCCAGATCAGTTGACTGGGGGTGAGTGTTTGATTTGCTCTAACGCTCCGTCCATCATCCCCTTTGGTATCGCTTTGTTCGCCCTAAGTTGGCAGGGTTTGCCCAGACGTGGGTCCCTTGCTCACTTTGCCACTGGATTCAAGATAGCCTGGCTGATGAAGGTTTTGAACCCGAAACCAGTCCCAGGATGCTTGTTTCCGGTCCAGGGAAGACATGGCTTGGCAGTTCGGGCTGGACTGTTCCCATGAGGCACATGGTCAGACTGATTTGCATATGGCCATGTCTGAACTGGGGTGGTGGAGTGAGCTAAAGAATGATGATGGATTAAACCCAGATCAGTTGACTGGGGGTGAGTGTTTGATTTGCTCTAACGCTCCGTCCATCATCCCCTTTGGTATCGCTTTGTTCGCCCTAAGTTGGCAGGGTATGCCCAGACGTGGGTCCCTTGCTCACTTTGCCACTGGATTCAAGATAGCCTGGCTGATGAGGGTTTTGAACCCGAAACCGGTCCCAGGATGCTTGTTTCCGGTCCAGGGAAGACATGGCTTGGCAGTTCGGGCTGGACTGTTCCCATGAGGCACAGGGTCAGACTGATTTGCATATGGCCATGTCTGAACTGGGGTGGTGGAGTGAGCTAAAGAATGATGATGGATTAAACCCAGATCAGTTGACTGGGGGTGAGTGTTTGATTTGCTCTAACGCTCCGTCCATCATCCCCTTTGGTATCGCTTTGTTCGCCCTAAGTTGGCAGGGTATGCCCAGACGTGGGTCCCTTGTTCACTTTGCCACTGGATTCAAGATAGCCTGGCTGATGAGGGTTTTGAACCTGAAACCGGTCCCAGGATGCTTGTTTCCAGTCCAGGGAAGACATGGCTTGGCAGTTCGGGCTGGACTGTTCCCATGAGGCACAGGGTCAGACTGATTTGCATATGGCCATGTCTGAACTGGGGTGGTGGAGTGAGCTAAAGAATGATGATGGATTAAACCCAGATCAGTTGACTGGGGGTGAGTGTTTGATTTGCTCTAACGCTCCGTCCATCATCCCCTTTGGTATCCCATTGTCATGTGGCCCAAGCTGATATGTTTTACATATGCTGGGCATGCATGGCATTATGCACATTCTGGGGAACAGCGATATTTGACATTGTATTGTATTGTACTCTAACATTTATATAGTGCTTACTATCCCTATGTGGAGGGTTGAAGCGCATGCCTCTATGGGTAACACGCTACACATTGTAGGGTGTGTGGTTGAAAGAGTGTTGTCTTTGGTTCGATCCTATGTAGGAACTGTTTCCATGTTGTTCATGATCACCACCGAGATACGGTTATCATGTTATGGGAAGCAGCGCTCAACAGTGAGATGGATGAAGAAGTGTGAGAGACAGGCTTACAGTCTATGGTTTTCAGTAAGCTGTAGAAGCTTTGCAGGCCCCTTTTTGGCATTTCTTATGTTCTGTACTGGTTACTGTACTGTGCTGTCCATTTAGAGATGTTGTGTTTAAAGTTTATGCTCCCGAGTAGGCATGGGTTAAAGAGAGAAGTGGTAGAGAGATTTGTTGGAATGGACTTTGTTAATATCATCCTAAATCTGATTGTCATTGTGAGTTGCCAAGAAGTAGACGTAGTATGCTGCTAGTCGGGATCTGCAGTGTTGGATTAAATTAGAGTTCTCCATTGGCCAGCAGTATATGGCAGATCTCTTCAGTTATTCTGTCTCAAGCCATTGAATGAACAGATGTTTCCAATACACAACACTGTCTTCGAGGTTTATTCCCTAGATCTAAAAACAAGAAAGTTACAACACGATTTATTGATTGGTCCCTGCTCTTGGACAAAAGAGCTGTGGTGAGAAGATGGAAATTAACTATGCCCACTTCGATTGCGCTATGGAGGGCAATGGTCCTTTACTGGGCACAGGCAGAGAGCACAGCCCTCTGTCGGGAGGAAAAACAGGGCCAGAGAAAATGACCACAGATGATATACTGGGATACAATTCTTCATGACTTAACACAGCACAGCAAAAATAATGTTCAGCCGCCTTAGATTCCTGTTCACTCATGATATGAAAACTGTGATCGCACCGTACAAACCAGTGCCCCCGTGAAATATTGATAAAACAAATCCTGACTACTGAGCTTCTTACACATTAATTCCCGAAGATCCGGAGTCAACCCTACCATAGATATACCCTTTTGGGTCCCGGCTCCCATGAGCCTGTCCTTGCCAGAATTGCTGTCTGTTATGCTGTGAAATTTTAAGGGTTGAGTGAGTAGGATTTATGGTAGCTCTTCTTGTTCTCATGCAGTTTATGCAAACATCATCTCCAATATGGGCTCCTTGACCAGATGGACAATCTACAAAAAAGAACTATGACGAAGTACGAAACTTGTTAATGCCTATCCATATAACAAACTGTAATGTCCGTCTCAATTATATGTTTTGGAATTGTATTTATAGTTCAGTCCGTCGCTGCACAATAAAATTAAAGATACTGATAATACGAATAAAAAGCCAATAAAAATATTATGCAAAAAAGGGTGAAATCCCCATCAACTAAGGTGGAATTTTTAAACAGGGTAAGGCATGGCCTTGGTGAGACAATAACAGAATTGAGGCGCCACACCGATTTGGCTTAACTGCAAGATACAGAAGTGAAAGGATTATTTGTGAGTGTTAGGTCGATCCAATTATCTGTATGGACAGTGCCCTTAGAAATGTCCTACTACTAACGATATCTTATGAAGGGGAAGTAACTAAGAGGAGCTGTTTCAACATCAAAATCATTTTTGAAGCATCTCCAGGAGCAGCTCCTCCATGAGAGCGGCAGACGTCGCCCCCCTAAAAAAAGGCGTCAGAGCAGCTAAAAAATAAAATGGTAATATGGTTTCTTTATTACCATTTTATTTTGAAGCAACCCTTCCTGAACCAAGTGTCAGGACGGGGCTAAAGTGTGCATGTCTCTTTGGCCGGCCCGTCTTGCGACGGCCAGACAGACATGCACATTTTAAACTTCTCTAACCTAACTGTCTTAGACAAGTAGGTTAGAAAAAGTGCAGGCCTCCAGTGCTCTTAGGAGTGCTGCGAGAGGCCGCTCCCTCCAATCCTGATGCGTCTCTCATGCTGAGAGACGTGCCAGGATTGGAGAGTGCAGTTTCCTGGTCCGGAGCTTCCAGGAGCGAAGACACCTGAGCGAGGAGGACATCGTGTGGCAAGTCTGCAAGGTAAGTGCCTTTTCTTTATCATCTTAATGCCACCCGTATGGTGCCTGCCCACTACCCTAAATATATGCCTTCTGCCACTACTAATTACTACTATTTTACCCTACGAGGCCCTGCTGTATTGCACACTAAGGGACTGATTTATTAAGAAATAGGTATGTCAGAGAGTAACACAAAGCCATATCTACTGAGGTTTGGGGCTGCTGCTCTCTTCGCCAATGCTGGAGCACAATCAGGCTTCCCAGATCCACGCACACATTTTACACCACAGTTCCAAGGTGTTAACATGATGTCTAGCAGACGTTTTGTACAGGAAGGGTTTCCCTTCAGTACAAAATACTATTTCTAGGCAAACTTTTCATCTTTTTCGCACATTCTATGCGTTGTACAGAGCAGCACACATAAAATGTGTGGCGTTAAACGAAAAAGAAAAGATTTCTCCTACTTATTTTTTTTTTTCTGAGTTTTATATAGCGTGAACTTGACCCGAAGGTATCAGAGCACTCTCCATGAGCACCAGTTACGTTACAGACAGAAACATTTTTGTTAGGCACGGGGTGATTAAGTGATTTGCCCTGAATCACAGGATGTTGAGGGTCCCTGCCGAGACTCAAACGCGGGTCAGCAATCTCGAGGTCGACCGCTCTAGCTGTTAGGCCACATCCTGTCCCCCTACTTAGTCTCTGTCTCACATATGCAGTATTTTTGGTACACAGCCCTGTCTGTCAATTTTAGTAGCTAGGCCTTTGCATCAAAAACAATGGTTAATAGTGTGAGAACTCCAAGGTACCACCCATGGGTCGGCCCCATGAAGCAAAGTAGTGCAAAGCAGCACAAAGCGCTATTTGTGTTACTTTAAAGGCTACTTTCAGAGCGCACAAAAGTTTTGAGAAGTAAATATTTTAACAATACTTTGCATGAGTTTGTTCAGTTCAGTTCAACAAGCTTTATTCGGTTTGAAAGACAACCAGAATAGCAGCATTAATACATTAACAGTAAATAAATTCATTATATACAAATACAATCATCATTAATATCACATAAAATCATTAAAATCAGTTAGATATAAATGATACTTTTCCTCTCCTGTATCGATTTTAAAATAAACGTGGCAGCAAAAAAACATATCTCGGGGTCTCTAAGTGTAAACAATAGGGGCATATTAACAACGGCCAGCGATAATTATCGCTGGTCGTGCTTAGCGATAATTATATTATCGCAGGCTATCTCTGGTATTTATCGCCCTGGTAGCGCGTTATTAACAACGCGTTACTCCAGGGCGATAAATATTCCAGAGATAGCGAGGTTATCGCCTTTTGCAGGGAACATCGCTGGTTTTCCAGCGATGTTCCCTGCAAAAGGGCGATAACCTTGCTGATACGACCCACAGGGTCGTATCAGCATAATCCACCCCTATGTTAGGGATGGCTAAGTCAGGATTTTAGCAGACGTTAGGTTTTGGCGAAACGGCCGTTTTCGCCAAAATCTAATGTGTGCTAAAATCATGTGGAGCTGCCTTGTAAATATCGCGATGTAAACATCAGCGATATTTGCAAGGTAGCCCATCTTGGGTACGCTCAGTAACGCCCACTTTGCATCTCATTGGAGATGCAAAGTGAGGCGTTATGATAAAGGGTGCTAACATGCAATTATGCATGTTAGCACCCTCTTGTAAATAGGGCGCTGGTTTTATCTCCGCTTTTTTGGCTTTGTAAGCCAAAAAAGCGGAGATAAAGCCCTTGTAAATATGCCCCATAGTTCCATAGCTGCCTTGGTAGTTTGGTAGTTTGTTAAATCAGTCCCTTAGACCGTAAGGCCTATTACGCAAAAGTCACCTCTCAGGTGCTGCTGGCAGTATTAATCTAGTGTCTGACCTTGATAAAACCGTACCCAGCACACGCTATTCTGTAAACGCACTAAAACCAAACATTTCTTGGGTTGTGCTGCAGAGACTGTGTGTGAGGACAGTGGCCTGAGAACTGCTAGCACTGCATGTTCAGTTTATACATATGCAAGCATTTTTCTTCTGCAAATAAAGAACAGATGTTGCCTTAAGATGCCTGACTAATTAAATTGCTCGCTCCCCAGTTCATGATGGTCTCAATTCAAGCGGGTGATGTGTGAAGGTCAATAAAGATTAAAGCACTTAAAGAATTTTGCATATTAAATTCTATGCCATATACAGGGCCACGGTAATTATGCGGTAGGGGAGGAACAAATAATGCGGGACACGTGACTACATTATGCGGCAAAAAAGCCAAATTATGAGGAGGAAAGTGACATATTTTGTGATAGAATTACTTATTTTAACATTTTTGCATATGGTAACTGTCTGGAAAAAAGATTTCTCCTAGTTAGTACCAATCGCCAAATACAGCAATAGACAACTGAAAGATGATTAGTCAACCTTTGAGAAGGGCCTTCCGCTTCTCAGGAGTGTTTATTGCCATGTTTTTAGTAACTCTGAAACACATTTTTTGTTACAATGTGCAGATTATGCAGCAGATTATGGATTATATGGCAAATATGGCAAATCCATACTTATGCAGAAAACGCCACGGGCGCTGAATCTCATAATTCCAGCGACCCTGGCCATATATGACCACATTATTGAGAATGGATGCAGCTCCGTACTGTCAGAATTTACATGTCTCAACATGATCTGTAAGAGGTGAATTAGGCTTGAGTTTGCTTTAATCTTCTCATTTTTTACACTGGGGTACATACCTCTGATAGATGGCTGCTTCCATTCTTTCAAAAGTAGGAAAAGCTTGGCAGGGACAAGACTTGGTTGATGTTGCAGCCAGAGCTTCATGCGATCTAACTGGCTGTATTTTAAGACATGTTAAACTAGAGTTTGCTGAAACCACACTTGGGAAAACCGAGGGCAGGATTACCAGGCCATTCCTGATCAAGCAGAAGGTATCCTACCCAGGGATACCTCTTCGCCTGGCACATAAAAAGGCCGTGTGTGCTGCTACTGCTTGAAAAAAATATTTACAACACAATTGTCAATGAAGCTAAAAGCACCCTTGAAATTCATCAGGAGAAGAGAGCACAACAATAATAATATGCCTACATATTTTATTTGTTTAGGTGTCATTTGTAGGGTGCCACATGACTCAAGGTATCTGCTACAGAATGCAAAGAGGGGGTGGAGGCGGGAGGGGGGGTATGTAAAATTCCATTCCAAGTGTATGAAAAGCTGTGTATGTAATGACAAATACATTCATAATATAGGAAATTTAGTAAATAAATATACACAACACCACTGCATGTTTGAACTCTAAGCGTTCCTGCATCTGTGCAAGAATCCCCAAAGCATTGTCTCTCAAGCCTGTGTGGGCTGTCTGTACCCCTATGATTTTACAGCACAATCCTGCGCCCAGATGTTGGTGACGTTACCCTCAAATCACGAGGCAATGTGTCTTAGAGACAAGGTACAAAACATAATTTCAAAATGCAGTCAAATAAAGAAAGGACTGGCTCAAAAAGTGAGCTCAAAGGCGGAATTTAGAAAAATCATGTAGGTTCAAAAGCTACAATGCAGAAATAGTAAAATACAGAAGCAGCAAATAATATAGCAGAAACAGTAATAGGAATAATACAGAATAATAGGCAAAATCAATAATAGACTAAGTCCAAATGTGCACCAAAGACCAAAAATCTCTGCCTCATCCCCAAATCCAAGGGTTTATATAACCATTTTCTCCATAAGAAAGCATTAAAACTGCAAAGTCACCTTAGTGTGAGCAAAGAATTACATTTTCAATAAATTTCGAATTACAGAATTATAAATCATCACATAACCCTATCTCTTTAGCACTAAACTCCACCATGACTATTGATTCAGCCCCTCTGTCCTAACATAGTTCGGAGGTGTCAGAACAAACTAATTACATAAACAGCAGTGAACAGTTGTTAATGAATGCAAAACTGCATGTAAGCGAAAGGTCCTTTAAAATGTGTAACAGAGCTAAAGGCTCTCTTCGAGAACAGTGTCATTCAGAAATAAACAGATCCACATTTTGCTGAAGTTAGTGTCAGGCAGAAATATCAATATGATGCAACATCCATTTTGGGCAAGATGGCTTTGAGGTCTAATTGAGGCTTAGTTAGCCGAAGCCAGGAAAAACACACTTTAACAGTTCATATCAAATTTGTTTCAACTGCAATAGCTCCAGGTCAGTATACACAAATCAATCAATCAATCAATCAGGGTTTTGTAGAGCGCACTACTCACCCGTGAGGGTCTCAAGGTGCTGGGGGGGGGTGAGCAGCTCTGTTGGGGTCATTAGAAGAGCCAGGTCTCGAGTTCCTTTCTGAATAGGTGCAGTGTCGGGCTCTGTCTGAGGTGAAGGGGGAGTTTGTTCCAGGCCTTGGCTGCGAGGTAGGAGAAGGATCTTCCACCAGCTCTGGTCCTGTAAAAACAAGGGACGGTGGCTAGGGCGAATTCGGCTGAGCGGAGGTTTCTCTTGGGGGTGTGGAAGGAGATTCGGTCGATTAGGTACTGGGGTCAGGTGTTTTGGAGGGCTTTGTAGCCATTTGTGAGCAGCTTGAAGGTTATTCTTCTTTCGACAGGTAGCCAGTGGAGGTTGCGGAGGTGTTGGGGGATGTGGTTGTGTCGTGGGATATCGAGGATAAGTCTGGCTGCAGCGTTCTGGATGGTCTGGAGTTTGGGGAGGAGTTTCTTGTTGATTCAGGCATAGAGGGCGTTGCCGTAGTCCAATCTGCTGGTGATGAGTGCGTGGGTGATGTTTTTCTTGGAGTCGGGGGGGATCCACTTGAACGTCTTGCGAAGTATGCGGAGGGTGTTAAAGCATGCGGAGGATAAGGCGTTGATCTGGCGGTCCATGGTGAGTGAAGAGTCGAGTATGATGTCGAGGTTGCCTGCATGGTCTGTTGGGGTGGGTGGGTTTCCGAAGGCAGGGGGCCACCAGGTGTCTTCCCATGCGGAGGGGGTGGAACCGAGGAAAATGACTTCTTTCTTCTCCGAGTTGAGCTTCAGGCAGCTGTTGCTCATCCAGGTCGCAACAGCTTTTATCCCTTCTTGGAAGTTGTGCCTGGGGATGTCGGGTTCCTTGGTGAGGGAGAGGATGAGCTGGGTGTCATCGGCGTAGGAGACGGTGTTGAGCCCGTGATTTCTGACGATGGTTTCGAGGGGGGCCATTTAGACATTGAAGAGTGTGGGGCTGAGGGAGGATCCCTGGGATACTCTGCATCTGATCTCTGTCGGTTCTGAGAGGAAGGGTGGGAGTCTTATTCTCTGTGTTCTGCCTGTGAGGAAGGAGCGTATCCATTCTAGGGCCTTTATCTTTGATGCCGGCGTCGTGGAGTCTGGTGGTTAGTGTGCGGTAGGAGATAGAATTGAAGGCTGCTGATAGGTCCAGTGAGATGAGGGCTGCCATGTGGCCTTGGCCGAGGAGGGCGCGGATGTTGTCGGTGGCGGCGAGGAGGGTGGTCTCGGTGCTGTGGTTGCTGCGGAATCCAGATTGTGAGATGTGTCTAGGATGCTGTTGGTTTCTATGAAGTGTGCTAGCTGGGTGTTGACGGCCTTTTCAATGACTTTGGCAGCAAAAGGAAGTAGCGAGATGGGCCTGAAGTTCTTGAGGTCCGTCGGGTCAGCGGAGGGCTTCTTTAGGAGGGGTTTGACTTCGGCGCACTTCTAGTTGTCAGGAAATGTGGCTGTGTCAAGGGAGTAGTTGATAGTTCGGCGTAGCTCGGGTGCGATGGCAGTGGCAGTCCTGTAGAAGATGTGCAGCGGGCAGGGGTCAGAAGGAGCTCCGGAGTGGATGCTCTTCATTGTCTTTAAGGTGTCTTCTGTGGTGAGAGGGGAGCAGGTGAGGAGGGTCTGGTGGGGGCGTTGTTGGGGTGGGAGTTGAGGCGGTGCTGTGGTCTTGATCGTCGAAGTTGTTGTAGAGCATCTTAATCTTGAGGTGAAAGAAGGAGCTCAGTTTGTTGCAGAGGTCTTGGGATGGAGGGACGTTGGTTGTTTTGCTGTTTGGTTTGGCGAATTCCTGTATGATGGCGAAGAGTTCCTTGGAGTTGTGGGCATTGGCGAGAATTCTGTCTTGGATGAAGTTTTTCTTTGTTGAGTTGATGAGTTGGTGGTGTGCTGTGATGGCTGTTTTGTAGGCGGAGCATGCTTCCGGGGTTTTGCTGTTTCTCCATGTCTTCTCCAGTCGTCAGCAGGAGCGCTTTGAATCTCGGAGAGCCGTAGTGAATCAGTTGGCTTTCTTGTTGTGTCGTCTCGTGGTGTTCTGGAGGGGGGCAAGAATGTTGGAGCAGTTGGCGATCCATTGGTGGAGTTTGCGTGCTACTGTGTTGGCGTCTGTCGTAGTAGGGGATGGAGTGCAGGTGAGGGCGGAGGTGAGGTGTTCTTCGGAGACTTTATTCCAGCTACTGCGTGGGAGGCGGCACGGGTGCTTGTTGCGGTGCGTTTTGTAAAGGAGAAGTGGATGCAGTGGTGCAAATGAATTCAAATGTAGATTAATTGATCTGCACACTATTAATAATGCATATTGTGATCTAAAACCACAAAAGCGCTAACACCTGTTACATTAAATAGCACACATTTGTGACTCAGAATGGCGTACTGTTATTAGCAATAGCATACTGCACAATCTCCAGTACTATGACGTTTCAGAGCCTTTCATATATCGAAATCTGCATGGCAAATGGAAGACCAAAAACAACATTGAGAGAGTAACCACACAAAATAGCTATCAATATTTTTAGGTTAACGGAAGACAATTTGCTGAGCATTGGGTCATTTGGCGGTCTACTATACAGCCATAAGTCTTAACACGACTTGAGAGCGCCATACAAATGTCACCATTTTCGAAGCTTTGCTGAGTAGGAAGACCACGCGTGCCCTTTCAAGGCTATGCAGCTTTATTTGAAAAAACAACCCTTCACTTATTATTATAGTTGAAAGCATAGTCTTTGTAATACCTGCACAGCAGACCAGACCCTGCTAAAGACACAATCAAAAGATTATATTTTCTATAAAGTACATAGCAGGGAAGGTGAGCAGCAATAGCTTACTCACCGATTTGTTAATTATTATTGTGATTTTTGAGTTTTGTGTATTCTGGCAAAATGAATGATTCTGAGGGGACCATTGAGCGGATTTTGTGGTTTGGCATCAAATCAAGGTGAAGGCAGTTGTGTTTGGACTGTACAGTGTAATGCTGTTCCATGATGATGAGTTTTGTTAAGTGGTGTTGGTGGTGCCCCATTTCACAGAAGGCTGGGTGTTTTGAAGAGTATTGGGGGGGACATATGGAATGTTTGGTCAGTGTTCTGTCTGTGGGCATAGAAAAGAAAGGTTTTTGACATACGCATGTTAGGCAGGAGTTGGAGTGAGTTTCTTGGTACGCCAAAGGCATAGTTTAAATATAGTTCTATTTCGTGGTAAATAACATTTTCCTTATGGGTCAGTTTGCATGAAATTCCATCTTGGAGGGGTGTTCAATTTAGTGTTTGTTTTGGGATTTCTGTTCTCTTTTCAGTGGTTAGTGGGCAGCCAGGGCAAGGGTGTTGTGTTTGTACTGACTGCTGTGGTGGGGGATTAACAATTTGTTTTATGATTGTGAGAATTGGAAAGGGGTCGATGAGTGGTGTTCGTGTTTGACATGTGTCTCTGAAGTAACTGAGCTGTTGACGGTGTTCAGAATGGTCATTCTGCAGCTGGCAAGTGAGGCATAGGACTAGTGGCTTTGTGGCAATGGAAGGAAAGTGCAGCTCAGTCACTTCTTCTCTCGCCTCACCTGAGTGCAGCAGTCTATGGTCTATACTAAATCACTGTAGAAGAAATCACATTGTCTTGTTACAGGCTTTTAACTTTTTAGACAGACATCTTTAGCCATCTCCTAGATTATAGTATCAAGGCACAATATACAGGTAGAGGGGCAGTAGGTCAGCCGCACTTCACCATCGCTAATTGTACGTCTTCACATTTTGTAAGCCCACGCTTATCCATTGGTTGGTTTGACTGTCAGTCATGTTATATTACCTAGATTTCCTCTTTACTGTCATGCAGCCATTTGATTGGATAGTAGGTGAATGAGCTCGAGAGGCAGAAGTACACTGTTGACTTTAATGCACTTTACTGATGCAGTGACATTGGAAGCATAGCAAACTCTGGCACTGCGCTGTGCTGGCGGGACACTGAGGTGGGGACGTTGCAAGACTTCTGTTTTCTGTTTCAAGACCCCCACTACTGTGATATGGCACTGGAACTTGTGGCCGTCCCTCCACTTTTCCTATGTTGTCTCCACCCTCCTCGGTGAAGCACACTGACTGAACGGGGTCTTACTTGAAGATGTTTGAAGATAGTATCCTACAGTAAGACGTCGGCCATCTTGGAATGCAAGCCAACTGTGATGAGGTCACCATTCCATTAGAGCATGTCATGGACAAATGAAATGGTAACCATGCTGAACACAAGTTAGAAATCTCAAGCTTGTTACTCCAAATATGAAAGTTTTTTTTTATAACAATATATAGCCAATTTCTTAAATAAACAACACAATTAAATTACCTCAGAGCCCTCTCTGCAATTATAACACTCAACACATCTTAGAAAGGTCCATGGGAATGTTTTCCACAAAGGCAATGAGAATTGTAGGTTTCACATTGTTGCTTTGTTGGTGAACAGTATGGAAGAGGTTCACTATTTTTGCAGTCTTAATGTTAGCCCTGCACGCTATGCTTTTCTGCATATGAAATTCGATTTTAAGGTCAGCTGACGAATCAGCACGAGGGTGACCTACACAGACATTGGAACGTTGGATTCTCCATCTTTGAACACAAAGAATATTAATACAGCAGCAATAACAGACATGGAGCAGATTTAAATATCAACTTTTGGAAAGTATGACAATATTTAAAAATACACAGTTCTAATTACTTGCGACATATACTGCTAATCGCATTATAAAAACACAGCAGCGACACACAGATGCACATCAGTGTGAATTTAGGACATATTTATGGATTGATGTGCTGCCATCTGTTTTCTTCAGTTTGTCAGTCTTTTCTGCCATCTACAGAACTCCATGCGTTATAAAGTTATTAATGTGGACTTTTTGTATCAGAGTGAGGGTCGAACACCATCTGTCCTTTCTACTAGGGCACAATGAGATCTGATTCATGTTTCAACATCCAGACACAACTCTGCCCATGTGCACAGTATGACACATTGTGTTGATTGACGAAGCCTGGAAGGGGGTGAGTTTTTTTAATTTTTTATTATATGACCATTAGCCTCTTGATAAGTCTGTCTTTCAATCTCATCCATTTATAACCAGTGTTAGTGAGACAATTTTCTTTGAAGTAAGCAAGTTTAACTGTGCATACCAAAATGTTCTTAATGAGTACACAAAAGTTGGGTTCCAAAAAAGGTCTGAACTGGGCCTGTTTTTTAAATCCACCCTCGCTCTCTCTCATTTACCTAATCCATCCTCACCCTCACCTTTTATCCTACTGTTTATCCATGACTCACTCATGCATTCATTCAGTTATGTAGATTTTAGATTATTAACTCTGTTAGATTTGGGGGTCTCTAGTTGGCAGAGGTAGGTACCTTTGTCCAAATAGGGACCCTTGAGTCTAGTCAGGGAAAGTAGGTACACTCCCGAAATAACCCCTGCTCACCCTCTTGGTAGCTTGGCACGAGCAGACAGGCTTAGTTCAGAGGCAGTGTGTAAAGCATTTGTGAACACATACAGTAATCAAGTGACAACACTACAAATGGACACCACAAAGGTTATATATTTATAAAAATAGGTATACTTTATATATATTTATCACAAGACCATAAACGACAAAAATAATCCACAATACTGTCAAGAATACTCAGTTCTGATCAAAAAGGCTTAATTCAAGGTTCTGTGCGAGTCGGTAGCCTCCTCCGGCTACGGCGATGTTGAGAACAAACAGAGTCTAACAAATCCAGCTGACCGCGTCGAGACGGGCCAACACAGCGTAGACAGACTCGGTCACAGTACCTTTTACTTGAAGCGGCAGGCACGGGCGTGCGAGCCGGATGGCTGTTCGTCGCGGTCGCGATGCAAAAATGGAAGCGTTGCAGGACGCGTTGTCCCTCGATGCGGTGCAGGCAGCGGCTCGTTGACGTCGTCGAGACGGAGTCGGTGAGACCAGGGCCGTGCGTTGCAGGGCGAGACGGTGCTTCGATGCGGTGCTGGCAGGTTGCGGTGCAGCGACGGAGCCGGATTCAGGAGCTGGCGTCGATCAGTCCGGACAGCGGTGCGAGTCGGGCGGTGCGTCGCAAGCGTGCGAGCGGTGCCCAACTCCGGTGCGGTCACAGGACTCGAACTCAGCAGCAGTGACCGTGTCGGTCGGACCAGTTCGATTCGGCGTAGCGAAGCGTTGCAGGACGCGTTGTCCCTCGATGCGGTGCAGGCAGCGGCTCGTTGACGGAGTCGGTGAGACCAGGGCCGTGCGTTGCAGGGCGAGACGGTGCTTCGATGCGGTGCTTACAGGACACCGAGTCGGTCGTGAGAGTCGGTCACAGCTCCCTACCTCTGTAGCCACTGAAACAGAGTTTCCAGCAGCAATTCACAAAGGGGTGAAGTCCAATGGTCCTGGGACTTCGGTCAGGGGCAAGCTCTCTTCCAAGCCCTTGGAGATCCTTCACAAGTTGATTAAAGTCACAGCAAAGCAAAAGTTCCTTTCTCCTTTCTTTGGCAGTCAGGCAAACCACTGCAGGCCAATCCCCCAAGCAGCACTTCAGGCTTAGGGATAGTCTCTCCTCAGTTTCTTCTTGGTTCCGCTCCTCAGCAAAGGTTTCTTCTTGTTCCCAAAAGTGATCTAATTTTCCTGGGGTCTGGGTGCCCCTCTTATACCCTGATTCTCTTTGTTCTCTGGAGGCAGAGAGGCCTCTGCCTAGTCCAAAACCAGTTCTGGTCAGTCCTGGAGCACTTTGTTTTTCTGACTCCTTTTTCCTTTCAGAATGTGGGGCAGAGTGCTCAGCCGCCCGGCAGGAGGTGGAGCCAGCATTGTGGAAGGCAGGCACAGCCCTATTCAGACCCAGGTGCAACTCCTCCCTCCACTCTGGATGCAGATCTTTCTATTCAGCCCTGGGCTGACTCACCCTGTCTCCTGTAGCCACCCCCAGCCCCTGTCACTCAATCTCCAGACAAGGAATACACAACCTAGCAGAGGCAGGCTTGGATAGTTAGGCAAGAAAATACCCACTTTCTAAAAGTGGTATTTTCAAACACAGAATGTTAAAACCAACTTCACTAAAAGATGCATTTTATCATCCTGAGTTCAGGCATACTAAATTCGTTTTTCTACCATGTTCCCTGGGTCAGTTCTGACTATAAGGTGTAATAGTCAGTCTGCCCATTCTGGCCTATGGGGAGCAGGTAGCCTTGCAATAGTGAAAAACGAAAATGGCTGTAATTCACTATTAGGACATGCCACACACACCAGGGCATGTCCTACCTTATACTTACAATGCACCCTGCCCTAGGGCCTACTTTAGGGGTGACCAACATGCAGTAAAGGGAAGGTTTAGGGACTGGTAAGTGGGTGCACTCACCAAGTCGACAGGGCAGCCCTAGGCTGCACACAGGCTCTGCGATGGCAGGCCTGAGACACATTTTACAAGCCGCTTCTGTGGGTGGCACAACCCGTGCTGCAAGCCCACCAGCGGCATTGGATTTACAAGCCCTGGGCACACTGAGTGCGCTGTACTAGGGACTGACAAGTAAACCAATCATCCAATCATGGAGTCACTAATACATACATCAATTAACGATAGGGAGCACTTGCACTTTGGCACTGATTAGCAGCGGCAAAGTGCCCATGAGCATCTAGTCCAGCAAAAACATATCGGCAACAATGGAGGCATTACGAAAAAATGGAAGGGAGACCCACGCCAAGGATGCCAGGTCTAACAAACTCCAATAGAGAGACATTTTTGTAAACGATATCTAGGGCACAATATTTTTAGCAGATGGCATTTAGTCAGCATATTTTGGTAGTTTACTGTTCATGTACCGATTCACTCACCCCTTCATTCATCTTTGCCCCCAGCATTTCCCCATTCTTTCATCCACCACTTCCATCCAGCCATGGGCCCATTCTTGTTTGTTGCCACATGATCATTCATACAACCACACACAGAAGTATTTGTTTCCCAACTCAGACTTCTCATGTAACCTTCCTCATCACCAACTCTAGGTCTCCTTTTTAGTCTCCCATTTCTTCATACAATGTATCCTCCATACCCGACCTTCTCCCACCACCTCCATTCCCCCTAACTGCTTCTTACCCTAGTTGTTCCTCCTCCTCCCACTGTGCTTCCTCCTTATCCTACCTTCTCTAGTAATCTTACTTTCCATATCCTCCCTATTTTACGCCACCTCTCTCCTATGACCACTGTTCCATCCCACCATCCAATCACCCATAACCTAGTAGTCTCCCACTAACCCAACTCTCTCTAACCTCACTTTCCCCCAATCCTCATCCCTTACTTAACCCATCTGCCTCCTACTTTTGCACTCATATTTCCTCTCCCTCTTTCTACCCATTCTTTCAGCATCACTCTAGCAACCCAGTGCACTCATTGTGCAGTATATCTATCACATTCCATTCAGCCAATCCCTCCTCCTAACCTCAAATACACACACTCCTTTCTTAGCACACTTAAGAAATGAAGGTACCTCTCCCTCAACCTCCCCTCACCGACCCTACCATCCCCCAGCCCAAAATCATCTTTCTCTTTCCCCTCATTCCATTTTCCCACCTTGGAAACCCTATAGCTTCCAAAGCAAAGTTCACCCAACTCTTTTCAGTCTCAAACCAATCCCATTTCCCTCCTGCACTCCTACATAGATCAAGGGCCACTCTATAATCTAGGACTGAAAGACAGGATCTGTCCACTCCAATTCCCCACACTTGAATTTAAAGATCCCTCGCCACCCACTCTTAAAACTTCCTCCAGCTGAGCGGGCTCTCTGACAAAGCACTATCATTAAATAAGAACAACTTAAACATCAAAACCAGATGCATCATCTACTAAGCATCCCCAACAATTTGACTGACATGCTTACCAACTCCAATGACTCTCAGCTCACCCCCAGCCAGGACACTATCATACTGGAAACAATGAAGTGCAACAAATTCTAACCAAGGCAATAGGCCTTCTCGATGTTTGCCCCCTGAGTCTAGAACTATATCCCCAATATCCATCAGGAGTGCCACAAACCTGCTCAAAGTTAGGAAAGAGATAAAGGCATACCTATTTAATTAATACTAAATTATGATATAGAACCCAGCTACCACTCCATTTACTTATTGACTGTATCATTGCCTTTCAACTTGTACAGTGCTCCACTTCCTTTTAACTAGGTTCACACTGTACAGATATCGCCTGCGCTCCCACACAGCCAAACTTCAACCGCGGCCGCCCGCCAGATTACGAACTACCTCGTAGCCTGGCAAGTGGTCCTTTGGCACACCCACGGCTGTGTCTATTAAAAAGGCACCGAAATGGGAACACCAAAGCCAGTTCCTGCATGGCATGGACTTTGCAGTCTATGCTGTGCAGGAAAGGGGGTGCATGCATACAGGGGGGCACACCATGTGCCCCCCATGCATGGATCCCATGGCCCTGAGATAAAAGGGCATACAGGGCCCCCTTTGTTTCCTCACCGCCACAGTTTTCATGGTGGCCTCACTGTGAGACAGACCCCCTCAATATGGGACATTCTCCCTAATCAACTCCTGGAGACCAGTGAAGGACTAGTTCACCCTAAACAAAGGCACACAACCAAGGGACAGAACCACAATCCCTCCACAAAGTGAGTAATGATGGTGCAGAAACCAGGATCACATCGAATGAAAAACCATAACCAAATCTTCCTACAATGAGTAAACGGATAGCCACGTGCATGACTATGTCTCACTCTATGCATATGAATAGCTATATGGCCACATCGACAAGATAAACACAACTTACCCATCACGCACAACACCAAAACATATTCCACATAGGCCACATGTAAAACCCACAACCTTTTAGCCAGATACAATCTATTATAAACGTAATTATCCTATTTATCAAACCTCTTTCATCAACCACATGCTCAAGAGCAACTACATGCAACAAGATAAAGTATAACTCAGACCCTCAAGCACAACATCAAAGACCTAGCACATGGCCACAGTACAAATCTAAAACTTTTGAATAAAACACAACCTACATATTAGCATTCTACCAAACTGCCAAAACACTTCAGGGCCCTTTTAGGGGTATGAAGAATTATATAAATTCAAATGCAAGACAATACAATACAACACATCACAATAAAATAAAGAAGACTTTGACATTTAAAAATCCATACCTCTTGGCATTGTCTATGCTTGTTTTTGTTTGTGTCACAAATCTAGAATGTTAACCACTTAACCGCGGCGCGAATTCCGCCGCGGTGCGGCAGTTTAATTAAGTGGGCGGGGCCGCGTCGGCCAACGGACGTGCGCAGCACTACGGAGGTAGTGCTCGCGACGGCCGTTGGCCGACAGAAGCAGCGAAGGGGTTAATGGAGAGACCAAATATTTTTGTTTATTCTGCGTTTACACGTTTATATTTGATACGTTGTGTAATAAAACTCTCAGGCAATTAAAAATTGCTTCAAATGAATATCTTAAGGCCTCATTCCCAGTCTCTAGTGAATTTGAGGAGTTACTAATGCAAACCTGCCAACTCACACAGTGCCCCCGTGTGACACACGATATCAGCTCCCATCACACGGTTACCGATGAGGAACTGATATCACACGGTGGCAGGAAAAATTAGCTGAAAATCACTGTAAATAGTGGATTTCCAGCTCGTTTTCCGAGTATTTGAACTGCCAATGTCCCTTAAAGGGTGTGAAAACACCCTGGTACATCCGCACCAACCTCAAAAAGGTTTTTTTTTTGGAAGAGGAGGAGGGGGCTTGGGGGCAGGGTGGGGGCAAAAGTGCCTCTTAGGTACTTCTCAGCACAAGGCCCGCCACCTCTGAGAGCCCGCCCCCTTCTCACACATGAGATTTTTGTTAACGTTGGCAGGTCTGCTAATGTGTAATGTAACTGGTGCTCATGTAAAGCGCTCCAATACCTTCGGGGCGAGTTCGCGTTATATAAAACTGCAACAAAACAATATATAAAACTTGTAATATTGTGACTTCTTTCTGCACACATTCTGCAAGGTGTTTACTTAGTGGAACATCCGTAAGCAAAGGGTGAGTTATTTTCACACTACCTCTAGTCTTAATTTGGAAACTAACTGGTGTTGCACCAGTCTCGGAGTTACTGGCCCTTTGGAACGAGGGCCTTAAATTTATTGGTAGTAAACACAGCTTAAACGTTAGTTGTCTCCTTCAGCAAACTTAAGGATTGGAATGGTCTGTATTAGCTCTGCATAGCATCATTATTGTTCTTGCATATACCTGCTTTTGTAGATGAGTTAATTGAAAACGATTATATCGTTTTATTCTTATTTTGGAACTAATTTAGTGTTCGGTGATAAGTGAAACCCCTACAGTATTGGAGTGAGCTCTAAATATGTTGTAGAATCCAGCTGCTTCATTTCCCCCACCTTACTATCCCCACAACGAAGGAATATCAGTCATGGGCAGGCTTTCCTCATGGGCCTTTTACTAGATTATAGACCACCAAATGGAAGTCAAGAAACCCAAGAACTATGGTGACCGCCATATTGGAGACTGGTGAAATTCATAAATGAAGGAAAGCATGCTTTAATTTTATGGACAGAACATTTGTAGTTTTAACTTAGACGTGGCCACTCAGGCTTAATGGTGGGATCGCACTTAAGCCACCAAGAGTGTTCCACAACACAAAGGTTCTGGCACACGTCAACTAACCCCAAGAACTATGAGACTGCCTTCAGGAAACTGCTAAAGACTCACCTATTTAGCGATTAACGCTTCTCCTTACCTGATGGTGTGGTCAGCGCCGGGGCACTCTTGAGTAGCCGTGCACTATAGAAGCAATTTCATTCATTTATTCATTCATTTAACAGCTGCTTTGCTAGAAATTAATTTTGTCGTGACCCAAGCTGTTTTGGGTGATTTTAGCACTGATATACCCACACCTGAGCGACCAGCTACAGTGTTCTATTAACACTTTAAACCTTGTCATGGGCACTCCTGGTCTATCACTGTGCTCCAATTCCTCTTTGGCCCTTTCCCGGTCCCTTGGTCCCACTACTTTCTTATACATTTTGTTTGTTTGTTTCAAAGAGTGCAGAGAGGAGCTATAGGCCAGACTCCTCCTTAAAGTATCATAACTGGAAAGCCGTATCTTATGTACCCCGAACACCTCGTGATACTGTTAGTGATCCACAGGCTGGCCTGGATATTTATCACACTCAGCTGACCTCTGCCTTAGATCAGATTGATCCGCCTCTCAAAGAGGCACTAAAAGTTTGCATATACACTGCAAATGGTACACCAAGGAATTAGCTGACGTGTGTCAGAACCTTTGTGTTGTGGAACACTGTTGGTGGCGTAAGTGCGATCCCACCATTAAGCTTGAGTGGCCACATCTAAGTTACATCTACAAATGTTATGTCCATAAAATGAAAGCATGCTTTCCTTCATTTATGAATTTCACCAGTCTCCAATATGGCAGTCACCAATGTTTCTTCCATTAGAGAGCTGCAATCCCCTCCTTTGCCATTAGTCACTTGTGATTCTGATGCCAAATGCAACCATGTCGCAGATCATTTAAAAAAAATTGTCTGTCATTGACTGTATACCACTGTATTCAGTGTCTTCTTGAAAACTCTCAACGTTTTGGCCCTATTATTGACAGTTGCGGTCAATTATCGCAATTCTCTCTTCTATTGACAATGATTTTCTCCAGCTGGTGAGTGAGAGTAATCCTGCTGTTTTTCCAAAAGATCCCCTCCTGTTAGAATTTTCAGGGATATGTCATTGGTGGAACATGTGTTCCAGAGGCTATTCTTACTGCTTCTGTATTATCTGGAATGGTACCTACTGATTTCAAACTCACTTCTGTGACCCCTTTTTTTTAAGAAACCTTCATTAGACTCCAATGATATGTCTAACTGCCGCCCAATTTAGCTGGACTGTTCCCATGAGGCACAGGGTCAGACTGATTTGCATATGGCCATGTCTGAACTGGGGTGGTGGAGTGAGCTAAAGAATGATGATGGATTAAACCCAGATCAGTTGACTGGGGGTGAGTGTTTGATTGGCTCAAACGTTCCGTCCATCATCCCCTTTTGTATCGCTTTGGTCGCCCTAAGTTGGCGGGGGTATGCCCAGACGTGGGTCCCTTGCTCACTTTGCCACTGGATTCAAGCAAGCTTGGCTGATGACGGCTGAAATGCCAGAAACCGGTCCTAGGATGCTTGTTTCCGGTCCAGGGAAGACATGGCTTGGCAGTTCGGGCTGGACTGTTCCCATGAGGCACAGGGTCAGACTGATTTGCATATGGCCATGTCTGAACTGGGGTGGTGGAGTGAGCTAAAGAATGATGATGGATTAAACCCAGATCAGTTGACTGGGGGTGAGTGTTTGATTGGCTCAAACGTTCCGTCCATCATCCCCTTTTGTATCGCTTTGGTCGCCCTAAGTTGGCGGGGGTATGCCCAGACGTGGGTCCCTTGCTCACTTTGCCACTGGATTCAAGCAAGCCTGGCTGATGACGGCTGAAATGCCAGAAACCGGTCCTAGGATGCTTGTTTCCGGTCCAGGGAAGACATGGCTTGGAAGTTCAGGCTGGACTGTTCCCATGAGGCACAGGGTCAGACTGATTTGCATATGGCCATGTCTGAACTGGGGTGGTGGAGTGAGCTAAAGAATGATGATGGATTAAACCCAGATCAGTTGACTGGGGGTGAGTGTTTGATTGGCTCAAACGTTCCGTCCATCATCCCCTTTGTATCGCTTTGGTCGCCCTAAGTTGGCGGGGGTATGCCCAGACGTGGGTCCCTTGCTCACTTTGCCACTGGATTCAAGCAAGCCTGGCTGATGACGGCTGAAATGCCAGAAACCGGTCCTAGGATGCTTGTTTCCGGTCCAGGGAAGACATGGCTTGGCAGTTCGGGCTGGACTGTTCCCATGAGGCACAGGGTCAGACTGATTTGCATATGGCCATGTCTGAACTGGGGTGGTGGAGTGAGCTAAAGAATGATGATGGATTAAACCCAGATCAGTTGACTGGGGGTGAGTGTTTGATTGGCTCAAACGTTCCGTCCATCATCCCCTTTGTATCGCTTTGGTCGCCCTAAGTTGGCGGGGGTATGCCCAGACGTGGGTCCCCTGCTCACTTTGCCACTGGATTCAAGCAAGCCTGGCTGATGACGGCTGAAATGCCAGAAAACGGTCCTAGGATGCTTGTTTCCGGTCCAGGGAAGACATGGCTTGGCAGTTCGTGCTGGACTGTTCCCATGAGGCACAGGGTCAGACTGATTTGCATATGGCCATGTCTGAACTGGGGTGGTGGAGTGAGCTAAAGAATGATGATGGATTAAACCCAGATCAGTTGACTGGGGGTGAGTGTTTGATTGGCTCAAACGTTCCGTCCATCATCCCCTTTTGTATCGCTTTGGTCGCCCTAAGTTGGCGGGGGTATGCCCAGACGTGGGTCCCTTGCTCACTTTGCCACTGGATTCAAGCAATCCTGGCTGATGACGGCTGAAATGCCAGAAACCGGTCCTAGGATGCTTGTTTCCGGTCCAGGGAAGACATGGCTTGGCAGTTCGGGCTGGACTGTTCCCATGAGGCACAGGGTCAGACTGATTTGCATATGGCCATGTCTGAACTGGGGTGGTGGAGTGAGCTAAAGAATGATGATGGATTAAACCCAGATCAGTTGACTGGGGGTGAGTGTTTGATTGGCTCAAACGTTCCGTCCATCATCCCCTTTTGTATCGCTTTGGCTGCCCAATTTAGGTAGGCGGTTAGAGAGAGCATTTTCATTGAATATCTGCTTTTGGGTGACACAAGGCCAAACGGCAAGAAAAATGGGTGCTTGCTGAAGTGGCTCCGCTCCACTTACGCTGTAATACTGTGCCATCCGTTCATGGATCCGCTCTGTCCGAGATCCCACTGAAGCATGGAAAGAGGGAAGGTGCAGAGAGGCTGCTGAGTGGGAGAAACCTCAATAAGGTTGCCCCTGGATGCGGGTGCACCCATGTGTTATGCTGGCATATGAATCGGAGCATGGCTGACACGTGGCGATCTCCGATGGCAGCCCACAGATGGTGATGAGCTGCATGAGGCACCCACAACAAACCCAGCTTCCTGGGGAAGCAGCAATCAATGATAGCCGGTAGGTGAGGAGCTGCTTGAGAGCAGGGCCCAATGGCACATGGGCTCAGAGACAGAGTAGGACTTTCTTGGGGAAAACTAAGGGGTATATTCACAAGAACGTGTGATAACTACCGCAAGAGTAGCGTAACGCAACTTTCAACATCGCAGCCTATCGCGGGAAAATAACCCCGTATCAACGTGGAATTCACAACAAGGCGGTAGCATGCGATAGACACCAGATAATGCGTCAAATGTCAGCGTGAAAATCAACGCCACGCCGCAAAAATGCGAAACGCGAACGCGAAAAATCATGCGATGAGGCCAATCGCGGTACAAAAAGTAGCGAAAACCAGCCACAGGCCTGCAAATCCCACGCGTCTGGTGGGAAAATGCACCATAAAACCCACAGAAACAACACACCAGAAACAAGCTAAAGCACATAGCAACATGGATGCACCCTGACCCAGCGCAGAGGTGAACGCAAACCCCACAACCCCCACAGACCACCAGCAAGGAACAACTGGGTCGGGGAAGGCCAAGGAGAAAAGGGAGAGGAAGACGGGGTGCAGACCGCAGAAAAACAAGACCAGCGTCACAGAGGTGTCAGAACACTACCAGCAACTGACCCACAAGCAGACCACCTGGAATGCAGTCGGAGTGCCGAGGAGGCCAATCCAGGAGGCTAAGAGGCGCCGGCAGGACGTGACAACCTAAACCAGGTACAAACCCGCTGCCAACAGGAAGGCAGCAACGGCGACAGGAGGTGGCAGTTCTGCGCCACAGGAGGAGCTGGAGGAAACCCAGGGTTCAGTCATCAGTGTGGAGATGGTGCAAGGAGTAGGGAGTACGGACACAGCTCGAGAGGACCTGACACAACATCAACAGGGAGTGTAACGAACAGGGACTGGGGGGACGGGGGGAGATGGGCACAATGGCACACATGCACAACGAGGTGTAGTACACTGCACACCCACAATTATCCAGGATCATGTCCCAGATCCCCTTGGCACACTGCAGCACACACACATAGCAAGAACAGCACACCCACATCGACGATAATGTGGTACAATGCGCATAGCCAACACTGCAGAACAGAGGACACAACTGGCTCCGCACATGCCCAGAAACATGCCTACTACACCTGACAGAGCTGGAAAGTGTGAAATGGAAATGTACGCGTACGACCTCACATCCGTCATGTAGTCCAAATGTACACAGTCCCGCAGAAGAATCCAGCACCTCCCAGACAGTCACAATGTACATTGCCAGACAGTCTGCATGTAAACCAGAACAATGCGCCAACATACATTGCAACACAATGTCAACATGCATCTCCCCTGCACATTGCAGAGGGGCACACAACACCTCCAGCAGAGCACAGAAGACAACACATCTGCGATGTCGGAGAGGACCACCACACCGTCGACACCGACACCCTACAACAGCCCATGGATATCCCACGCAACCCACCACCAGGACCCGGGCAGCCGAGCTACTCAGAGGAGAACACAGAACCTGCAACAGACCACACAGCAGGAAGCACACGCAAGCACAGCTGGCTCACGACATTTCACCCACCCACACATGGCACCCCAATGCCAGGTGTCAGAACACCAAAAGGAGGTGGCCCAACAGGCCTGGGTGGGGGCCGAACACCTGGAATGCGAACTAGAACACATACATAGGTGTCTATCACCCTTCAGGGACCACCCACACCCCACAAAGGAGACCCACACTGCCATAGAGACACATGCAGATGCACATTCACAGTACAGAACCACGCCCAGGGGCGCGCAAATAACAGTCACACATCCATGTTGGCTCTGCGTACGACGGCCCCGGCCACTCCCCTTACGAATTGAGTGGGTGACGACAAAGCTACATGTCCAAGCTACAACCCGCTGCCTGCGGTGACATGTCTGCATCCGATGTACACAGCACAATGTAATGTCCTAGGGCCCTCATGCATACAACAAGACCACAGGGACACACGCATATATCATGTTGAACTGGCCACGGGCACGTGCGCCCGGCCCCTTTATTGGCAGGGCCACATGTACAGTGACGCCAGTGCTGGATGTGTGTGGGGTGAGTGGAAGCCAGTCCGCACGGAATGCTTGGTGCTGGCAACAACTTGAACATTGGACACCAGTGCAACGGAAACAGAAAACCCATGCATAACAGAGTCAACAGCTGAGCAACATGGAGTGAGCCGGAGAAAGTCCAGAGGACAGCCAACATGCAAACAGAAGTGTCCGTGAGTTGCAGTGCACTGGGGTTGGGGCACTAGAGATGAGCGCGCTTATGTGAAGAAAAAGTCTCGGATTGTGTCCCTTCGATATATACTCCTGATGCAGGTGCAGTGGCATGTGTCAGACCTGCATCATCTCCCCCATCAACGTACCAGGGCTCCCACACTGTTTGAGGTGACATTGCTGTGCAACCTCTCCACAGCAAACAACTCAATCAGTAACGGACAATGGCTTGCGGTGCACTGAGTCACTGGCACCTGGAGTGCTGAGCAGGGTATCAGGCCGATGATGGCATCCACGACAGGTCTGAGCAACTCCGTAGGTCTGTCAGGACCACAGTTTCGACTCTGGCAGATGGCGGTTGGAGGTGGTGCTTGCGGTGGTGGCGTGTGCCTCCTGCGGTGATGCAACGTCCGGGCCGGTCAGGACTCGATGCTATGTGTGGGCCCTGGTGGCCCGCAGTTGAGGCCGGAGGCTGCGGACAGCGGAGGGCCACAGACACATGGCGTTGATGACCCCAAGACCATCGCTTCAGAGGCCATCCAATGTCTCAGAAGAAGGGGTCCCAGACCTGACAAGCACAGAGTTAGTGGCCCCGAATGCACTGCGGCCGGCACAGGCACCCAGCCACGGGACGGTGACTTGCGGTGCAGTCAGATGGGCCATGCGACCTGAGCGGGTCCCCATCAATGTCCGAGGTGTATGTTGCGGAGGGTTGCGGGGGACAGTGGAAGGTGTCCTCCAGGGCATGATGTGGAAGGTCTGATGTTATCTGGAAGCAGCAAATGGAGGAGTGGAAAGCGCAACCCACGTCCTCACCAACAATTCGGTATCAGCTACATGAGGATGAAAACTAGCCCCTAGTCCAGTGGTTCCCAAACTTTTTTGACCCAGGGCTCCCTTGACCAATTGACTGTTGGCTGCGGCTCCCCATTACATTACTTACTTTTGGCGGGGATGTAAGCGCGATATCGGGAGTACTTGCATTTTAATCCCTCAAAATAACTGGGATGAATGTAAGGAGAATAGTGAGTGCAATGCAAGGATATGTCTACTATCACTTTTCACAATATTTGTGCGCCCTCTGGCCATGCGTGACTGCATCTGTTTGCTGTTAGTGAGCGCTCAGCCTGGAGTTGGACAGATCTAGCCTAAACCAGCCAGGGGCACCGGGGTGCTATGGCGCACAGTTTGGAAACCACTGCAATACGTGCTCCACTTTTCATAGTCTTCCTATGCCTTATTTGTCCCTTTTTATACCCACTCACATCATCTCTCTCTCGTACAGTTCCTCAATAAGCACTACTATATAGCATTTCCGTACTCACTGAACTGTAAGCTCTCATCTTCACCTTTGCTTTAGTCCTCTCTAAAGGACTTTGACTCATCTTCTTCAATTCTTAGGAACAATAGTCTCATACCAATGGCACTCATTTGGTGACTTTCTTCCCTAATCTTCTATTTGTCCCTCTACTAGTGCCTTCCTTCTTTACCATCCTTTTGATTGGATGATTTGCAACCTTCCACTGCTGACAGAGACAATTATTTCAATTGCCGTTTAGCATCCCATGGGGGGACATGGCTTTCTTCTATTCCTCCCCAACATCCCTGTGCGTTCAACACCACCCTAATTCATTGCTGCATAGTTCATCCCAATCCGCTTTATTTTTTGTAAATACTCTGTAGGTAGGCCAGCAGCTTTGCACTGCTACCAGGTATTCACTTCTCTGCTCATCCCTGCTACCAGTTCATGCTTGCTTTATACTTTTTTAAAAACTTTGTTAGTGAATGCCCTTGGACTACAACCTTACTATTACCAGAGTAAGATATCAAACAATGACTAAGTGTTTCTGCATCGATACATACACTGCTATTAACACTTGCTTTTAGGAATTGCAAATTATCAACAAATAACCAAAACAGTACTGGAAATGAAATTCAGGCCAAAACAACATTGTAATGGGTACCAGCAGTTTTTGCAGCTACAAGGTGAAAAGTATCGAAAGGCATGGCATGTAATAGGATCTGGTACGCTCTAAGGAAGCATCCAATTGCAAAGATCACACACACACACACACGAGGCAGTAAGGCAGTTCCAGCTTGGCAGCACCCTGCCTGTTTGATAAACATCTCTCTTATCTAGATCTAGTAAATTACATTTCCTGTACTTTTCGGTGTGAAAAGTTTTAATTACCTCCTCTGGATTAAAAGAGGAAGCAAGAGCGGGTTCTCCGGACGCTGTGAGACCACCTGGTACAGCACAGACGCCATTCTCTCTTTTGTAAAGCTGAACATACGCATATTTTTCACAAAATGACATGCTACCTGCATCCTGTAGCCGTCTGTACATTTCTGCTTCGGACTTTTCTCTGGTGGTGACCAGTTGATCAGTGCATGTTTGTATCCAGAAAGTACCCTTAGCAGTGATATGCACCGATGGCTGAGAGACTGGCTCTTCTGCAGGACAACGCACTAACAGACAGCGCTGCCTCTTGTGGTGAAAGGGAAAGTTACTGAAGCATAACAGAATGGAAAGTTGCCTGCTTTAATGCCTCCTTCGTGCAACTGTGTCACTAAGTGCCAGCAAGTGGGCACCAGACGAAGCGCACTCGGCCTGCAATTCATAATGTGCTCTGCTCAGCTACTGTGACCGCGGCGCCCCTGGCTAGTTTTTGTGGCGCACAGGGGTGCCGCGGCACACAGTTTGGGAAGTACTGCCCTAGTCCATAGACTCAAACGCCACCAATATACGACCAGTGAGTGTCCATGAATGTCGGGGTACAGACTTAGTGGCACAGGTGCTGTGAGGGGATGCAGTCTGCGATGATGCCGGTACACTGATATGAACTCCACCATTGCCAAATCAAGACTGTGACCCACTGGACCGCAGTGTAGGCCGGAGGCAGTGGTCAGCAGTGGCCCACAGCCACGTGTCGTTGGCACGCGAGGCACAGAGTTAGTGACACAAGGGCAGTTGTCGGTAGTGTTCGATCACCTCCGTAACGATGATCCTGTTCACTCCGGACTGCAACACGTCATCCTCTTACGCCTCTCCGTGCGTGCGATGATATGTATTTTGCCTTTTGAATTACCGATGTTCAGTTCCAAATTTGTGATCCCACTCGTGCGCAGCGTAGGCCGAGGGCAGTGGTCCGCGTAGGCCCACAGACACTTGTGGTTGTGATGCCATGCACAGACTTGTTGGCACCACATCGAAGGGAGTATAGTGAATTGTTCTCTGCCTTAAATGATGTTCACTGCCATGGTGTAATCAAGACTCAGTTCCAAATGTGTGACCTACCTGACCGTGGTGTAGGCCTGAGGCAGCGGTCAGCACGGCCCATTCACCTAGTGTCGCCGGCATAGGTTGGATGGCCCCACCGGCCTGCGTTGTTCAGGTTCAGTGGCACCACGTGTAGCCGGCTGGTGTTGAACAGGGTTAGTGGCACCACGTGTAGCCGGCAGGCGTTGAACAGGGTTAGTGGCACCACGTGTAGCCGGCTGGCACTGAACAGGGTTAGTGGCACCACGTGTAGCCGGCTGGCGTTGAACAGGGTTAGTGGCACCACGTGTCGCAAGATGCCCATATGGAACTATGCCTCACTGATCGAGGGGGGTCTGGTGCTGTGGCCGCTGTCCCGGATTTGGGGTCACTGCCATTCATGACTCAGGACACAGTTTCACATATGGGACCTACTGGTCCGAAGAGTAGGCCAAAAGCGGCAGTAGAGTACGTCAACGAGAAAGGACTAAAGCGGGCCTGTGTCGTGGAGGCCGTGATGGTCTGAGGTGGCTGCCAAGGTCGCGGGACTCGGGCTTGGAGCTTGCGCCGGCACGTGGTGGGCCCTCCTTGACACACGCCGGTGTCGGCAGGTGATCATTGTGGCCTGGCTGCGCAGGGGCGGGCCTGACAGGTTCGTGGTCCAGCGTGCCGGGGTCTGGCAGGCGCACAGCATTTCAGGCAACTCTGCTCACGAGGACGGCGTCGGCCTCGTGGCGGGGTGGGAGGCGCCGCCCTGGCAGAGACGTGGGGCTTTCCGGGAGAGGACCACGCCCAGGCCTACGTGCTTTTTATTCACACCCCTACGCTGGCGTGGCGTACGCCGGGCCATCCCACTCCGCTGACACTTAGGGGGGGCGCAACAGGCAACATTTCCACAAGGTCCCCACTGGCTGGGGTGACATGGTTGCGTCCAGTGTCCACTGCACTCCATACGCCAGAGGTGTATGTCGCCATGGATATGGGTGTGTTCTGCATACTGCGGTCTGTCCAGCACATCTCCGCCACTCTTGGCATTGTGTGCTTTCCCGATCATGGTTCTACTGCATCCTTCACACATGCCTGGTTGCCACCTCTCCCCACATTCGGCTATTATGTGGCTGAGGTGCCATGCCATTGATGGCTCATGTTCAGGGCTTGCCCAGGATACCATTGTAAGTTGTTCTGTTGTGTCTGGTGGGTGGTCATGTTGCTGTGCATGTTGGTTGTGATTTTGTGACGTGTGCATTTCCAGAGTTGTGAGTTGCATGGTTGTGGAGTTGAGGTGTGTTGGGTGTTCATTTCGAACTTGCCAAGGGGGTGTGCATTTCCCTTGTTGCCATCCTGGGAACGCTAGTTGATGATGGACTGTCGGAGGGTGAAGGTATCATGCACACTGGCTGTGTATTTGAAGGCGACATTGTTGGAGGTTCCAAGGTGTTCTGTTGTTGCCTGCACATTGATGTGAGGCGTGTGCTTCCTGTTGAGGTGATTGTGTGCTGTGTCACCAGGGGGCACAGGTAGTACATGTGGGCTGTGGATTGCCCCCAACACGTGCGTGCATCCTGCCATGGCATATGGTCCTTGCTTGGTCTCCAGCGGAACCTGCGCATTGTGTTGGACGTATGGGGACTGGGGTACCAGGGTGATGGTGATGTCCAGGACAGGTGTGGGGGACTTGGATGTGGCTGGCTGTGTGACTCCTCCGACTCTGGCAGGTGTTGTTTGGGGGGTACCAGGGGCCAACAGGTGCAGCCAAGCCAGCACCTTTGTGTGGGGTGGGATGTTGGTTGTCAGCTGTGTTGGTGCCGTAGGCCTGTTAGGCGATGATGGTCAGGATGCGTAGGATGGTTGTCCCTTTCAGCCTGTAGTGGACGGTGACATTGTCAGATGTTGGGTCTGTGCGGCTGGTACGTTTCCTGGGGCTCCGCTGTCTTTGTCTGCGCTGCGTCTGTGGTGGTCCGTGGGGGAGGGGGTGTTCCGGGTGTGGGTTGTGGTCCTGGGGTGGTGGCGGTGGGTGTTGTGGCCCTCATGGGTGTCCGGGCTGCATGATGAGTGGCTCCATGGCATCTGTTGCCCCTCAGATGTGGCCCTGGGCTGTGCTCCCTTTTGTGGTGCTGGCTGCCATCCGACTTTACACCAGGTCAGAGCAGGTGTAAATTTCCTGGTGCTAACACGCCTTATCGCCTGTTTTGTGTTCTTATCGCTGATGTGGCTGGTCGTTGTGAATGTTGAGGTGTGATGTTGTCTCGGCTTTTGACACGGGAGCGCCTACTCTGCCTCTCATTAGCGATATTTGCGGGGGTTCTCTGTGGCGATATTTTTTGCGGCTGCTATCGTGGGTAAACTGGTGCTGTGGGCTGTTTACACCAGCTTGTGAATGGGGAGGTATATTTATCACGACTTTGGCTGGGATAAAGTGCCGTTAATTCGGCAATAGCTCCTTGTGAATATGCCCCTAAGAGTCCACATCGGCACAGAAAGTGAGAGGTGAAAGGCTGGGCAGGTGGCGGTGAGAACTAATTCTGCACATGCACAGCTCACCTGGCAATACCCTGCGGCAGCCCACAGATAGCGCTGGATGGTGTGTGCATGACAGCATTGGTCGAGTCCCCAGTTTGGAATACACTTGTCTTGGAGTGACAGGCTCACTGCAATGTTAGGCGGGGAGTGTGACTTCAAGCTCACTGTGCAGGGATGCAGGGGCGAAGTTAATTAAGAGAACTCTTTGTTTTTGTTTTGATTTTCTTGTTCCTTGATTTCACTGTTGAGATACACAAATGGGAGGAATTACTCATGCCTACTTCGGCTTACCTGCTGGCAGCCGGGGGTGGGAGTACCAGGTGAAGGTGTCCCATTGAGGGGTGGTGTGGATCTAACATGACCAATGTAAAATCGCTGAAAATACTATCCTTAAATGTTAGCGGGTTGGGGAACAAGATCAAAAGATCAGTGGCACCCCAGTACCTTATACGCCATTCCCCCAATAAAATGCTGGCTCAGGAGACACATATGTTGGACAATTATTACAGTGCCCTGGATAGATGGGGATGCAAAATGCCAGCTTATGCAGGGTATACAATGGGATCAAGAGGGGTGGGTATACTTGTCAAAAAATGGTTCCCATTATCCAATAGTCAACTTGGATGGATTCTCAGGGCAGGTATGTGGCTCTCTCAGGGCACTGGAAGGGCTTAACAATCAACATATGCTCAGTATATATCCCTCACTCAGGGCCCCAAAAGAGGTTTCTATAAAATCAGAGTTCTGATTGGTCCAACTCCGTATACTGCATTGTTCCTACTACCCCAGAACGACCTTCCTGAAAATGGGAAGGGCTGTGTCAAATCCGTATCTGCGGGAATGTGGGCAGAAAAGAACCATTCATCTCATCTTGTGAACATGCTCAGTGGTGCAGACATTCTGGGAAAAGCTAATGGAGTGAATGACACATGCAGGGAGGGGCAGGATTAAATAGATCGGCAAACAAATATGTGTATTACATATGTGGGCAGACTTGTAGGCTCCAAGTTACCAGAAAATATGGCCAATGATAGGTTTGGATGCAGCAAAGAGAAATATTGCTGGAGGGTGGAGGCCTAGGGCCTTGCTGAAGGTTGAAACCTGGAAAAGAGATCTGGATGGGTCCATGCTCACTGAAAAGTAACATATTGTTGCAGTGGGATTTTGTTTGGGACCCAACTGTTTTTCTCTACTCTTGTCATTTATTTATTTCTCCTGACACTCACTTGATCCTCCAATGGATCTTGTATTGTGCCACTGAGGGGTGGAAAACAAGAGATTTAACATCCGGATATCCAATGAGGATCAGGAATTTGATAAACGACTCACAAATTAACAATTAGATTCATGTATATGACTCTCAATACAAGGCTATATAAATAAAGAATTATCACTGTTAGTTCGAATTTTCTAAAGAAATGTAGCCAGACAAAATTCATGTAAACCATTAGTTTGGTTAAGGCAATACAAACAATAACATTAGTGTCTGATAATAAGGGATCTCCCAATATTGATTTTTCCCAGTCGTTAATCTCGAAATTGGAATGCACAATCAACTTCTAGGAGATGAGTCATGACAATCTCAGAGTCTATGATTTAGTTAAAAGTAAAATTTATCAAAGATATTAAAAGTAATACATCATCATTTGACATTTAGAATCTAAGGAGTGTTAGTCAATTTAATTGTTTTGGGTTTTCATAAGGTGACAAAAAGCTCTAGAAAGTTCAGTCAGGATATAAACTATAGCTGCTCATAAGCAGTGTCCCATCGAGAAAGAGTCCACAAGTGGCACACACAGCATATGCATCAGTCCGAAAGTAAAGCATGTAGAGTCTGCAAAGTTCCCAAAGGCAGTGTATAGTCAGCAAGCTCTGCCAAATCCGTAAGAATCATCTACCTCGTCTGCTCATGGTCAAAAATCGTTCTAATGTCTTTCTTCAGATTAATGTATATTATAATCCTCTAGTTCCAGTGGAGACACCTCCTGGATCACCTCATCATATCAGACCACTCAGTCCATTGGTCAGTTTATGTAAGTTGATTGTCGTGAGACATAAAGGAGACACATATTATAGGAAAGAGGTGGTGCAAAGCATATACTTTGTCAGGTCATCTGGTACAAGTGAACTTCCAAACAATGATCCTTTAGCAGTATCAATCAATCAATCAATCAGGGGGTTTATATAGCGCACTACTCACCCGTGAGGGTCTCAAGGCGCTGGGGGGGACGGCAGTTCCGGATCAGTTGAAGAGCCAGGTCTTGAGGTCCTTCCTGAAGGTGTGCAGGGTTGGGGAGCGTCTGATGTTCACGGGGAGCTCGTTCCAGGTTTTGGCTGTGATGTAGGAGAAGGCTCTCCCGCCTGCTCTGTTTCTGCGGATGCGGGGGACCTCTGCCAGGGCGAGGTCGGCGGAGCGGAGGTTCCTCTTGGGTACGTGGAAGGATACTCTCTCGTTGAGGTATTTGGGTCCGATGTTGTTGAGGGATTTGTAGGCGTGGGTGAGGAGTTTGAAGGTGACCCTCTTCTCGACGGGGAGCCAGTGGAGGTCTTGCAGGTGTTGGGTCATGTGTTCGTGACGCGGAGTCTTGAGGACGAGTCTGGCAGCGGCGTTCTGGATGGTCTGGAGTCTGTGTAGTAGAGTTCTGTTGATTCCGGCGTATAGGGCGTTGCCGAAGTCCAGTCTGCTGGTTATGAGTGCGTGGGTGACGGTCTTTCTGCAGTCGGGGGGGATCCATTTGAAGGTCTTGCGGAGGATGCGCAGGCAGTTGAAGCTAGTGGATGCGACGGCGTTGATCTGGCGGTTCATGGAGAGGGAAGAGTTGAGGATGATGCCGAGGTTTTGTGCATGGACAGTAGGAGTGGGTGGATTCCTGAGGGCGGAGGGCCACCAGGTGTTGTCCCAGGCGGAGTTGCAGGATCCGAGGATGAGGACCTCGGTCTTCTCTGAGTTGAGCTTCAGGCAGCTGTCTTTCATCCAGGCTGCCACATTCTTCATTCCTTCTTGGAAGCAGAGTCTGGTGTCTTCGGGATTCTTCATGAGTGAGAGGATGAGCTGGGTGTCGTCGGCGTAGGATACAATGCTGAGCCCATGCTGTCTGACGATGGCGGCGAGGGGGGCCATGTAGATGTTGATGAGCGTGGGGCTGAGTGAGGAGCCTTGGGGTACTCCGCAGTTGATATCGGTGGGTTCAGAGAGGAAGGGAGGGAGTCTGATCCTCTGGGTTCTGCCGGAAAGAAAGGATCGGATCCAGTCGAGGGCGGCTCCTTGTATCCCTGCGTCGTGAAGTCTGGCTGCAAGGGTGCGATGAGAAACGGTGTTGAAGGCTGCGGAGAGGTCTAGAAGGATGAGGGCCGCGGTGTGTCCCTGGTCGAGTAGCAAGCGGATGTCGTCAGTAGCGGCGAGGAGAGCGGTCTCGGTGCTGTGGTTGCTGCGGAATCCAGACTGGGAGGCGTCTAGGATGGAGTTCTCTTCGATGAAGGCGGTAGAAGTAGACACATGAATGAGTTCAAGAGGACAGTTTCCCATAGCAAATGTTCTAAAAGTATAGAAATTGTTACTGATAGTCCTGGGAAATCGTCTAATAAGACACAATCTCACCTTACATTGTAAGTTTATGAAACTTTCTCACGAGTGTAAGAAAGCACAGAAAAAAGAATAAAACAGGCCTACAAGAAATTCAAATTAAAAGTGCAGAATATAAAACAATAGAAGGATATACACATAGCTGCCAAGGTTTCATATCACCATGTGTGACACTTTCATAATTTCAGTGTTATTGAGAGTGACATTTCAACAAATATGAGTGACACTTTCTCTGGAGCAAAATGAAGCAATGAAGTCAAGGGAAATATATAAATCTCACAAATTACAACCATTTGCAGAACAAGAAACTCTACTATAACTTAATGCAGACGCAGGGTAGAAAGGCACAAGGAACTTAAAGCAAAACGTATGGACACATAAATGGGTCATAAAGTTATAGGTGGATTGGCACTGACCATTAGAAACACGGGGCAGAAAGACAGATACTAAAACTTAGAGAAACCAAAAATGGGGTAAAAGGCTTAAAAATGAATATATTGGGATCTTGTGTAATGTAACTTGTGCTCAGTGACACTTACCCCAACAATGCATAGTTGATGTCACTGCCCTCCTAGTCACACGTTTGTTTCAGTTTCACTCATGCTGGCAGCACATTGCTGGCTCTGGGGTCCACTTCTGGTGGATGCAATGCCCCCCACTGTCCTCCGCAAACGCCACACATGCTGGTACTTGCCAGGGCTGTGGTGTGTCAGTGCTCGCTGTTGTCAGCAAGCACCATTAAAGGTCAAAGAGCATGGAGGATGGGCCCAGCCATGACGTGCAGCAGTAGCGCGATCCAAGAGTAGAGGACTTGAGTGACTTGCCTGGCTGCATTCTCACCTGGCTGCATGGGACTGCAGTGGAAGAGCGGCCAGGCTGCTGAGGCACCTGGCAGTACTCCGCGGCGGCCGCGGGCCCCATTCACTTCAGTGGTGCACAGTAGTAGGAGAGGAAAGTCCCAGTGCGCGCAGACGCCTTGTTCTTCCGCCACACTCGGAAAGGGATACATGCCATTGCCGACCTTCTGACAGGAGGCATCTGGTGTGTCACAGAGAGAGGGAGGTCTATTTGCTCGGTGAACTGACCCCACTTTGTAGACCGTCTCCAAATCATTACGCCACCGGGCCCACCCTAGTCACCCGGCACAACGTGGTGTAACTGCAGCGGCGGGCTCCTGCCTGCGCTAGCTCAAGCTGGCTCCCTTCATACATGTGAACCGCGCAGGCCCGTTTGTATCACACTGTCGGCTGTTGCGATTGGCTGCTGGCCTGCCATGTCCACGCATCATCATTGGGCAAGCAAGCAAGCACATTAACTGACTCATGAATGACAGGTGTTGGGTGAAACACTGTAGCAAGCCGAGCGTAGAGCGAGCTCAGTCAGCCCCCAAACTTAGCTTACTGGCTCCAAAGCAGCACGGACGCGCGTTCTCATCTGGGAGCTTTGCTTATACCGTGATGTTTATTACCAGCATTCTGGCGCTTGCTCAGGAGGTGCTTTAAATGCGTGACAATGCATTTCAGTGTGGTGATGCCGACCACCACACTGAAATGCGTTAGTCTAACGCCTGATGCGTGGTAGTTAGCAGGCCTGTATACATTTCAGAAAAGAAACTCAATATTCTAAAATACTTTCAGCTTATAAACACTCAGATTATTGTTATTTGTTGGATTGCAGAGATCACATCTAAGTATAGTACATTACCATGTAAAGAACACTTGGGCATAGTGAAATACAATGGGTGCGGGCAAAGTAATTCTAGAACAGAGACGTTAATAAAAACAATGATTATCGTGACTAATATCAAAATTACATTTGTTTATTTTTCATAAAGTGGTAAAACATTTTTTTGTATTTTAGCAGTTTTTGTCAATGATATTTTATATAAATAAGTGTTTATACTTGATACATATGATGAAAAATTGATCTATAAAACATTATCCACATCTGTCTTTTGTTGTCATACTTCACATTGGATACATATGTAAAGACAAACATAAACGTATTGTTAAAAATTCATTACAGAAGAAGTTACATGATCCATAATTCAAAGTGACAATGGTCAAATGATGTGAAGAGACAGGCGGTATGTTGTCAGAATACGCGCGTTTCGGCATGGCCTTCGTCAGGACTCCATCACAGAATTGGCTTTAAAATGAGCAATGCTTATGAGCTCAGCAGAAATGAAGGAAGCTTGAGACAGGAGTTTTTCAAACAAATATGGAAAGAAAAGACCCTTCCTTATAAATCTAAATATGATTGTGAGTTGTAGAGGACCCGTTCCGTGGTGATTATCTTGATAGAAATACTGACTCAACGTGGCTTAAGATGTGCCACGGGAAACGATATTCTTTAAAGGGAGGATTGATTAGCGCTGAGCATGAGAGATGATAAAAACAGCTATACCCTATGTCATAGCTTCTTTTCAGGTTGTTGCCAATGATAAAAACGTGTATATAGTGTCTCACAGAATTTTACAGTCCACGTAATATTCAGATGGCATGTGTGCTTTATAAGGTCCCTTGAAGCAGATGGACGACACCCTATACCCGTAGAGGCATCTGGTAGCTCTCCTCGTGGCAACACCAAAAGTATAGTACATTACTGCAGTTTCAAAGTACTAACAAAAATAATTTCAAATCATAAAATATTAATATCGCTCCTAGTGATTTACACTAGTACATACATAAAGAGTATAATCTGAAAGTTTCGGAACAATTGCACTAAATATAAGTGCAGCACCACTTTTTCTCTTGTCACTCAGTGATCAATATTATCCCTCTTCTATTTAATCTGCATATTGCTCCACTGGCCCAGCTGGTTTACTCACAATAGTTAGATTTATATATGAACGCCGACGACACTTAGATTAAAGACCTTTAATGATCTGAGTGCCACGGTGATCCAACTGTACTACTGCTTGACACAGGCTGAAGGGCAGACGTCAAATGATACTCTGGCTGCTCAGGTTAAATCTGTGGTCAGTTCTTGCTTTTCTCAGCTTAAATCTTGAATGCTTTTAAATCAGTTTACCTAGATTATTGCTGTTGTCATAGCCTTTGCACTTTTGCAAAGCGATCTTCTCTCCGCTAGGATGCAGAGGCAGCATGGACCCACGATCCCTCATAAGCACACACCCGCCAAGTTGATTACCAAACAGATCTTAACAGAGAAGATCCTCTACGGGAAAACGTTATGGGAACAAACAATAAACTAAAATAAAAACATAAAATGATAAAGAGACAATTTGTGCGTCCACTTTGTGGACCCGCCTACATCAACCACCCCATGGCGTTCCACCAACCAATATGGGTTATAAAACAAACAGTTTAGCTGGGAAGCCTGGATCAGCCCAGCCCCGTGGCATGTCTTAACACTGGCTCTCTTGTACAGAGGTGCAGAGGGGCAGCATTTGCCAACATGGTAACTGGGTGGGGGACTTGTACCAAAGGAAGTGACATACGCAGGCCACTTTATTAAAATGTTTACCTTTAGAGTTACTAAAAGGAAGGAATGTAAACAGTGAGAATAAATCATCCCAGAGCAAGCACCATTAACCTAAAAACTTTAAGATAATGGCCTGTCAGCCCATGAGATAATGGCAGATAAGGAGTTAAAGATAGAGGTAGAACATGATTTGCCCAATATCAAAATCTTTGGCCAAGTAGGAGAACCAAAATGTCTTGTTTCAAGACACATAACTTTCCCAGTATCCTTTATATGTTAAAGAGAATAGGGGCCTGATTTAGGATAGGGTGTAATGGAATGAAAACCCCAAAATGAACTCAGTGATTTTTGATAACCTCCATATGTACATCTTCTTGGTGAAACCACAAGCACCCTAAGTGTCCTGCAAAGTAATAATGGAAAGTTGACTTCTGTCCCGGGTGGATGCCTAGGGATAGGATAGGGGAGAATGTTCTTCATTTTTAGAAGTTAGGGATAGATTCTTTTCATCAAGGGATCCCAGACATGGCCAGATGCTGCAAGTTCCAGGGGTGGAAGAGCCCTCCTCTGTGCTTAGCTGTGCTAGACCATGGTGGGAAAGACTCAGGGATAGGCCGTCCCTTCTGTGGGCCTCACGTCACAGACATGGTCAAGCACTGCATGACTAAACTAGGCCATTCCCTGGTCTATGTAAATACTGCATGCATATATACATATCTAATGCACTAATCTGGAATCAAATTGTTAACATTTGATTGAACTTATACGTTTTGGAGAGACCTAGGCCAAACCTTTCCATCCAGTGTGACTAATATAATGTAGTTCCAGTTAATTGAATTTTTAAATGTATGTGCTTATTTTATTAGTGTTAACATTTTCTTTTGTTTTACTGATATCTGCGCCAAGAAAGTTGCATCTTGCAAAGTCGCTCAACAATAGACAATTGATGGCACTTCCTAAGAAGTCATTTTCTGTGATTTCACGCTGTATACAAATTAGGGGGGACTCACACATTCCCTTTCTGCCTGGGGCCCCCAAATTCCTAGGACCGGCCCTGTCTTGTAGGCATGGGGAGATTAATTGATTTGCCTAGAATCACAGGAAGTTGAGACTACACCAAGACTCAAACCTGGTTCCCCAGCACTAAAGTCAGCTGCTCTGGCTATTAAGCCGCATCCCCTACCTTCTCTCCAAACCTTGCTTTCTTCAGCTGTGTGAATGGAGGGTGCTCTAAGCACATCATGCAGAGGTGTAGCAAGGATGCATGTGCCTGCTGGGGGAGATGTCCGTCTCTAACCATGCGCTGACCTCCAGCACTTTAAATTCTAAGGGAATGCTGCTGCTGTGTGCAGGAATAAACTTTTCAGAGGGCTCTTGCTATATGTTTGCTAGTGGTATAAAGAGTGGATGGACTGTGAAATGCACCATCTTGTAATTCCCATACTTCTGAGCGTTATGCCCCAAGAAGGTATTTCATAAACTGTAGAGTAACTGCATACAATTCAATCTGTACGCTATTGTGCCTTCAAACGCTCTGCTTTAGTTTTTGTGCAGTGTGTAGTGCTGGAGTTGTTTGGTAACACTGCGCCAACTGTATTACTGGTTTTCACAGACTAATCCAGTCGGGTGTGAGTCTGAAAAGCTTTCCTTAAGATTTGTCTGTAAATATATTTTTGAGAGTTGTTACCGCTTGGCAAGTAAAGCAAAATCAAGTTTGAATACGTTTCTCATTTGAGCCTAAAGTCAGGTCCCTATTTCAGCTAACTTTAACAATGCTTTCTGCTGAAACTGTTCCACTGCATATAATACTCCTTATGTCCCAAGTTGTTTTGCATACAAGCTTTGTAAAAATTTCATTGAGACTGTGGTGTGTAATAAAGACCTGTTAGGTTCTGGATTGTAAATGGTATGCCTTCAGAAAGGTCAAACTTAATTGTTTTGGTGGCGAGGTGTCTCGAGATGCCCCTACCCTTGAAGTGGACCCCGAGAACTGCCCCTATAATTCCATACAATTTCTGCCTCCCTCCTCAATTACGGAGCTAAACAAAGTGCATTACAGGCACGGTAAATTAGACTAGTCACAAAGAAAATACATTGTTACATTTTAGTTTAAGGTTGAGAATAAAATAACACTCCTAAATCTATAATTTCAATGTTTTAAATATATAACTTTGTTCAAAAATGGGCACTGACTTTAAAAAAAAGTTTTTATACATATGCAATGATTTTAATGTACTTTCTAAGCTGCTGTGTAACGTAAAAAAAACATTCACAAAGCTTATAGGTTTCGTATAGGTGAAACCTATTGACTTTGCCAATGGTTGTCTTTATTTTCACATATGAAAGCACTTTTAAATATCTGAGTTCATGATATACAAGCACCTCTTATGGTCGATTTAATAGACTATAATGTTACCCTATCTGTTATAAGAATCTATGCCACGTATAGGGTTTACATGACTACTGACCTGCCACTTAGTTCAGTAATGTCATTGGGGGGAGTGAGTTTTAATAAATGTCTGTCTATGCAGTGATGTAATCTGATGTATTACAGTGAAACACTTCAGCATATTAAAGAAGTACACTTTTTAGAATTTTGAAAAGACTATCAAATTGTTACATTATGTTTGTTACACCATATAGATCAGGCCTCTCCAACGTGTAGTTTGTGAGCTACTGGTAGCTCTCCAGCTACCTGTGAGTAGCTGTCCTGCGTGCAGCCGCGCCAACTACATTAGAAGATTTTGCTTAGTTAAAATAATATATGTATACCAAAATTGAAAAGTGTGTATTACATATGAAAATGTGTGTATTTTCATAACCTAGGATCCTCAAAAGACATTTGAAACCGATATTTGAATGATAGATGATGCAGCATTGGGAGACTTACTGCTAATATTATTACCTTGGTGTCAGTGGCATTGCAGCTGTGGCTCTTATGTATTACACTTATAGAGGCATTCCAAATTCACAAGGCCTTTTTTACATTACTGATGGCTATACTGTACTGAAGTGATCATGGCTGGTAATCTTGCATTGGGTAACCACTACTGCAAATCCGCCTGATGAGTACAACAAAAATAATAATCAGTAGCTTGGCATGATTTTCACTGAACAGAAACGACTCTTATTAATGAAAAGGTTGGAGACCCTTGATATAGATGCTTTGGTTTTGAAGGCTTGGCTCGAGCATGGTCTCATAGAGTCAAGATAGACCCATGGCTTGCCACGCCCTATTAATTTGCTGGTGAGCCCGCCTCTATTTGCCACTCGGAGTTAGTACATGGGGGCGATCAGTCACTTGATAAAATCATTTGTTAAAGGTGAGGACTGAAAACATAGAGCCCTGCCTATGTGCACCAAAAAGAAAAGTATGTGAAGTGGAAATACATTTAGAATAAGTGATCTCAGGGCATGGACTCGTTTTCTAGACCATTTTAATTTCTATTATACAAAGAGTGAATAATAAATAACTATTATTCACTATTGGTACAATAAAAAAATGCCGTCCAGCAGCTGCCTGAGGCAGCTTGTTGTAGCACTGGCTAATGGCAATCGCAGGTGCACTTGCCTGCACTGTCATCATAGAGATTATCCAGGGCTGGCGAAACACCAGCCCTGGCCTCGGGCCCCTGGCACGCCTCAGTGCCTCCCCATCTGTGATGTTTAAAGCGTCACAGATCAAGGTAGCTACGGGCGCTGCAGACTTAAGCCCTGCAGTGCCCGTGACTACATGTCAATCAGCCCGTCACCCCACCCTTTCCCCACTAGTCACAGAGTGGGGAAAGGATGGGGTGAAATAGCAGCCACTGAAACTTCGAGTCTGCGACTGCGCAGGCTCGAACTTGGAAGTTTCAGTTTCATCTTCGTCTCATTGGGAGAAGCTGGCGCCATGCATAATTCGTGAAGTCCTTGAAACACAAAATTATGGTGAGTGACCGGGTGTCACTTATGCGCGCTTGTGTCCGGGGCCGGCAGGCAGTGGCGGTGCGTCCATTGGGGCTCTGGGGCGTTGCCCCACTAGCCACATGGCCCCATTCACCCAAGCGGCAAGCAGCTAGAAGTAGTTCAGATAATTGTTAACTGTTAACTACTAGTCGCTCGTCGCTCCGCTCGCAGTCGGCACTGGCAGGCTCAGGCAATCGGCCGCTGAAGGGGGTGGGGCGGGGCTGGCTGCGGCAGCAAGGGTTGAGTGACAGCAGGCTGACAGCAGCACTTGCAATAGTGTGCGCATGCTCGATTTTGGGCTGGTCATTTTTATGACCAGCCCGAACATGCGCACTACAGGCCAGCCACCTACTACCATGGGAGAGTGACGGGGGACCCGAGAGGCCGAGGGTTGCTTCATGCAGCAGCCCCCGGTCTCCTAATGGGTGGGCCGTCTCCATGCCCTAGCCAATCCTGGCGCTGCTAATGCAGCGTCTGGATTGGCTGCCTGAGACACCACGCAGCCTGAGCCTGAGGGCTGTTGTGCAGAAGGCGCTGGACCGGCCCAGGAGCAGAAGCAGAGGCGGCGCGGACCGGACACGGTCAGGTACGTTTTTATTAATTTTATTAAAACTCCACCGGCCGGCCGGCCCCCACCCCCGCGCGACACCCCCGCGCGACACCCCCGCGACTCGAGTATTGCGAATAAGGAGCTTTGCCACCATCCGGCATAAGACGGAGCGTCTTATCCATGCTGTGGAGGTATCATTTACTGATAACTATTGTGCTGCACCCTAGTCCAACTGCCTACCTGAAGGATCCCCCCCCTCGAAGCGGGGGTTTATGTTGCGAAACCTTCCTCGTATGCGCCAAGCTGAATTGAGCCTGCTTTGGAAGTAGGCGCGTTCCCTTTGGCTTCCCGAGTTTAACTCCACTATGGCAGGTGAGGAGTGAGGTGACTGCAACGCACAAGTAGGGGAGGTTGAGGAGGGGCTGCACTGATTATCCTGTGGGGGGGCGCCGGACTCCCTGCACCACCCACGCTTTGGCTTCAGCGCTCTGAACTTTAAATTGATAGCGAAGTGGGGAACGCTGCTCCACCTGCGTGGTCTGAGTGCGGGGCCCTGGCCTACAAGACTTGCCCTTCCCTTCCAAGCCTTGTAGGGCTGAGCAGACTGTTAACACTGATAGGGCCACGGGGGTCAGAGACAAGAAAATTGATGAAAGATTGAGTAGTCGGACTTGAACAAAAAAAATGGAATATGCAATAGAAACGATTACACTCAATATTTGTAATAGTGGGCCATTTGAAATTAATATTTAATCCTAGGTGAGTGAGGGGTAGTGTGTCATATAACTCGTGTGCAGCTCTCACTTCACAGATATTTGCATGATACTACATTCGGCTTTGCACCTTGATTATGGGATGAGCTCACTTGAAACCAGACTGGAAACAGTGTTTTTAAATTAATCATCGTGAAAACGTGTTTCTACAGTTTACTGGGGAAAGAATAAAATATCTCGAGTACAAAAGTCACGTCGAAGGAGCAAGTTTGTGCACTTTGCATACCAGGCCTAGTGTGACTTGAGGCCTTGCCATGAACGTGGCGAGGTGATGTGGCATAACGAAGAAATGCTGTAGATGCCGTGATGTTGTATATTTTGTGTTATTTTTCTAGCTTAGGTTGTGTGCCATGTAAATATGTATGTTGGTGGAGTATGCACCAAACCACTATTTAAACTGATGAAGTTGTGTGGCATGCCAATGTTCACATGGGTGATGTTGTGTGCAATGTTATGTTGCGGCCGATGGGCATAGGATTGTTTCCTACTTGGTGTGTGCCTTGCAGTGGTTGACCTACCTGATGCTGTGTGGCATGCTACGATGTGGTCGTGTAGCTTGTGTAATTTCTGAAAATGATGTTGTGCTTCTTGTCATTGTTTACCTAAAATGTTGTGCGCCCTGCCGGGATGTGCCATGGCGTTGTGCATCCTGCCATCATTTACTCAGATGGTTCGATGTGCCATGCATGATGTTGTCGTGTAACATGGTTTTATTTACATAGATTATGCTATGTGCCATGCTTTACCTAGACGGAGTTCTGTGCCATGCTGTGACGCTGTCATGTGATATGGTGTTATTTTCATAGAATATGTTATGTGTCATGCCATGCTTTACCAAGATGGAGTTATGTGCCATGATGATGTCGTGTGGCATGGAGTTATTTACATAGATTATGTTCTGTGCCACCCCATGTTTACCAATATGGAGTTATGTGCCGTGCCAAGGTGTGGTCGTGCGGCATAAGGTTATTTGCATAGATGATGTTGTGCGTCCTGCCATTGCTGTTTCTGATGCCAAAAACATGGATTGACTTGCAAACAATGAATGTTAAAAACGTCGAGGGAATGCTTTTCAGCGATTTAGTTCCTCTCTTACTTTACATGTTTACTTGATCTTGCATTCCCCATGAGTTAGCTATTTTATAATGTTGTTGTTTATCTGTATTTTTTTCTGTGCATACTTTGAGGCTTGAGCCATGCCAGGTGTTTATGAGGGGCTTTGATTGAGCTCTCAGGCGCTGAGGCTGAAGCCAAACCAAGTGCCTGTCAGTGGGTTGGCCTCTGCAGAGCACACAGAACAATGTTTGTGTATTCCATTTGCAACTGAAATTCTGTGGAAATGTGTGTGGAGGGGGTACACTGATGTCAAAATATTTGCAAGGCAAAAGTAAGAGAAATTAAAGTGCTTATATTTGAGGGAGTGCAGTGCATGTTGGGGGCGGTGAAGTGACAGAGATATGAGGAAGGGCATTTGGGGAAGAGTGAAAAGAGGATGCTGAAGAGGAAAGAGAGGGGGTTGAAGATGTGCAGATGGACAAGATATGCAGAGAAAAAGAGGATACATATCTAACATAAAGCACACATAATTGAAGGCCAAAACTCCTTCCACAGGCCTCAATGCTATTTAATTCACAGACTCACTATTTCAGAATTTCAGAATTTAAACATTTTCAATGTTAATTATTTATAAGAAATCATTGTTGTTACTCATTTATCTTAAACAGCTAACACCCAGTGACAAAGCCAATCATACTGACAGGCTTTAGGCGTATGTCAGTTGCTGTGCCATTTATCTGGATAAAATTACATCTCAGAGAGAAACCAAAATACCGGTCTGATGGCACAGTATGGGAATCACAGAAATGTATTTGGCATGTTCCTTTATAGGGAGCACCCACTTTTTTCATCTCACTTAAAGACCTGTCTGCACATATTTCTATATGACTGGTTACAGTCAGCAGCTGTGGGTGCTTCCCGAAGTCTGGTTAGAGCATATTTTTCCAAAGTTAATGCTGCATGCAGTGCAAGACACTGGGAAAGCATACATTTTTAAGGGCTAAGGTTGTCATGCAGAACAATTTACATATTCCAGTAACTGTTGAACAAATTAATGCAAGAAGATACGGGGCAGTTTTTAATGTGTTTAATATTTCAAGACTATACGTTCCCACTGCTTAATAAGCCTTGCTTTATTGCTGCATTCATTTGCTTTAAAATGCACCATTTGCAATCTTTTTTAAATTTCTTTCTTAGGGGAGGGACTCTCCCTAGACCCCAGGTTTGTCCATTGAACTTGTTCACATCGCTAACTAGTGTTTTCTATTGGAAAGGGTAGAGCCAAAGCAGTCTTGCTTAGTACCCTAGCCCTCTTCAGAAGTCAGACTTGCTTGGCAACCCAGAAATTCTCTGAAATAATGTATGAGTTTTCTTTTATGAATGCCTAGAAGAACTGAATTTTTAGTCCATTTATCACAGAAATAGTGCTGAAAATCGCACCAAAAAGATGCCAATTTAAAAAAAATTCTTCACGGGGGAGAACCCCCAAAACCCCTTTATTGCCGTCGGGGTCGCTCGCTGCGCTCGCTCGCATACGTTGATTCGTTCTGCATACGCCTCACCAGTTTCAAATCCCAGCAGCCGCCACTGCCAGCAGGGTGAGGGGTGTAACTAGAGACCTGGTACTAAAGCTCATGTACACTACTCACCTTTCTCAGGTCCTGATCTTAGCTAGACAGTGACTTTCTACTAAACTCCCTGGTGCAAATAGTCTGGGAGCAACAAACACGTGTGTGGCAGTGTCCTGCAGCAAGCAATCGCTGCTTAATAGAATAGCATTGGATAGTTTTTGATTATTTTACCAAACTTCTGTTGTACCCTTTGTAAGCTCGTTACCCGCTTTTTTTTAGCATAAAGCCGTTTTCAGTTGTTTAATATTCAGCAGTTTGCATGAACCCTTCAAAATTTTATGCAAGGCTCCAGCTCGCTACTAGGCGGGTGTTTCCTTGAAAGTTGTACTTTAGGAACAAACTCGCAGAAAACAAAGATAGATAACTGCTTAGTGTGCTGGGAGGTCGTATACATGACCTTTTCTATGCAAAGCCCTCTCGCCGCTCCTGCTTTTAAAAAAACACGAAGCGTATTTAAATGTGTATGCAGAACCCCAGTATTCCTGATTCCTGCAATAATTTGCTCGAGTAAATAAATGTTTGATTTTTTTGTGTGTACAAATGGAAAAATGTTGGCTGTGACAGCGATATAGCACAGTAGTGAAATATCTAATTTGCCTTTGACTGTTTACATAATGACACACTTATGAGGTAGGGTGAATGCTGGAGAGTCATGATGATCACAAGACACATTTATTCTATATAGCCTGTTGTCTGTTCTGTGGGGCCCGATGCTCTTCAGGTGTGTGCAGGGGATTGTACCTTTCGAATTCGGTCAGAAGATGCACTGATGATTGCTGCAATATGTTTATCAGCTGTCTTGTTGCATTTTACGTTGCCACATATTTGCATAATATGTTTATAATATATATGTAGTTAATGTATGGTATAAAATGATTTGTATAAACTGTAGCCCTACTTTATGTATTGAATATACTGCTATAGTAGTTACACGCAGAGGTCTTTCAGGGTTGTAAATTATTGCTTGCATTGCTTACAGTGGAGCATTGGTGGTGGGGTCACATTGTAACTATGGGTACTGGGAAATGCTTAAATGCTGGTGTGAGCATGTGTGTGTGTGAAAGTGAGAGTGGTAGTGAAGGAGTGAGTCAGAGTGAGTGAAAATGAGTGATAGGAAGAGGGCATATGAGTGACAAATGAGAGTAAGGGAGGATGACAGTGAGCGTAACTGAGTGTAGCTGTGTGTGAGACTCAGTGAGTCACAGTCTGAGTGAGTCTTAGTGAGTCAGAGAATGAGCAAGATTGAGTCAAAATGAATGGAAATGAGTGTGAATGGGCATGAATGAGTGACACTGAGTGAATCATATTGATATTGAGTGAATGAGAATGAGTGGGACTGATTGAATCAGTGAGGAAGAGTGAGACTGAAAGAATGACTGACTGTGAATGAGTGAGACTGAGTGAGTGTGAGTCACAGTGAGATTGAGCAATTTAGAATCAGCTGCACTGAGTGAGTTAGGAAGAGCAAGTGAGTCAGAGGGAGACTGAATGAAAATAAGTGAAAATGAGTGAGTCAGAATGATTGAGACTGGATGAGACTAAGTGAGTTAGAGTGAGACCGGGTTAATAGAAATGAATAGAATTGAGGTAGAGTAAATTAGAATGAATGAGAAAGAGTGGGTCAGAGTGACAATGAGTGACACTGAGTTAGTCAGAGTAAGTAAAAGTGAGTGGAAATGTGAATCAGCGTTAGTGAATGAGGCTGAACGAGAGAGAAAGAATGAATGCAAGCGAGTGTGAGCGAACCCACAGAGACAACTTCAGGCTCGCTTACTGGAATTCCAGCCAAGGATTATGCCTCACCACTTTTGAAGGTCACCAGCCGCCACTGCAGGCCATTGTGTTGTACTTGACTGTATTCATGGGCTCCCATGGAGAACTACTAGGCCAAGATGGGTTAGGCAGGGGTGTAGCTTTAGGGGGCGGGGTGCTTGGGGTGAGACAGCCCCAAATACATTCTTGGCTTGGTAATTGTGTCTTGGGACCCTATGTCGGCTATGCTATATCTGTGTCGGTTTTTCTCTTGTCACTGGCAGTAGTAGGCTTGGAAACCTGTGCCAGTCTGAAGTTAGCAGGCATACTACTGGCAATCAAACACCCATATGGTGATGGGATGAATGCTTGCAAATAGTCTAACCAGTGGCAGTCGCTTGGGTAGCATTCCAACCCATCTTGATCCAGCCAGAATTCCACTCTAAACAGAGGCCCACCTAATGCAAATCAGTACTAACCCTGCTCCTCCTGGAAACAGCCCATACTGAATATTGGTCATCTCACCCCTCTGCCCTCCAGCCCACTGCATTTGTAGCTGGGAAATTTGAGATTTACACCTTCCGAACCTCAATGCCTAATCTATGCCCCTAAGTGTGCTCATCCCAGCGTTGTGACAAGTCTTTCTAAAATCGCGTTTTTGGTCCTCATTACGAGTTGCCTGGCACCAGCCGTGGTCCGTACAGGTAACAGCGGTGGGGCCGCGTGGGGGGGATTTCGAGGGACGATGCCGTGGGAAAATTAATTATTTATTTAATTTCCCTCGGCATCGTCCCTCGAAATCCCCCCCACGCGGCCCCACCGCTGTTACCTGCACGGACCGCGGTTGCCTGGCGCTGGTGTAGTGCGAATTCTGACCCGTAATTACTGGTACCGTGTTGTAGCACACCGCCAAGACGGTGCAATTATGAGCTAAAATGGGGAATAATGGTGCAGTACCAATTTTTCTATACTTAAAACCTCATGAAATTCTCCATTGCATGTGGTTTTACACTGAAATTTTCCACTTGCTCCGAGCAGGTGGTAAATGGGAGCAGGGGCTTCTGTGCAGGGTGAAGAGTAGAGGGAAGAGGTAGAGGCATAAGATGGAAGAGAACAACTGTCCTGGCAGGGGGAGCAATGCATGCTGCCCCTTGCTAGAAAAGGAGGCTAGATTGGGCCTTTAGATGTAGTCTATTTGCTGGTTCAGCTGAAGTTTAAAGCAATTTTATTGGCTGTTTTTTCCAGCCAATGAAATCGAGTCCAGTGTTCCGGCACCCAGGAAAAAAGGGTGTGAGAATCCCGAGCCAATCATGATCTGACACAGCGAAATTCCGTTTCAACACTCTCTTCCTCCCTTCTCTTGATGAACGCCTTTGTGTCTACTTGTTGAGCGCAAGTTGTGTTCTGTTCGGTTTTTAGAGATGGCGTAAATAAATAACTAATTAGGAAAGGTGTATGCACAGAACAAGAATCATCTTTAAAATGAAATGTTTGACTAAAGATGCCTGATCCTTCCCACCCATCCAAGTAGTCATTACCTGAGCCTTAAACAATAATTAATGTGCAACAATAATCAATGTTCTATTTCTTTTTCTCCTGTTGTATCCTATAGAATAACAATTCTTTGGGTATGTTGCAAAAATAAAAAAGAGAACAACTTTAATAGCAGTTTTAGAGAAGTTACCGTCAGCTGTATCATGCTTTTAATGTGGAATGGTGTATGTTTCTAGCAGAGGGCTTTGGTTCTGTGCCCATAGTAAATGCTGTCTTTCCTATTGTGAGGCTTTTATATGTGTGCGAGGTTGTGTTTTCGGTTAAAAATGGGACACCTGCAAATAAATATGTCAGAGTTTGTCAGTCTAAGAGCACATCATGAAAGATGACCTTGTTTTCAAGCTTCTGTGGTGAGTGTTTTTTATTAGGAGCAGTTGCAGAATAATTTGGCCATAATATGATTTGCTTTTACGAGTCCCAAGACACGGATGAGACTGTCTTCTCCAGTTCATGGAGAATGTATAAAATTGCAAACGGAGTAAAAAGTACATTTGCAGATGGAACAATTTGAATGCTCTTCGGAAATAAATATTTCAAAAGTAAGGAAGCAGACAGATGGGGTAAACTAATGCAACCAACCACTTATTCTAAGTCTCTCCCTCTTCGGCATTCTTCTCTAACAGAACTACACTATCAATTATTTTATAGATTTCAAGCCAAATACTAATGTTATGCCAAGACCTGTATTTCTATTTAAACTCAGTATTATGCTCTACCCTACCGACTGCTAAGACTGAGTGCTGTTACACTCATTCCATTCGAATAGGACACTTTACCCCGCATTTTTTACTCCGCATGCCATTACCCCGCATTTTTTACTCCGCAAAAACTTTTACAACGCAGGGCTTTACAACGAAATCCGGTACAACGCATTCCCCATTCCAACGCAATTACTATTTTAACTCCAGGGGGGCGTTACTTTGGGGAATGCGTTGTAACAGTTTTGTGGTGTAAAGCCCTGCGTTGTAAACGTTTTTGCGGAGTAAAAAATGCGGGGTAATGGCATGCGGAGTAAAGCATGCGGGGTAAAGGATGTTTCCCATCCCATTCTACCCTCAAACCCCCCAACCCACTTGTGGGGAGCCAGCTCCCACTCACGCACACAGCCCTGTCACAGGGAATACATGGCATTGGGAGACTACAGCAGGGGGAAAGAGCTCTGTTAAGAGTGTGGCTAACCAGATACTACATGTTGGTATCCATTCGTCTCTGCAATTTAAAACAGGGCCTTCTTAAAGTCCATTATCTGTTGCAATCGTGGTGCTATCAGGTCATCCCTCCTACGTGAAGCATATATTTTTCCATATGTCCACACGTGCATTTCCCTTTGTTATCGGTCATAATTTCTATTATATAAAATATAATCGTTGATGAAGAATACTTTCACCAGCCTTTCTCAATACTAATATCACTTCACCATTAATGAATTTTAGAAGTAGCATACTAGATTTAAATGTAAATGATGGATATCGGACATCCAATGCTCATTGTGAATTTGAGAAAGTTATTCATTCAGTTCTTCAAAGATATCAATAAATCTTGTTTCTTTCCCTCCAGATATTGTCAATTAGGTTTTTTTTGCCATATCTAGTTATTTCAACTTGCCAGTTTACAGTACATATTTGTGCACAAGATTATACATGCATACATTTGCATGGACTGGGGCCATATTACAGCCATTTGGCGTGCCTGACACTTATAAGTAGTACTAGTCAGGAAATTAAATATTGTGTGGTACAAAATTAAGGGCAATAACTGCATTACAAGTGTATTCTTGTCTCTAAGCTCTTCTTGTTGTACAATTAGCCATTCCATGTTTGTGACACCTTCAATGTGAGTGACTGAAGTATACAGAGAGTTAACATCCACTGTAAACAATAGGGGTCTCAGATCTACCTTTGCAAAGAGCTCACAGAGGGTGCTTCTGTGAGCTGTTTAAACTGTGTTTAATAGGGACTGTGCACTTCGTTTTTTGGCCAGGAGAGGGAGTAAAGTTTTATTCAACAGTATTGTTAGATTTCAAGTTTATGAGGCCTTTACCTGAAGGAAGTCCAAAGTGTGGATTGAGCCTGTCTGTCTCCTAGGAGATCTGTGAATAGAGCAGCTCACCAGTCCCAGTCCCCACCCCAGGCCAGCAGACCTGGGACGGGGATTGGCTATTCAGCTCCCAGGCAACTCTGAGCCCTCCCCTCACACCTGCCCAGGCCCCTTAAGGCTTTGCTGGGTGCACCCCAAATCATTCTCCTCCATCTTGTGAGTTGCAGCCTACCTGTGCCCCAGATTGCAGTGAGCAGAGTCCAGGAAGTGGTAAGGAGGCAGACTAGTGCTGTCTCTTCCTCCCCCTCCCCCAAAAGTTTTTAAAAAACGATTTTCCCTTTCTGTGATTACTGTCTTTGCCTGTGGTTGTTACAGTTTAAAATTGTAGTTTTAACCTGCGTGTGATTGCATATTTTATCACCTGTTTTGTGTTTTAAACTTGTGGTTTTCCTGCCCATGATTGCTTCCATTTAACGTGTTGAATTGTGGGATTTGAAGTCCAAACTCTGTAGTCTTTCCCTCTCATTCCTGGTGACTATTCAGTTTTCCCTCCAAATATCTCCTTTGCTCTGTGCTAAGACCTGTATGTTAAACAGTGCACCCCCAGCCACCATTTTGTGTTATCAAGCCAGTGAAATCAGACCCCCCTGCCTCCCCCCCCCCCAGCAACAGGGATATTCTACATCAGAGGGTGCTTCTGTGAGCTGTTTAAACTGTGTTTAATAGGGACTGTGCACTTCGTTTTTTGGCCAGGAGAGGGAGTAAAGTTTTATTCAAACAGTATTGTTAGATTTCAAGTTTGTGAGGCCTTTACCTGAAGGAAGTCCAAAGTGTGGATTGAGCCTGTCTGTCTCCTAGGAGATTCTGATCAGGAGAAGCAGCTTCCAACTCCCTGGCCAGCAAACCTTGTCTGAGGTTGCTGGGACCTTATATAGCCTGCTAGTGGTTGGTACATGTATACACTGATTGGTGGTTGTATCTGATGTTTCTATTGGATTGGGTTAGTGTCCTCATTGGTTGGGTATTTGAGGGTTCTGATTGGTTTCTGGGTCTGTGATTCAATCAATGTAGGGTTGGGACTAGGGCTAGGGTTATGATTTCTATTGGAAGTAGGGACTAGGGCTTCCTGTGTTATTTGTTGTTGGGACTAAGGTGGAAATAGGGCTAGGGTTAGTCCTTTAATTGGAAGTAGCGATTAGGGCTTCTGGTGTTATTGGTTGTTGGGCTAGGTGTGGTACTAAGAGTAGGGCTAGGCTTTCTATTGGAAGGAGAGACTAGGGCTTCCTGTCCCATTGGTTGCTTGGACTAGGGTTGGGACTACTGGTAGGGCTAGGGCCTCTATTGGACGTAGAGATCAGGGGTTTGAACTTATTGGGTGCTTGGACTAGGGCTAATATTGGCTGTAAGGACCTGATCTCCTATTGGTTCTAGATTTTTAGGGTTAGTGTTGTGATTGGATAGTGTTAGGGCTAGGGTTCCCATTGGCTGACGGGGTCACCTAATTACTAGGGCTATGAAAGGCCAGGGTTAGGGCGTCTCAGCCTGGGCGTCGAGGCTAAGGGCAGAGAGGACAAGGGCAGTTGCCTGTTTGAGCCTGTTCGAGACTGGCCAGGGCCAGGGCCAGAAATGCTGTCCATCTTCCCATTAAGCAACACCCAGCCCACACCATCCACATCCACAAACAGAGCAACACACACACACCAAATGTACACCACGCACAACACTATGCACAGATTAATGTACCAGCATGCACTACAAAACCAACCAAACCACATCTATACACCCTACTATCCCAACTACCACACATATCCACCATCACCTACAAACAGTACACAACCCTATCCTATACCACTAACCAATACACTCATCACTAACACAACGCCAATCGACACCATACATAACTACATCCCATCCAGACACACGCTCCCTGCTGTAATTACACCTAACATACCACCTTTTATCACTAACAAACATATAATCATCCTTCCATCATTTGTCCAACAAACACCCTCCTCTCCCTTCTACCATAATAACACTAACGTACAACACACACACTGCAGACCACCACACTTTTTATCTCTTGCAACAAGCCAATCTAAGACAAACACTCTTACCTCTACTTCATTCCCACCTACACACATCATACACTCTACTCATAAACACATCACCACCCCTCTACCGTACAACCTCCTCTCACAAACAATACTATACAACCAAATCCATTGCATGAAACATATACATCAGCACCCCTTTTCACTACTCCTAAAAAACAAAACATATCACACTCAACAGCACAACAAGATCTTCAAAGCACAACACCTCATAATACTTACCATCACAAAATACAAACATACACCCACCTTTCATACACAAAAGAACCAACTCCAATGCCAAGCTTTCTCTCTTCCACCACACCTAACACAGATACAGCAACACAGCAACTCTCTTCTAACCGCCTCTCATCCATTGGACAATTTAGAACCTTACTACATGACCCACATGCTGCACCACCACCCCTGACTCATACACCTTCCGCATTAAACACACGCAAACAATATAAGCAACATGCCATTCCTCACAACTTCGCTTCCCATGTCTACTTCACAATGTTACACCACGAAAACAACACAGCACTCCAACTCACTCTCAAACACCATCTCCACCACATACACACGCAGACCCATCAAAATGCCTTCTTAGCATGCTGGATGAGGAACATGATACAGAACAGCTACACGATTGATATCCTAATACAGCTAATGCCAGCTCTAAAAACACACCTGCTACAAACCCACACAATACTGACCACTCTTCTACAAAACAAAGTCTCACAATCACCAAAGGCCACTCTCTAAACTGTCTACTGATAAATGCTCGATCCCTCTCTAAAAACAAGCATCACATCTACGACCTTCTCACAGATGCAAAACCAGACATACTATTCATAACCGAATCATGGTTGGGAGAGGATATGGCTCCAGTCCTGCATGAAGCCATTCCTCTAGGCTATCAAACAATCACCCAAAATCGTATAGCCAAAAAAGGAGGTGGTCTAGCTGTTGGATTCAGGCAAACAATACAGATCACTAAAATTGACGGCATCTCCATAAAGAATTGTGAGGCTCTTCTAACAAGATGCAATCCTACACCGTCTTCCTCCTGTAACTTCCTGCTCCTTTACAGACCTCCACCTAGCAAGGCAACATTCCCAGACGCACTTCTAGACACAGTTTCAAACCTGATAACAATACACTCCAACCTATGCGTTCTGGGTGACCTCAACATTTGGTTTGACAAACCCAATATGACCCATCCAAAAACAATAATCACTGGCCTAGACGCACTGAACCTCCATCAGATTGTCCACAAACCGACACACACCGCTGGACATATCCTAGATGTCATTTTTGCTAATACTGAACTAGTTACCTTTCAAACTATAACTCCAGTCACATGGTCAGACCACCACTTGCTTGCTTTCCAACATAAAACAACACTAAGCGACTCACCTAAAACTACCTTACATCCATCCACCTATCGGCCGTGGAACAAACTCAATTTGGAACACTTAGAAACACAACTAACATCAAGTACAAATCTAGAAACAATAAATTCTGTTAAAAACTATATGAGTGGCTACAAGAAGCTTTTGACATCCTGATACCACTCAAAACCACACAACAGAACAAAAGAAAAAAAGCACCTTGGAGAAACATAGAAATAAAAGACATAAAACAACAAATTAGAAAGCTGCAACGTACCTGGCTCAAAACAAACGCCAAACAAGACAAACTTCACCTACAAAAAATTAACAGATTATACAAGTCGGCTGTCAAAAAAGCTAAGAAAAGGTACTATTCAGACAGAATTCAAAACGCTAAATGTGCAAATAAAGAATTCTATAAAATACTCAATGAATTTCGCAAACCAAATTGCCTAGAAGGAACTCATCCTGTTACTCAAGATTTCACAGACAAACTGGCAAATCATTACACGGACAAAGCAGACACGTTGGACTCATACTTAAAACAGAAACAAAGCACCAGCACTAACCCTTGTACAAAACAACAATCCAAGAATACTCTAACCAAGCCTCTCCGTTCCTTCCAACACATCTCACACGATGAATTTATGGACCTGGTCAAAGCAAGCAGGCCTGCCGGCAGCCCTTCTGACCCCTGTCCACCACAAATTTTCAAAACAATTCTTTTAACAACCTCTGCTGCCACTCCAGTAAGAAGAATCATCAACGATTCCTTCACTACCAGAATATTTCCAGAAGAACTCAAAAATCACACATACGCCCTTTACTGAAGAAAACAAACTTGGACCCGCTGAACCCTGACAACTACAGACCCATTACAAATGGACCTTTCCTGGGCAAACTGATAGAAAGAGCAGCGTTCGCCCAGATGTCACAATTCATTGAAGAGAATGACATACTTTCAGACTTCCAAACAGGATTCCGTCCGGGGAGAGGCACTGAATCTGCCCTCCTTGCCATCTGGGATGACCTGAAAAATACAGTTGACCGCAACGGAGTTGCTGCGCTACTCCTCTTGGACCTCTCGGCTGCCTTTGACACGGTTGACCATGACACTCTGAAACAAAGACTCTATGAAGCCGGCATAGAGGGAACTGCTCTAGATTGGATCGCGTCCTACCTTCGAAACAGAACTAATGTCATCCATATCCCACCTTTCTCGTCCAAACTGTACTCCACAAAAGCAGGGGTCCCTCAAGGTTCTTTCATCTCGCCCATGCTTTTCAACATCTACATGAAGTCATTACCAGTACTGATCAATAAATTTCACCTCACGTGCTATAACTATGCAGATGATACGCAAATACTCCTTCAACTGGAATGCCCCAAAGACATTGGAAAATCACCAATTTTCAGCTGTCTCAGAGCCGTGGATCAGTGGATGACTTGGAGCCATCTCCAATTGAATACTTCAAAAACGGAAATACTCATGTGTGGCGATTGGAAACATTACAACCCGCTTGCCGCATGGCCTAATGAACTGGGATCACCACCTAAAGTATCGAAGGAAGTAAGAAACCTCGGAATGACCATGGACTCCAAGCTGTCGATGAATGCCAAAGTGGACAAACTAGCAAGATCAAGCTTTGCACTATAAAAACGCTGCGACAAATTTTCCCTCATTTGGGATTTCCGCACAAGGTCCAAGCTACCATCTCCCTTGTTCTGTCCAAACTCGATTACGCCAATAGCCTCTACCACGGATCACCTTTAACAACCATGAAAAGACTACAACGGATTCAGAACTCGGCTGCCAGACTACTCTTGCATATCAAACCGCGAGACCACATCTCCCCTGCCTTGAAAGCCCTGCATTGGTTACCGGTTGCCAGAAGATCCACGTTCAAGCTGCTTTGTATCACCCACAAAGCAATACATGGAATGGGACCGCTCTTCATCAGGAATAAAATCACCAAACACATTCAACGGAGGAACCTCCGCTCTAAAGAGCATCTCGCCTCAAAATCCCAAGATACAAGAAAAAACCATGGGTGGCACATCCTTCTCTGTTCAAGCAGCCAAACTATGGAACTCTTTACCCCCCAACATAAGATCCACCGACAACCACCTTATCTTCAGAAAACTACTCAAGAATTGGCTCTTCCCCACATAAGCACCATACGCAAACAGAAATTTACAGCATATCCCTCTGTATATAAGCATTTGTTTTCACTATAGACATGTACCTATCTTTGTGTATTGCTTTGTATAAACATGTAGAATAATTATGTTGTTGAGAGAGAAAAAAAAAATAATAATAATAATAAATAAATAAATATCATCTTTGGTCTACATGTACTTACTTCCATTGTGCATCTATGTACCTTCCATGTACTCGGATCTGTGTCTCTGTTACTTTTCTCCTAAAAAAGCATATCCAATGCACTACCCTATTTCTCATCCTGTGCCTCTATCAATATCTTTAATCTACATATACTTACCTCCTTTATGTATCTATATACTTTCAATGTACTTATGGATCTATATATTTATCACTTTCTTCTAATTTAGCATTTCCAAGGCACTACCCTAGTTCTCAGCCTATACTTATCTCAATATATCTTCTAGCCCAACCTTCTGACTCATCTCAAACTTCTTTCTACTACTCTTTCCAATGCACTACCCTATCTCTCATCCTATACATTTATCAATATATCCTCTACATTCACACTCTATTTATCCCAAACCCCATACCACTACTATGATCCCCAAAATAACCCTTTCTAGACTCTCTCCTACTCTACCCTCCTTGCATCATCTGACACCTCTTTTACTATACCGATCCCCTAAAACAAACCTTTCTAAACTCTTCCCTGACTCCTCCCCTCCAAAACCCCCTTTTACTCATCCAAAAGCCTCCTCCTACTGCTCAGACCCCCCAAAAAAAATCCTTCACTCTTTTATCCCTCCACTATCCTTTTCAATCAAAATTAACAGACTAACATGTTCAATTCTCAAATTCCATTTTCAACTATACTAATTCATCACTAATCCTTTATGGGTTCCAGAGTAGCGTGCTACTCGCCAATAAAGCGTCTCAACACCCCATCAGGGTTACAAGCGCTATATAAATGCAAACCTTTTCAATCAATCAATCAATCATGTCACTTATAAAGCGCACTACATACCCGCGAGGGTCTCAAGGCGCTGGGGGAAGAGGGGGGTGGTGCTGCTACTGATCGAAGAGCCAGGTCTTGAGGAGTCTTCTGAAGGCCAGTAGGTCTTGGGTCTGTCGGAGGTTGGTGGGGAGGGTGTTCCAGGTCTTGGCGGCGAGGTGGGAGAAGGATCTGCCGCCGCCGGTCGTTTTCCGGATGCGGGGGACTGTGGCGAGGGCGAGGCTGGTCGAGCGGAGCTGGTGGGTGGGGGTGTAGAAGCTGAGTCGTCTGTTGAGGTAGGCTGGTCCGGAGTTGTGGAGTGCTTTGTGTGCGTGGGTGAGGAGCTTGAAGGTTATCCTCTTGTTGACAGGGAGCCAGTGCAGGTCTCTCAGGTGGGGTGTGATGTGGCTGCGTCGGGGGATGTCGAGGATAAGACGTGCAGAGGCGTTCTGGATGCGTTGCAGCCGTCTCAGGAGCTTAGCCGTCGTTCCTGCGTAGAGGGCGTTTCCGTAGTCCAGCCTGCTGGTGACGAGGGCCTGGGTGACTGTTTTTCTTGTTTCGGTGGGGATCCACTTGAAGATCCTGCGGAGCATTCGGAGAATGTTGAAGCAGGATGAGGAAACGGCGTTGACCTGCTTAGTCATTTCCCTTTCCACCCTCCCCAACCCTTCTCAATCCAAATAACTGACTAACATATCCACCACTAAAATTACTTTCATGTTCCACCATACTAATTCAACACTAATACTTATGGGTTCCAGAGTAGCGTGCTACTTGCGCTTCAAAACCCCATCAGGGGTAGCAAGCGCTATATAAATACAAACCTCTTTCCCTCTTCTATCCCGCCACCTACCCTTCTCTACCCAAATAACTGAATAACATATCCACTACTCAAATTACTTCATTTTTTACTATACTAATTTTCAACACTAATCCTTAATGGGTTCCGGAGTGGCGTGCTACTCGCCAGAAAAGCGCTTCAACACCCATCAGGGGTAACAAGTGCTATATGAATGCAAACCTTTCTTCCCTTTTTATCCCTCCGCTATCCTTCTCACTCCAAATAACTGACTAATATCCACCACTGAAACTACTTTCATATTTCACCATATTAATTCACCACTAATCCTTTATGGGCTTCCGGAGTAGCGTGCTTCAACACCCCATCAGGGGTAACAAGCGCTATATAAATACAAACCTTTTTTTCCTCCTCTATACTTCTGCTATCATTCCAAATCCAAATAACTGACTAACCTATCCACCACTTAAAATGTACTTGCATGTTTCACTATACTAATTCAACACTAATCCTCTATGGGTCCCGAAGTAGCCTGCTACTCGCCGAAAAAGCGCTTCGACGCCTTGTCAGGGGTAGTAAGCGCTATATAAATGCAATTACAATACAATACAATACAACTGTTTTTGTAGATTCAAAGTCCAGATATGCAATGGTTCAAAGTCTGTGCAAAGTCAAAAATGACCCACAGCACAACATTAGTGACTGATAGTGTGGTTCCAACTTTCGCATTTGCAATGCGCCGTCTATGTCAACCTGTCCAGGGATTGGGGTCACAATGCCAAAACAGATGGTGGCATTCAGTGAATGTAACATCAGGGAGAACAAGCATGTGCAGGCAATCAATACTGCCAAGTTTTGTATGCCACGCTCCCAGAATCTTCAGATTATTAGCGTTGGATTTCACATGGATGTCAGGAGAGTGTCACTGCCATGGGACACGTAGGGCCTGACTTAATTCTTGGCGATAAGGATACATGCCGGCAATGGAATATCCTCACAGCCAAGAAGGTGGTTTCCCCACCCCAATTAGATGTGGGTGGGCCTTTAGGTTAATCACGGCGGAGGCTACTCTTTCTCCCCTGGGATTAACCCCCTTTGATGACCCTGTGGAGCAAAGGTCATTGGCAAAATGATTACATGTCCGCCCACCCAATTTGGATGGGCGGACATGTAGTCATTTTTTACTGTTCCTTACTGCCTGGCGGTAATGAACAGTAAAAACATTTTAATGCTTTAATGCCCCACCTCCCTCATGGAAGAAGTCTCTCACAGCGAGGGAGCATTATTTTTTTCTTTGCAAAAAGAAAATCCCTTTTGAGATTTTTGTTTGAAAAAGAAAGAAGATTACTGTGTGTTACCTGTAACAACATTGACAGGGACTTCTGTCATGGCAGTTCCTGCCAATGGCTTTATAAATGACAGCCTGCTAGGTAGTTATTTATAAATTTGGCAGACGGAGTGGTCACAGCCTGGCCAATAATGACTACTGTGTCCACCAAAAATTAAATTGGGCCCTTTGTGAGCATTCACTCACTGGGTCTCTCTTGGCAAGCATCCAGTGTCAGCTTGGAGATGATCACAGGTGCGAGGAGGGATGGTTAGCAGTTGTCTCCTTCTGGCAGCACAGCTCTTAGAAGGGGTGGCAAACGTTTATCAGCTGTTTCCTCGAAGGGCTTGATTACGAATTTTGACGGAGCGGTGGCATGGCGGTGTAAACCGCTGTGCCACCACTCCTCCGAAGGTTGCTGCCTGCCAGATTATGACTTTTAAGACACGAGAAGAACAGTCACCCAGGCCCTCGTCAGCAGCAGACTCGACTACGGAAACGCCCTCTACGCAGGAGCCCCGACCAAGCTCATCAAACGACTGCAAAGAATCCAAAACGCCTCTGCACGCCTGATCCTCGACATTCCATGCCACAGCCACATCACTCCCCACCTGAAAAACCTGCACTGGCTCCCCGTCGACAAGAGAATCTCCTTCAAACTCCTGATCCACGCACACAAGGCACTCCACAAAACCGGCCCAGCCTACCTCAACAGTCGACTCTCCTTCTACGTTCCCAACCGTCAGCTCCGCTCCGCCGACCTCTCCCTGGCCACCGTCCCGCGCATCCGGAGAACCACCACCGGGGGCAGATCCTTCTCTCACCGCGCCGCCAAGATCTGGAACACCCTTCCCCTCAACCTACGACAGACCCAAGACCTGCTGACCTTCAGGAGACGACTCAAGACCTGGCTATTCGACCAGTAGCGGCAACACCCCCCCTCCTCTCCCTCAGCGCCTTGAGACCCTCGCGGGTAAGTAGTGCGCTTTACAAATCTTGTGATTGATTGATTGATTAAGTAGTCTGGTTGGTGGGCGGGTGACGTGGCGGTCCCAGGGGGGCCGACCCCCCAAGATGTAATCCGGCAGTCGGGCCGCCGGTGTGTCGGTGGCTGTATCACCACCGCCACGCAACCATGAGTCTGGTGGTCCTCGGACCTCCAGAATCGTAATAGGGCCCCAAATGTCTTTCTGCAGGCATTCATGGTATTTGCATTCCCTGGCTTTGCTCTATTTGTGGCAGTTATCACAGCACATTCTCCAGTGATTGCACCTGAAATACGAACAGTGCAACAGGAGGATTCCTGTGATGGTGGAGACTGGCTGAGATCTTCTGGAATGGTTGGTGCCTGCCATTGGGCAGGAATAAGTTCACCTTAAAATGTAATATTGTTTCTGTTCCTGGGGGTGCAAAAGATACTCCTTTCTATGATAGTTGAGTTTCTTTATCTAAAAATATAGTAAAAAATGTCAAGTTATATTTTGGGATCTGTTTCTTAAATAGTGATTTTCTTTCTTTAGGTAGACAGTTGAAGGTTATCCTGAATGTTGCTTATTTTTACTGTGCATCCCCTTTCGATATTCATATTTTCCTAGGGTTGATATTGATAATAGAAATATTGTCTGACATAAATATATAGTCCTAAATGTTGTATATAAACTATTTTCCCATGTGGTGTGGGTAGATTCTTAAATGTTGACTCTTTTTGGGTTGGTACTGCTTCTATTCAAAGGTTTCAGCCCAAATGTAAACATACTTCCTAATCTTCCTCATTTGGATTTATTATCTGTATATCTAGTCGTTTATTACTGCATTTCAAACATTTCCAACTCTTTCTTGGCCATCAAATTCTGTGTTTAATTTTTTATTACTAAGAGCCCCCCTTTCATTACTGTGATGAGATCTAAGGAGCACTTTCTTAGGATATTATGCTACTTCTTGATACCATCCTTTTGATCTACATATATTGTAATGATATTAAAGCAGGCAGGTTCTAGCATTTTTCTGTTTAAGGAGATAATTTTGTGTCATATATTTTGCTTGGGTATTTGCATACATGCTAGATTAGAAATGGGTGTATGACAGAATATTGCAAAGAACAATATCAACTGAGATGAATATTGTGTCAAAATATAATTTACCAAAATGTTTTCATTTCTGTACTTATAACATAAATTACAAAAAATATCAGGTTAAAAATATTCCTGAAAAGAATACTGCCAAAAAATGGCAAACATATTGAGCCTGATTACGAGGCTGGTTGTACCGCTGATCCGACCGCCGCGGTCCAATTCCGACCGCTAGGGCCGGGAAAGCTCCACCCGCTGTATTATGATATAACCGTGGCTACCGCGGAGGTCTCATCGTCGTAGGTGCCCCGCCCCCTGGACATGTTGCTGCAAATGGGTACAAATGCACAGGAAACGTGCAGTTGTGCACACATGCATGACACATGGGGACATGCCTTGTGCACCATGTATCCCATTGCTGGAGTGTGGCGATATGTGCACAGTCCAGTCAATGGGGCTACATGCCACATGAGGACTTACCTGGATTCCCCCAGCCACAGGACTTTCCACTTCGGGGTGCAGCTGCTGAGGTGTAGGGGGGACCTGGAGGAAGGGATCAATGCCAGGGAGAAGGGGAATCAACTTAGTATTCACCCCTTTTCCTTTGTTTCCGACGACTCGAGGCAAATGGTCGGACCGCCAAGGTCGGGTCATCGGAAACCTGCATTGTATCCTTACTGTTTTCGGATCTCTCTGTACTGCCCTATGGCTGCTGTTCCTCTCTGACTGCCAACTCGCCAGTCGGAGGAAGGCTGTTGCAGTCAGTGGTCTGTCAGCGGCCGATTGGAGTAGAGACTGGATGCATCGTAATCCGGCAGTCGGACCGACCGCTTCCGACGAGACCTTCGGCGGTCTGACCGCATATGACAGGGCTGCAGTATGCGGTCCGACCGTCATCGTAATCAGGCCCATTGTTTTGATTTTAAAAAAATCGAGTTATAAATAATTTAATTTAAATATAAACATAGTAAATTATAGCGTAATTTAAAATAAATAGTTTTATTAACATTTATCATATATAATTTATAATATATAGCATATAACATATAATATATATTCATAAGTCAAAGTAAATAATTATTAATGTAATAATTACTTTAACTATTTCAATATCATAAAAGTAACAATTAATAATCACCTATATCGTAAACAATATAAATAACAATAAAAATATTAAAATTTACATTTAAACATTTTCACAATTAATACTTTAAACAAGCAATATAAATAAAAATACCTATATCTATCTATCTATCTATCTATCTATCTATCTATCTATCTATCTATCAATCTATCTATCGATCTATCAATCTATGCATATGTTAAAAAACAATATTTAAACAAACAACATTGGCATTAATATCAAGAATGCGTAAAAAATACAAATAAAAAACGCATATAAACAAAAACATTTATAACAATTAATCAAATAAAAATAATAGTAAAATAAATATTTAAACAATATAAACAGTTAAAAATAAACAGTAACCACAACAATTAATTTAAAATACAAACTGAACAAAAATTGGAAAATTGTTACTCCTTCCCCAAATAAACCTCCAAAATCAACCCCAATATAAAAACAGTAGGTAAAGAGTTGGACTTCAGAGGGGTTCAATTTACTATTACCACACCAATCTAAACAACAGTAGGGAAGGTGCTGGACTTTGATTTACTATTCCCATTACAGTTTAAGCAACAGTAGGGAAAGGTTTGGACTTCGGAGGGGTTAGATTTACTATTCCCACTCCATTCTAAGCAACAGTATGGAAGGCGCTGGACTACACAATTGTACGATTTAATATTCCCACTCCACTTTAAGCAACTGTAGGGAAAATGCTGGATTTAGAAGATGTCAGATTTACTATTTCTACTCCATTCTAAGCAACAATAGGGAAAGTGATAGAATGCAAAAGGGTTGATTACCTATTCCAGCTCCATTCTAAACAACAATAGGCTAAGTGTTGGATTTATGGGGAGGGACTGCCATGAAAAGGCTGTTGAACAGAGACATCGTAATGCCTACGGCGGTGCCTGTGCAGGCACCGCTGCCAAGCAAGGGATACGATTCCAACTGCCGCCCTGACGGGATCTTAGATCTTGTCCGAGGCAGCAGTCTTTTTCCCCGACCTCTGCGGTTTGACTGCCTGCATTGTAATGCGGCAGTCAGACCGATGGCCTGTCTGTCAGGTGGACTGCCACCGATGGCCTGTCGGTGACAGTCTGCCCAACATCGTAATCGGACCATATGTTAGTTGTAGAGTTGTACTTGAAGAAGTCTATTTCGCTAGCACTGCCATGCTCTCTTGATTTGGATCTTTATTTTTATTTTTTCTATTTTCTTGATCAAGCTAACCCTTGCCCACTTCATTTGGTGTCATTTTTTTCCCTTGATGTAGGGTGATATGAGGTGATTGTTTGTCACCCTATGGTGGTCTGGTTGCTGTTTCCTATTAATAGGTGTACAACTGTTGGGTTGGGGTCCCTCTGGGCATTTGAAGCTTTGGTTTCGAAGAAGAAGAAGACCTCGTTTCCATGTTTTTTCAGTAGCCTTCTCAGTTCTGAGGTCAACTCTGATATTTTCCTTCTTTTGCTGAACTGGTTTTTACTGGCCATAGGACTCTGCACACTCTACTGCTCCTAACCAGGGGAAAGTGCTTGTGGTCTCCTCTCTAAACATGTTGGAACTGGCATACCACTAATTGGCACATTTCGTTTTCTTATAAGACTATAGTATATGGGACCACATGCACCCAGGCCCTGTAACTCATAAGCTACTAGGAGACGTGTGGTGATTCCTGCTGCTGGCTGGCTTTATCGGTGCTGTTGGTACTGGGGACTCAGTGTCCCAGAATCCCGAGGAGCTTGTGACAAGTCAGAGCCCGGAGGAGGCTGATCTGGGCCCCTGCTCTTGGCTTTGGGCTCTGGGTACGAGTTCTTCATCATCATCATTATCGCTTGGAGTTAGCGAGTTGGGGAGCAGGAGGTCTTCCTCTATGTTATTGGAGTTAGCTGGTTGCCCGCTGGATCTGGTAGGAGCTCCTCTTTTGTATATTAGCAATCTCTACCGCTTTATTTATAACTGGCACATTATAAGTGGCTAAGGAGCTTCACCACGATGCCTAGTGGAACTATATTTGTACTAGCACTGCCGCCAACACATTGGGAGTATCCTTTTAAGACTGTTTGGGATAGCAACATTTTTTAACATTTGAGACGGCAGCCGAGGGAAAGCGGTATGAAAAACCTAGGGCCAAGGGGCCACATTTGGGCACACTTGGGTATATTTGGGGAAACGTAAGCCCCAGGTTACTGCCACCAAGGCATGCACAAGTAAGGTTGCTACCACAGATGCATTTTTACAGCGTGCCACAGGGGTATTGGACATAGAAATTGAATTGGTTGCCCGTTCTTTCCTGTTCTCCCCTTTCCTCCTTAATATTTATCTCCTGGTTCACCAGGCACCTCTCTGTCAGGCTTTCTTAATCAGAATCCGGGTCTATTATCAACAGACCCTGCAACAAGCAGAGGTCAGGAGGATACTACACCAGCTTCCCTTCTATTGAGGCCCCTCTGCGTCTCACACACTCCCATTAACTTGTCAACCGCCTCCACCTGTTTCACAGTCTGTATTAGGTGAGTCTCTCAGGGCAGGAGGCAAAAGGAAATGCACGGCCACTGGAACTAAGCCCAAGTGTCCTAGGGTTATTGATGATCCTTCGTCTGGTAACCCTGCCCCTTTGGTCAGGGCAAAGTCTGACATGATGGCTCTGATGAATTCTTGTGATGATTCCTTAATAACTGCACTTGAGGCCAAATTGGAACCTATTAGCTCATGTTTAGCAGCCATTGAAAAGGTACTTCTTAAACAGATTGTGATAAACCTGACATGTTCGGAAGAATCCCATGCTTCAAAATGACCTGGACCTGATCCTGCCTCTGGCTTCGGGACATCCTCTTTCGTCGGGATAAGCTACGCGCAGCATTTGGCCAAGGCAAGCGATACGGGGTTAACGAAAGTCCAGGGTCCTGGCACCATTGTCAGTTCCTATAATCAATGAAAGCAGTCAAAACCTACTTCTTTACAGTCAAGAGTGGATGTTCCTCCTGGAAAGGGCATCGATCGATTTGAGTCAGGGTCAGCTGGAACATCTAACGGGGAGGCCAACAGGGCCTAAAATAATGCACCAAGCCCTCTCCTGCTCAGGCCGGTAACCCTTAACTTACCACCAGAAGCTACTCGCTATGTGATAGTTTTGGGGGAATGTACCATCTCTTCCACCAGGCTCTTTGGAGGACTTTTACCAATTAAAACACAAAGTCCTGCATTGGCTGGATTTAAATACCACCCTAGGGGTCCGGGTGGAAAAAAACATCAACATGGTACAAAGAGTGAGCTGGATAGGCCGGGCCAAGAAAAATCTTGCGGGTGGCTATATCATTATAAACTTTAACAGACAGCACATGGCGGGCAGAATCTTAGAATCTATCAAATGTCCTCCTCATAATGGCCCGTCTCTTCTATCATGGCCCTTCCTTTGGGATTCTTTTAAAGACCAGCAGATTTCATCTCACATCTCGGTCAGAGGCAGGCTCCAGGTTGCTCGGCTATGAATTGGGCCACACAGCAGGGGGCTTCTAGTGCCTTGGTGCTTTCTAATAGATTTGCCCCATTATCTTCTTTGGATGGAGGTGATTGACTGGTTGGGGACAATCTTCAGACAGTGCAGCAGAACGCTTTTTCAGTCCAGAGTCCCTTAGACGCTTTAGCTGACGACTATAAGGACTGTAAGGAGTGCAAAGTAATTGGCTGGAACATCGCTGGACTTGCTGGCAAGTTTGCTGACCCTAAGTGGCTGTGTTTTATAAAAGGCTTTGAAGTAATCTGCCTACAGGAGACTTGGGCCATTCAGAACTGGGTTTTTTGGATGGGTATAAGACATTTTTTTTACATCTGCAACCCCTTCACAGGCAGGTAGACCAAAGGAGGGGTTGGTTATTTTTGTTTCTTTAGCTATCAGATGTAATCTGGTTATCCACCCAACAGAAGTGCCCACCCTGCAAGCTCTTGTATTTTCCACAGGGTCTCGTAAGTTGCTTCTATTGAATTTTCATAATGCCATCTCTTCCCCCCCCGGGATCAGTAACATTGATGTTTTGGGCTCCTATTTAAGGAATTTGAAAGGCTTGAATGTGTCCATCACAAATGTAATGGTTGCTGGTGATTTTGATGTCCATTTATGTGGGGTTCCGAGTGTAGGGAGTGTAGACGCTGTAATGCCATATTGAATGAGTTTAATTTGGTCTCATCTATGGTGAGGAAGGACATTAATTCTACCTTCATAGGGTGGGGTGTGATTAATTTATTGATTTTATCTTTGTTTCTGTATTTCTTTTCCCCTATATTTCTGATTTTGTGATACCCTTGAGCCCTTTTAGTCATCATAACCCGGTATGTGTAACTTTTTATTGGTCTATGTTGGATCAAACTCCCAGGGTGGGTAAAAGAGGGGTCACCAAAGCCATAGATGGGGGTAGAAGGTTTAAGTGGTCACAGATAACTCTGGATTTTTTTTATAATTCCCTTTATACTCAATGTAAGAAGTATTTTGAAATTTGTACCTCTCAACTGAGCAACTTGGTGTGTGTTCTGAAGGCCTTTTCTGCAATCTCGAACACTATTTCATCATTCCTGAAGGCCCCCCATTATGGCAACAGGGTTCGTTGCCAAGGTGGATTGACTCAGGATGCTCCCAGGCATTGACAAATCTCAAGTGTTCACTGTGTGCTAAATCCAGGGATCCCTCCTTAGTAAAGAAGACCCGTAGTTTGTACAAATTTGAACTGACCAGATGCAAGACCAACCTAAAGGAGGAGGCCTGGTCAGACCTGACTGAGGCCAGCACCTTGAGAAGAAGTTCTAAATTTTGGAGCATCAATTGCCCCTTTTTTGCAGGCGAAGCCGCCTCCCCCCTGGAGGCATATATTTCTGAAGACAGTTGGGTGACCCACTTTGAGGAAATCTACAACCTCCCATTTCCCACATCCAGTGGGGGTGTGGGCACGGTAGATGAGAAAGCCGTTCTCACATTCTCTGATGAAGAGTTTAGGAAGGGTATCCTGAGATTGTCTAAGAATAAAGCTCTGGGCCCAGACGGGATACCACCCGACCTCTTTGTGTAAGTTGTGGAGGTTTGGGCCCCAATCTTGACCACCCTTATCAATGCAGCAGTGATGGCTGGTCCCCCTTCATCATAGGCAGCGTCCATAATTGTTCCTGTTTTTAAGAAGGGGGACAGTACTCACTGTTACAGGCCCATCTCGTTGCTTGACTCAGTAGTCAAGATGGTGGGGCGTATTCTTTTGGAGAGACTATCTAATTGGGCTGATTCTAACGATGTTTTATCTGAGGTAGAGTATGGATTTCATTCTGGACGGTAAACTGTAGATCAATGCCTGAACATATACTTAGTCCTTAGCAAATACACCATTGCTCGTCCCGGTTCCATCCACCTGGCATTTATGGATCTCTCATCAGCATTCAATCATGTCAATAGATCCAAGCTTTGGAAGATCATGCAATCTATGGGGTGGACTGGGACATTGTTTTATTTTTGAGAGATCTCCATAGAGATACAGTTGTTGGGTATGCTATTCCAAAGATCTAAAGTGTGCACAATGTTTTAAATTCCAAAGAGGGGTGCAGCAGGGATGTATCCTGGCCCCCCCTTTATTTTTAATCTATATATTAATAAACTGGGGCAAGTTTTAGCAGATCTCAAGGGCACACAGGTGGGGAAGTGTTGCCTACCAGTCTTATTATATGCAGATGATGCAGTTTTAATGGCGAGAACTGCTAGGGATCTACAGTACTTGTAGGACTCCTTCGTTCATTTCATGGAGGAATTAGATCTCTCGGTGAATGACAAAAAATCATTTGTGATGGTTGTTTGCCCGCCCTCTACTAAATCGTCCAGATTCAAAGTCTGACCTTCTCCTGTGCCAAAGACTAGTGTGTTTTCCTATCTGTGCTTGTTGTTCGACTCCGCCCTAAGTTGGCGTCCTTTGGTTAACAGGAAAAGGGAGGATTTTGTTAGGGCAAAGGCTGCTGTTTTCAACTTTGCATCACAGTTGGCCAGCAGACCCACAGGGGCTATCCTACTTATTTATAGGGCTAAGTGTATCTCCAAAGTATCATATGGTAGTGAGATCTGAAGATACATCAACCTGGATGAGCTGCAAATGGTTAAGAATGCTTTTTTGAGACTCTTTCTGGGTGTTCCACAAAGTGCCCCCACATTCATGGTACATGAAGAAAAGGAGATGGCCTATTTATCTGACATTTTATCCTTTCACCTTCTTTTTCTCTGGTGAGTATCTGGTCCCGATCTGGAAAACAATTGAGCAAGGACATTATAAAAGATTGCTTGTCTCTTGATTACTTTCTTCATATCCCTTGGTTTAAATATATTCGAGACTCCTTCATGAGTCTAGGAATGGCGGAATTATTTGATAATCCAGACAGGATCAATAAGAAGGACCATAACCTGATGAAAGATCACATTTTTAAATAGAGATTATCAGCCAGGGAAGAGGGCGCTTTACTGAAGCCCAGTGATCATCAATATATCTTGATGAAAACTGTGCCCTCCACCGAGCCCTACCTCTTGTGTGTAAAAAGTCGGCATGATAGTTTTTTATTAACGAGGATTCGGCTGGATCTTTAGCCTTTTTTGTTAGCCTACCCTCGCTATGGGAATTGGGGCCAAAGCTTTTGCCCTGCGGCTGCAACAATAGGTCTCCAGAGGACACCTTGCATTTTACCATGTTTTGTAATTTTTATGCTGTCTCTAAGAAATTATATCTTCTCCCCCGTACTGAAAACGGCCAATTTTCCTCAGGCCCACCTCGCCCTTATCTATTTGCAGATGCTTTCAAGAGATAGCATTCTCAATGTTAAAGTTGCTGTAAGGTTGAGGAAAAGCTGCGATTACATTTTTGTATGGGGTTACTTTTAAAGATTGGGGCTAAATAAGTATTTTTATATTTAGTATGTCTTTAGGATGAATTATATTGTATGTGCTATTTTATATCTGTACTGGTTTTATGGTTTTTATCCTTAAAACTGAATAAAGCTTATAATGATTGATTGATTGATTGCTACGAGTGTGCTACAGTCACCCACTATAGTAGGACTGTAAAACAGGTCTCCAGGCCTGCCATTGTAGCATCAGTGAGCAGTTTTAGACTGCCATTTTGAGCTGGCAAAACAAAACCTTTGTGAGGCCAAAACCTTCCTTTCCAATATTTATAAGTCACCCCTACAGTAGGCCCTTAAATGCCAATAGAGCAGGGTCCATGGTATTTAAAAAGTCAGACATGTATATTTAATGTTTTACTTCTCTTGGCAGTGAAAACCCTCCAAAGTCGTTTTTCACTCTTAACAAGGCTGGCTCTCCCACAATCTAACAGTGGTTTACACTATTACATTTAATAAGTGCTAAATTCAGTTTGGAAGTAGATAAAAAAAAATGGTTTGAGGACTCAGTTCGATAGTAATTTGAAATCCAACGTGATGGTCAAGTCGGATTTTACATTACTGTTTTGAAAATTACTCTTTTAGAAGTCATCATTTTCTTGACTAAAACCAAAAGACTTTCCTGCCAGTTTTCAGCTGTCACCAGACCCATGATGACTCCCCTGTGGTGAGATATGTATTGCTTCCACACAGTGGACAATGGGCTTTGGGTGTGGGGTGAGGCACTCCTCTCTTTACAGGATGGCTTTGGGGGGCTGTGCCCAGTCCCTACCTGAGCTGCAAAGGATGCCTACCTTGTCACTGGCAGATGAAGCTCATACTTAGGCCTGCCTCCCCTTTGTCTCCCTAGTCAGGCTGGCGCCAAACTCAGTGGGGGTACAGGAACTGAACAGAACTGGTTTAGGAGGTGGAAAAAGGCTTGCCCCCATCAACATCCTGGCACTTGGCATGAAAGTGGACCCCACGTACCTCTCCTCAGAACACTTGTGGACCTGTGAAAATTAGAAGAAATACTGTTGTGCTATCTGAAACCTGAAGGAAGACTGCGCCTGCTTGCCTTGAACCTTGGACCCCACTAGTGACTTTAAGGGTCAGTTGGCTGACCTCCTGCTTGAGCTACAGGGACACAACACGCCTCTAGAGGCCTCTCTTCCAGCAACTGCCCAGCTGACCAGTTCCAACTTAACCTGCCCTGGACCATGCTCTTGGCCTTGTAAGCAGTGAGTGCCAACCCCAAATGGTGTCTCCAGGACCTGGACCCTTGGCTGGTGTTACAGTGTACTTCTCCTTTCCCTCAAACTGCCAGAAGTGGGACTTAGAAACTTTCTGCCTGGACAATCATCAGAAACCAGGACCGTCATCAAAGCCGCAGCCATCAGGAGGAGGATTCATGCCGCAGGCCAAGATGGCCACCACACCCTGGGACTCTGGGCGATCGGGGGGATAGACATTGTCGCCTTACCCTCATCCAGCCATCCTATAGTATCTCTCAGGGCAGTAGGATATTCCGGGACCGCCAATGCCCTTAGGGAGCTGTTTCTGAGGCCTCAGCAACACTCAATATGCATGGTTTTTGGTAAGACCACCACATTACCTCCTTTATCAGAAGGTCTGATAACCAAGTTCTTCTGGTTTTGCAAAGTTTTAAGGGCTTTCATTTATTTCTTAGTCAAGTTAGGCCTACCCTTCTTGACATTCCTTCTTATTTTCTTAAGTTCTTGTACAACCACATCATGAAAAGCATCTATGGGATCATACGGCATATTGGGCAAAAGTAGATGCTGGTTTGAATCCACTAGGACAACTCAACCTCCCTTCACTCCTAAATCAACCAATTTAAGGTAAGGTTCCTTATCATCTGTTTCATCATCATCATCATGTAATTCTGCCAAGGTCAAAAGTGACAACATCCCCTGTCTACAAATTAGAGGGATTAGGCATATACACTTCCCAGACCATCTGTCTACCCCTCATGCTGAACCCTTTTTTCAATTTCAACTTACATATACATTTATGTAAGTCTATACCAATCTGGGCATTGTCAAATTGGGATGTGGGACAAAATGACACACCAGACATACCAAAATATAAAACTTTGAGTTCATCCTTACTCAGTGTTCATCTGGTCAGATTGTTAACAGTTTGCACTATTATTTGTCCTTCTTCTGGCCCCTTGTAACTATTCCAACTGGGGCTTTGCCATTTCGATCTACTCCTTCTTGTCTGATTTTTCCTTTGCCTTTTCTGCCTCGACCTCTTGATTGTCCTCTGTTGCTCGATCTCTGTCCCTTGCCCATATTGAGCAGGTGAAATTCATCTAAAAAATTACTTTTAGAGGTCCCAGCACTGCTCAAACTTGAGCTCCTACTCCCTGATGCATCACGTTCCTCTTGTATTTTTGGGCTCTATTCCATTCCAGTTTTCTCTTGCCTAACAAAGCTTGCATTATGTCTCTCTCTTCTCTGTAATCCATCATATTTCTTGCTGAACGTGAGAATTCTACTATTTTGATAATCCTTACTGTCCCTTAGGAACTGCCTTTGCTTCTTTAGTTCAATTTCTTCCTCTAGCTTATCCAGCCTCCTGTTCATTTTGCCCATAAATTCCTTCTAGTTCTCCGGAGTGCCGCTCTTTCGTATATGATTCATAATTGATTCAATCTCCAGGAGTAATCTCTCCCTGTCATAACCAGGAGCTTAAGCATGCCCATTGAACAGTTGTCTGAGTTAGTTGCCCACTCCTCCAATAGTTTAGGGGCCTGATTTTCATAGGTTGGAGCAATATATATTCTCAACCCATGCGGTATCCTTGCCAAGTCTATTTATTTCTGGAGGGAGACCGCTTCCCACCACCTATTGAGATTTTTCTTAGATAGACTCTCAATCTTGTCATATTTCTGTTTCAGAGTCAGACTCAATGTCCCAGAGGCCACTTCTGATGCTACATTACCCAGAGTAATTAATCAAGAAAAACGCTCATCAGCATCCTGCTCCTGTCTATCATTCCTAGCCATTGTCATTTTCACAATGCGATTTTGGGTTGGTTCAGAATCATATACACTACTCATCGTCGATAGTCCTGACGATTTCACTGGTCTGTAACTGTCCCGTATAAATTTGCATGTCGTATTTTAATTAAGCTTGCACCATGGTTCAGCAACGCTGCTTCCCCAGGGTCCTCCGACTTTGTTCGCTGTTTGCTCTCTGACGTCTTTACTTCCAGCTCGATGTGACTGGTGCTCCTGTTACAGAACCAGCCCGTCTGACCCACTCAACCTCCATTCTCAATTGCATAATCCAAAATATGGGGCGGGGCACAGAGATCTCAATACTGTACCAACAAAACAATCCCCACATAGAAGCCCTGGCACAGCCCTAATGCTACCGGTGCATGGCTGGCCTATGGGGAATCCCCTATTAACCCTCAGCAAACTTTTGCCGTGTCTGCCAGCAAAAACCACATGCACTCCAGGAATGCTGATCAAGTGGTGCTTTTATTGGAAAAAGAACAACGTGTTTCGGCCAATATTCGGCCATTATCATGGCTTGGCTTCCATTCGTACATGCCAGACTTTTAAACGGTGCACACAGTGAGAACACTGAAAACAAACGAAGTCACTAGACATAATGTTTTAATCAAGGAAATGGGACACTGCCATATTGGAATGATGCCAAAGGTAGTGACTTGCTTAAAACCTATGTGCCTCGTGTCTTCAAGCGTTGCAGAGTTTCTGAGACTGCTCTTTGTTGTTTTTGTGTTTCTGCAAGGGTACTGCAGAGTTTAACATGCTGCTGCTGGGTGAACGTGTAAGATAGATATGTTGGAGATTGAGTGTTTGTGAATGACTGCCCCTGTACTGTCTGTGCAATGGAAGGTCTGTTCTTTGTCTTGCTGCTTGTAAGGAAGGTAGTTACGTAGTATCCTGTGTTTCCACATTCCTGTATGTCTGAGCTTGTATTTGAGATGCTGAGAGTGAATGATCAAATAGAATGTTGGCGTGTGGTGTGGAGTGGAAGCTAGGAAATAAGGATAGCTGGAGCGAGAATGGAGCCGTGACACGACCTACCAGCTGTGACTGCAAGCGAAAGACCTTAAATGAAATAAAGAACTTACCTCCTAGCTGACAGGCTCCAGACGTATGTATGAAGACCCAGCCCTCCAACTATAACATCAAGGTATACCACTTGGCCCAAATCTTGGCACTTTGCTGCCACCCTTTGTCTTTAGTGTTTCCTCATCCTATTTTGATTATCTTGTCCCCTCATGCTGCCCTCATTGCTGCCCTAGAGTGTTGGGGGCTTCCTGCCTCTCGTTCTGGTGAACTCTCATGTCACCTGTCTTTGTGACCTCCTTCCTTCTGCTCTTTTCCTTTTTTACTACCATTCACATTAATTTTTGTTTTGTCCTTTTCCTCTCTTCCTATAACCTGAGTCGACGTTTCCTCGCCCAGAATTGCCTCCTATGTCATGGTGAACTTCTATCCACCTCTTCAGATGGCACCCCGAATGGTGCTGCTCACCTAGGCCTAAATGGCTGTTGCTAAATCACAAGTGCATGCTGATGGGTTATGCAAGCCACCTTGACATCCACGGAACCCGCATCGCCTCCACGATCATCCTCTCAGTTGGACGTTGGCTGCCTCCACCCTCCATTTTTGATGTTGTACAAGAGAAATCTTTTGCCTCGGTGCACACATGGAAGAGCGTGCATGAACTAAGGTGTGCAACAGACACATCTTCAGCACCACTCATCCTCTGCTCTCTCACCCATTCCCAAACATTTTTGCATATAGAGGGATGTCCCCGTTCAACCATTGTAGGATCCTTAGTGACTTTCATGTCTCCATCTCTCTCATAGGTTCTGATTGAAGTCATATAATTGGACAATTTCTAACCCATCCTTATAGAAAAACAAAATCACAAATTTGTGAAAAAGGTGTGTGTAAAATTAACCATAGCATGAAATGGAGGGCGCCAAGCAAGATGGCCGCACTTATGTGAGGCTCCTGCAGCTCGGGACACAATCCATCCTCCTCAAATCCAGCCCTGCATGCCTAACAAATCGATGGAGGTGTAGCGCACGCCATCTGCCCTCTACCATTGCAGAAATCTCGCCGCAAATCGACCTGTATGCTGCAGAGACCGCCTCTGGCTGCTCTCCACCCTGCTGACCCAAAATGGTGACAGAGGCGATCGCGGCCTCTTGAACTCCCCGGTGCGACGTGATCTGCCGGCTCCCTGGGAGGTGGGAAGCCAGTGTTGGGTGTTGCCTCCGACGCCTCGCCTGCCCGCGAGACGAACCCATCCCGCCTGCCGTCGTGCGCCTGGGGACCCGCGGCCGCCTTCGCGGCCGACCGTGCAGCTGATTTCCCCTCAAGGGCCGGGGGATCCTGGTCCTAAGCTGCCAGGGGGGTGCCTGCGACCCGCACCCCGCCTCGACTCCTGCCCGCCCTGGGGAATCGGCGCTGGAGGCCATTGGCGGAGGCGGCGTGGGCTGTGCCAGCGCTGACTGGCGGCCTGGGGGTGAGCGCCATTACCTGGAACTGGCGCGGACCCTGCCGGGCCCGATGATGGATTGGAAGCCTTTGTCTGCATGCTGATACTGGACGGCCGATCCGCGCCTCACTCCCGCCGCACCTGGTGAGTCTGCTGCGACGCGCCGCTGCTCACGCCTGCTGCCCCACGCCTGCACCGTGACGCCCTGCATCTACCGCCGGCGGCGCGCTGCCCGCTAGACGCCCTTCCTTCGGCCGCACTGTGGGAGTCATCGAGGGCCACCTCTCGGCTGGAGATCGCTCTTCCACCCGCTCTCCCCCCCGCTACGCACCTCGGAAGTCTGCCGGGACCGCCCGGGGTGGCCCTGCCAACAATCCTCCTAGCGCCCAACGGTGAATTCGCCAGTGGTGGTGGGCCTACACTACGGCTCCTTATGGCCTGCTCTTTCCCCGCCTGCACCAATAACCTGGGCCTACTCACAGACGTGCACCGCTGCCCCTAGGCCTACACCGGAACTGCACGACCGCACCCCACGGGGGGATAGCGGCGCCGCCTGCCTGTGCTGGAGTACAGGGGGAGAATTTACCCTTGACCATCCGGGCCACAACTACCTCGCTGCACCTGGCGAGCTGCCTTGCCTCTGCCGCCGCGCTCTATTGAATGATGAGGGCCGTATGTTGTGGGGGCCGATAAAGACCTGGGACCCCCCGCTACCTAGCGATTGACACTGTCCTGATACTTGGGGGACGGCCTCTTCTCTGGACTGGCGTCCCACTGCTCCATTAGCCCCGCCGTGACCGCGGTCCCTGCTGCCGCCACCAGGCGCACACCTATCCAAGAAGCGGCCTCATAGCCCACTTACCCGCGGAGGCCCGCCTTGGGATTGAAGTCGGGCGGGGAGAGGATTGGCCTCAGGCCTGCGGAGACCCCACACGGCGCCACCCCGTCTCACCAGCGGCCTGTGCGGACTGAGGTGCCCTGGATTTTCCCGTCTTGCGTGCAGACATACCACTCGACACCGGTGCCGTGGGTGGCGGGGCCACGGGCATCGATCGGCGCACCTTCCTCTTGGCCGACTCACATCTGCCACCCCGCTGCACCGTATCATCAGACCGGTCACTGCTAGTTTCCCACTGGTCCACCACCCCGCCATGGGACGAGCAGATGGAAAGCAACCTAAACTTACCTTTGAGGCCAGGAAATCCACAAGAATGCAGGCTGAAATGGAAGGGGAGCGACCCGGCACCCCTGACCAACCCACATCCACGGACGACCTGAAGGCCCTCCTCCTCGCCATACAGTCCAGCCTGTCCTCTATTGAAACCAAAATGGACACTATGAATGCCCGCATAGACTCCCTAGCGCACAAAAGTGACCAGCATGACGAACGCCTCAAGGAAGCTGAACAACGGATATGTGATCTGGATGATGCCTCCACCACTACCATTACCAAAACGTTGGATATGGAGAAGGTCCTGAAACTAATGGCCGCAAAGAACGAGGACTTGGAATCGCGCTCCAGACGAAATAATGTACGAATCCTGGGAGTACCGGAATCCACCGCCACTGGCAAGATGGAAGAGTATGCGGAACGCATGCTCACCACCGCCTTAGGAAAAGAGGCGTTCTCACCGGTGCTCATCGTTGAGAGGGAGCATCGCTCACTGGCCTCTCGCCCCGTACCTGGCGACCCTCCTCGCCCCATTATTGCAAGACTCCTTAACTAAAGGGACCGAGACGCCACCCTGCGTCTCACCACGGAACACAAGAAGGTGCTCTTTGACGGCATAGAAGTCTCACTATAACCGGATTTTACAATGGCTGTCCAGGAGGGGCGCAGAAAATTCCTCCCAGTAAAGAAAAAACTCCAACAAATGAACATTGAGTACGCCATGCTCTTCCCAGCACGCCTCAAGGTTACTCACCAGGGGAGGCAGCACTTCTTCACTAACCCTCAGCATGTATATGACTTCCTCAAAACCTTACCCAGGGGGACCGCGGACCGTTCCTCCCCTTCCACTCGAATCACTGAAGATGGAGGCACGTCGGATGTAGAGTGACGATTCTGCCCCGGCCTGAGAATTCTGTGTCCATCCCCACTTGACCCCTGGCCTGTACCTTCGAGCATCGAATGGTGAACTGCGGCACGACCCCCGCTGGGCCTCCCCGGCGGATAGAGGGGCTGCTCCCCTCACTAGCAGCTCGCTAATGCAGTCGCTCTGAACTGATGAGGACTTTTACTGATACCTCCAGAGCACCCTCGCTGAAGCGAGGAGTAACTGGTCGCCCTCTTTCTACTACCCACTCAGGAAACCCCTACACTGTTCTAGCTTGGAATGTTGGACACTTTGCGCCCATTCTCCCCTGTTGGGAGTGTGGAACATGGGATCTTTGGGGGAGGTGGGAGGGATACACAACACGGCAGGTTTGGGCTGCTGCTGTGGGAGGGGGGAGGGGAAGGGGACTGTTTCATGCCACTTTTCGCTGAATTGACTAGCACATGTATGCCCTGGTTAGCTGACCAGCTCAGAAAGTGTCTACTCTCCACCACTATTACTCTGCCACACCGCCATGGAGACCCGACCTAGGCCCCCTAACTATAACTTTCTGACATGGAACGTGCGTGGCCTGGGAGACCCCCGCAAACGCCGACACATCCTCTCTTATCTAGACCGCCACAATGTCCACTGTGCTATGCTTCAGGAGACACATCTTGGCCCCACCACTCCCACTCCATTTGCGTCCCGTTGGGCGACCTGTAGATGCTTCTCATCCTATTCCTCCTATGCCCGGGGCACTGTTATACTGGTGAAACGCACACTCCCCTACACACCCAATGGGTCTCACACCGACCCGCAAGGCCGCTACAGTATCCTTTGGGGTAGATTGGCTGCCCAATCTATAACTTTTGTCTCCTGCTACGGTCCGAACACTGACGATCCAGAATTTTTTCGGGTCCTCTGGGGTAAGATACTTGACATTGGCTCCACACATTTGATATGGGGAGGAGATTTTAATGTTACCCTGGATCCGACACTAGACCGTTCACACCCACAACCCCATCACTACTCTAACGCACATCACACCCTCAACCACATTATCGATGACCATGATCTGATCGATGCCTGGCATGTCCTTCATCCGCAGGTTCGGGAAGGCTCCTGCTTCTCCACCGCTCATTCCTCCTGGTCGCGTATAGACGGCTGGCTTCTCACGAGAGGTTAACCCCATGGTTGTCGCGCGCTTCTCACCTCTCCCGCACATACTCCGATCATTCACCGGTGCTCATCACCCTCACACCCCCTCAGGAAGACTCACCCTATCTGTCCTGGCGCCTGGCCCCGCAGGCCCTGTTAGACCCAGTATTCAAGACAGAACTAGAGCAAGAGATTACTGATTTTTTTTCCCCGAAACAACAACTCTGTCACACAATATTCCACGATCTGGGAGGCCTTTAAGGTCACCATACGTGGCATTTGTATCGCCAAAAGTGGGGGAGAGTCTTGAAAGATATCCGCGCTACACTCCGTAAGTTAGAACTGGAGCTCAAACAAACAGAAACACAGATACAGACTGCACCCACCCCTGAGTTGAAGGCACGCCTGAGTGACCTGCTCACTGATTATCAGGAGACGGCCGAGAGGGAATGTAAGTTTAGAGGGAAATACCACCAAGCACGCCGCTATGGAGAAGGCGAAAGACCAGGCAAAGCACTCGCATCTTTGATTCGCCCCCCTAGATTCTCCAATACCGTCCTAGAAATTGCTGATGAGGAAGGCCAACTACACAGAAGCACCCCAGATATTGTAGCCGTCTTTAGACGTTTTTACAAAACTCTGTACACGACACATAGAACGCAACCCGTAGATTTCACCCCCTTCTTTGAGGACACCGCGATAGCCTGGCTGGGAGACAATCAGAGAGACTTTCTCCTCGCGCACCATGAGGATGAGGAGATCATATCCGCTATAATGCAACTACAATCCGGTAAAGCCCCGGGACCTGACGGCCTCCGGGCCGAATTCTACAAAATGTATCGCCATTTACTCATCCTCGTGCCTTTGAAGAGGCCCGTGAAATGGGCATACTACCCCAGACAATGCGTGAGGCGCTAATAATCTCCCTGCCGAAACCGGGCAAGTCGACCATACAGTGCGATTCATACAGACCCCTCTCCCTCATCAATGTCGATGCTAAGATTTTAGCAAAGCTGATTGCAAATCGCATTAGCCCCCTCATGACAGCCCTGGTCTTTCCTGACAAGTCGGGATTTGTACCAAGCAGGGGCACATCTCACAACCTGCGCACCCTGTTTGCTGTCCTCCAAGATATTGATCCTGTCACCAACGCTGCGGCAGTCTTTCTCGACGCCACTAAGGCATTCGATTCCCTGGAATGGGATTATCTTGCTTTTGTCTTGCAACGTATGGGGTTCCCCGCTCCTTTTTTAGCCTGGATTAACCTGCTATACACCGGACTGCAAGCCAGTGTTATGGTTAACGGCGCTAAATCCTCTCCCTTCACAATAGCCAGAGGTACTCAACAAGGGTGCCCTCTTTCGCCCCTCCTTTTTGCCCTGGCTATTGAACCTCTGGCCGCCAAAGTCCGACAGCACTTCCGAGACCACGCTCTCATCTATCCAGAGAGGCAAATACTGATCTCCTTATATGCGGACGACCTCACCCTCTATCTTCGCAATCTGGATGAAAGTCTCAAACCCATTCTCAGGCTGCTCATTCTCTTTGGTCACCTCTCTGGGGTTAATGTCAATTGGGGAAAGTCCCATATTTACCCCCTCACTGATGCCACTGCGCAATTCGTGCCCGACTATCCCCTTATGTGGTGCGACGACACACTCACATATCTCGGCATAGTCATCACTCGCAATCGTAGTGATTTGATGAAGGCAAATTATGGGCGGGCGCTCGATCTAATCACTGAGAAAATCACCAGATGGATTGCGCTACCCCTCTCCCTTGCTGGGAGAATCTCCCTTATAAAAATGGTGGTCCTACCCAAACTGCTCTACCTCTTCATTAATATCCCCTACGCCCCCAGCCGACATTTTTTTAAAGCCCTTAAAACTCAACTCCTTCGCCTTATATCGGGTGGGAAACAAGCCAGGCTGCGCTGGGACACTCTCACTCGACCCTTCAGTGACGGAGGATTTGAAGTGCCAGACCTGGAGTTATAATTCAGCTGCACTCAGGCTCACTTCGCGGCATACTGGATAAATCCCCCCCCTTACATGCCCCACCTGGCGATAGAAGACGGGTACATGGCCCCAACCCCGTACTCTGCCTACCTGAGCACCCCTGTTGTCCTGAGACGCTTAGCCACCACCACTGTACAATGCACCACCAGCGCCTGGCGCAAACTAGCTAGCCGACTACACTGCACCATCCTATACTCTCCCCTACTGCCCCTCCACGGTAGGCATGACCTCCCGGTCACACAGGAGGGGGGTTGCCGTCAACTCCTTCGCAAACTCTCCATCCAGACCTGGGGGAAACTTTATACCAAGGGTACATTTTGCACCAGTGAGGAGTTCTTCGGCACTTCCCTTCCTACCCCACTGGAACGGTTTTTCTATGTCAGACTGCGACAGGATGTGAGAGCCCTCACCCCGTGCTTTCTGCAGGAGCCCCCCATCATGCCCCCCTTACACGCCCTTCTGCAACAAACCACCCCTACACACGTTGTGTCACTACTATATCGCACCACCCAAAGGGACCGCACATATGACCCCCCCTCAGCTAAGGGACGGTGGGAGGAGGAACTGGGCTCCCCCCTTACTGATGAGCAATGGTCCTTCTGCTGTCGGCAAACTGGAAACATCTCCGCCAGCAGCAGACTACGTATCATTCACTACAAATACATTCACCGCCTTTATTACACACCTGGTCGCCTGCACCGCCTTCATCTTCGAGACAGCGACCGCTGTGACCGCTGCGGCAGTGCAGGAGCAGACTTCAGGCACCTTGCTTGGGACTGCCCGCCCATATGAAGTTACTGGACGAATATGCTGACAGCGCTTGACCGAATGACTGGGCTACATGTTCCCAATGATCCTCTAACTACACTTCTAGGCTACACCGAGATGCTGGTCGTCAAGGTGCGGAGTTATGTTTCCCTAGCGCTCCTTCTTGCCAAGAGACGGATTGCCTCCAGGTGGTGAAGAGGGAGAGCTCCCAAATTCAAGGATTGGCTGCAAGATCTTATCTATTGTCAAGAGCAATTACACATTCATGCCGAACTCTTACCGCCTTCCTCCCGCCCACGCGATATATGGGCTCCCCTTCAAACCTATCTTCTGGAACACACCACCGATACAGACACAGCCGCTGAGCCTCGCGCTAACAACGATGGGGCACACGACAGAGACGTGAACTGATGCATGTGGGATTTCACTTAGGCCAGGGTACAACCTCCACAGAGGCGACAGAGCACAGGGTAAAATCACTTATGGACTCAACAGTTTAGCTAACGTCAGTATGTATGGGCAACATCTACTATTCACTATGCTTAAGTGGTAATGTTGTTTTTTCTCATGTTTTCCTTTTTTGATTGAAATGCTTATGACCCTTTAATGCTGCTTGCCAAATTTGTCCCACTTGACGCAGCCGGCCCGTTGTGGTTGTAGGCGGCTTGCTGTGTACCTTTCCCCCGCCTATATTGCTATGCAGAACACTACTTTGCGTTGCCGGCCCGCCCAGGGATGTGGTCAACAACTCTCGCCTTCAATAAAGGTTTTTGAAAATCAAAAAAAACATAGCATTAAATGATTCGCCTTTATTTAACCTTTGAAATTTTGAAGAAGGGCAAACTTAAACTCGAAAAGAGTGTCTATGAAAGATCTTGGGGTGTGCCACTGCCATGAGACAAGCAGCTCACAGTTTCAAATCTCACCAGGGCTAGCCCAGACTTCCACCTTCCAGGCACAGGTATTAAGATCTTTCCTCACTGCAGGCTTCAGTGTGAGTATCTGTAATAACAGCAGGCAAATGGGTTACATCAAGCTTAAAAGGACAGCAACCATTTTATGTAACTCACAGTTTACCATGGCTTTCTCATGTCTAAATGCAATTTGCTGTTTATGACCGTCCTTTGAGAGATATCTTCAGGTTAAAGTGTGTATGTTTTACAATTAAATTACTCTTGTACAAAAAACTTAGACCAATCACTGTGGTCGGTCTCCTCTCCATATGTAACACCAAGGTCGCATTACTCTGCACCTTTGACAACATGGGTTTTGCAACAGATCTCCATTTTGCGGTAAGGTGGTATAGAGTGGTCCAACAAATGAGAAATAACAGGTTGTTGGGACAGTCTTCACCAAGGACAGAACTTGAGGGCAGTGATTATTAGTGGGTGGTATGCCACACATGGGCACACAGCACAGATTCTGGGAATCTGCCACCTTCATGAATTGTGTGGAATAGTTATTTTTTAATTTACTCGTAGTTCTATCTGAAATACATCCATAAAGATTGCACATTTAATCTGTGTTCGCTATTTTAAGAGAACTACACATTTATATGTGATCTTCATAGGCAGAAAAAGTTAAACATGCTGAACATCTGCCGCTTTCGAATAAAGGCTCTTTGTACAGTGTGGTTGTCTGTACTATACAATGAGACGAATGTGTAGAGGGTGTTGAAACTTTTGAATACTACAATAATATCATTTATATAGAGCTTACTACCCCTGACGAGGCGTCAAAGCGCTTTTTTGGCAAGTTGAACGCTACTCCGGAACCCATAAAGGATTAGTGGTGAATTAGTATAATGAAATATGAAAGTAATTTGAGTGGTGGATATGTTAGTCAGTAATTTGTATTGAGAAGGATAATGGAGGGTTAGAAGAGGGGAAAAAGGTTTGCATTTATATAGCGCTTGCTACCCCGATGGGGTGTTGAAGCGCTTTTTCGGCGAACAGCACACTACTCTGGAACCCATTAAGGATTAGTGGTGAATTAGTATAGTGAAATATGAAAGTAATATGAGTGGTGGATATGTTAGTCAGTTATTTGGATTGAGAAGGATGGTGGAGGGATAGAAGAGGGAAAAAGGTTTGCATTTATATAGTATATAAACAAAAATAAAATATGTCAATATGAATATACTGTGATACACAATGCTCTTCAAAACAGACTTTGTCACCAATTAATAAACCGAAACAATGACATAAAAAGCAGCAATTACTATTACATTTAAGCCACGTTTTAGTGAGCATTTTTTCTCAGTTTCAATGTGAAAGATGTACCCAGCTCACTAATGTGTGAGTTATGCCGCGGTCCTGCTTCGGAGTTGACCTTTTTAATAGAGTTTGATTTTATATTAGTTCTGAAACAAATAAGAAAATACGTTTATGCTCTATTATAAATTATATAATACAAATCATTAACACATATTGGCAAAACAATTATTCTGGCGATTACACAATTGAAAATGCATTTGAATTGACTGATGAGAATCTGTGTGCGGTATGCGAAAGGTGAGTGAGTGCAGACGAGAATGAGTCAATTGTTTGATGGATTAGTAAGGAGGCCTGGGTGAAATTGTTTATTACGCAGGCGTCATTGGCAAAATGTCAGTAATTTCGCTTCAGGGAGTTTACAGATAATTACAGAGGTTGCACCATAATGCCACGTCGCGTAAAGAGACTTTCGTTTAGGGAGAAATCATACGATGTAGGGAAACAACTCGTCACAAACACCAGGGGCACCTTCGCCACGCCAGCTGCAGTTCCTTTAACTCGGGCAGTCAACACAAACTGCACAGTCGGTGGCATCAGAGACACCAACTGAAAAGTGACTAAGTGAACAAAAGGTGCAACGGAAAGTGCTTGCAGTGTGTAGTCATGCAGCAAAGTTGCTGATTCCACCATAATCACTCTTCACCAAAAGTCTGTCCACACTTTTAACGTGGTACTTTACTGTGGAACCACAAGCAGCCAATCAAAACCAGGACTTCAGTGCACTATTTCAGTCATGTCCAATTTAAATACAGGGTGCCGATCCATTCTTGATTTCACAATGTCCACAAAAGATCTATTTCCATGAATAAGTGGATCGTAATTACACAGTCGGGGCCTTTTATAAAGTGGGCACTGGAAGTGCTAATTTAAGACCAGTGTCTGCTAAAGTTTAGGCGTGGCAGGTGTCTTCAACAGTTGAAGAACTGAAGAAGCTGTATTTTATTACAGCACCATAACATATCACAAAGCAAAGTGAGGACCAAACAAAATTATAACAGGGGATGCAGAACACAAGGCAGTGGGCACAGAAATCAACACAACAACCACAGAACAAAGAAACTACAACAGACCACCATAATCCAGCACAAAATCAAGACAGTACAAAAACAACACAATATATCACCAATATCTCCGAGCCTTAACCACTATTCCCACCTAGTAACCTGGAAGGTGTGATAATGTTGGACCGTGGGTACGTTGAATGTAACTCATTTCGTGGATTCCCCACTGATGGAATATGTTGATGTTGGGTAACAGTTTGAACAAATCATGATGCAGTTTTGCCCTGTCTTTTTGATTCCAACAATGCCACATTTTATGCCCAACCTTGTCGTCCGCTTTCCTGTTGAGTTTAGTTATTGCCATCCATAATCCATTGGGGTAAAGATAATGGGGCAACAAACGTGCTTAGAAACTTGGATATAACATGCATATATAGCAGAACTGTGGTTCTTTTGGGCCATAATAATTAGAATCACTAATGAGGGCCAACTTAATATGCCTATAAGACTTAGCAGGTTTCCATTATATAAAGGAATACATTACAAAAGAATTAGGACACACCACGAAACACATGCAGAAGGTAATATTTCGTTTATTAAAAAAATGGGGTCTACAGGTGTGAATAACGAGATGCTGCAGTGCTCACATGACTCAAACGTGCAACAGTAGTGATAATAGATACAGCACGCACAAACAAGGGTTTGCAATGGCTGTTAACTGTTTAAGAGAGAAGAAACAAGGCTAACTTCACTAATTGGCTCCTAAGAGGGCCCCTAAGTTAATCAAAAGACAGTTCAAAGTCTGATAAGTGTCGACGTTTCAACCACAGTGATGGCTTATGACAAGGTCATCATCAGGTGGAGGTTAATAACACTTGTAAGTTATTTTGTTCATGTTAATTTAACCAATGCTTTTCCTATAAGATTAGTACATAAAATGCACATCAGATCTGAGAACCCTGTGCTAACCCCACTTTTTTTCTCATAAAGTTTTATTGGCATTTGTAAGTAGAGGCATTAAATCTGCATGCATGGGTATCATTTACATTCAATTACCATATATTGACGGTGTGCTGACCCACACAGTCCTTTCTAATATAATGCACCGAGAATGTCTCATTAAACTGATTCCCCTGCCCCCCTCTACACTCACCCCTTCCCCCTTCAGTCCTTGTCAGGTTACATGGTTACATGCACAATAGAAAAATTACATCTATTTACTGGAATAATAAACATGGCCTAGGCAGTATTTCTCTCTTGTTCCCTTCTTTGGGAGGTCTCCCCTACCGAGGCCCCCTGAGTTCTAGTGTTTGGTCTCCTTTTAAGTCCATCAGCATAGCTGCCCATGCCATAAGGTTCTCCCCAACTTTGTCATCCTTCTGCACAAATTTCATTTGTACCGACTCTGCTATCGCCCAGTAGCACACATCTCTACTCCAATCCTCGGGCCCCGGGGGCGCATCCATGCTATAACTACACGTCTCCTAGCCAAGACAAGCCCCAGGCTAACAAATCACCTATTTAATTTCTTGTGCTTTGGCATAGGCAATAGTCCTAGTAATGTTTGCCTAATGTCTCTAGGAATGCTCCAGCCCCTGGCTCCCCGCAGACGCGTAAGTACTTCCTCCCAGTAAGGGAGCAACAGCGGACAAGACCAGACCATGTGGGGTAAGTCTGCTTCCTACTGAGTACATCTGGGACATTCATCCCTACGGGACGGGTAGATTATGTGTAGTGTGCGTGGGGTGAGGTAACTTGGTGTACTAGATTGTATTGAAGGAGCTTAAACCGTGTGCTGGCACTAACCCTTTGTACCCCCTCGTGCACCTACCTCCATTCGCTCTCTGTCAGGGGTTCATCAACTAGCGTGTCCCACTTTCACTGAATTTCAAGGGCCTCTCCCGGTAAATCATCTCTCAGTACTCTGTAAAGATGGGAGATCAGTCACCTACACCGCGCCATGTTCAACATGACTTTCAAAATGTTAGTGGTAGGAGGTTCCTCCGGGAACTCCGGCCAAAGTTCTCGGGCGACACTAGAGATTTTCCCGTATTGCAGGATTTGGCCCAGTCCTAAATCAAAGATGTCCTGTGCTTCCTCCCGAGTCACGAACCTCCCGTCGACATAAAGGTTTCCCAGTGTCTGGCAGCCTCTATCCCTCCAACGGCGCACCAAGATGGAGTCCGCGATACTGGTGAATGGGCGCAGAGCCCACAGGGGCATATCAGGAGCGAACGGGGCATGTTGCACCACCCGCCGCACCACATTCTCCCATACTGCAGCTACATGACACACAATATACGGGAATTCCCTGGGGGCTCCACAGCCCAACATCAGTAGCTCCGCCAACGAGCGGTCGCCGCATGTTCCCATCAGCAGGCGTCTCTCCCAGTTAACTGAGAGGCCATGTAATAAAATTCCAAGCGGGGCACCTCCAGTCCTTCCTTTGCCCACATTCTCTGTAGCGTTTTGTCTAATGCTAATGCTAGGAGACCAAAAGCTGCTCACATACTAAGGAGACCACTATTACATGTTAATGCACACATTACCAATATTAAAAAACACCCTCATCAATGGACATTAGGTCGTGGACAGCCTGCATCATCATGGCCGAAGTCTTAGCATCATATTTGGGGCCTTTGGTGTGGGTGTCAATTTTCCAACACAAGCAGGAAGACAATGTACGCATAGGAAACATGTGAAGATGACGCCTGCAACTACTATCAGGAAGATAAGAATCTTCCACCCCCAGGATGCTATTAAACCCCAGAACCAACCAGAAAGACTCCATGTACCATTCTCTTGGTGGATGTCAGATGCGAGCCTATGCAACTTCTGTATAGCAGCGTATACACTAGGGGCATTTTCCGGTATGTAGACACAACAACTGCTGCCGATGAAGCGACAGACCCCTCCCCGATCAGCAAGGATGACGTCTAACACCATCCTGTTCTGAAGAGCAACAAGCCTCGTAGCCTGGAGCTCAGCTGTAATATTTGTCAAAATCCCTGCTGTAGTGTTAATGACCCCTTCCACAACCCTGGTGAGTCAACGAATGTTGAGGCTATTGGACATAGGGCCCCAAAAGGGCAAAATACCCTTCATAGCATCTGTAAACTGCTGCAGAGTGGTGTCTGTCTGGTCTATGTCTTCTGTGTTAATAACCCTTCTAATTCGGGACAGATGGACACTCTTACGCTGCAATCGATGGTCCTTATGATAATTGGATGATGCTATGTACACTGGGGGAAGGAGGAAAGAGAGGTAACACACACCAGATCATCCCCTAGGAAGCCAAACATAAGCTTGTGATCCACAGACAAAATAGGTATTATGCGGTGGGAGCAAAGGCGGGCTGTTATTCGTGCTCAATGTATAGGTATAGTTGCAATTACTCTCACCCACTTTCACCTTCCCAAACCCTTGAACACAAAACCCAGCTGTAGTGTTGACTACTGGCACCGGTATTGCCTCATCTTGAGTAATATTTCGCACTTGGAATGTACGAAAGTATTCAGTAACATTAAATCCCTGGAAATCCAACATTTCTTTTTGAAGCCATGTTACATTTTTCTCTCTTTCATATATATTCATGCAGGCTTTTGGGGATAATGTATCAGGGTCCCTTGTTCTCCCAGTGTAAATCCTTGGTGGACACGTATATATTCTAGCACTGTGTGATAATCAGCAGATGTCATATTCATAGCACAAGAATGATAATGAATGTATACCATAGAGAACAATTCGAACCATCCCCCTCAGCTGCCCAAGTAAGACATAGGCAGCGATAACAGGCTGTCACCCTTATGTGTAACCGAAGGGAGCAGTCCACATATCCAACAGTTTGTAACATTAGATGTATCATGGGCTTGGTGGAGAGTTTGCAAAAATACATTGTCTACATATGTTTTTCTGTTTTCACCTTTATGGGGGGCCAAAGTAACAATGGAATGTTCAGGGGGAACAGGTGTTGTACCAATCAAAGAGTGCACAGCATATTTCTCCTCTAGGAACCACATTATTCCAAGAACTGCAAACAGGGAAATAAGAACAATTACTATGAAAACTATTTTACTCCTTGTAGACCAACTAGACCAACCAGATGCATTCTGCCCGTAACGTGGGGCTGCAAAGGGCTGTTCCTCCTCCCTAATGGGGCGACCAAATGGATACATTTTAACCAGAGGAAGGGACATATGATGGAGCCAATAACAAAAAGACAAAAGAGGGGCAAAAGTTCCCAGTGTCCATCAGAGCCTCACTGGTAGACTGCTATTGTTCATCAGTCGTTGGCGCTATTGAGCACCGGCGGTGGAGCTGTCGGACCAGCTCTTGAAGAATCCCACGTCGCTCAGGATAAGGCACCCCCCTTCCCAGGGGAGCACACTCGATCAATCCTGTTCAATGTCCGAATAGTGCACCAATCTCATCTCTCCCTATGCTACTGTTGCCTGACTTATCGAGTCCATCCCTGCTAATCTGACTTCTCCTTTGGTGCACTGTTCCTCCGTCGGGGGAGCAGATTACACCTAGCTACTCCAGGCACAGAGGGGTCTGCAAAAATGGGCTCATACACAGAGGGGCCAATGGACTGGGGCTCAAGCACAGATGGGCCAGTAGGCTGGGGCTCCTAGGTGGCCTTGATCTCAGGAGGCACTGCCTCGTTCAACACTGCATCATTTTCCTCCTCCATTTGTGCCCACATCAGCCGGGCATCTGAGAAAGGAACAAAACGGGGCACCTGCTCAGCTTCAGAGTAACCGACTCCGTCAAGCACCCATTGGTCGTATGGTAAAGGAAGGGGCACCTTGCGGCAGTGATGAGAGTGTTTTCAATTCTTCTGGCCGGCCACCTTCACAGCGGTGCGGGTGGTGAGAAGCACCTGCGCAGGCCCCTTCCACCTCGGCTCCAAACTGCCCTTCCTCTGGAAGTGTCTGGTCAGCACAAAGTCCCCAGGCCGAATATCGTGTCCTGGCCCCTCGGGTGCTGGTGGTAGGGTTTCGTGAATCTGTTGGTGAATAGAATGCTAGCTTTTAGTTAACTCATACAGATAATCCACTAACAAAGGGTATTCAATTTCTGAAAACCGCCAAGGTCGCGGGACGCCCCAGACATTTGCCAGGCACCCGAACACGACCTCATACAGTGACAACCCTGTCCTAGTGTGAGTCGTAGCTCTCGTAGACAAAAGAGCTAATGATAAAGCATCTGGCCACTGCAATCCTGTGCGCTCCTGAATCTTTGCCAATTTCAGTTTGAGAGTACCATTGTACTTCTCAACCAGACCTGCTGACTGGGGGTGGTTTGCAGCATGAAATTTCTGTTTAATGTGCAAACCCTAATTCACCAACTGGATAACCTTTGAGTTGAAGTGGCTTCCGTTGTCACTCCAAATCAAACGGGGCAAACCGAATCGAGGGAAGAACTCCTTTAGGAGTGCCTTCACCGTCGCCATGGCTGTATTCTCTTTAGTGGGATAAGCCTCAACCCATTTGCTGAATGCACAAACAACCACCAATACATATTTCAGATTGTTGACTCGCTCCATTTCGATGAAATCCATCTGAAGGACCTCGAAAGGGAAGGAAGGGGGTGCAAAATTACCAGGGGGTGCAGGGGTGCCTTTTCCAGGATTATACATCATGCACACCATACAGTACTTGACTAGATGAGCAGCAACCTTGGGAATGTTGTCATTCTGCCATACAGGATCTAACAGTCTACAGATAACTTTTGCACTAATGTGGGCTGGCCTGTGCGCCATAGTGACTACAGGGAGGACATATGCATCTGGTAACATCCATCTCTGTTTCCCTGACTTATCCGTCTAACACCCATCCTCATCTAAGTGTGCTGTGCTCTCCTGCCATACTGCTAACTCCTCAACCGTTGCCTCACTCTGGATTTCTTTCACATTGTCTAGTGTATCCTCAAACATAGTGGCCTCGGGCACCCATCTGGCGGGACCCGCTACAAACATCCTTTTTATCTTTGTTCGAGCTGTCTCCTTAGCTGCCTGATCTGCAAATGCATTCCCCTTTCCACATCATCAGTAATCGCCTTATGGGCACTACACTTTACTATGGCCAATTTCTTAGGAAGTGTCAAGGCAGACAGAAGCCTGTGTATAAGGGGGCCATGCTAAATATGTGTCCCATGGGTGGTGAGGAACCCTCTCTCTGCCCAGAGCCACCCAAAGTTATGGGCGACCCCGAAGGCATACTGGCTGTCAGTATAAATATTAACAGCCAGTCCCTTGCTCAATTCACACGCCTTAATGAGGGTGACCAGTTCAGCTGCCTGGGCGGACTGATAGGGAACTCGTGATGTCTCAAATACCGTATGTAGTGTGCATACGCAGCAGTGGTGGTGCCATCTGGTAATTTGAAACAAGAGCCATCGACATATAGTTCCCCTTGGGGGTCAGATAAGGGAACATCAGTCAGGTCTACCCATCCCTTCGTCTCCTCCTCTGTCTGAAAAATACAATCATGGATGTCAATTTCCTCACTCTCAGAAGGGAAGGGTAGTAACGTGGCTGGGCTCAGAGTGGCACATCTTTTAATTGTGATATGTGGGGCAAAGAGAGTTAGCTCATAACCGGTCAGACGTGCACTGGTAAGGTGCTGTGTCTTGGTCTTATTCAATAGGGTACCCACAGCATGGGGCACCATGACTGTGAGGTCAGTATCAAGTACGAGCCCAGCCGATTGCCTTAAAGAGATGGCCACTGTGGCGACCGCTCTTAGACAGCTCGGGAGGGCTCTGGCGACTGGATCAAGCAAAGCAGAAAAATAAGCACACGGCCGTTGCTTACCTCCAAAGGCCTGTGTTAAAACAGAGAGCGCACAGCCAGCCGTCTCGTGTACATACAACACGAACGGCTTCAAATAATCAGGCATGCCAAGCACAGGTGCAGAGCAAAGCGTGATTTTTAATTGCTCAAAAGACTGCTGACATTCAGGCGTCCAAGTCAGAGGTTCATGCACATCTTTAGTAGTTAATGTGAGCAGGGGTTTGGTTAGTAATGAATAATTAGGGATCCAATGGCGACAGTAGGAAGTGATGCCAATAAAAGCGCGCACATCCCTCTGAGTTTTAGGGATAGGCATCTTAACAATAGCACTGATGTGCTCCAGAGTCAATCTCCTACCCTCCTTCGACAGTAGGTGACCTAAATAGGTGACCTCCTGTCGACAGTATTAAAATTTAGAAAGGGACACTTTATGGCCATGGTGAGCCAAATGCAGCAACAACTTAACCGTACTGTCTTTGCATCCCTGTACAGTGTCAGAGGCTATTAGTATGTCATCCATGTATTGAAGCAATACATTACCTGGGGAAAGTGTGAGGAAGTCCAATTGGGCTTTCAAGGCTTGGCTATATATACTAGGGCTTTCAGTATAGCCCTGAGGAGCTCGACAGATCTAAAGCTTCTGCCAGCTAGGGTAAAACCGAACAAGTGTCGGCTGTCAGAGTGGATCGGGATGCTAAAGAACGCATTCTTCAAATCAATGACAGAGAAGAACTTAGCAGAAGAAGGAATCATTGTCAAAAGGGCAGTAATATCAGGGACCACCGGGAACTGAGGGACACTATTTTATTAACCGCGCGCAAATCAGTCACAAAGCGATAAACATCTGGGTGTGCATCGGGGGAGTCTGAAGATGCCTTTTTTAGAATAGGAAGAATAGGGTTATTACACAAATTCGCCGCTGTCTCTTCAACCACTCCTGACTCAATAAGATCTTGTATAATTCGCAGCAAAGCTCGCTCCCCGCTTGTGGAATTTTGTACTGGGGAATACGAGGCAAAATGGCATTGTCTTTAACTTTAATGGAAATTGGGGGAATTTGCAGCAGTCCTACATCCGTGTCACCTGTTGCCCACAACGTGGGCGGCACATCCTTAAACTCAGCAGGAAGGGGCGCATCTTTGGACAGACACTGCTTGGAGCTGACCACATTCGGACCCATTGTCATGTGAACACCGTCCGGGGAGCAGTAAATGGTCGCATGCAACTTCTTTAATAAATCGAGGCCCATTACATTATCTCCACAATTTGATGTCAATAGTAATGGTGAATCCACAGTAAAAGGACCGATAGTCAAGGCAAGAGGTTTGGAAATGGGGCTTACAACCGGTACACCAGAAAATCCTACCGAAACATTATTTTGGCCAGACAGAGCTGCCCCTGGGACCAGCGAACGAGAAACAGAGCTATTCATTGCACCTGTATCCACCAAGAATTTCTTAACTGAGCCTTGCAGATCCGCGGTGACATAAGGACCGCACTGATCTACAGGAATCTGCACTGGTCCCTCACCCTGCCCCTGGCTGTCCTAGCTGTGAGACATCCCTGTCACTTCATCCAGATCATAATCATCGTGGTAATACTGTCTCCCTTGAGGGTCATCAAAATAGTTCTGATCTGAGCGACCCTGCGATGTCCTATCCTCCCAAAGCCTATCCTTATCACTTTCTTCACGGCCCCATCCATGAGAACCTCGTCCTCTGGGGGCCGCAACTTTCTGCAATAACACCGGACGCCAGTGCCCCTCCTCCTTGCAGTACACGCACTGATTCGGCCCTACTGGCGCAGTGTTCCTACTAGTGTTCCTACTAGTACGGGAAAGCTGCCGGGCCGGACCAGCTCCACGTCCCCTTCCGTTTCCCCTAGATGCCTGCTGCAACAACACCTTCGTCTTCAACTCCTTGTGCTTCTTTTCCACCTTCTCTCTCTCCTCGTTCTGCCTTTGTTCATAATACTGTGCCATCAGTGGCGGCTGGTGGAATTAGAAACTGGTCGGGCGTATGCAGAACGAATCAACGTATGCGAGCGAGCGCAGCGAGTGAGCCCGACGGCAACAAGGGGGGTTTGGGGGCGTTCTCCCCCCGTGAAGAATTAAAAAAAAAATTGGCATCTTTTTGGTGCGATTTTCAGCACTATTTCTGGGATAAATGGACTAAAAATTCAGTTCTTCTAGGCATTCATAAAAGAAAACTCATACATTATTTCAGAGAATTTCTGGGTTGCCAAGCAAGTCTGACTTCTGAAGAGGGCTAGGGTACTAAGCAAGACTGCTTTGGCTCTACCCTTTCCAATAGAAAACACTAGTTAGTGATGTGAACAAGTTCAATGGACAAACCTGGGGTCCACTCTCCAGTGGGCGCTCCAGGGTCCTTTGAGGAAGACAGGGCGCTTTTAGCTGCTCTCGTCATGGTGGCTGGAGAATGAATAGCCGGGAGAGGACACCCGGAGCAGTGCGCACCTGCCTGGATATACCACACCAGTGAAAACACCTCGCCTGTTACTATTGCCACAACGCACCTGGCCTCCCAGGGCACTTGACAGCTGTGTGTGCATACAAACATTCACCGGTCCCCTTTCCCGCCCTCAGCCGTGGTTCGGTGAAGAGTGCGTGACCGAGTCATAACATGCCCACCGGGTGGTGCCTTGAGTAACCGCACCTTGAGTAGAAGCGACACGGTATTTGTAGTGCTTAGAAACGGCAGGCGCGCAGTATGAAGTACTACATGAAAAAGTTTTTTTTTTATATTTGTAGTTGACTATCGGGTACCATGGCACGAAATGTCAGGCACAGAAAATGCGCTAAGGTTTGCTAATAACCGACTGGGTTTCGAAATGCCAGTCTGGCACTCGACCAGGATAAGTCTGTTCATCAGACATTGTCCCATGAAATGCACAGAACCATGAAACCACCTTCTGCTTTGTGTCAATATAGTCATCAGGCGACACGCCCACCAGACTCTGGGATATGGCGTTCCCATCATATACATAACAAATAATAGCCATTCCCATTAGATATACAGCCTTGGAATATACTATGAAACGCCCATCTGAGAATGTGGCTCGTATTTGGGAAAATAGGCGGGAGACGCCAGTGCAGACGGACAGACTTCTGTGAGGCAACACACCCTGGAAAAGAGAACTGTTCGTGCCTCTTCTTCGGGCCACGATCCAGGTACATTGTGCAAGTAGTAAACAAGCCAAGGGGCAAACTTTTGGATAACATCAATCACGGTGGCCCCTACCAGCTCACCAGTAGTTAAAGGGTGGTGACCTGCGACAAACCATGTTTTGCTCACCACCCTGAGCAACATAACCACTTGGATCTCACTTGAAGCTCTTCAGCTCCATAGCATCTATAAGACAGGGGCGATCATCCATAGGCTGCTTGTCACTTTTCGCATGCAGCATGCCCCACCTCGTCTAGATAATACGTACAATCACAGGGTCGGTCATTGTGCTAGACCATAGCACCGACGTAAGGTTGCATTTTATGTTGCTTAACAATAATGTATATACATGTTCTGTGTTGTCTTCTTTTCTCCCACAGGTCTTTTTCAGTGTCCGTAAGTACGTTGACACTCAGTCCACACACCTTAGTGCGTGTGTAGGTACTTTATTATTTTCTCACGTGGCAATACTCACTTTGCCACTCACTTTTTCACCACCCGGTCCTGAAGAAAGCCCCTCACAATCCCTATTGCGGGCTGAAACATGTAGACCATTCACATAGCCAACTAGGGATAATAACCTCCCATTTTAGTTGCACTACACTTATTTTAACCATAACCTGAGCCGCCACTAATAAAGCTTACAGGCAAGGATTCTCAGAGATATTTTTAAATTAATTTCACATCACATCACATACTCACACCAAACCAGCTCCGCTGTAATCAGGCGTCGTAGCACAACCGGGCGGCATTCGGCCACCCGGTTGGGACACCAATGATGAAGCATGACACCAACTAGGTTGGTGTGTGAGGGGTCTTTTAAACAAACCTAGTGGGTCCATGTACCAACCAGACTAGTGATTGTATCACATCCACACAGAGGGTTCGTCCTTCCTTGTTTAGCTTAACATCAACTGCTGTCAAGCAGAATGTAACTGCACCCATAAGCACTGCACAGTGTAATGCCACTTCGGGCACAACAGGGGGGCCGAGGTAGGGAACGAGTTAACTAGCTGGGACAGAGAGAGTAACTTTATGAAGGGGAGAAAGAGTAAGACTAAGAATTTGCAGAGGGTAACACAGTGCAGGGGCGGGGAGGGCAACAATGAGGAAAGAAAATACAGTAACACTGAGAAAGAGCAGGTAGGGTAACATTGAGGTGGGCAGAGAGAGTAACAATGAGAAGGAGTAGAGTAACATTGAGGTGGGCAGAGAGAGTAGCTGAGAGAAGGGAAAAATAGAGTAACAATGAAACGGGGCAGATAGAGTAACACTAATAATTTGCAGCGGGATAACACCTTGTGGTGTGGACAGGACAACAGTGAGGAGAACAAATATAGTAACACTGAGAAAGGGGGGCTAGAGTAATAATGAAAGAAGTTAGATAGAGTAACATTGACAAGGGGCAGAGAGAGTAACATAAAGAAGGGGCAGATAGAGTAGCATTAATAATTGGTAGAGGGAGTACCCACTCGGGGTGGATAGGGTAACACTGAGGCTAGCACACAGAGTAACACTGAAAAAGGGCAGATATAATAACACTGTGGAGCATAGTTGTAATACACTCATGTAGCAATGTAGCAAATCTTCAAGATCTTTCTAAACAATGTAGATGTCACCTCCACCAATTTCCTTGAAAAAGGTTGTAAACGTTCTTCTAGGAGGCAAACCTCAAGTCATGTCTATTAAGAGCAGTATGCGCTAATGACTGAAGTAGAAGCCCATCAAAACGTAATTGGGGAAAAGCTGTGTAAGAGATGAGTGACTGAAATGCATATAACTGCTTAGAATATACGTGGGGTGTTACAGGAAAATGTGTGTAAGTGCCATCACTTCGGTCAACAGCATAAATAAAGTGGAATTCTTGGACAGAGGATGCAGCCATCCTTCATAGCGACAGTGCGGTTTGCCGGCTCTTTACCACCGTACTTGTGGCATTTGACCCTATCTCTGTCTTATGTTTCTAGTTTTATCTGATTGAATCTGACGATTTGAATAGCAGCAATCTAAAAGAGAGGGCTTCACACCGACCACAAAGGCAGACAAGTCTTCATTGCGATGTTACAGCTTATAAATCTAGAAAGGTCAGACCATAAAGAAGCAGCCCCAATGGAAGAGAAAAATAAGTTGCAAGACCTGACCAAGCACAAATCACTCTTTAAATTGTTGCTCTGACATTACCAAATATCAGACAACCAGCAAGCAACCTATCAGCTCCAACCTCCATAAGGCAATTCTTCAAACCCAATATGTTGAACTGCCGAGTCCAGCAGAGATTAAATGACATATAAACATCAATCAGTACATACCTGATGATTTTACACCAAAGCATTTTAGATTCATTATCCTGCTGACTATATCAGAACCTAAAGTCACTGTATCATAAATTGACAGCTTAGAACCTCATCCATGCCTCTACGGGTGCCAGCACAAGACAATCTGCAGACGAATCATATCTGTGTGTCTGTGCTGCCTGCTCTGTGCTGCTGCTTTCCATGCCATTCCTGTACTGTGCATATTAACGGCGCTTGGTGAAATATTCCACTGTGCAAAAACCAAAACAATGAGCTTAATTAGTGTTCTGCTCTCGTGGCACGTGCTTGAAGATCTCTCTAAAACACCAACTTCAGACACCAAAACACATGAAGTGGGGGCAGTGGTACTGCAAATGGAAAGGGTCACATCGGGGGTGTTTCAGGAGCGCGGTGGGGAGTCTTACTTGCAGGGAGGTCTTAGCGGGGGTATTGGGGGAATGGTCTTAACACCAGGGGTGTCTCCTCATCAGAAGTGGGTTTTGACACCAGGGGTGTCTCAGCGGCTAAGGGGGAGGGGGGGTGATCGGGGGGGGCGATCTAAAAGTACAAGGGCCTCAAGAGCTAGGAGCGAGGGGAACATCGAGGGTATCTCATCAGCGGAGTGTTGGGGGGGTCTTAAAAAGTAGGAGAAGGATCTTGGCTCGAAGCAAGTGGAGGTCGTAACATCAGGCGTGCTTCACCGGGGGAAGGTGGCTTAACGTCAGTGCTATCTCAGCAGCAGTGTAGGGCGTCTTAACATCATGGGTGCGACTGCTTGTGTGCGTTTAGGAGGGTAAAATCCGGGGTGTCTCGGCAGTGGGGGAGGGGCGATCATAACATCAGGAAGTGTTATAATCGAGGTGTCTCGGGAGCTGGAGGGGGTGTTTCCTGGCATTAGGGGTGCCTCCGCACACGAAGCATTGGGGGAGGTGTGCATGTGAAACAGGGGGTCGCGTCCTTTGATGGTGTAATCAAAGCAGATAGGTGCAGGATCCATCTTTCGCAAGTCTCTGTTATGTTTTTTATGGGGGGGATTCTGAAGACAGGGGGTACCGATGTGATCGGAGGGGTTACATTGTGAAGACGCATCGGGCCCTTGGTAGGGAGGGAGTGGCAACAGCATCGCGCTGCGGTGATGGTGATGTTGCTGTTAGAATTGAGGGCTATATATCAGTTGCGGCCAGCAAGACGGGCGGGTGGGGGGGGAGTGTTGCATGGGGGACGGCGACGGTAATTAAAATAAAGAAAACTTACCTTCCTCCGCTCCTTCTCTACACTCCGGATCGGATCACGCGCCGCCTCAGCGTGTTCCCTCAGTTTGAAATGCACTAGGCTGCGCGGTGTCTCAGCCAATCCAGGCGCTGCATTAGCAGCGCTAGGATTGGCTAGAGCAGGGTTACTCCCCGTCCATTTTGAGACCCGGGGGCTGCTGCATGAAGCACCCTCGGGTCCCTCGCCAGTCGCTTTCGTAAGGGGAAAGGTAGCAGTGGAGTAGTGTGCGCATGTTCGGGCTCGTCGTAAAAATGACCAGCCCAAAAACGGACATGCGCACTACTATTGCTGGTGCAGCCGCGCTGTCAGTGACAGTCTGTCACTCAAGCTGCTGCAGCCCCACCCCCTTCAGCGCCTTCCGATTGCCTCGGTCCGGGCGTGTCCCGGTAGCGTTTAATTTCAGCGAGACTGGTCAGACAGCGAGACTTTTACTGGCACGAATAAAATTTTAGGCGTGACGGTGCTGTCCATGTGGCTTAGTGGGGCAATGCCCCAATGGACGCACCGCCACTGTGTGCCATACTCAATATGACAGAAGGGGAGGATGTCGTCCAAGTGCTCTCCGAAGCCTGCAACCGAGCTGCAATCTCTGGGAGCAGGTTAGTAACAAATATATTGACGAACAATCGGACACCCCCCTTTACTGACAAATCCTGTCCACTAAAGTCCAAAAACACACCCTCGAACCGCATGAAAAAATGAGACACACTTTCATCTTTCTTCTGACGACATGCCGTTAACTTCTTGGTGGGATAAGAGAATTCATATAAGAGATAATTCGGCCAGGCAAAGCTAGTATCTCGGCCCTAGGCTTCTCACCAGGCTTCCTCTCCTGACACCATGCTTTAATCTGCTCCCATGTTCCACCCAATTCCGCACTGTGGTCCTGTGTGTGTACCTGCCTCCAAATATCAACGGGTACCAATAAACCAAAGAACATTTCAATCCCTGCAAGCATCATCACTGTTGATGAAGCAGCTTCCGTCAATTCGTTATAGAATGCAGTAGGATTTTTCCTAGGGTATGGTAACTGAGTCTTAAGGGATAACACCTCACTCCTCTTCCATGGGGTATAGACCCACTGTTCTTGGAAACGGGCCTCTACCCTTGGTCTAACAACAGCATTTTTCTGATCTCGAAGCTCCGGTAACTCAAGGTGATATATGGGATGGACTTCCCTCATCGGAAACTAAGACACTGTCTTCGGGCTCTTCTCAAACAGCCTACTTCGGTAAGCTACCAACGTCGCAACATTACCGAAAACCTCCGCAGGCGCCATACCGGCAGCATATACATTGTCCCTGATATCATAAATAATCTGGGGTGCTACGTCATTGAAACACTGTTCCCACAATCCGATCAGTGTAGCCGACATGTGCTTAACGGCATGCTGCTGCACAAACGGCTCATAATCTTTCATCACACTCCACACATCCTCCACACTGTAGATAGGGTGACGAGCCCACTGAGTGGCCTGATTGGCCACCACCTTCTTCTCTTCATCGCCCACATCAGATCGTATCAATATCCGCCCCAGTCGCTCCCTAGCAGTTGCCCCGTCCCATTCCCCTGATCCACGTACAGGTGTTCCGTTACCCAGTACTGTCGGAGAATGAAGGAAAAGGGAAAGAGTAGCAACAGAGGGAGCAGGCACCAATGTCGTCAATGGCTGTGTTGTGGGTGTAAGGGCCGGAGGGGGAAGAGACATTGACACAATAGGCATAGCAGAGAGACTAGCAGTTATCGCAGGCGCAGAAGGCGAAGCCACAGAGTTGACAGGAGGCGCGGCAGCCAAAGCAGCTAGGTCGGTAACGGAAGAAGCAGAAACAGCAGGGGCAGGAGAGACAGACGACTGAGGCTGTGGCATGGCAGGGTATATTCTCTGTGGGCGTATGGAGGTGGAGGTCGGGTGTCTAACAATTCCTCCACAAATGTATCGTTTTCTTCTCGAACGCATAAGACTTTTCACATTGCAATCTAAACTTCCTATCGGCACACTCTATCCCCTTCTCAGTCTTCTCTTTATCATACGCAACAGTTTTCGGATCACTGTCTGCATCCTTCCCTTTCGGGCCTCCTTTTCTGCTTTCATTTGTCTCTGCTTAGCTTCCTTTTGCCATGTTCTAAGGGAATCAAACATTGACTGCCTACTTCTTTTCGCAAAGAATTTATCCTGCAGGAAATTATGCTTTTGCTCATCAAAAGTGCCTGTCAACGGCCATTGCAACTCAGCATTGTCCCTCGTATAATTGTGCCATAAAGTACTAAACATATTAGGGCCAAGGCCATGCTTGACATACATTTCAAAATTTGGAGTGCCTTCCAGAGGCGCAGGCTGACTCTCTTCCAATCGAGCATCAGTAGAACAACAACGACAACTCACATAGCATAGTTTGCAAAAGCAGGGCATTTTAAAACGAAAACGTGTTCACTATTTATGCCGAGCAGATATTTGCAAATATCTTACCAAAATTGGTCCTCAGACCTCACCAAATCCAAATCAAAGTGGTACCATGTTCATAAAGAACTCAAACAAATTCAAGCGCTTGTCCTAAAACGATCCTCAGACCGTACCAAACACAAACCAAGGTGGCATCATGGCCACAAAACAAAACCAAGGCAAACTCACCTGGTGCACACAGGTCAAACAAATGTATTCTCCACTGCCGACTCTTCGGCCCAAACGGTCAGATCCAAGTGTTTCGCCGTTCAGGACCTGTTAGAAATGGGGGTCTCTAGTTGGCAAGGGCTTGCACCTTTGTCCAAGTAGGGACCCTTCTTCCTAGTCAGGATAAGGGAGTTACACTCCTAAAATAACCCCTGCTCACCCCCTTGGTAGCTTGGCACGAGCAGTCAGGCTTATCTTAGAGGCAGTGTGTAAAGCATTTGCACATAACCAACAGTAATACAGTGTAAGCACTACAAACGGTCCCCACACCAGTTTAGAAAAATATCCAATATTTTTATATACTTTAAACAAGACCAATACGATAAAAATCCACAGTACAGTACTTTAAAAATCTTCAGATATCACAGTATCCTTAAAAACAGTTCCTTGATGTCGATAGCTCCGTCCGGGGCTATCACGGCGTCGTGAACAAACAAATCCAAACAGTTCTGGCTGACCGCGGCGTCGCGGGTCAGCTACGGTGTCGGGAAGACCCGCAAACAGTACCTTTCAGAAATGCAGGGCGTCGATGACCTCACGGTGAGCTTCCGAAAACACGGCGTCCGCAGGTGTCGGTTCCGGAGGTCGGTGCAGGCGTCGTCGGGGCCCTCGAAGTCACATGCGTTGCAGATCGATCTCCTCTCTGTTGAAGTCAGGAGCGCTGGCGTCGGCAGGCGTCGGGTGCTGCGGTGCGATGTGCAGCGGTGCGGCGTGCAGTGCCCTCAGGTCGCGGTGCGAGCAGCGGCTCGGTGGTGGCGTCAGATGGCGTCGTCGGTAAGACCAGGGTCGCGGTGTGAGGTGAAGGCGGTGCTCGTCACGGTGCTGGCAGGTCACGGTGTAGCAGCGGCGTCGTCGTTGCTGAAGCGCTGTTGTCGGCTGACGAACTGGAGTTGATGGCACCGGCGTCGGTAGGCCAAGGCTGCGGTGCGGGATGAGGGCGGTGTGTCGTGTAACTCTACGAGCGGTGCCCTCGAACCACGGTGCAAGCAGCGGCGTCGAGTCCGGCATGGAGCGGCGTCGTCAGGGATACCAAGGCGTCGTCGTGAAGCGAGGCGGTGCGGGGTGCGGTGCCCACAGGTCGCAGTGCGAGCAGCGGCTCGGTGGCGGCGTCAGCAGGCGTCGTCGGTGAGACCAGGGTCGCGGTGCGGCGTTGCGGCGGTTCCCTCTGCGGTGCCTTCAGGACACGGAGTCGGCAGCGGCGTCAGCAGCGGCATCGTAGACGGCGTCGGGCTTGAAGTCTTTGCTGTTCCTGAGACTTCTTGAACAGGTGCAAGCTCTACCTCAAGCCCTTGGAGAAACTCACAAAGTAGATTGGAGAAAGTTCATTCCAGTCCTTTCACTGCCCAAGACAGAAGCAGCCACTGCAGGCCAACACAGCAAAGCACACAGCAAAGTGGTAGTTCCTCCTCACAGCTTCTCCAGCTCTTCTTCTTGGCAGTCTTCTTGGTCCAAAAGAGTTCTAAAGTTCTGGGGTTTGGGTCCCCCTTTTTATCCTCAATTTCTCTTTGTTCTCTGAAGGCAGAGAGGCCTTTGCCTAGTCCAAACCAGTTCTGGTCAGTCCTGGAGCACTTTGTTGACAAGACTCCTTCTTTCCTTTTGCAGTGTAGGCCAGGGACATCAGACACACCACAGGAGGTGGAGCCAGCATTGTGGAGGGAAGGCACAGCCCTATTCAGGTCCCAGGTGCATCTCCTCCCACCCATCTACATGTAGATCTTGCTATTCAGCCCTGTGCTGACTCACCCTGTCTCCTGGAATCTCCCAGCCCCTGTCACTCACACTCCAGACAAGGAATACACAACCTAGCAGAGGCAGGCTTGGATGGTTAGACATGAAAATACCTACTTTCTAAAAGTGGTATTTTCAAACACAGAATGTTAAAACCAACTTCACTAAAAGATGCATTTTATCATTCTGAGTTCAGGCATACTAAACTCGAATTTCTACCATGTTCCCTGGGTCAGTTAGGATCATAGGATGTAATAATCAAAACTGCCCATTCTGGCCTATGGGGAACAGGTAGCCTTGCAATAGTGAAAAACGAAGTAGGCTGTATTTCACTATCTGGACATGCCACACACACACCAGGGCATGTCCTACCGTTCACATACAATGCACCCTGCCCACAGGGGTACCTTGGGCCTACCTTAGGGGTGACTAACATGTAGAAAAGGGAAGGTTTAGGGACTGGCAAGTGTGTGCACTTGCCAAGTCGACATGGCAGCCCCAGGCTGCACACAGGCTCTGCAATGGCAGGCCAGAGTTACACTTTACAGGCTGTTTGCATCGGTGGCACAATCCAGTGCTGCAGCCCACCAACAGCATTTGATGTATAGGCCCTGGCACTCACAGTGCACTTTACTAGGGACTGACACATAAATCAAATAGGCCAATTATGGAAACATAAATCCATAACACATTTTCTACAGGAGCACTTGCACTTTCCCACTGGACAGCAGTGAGGAAAGTGCGCAGAATCATCACACCAGCAAAAACAGAGTCAAAACCAGGAGGTCAGAAAGCAAAAGTCAGGGGAAACACGCCAAAAGATGCCAAGTCTAACACATGTCCCCTCCAGCTGAAAGTAGGGAGAACTACCCAACCTCCCGGGAGTTCTCTTCACTAAGGCGGAAGAACCTGGACGTTGGCGTGTTCTGTGCCAGGGCGGTGTTCCACCGTAAAGTCCATTCCCTGTAGGGAGTTGGACCACCTCAGCAGTTTCGGATTCTCACCCCTCATTTGCATCAACCATCTGAGGGGCCTGTGGTCTGTCTGAACCCGGAAGTGAGTCCCAAACAGGTATGGTCTCAGCTTCTTCAGTGCCCAGACCACAGCAAAAGCTTCCCTTTCTATGGCACTCCACCTCTGTTCCCTGGGGAGTAGTCTCGTGCTCGATGCATGTAAGCAGGCCGTCATTGCCCTGGTAACGTCCAGATTGGACTATTGTAATGCCCTTTATCTGGGCATCGACAAAGGCTTAGTGCAACGTCTGCAGATGGTGCAGAATGCTGCAGCCAGGTTGGTGATGAATTTACCAAAATACCATTCAGTCACAGCCTCCATCAGGTTGCTGCACTGGCTGCCTATGGACCGTAGGATCCTCTTCAAGACTTTCTGTATGACTCACGATGCCTACTACGGTTCAGGTCCTGAGGCGATTAAGGCTATTGTCCATCGCTATGTTCCTAGCAGGTGGCTCCGGTCCGCAGATAAGAATCTGATAATAGTACCGAGATTTAAGAAGGTTACATGTGGAGGTAGAGCTTTCTCCACTGCTGCTGCTAAACTGTGGAACTCCCTCCCGGAAAAGCTCTCAAGTCAGGCGTCCCATTCTCTTTTCCGCAAAGCCTTAAAGACCTGGATTTTCTCACAGACCTCGGTATGAGCATGTCTCTCTGTCTGCACCCTCATGTCCGCATACAGCGCCTTGACGCCCTTGGGCTAAGTTTGCGCTTTACAAATCTTATATTCATTCATTCATTCATTCAAGGAAGACTACAGGCTGATCCAGGCCCTCTTCGTTCAGTTGTGAGAGCACCGCTCCCACACCATGCTCTGAAGCGTCAGTCTGCACGACAAATTCTTTGGAGAAGTCAGGTGCCTTGAGCAGGGGCGCCGTGCACATGGCTGCCTTCAGGGCATCAAAAGCTTTCTGGCAGGACTCAGTCCAGATCACCTTCCTGGGCTGCTTCTTCGAAGTCAGCTCTGTTAAGGGGGCAACGATGGTGCCATAGCCCTTAACAAATCTCCTATAGTAGCTGGTGAGACCCAAGAAGGCTCTCACCTCTGTCTGGGTCTTGGGGGGCTCCCAAGCCAGAATGGTGTCAATCTTGGGTTGTAGGGGTGCCACCTGGCCGCTTCCTACCTGGTGTCCGAAGTACACCACAGAACCCTGCCCGATCTGGCACTTACTGGCCTTGATCGTGAGGCCTGCACCTTGCAGAGCCCTCAACACTTTCTCAAGGTGCTGTAAATGTTCTTCCCAGCTGGAACTGAACACAGCAATGTCATCCAGGTAGGCGGCACTGAAATCCTCCAGTCCAGCCAACACCTGATTGACCAAGCTCTGAAAGATGGCAGGGGCATTCTTCAACCCAAAGGGCATCACCCGAAATTGGTAATGACCTTCTGGGGTTGAGAATGCTGACCTCTCCTTGGCCCCATCGGTTGGGGCAATCTGCCAGTACCCAGACGTTAAATCAAACGTGCTGAGGAACCGGGCAGCTCCCAACTGATCAATGAGCTCATCAGCTCTGGGGATGGGGTGCGCGTCAGTCCTGGTGACGGCATTGAGCCCACGGTAGTCCGCACAAAACTGGAGTTCTGGAGTGGCACCGGGTGCAGCAGCCTTTGGGACCAAGACCACTGGGCTGGCCCAAGGACTGTTGGAGGGCTCAATCACCCCTAACGCCAACATCTTAGAGACCTCTTCCTTGATGCTGGCCCTGACCCGGTCAGTCAACCTGTAAATTTTGGTTTTTCAGGAGGGCTGTCACCAGTATCCACGTCATGGGTACACCAGTGAGTAACACCGGGGGTCAGAGAGAACAGTGGGGCGAACTGTCCCAACAACTGGTGACAGTCCCCCTGCTGCTCTTGAGTCAGTGTAGGGGAGAGGATCACACCCTCCACTGACCCATCATGCTCCTTGGTAGACAGGAGGTCAGGGAGAGGCTCACTCTCCTCTTCCACCTCATCATCTGTCGCCAAGAGCATACTCACTTCGGACCTCTCGAAGTGGGGCTTGAGGCGGTTCACGTGAAGGACCCTCAAAGGGTTCCTTGGAGCCTGCAAATCCACCAGGTAGGTGACGTCACTTTTGCGCTCCGCCACCTCATATGGCCCAGTCCACTTGTCCTGCAAGGCACAAGGTTCCATTGGGGCCATGACCCACACTTTTTGCCCAGGTTGAAATTCGACCAGAGTGGCATTCTGGCCATACCACCTCTTCATTTCTTCCTGGCTTGCTTCTAGGTTCGCCTGAGCGAGTTTCCTGAAGCGGGCAGTTTGGTTTCTAAAGGCCAGCATGTAACTCCCAGCCTTCCTTTACCAAACTCAGAGGTCCTCTGACAGGGTGGCCATACAGGAGCTCAAAGGGGCTGTACCCAAGAGACTTCTGAGGCACCTCCCTGTATGCAAAGAGTAGGCATGGCAAGAGGACGTCCCACTTATGCCTCATGGGTTCTGTTAGACCCTTGATCATGCCTTTCAAGGTCTGGTTGAATCTCTCCACCAGACCGTTTCCTTGTGGGTGGTAAGGAGTGGTGAACTTGTAGGTTACACTACACTCCTTCCACAGGGATGTCATATACTTGGATATGAAATTGGTCCCCCTGTCAGAAACCACCTCTCTGGGGAAGCCCACACAGGAAAAGATCCCCATTAACGCCCGGCCCACCACTGGCGCCGTCGTTGTCCTGAGAGGGATTGCCTCCGGGTACCGGGTGGCAAGGTCCACCAAGACCAGGATGTACCTGTTGCCCATGGCTGTCTTGGGATCCAGTGGCCCCACAATATCCATCCCTACCCTTTCAAAGGGTGTTCCAACAACAGGAAAAGGTTGGAGAGGAGCTTTGACCTTCCTCCCACTCTTACCACTTGCCTGGCAAGTTTGGCAAGACCTACAGTGTGTATCTGACTGCCTTCGCATTTGGGGCCAAAAGAAGTGGGTGACAAGCCTGTCAAAGGTCTTGTTTATTTTTATTTATTTATTTATTTATTTATATAGCGCTACATTCATCCCAACGTGATATCACGCGCTAAGGAGGCGGGGTCTGGTACTGAAAAGAAGGGCAGGAGGAAATAAGAGTCTGCTTAGGTGGGAAATAAATGTGTTTTTAGTTTTTTCCTGAAGGTATTATAGTCATTGATAAGTCGAAGCTCGACTGGCAGCCCATTCCAGTGTAAGGCCGCGAGGTGCGAAAAGGTGCGTCCCCCGGTCTTAACCTTTTTGATCCTTTTTGATTCTGCAAGCGCAAGATGCTGTCTTGTCCTGCCCCAAATGTCCTGCCAAAGGCACGTCATGAGCCAGACCCAGTAGGAAGGTCCTGAAGCGCTGTGGTACCACCAGCACACGGGCTGACCCAGGCTCAGCAACCTTAGGCTCACTGTATAGGAGACCATTCTCCCAGTAGATCAGATGTGACCCGGACTGATTACCAGCTGCCTGGTCTGCAGCCTGCCGCCGCAGACCCTCCAGAGTAGGGCACTCGTTCTGCTCCCTGCAGAACTCCTCCCTGGTGGGAACCCCTTCTTGCTGCCAATGGGTCAGCTCAGAGATGTCTCCCAGTTCGGCTACCTGCTCCCCTGTAGGCACCGGGGCATCCCCCTCGAGGTCCGCCTCCTCCCGGTCCGTGGGAACTTCGGGGGCCGGTTTCCCACGCCCCCTACTCTTCCTCTTGGCAGGGACTTCGGCCATTGTTCCAGGCTCCAAGTCCTCTTGATCACCCGTTCTGGCTGCCATTGACCGAGTAGACACGCATGCCCATTCTGGCAACCCAAGCATCTCCAAGTGAGACCTGAGCTCAACATCCTTCCATAAGGACTGCTCCAGGTCGTTACCTAGCAGACAATCTACAGGCATGGTAGGGCTCACAACCACCCTCAAGGGACCTGAGACCCCCCCCCCATTCAAAGGGAACCTGTGCCACCATACACTGGCGCTCAGAGTTGTCTACAGCAACTACTTGGTGGAATGCCCCTGGGAATACCTGCTTCTCAGAGACCAGGTGACACCGGACTGAGGTCACACTGGCTCCAGTATCTCTGAGAGCCTCTACCCTGTTCCCATTGACGGTCACCCAGGTGCTATATTTCTTTGTGTTAGGGGGCACCTGGTTTCCTGGGACCATCTCACTGTCCCCTAGTGAGACGAGGGTCATTTCTGCGGGACCCCCACCCTCCTGTGGGCACCCCTCCTCCCCAAGCGCTACACTAGCCAATACCTTGGTCTGTCCACCGGTGGGTGGCTGTGTCCCCTTTAGGCACTTGGGGTCCCCCTTCAAGTGACCCACCTGGTCACATGCATAACACTTGCGGGGGCCGGCCTCCACAGGCTTCCCTGTAGGGACCCCTTTCTTGTTATCACCTGGGGGATGGGAACCTTTACCCTGGGTACTAGTTTGGGGCCCTTTAGAGAACTCCTGTGCTTTACCCTTGTCCCCCCCACTTTTCTGCGGGGACCCTGCCCACCTTTGGCTGAGTCTCCCCCAAATGCTTTCTTGTGGACCCTGGTACTCACCCAGCGGTCCGCCTCCGTAGCAAGCTTCCTGGGGTCAGTTAGCTTACTATCAACTAGGTGCTGGCGCAGATCTGCAAAACATAGACTAGACAAGTGCTCCCATGCAATCAAATTGTAGAGCCCCTGAAAATCTGTTACATTACTGCCCTTCACCCAACCATCCAGCGACCTACAGAACATATCCACACATTCCAACCAAGTGTTGGCCTCAGACTTTTACTGGACCTAAACTGATCCCTGTACTTCTCAGGAGTGAGCCCATACCTAGTGAGGAGAGCGTCTCTCATGTCAGCATAGGTGAGGTCCTGCCCCTTACCCAAAGCTATCAGGGTATCCCTAGCTTCTTCTGGAAAGAGAGGCCACAAACCTGCCCCCAGTTCTTTTCAGGGACCCCATTCATAGGAATAGATGACTCGTACCCTTGAAACCACCTTTGTATGTCATCACCCTTTTTGTACTCTTTACCTACGTTCTTGGAGATGTGTACAATCCTGTCTGTGTGTGCTGAAGCATTGCTGCCACCCTCTGAGCCGGTTCTACTCTTTAGCTCCAGCTCCTTGATAATTCTCTCATGATCTAACATCATTTTCCTTTCCTCCATGGCTATTCTCTTGTCTTCCCTCTCACTTTCTATTCTGAGTTTCTCTAATTCAAACTTCCTTGCTTCCCGCCTGTCCTCCAGCTCCTCTGGGGACAAGCTACTGCTGCGTGGCCTGGAGGGTTCCCCCCCTCCCAAAAGCACATCCACCCTATGAACAGGCTCCTCCACCTCTCCATTGAGATCACCAGATTGCCCACTGGCATGTCTGGCTGCTACCCAGGCCCTCAGCGCCTTTTGTAGCTCCTCCTTCCTGGTGAGGCCTCTGACCTGGACTTTCAGGTTTTTGCAAATCGATTTTAACTCCTTGACATTGCAGGCTTCCAATCGATCCTCCTCAAAGGCAATTTCTACTGATGCATTTGATGATACTATAGATTCAGGCATGTTGAAGTAGCAAGTTCAAACTGGCAAGATCAAAAATAGGCCAAAAAAGAAAAAGAACCTGTATGTGGTACGTAATGGTCTGCGATATGGTAGTAGTGCACACCAATCACTGTAAGTCAAGTGCAAACACAAGTCCTATCCTCACCGCTGACAACCAATGTTAGAAATGGGGGTCTCTAGTTGGCAAGGGCTTGCACCTTTGTCCAAGTAGGGACCCTTCTTCCTAGTCAGGATAAGGGAGTTACACTCCTAAAATAACCCCTTCTCACTCCCTTGGTAGCTTGGCACGAGCAGTCAGGCTTATCTTAGAGGCAGTGTGTAAAGCATTTGCACATAACCTACAGTAATACAGTGTAAGCACTACAAACGGACACCACACCAGTTTAGAAAAATATCCAATATTTTTATATACTTTAAACAAGACCAATACGATAAAATACTTTAAAAATCTTCAGTTATCACAGTATCCTTAAAAACAGTTCCTTGATGTCGATAGCTCCGTCCGGGGCTATCACAGCGTCGTGAACAAACAAATCCAAACAGTTCTGGCTGACCGCGGCGTCGCGAGTCAGCTATGGTGTCGGGAAGACCCGCAAACAGTACCTTTCAGAAATGCAGGGCGTCGATGACCTCGCGGTGAGCTTCCGAAAACACGGCGTCCACAGGCGTCGGTTCCGGAGGTCGGTGCAGGCGTCGTCGGGGCCCTCGAAGTCACACGCGTTGCAGATCGATCTCCTCTCTGTTGAAGTCAGGAGCGCTGGCGTCGGCAGGCGTCGGGTGCTGCGGTGCGAAGTGCAGCGGTGCGGCGTGCGGTGCCCTCAGGTCGCGGTGCGAGCAGTGGCTCGGTGGCGGCATCAGATGGCGTCGTCGGTGAGACCAGGGTTGCGGTGTGAGGTGAAGGCGGTGCTCGTCACGGTGCTGGCAGGTCACGGTGTAGCAGCGGCGTTGTCGTTGCTGAAGCGCTGTCGTCGGCTGACGAACTGGAGTCGATGGCACCAGCGTCTGTAGGCCAAGGCTGCGGTGCGGGATGAGGGCGGTGCGTCATGTAACTGTACGAGCGGTGCCCTCGAACCACGGTGCAAGCAGCGGCGCCGAGTCCGGCGTGGAGCGGCGGCGTCGGGGACACCAAGGCTTCGCCGTGAAGCTAGGCGGTGTGGAGTGCGGTGCCCACAGGTCGCAGTGCGAGCAGCGGCTCGGTGGCGGCGTCAGCAGGCGTCGTCGGTGAGACCAGGGTCGTGGTGCGGCATTGCGGCGGTGCCCTCTGCGGTGCCTTCAGGACACGGAGTCAGCAGCGGCGTCGTAGACGGCGTCGGGCTTGAAGTCTTTGCTGTTCCTGAGACTTCTTGAACAGGGGGCAAGCTCTACCTCAAGCCCTTGGAGAAACTCACAAAGTAGATTGCAGAAAGTTCAGTCCAGTCATTTCACTGCCCAAGACAGAAGCAGCCACTACAGGCCAACACAGCAAAGCACACAGCAAAGTGGTAGTTCCTCCTCACAGCTTCTCCAGCTCTTCTTCTTGGCAGTCTTCTTGGTCCAAAAGAGTTCTAAAGTTCTGGGGTTTGGGTCCCCCTTTTTATCCTCAATTTCTCTTTGTTCTCTGAAGGCAGAGAGGCCTTTGCCTAGTCCAAACCAGTTCTGGTCAGTCCTGGAGCACTTTGTTGACAAGACTCCTTCTTTCCTTTTGCAGTGTAGGCCAGGGACATCAGACACACCACAGGAGGTGGAGCCAGCATTGTGGAGGGAAGGCACAGCCCTATTCAGGTCCCACGTGCATCTCCTCCCACCCATCTACATGTAGATCTTGCTATTCAGCCCTGTGCTGACTCACCCTGTCTCCTGGAATCCCCCAACCCCTGTCACTCACACTCCAGACAAGGAATACACAACCTAGCAGAGGCAGGCTTGGATGGTTAGACAAGAAAATACCTACTTTCTAAAAGTGGTATTTTCAAACACAGAATGTTAAAACCAACTTCACTAAAAGATGCATTTTATCATTCTGAGTTCAGGCGTACTATACTCGAATTTCTATCATGTTCCCTGGGTCAGTTAGGATCATAGGATGTAATAATCAAAACTGCCCATTCTGGCCTATGGGGAACAGGTAGCCTTGCAATAGTGAAAAACGAAGTAGGCTGTATTTCACTATCTGGACATGCCACACGCACCAGGGCATGTCCTACCTTTCACATACAATGCACCCTGCCCACAGGGGTACCTTGGGCCTACCTTAGGGGTGACTAACATGTAGAAAAGGGAAGGTTTAGGGACTGGCAAGTGTGTGCACTTGCCAAGTCGACATGGCAGCCCCAGCCTGCACACAGGCTCTGCAATGGCAGGCCAGAGTTACACTTTACGGGCTGTTTGCGTGGGTGGCACAATCCAGTGCTGCAGGCCACCAACAGCATTTGATTTATAGGCCCTGGCACTCGCAGTGCACTTTACTAGGGACTGACACATAAATCAAATAGGCCAATTATGGAAACACCAATCCATAACACATTTTCTACAGGAGCACTTGCACTTTCCCACTGGACAGCAGTGAGGAAAGTGCGCAGAATCATCACACCAGCAAAAACAGAGTCAAAACCAGGAGGTCAGAAAGCAAAAAGTCAGGGGAAACACGCCAAAAGATGCCAAGTCTAACAGGACCCCAGCCGGGATGACCACTGGCCAAGGCACCGCCCGGTCAGACAGAAGGGGCAGCTGCGAGTACCAGACTCTCTTGTGCACGGATCCCCGGTCCGCCTGTCTGACTGGACGTGGCCCTGGCCTCCTCACCCGTCCGTGGGCAAGGAAGGGTCACTCGCCCGATGGGGTCCCTGTTCGGGCACCAACTGAAGGAAGTGACCCAATTAGGGCCACCCCGGTCACTCGCAACCACCTCTCAGCCTTCCATACAAATGAAGAGTCAGTCAGACAGTAGAGAATACAAACCAAAGTTATTTATTAGTATACCCTCGAGCAGAGTCCAGTCGGACCAGCCTCCTCAGATTGCGGCAGAGGGACTGACCCCAGTCAACATGGCAATACCAGATATACATTTTCAGCACCCCTAAAGACCTGCCCAGACTGGAATATTCCAGTCTCAGAGCTGACGAACAAAGGTGGTACAGAAAGATGATCTACTATCCTGAGACCGGGTACATGCTATCTTAGTTTCAAGGTTACTCTGCCCGTGCCTGTCTCTCTGAGAGTGGGAGCAGGCCTACCTACTAGGAAAGGCATGCAAAGACAGAACAATCTATTCATTAGTGCAGCGAAGCTCAACCTTGAATAATAAAGAGAAACAATCAAGGCTGCTTTTTGCTGAGGCAGGCAATGTAAAACAGAAGTTAATTTCGATCAGGGTACAAATTGGCGGCTGAATACAAAATGGTGCTGCAAATGCTAACTTAACTCGCACAATGCTACAAGGAGTCGGCAGAACGCATTTTCCAGTCCAACAGGTGACACTAGAGATTTTCCCGTGTTGCAGGATTTGGCCCGGTCCTAAATCAAAGATGTCCTGTGCTTCCTCCCGAGTCACGAACCTCCCGTCGACATAAAGGTCTCCCAGTGTCTGGCAGCCTAACCCCCTCCAACGGCGACATGGAGTCCGCGATACTGGTGAATGGGCGCAGAGCCCACAGGGGCATATCAGGAGCGAACGGGGCATGTTGCACTACCCGCTGCACCACGTTCTCCCATACTGCGGCTCCATGATGCACAATATACGGGCATTCCCTGGGGGCTCCACAGCCCAACATCAGTAGCTCCACCAACGAGCGGTCGCCGCATGTTCCCGCCAGCAGGCGTCTCTCCCAGTTAACTGAGAGGCCATGTAATAAAATTCCAAGCGGGGCACCTCCAGTCCTCCCTTTGCCCACATTCTCTGTGGCGAGTTAGCTGCACCTTTCTACGTTTCTTCCCCCATTGGAGGTCTACCATTAGACTCTCTAGTTTGCGGAAGTAGTGTCACTGGATTATATAGAGTGAGAGTTGCATTACATATAGAGAGCGCGGTAAAACATTCATTTTAATTATTGCAATGCACCCCATGAGCGACAATGGCAGATCCGACCAGAAGCGAATCGACCCCCGCAACCCCTCACGACCCAACCAACATTAAGCTCAAGATATGTAGCGGCTGGCTGTATTCACAAGGCGAATCCCCAGATGTCACGCCCCCTCCTCCATCCACGGTAACTCGGTATGAGGTAACTCCGATATTGGAACCATGGCCAGTCTACCAACAGGAACCACCCTGGACTTCCCAGGGTTAATGTGAAGTCCTGAGATGCCACCGAAGGTCCGCAACTCCGTGAGGAGCAGAGGTATAGAACTCTCCGGGTGTGTTAAATAGACCAGGGTATCATTTGCGTATAGAGAGACTATATGATTGGTCTCCCCTAGTTTAACACCCCAGGGGTCCAGCACAGCCCGCAGGCGTGTGGCCAGAGGCTCCATAGCTTTTGCAAATAATAAAGGGGAGAGCGGGTATCCCTGACGAGTGCCCCGACTAAGGGCGAGCTGTCCCGACACCATCCTCCCAACTCAGACTCTGGTGATAGGAGCTGCATACCCATTTTAGAAACCACTCACTCACCCCAAAACGTTTAAGTACCTGCCACATATAGGGCCACTCAATTGAGTCGAACGCTTGTTCGATATCCAACAGTGCTATGGCACAGTCAGTATCCATCAAACTTGGGGCGTGCCATACATGCGCCAATCGCCGTAGATTATGAGCCGTACTTCTTCGCGGTATAAATCCTGATTGATCTGAGTGGATAAGCGGGGGTATCCTCGAGAGGAGACGTTCTGCCATGATCCCACTGAGTCTTTTTACATCAATATTCAACAGCGAGATAGGCCTGTAGGAACTGGGTGAGTTGGGGTCCATATCATTTTTAAGTATCATGGCCACCAGTGCTTCCCACATGGAGGGTGTTAGAAAACCCCTTCCCAACGCTTCATTATAGACTTCCAAGAGTCTGTCTACCAGCAGTGGGGCAAATTGCCTATAAAACTCTGCCTGGAGCCCATCGGATCCAAGACTTTTTGCCGGTTTAAGTCAGTGTATGGCCTGGCCTAATTCCACTTTAGTGATCGGAGCACACAGTGCCTAGGTCTCCTCGGGCTCCAACTGGGGGATCTCGACAGCGTTTAAATAGGTGAGAATTGCCTCCTGGTTTGAGGCAGGTCGCTCGTTATAGACCGCCTGTAAGTGGCTCGCCAGCGCCTCCGCTATCGCTTGTTGTGGGTACACCAATGTCCCTTTGTCTGTGCGGATCTGCATTATTGGAGCCACAGATGTTTCCTGCCTCACTAGTTGCGCCAATAAGGCTCCTGTTCTGTCCCCTTCTCTGTATAGTCTTTGGTGATAGGCCGTAAGAACATGTTTTTCTATCCTACGGAGGTCTGTCATTAGGGCCTCCTTGACCGCACACCACTCCATCAGTTTCTGGGGGACCGTGGGGATCTCGGCCTCCAGTCTACCAAGGTTTGCCTATTGTGCCGCTACATCCTGCTCCAGTTGACGTCGGACCCCGTAGGATGTTTGATGCAAATTCCCCGCATGACCACATTCATGGCCTCCCATTAGGTCGCGCGATAGGAGGTCGACTCCCAATTCTCCACAAAGTAATGCTTTAATTTGTCAGAAAGTGTGGCCACAAATGGAGGGTCTGTCAGAGCTTCAGTATTGAGCCGCCACAGGGGTATTTCGGCCTAACCCCTCTCCCCCCCAAGTTCCAGCAGGACCGGGGAGTGATCCGATAGATATACCACCCACACTCCAACCGAGGTCTGTAGAGAGAAACCAGTAATCAAGTCTACTAGAGGTCCCCGTGGCAGGGGTGTGGCATGAGAACTGCCTAATTGTGGGATGACGTTTGCGCTATACATCCCTTAGGTGCATACCCTCCAGTACATCCTGTAGTGTGCTAGCCATTTTGGGTTTAGTATGGGATCGCGGAGGTTCACGGTTGAGGAAGCCATCAAGGACACAATTAATATCCCCAGCCAGCATCATTGGTGCCCCCAGATATGGCAAGGCTGACTCCATGAGGTCGGGGAAAAAAGAAGCGCTATCTTCATTAGGGGCATATACATTAATGATGCACACTTCCGTTCCATCTAATCTCCCATGCAGGATGACATATCTCCCCTCTGTGTCGACTACGTGATGTAAGTGTTGGAAAGTAACCCCCGGTGCCACCCATATGAGAGCCCCCCCTGGCCAACCCAGAATTTGAAGTGGCATACAATTGTCCTCTCCTGCGCTTCCGCAGGCACGGTATAGTGTCCCCCTAAATATGCGTTTCCTATAGGCAGGCCACAGCGACCTTATACCTCTTCAGGTATGCAAATACACGTCTACGTTTTTCGAAGGCAGCTATGCCTCGGACATTCTATGTGATCAACTTAGTCATGGTGGCCGCCATAGAGTGCATACCTCTTCCATTTTGCCAGCATATAACCATTCGGCTCTAGACCAGGCATGTAACCTTAACCCCTCAACTATCATTGCAAGTTCTGTCACCCGACACTTAAGAAGGAAGAACCCTTTGAACCAATCCCAAACATCACCAACTCCCCGCCAGACCTTGGGCAATATCACATTTCCCTCCCCATCTAAACATAACAAGGTGAAGGCATGTAGATGTAGCCCCATAGCCCACAAGAAAAACCCTGAAACTTGGAACCCTATAGGAAAAGAAAACCCCCCTCCCGCTCCTCCCAACATTAGTGGCTGGCCATCTGGTGAGGTGCGAGGGCTAGCCTCCAACTCCCCAACCAGTTACCCGCCTCTAGGGGGCAGGCCCCCGTCAACTATCTTCAGTTCGTGCGTAGAAGTCTCCATTTATACATGCTCTTTGGTTCTCCCTGGCTGTCATTCAATGAAGTATTCTTACCAAGTGTCTCAGACTGAAGTTATTGGTACTTCCGTCAGTCTTTCTCTTGTACCTCAGCCACATGCCTCTGTCAATTGTCCGTATCTTCGCTGGGGTTGCTATTTGTGAGTCGGTTAGGCGACGAAGCTCTTGAGTCTGGCACAACATCCGAGGCCTGTAGTGTGCCGTCTGGACAGACCCTGATTCGACTAGGGCTCCGATTCCTGTCACTGACCTGCAAAAGAGTTTGCTTGCACTGAATCCGGGGCCTGCCTGACCCCGTCTCCCAGGGCGTCGCTGTTGAAGGTACCAAACAAGCGTCCGGTGAGCCTCTAGCGTCCAACCAGTCACTTGCCTCTGCTGCAGAATAGAAGAACAGTGCTTTCCCCTTGCTCTCGACTCTCAGTTTAGCCAGAAAAAGGGGACTGTATTTGAAATTCAAATCTCGCATGTGCTTTTTCACTGTCAGGAAAGATCATCGTTGGTCCTGCACCCGCTGCGTATAATCCGGGTAGATGGAAATCTGGTGGCCCTCATACGTCAGCGGGCCCGGTTTAGGGCGCATTGCAGGATGACATCCCACTCACAAAAATTGAGAAACCGAGCAATGTGAGCTCTGGGCGGTACCCTCGGGCTTTTGTTGGGGGAACCAGTGCTCTATGTGCCCGCTTCACAGTGAAAAACATCAAGAGCTTCTTGGGGGCCAGTGCGGCAACCAGCCAGTCCTCCAGGAAGAGTTCAGCAGACGGTCCCTCTGCTTTTTCGGGGAAGTCTACAAAGCGAAGGTTGTTCCTGCGTGACCTCCCCTCTGCGTCCTCAGCTCGATCATCGAGGCGCACCACTCGTTTCTGAAGGCCGATGACCGTCTCCCTTAGGGTATGGCGCTCCATCTGCAGAGTGTCCACAGTTTGTTCAGTGGTGGTCACCCTATCCGAGACCTTCCTCAAATCGCACCGGAGTAAAATAACGTCAGCACATCCGCAAAAGAGAAGGCTCGCTGTGCGTTTCGCGTCATCTCATCCTCATGTGAGGCCACAGCTGCTGTCTGTGCCCCTTGGTCCAGGGGGAGCCGGTGTGCGTAGTTGGAGATTTTATTGGCCTGAGTTGCTTTGCCTCCCTTCTCCTTCGCCATTCTTACTCCGTGGACGTCCTACACTTTCCAGGAAGTCTCAATCATATCGCCAGGCCGGGGTCTTGACTCAGCTCCCAAGCAGCAGAACCACTCATCTGCCCCCCCCTGAGCATGGACCGGGCCGCCTCCACCGGCTCCAGGCTGCCAAGGCGATATTCAGGCCCATGTACTCCCCTGGCACTCAATTGTTTCCCTTACGTTCGGCCGTAGACACGGGGAGAGATCAGACTTTACCCCCACTATTGTGTTCGAGAGTCCTGTGCCGCCTTATGCCCGTTGATATGGATGCTGCCGCGCAAGCCCCGTTCAGAAGCTCCCACCACTACTTGCAGCATTTCCCTCAGCTCGCCAAGTGTCCTTAAGTAAATCAGGGTCCTGGCGAGTTAATCCTTTTCCACGTTTAACTCCTATCAAGTTGTGCGGGGCTACTGCCCACCTCTGATGCGCGTTAGTGTCTCAGTCTCTCTGTGTTGGCCCTCTCCTCTGGTACAGGTCTCCAGGCCGCTACAGCTCCAAAACATGGTCCTAAAGAGAGTTTCACACATTTCTACTGCACCACGTCCTGTTAAGGGGGTCTACACGCTCTGGCCATTCTTGAGGCTCTTACATGAGATCACCGGGTCTCCCAGTACACGCGTCAGGTGCCGGGCGCCTCCACACCAACGCAAGCATGTCCCTCGCTGCAGTTCCGGCCTTCCGCAATTGTCCCTCTAACCGTGGGGTTGTTACACAGGTAGGTGCTGCCTCCGCGAAACTGCACCCGCCCCCGCGGTCCGCCTCCAACTGTTTCCTTGATTTTCACTGCTTTGTGGAGCCGCCATGCACGGGACAGCCGCGCTCGGCCCAGCCGCTCAGGCCTGCTGCCCCTGCGTCTTCTCACCTATTTTTCAGAGGAACCGGTCCTCCGCCGCCTGGACATAGGCTCCGCAGGTGGCAGGAGTCACTTTCCTCCTGCGGACCACCAGCTACCCTCTCCACTCTTCACCGCTTATGTGCAACGACACGGCCGCTCTCCGAGGAGCGCTACCGCCATTGCACCTCGCAGGCCTCCAGTAGCAGTTGCAAGATGGCCCCAGTCCCTGTCAGCCACCTCCCGACTCAGTTCACGTTTTTTGCCTCACTTCAGCAACGCCGGGATTCCGGATGGCACCAAGGGAGGTGAGGGAATCTCACCGCTTTACATAACAGATTTATTGCTATCTTCTGTACACAGGATAATTCCAGATTACTGAAGCTAACGGGAGCTCTAGGGAACACGTCTACTCTGCCATCTTGCTAAGCCACGCCCCTGCTAACCCCACTTATAAAAATGTAGGTTAATGGATTACCACAAACATATCTGAATGGATATAATTTAGCCACATTATTAACAACTCCAAACAAGGGCACATCCGCATTTGAGTTTAAGCCGAACACTTTTACTCCCCACCTCCCCACCTCACCACAAACACACATTTATTTTAATTTATCTTTGATAGCAACCTTCCCCTTGGATCACCACTCTGCGAGTAAAGTACAGTCTGCCAAGTACCTGCTGTTTCCTTCAAAGAATAAAATTCTGATAATTTAAAGCTGTTGCCAGAAATACCATAACATCCCTATTCTTTTCCAACTTGAAGGTTCCTGTGCCCTTCTCACAGGTGTTTAAGACTCTGAGATGGCTCTGATGAAATGCAACCTGCACACTTCCATGTCTCAATAAAGGACCGAAGAAGTTTGACCATAACACCTCCGCTAAAACAGACCTGAACTGGCTGCCATGTCGGTCGTGCAACATACATAAGACCTGATGCATCACTAGAAGGCTGTATCAAATAATAAACAACCTTACGTGACAGAAAAAGTAATCATATCAGCAGGTTTATGCAACACAAATGGTGCTTGCTCTATTCAAACATCAGTAAGGAGCACAAATGGTGCTTGCTCTATTCAAACATCAGTAAGGAGCTGAAAACGCATTTCTTCATTTTTCCACTGGCCAGTGTGGGAACTCAGGGCATATTTACAAGGAAATGCAGCACCCATAGAAAAAACAAAAACAAGGAGAAATTAAAGTATTTCTCCTCATTCTGCCTCAGATTTACACCTCCTCAAAGATCTGGGACAGCTTTAAAAAGCAATGGGTGTTGCAGTGTAACGCCCAGAGCAATACCTATTGCACGCCCCTTTCATGCAGATACCTGCGTAAAAAGGTACCATATTTACATAGTGGCATTAAGCTACAAAAAGTGGCTTAAGGCCATTTTGTAAATATGGTGCAGGCATTGCGCCACCAGAAAGTCAAAAAAAGTGACGTTCCGGTAGCAAAATCCCCTTGTAAATATGTCCCTCTCTCTCTTAATCTTTTGTAGAGGCAAATATATATATATTCACTGAAAAAAACCATAGGTTTCAGACATGTTATAGTTAGGAATTAGCATTTAAAAAACCTTTGAAATTCACTGAAAAAACCATAGGTTTCAGGCACGTTATAGTTAGAAATTAGCATTTAAAAAACCTTACAAATTCACTGAAAAAACCATCCCCCGGGGCCGGCCTTTATTTTGATTTTTTTTATTATTTTTGGGGAGGGGGGCCGCGTGGCCCCCTCCCGGGCCACTACTTGCCCCGGGGACCCCATCCCCGGGGCTGGCCCTATCCTTTGGGGTCCGTGGGGGACCCCAACTCCCCACGGACCATGCCGGCTCCCCGCCTCCTGCGGGAGCCGGCATTGCTTTTCCACATGGGGAGCTGCTAACATGCAGCTCCCCGTGTGGAAAAGCAATGTGCTTTGGATATTGGAAGCGAGAGCAGGTTTCCTGCTCTCGCTTCCAATATCCAAAGCAGTTTGCTATGACAGGACGGGAGCCACGAGGCTCCCGTCCTGCCATAGCAAACTACAGTGTCCCGGGGGTAGGCACCCCGGGACACTGCAGGAGCCGGCCCTGGTGGGTGGCGGTCCCCAGGGCCATCAAGGCCTCCCTCCATTTGCAAAGCCCCGGGGAGGTGGTGGTCCCCGGGGCTCGGGGGTCCATAACGGACCCCCATATTGAAATATTTAATGCCCCGGGGAGGTGGCGGTCCCCGGGGCGTGTGGGGGGGCACGAGCCCCCCCACACAGGTTAATTTTATAATTAAAAAAAGAAGCCCCGGGGGTGGCGGTCCCCGGGGCTGTGGGAGGGCCGAGAGCCCTCCCGCACCATTTATTTTTAAAGCCCCGGGGGGTGGCGGTCCCCGGGGCTTGGGGGGCCTTAGAGGCCCCCCACAATAAATATAAACCCACCCCCCGCATGCCCCCGGGACTTGGCCCACCCGGGGGCAAAATAGCATCGAAGCGCGGGAGACTGCGCTTCGATTTTTTTTTTTATCGGCGGGATTTGCGCACCCTAAGCGCATCCCGCCAATTTTTTTTTTTTTTTAAATGCTTTTTTCTGCCCAGGGGGACCTTGTGGGACCCCCTGAGCAGACCTAGGGGGTCAGGGTGTTTCTACGCTGCCCCCTTTGTGCGTTTTGGGCACTTGTTTCTTCTGCCTCGGTTCTACCGAGGGACAAAATGGCTGCCAACACTTCCTGATTTGGAGTGTTGACAGCCAGTTCACAGCCGATTAGCATGCAGCTCAGGGTGCGCGGATCCGACGCGGCCATAGATATATATGTGATTTTACTTGTGATTTTCTCAGAAACTACTGAACGGATTTACACCATTTAAGCAAAAGGCACGACCCTGAACCAAGGGCTACCTCTTTGCCAAATTTGGTGTAATTCCGTTCAGCAATTCGGGCTGTAGCTGCGACTAAAGGTTCCTATGGAAAAATGAATGGGGAAAACACGTTTTGGGACCCCCCTTTTTTCTCGGCCCCCGCTTGACGAATCACCCCGAGATTTTCAGGATAGGAGCGGACCGGAGCGCCCCAACAAGTTGGAAGCTTTCGCGAAGATTCGTCAACCGGCGCCAACGTTATTGCAAATAGAATGTTGCGGATTTCCTATGGAAAATAGGTCCTAACTATAACTATCTACTGGCGACCGCCAGTAGATAATATACACAGTTAAATGATTACCTCAAAATAATCTTGGGAATAACGCACCTTTATACCTGTCAATTATATCAATGCAGTGCTACATGTCATATCATAAGACTTCAAAGAAAGAGGGCTACTATAACAGGATGTTATGGTGTTGACCTTTGTTTCTTTAATACTGTTTGCACCTATACTATCTAGTACAGAAAGAGACTACTTATTCTGAAACCAGAATATCTTTACTAATAGTGACACGTTTGAAAATGTAAGTTTGATTTACTCATGTGAATAGGCATTTTTTACGAATAGAAAACGACTTTTTTCAAATTACTGGTCAATTACGCACTAGTAAATCGATGTACTCACCCTGAGCTTGTCATATGAGTAAACTTTCTCCAAAGGGTGGTATTGGTCATTCCTTGTTGGGAATCAACTAGAAATTCGTGAAGATCCCCAGGCATAGCCATTTTTGAGTATTCTCAAACCATTTTCCAACCCCTTCTTGCCCTCAAAATGGAGGAAATGGGCAAAAGCAGGATTACATCCCTTTCTAGGGTGGGGAGAGGATTGGAACACCCCCTAAAGCGGTAGTAAAAAGGACTTTTCGATGGAGGTAAAGTTTTTGCCTATGGAGAAAAAAACGGATTGTACCTGAAAGACATTCCCTGGTGTGGGAGCTGGAAATCTGCACATACGCGAGTTCGGAATCAGAGTTCTGTTTCGAAGAATAGGCTCTTAGTTAATTGAAAGAGACTTAAAATCACGGAATACAGCAAAGAGATAAAACAGATGCTTGTGTAACTGGTTTACTCAGCAACTTAAAAAGAGGAGACCAATAAAAACGGATGCATGTGGATTAGGAAAATTAATATGTTGTTTCTTTCAAATGGTGTTATGATGCATCCATTCAGGAGCCAGAAAAGCAGAAGAGCATTTTAGATTTAGTTTGCAAGAACTGGGCATTCCCCAGGGCAAACAATGCAAAATTAATATTAAAAACCACTGTGCTGCGCACAGGCAATGAGACTTGAAGTGTCAGCACTGCTATAAATAGAGATAAGAAATTTAAATAGGGTTAGGAGCTTCCTTTATTTATGGGCGCCATAGTTTAGATAGCTTCTACATATAGATTCATATTTACTGCTTAATGTATGTGTCAAAGTATCCTAATAATGAGAGACGACTCTACGCGTCAGCTCTCTCCTTGAACTGTTTCTGCCTCAATTATTTTTGTGTGGAATTTTCAGTCCTCAGAATACTGCCGGACAATCCCCGAAGTCATGTATTTGCAGGGGCGTAGCTTCCATTTGAGCAGCAGGTGCAGTGTCACAGGATGCAAAGGCCTGAGGGGCCTACTGAACCCTGGTGGTTGCTGTGTTTTACAACTCTAGCAACAGCAAGATGCCCATGGCACACCAGCTATGCTACTGTTTATAAGCCGGCCAACACTCTGAGAGTGGTACCCAAAACGGAGGCTGGCTGCAAAAGACGTTGCTATACCGGGGTTGGAAGTTAGTCTTTCACTAGATCACAAACACATCGTGGGTGCCACAAGGACTCCTTGTGAGGAATACGAGCATCAGGGATAGGCCCAATTCCATTTCCCACGTACAAAACAACATTGGCCCGGAAACTGAGAGCAATGCGGGAGGTCCCTTTCCCATGTCCCTCTGACCGAAGGAATGGAATGCGGGGCAGGAGTGGGTGAAGAGCCAAAAGCATAGGGGTGCACAGTGCAGTATGGCAATGGAGGGTACCCACCAGCCAACCTGAATTAAACAAAGCTCTTCCACCTTGTGTTTTGACAGTTCTATAAAATCATGGTGTCACTATATGGGGGGATGGTATGCTATCATATTAAGAATGAACTTTAGTGGCTTCATTCACACACACATACATACACACACACACAGGGGCGACTCCTCCACAATGGCGGAGGAGCGTTGCCCCACTGGCTCATCGTTTTATTTTTCATTTGCCGGCTCTGAGCCAGCGTCTGCAGGAAGGGGCGGGGCTGGGGCATGGGAGGGGGAGGGGGAGGGGGAGGGGAGGGGGAGGGGGAGGGGGAGGAGTAGTGCTATGTGCACTTCTAAGTGCACGTGTGTTTGGCAGGCCGGCCAACACACTTTTACACTTAGGTTTCTCCAACCTGGCTGTATTGAACAACCTCGGCGATACAAAAGGGGATGATGGACGGAACGCTTGAGCCAATCAAACACTCACCCCCAGTCAACTGATCTGGGTTTAATCCATCATCATTCTTTAGCTCACTCCACCACCCCAGTTCAGACATGGCCACATGCAAATCAGTCTGACCCTGTGCCTCATGGGAACAGTCCAGCCCGAACTGCCAAGCCATGTCTTCCCTGGACCGGAAACAAGCATCCTAGGACCGGTTTCTGGCATTTCAGCTGTCATCAGCCAGGCTTGCTTGAATCCAGTGGCAAAGTGAGCAAGGGACCCACGTCTGGGCATACCCCCGCCAACTTAGGACGACCAAAGCGATACAAAAGGGGATGATGGACGGAACGCTTGAGCCAATCAAACACTCACCCCCAGTCAACTGATCTGGGTTTAATCCATCATCATTCTTTAGCTCACTCCACCACCCCAGTTCAGACATGGCCATATGCAAATCAGTCTGACCCTGTGCCTCATGGGAACAGTCCAGCCCGAACTGCCAAGCCATGTCTTCCCTGGACCGGAAACAAGCATCCTAGGACCGGTTTCTGGCATTTCAGCCGTCATCAGCCAGGCTTGCTTGAATCCAGTGGCAAAGTGAGCAAGGGACCCACGTCTGGGCATACCCCGCCAACTTAGGGGCGACCAAAGCGATACAAAAGGGAAGATGGACGGAACGCTTGAGCCAATCAAACACTCACCCCCAGTCAACTGATCTGGGTTTAATCCATCATCATTCTTTAGCTCACTCCACCACCCCAGTTCAGACATGGCCATATGCAAATCAGTCTGACCCTGTGCCTCATGGGAACAGTCCAGCCCGAACTGCCAAGCCATGTCTTCCCTGGACCGGAAACAAGCATCCTAGGACCGGTTTCTGGCATTTCAGCCGTCATCAGCCAGGCTTGCTTGAATCCAGTGGCAAAGTGAGCAAGGGACCCACGTCTGGGCATACCCCCGCCAACTTAGGGCGACCAAAGCGATACAAAAGGGGATGATGGACGGAACGCTTGAGCCAATCAAACACTCACCCCCAGTCAACTGATCTGGGTTTAATCCATCATCATTCTTTAGCTCACTCCACCACCCCAGTTCAGACATGGCCATATGCAAATCAGTCTGACCCTGTGCCTCATGGGAACAGTCCAGCCCGAACTGCCAAGCCATGTCTTCCCTGGACCGGAAACAAGCATCCTAGGACCGGTTTCTGGCATTTCAGCCGTCATCAGCCAGGCTTGCTTGAATCCAGTGGCAAAGTGAGCAAGGGACCCACGTCTGGGCATACCCCCGCCAACTTAGGGCGACCAAAGCGATACAAAAGGGGATGATGGACGGAACGCTTGAGCCAATCAAACACTCACCCCCAGTCAACTGATCTGGGTTTAATCCATCATCATTCTTTAGCTCACTCCACCACCCCAGTTCAGACATGGCCATATGCAAATCAGTCTGACCCTGTGCCTCATGGGAACAGTCCAGCCCGAACTGCCAAGCCATTTCTTCCCTGGACCGGAAACAAGCATCCTAGGACCGGTTTCTGGCATTTCAGCCGTCATCAGCCAGGCTTGCTTGAATCAATGGCAAAGTGAGCAAGGGACCCACGTCTGGGCATACCCCCGCCAACTTAGGGCGACCAAAGCGATACAAAAGGGGATGATGGACGGAACGCTTGAGCCAATCAAACACTCACCCTCAGTCAACTGATCTGGGTTTAATCCATCATCATTCTTTAGCTCACTCCACCACCCCAGTTCAGACATGGCCATATGCAAATCAGTCTGACCCTGTGCCTCATGGGAACAGTCCAGCCCGAACTGCCAAGCCATGTCTTCCCTGGACCGGAAACAAGCATCCTAGGACCGGTTTCTGGCATTTCAGCCGTCATCAGCCAGGCTTGCTTGAATCCAGTGGCAAAATGAGTTTTGCTATGTTCGCCCTAAGTTGGCAGGGTATGCCCAGACGTGGGTCCCTTGCTCACTTTGCCACTGGATTCAAGATAGCCTGGCTGATGACGGCTGTAAGCCAGAAACCGGTCCCAGGATGCTTGTTTCCGGTCCAGGGAAGACATGGCTTGGCAGTTCGGGCTGGACTGTTCCCATGAGGCACAGGGTCAGACTGATTTGCATATGGCCATGTCTGAACTGGGGTGGCGGAGTGAGCTAAAGAATGATGATGGATTAAACCCAGATCAGTTGACTGGGGGTGAGTGCTTGCAATGTTCAACACTCCGTCCATCATCCCCTTTGGTTTTGCTATGTTCGCCCTAAGTTGGCAGGGTATGCCCAGACGTGGGTCCCTTGCTCACTTTGCCACTGGATTCAAGATAGCCTGGCTGATGACGGCTGTAAGCCAGAAACCGGTCCCAGGATGCTTGTTTCCGGTCCAGGGAAGACATGGCTTGGCAGTTCGGGCTGGACTGTTCCCATGAGGCACAGGGTCAGACTGATTTGCATATGGCCATGACTGAACTGGGGTGGCGGAGTGAGCTAAAGAATGATGATGGATTAAACCCAGATCAGTTGACTGGGGGTGAGTGCTTGCAATGTTCACATCTCCGTCCATCATCCCCTTTGGTTTTGCTATGTATTGAACAACCGGGCTGGAGAAACTGCACAGACTCCCTGAGTGGAGCGTCTTTTCAGCCCACTCAGGCCAATCTCCACGCTGCTCTCATAGCATGAGAGCAGCGTGGGGATTGCACAGGGAGTCTGTCACAGTGTATGCTGGGAGCCTGGGACCAGGAAGAGCACACGGAGGCGCGACGCGGGAGACGGCCGGCAGCTTACGGTAAGATCCATTTTTAAAAATTATTATTAGCTCCCCCGCGCTCCCCCTCCCGCGCACCCTCCACCCAACCCACCACCCTTTGTTTGTGGTGGCCGCCACTGCACACACACAAACAAACACACACACAATTGTACACTCAAAAATACACGCAGATACATATGTATGCACACACAAATGCGCACATACCCATACAGACACACACAAAGTGTGCTAGTGAGTCCAACAAATATGGAATAAAGTACAATAGGGCTAGTATGTCACCATAAACTGTGGAGGTTGCTTCTCTTGCAGAGCTCCTTAAGATGCATTGCTGCCTGGTCTCTGCAGTGTTTCAACCAGGGAAATAGAAAATATTCTAATGAAGGTATGCTGGTATTCCCGAGGACATCTACTTTTTGGACCCCTTTCTTGGGACAAACACAATGAATGCATTACCCAGGTCCAAACCTACGACATCTAGGCGAGTGCCTGGTATGTCACATGGAACTAATCCAGCCACAGAAATGGTTGCCCTAAAAGTGACCTGAAAGTCTTACCCACCTAAAAAGGTTAAGAGGAGGATGCCCCCAGGACTTGTTCACCCTCTTAATAACAGCTTGCACCCAATGACTTTGTCACTGCTTTCATCTTCATTCTGTGAGAAGAGACCATTGCACAAAGAAAATAATTTATGTTACTGTTCAGTAGACTTTCATCTTTTTGTAAAACTAGGCCAATTGAATTCATTTGTGAATTGCAAAATGTAAAGCTTGTTGGTTCTAATTCTCAGCCCCAAATAACAGGAAATTAGTGCCTTCCAATCTTTAGGAAGATTTCAGAGGGTTACTGCCCTTATGAAAGTAGTTCAACAGGCTCACTCATTATTTGAGTACTTTCATGGAGTGTCAATCAAGCTCATCACTTGCCAGGGATGTTTATAGGTTTTACCCCTCCCCCCCCAAAAAAACAAGTGCAGGTAAACAATTAACTGTCTATTAAGTTTCCCAAAAATTGGTAAAAGCCATTTGTTTTACAGACTGGTTAGATAATCAGGTAATGCAGTTCTATATTGCCGTTTTTCAAAACTTACAACATTTACCTTAGAATTCTTGGTAACATTGTTGTTGGACCTGGTCCTCTCTGCAGGGTCACCCCAGATTAATGCCTTCCCTTGCCTTCCTTTGCTGAACCCATTTGTGTTGCCTTTCAAGACTCAGTGCATTTTTTCAATTCTAACCAGTGGTAAAGTGCTTTCCTTTGAAAACATGGTAAACTTGGCCTACATTTACATTTCATTTACTTCTAAGTCCCTCGTATATAGTACTATACCTGCCCAGGGCCTGTAAATTAAATGCTATTAGTGAGCTGCAGCACTCATTGAGCCACCCATTAAAGCAGCTTGTAAAACATATCTCAGGCCTGCCAGTGCTGCCTGCACTGCAGTCTTAAACTGCCATTTCGGCCTGGTAGAATAAACCTTTTACCAGACCTAAATTGTCCTTTTTAGTACTTATAAGTCACCCTAAGGTAGGCCCTAATCACGCGTTTTTTCAAATCTATATTTTTGTGCAATAAATAATAGTGAGTAATAATCATTTATTATGTTGGATCCAAAATGCAAATAATGAGCTAATATGATTCCAGTTGAAACAAGTTCAATATAGTGTACAGAAGTGAGTTTAATGATGCAATTTAGTTGTGCAACATTTATATGAAACACCATCTTGGATAAAATTGAGGCTGTTTCTGTTATTCACTCCTGATTTCACCCACTCCCATCTGGTTCTCCTGCACATCTTCTTTCCTTGCGGAGCAAAGACAACTGAGGCAATGGGATTTTCCTACTGTTATGAAAGCAAAGCTTAGAATGAACTTTCTAGTGTTCCTGATATAATGCAATTTCCAAGGCCCGTCTGCTGTAATTCCGTTGTGTGAAAGGAGTCTATTCGTTTGTCTGAAGTAATAGTTTAAAATGGAATAGGGCTTATGTATGACGTTATGACGTTCTAACGTCTGATATACAAAAGGATTGTTACTTATGATCAGACCATGATAATTTAGCTGCTTTTACTCATTTGTTTTGCAAGAATTGTATAAAAGAATAACTAGATTTGGGGGTGAGTCCAAGACTTTTTGAGCTTTCCTTGATGCTGATAGAGATGTTTGCCGATTTCTTTCTGATTTTGTAGCTCATTTGGGACTTGAAAATGATTTCTGACTTTGACTACTCTGAATAACTTTGCATTTGAGGCTTCATGGCATTTATTCTGTATCGCTTGATTCTGAGATTTCTGTAATGAAATTATTTAACTTTTTCCTGGTCTAGAACTCAATTACTGGGTGTTCTTAGTTGTTTTTGCTACTCTGTTAAACTGATGTTGGGGTGGGTTCCTCTTCATGCAAAATCAACCCCGGAGAGAACTGTCTGAGGTAAATTTGGGGTTGTTTGAATTTGGAGGTGTTCTAAATATTGGGGTATGGTTCTGCTCCCACAAATTGGTAGCCGAGGATGGTTGCGCGTTAAAGAGCACCTTCTTTTTAGGTCGAGCCTAAGACAGCGCTTGCGCTTTCTGCAAGACCTGTTGTAATCTATTCTGTAGACTTTTGGAACACCCATCATTACCATTCGTTCTTTGCTGGGCCATTCAAAAATGCTGCCTTCCTATTCATGCATTTGTTGTACTTGTCCCTCCTTTGGGTGCCAGGTTGACGCCCAGGCGATTTCACTCATTGTTCCTTCTGGTCAGCCATCCCTTCTCAGATGTGCTTTTCACTTTTACTTCAGCAGCGCAACATCCGTGTGCATCATTTTGTAGTCCTTTGTTTGTTTGTTTTTTGATGTTCAGCTCCAGCGCATCATTCCGTAGTCCTTTGTTTGTTTTATAAATGTTGCTTCCTGTAAGCACTGGGGTCTGCTGCACGACTGAGGGCAGAGCTGGAGACACCCCACAGTACCAGGAAGTGATGGTGCTCATGCCGGTTAAATGGTGCATCGCCACACGCCTCTCTCTGACCCCGTCTCGGTCCCTGCCACCCTCTCCATGGGGGCCCTGTGAGGCTCGGCGGATGGCTTTACGGCGATCCCTTTCCACCTCTAGGAGTCATCATCGGTAGGTAGATAGATAGGCCTGCACACGCATTTTACTGCAAGCTCTTTTGAAAGGCAGACATGACAATAAACGTGAAGCTGTTACTGATCTCTTAATGAGACCCAAGCCTCCTGTAAAAAATAAACCACATCTGCTCTCATCCCAGCGTGCCCATTCTTATTTTCTGTAAATGTATTTTATTTATATATTTATTTCCATGTGCTGCCAACCACATGTCGTGGGCTGCGTGTCAGTCAGCTCTCTCTTGGTTTCCCACGCACTTACTGTATTCCCCATTTGCGTTAAAAAAGAAAAGAAAAAAAAAGGGGATTTGTAAACAAAAGGCAACAGAAAAAAAACATCCCCTCGCTCTATTTCCTGCAGTGAGAAGAGAGATACATTTTACTTTCTCAGCAGAGGTGCCTTGCAGATAAGTTGTGGAATTTCATCATCTTTTCAGTACATAATGGATTCCCCTTAAAAATACATAATTAAAAAATGCCATTTCTGCAGCTCGATGCCAGTCAGGCGATATACGATGTTACATCGCGGTGTTCACACTGCGATACCTTTAAACGTAGGCATTACAACGCAAGCCGTTACAACGACTTGCGCTGGAGGGCGCTGGATTTAGGAATAGTATGATTTTCTATTCCAACTCCAGCCTACGTTACAGTAGGGAAGGTGTTGGAATAGTAAATCATACTATTCCTTAGCTTAGAGCGCCATCTAGCGCAAGTCATTGTAATGACTTGCGTTGTAATGCCCGCGTTGTAAAGGTATTGCGGTGTGAACACCGCGATGTAACTGATGTTTCCCCAGTCAGGCATTTCGTGGCGGCCCTAGGACAGGCAGATCTCGTGGCCCCAGGACAGCAAAAGAAAACACAGCTCTACATTATTCAAGGAGACCATGTAAGGTCCCGTTTACAAAAGTAACACCTCCTCCGGGAAAGCAGAGAACTTTGCCTTTTCTTCCAGTTCAGAGAAGCTTTGCTGATAATTTACTAAATGAGAAAGCTTCGTTTGAAGCATCTAAGGGAGCACCAGTGCAGAAAGCTGCAGTGGGAGAGGAATGTTAGACACCCCCTTTCCGCCAAGTCCTGGGACTGGGATCCTGAAAGGAGCTCAGATGCCGTCAGAGCGTTACCCATGGGAAGGAAGTGCAACTCAGCACTACCTGTGTCTTTTTGAAAAACAACACTAGACAACCTCTACAAACAGAATAGGATATATTTTAAAGGCAGAAAGCATTGGCAAAAAACAGCAATGTGACACATTTTACAGTGTTCAGCAGAGTGATAATATTCAATATATCGCAGTCATTCGCTCACATTGGTTTTGTTTTGCTGAACTTTACTATGTTTTCTTAATTTATATGTGCTGTTATAATCAAAATACTGACATGATTAGGGTAACAGGTTGCGTAGCATATGCAAAATCTAAAAATATAGTCTAGGACTGATGGGTGTCTCTCACTTTAGGCGCAAAACATTCTGTGAGAAGTTGGCCTGGTATATGCTGTTCACTAATTAAAGTGGACACCTTGCACCAGAACAATTCGACTCTTATGGTTGGTAGGTTTAAGACAACCTTTATAGAAAGCTATCCTAGTGGTAGCTGTGGAGAGCAGCCTTCAGGCTAAGTCTTGGAGGAATGTAAAGCAGCTTGTTTTACCACACAATCTCTTGAATCACCAAATGAAAAGACACCACACAGGTATATATATCAAATATATATGTATTTATTAATAAACAACTCTCTACTAATCTCTTTATGAGATTAGAAGTCAGGAACATATGTACAAATCAAATGTTATCAAAAATAAGTTAGCACAATCAAATATCACAATCTTAGTTTGGCTAGACCTAGGTCTAGGGCATCTAGAATCGAGGGACCCCCAAGAACCACCCCAGGTAGTTGTAGGAGACCCACAGGGGACGGACGCGGTGTCCTGGCACCGGAGCGAGTCCTGTGCGAGTCTATGCGAACAGACGCGATTGAGATTTCAATGTTAAAGGTCCCTTGCGTGTTCGAGGCGAACACACCGATCGGTCCTTGTACGAGTCGAAGGACGCGGTTACAGATAGAGTTGCAAGGGGGATGGACGCGCTGTGTCTAACACAGACGCGAACCTTGTATGAGTCAGCGCAATTGAGAGTTCAATGTTACAGGCCCCTTGTGTGTTCGAGGTGAACCCACCGATCGGACTCAGTACGAGTCGAAGGACACGGTTACAGATAGAGCTACAAGGGAGATGGACGCGATGTGTCTAACACAGACGCGAACCCTGTACGAGTCAGCGCAATTGTCGCACTTAGAAAATAAGAGTTTTAGGGCACTTCTAGGGTAGCTACAAGCAAGGCACTTACAGGGTAAGTAGTTCTAGGGCCCACACCCACAGGTGCACCGTAATGCTAAAGTTACCTCACCCAGGGGAGCCAGGTGCATAGGTGTCCTTTGGTGTCGGGTCGCGGCGTCGTTTTCAATGGGAGCCAGTGAAGACTTGCTGCTTGCGGCGACAGAAGAAGGGTCCGTTGGAATCCAAGCCTGGATTCAGAAGGAGGAAGACCTGAAAGCAGAGGGGACAGTGTTCAAGGGCACTTGGTAGTGACCCGGGGCAAGGAAGATGAATGCCCACCGTCGTCGGCAGATTCAGGTTGTTCACTGGTGTCTTGACTCTTCGAACACGAGGTCCAGGAGGCGTCGAGGACAGCCAGGAGCTGGATTCAGCGTGTCCCACGAAGTCTGCAGCTGACTGAGGTGTCGGCGACCCGATTGGAGCCAACAAGCCTTGGTAGCAGCAAGTCTCGTGGTGGAAAGAAAAAGTCAATGGTGCAGACCAGCAAGGTCTGAGGAACTTACCCAGCGAAGGTAGGTCAGGGCAGGCCTGGAGCAACCAGGGGAGCCCTTTGGTTTCTTTGGAAAGTCTTCTGGGGACCCACAAGCCGGCTGGCAAGGGATCGCGAAGACGCCTCGGGCAGATGCACTCAACAGGGGCCCACGGTCACTCGGGATGGTGTAGGCCTCTGAGTTTGGGAGAGATCTTTGTTAGAGGCTGGGACCACACGTGGTCCAAAGCACAAGTTTGTAGAACGTCGTGAAGGGGTTGCACTCGACAATAGTGCACGGTACCCAGAGTCTGCGGTTCCTCGTTGCTCGTTGGGTCCACTTGCCTCAGCTTCACTAGGGTCTCACGATGGCCTTGGAGAAGTCAGAAAATCCTCTTCCTGGGCTGCAGGGACTTCGGGCTCTGGCGGGAGCAGCGTAGTTCGCGACCGTCGTTGTCGTTTTTGGTGCCTGACAAGCAGGGGAGTCACTCCTTGACTCCAAGGGAGATTCTACAGTCTTCCAAAGGTAGTGGAACGTCGAAGGTCCAGGATTCTTCTTGTAGAGCGTCGTCCAGGGGTATCTAGGGTGCAATGCACAGGTTCCCCCTCTTATACTAGAAAGAAGGGAGGGACTAGCTCTATGACCCCACCTATGGGAGGGTCAGGGGAGTGGGTGGCTACACCCACTTCCCTTTGTCCAGTTTCATGCCAGAGCAGGGGCAGGTAGCCCCTGAGCTGGTTTGAACTGGCATATGCACAGAGGAGCCTTCTGCTCCCCCAGTGCAGGACTTCAAAGCACTCTAAGAGTGCACCCACCCAGCCCCAATACACTAAACCCTGTCTGGGAGGTGGTCACACCCCTTGGGACAGGATATCTATTGTTGGGCTTCCTCCACTGCGAGTGTTGGTCATCAGCAGGAGGGCAGCCCAGTGTCTGTGACTGGTGACATCCATTTTGTGATGCCAGGGCTCTTCAGGATTCTACCGCGTTTCCACAGTAGTTACATGTCTATCCCTCTAGAAGGGTGGGATCATACTCCCACACCAGTTACTGGTGTGGGGGTATGATTCCAAAGTGTTTGACACCAAACACAACATGTTTTGATGCAGCCATTCCATAGTTAGCATTTACCGCGAGGATATAATGCACTTAAGAGTATATGGTTTTACTGCATTCACAAACAGCCCCAGAGAATGGACTCTGAGGGCTGCAGAGGGGCCCTGCTCAGGCAGAGGCACCCCCTCACATGGAAACTAAGCACCCTGCCCTCAGGATTGATAGGGCCTGCTTTTAGGGGTGACTGATAAGTCTCAATGTGTGTGCAGGAGAGATATAGGGGACCTATATCTCAGTGAGGGGTGCTAGCACTTCCTCACCCAGGCTGCAGTAGCAGGCCTGTGGTGTCAGATTTAGTCTGCTTCCCAGGGGTGGCATAATACATGCTTCAGCCCCTGGTAGGCCTGTGAAGTACCTCTGCCCTTGGTACCTAAGGTACCATATACTAGGGACTCATAAGGTACCACAGTATCCAATCACTAGTGCACCTAGAGTGCACTCCAAATCGTTTAGAGAGAACAGAGAGGCTGGGGCCCTGATTGGCAGGGTCCCAGCCAGACTATAGCCAGAAACCAGTGTAAACATCAGAAACAAAAGTGGGGGCAACATAAGAGGCAGATCCTACTCTCCTACACAAACCCCCCAAACGCAGGGACACTAAACTAACCTTGACCAGTTGAGTCTTCGTGTTCAAAGTGGAAATACCTTGAGAGTCCATCTGCATTGGCATGTTGGGTCCCAGGTCTATGTTCTACTGTATAGTCCATCCCCTGTAGGGAAATGGACCACCTCAAAAGTTTTGGGTTTTCTCCTTTCATTTGTTTAAGCCATAGGAGGGGCTTGTGGTCAGTCTGAACTATGAAGTGAGTGTCAAACAAGTATGGCCTCAGCTTCTTCAGGGCCCACACCACAGCAAAGGCCTCCCTCTCTATAGCTGACCAACGTTTCTCTCTAGGGGTCAGCCTTCTGCTAATAAAAGCTACTGGCTGGTCTTGACCTTCATCATTCAGTTGAGACAGTACAGCTCCCACACCCAGCTCAGAAGCATCTGTTTGGACAATGAACTTTTTGGTGTAGTCTGGACTGTGTAAGATGGGGGCAGTGCACATGGCCTGCTTTAGGTCTTCAAATGCCTTCTGACAGCTAGCTGTCCACTGAACCTTTTTGGCATTTTCTTTGAGGTCAGATCATTCAAGGGGGTCACTATAGATCCATATCCCTTCACAAACCTCCTATAGTACCCAGTCAGGCCTAAGAAGGCTCTCACCTGTGTCTGGGTGGTTGGAGCAACCCATTCCATGATGGTTTGGATTTTGCTCTGTAAAGGCTGAACCTGGCCTCCACCCACAAGGTGGCCCAGGTACACAACCTGACTCTGCCCTATCTGGCACTTAGTGGCCTTGATAGTGAGGCCTGCTTTCTGCAGAGCCTCCAAAACATTCCTGAGGTGGACCAGGTGATCCTGCCAGGAGGAACTAAAGACAGCAATATCATCTAGATAAGCTGAGCAATAAGTTTCCATCCCTGCCAGAACTTTATTCACCAACCTCTGAAAAGTGGCAGGTGCATTTTTCAATCCAAAGGGCATCACCACAAAGTGGTAGTGCCCACCAGGGGTCGAAAATGCTGTTTTGGCTTTTGCATCATCAGCTAACCTGATCTGCCAGTAGCCGGCTGTTAGGTCAAACGTGCTTAGGTACTTGGCTGAGGCCAAAGTATCAATCAGCTCATCTGCCCTTGGTATGGGATAGGCATCAGTCCTAGTGACTGCATTGAGGCCTCTGTAGTCTACACAAAACCTCATTTCTTTCTTACCACCCTGGGTATGAGGCTTGGGTACTAGGACTACTGGGCTAGCCCATGGGCTATCTGAAGGCTCAATCACACCTAACTCCAACATCTTCTGGACTTCAGTCCTGATACAATCCCTGACATGGTCAGGTTGCCTGTAGATTTTACTCTTGACAGGCAGACTGTCTCCAGTGTCCACCTCATGGGTGCACCAGGAAGTCTGACTGGGGGTCAGGCTAAACATATGTCTGTACTGTTGAAGAACTTGCCTGCACTCAGTTTGCTGATGGTCAGTGAGGCTGCTTGCCAAAGCAACACCATCTACTGACCCATCATCAGGGTTCTGCGAGAGCAGGTCAGGGAGAGGGTCACTCTCCTCCTCCTGTTCCTCATCAGTTGCCATGAGCAAGCCCATGTCAGCCCTGTCAACATATGGTTTCAATCTGTTGACATGGAGCACCCTCAGGGGGCTCCTGGGAGTTCCAAGATTCACCAGATAGGTGACCTCTCCCTTCTGTTCAACTATTGTATGGGGGCCACTTTACTTGTCTTGGAGGGCTGCTGGGGCCACAGGCTCCAACACCCACACTTTCTGTCCTGGCTGGTATACAGTCAGTACAGCCTTTTGGTCATGCCAAGCTTTTTGTAATTCTTGGCTGGCCTCCAGGTTTTGGTTGCCTTTTTCATGTACTCAGCCATCCGGGAGCGGAGACCAAGTACATAGTCCATCACATCTTGTTTGGGGGCTTGAGAGGTAACTCTCAGCCCTCTTTTACCAAACACAATGGACCTCTCACAGGATGCCCAAACAGAAGCTCAAATGGGCTGTAACCAACCCCCTTCTGTGGAACCTCTCTGTATGCAAACAACAGGCAGGGAAGAAGAAGGTCCCATTTCCGCCTAAGCTTCTCTGGGAGTCCTTTAATCATTCCCTTCAGGGTTTTGTTGAAGCGTTCAACTAAACCATTGCATTGTGGGTGATAGGGGGTGGTGAACTTATAAGTTACACCACACTCCTTCCACATTGCCTTCAAATATCCTGACATGAAGTTGGTACCTCTGTCAGAAATGACCTCCTTTGGGAAACCCACTCTGGAGAAGACTCCAATGAGGGCTCTTGCCACCACAGGGGCTGTGGTGGTCCTCAGGGGAATTGACTCTGGGTACCTGGTGGCATGATCCACTACCACCAGGATAAATCTGTGCCCAGATGCAGTTTGAGGGTCAAGGGGACCAACAATGTCAATCCCTACCCTTTCAAAGGGTACCCCCACCACAGGTAGTGGTATCAGGGGGCCTTTGTTGTGCCACCTGCCTTGCCACTGGCTTGGCATGTGACACAGGAGCGGCAAAACTCCTTTGTGTCCTCTGACATATGTGGCCAATGAAAATGTGGAACAAGCCTGTCCCAGGTCTTGTTTTGGCCGAAGTGACCTGCCAAAGGGATATCATGTGCTAGGGTCAAGAGGAACCCCTAAACATCTGAGGGATTACCATCCTCCTGGTGGCTCCAGGGGCTGGATCTCTACCCTCAGAATATAGGAGTCCCTCATCCCAATAAACGTTATGGGACCCACTAGCACTCCCAGCAGCCTCAGCAGCAGCCTGCTGTCTGAGGGGTTCAAGAGAGGGGCAGCACTGTTGCTCCTTACTCAGATCTTCCCTAGAAGGGCCCCCTGCCCCCAAGAACTCAACCTGATCAGGCTCAAGATCCTCTGGGGCAGTTCCTTCTTCAGGATCTGCTCCTCCTCCCTGGGGAGGGGACTCAGTGGTCTGAGACAGAGGGGAAGGCACTGCCTTAACCCTACTGCTCCTCTTCTTGGGAAGCATCTGGTCCATAGTTTCAGGATCCAGAGCTGGTTCAGTGTCATGCATTTTGGCTTGTGACCTGGTCACAGCAAATACCTCTGCAGGGATGCCCAACATCTCAGCATGAGTCCATAACTCTACTTCAGACCAGGCTGAAGTCTCTAGATCAGTGCCCAATAGACATTCTACAGGGAGGTCTGCACTGACTACAACCTTCTTGAGGCCAGTTACCCCTCCCCAGGAGAAATTCACAACTGCCAGACTATGGTTGGTCTTGGCATTGCTTGCATTGGTCACCTGGTACATTTCACCCAGGATGATCTGTCCAGGGTCCACAAGATCCTCTGCCACCATGGTGACACTAGCACCTGTGTCCCTAAATGCCAAAGCCTGTTTGCCATTTATTACAGGCTGCTGTTTGTATTTGCCCAGATTACTGGGGCTCACTAGGAAGGACATTTCAATGTCTCCATCACAAATCAGCATTGCCTGAGTGGGTTCTCTGACTAGGCCAGAGCCCACTTCAGAACCCAGGGTCAACCCTACTACACCCTTTTTCTGAGTACCACCTCCACCAGTAGCTGAACTAGGGGGAACAGTTGCCTTAGGGGCAGGAGTGGTGGTGGTTTGGTCTTTGGACTTGTTACAATCAGAAGTCCAGTGCCCTTTCTGTTTACAGAATTTGCACCAGGGCTTCTTTTGGCCTTTTCCCTTGTTGGATTGTGACTCCCCACCAGATGCAGATTTTTGGGGCCCTTGTGAAGACTTCTGGTCTGTTGACTTATCCCCACTTTTCTCAGAGCCCTTCTGATCCTGCTTCTTTGTGTCACCCCTTGGTTCTGGGTTTTCTGCCTCACCCTGGTTCTGACCCACTTGTCTGCCTTCTTTCCCAATTCTTGGGGAGAGGTCAGATCTGAGTCTACCAGGTATTGATGCAACAACTGGTTCTGGCAATTATTAAGGATCTGTTCTCTCATCATTAGATTATACAATCCCTTGAAATCAGTAACCCTACTGCCAACCAGCCAACCCTCCAGAGCCTTGGTTGCACAATCTACAAAGTCAGTCCAGTCCTGAGTCTGTGCCTTCTGGGTGTCTCTGAACTTCAACCTGTACTGCTCAGTGGTTAAGCCAAACCCATCTATCAGTGCACTCTTCAGGACTTCATAGTCATCAGCATCCTCTTCTCTAACAGTGAGGAGCTTGTCTCTACCTTTATCTGAAAAGGAGAGCCACAAGATTGCTGCCCACTGCTTTTGGGGGACCTGTTGTACTCTACAGGCCCTTTCCATAGCAGTTATCCACTTGTGGATATCATCCCCACTCTGGTAGGGAGGAACAACCTTGCTCAGGTTCCTATGGTCTGGAGTATTTTCTCTACCTCTAGGGACACTGTTGCTGCCACCAGGGGGTTCTAACCCCTCTCTTCTAGAAGCTTTCTGGAACTCAAAGGCTTCTTTTTCTAATGCCAACTGCTTGGTTTTGAGGGCAAACCTTGCTTCCTCATACTGCAGCAGTTTGTACATCCTTTCAGAGGAGGTCTCTCTTCTTGGGAAGAAGGAGTTCCTCTGGTAGACAGTTTCCCTGCCAGAGTGAAAGGAGTGCTCAGATTCCCTGGAAAGGGACCTGTGCCTGTCTTCCACTATGTCAGTTCTCTTAGGGAGAATTCCTCTGTCTGGTTCAGACCCCTTTGGGCCTGGCCCTACAATCACAGAGTCCTGGTCATCCTGATGTTCATCATCTGACCCAGACACTATAACTGACCCACCCACTGATCCAGACCCCTTAGCTCCTAGAGCTAATCTAAGGTCATCTGCTGTTAGCAGATCTATCAAGTGTAGTGTGGAGGGACTCTGTCCTATCTTCAGGTGCCTCTCAGCACACATGGCTTTCAAGTCAACGAAAGTCATGTCCTTATACTGAAGCTGGGTGGATCCACTGGGTCCATCCCTTGAGGACATTCTAGTGTTGTGCAGTGTTGTACTACCTACACTAGTTTGTGGCCTACTGATACTAGCTTGAGCTGTAGACAGGGTGTGCTATCCCTTTTCACACAGCTCTAAGTTCAGTAGAACTTATTGATACTAAGCTTGACTTTATATGTACCTTGAGTACCTATAGTGGTTTTCAGTTAGTAATTCAAATAGAGATTTTCTAGTAAAACAATAGCAAGCTGGAATCCCACCCGCTGCCACCAATGTGAGAAGTTGGCCTGGTATATGCTGTTCACTAATTAAAGTGGACACCTTGCACCAGAACAATTCGACTCTTATGGTTGGTAGGTTTAAGACAACCTTTATAGAAAGCTATCCTAGTGGTAGCTGTGGAGAGCAGCCTTCAGGCTAAGTCTTGGAGGAATGTAAAGCAGCTTGTTTTACCACACAATCTCTTGAATCACCAAATGAAAAGACACCACACAGGTATATATATCAAATATATATGTATTTATTAATAAACAACTCTCTACTAATCTCTTTATGAGATTAGAAGTCAGGAACATATGTACAAATCAAATGTTATCAAAAATAAGTTATCACAATCAAATATCACAATCTTAGTTTGTCTAGACCTAGGTCTAGGGCATCTAGAATCGAGAGACCCCCAAGAACCACCCCAGGTAGTTGTAGGAGACCCACAGGGGACGGACGCGGTGTCCTGGCACCGGTGCGAGTCCTGTGCGAGTCTATGCGAACAGACGCGAATGAGATTTCAATGTTAAAGGTCCCTTGCGTGTTCGAGGCTGACACACCGATCGGTCCTTGTACGAGTCGAAGGACGCGGTTACAGATAGAGTTGCAAGGGGGATGGACGCGCTGTATCTAACACAGACGCGAACCCTGTACGAGTCAGCGCAATTGTCGCACTTAGAAAATAAGAGTTTTAGAGCACTTCTAGGGTAGCTACAAGCAAGGCACTTACAGGGTAAGTAGTTCTAGGGCCCACACCCACAGGAGCACCGTAATGCTAAAGTTACCTCACCCAGGGGAGCCGGGTGCATAGGTGTCCTTTGGTGTCGGGTCGCGGCGTCGTTTTCAATGGGAGCCAGTGAAGACTTGCTGCTTGCGGCGACAGAAGAAGTGTCCGTTGGAATCCAAGCCTGGATTCAGAAGGAGGAAGACCTGAAAGCAGAGGGGACAGTGTTCAAGGGCACTTGGTAGTGACCCGGGGCAAGGAAGATGAATGCCCACCGTCGTCGGCAGATTCAGGTCATTCACTGGTGTCTTGACTCTTCGACCACGAGGTCCAGGAGGCGTAGAGGATGGCCAGGAGCTGGATTCAGTGTGTCCCACAAAGTCTGCAGCTGACTGCGGTGTCGGCGACCCGATTAGAGCCAACAAGCCTTGGTAGCAGCAAGACTCGTGGTGGAAAGAAAAAGTCAATGGTGCAGACCAGCAAGGTTTGAGGAACTTACTCAGTGAGGGTAGGTCAGGGCAGGCCTGGAGGAACCAGGGGAGCCCTTTGGTTTCTTTGGAAAGTCTTCTGGGGACCCACAAGCCGGCTGGCAAGGGATCGCGAAGACGCCTCGGGCGGATGCACTCAACAGGGGCCCAGGGTCACTCGGGACGGTGTAGGCCTCTGATTTTGGGAGAGATCTCTGTTAGAGGCTGGGACCACACGTGGTCCAAAGCACAAGTTCATAGAACGTCGTGAAGGGGTTGCACTCGACAATAGTGCATGGTACCCAGGGTCTGCGGTTCCTCGTTGCTCGTGGGGTCCACTTGCCTCAGCTTCACTGGGGACTCACGATGGCCTTGGAGAAGTCAGAAAATCCTCTTCCTGGGCTGCAGGGACTTCAGGCTCCGGCGGGAGCAGCATAAATCGCAACTGTTGTTGTCGTTTTTGGTGCCTGCCAAGCAGGGGAGTCACTCCTTGACTCCAAGGGAGATTCTTCAGTCTTCCAAAGGTAGTGGAACGTCGAAGGTCCGGGATTCTTCTTGTAGAGCGTCGTCCAGGGGTATCTAGGGTGCAATGCACAGGTTCCCCCTCTTATACTAGAAAGAAGGGAGGGACTAGCTCTATGACCCCACCTATGGGAGGGTCAGGGGAGTGGGTGGCTACACCCACTTCCCTTTGTCCAGTTTCACGCCAGAGCAGGGGCAGGTAGCCCCTGAGCTGGTTTGAACTGGCATAAGCACAGAGGAGCCTTCTGCTCCCCCAGTGCAGGACTTCAAAGCACTCTAAGAGGGCACCCACCCAGCCCCAATACACTAAACCCTGTCTGGGAGGTGGTCACACCCCCTTGGGACAGGATATCTATTGTTGGGCTTCCTCCACTGCGAGTGTTGGTCATCAGCAGTAGGGCAGCCCAGTGTCTGTGACTGGTGGCATCCATTTTGTGATGCCAGGGCTCTTCAGGATTCTACCGCGTTTCCACAGTAGTTACATGTCTATCCCTCTAGAAGGGTGGGATCATACTCCCACACCAGTTACTGGTGTGGGGGTATGATTCCAAAGTGTTTGACACCAAACACGACATGTTTTGATGCAGCCATTCCATAGTTAGCATTTACCGCGAGGATATAATGCACTTAAGAGTATATGGTTTGACTGCATTCACAAACAGCCCCAGAGAATGGACTCTGAGGGCTGCAGAGTGGCCCTGCTCAGGCAGAGGCACCCCCTCACATGGAAACTAAGCACCCTGCCCTCAGGATTGATAGGGCCTGCTTTTAGGGGTGACTGATAAGTCTCAATGTGTGTGCAGGAGAGATATAGGGGACCTATATCTCAGTGAGGGGTGCTAGCACTTCCTCACCCAGGCTGCAGTAGCAGGCCTGTGGTGTCAGATTTAGTCTGCTTCCCAGGGGTGGCATAATACATGCTTCAGCCCCTGGTAGGCCTGTGAAGTACCTATGCCCTTGGTACCTAAGGTACCATATACTAGGGACTCATAAGGTACCACATTATCCAATCACTAGTGCACCTAGAGTGCACTCCAAATCGTTTAGAGAGAACAGAGAGGCTGGGGCCCTGATTGGCAGGGTCCCAGCCAGACTATAGCCAGAAACCAGTGTAAACATCAGAAAAAAAGTGGGGGCAACATAAGAGGCAGATCCTACTCTCCTACCCATTCTATGTGTGATTTTACAGCACTTGTGTAGAGCTAGGACAATTTATCCTGCTTACTGCCGAACTATTTGTAAAACAGAAGGCTTTATCAGTAACAAAGGGTAAGCCACTCTGAATGCTGAATTTCTTTCAAAGAAAAGAGTGTGAGCTAATCATTGGTTGCTCTTGCTCAAATATTGTTTTCGCCGAGATTCAAGAGATGAGGTGCATGAATCCGACTATATCAGAGCTGCTACCTCTATGAGCTTTTTTACTATATACATCTTTAGTTCTAGCCTAATACAGCATTTGTTTTTGGCACACCCACCATTACCATTTGTTCGTTGCTGGGCCATTCACATGCACTGTGACGTCTGTCTGAAAGATTGTATAGTGGCAAATACCCCCTTTCTTGTTGTAGCACTTGTGTGGTGCACAGCCACACTCTAGGCGTCAGTGCATTTATTTCGAGATTCTTTGTTCGGGTAGGGCCCCAGAGCTCAATATGCGATACTCAGAGGCAGAGTTTTTTCTCCCTGCCAAGGCTTTATTGCCTGCAGGCTAACATTATTCTTTCCAACACCAGATCAAACAGTCAGGTCCGTTATCATTACTCATGTGGATCTGCTTAGTCTCTTGTGCATAACAGACCCCTGCACACCAGCAACACTGCACAGGTCGCAGTTCTTGTCTGCCTCGAGAGGCTTTGCAGCAGCTACTATCCCCCTATTGGCGCCTCAACCTCCCACAGCGCCCCTCTGCACCAGCACGCCAGGACTGGAGCCGCTTCCCGCTTTCCAGGCCTGTGCATGCAGATGCCAGGTTTTAAGCCACAGTTGGGCACAGACCATGCTCTTCCCACCGTTGGCATATAAAGAGCAGAGGTTCAGAGTGGAAGAATCAACTACGTTAGCATCATTGCACAATCAATCATCAACAGAGTAAATCATTAAAGATAAAAAAAACTGGACCCATTCATCAATTTTGAAGTATTTAGTTTATATTAACAGCGTCAAAGAAAGATTCAAACAAGTTCTCTGTGCGCATATAATAAAAAACATTGCCACTTTCATTGCCAATAGCTCCAACTCCAACAAATGCGAGACCTACTGCATTTCCAATGCTTGTTTTATAGGGTCCCTAAAAGGTACTCTTAGTTTCTACTGCCTGTCTCAAGAAAATAGTGGATTTTTCTGGCACTCCACCAGCAGTTTCTGGTGCTGGACTTTCCCGTAACTCAGGAGATCTGACTTGCAGTGTGCTCCTGAACAATTTGGAGTGTAAATATGAGTACGGTGAATCGATTGATGGATGTGTTTATTTCTGAGGTATGTTAAAGAACTAATTTGAGAAATAGATTGCTTTTTGTGAGATGTGTGGATATGAAATGATTATGGGTTCAATTGGTAGATTGGTATTGTTGATTTACTATTCATATTTGTGAATTTATTTTGTTTATAATCAGTTGGTTTGATTATCACATTTGTCTAAATACAAGATCTTGAGAAAATGTGGTATTACTTGACTGCATAAAGTACAGTATAGTGTAAGGCACCACATACACACACACATACAGGTATTTCTGAATTAGCAGCGTTTTCTTTTCTAGGATTGAGTGTCAAATCTGCATTGGTGTATTTTGCTCCTAAGTACACAGGAGTAAATAAATTAACCAGTGTGGATTCTTTCTGTACAACGGTCTGCTTAGTGTGAACTGAGACATTTAAACAATACCATGAAGGATGGTGTTGTTCTTTTACTATTGTTTGAGAGATTTGACTTGTTTTACTTTAACTTGCTGATTTCTTTCCTATTTAGGTTCAGAAAACATAGGTTTATTTATTTATATTTGTAGGAAATTGGGTTACTGGTTGAGAGGGGAACACTACTCAAGCAGCAACCACAATTCTTGTCAGGGTGAAACACAAGCAAACCTCAAATTAACCTATGCTCAACCCTCTGGTAGCCTGGCACAAAACAGTCAGACTTAATTTAGAGGCAATGTTATAAAGTGTGTATGCAGCATTTCAAGCAGTTATAAAGTGAAAACATGCCAGAGAACAATCCCACACCAATTTAGAAAAATAGAGTAAAAATTAAAAAAATAAATATTTAAGACCAAAATAGCAAGAATCTAATCAGTAGATGTGGTGATATGCAAAATTAAAGACGTATGTGAAAATAGTGCCTAAAAGCACAAAGTGCCAACTGGTGGTTATCTGGTGGCATTGGACCGGGACAAAGTCACAAATTTAGGACAACCATGATGGAGCCTGGGCCAGATACAGAGACCCAGTTAGGCCTGCTGAACAAAGTACCTTTAATCCTGGTTGCAGAGTGTTGCGAGGTCTTGCATCGAGAATGCGCCACGTAGCAGCGATTGCAAGAAGCTGTGGGCTGTGATGCAATGTCCTACATCATCTTCGAGGAATCAGTTGACAGGGACTTATGATGCAAAGTCCAGTACAGAGGGTGCGTCTTGCAGTGGCGGTTAAAAAGAGCTCCGGGTCGTGATACAATGTCCTACGTTGGGGATGTGTCACGCAGCAGCGCTTCTGGTACAAAGCAGTAAAAAGATGCATTGCTCTGCATCAATTCTGCCTAAACAACCATAGAAGGGCTGGCAGAGCACCTTCAGGCCCGCTTCTAAGGGTCCAGGACTTGGGTGGCAATACTTGGGGGGTAGGACTGACAGCAGACAGAGTCAGGTGCTTGATTCAAGGTGGTTGAGGTATTTTCTGTCACTGAGGCTCTGATCAGATGGCCAGCCAACCAGCCCTTGGAGTCACTTTGGTGGTCCTCGGTTCAAGGTGCAGGTCCAGTCCTTTCTATTCAGGCAGCAGGGTAGCGGAATAGCAGTCCTTCTTGCAGCATAGCCACACAGCAGTCCTTCTGTGTCTTCCACAGCTCCAGAGGTGTACTGAAGAGTCAGTCTGAGAGTCCAATATTTATGCCTGGAGCTAGCTTTGAAGTAGAAGAAGGTTCTGGAGGCTTCTACCACCAGAGGTGCTTGGAATTTCCTGCCTCCATGCCCTGGTCCTAGCTTTACTGGGAGCACAAAAGACTAGTGTCAAACCCTTTGGGAAAGTGCTCTGGCAGAGGCTTTGTGATGCGCAAGTGTGGTACGTAACAGCTCCGCCCCCATATCCTGACAAGCCTTATTCCCCATTTGTCTCTCTGTTTAGGAGTAATACACATAGACCAACTACCAGCTACAGCTAGTCAGCTAATCCAGGATACAGGCACCAAATGGTCGGGACAAGAAAATGCCAGCTTTCTAAAAGTGACTTTTTCAGAATTGCGACTTAAAATCCGAATTTACCATTAAGGAGGGTTTTAAATTGCAATTCTTTAGACACCAAACTAAATATTCCTACCTGCTCCCAATTGAAAGTTATCACTTAATAAATGTAATATGGTAACCTAATGTTATCCTATGGGAAAGGTAGGCCTTGCAGTAGTGAAAAACAAATTCAAGAGGTTTTCACTACCAAGACAAATAAACCTTAAAAGCACATGTCCAACTTTTTAAATACACTGCACTCTGCCTTATGGGCTGCCTAGGGCCTACAGTATGGGTGACTTACATGTATTAAAAAGGAAGGTTTAGGCCTGGCAAAAGGCTTATTTTGCCAGGTCGAAATGGCAGTTTAAAACTGCACACACAGACTGCAATGGCAGGCCTGAGACATGTTTAAAAGGGCTACCTATGTGGGGGACAAAATCAGACACACTAGTAGCATTTAATTTACAGGTCCTGGGTATGTGTAGTTCCATTTTACTAGGGACTTATAAATAAATTAAATGTGCCTATTAGGTGTTAGCCAATTCTACCATGTTTAAGGGAGAGAGCACTTTAGCACTGGTTAGTGGTGGTAAAGTGTGCAAAGTCCTAAAAGGTAACAAAACCATGCTTCGAAAAAAGGAGGGTGTCGGCAAAAAGTTTGAGCATGACCCTGCAGAAAAGGCCAAGTCCAACAATATTGAGTTAATATGGTTTTGTAATTGTCTTTCTTGTTAATGAAGAAATCATGCTATGATTGGTAGACCAGCCAGGTAGTTGCACTAGGATTGGTAAGATGTCACCACAGAACCGCGCTGTCATTGGTTGAGTTGCTGACAGAGTTGTGCCATGATAGGTTGACCATTGACAGAGCCACGCTGGGATTAGTTGTTGTTTGCTAGTTCATATATTGTAGTTTGAGATCATTTTAAGCAGAAATAATGTGCAATGTGTCCAAAAAGTCTAAGGTTTCTGTTTTATCTGCTACTGAGGATCAGAAAATACCGGCCGAGGGAAAGCCTGAATATGAAATGTTGACAGATGTTGGGTTCTATAATTGTACCTGGATTTCTTATTGGCATGAATATACTGCCTCTGATAAAGATTTACAGTTTCCTTTAAGGGGGACTTTTAATGTTAGAAAGCTAGATTTCCTTAGACAAACCATGAGAGACAGGAAGCCGATGCCCAGACCTATGAAGTTTGAGGCACTAATTAAAAGGGATTGAATGGCAAAGGAGAAGGAGAAAAATAAAATGTCAAAGCAAGTGAAAGGTTAATTTAGACAGTGGTTTGAAAGCAAATGGGGTAGACAAGAAAAATGTTGAAGAGAGGATACGATGGAAGGGTAAGCATCTATCCTGCAATAGTCAAAGAAACAAATAATAAAAACAAGAGAACTGAAGGAGAAACACACTGCAATAATTTTGATGAGCAGGATCGTTTTCTGAATGACTTTTCGAATTCTAGACCTTCTACATATATAGCTAGAGTAACTGAGACAAATAGTTCTGATTCTGGACCTGACATGGGAGCAGGAGAAGGTGATGGCACTTTAGTTGAGGTAGGAGCTTGTGCTACATCTCTTACAGCTGTGATACCGAGTGCACCAAGAGAGACAGCAATGACAGTGACAGCGTTGCCCAGTACTAGTAGGGATAAACAAACTGGAACACAGAAACAAGCTGATCCACCTGTACGGACAGTAGTGGTTGAAGAGCCTCGTAGAACTATTAACACTGTGTAGTAATGTAGAAGAATGTTAGATGTGAAGAATTCCTAGTTCTTCACAGTTTGGGTACACTGTAATGTACAGCCTAGCTTAGCAGCTAGCTTTGTTATGTCATGTGTTGAGATGCAAGTTGGGTTCTCAATTCCAAATCTATGTTAAGGTAGTTACTGCTGGAGTTGAGAGATGAGTGGATGCTCCAATAAAGCTTCTTCTCAAGTGTATCTTGTGGAGCGTTATTACTACTACATTTGGCGACGATTTGGATCTGAGCTGAAGGGAGCATCCACAAACGAGGATTTTACAGTGCCTGTTTCAGCCACCTACTTTACACTGTTGTGGAACAGTGTGCCGTCTACAGCGTCTTGCGGTAAAGTAAAAGATGACTCTGGAACATCTTGTGAACCAGCCAATGAATGTAAGGTATTTACCTTCTTAAATGAACTATTCAGTTAAACAGCAACTTACGCGTGTGTTTGACTGTTGAAGCTCGTGCCTTGTCATGCGTTTTCACCGAGGCATTGAAGCTCGTGCTTGGTTGCGCGTCTTCACCGAACTATCAGCCTGAACAGCCTGATGGGAAGTGATGTCAGCATCTTGGGGATTGGTTACTTGCATATTGGATGAAGCTCATTGGTCAGTTCTCAAACCTTTAACAAGGAAGCATTTTGATTGGTCTGAAAGTTATGTGCATATTACCATTGTTTCAGCAGTACGAGTTATTGTGTCGAGTGCGGGCATAGCAACGCATTGTTTCTTCGTGAGACGTGCGGAGAAGACAACTTGGCAAATTTCGTACGCGCTCAAGAGGAGTGTAATATCTCTGTGATGCGCGCACAATGATCAGAATGTAGAGATTGGAGTTTATTTTTGCGCACAAGAGGAGCGGAAAGTCTCTGTGATGCGCAAACAATTAATAGAAGACAGCCTTATTATGTGAACAAAAGGATCTAGATGCCTGTGATGTGCACACAATTAACAATTGCGCACATGAGGAGTGAAAAGTCTCTGTGATGCGCACACATTTAACAGTCTACAGTATTTGAACAACAAAACAAGGAAGGAATCTTTATTATGTGTACAATAGAATCCACAAGTCTGTGATGTGCACACAATTAACAGATTTTTAAGGATATTCAGTAATATATTAATTTGATCGATTATTTACACAAGTTAAATTTAAGAGTCTATTTAAGTTGCTACTAAATTGTATGTTTTAAAACTGTAGGAGTATAGAAAGAACTGAAATTAATTCTAGTAGTTAAAAGTTTGCCTGAGCATTTTATACTATGGCTATGGTTTGTGGGAATCCTCCACCACCATTTTTTAACGGACCAAATGAACCTAGCATGAAATGGGAAAAATGGTTACATTCATTTAATAACTATTTATTAGCTATTAATGGCAACACATTTAGTGCTCATAGGAAAAAAGCGATGTTATTAAATCTTATGGGTTCAGATGCAGAGGATGTTTTTGAACATCTTAACCCCTTATCAACTCCTCAGGGTATGGAAGCAGGAGATTATGATTGCTTTACAGAAGCTTTAGACAGGTTAAAGAAGAGATTTGTGGAACAACCACATATTGTGTTGGAAAGGTTTCATTTTTATACACACCATCAGCTGGTTGATGAATCAGTAGATGCTTATGTTTCAACTTTAAGAACACTAGCTGCTGATTGTGAATTTGGAATACAGGCGGATACGTACATCAGGGACCTGTTAATAATACGTTGTGCTAATAATAAAATTCAGGAACAACTTTTGCAACATCAAAACCCTACATTACAAGAAACCATAGTAATTGCTAAGAGCGTTGACAGATCTATTATATCTTTTAAAACTATTAACGTGGAAAATGTGTCTGAAGGAGTAAACTGCTATTTCAGTTAAAAATCAAAATGTTAACAAGTGTAAACCAGTGAAGTATAATGCACCTAATATGATTATGAAACAAAAGGGGTCTACTTTTAGATCTCTGTGCACTCGATGTGGGTTCAAATTGCATACATACCCATTTAAAAATTGTCCAGCAAGAGGGAAGGAATGTTTTAAATGTTAAAAAATTGGTCATTTTGGTGGTGTATGTCAAAGTGGGGGTAAAAGAGTATCTGTGGCCTCAGAGGAAAATTTTGAAACTGTTGTGAATGATGGAAATGAGTTTGAGAACAAAGTGTTGTGTTTAAGAGAGCAAGACAACATTCAGGAAAAGGAGGGAGCAGTAACTTTTCAAAATAGTCAAGGAAAAGAAGAACAAGTTATGATGGGGTAGTAGCTAATGCCATGACAAGTTCTGAGTTAGATAATGAACCATATGTTCCCCCGTTGTGTACTATTGTTATCGATGGAAGACGTTTAGAAGTAATGGCGGATTCAGGATCCCCATATACTATAATTTCAGATTAATTTTTTATCACAAATTGGAAAGACAAGGTATTGTTACCTAATGATGTGAGAGTTTTTGGTTTTGGAGGAAAAGAAATTAACATGTTAGGATATTTTATTGCAGACATTTCATTTAAACATAAGATGATCGTTGGCAAAGTTTATGTTGCAATAGATGGGTTACAAGTTTTGGGATGGAAACACCAAGGCAGATTTAACATTAGATTGAATCCAAATGCTAAAGTGCAAGTTCGTATAGCAGAGGAATTATTATCTGTTCAAAATTATACAAAGGATAATAAAGAATTGGAAGAATTCTTAGACAAACATAAAGAGGTATTTAGGAAGGAACAAGGGAAAGTGAAAGGATTTTCTCACAAGATTCAACTTAAGAAAAATGCAATACCAACTAAATACAAATGGAGACACGTGCCATTATCTGTCAGACATGAGTTATCGGATATGATTAAGAAGTTATGTGAAGAGGGTGTGATAGAACCGGTGAATGCCTCGGAATGGGTTTCACCTATTGTTTTAGTCAAAAAGAAGAATGAAGAACTCAGAATGTGTGTCGATCTAAGATGTGTCACCAGTTACCTAAAGTGCAAGAGCTACTGGCGAAACTGAATGGAGCTAAATATTTTACTACAATAGATTTGAAAGCTGCGTACCATTTGATTGTATTGACGGAGGACTCCCAACATATTACAACATTTATAACCCCAGAAGGTACATTTAGATATGTTAGGAGGCCTTTTGGTTTGTCATCTGCCGCATTGGTTTTCCAGAAATTGATGCATTGTCTTTTTGGAGATATCGATGGGGTGGTGGCATTCCAGGATGACATCCTGATATACTTTGAATCAGCTAACAAGCATCGTGAGATGGTTGGTAAAGTCTTGACTACTTTAAATGAAAAGGGTATGACCGTTGGACTGGATAAGTGTACGTTTTTTGCTTCAGAGGTGGAATATTTAAGTCATAGAATTAGTGGGTCAGGTATTGCTCCAAAGAAAGATTTACTTGATTCCATTAGGAAGATGGCAGAGCCTCAGAATAAAGATCAGCTCAAGTCAATTTTGGGACTTTGCGAATATTATTCGAGGTTTGTAAACAAGTTTGCAGACATTGTACTCCCTTTGAGAGTCTTGTTAAAAAAAGGAGTTAAGTTTCAATGGACGAATGAACATGTTGAGGCTTTTAATGCAGTAAAGGCAGCAATCATAAGTTGCAAACCATTAACTGCGTTTTCACAAACTGCGACCAATATTGTTACAGTAGATGCAAGTGCCACTGGCCTGGGAGCTGTGTTGGGCCAATTGAAGGGAAATACTGAGAATACCATTGCCTTTGCATCAAGACCGCTCACCATTACGGAAACTAGATACTCCACTATAGAGAGAGAGGCCTTGGGATGTGCGTGGGCAGTTGAACATTTCAAAACATATTTATGGGGCAAACATTTTAAGCTTAGAACGGATCATAAACCATAAATATCGTTATTATCTAAGAATGGAGCAGGAAAAGCGTCATCTAGGTTAGTAAGTTTGCTGGCAAAATTGTATGAATATAATTTCACAGTAGTGTACATACTTGGAATACAAAATGTGCTCGCAGACTGCCTATCTAGATTGGCTGGAAATGTTGTTTCTGATGATGAATTATTTGCACATGAGGAGTGTGTAGTGGCCACTGTGGAAGATGTTGTACTTTCTATGGGACAGGTTATATCCGAAGAAGAATGGATGGTAGCTACTTCTGGAGATGAGACCATGGAAATATTGAAAGATCATATTATTAATGGTTGGCCGTTAGAGAAACATTTATCCAAGAAATTGTGCGTTTATTGGAAAGACAGACATGATCTTTCGCTGACAAATGATATTGTGTGGAAAGGTGAAGTTATTGATCCTCCTGTTGGGATTAGAAAAAAGTTGATGTCTATTGCCCATTTGGGACATTTAGGACAGTCCAATACCATCAAGAAAGTAAGGGATCAATTTTGGTGGCTATACATGGACACTGATATTACTTGTTTTATAAAGGATTGTTCTATGTGTGCAGATTCTGACAAAGTACTCAAAACACAACAAGTTACCCATTTACATTCATTTCGGGAACAGTAAAATGGGTGTCACAGGTGAATTCGGATATTCAGGAATTGTTCAGGAGAGAAGGTTTACCGGAGTATGTAGCTTCAGATAATGATACACAGTTTACGTCCAATGTATTCACATCCTTCCTTAAGAGAGCTAATATTCAACATTTAAAGACAGCATTATATGCACCAAATATGAATGGCTTAGTGGAAAGGATTAACAAAACCTTGGTTGAAGGTATTCAATTAGCTCTTAAAGCATGCATGGATGTTAGGAAACATGTAGCGGATCTTATTTGGTCTTACCATTCTACACCACATTGTACGACCACATTCTCGCCATTCATTTTGCTTAAAGGAAGAAAACCTAGACAAGAGTTAAATCCTAGTTGGTTGAAGCCAAAAGGGAATATGGTTGATCTTAAAAAATGTACAAATTAGTGAATGAAAATTGTGTTAAAAAGAAAATAACATGATGGAGGGGAGAGTTTGTAAACAGAAACGTTTGACTGTAGGCGATAAAGTTAAAATCAAGCTAACTTTACATGTAAAGAAAGGTTATTCTAAGTTTTCTGTCGTATTTGAAGTTTTGAAACTTGGGAAAACATCGGCCTATTTAAGCAATGGCTCATGGTGGAGTTTATCCAGGTTGGCCAAAGTCAATATTTGTATTCAGAAAGAATGTAATAATTACAATGTTCCTGATTTTAGCAGTGATACTGTGGAGGTAAAAAATTTGGAATCTCAAAATTATAAGTTAGATGGTTTATCTGATAGTTCTAATTTGCAAGTCAGAAAGAGGTGTTTACCTATAAGATTTGAGAATTGTACATTTTATTAATTGTACATGTTGATATTCACACTTAAACAGTAAGCACAGTTCATATTTTAAGCATAATTTTGTATTTTTCATTTTGTTTTTTGCTGTTGAATTTGTATTATGAAGAAGGAAGGTATGTAGTAATGTAGAAGAATGTTAGATGTGAATAATTCCTAGTTCTTCACAGGTTGGGTACACTGTAATGTACAGCCTAGCTTAGCAGCTAGCCCTTGTTATGTCATGTGTTTGAGATGCAAGTTGGGTTCTCAATTTCAAATCTATGTTAAGGCAGTTACTGCTGGAGTTGAGAGATGAGTGGATGCTCCAATAAAGCTTCTTCTCAAGTGTATCTTGTGGAGCATTATTACTACTACACACTGGCATTTTGAAATTTTAATTTGGTGCATTGTTACAGTTAAACCTTGATTTAAATGAGTTGTTAACATACAATGTTGATGAAATGAGATATTTGATCAAAGAAGCAGCCAGGTGTGCAAATGAAGCACAAGACAAATTAGAAAAATTAGTTGATGAGTGTGAAATAAATATTAAAGAATGAAAAATGTGAAACAAAGTTATAAAATGTGTTTGACTCATGATGAAATCAAAGAAATGGGTGTAATCACTCTGAGAGCTCACATTATAGATCTATTTGAAAAAGAAAAGTATGAAGTGACTTCAAGAGGTACCAGGAAAGATGGAAGAGAAGGATGGCATGTAAAAAGAAAACAAAGGAAATTGAAGGCAGGGCAAAGGGTAAAGGAAGTGATTCAGAAGCTGGGACGGGAATGGTTTTAGAATATCCATTAAGAGAAGTGCCTGGGGGAAATCTTGTTCATGTGTCATGGACAAGGGCTAATGTTTATGCTTTTAACACAAATTCCCCTAAATTGCGAGAGGAACCAGAGAAATGGTACAAAGAGGTGCACAGGTTGACAAGCATATCACAAGTGCTGTTGATGGATTTGAATTCATTATTCAAGATTGTAGTCCCTAGGGATTTGTGGGCTGAGTGCAAGGTGGTAGTTGGATGGCCAACTGAGGAACCAGCTAGAGTTGCTCCTAATAATGCTCCTTCTGAGGAAGTGGCTAATAAGTACAGACATGTAATTGAGCATTCAATGAAAAAAGTATCTGAAAAGGATATCAGTTGGGTGAAAATTTAGAGAACTTCTCAGGAACCGAAAGAGTCAGTGTATGCTTTTTACAAGAGGCTCATACAGATTTTCAAGAAACACAGCAGGGTAGAGAAAGAAAGATGGTGTTATTCGTTTCATTTCTGCTTTTGTGATGGGTTTGAAGCCAGAGCTTAGTAATCATACACAGCAGAGTGAGTTGTTTTGGTAAACAAAAATCATATATGCAATCCTTAATTTGGCAAAATACAGTAGTTATTATTTTGATGCAAAACAGAAAAAGATTAAAGAGAAGTTGATGACTGCTCAGACAAAGCAGTTTGATTGCACAGGGAATCCTCCTGGAGGTACTTGGTAGTCCTTGTAATTCCAATACAAAACTAGTATCCAGGCTTGTTAAGGCTCTACAAACTAATTGCACCTTACGTGGCGTATACCGCAAAATGCGGTAAGGAAGCAATTCCTTTTTGTTATTTAACCCTCACACACCCTATTGGTGTCATGCTTCATCATCGGGTTCACCCTAACTCCTAAAGGTCAGGGTGGGCTCGACCATATTTCAGGGAGTTCTTAAGAGATGTAGGCCAGGGGGACTTAAAGATATAAAAATACTACTCCGTTCCCCAGGTATCCCTTTTATTCACGGGACGTAGTGGATATTAAAATAAGATAAAAAACGGGTCTTTTTGGAGGTTATGGTCCTATGACCCTAATTCTCTGCCAACATGTTTCAGACCAAAAATGATGGCCAAATAGGTCCTGGGCTTTCGTCAGGGCATACCAAATATTCCCTCCCTGGTGTTGACTGAAGTTGTCCTATATATTTGTGTTAGAGGTACAGGTAGCTGTAACCTCTTGTGAAAATAATGGGGAGTATACTTATCTCACTTCTTTTCTGTATGAAAAAATATCCGCCCAATTAGAGGGGAACAATTGTTTCTCATGGATCACGGAGGGGGATCCTTGTAGTCAAACGTACATCAAAGGTCCTTCCCCGGCGTATATATGACAACTTCAGTCAACACCAGTGAGGGAATATTTGGTATGCCCTGACGAAAGCCCGGGACCTATTTGGCCATCATTTTTGGACTGAAACATGTTGGCAGAGAATTAGGGTCATAGGACCATAACCTCCTAAAAGACCCGTTTTTTTAATCTTATTTTAATATCCACTACGTCCCCATGAATAAAAGGGATACCTGGGGAATGGAGTAGGATTTTTATATCTTTAAGTCCCCCTGGCCTACATCTCTTAAGAGCTCCCTGAAATATGGTCGAGCCCACCCTGACCTTTAGGAGTTAGGGTGAACCTGATGATGAAGCATGACACCAATAGGGTGTGTGAGGGTTAAATAACAAAAAGGAATTGCTTCCTTCCCGCATTTTGCGGTATACGCCACGTAAGGTGCAATTAGTTTGTAGAGCCTTAACAAGCCTGGATACTAGTTTTGTATTGTAGTTATAGTTGGGAGGAGGTATCCACGCCGCAACCTCTAGTACCCCTTGTCTGCCAGTGGAGGGTTCTCCACTGTCATATGTGGTTTACAGTCCTTGTAATTCTCCTGTGATAGGAATACAGAGACCAAGAGGACAATGGAGAATTGTCCAGGCCCTCCAGAAAAATAATAAGATTGTTAATAATTTTGTTATCTATGTGATCTTGTGCGACTGAATCCTGCAGTAATTTATTTCAAATTCCTTCAGATGCAGAATGGTATATAGTTATTGACTTATGCCACACGTTCTTCTCCATTCTGCTCCATGAGGAGAGTCAATACTTATTTCAATTTCAGTTCCAAAATAAAGTTCTCATGTGATGTAGGATAACACAAGTGTATACAGAGAGTCCTTCAATGTTTAGCCAGATCGTGAAGAAAGATCTAGAGAAATTGAGGTTGCTGTGCAATTCAGTCTAAGTGCAATATAAAGATGATTTGTTAGTTGCATCTAAGATGAAAGAGGGCTGTAAACCTGATGCAATTGCCCTATGAAATCATCTAGGTGACAGTTGACATAAGGTCTCCCCAACAAAAATGCAGTATTGTAAAAAGGAAGTAATCTATCTGGGACACCATGTCGAAAAAGATGTTGAGTAAAGTCTAAAAAAATGTGTTTCTGCAAATCTGAAAAAGAGCCCCCCAACCACCCAGAGGGAGGTTTGATGTTTCTTGGAATTGTTGGATACTCTCACCAGTAGATTCCAAACTTTTCGATTGCAAAGACTTTAGTAAGGCTGACTCTCGGTGACATACACAATCTTGTACAATTTGACAAAGAATTTTTAAGTATTTAAAGAGTTGAGGGAAAGTCTGTGCCATGCACCAGTGTTGGGAATGCCAGACTATAATTTTACTTTCTTCTTGTTTTATCATGCATAAGGTGGATGTACATTGTCAATTCGGGCATGGAAGCATGGTGGGTTAATGCAGCCTACCTTTCAGAAGTACTGGATCCAGTAGCTGTAAGTTTTCAAGGTTGTCTGAAATCGGATGCAGCTGTTTGTGTTGCCATTGAACAAAGTGAAGGAATAGTGTAGGGCCATACATTAATTGTATATGTCCCTCACTCAGTGGAGATTTTGTTGACATGAGTGAGAACTCTGCACATGACAAATAGTGGTCTGACTCGTTATAAACTGGTTATTCTTGCAGCAAATAATATTTCCATTAAAATATATAATCCTTTGAATCCAGCAACGCTGCTTCCGATTTCACACAGGAGTTGTGAAGACAGGGAAAATTATAAAAATATTGATGCTTATAATGAACCAGAGCATTACTGCATTGCAGTTCCTGAGTAATCTACCAAACCAAGACCAGACAGTCCTTTAGAAATGGCTGATCTGACATTATTTGTAGATGGTTCTTCTTTGAGAGACAAGTATGGAGCATTAAGAGCTGCCTATGCTGTATGTTCTATTTCTGAGACCCCGGAGGCATCTTTTCTGCTGAATGTAACTTCAGCACAGGTGGCAGAATTATTAGCATTAGCGTGTTACCTGCCAGAAAATTTCAATGTGACGATTTATACAGACATCCAATGTGGTTTTGGAATGGCTCATGGCTTTATTCAACTGTAGTCACAGAAGGGCTTTATGACATATTCTGGAGCTCCTATAAAGAATAGTGCATACATATTGGATTTATTGAAAGCAATACAACAGCTGAAAGAGATTGCACTGGTCAAGTGTGTTGCCCATTAGGCTGGAAAGGATTTGGTCACCCTTGGAAGAATGTGGACCAAATGGCGAAATGTTGTGCATTACAAGATGAGACAGTGGTGCAGGAAAATGAAAATGATGAATCAAGAATAAGCACAATAGAGAATGCAGACAATGTGCAACTTGTTTCCTTATGATTTCAATTCAAACTTCTTTAAGCGAGCTGAGAGATTTTCAGGAGGAAAGTTTTGGATGAGGAGAAAAATAAATGGAAGAGATTGGGCTGCAAGAAGAATTATCAGGATTTGCATGTTAATGCTGAAGGTAAATACATCCTCCCAGAGACAATGATGTATCCAATGGGTAAATACCCACACCGGCAGACACAGTTAGGAAGGGATGGTATGGTACGCACTTTCAGAAATTACCGGGAAAATGCTGGATTTAGAAATGTAGCTGAGGAGATATGTGTAACGTGTTTGACATGTCAAAGAAATAATCTGAGCAAGAAAACGTTAACTGTGATGAATCATATTGGCAAATCAGAAGGCCCATTTACAAGATTCTAAGCAGGCTTTTTTGAGATGCCAGTTTGCAATGATCTAAAGTACATCCTAGCCATTATCTTGTTTTCTAAATGGGTTGAGCCTATCCTACTCGGAGATCAGATAGCCTTACAGTTGCCAAACTTTTGTTGAGGCAGTTGATACTGATATTTGGCATCCCAACTTCTATTGAGACAGATTGTGGTACTCATTTTAAAAATGAGGCTTGGCAAATAATCTGTACAGCATTTCAGATAAATCAAACATTTCATTGTAGTTATCGTCCTCAATCTTTAGGAGTTTTGGAAAGAGCTAATGGAACTCTAAAGAATAAATTGGCAAAAGGCTGTGATTCAACTGGTTTGAAGTGGCCCGATGCACTTCTTCTTTCTTTGATGAGCATGAAAACCACTCCTGACAGAAAGACTGAGGTGATTATGAGAAGAGCAATGAGACTTGCTTATATTCCTTCAGCTGTATTAGCTTTGATAACTGATGACATTGTGCTAGATTACTTCAAAAGTCTGCCTGATATGATGAAATCTGTCTCTCAGGTGAATGTGACAACAGAAGGAACAAAGGATATTCCCTTCCACAGGCTGAACCCTGGAGACTGGATAGTGGTCCAGAAGCACATCAGGAAAAACTGCCTAGGAAGAGAGGTGAGGGGGACCCTATCAGATGATTCTGACGACCAACTCTGCAGTGAAGTGTGCTGAAGTACTGCAGTGGATCCATGCTGCTTACACCAAAGGGTGAAAGCAGCGGATGAAGAAGTGATAGAAACAACCACTACAGCTATGATCTCAAAATTGAGAAAAAGGTCAAATTCAAAGTCATTCTAAAGTTCATAGAGTGGATCGAGGGGAGGTGGACATGAGGGGAGAGTGAAAAGTTTGAAACTAGTGCGGAGAACATGTAGAGTCTAAAGTAAAATTTCAAAGTAAGAGCCAGACTGAAGGACTGTTACAGTGTAAGAGACAAAAGTATGAATGACAGTAAGAAGAAGTAGTCTCTGATCCGATCAATGAGAATTGTACTTGAGAATCAGAGTTACAAGAACCCCCAGAGGAAGAAAACAGTTTTCAGCAAAATGGGCAGACAAGGTTGCTCAGGATTCAAGCACAAATTCAAGTTCAAGCTCAGGTTTAAGTTATTCAGAAAGTAAAGAGAACCTGACAAAGACTGTTACTGAATAAAGGAAAGCTGAAGAAGATATTCCATAGAAAATAACTTGCAAAAGAGAGCATTGTGAGACAGAAAAGTTTGAGACAACTAGACTCTGAAACAGTGGGATTGAATCACCTATTGCTAAAAGATCAACGAGAAGGAGAGTTTGAAATAGAAAATATGCCTCACTTGAATGGGTATATCTAGCCATTCAGCTAGGGTATAACCTCTAGTATAAGAAGAAGGAGGAGAAACAGACATAAAAAGCTACAATTCAGTGAATTGATGTCAGTACAAATTTGAGAGTGAATCTGAGGGTGAAACAGAGACAGAAGAACAACCATGAAATATTAAAGAGACTTTTAATGTAAAGTTGAGGTGAAAAAATGTTGTTAAAGTAGATAAAAGATTTAGAACTGAGGACTGAAATAACATTTGAATAAACAAAGAATAATATTTAACATTTTTGTATAAGTATTGTTTTGAAGAAATACGAAGAGAAAACCTATTATTGTTTTAAATACCATTTTTGTTGCCTTTGAATTTTTGAATCCCACAATAATTTGTTTGTCTCAAATAGAAGATGAAGAACACCAAATGCTGTAAAACTATGTTTTTAGTGATCATATTAACAATATTATTAGTTTTAGTTGGCCTGTTGTGCTTACTACTTCCAATGGGCCATGCTTCTTTGAATGTCGAGTTAAATACTGCGAGGAATAACCTGGATTATGAAATGTTAGAGCATTAAGAGAATTTAGCGGACTTCAGGATAACATATATACTAAAATTAAACATCAATACATACATATTATGAAGATGCTGCAACTGTACTTTTCTTCCTACTTCTGCTGGTGAGAGATCAACCTATGTTCAGCTGCCTATTTTGTGTGCCTTGACATGCAATGTGTATATTGCTATATTTAATAATGATGATTTTCTTTCTCCTTATCTCACAGATTTTAACATGTCTTTAGATGATTTGCCTATAAAATAAGATCATCAGGATCTTAAATGTGGTACATTTTTTAGGGTGGTTGTACAAGCTAAGCATGAAACTAAAACTACTAAACGGGGTTATGTGTGCGGTTTGAGTAAAGAGGAAAACAAGCTTATAAGGGAATACAATGAGAGAGGAGTAAATGTTGTGACAGATAGAACAGAGATAAAAATCCTAACATAACAGGTAAAGGAAGTGGTAGAATTCAGATGGTCAAATATACATCCAAGGCTGAGAATGGAGCAAAAATGGTAGGGTGAATTTCTTATGATGTGTCAAAGGGCCTTGGAAAATTGTATGGCTGAATATGTGGGAGAAAGTGTGTGTTTGTCACGACCCCTTCTTGTGCCCTCTTTACTGTAAGCTTTGCTCACACGGTGCATGTTGCCTTTCCCCTGTGGAACCTCACTGCCTCCTGCTACCCATGGTCCTCCTCCCAGAGCTCTTCACCCCATTGAACTTCCTGTACCGCTGATCCCTCTGTTGACACTCTTGTAAGAGAATCATGTGTTTCCTGGTTAATTAGCTGTATCCGCCATTACCTATGACTTTACCCATTTATTTGTTCCAACTGCCTTGGTTATTGGCGCAAACTGTCTTGACCTATTGACTCCAACGGCTAATGCTCTTTGGTTACACCTGCCATGGTTAATTGATTCCAATCGTCACTTGCAGTTGCCATTTCCCTAAAATTGTTGCCAGGTGAACAGAACTATACAGTTACCGAATGAGAATTGTTGGCAATTCAATTATGTTTCCAAGAGTGGTGCAAATATCTGCTAGGGGCTCAACATACCATTCCTATATACACTGATAATAAGAATCTTCAGCTCCTACAGTCTTTAAATTGAATTGAATTGAATTGGCATTTGTATAGCGCATGGCTACCCGGGAGCATGACTTCTAGACAAGCAAGATGGTTATTGTGTTTCAGTGAATACAATTTTATCCTCACCTATCGTCCTGGCACACAACAGACTAAGGCCAATATGATATCTAGATGGGGTTGCTCGAGTTAGAAAACTCCTGAACAGACACCTCAAAACATCATAGCACCCAAACATATTGTAGGTCTTTGCGAACAAGAATCATTCCTGAACAAGGTTAGGCAAAGCTTGAGCCAGGAAGACATAGCCTCTTGGGTAACTTGTTAGGAAAACCATATCCATAAAGATCTTCCTTACCATGGAACCATTTTATATATTCCCACAAATGAATTGAGATAAGAAGCATTGACTTGGTATCATGACACTCCACTGCCTGGACACCCTGGACTCTAGCTAACTGTCAGCAATGGTTTCAGTTGCTAACACTGTCCAAGGATGTGCATGATTATGTCCAGACCTGCCCCATTTGTTCACAGAACAAGGCATCTCATTCTGCCCCTGTGGGTTTCATTGAATCCCGCCAGTACCCCCACATCCCTGGCATTCTATCAGTATGGACTTTATCACAGATTTACCCAACTCCTATGTCTATAATAACATTTGGGTAGTGGTTGACTCTTTTCTAAGATGGCACACTTCGTGCCTCTAGAACAGATACTGTAGGAAAGTAGGATCTGTTTCTTATGGTTACCCCCACTTTTTGCTAAATGTGATACTGTTTCTGACTAGTCTGACTGGGTCCTGCTAATCAGGACCCCAGTCTATCTGCTCTCTCCCTAAACTGTTATGTCATGTACTTAGGTACACTCCAGATTGGATACTGGGGTACCCTTGTCAGTCCCTAGTATACGGTACCCATGTACCCAGGGCATAGGTACCCCAGAGGCCTCCCATGGGCTGAAGCATGTATTATGCCACCCATGAGAGGTCATGCAAAATGGAACTACAGGCCTGCCATTGCAGCCTGTGTAAGTTGGTGCATGCACCACTTTATTAAGATATAGGTTTACTATATCTAAGGGTCACTGCACTTAAATCCTATCAGTCACCCCTATAGCAGGCCTTTACAATCCTGAAGGCAGGGTGCTTGGTTCTAAGTGAGAGGGTGCCACTGCATGAGCAGAACACACCTGCAGCCTACAGAGTCTATTCTCCCGGGTTGTCAGTGATACAGCCATTTACGACAAATAGAGGGGCATTATGCGCCCATGTGATGACCAACTCTAAAACGGGTGAAACTAACCCTATTGTGTTTAGTGACAAGCATGTTGGAATCATACCCCCACACCAGTAACCAGTGTGAGATGTATGATTCCAGCCCTCAGAAGCGAGCTTCGTTGGGTCCCTGGTGTTCCCGGTACCAGTCTTCTAGTCCCAGACAGCACAAAATGGCTGTTGCCGACCAGAGACACATTTCTGCCCTCCTGCTGCTGAGCCAAGCTCGAGCAGGAGGAGGCAGAAAAATAGACGTCCCTTCACAGGGAGGTGTGACCGCCTCCCAGATAGGATTTAGTGTATTAGGGCTGGGTGGGTGTGCTTGCCAGCGACCAAAAGTATGCATGAGGGGGAACATTTGGTGTCCCTGTGCATAGTCCAGTTCAAACCAGTCCTGGGAGCCATTGGCTCCTGCTCTGGCGCGAAACTGGACAAAGGACATGAGAGTAACCTCCCCACTGTCCAGACCCTCCCATGGGAGGGTCCCCTGAATCTTGCCAACCCTCTCCCGTGGGTACTTAAGGGCTTACCTGACTGTAGGACCTTAGATTCGTTGTGGACAAGATTCTGAACAAGAAACTTTGACCGTCTGGACACTCTGGACTTCGCTGGACTTTGTTTGGGCCTGCCTTCGTCTCCCTCTCAGTCTGCTGCATCGTATGTGCCCGTGCGGGACCTGTGGAGCATCGAAGACAACTGAAGATAATCTCCCTTGGAGTGAAGCAGTCACTCCCCTGCATTCGCAGGCACCTCAACACTGCTGACTGGTCTGCTGTTCCCAAGCTCCTACGGACTCCGAAGGGTCCAGCAACACAGGAGGTGAGTTTCTATGTCTCTTGAGACCCGAGCTGCCATCTCACCAAGTTTAAGGTCAGAATCCCTTGTCGGGGCTGCAATACCCGAACCCCTGTACACCGCGTTAATTTGCAAGTGCATGTGCTTGTTGGGATTTCTTTAACAAGTGCATTGAGCTCCGAGTATCCCCAACCTCTAACACCATTTCCTACCAAGAACTTTGACCTCCTCACACCGAGTGCTCCGTGGGCTGTTGTTTGGTGAAATCGCTTGAGGTCCTGGTCACTCCTAAGTGACCAGACTCTGTCCCCTCTGCTTTCAGGTACTCTTCATAAAGGATCCACATTTGGATTCCACTGGACATTCTTCTTCCTTCCAGCAGCGGCACTTTCTCGAAGTCCTTTATTGGGTTCGACTGCGGGTTCTGACGCCACTTCATCCCTATGCACCCGGCTTCCTTGGGATAGGTAACTTGGGTACTTCGGTATCCACGGGTGGGGTGGCTCTCCAACCTTCTGTCTTTGAAGTCCACTGGAAAGGGTCCTTAATCTCTACAACTTCGACCGCGACTTTCCTATAGAGTTGGACGGAGCACGCAGTCGTGTTTCCACACTGCACCCATCCTCCGTGGGGTCCCTACTTACTCACCTTGGGTGGTTCCTTGGGGTCCTAGCGATTCTACGTCCTCTCGACATCGTCCTGACTCAAGTTGTGGTTCTTATACCACTATTTTAGTATATGGTTTGGTCCCCTCCCTTGGGTCCACTGTGTATTAGTGCTATTTACTGTCATTTCTGTGCTTAAGTAGTATGTGCTTTGTGATTATCTCCATGTAGGAGATACTGTGTCATACTAAGTAGTGTTATATTAATAAACACATATTTTTATAACTACTGTATGGTTCTCCTTTCATTTAACCAATACTATAAGATTGCATTCTGGTAAAAACAAGCTGCTTTACATTCCTTCAAGACTAAGCCTGAAGGCTGCTCTCCACAGCTACCACTTGGATAGCTTTCTAAGGTTATCTTAGACCTCTTAAATCACCATAAGGGTTGTTTGGACTGGTGCAAGGTGCCCACTTTAACTAGTGGACATCATATACCAGGCCAGCTTCTTACATTGATGTGCAGCAGCTGAGATTCAAGCCTGCATTGTTTTACCAGATAAACCTTTGTATTGATTAACTGAAAAACCACTAGTACTAGGTACATATAATACTAGCTTAGAATAAGTAAGTTCTACTGAACTTAGGGTTGGGTAAGTCAAGGGTCTAGCACACCCTTTTTCCAACCTCAGAGAGTTTAGTTCCCACTAGGTTAGGTAGGTGCAACACCTCACCACACTTAGTATGTCTGCTAAAGGAGATGCCAATGGCTCTCTGCCTTCTAGATACAGTGAGCTTTCGTTCCAAAAACTGAAAGCCCAGTGTGCCTCTAGAAAGTTGAAGACAGGGAGAAGTGCCAACACTCAACACCTGGTCGAGGTGTTACTTCTAGATGACTTAAGGAAAACCCCTGGGTCAGATGAACAGGAGAGCGTGGGTGGGACAGGGAATGAAGGCAGGTCAGGAGGTGACACCTTCTATAACCCAGACTCTAACCCTGACCAGAGGGACCATGATGTGTCCCACCTGGATAACTCAGGTCTTGAAGAGGGTCATGGAGAAGGCCATGAAGGCCCCCTCTTCACCCCTCCTGGAAGAGTGCAGAGTTTACCAAGGAGATCTAGATCTCCCTCTGCAGAGTCTAATCACTCAGGACAGTCTATAGGGTCCTCTGTATCTAGCAAGAGGGACCACTCTTATGATAGGGAATAACAACTTCTTGAGCTTGAGAAAGCTAGGCTTAGGCTCAGGCAAGAGCAGTTGGCCCTTGATAAAGTGTCCCTAGAAGTCCAGAGAGCTAGAAAAAAGTTGGGACTAAAGTCCCATGGTGGCAGCAACAGTGTCCCTAGAGTTAAGGAACACTCCTTTGATAATAGGAACCTGAGCAAGATTGTCCCTCCCTACCATGTTGGGGATGACATCTACAAATGGATAACTGCTTTAGAGAGGGCCTGTAAAGTTCAGAGGGTTCCTCAAGAGCAGTGGGCAGCTATCTTGTGGCTCTGCTTTGCTGACAAACATAGAGATAAGCTCCTCACTGTTAGAGAAGAGGATGCTGACAACTACTCAATCTTGAAGAGTGCTCTCATTGATGGGTTTGGCTTAACAACTGAACAGTATAGGATTAAGTTCTGAGACACCCAGAAGGCACAGAAACAGGATTGGGTAGACTTTGTGGATAGTGCCATTAAGGCTCTGGAGGGCTGGTTGCTTGGCAGCAAAGTGAATGATTTCAAGGGATTATACAATTTGAATATGAGGGCACAGATCCTTAATAATTGCCAAAATCAGTTATAGCATCAATACCTGGTTGACTCTGATCTCACTTCTCCCCAAGAATTGGGAAAGAAGGCAGATAAGTGGGTCAGAACCAGGGTGAAGCAAAAAAACCAGAACAATGGTGGTGACCAAAAGAAGCAAAATTCTAAAACTCCAAGTTCACCACACCCTATCACCCATAATGCAATGGGTTAGTTAAAAGGTTCAACAAAACCCTCAAGGGCAAGATCATGGGCCTCCCAGAAAAGCTTAGGCGAAAATGGGATGTTCTGTTGCCCTGCCTTCTCTTTGCCTTTAGAGAGGTCCCACAGAAGGGGGTTGGCTACAGCCCTTTTGAACTTCTGTTTGGGCATCCAGTTAGGGGTCCCCTGTGTTTGGTGAAGGAGGGTTGGGAGTTACCTCTCAAACCTCCTAAACAAGGCATTGTGGACTATGTACTTGGTCTCCGCTCCAGGATGGCTGAGTACATGAAGAAGGCCAGCAAAAACCTTGAGGCAAGTCAAGAATTACATAAAGCTTGATTCTGCGGATCCAGAGCCTGAAAGAGCGACCCGCCATGCTCTTCTGCTAGAGGTCGTGACACATCCGGTGCTGACCGCCGGCGTTGACTGCTTTTGAAGCAGAGGTGCTGCGGTTATGAAGTGGATGCGAGTGCGGCGGTAATCATTGAAAGTGGTCTCATTTTTGCCGCGATTGCCCAGAGGATGGACAAAATTTGAGTCAGGCCATGACGGCTCGTTCTCTCATTATTCCACGCCACGTCTTTGGGATTTCCCTACCACAGCGTAACTGCTACCGACATTAAGCCACAAGAGTGCAGGCTGCCCCATGTATCTTTTCCATCCTGGGCTGTGGGCTGTGGAGCGCCTGTTACTGTGACCTCAGAAGCTGCTTCAAGATACAACCTGGACTTAGCAGCTCTGTTTGTGAGGTAGGAGGGCCCCCCTTTTTTTTTCTTTTTGCTTTGCTTTTTTTGGTGCTTTTTCTCTTTCTTCAGGGAGATTTGCTGGAAGCTGGCTTGAAAGTGTTGTACATCCCCAGTTCTTCATATCGGTAGTGAGCCAGATAGGTAGCGGAGGCGGCCCTTCCTAGCTGTTGGGTGTGGCTTATTACCATTTGGCATACATAACCCCCCCCTCCGATACCCTCAAGTGCTTTAGCGCAGTAGTCTCACATAACCTTGCCATAAGCAGGTATAATGAAGCGACTGACTGCACGCGATGGGTCAGTTAAAGTTCGCACCTCAGCCAAGAATTCAAAAACTAATAAAGCATCGAAAACGCGGGGTGGCAAAAAAACAGATGGAAACACCAAGCCCAGAGAATCTGGAAGCCAATACAGAGGAGAGTAATGACAGCCTTAATCTCAGCGGTTCACGCTGCAGACTACTGGCTTCGCCTGAGTCGAGAGAGCCAGGCTGCTCAACGGGACAAGGCAAGGAGCTCTCAAATTCCCAGAAAAGATTTTCTTTACAGGAGGATGTAGCTCGACTTAATAGTTCCCTTCCAGAGGAACCAGTGATACCACAAACCGATAACCTCGGATCCAAACCCTCATATCCGCTTTTTGGGCAGAAAGCGGTAAAGACAACAGCTCAGGCAGTGGCTGAATCTCCAGTGGCAGTTCAAGATGTACAACTGCAAGTTGAATCTTTTCCATCATTAAGTTCATTGCCCGAGGGAAGTAACTTCTCGATGATTGGAATCAATGTACAGGACATTTCTAAGGGGCAGTCAGAGTCTCAAAATGAAATTTCTAATTCAATAGCACCAGGCAAAGAAAATTTACAAACGGAGTTTGAGGGAAATAAGGAATGCCTGACAGAAGTAGTCCTAGATAACCTCCAATCACAAGTGACCCTGAGTGAAATCTTGCAGGAAATAAGGCAATTAAGGAATGCACAGGAAAAAGCCCACAAGGAAGTCAAGGGCCAGCTAGAGAAGATCAATGAAAATATATCGCAGTTAAATCAGAAACTAGCCCTTGCAGAGCAGCGAATCTCTGATCTCAAGGACGTTCAGAAAAAACTTGAACATTGTCAGTCTAAACATAGTAAAGAGCTCGAGGAAATCCAGATCAAGCTCGAAGAATTTGAGAACACGTCAAGGAGGTCAAATTTGCGTTTTGTGGGTATCCCGTAAGGGCAAGAAGCTGGGCAAGATCCCATTAAATTTATTTCAGATCTCATCCAAAAGAATGCGATCCCAGTTGAACAGTCTAGTAGTGACTTTCATTCGATCATGAGAGCTCATCGTGTCCCATTCTATCAGCAGCCTAACACCAAATATCCACGCACGTTCCTTGTTAATTTTGGAGACTATCGTATAAAGGAGTCAATTCTAGCTGCTGCAATTAAAATGAAGGGATTTCAAACAGAGGATAAATTTCGGTTTAACATCTATTCCGACATGTCAGCGGCAGCCGCAAGACGACGCCGTGAATTCGGAACAGTGCCGAATGAATTAAAGAATCAAGGATACCAGGCATCTATAGTCCAACAGTCTAAATTAAAAATACTTGTCAAAGGACAGTTTCAAATTCTACATTCAGTGGGACAGGCGAAAGAGATCCTCCAACAAAAACTGAGACAGCAATCGGGGGGCCTCGGGCTGGGATGAGGGTGAGTAAAACTGTTTTTTTGTTTTTGTTTTGGCGGCGAATCAAGTTATGGCAGTCACCGTGGATGTGACGACCTAAGTGCCAAACCAAGGCACAACAGCTTCAACATCACAGGGAAGGAAGCGAGACGGGTTCTTCCCTCCCTAATTGGGGTTTTTTGGGGGTGCACTCGGGGTTTTCAGGGGGCACAACCAGGGTGGTGGAGGGAGCACTTGTTAGGTGGTAAAATGGGCAGATGCAAGGAGATCAAAAAATTATTATTGGATTTTATGCAACAAAACATGAGTGTCAGTAGTAGGGCCATGAAGCGAAATGGAAGGAAAAATTATTTTCTTTTTAAATGTCTTTATCTTTAGAAAATACTATTTGGATTTTGTCGTGCAATATTAATGGGATCGCCAATAAGCGAAAATATGCTAGCGTGATGAGTTGGCTAGCTTCCTTTACACTGGCTGTTATTTATTTTCAAGAGACCCATTTAAAGAGTAATACACCAAAGCTGCGAATCCCACTTCTGTACTCACACGCATTTTTTGCATCAGCAAGTTCTGCAGTTAGGGGAGTCGCCATATATTTGAGTAGAAAAGTTGACTGGGAGGTGAGAGAAGTCATTCGAGATATACATGGGAGGTGGTTATGGCTCAAAGTTTTAGTCAACGGGCAAAATATAAATCTTATAAACTACTATGTTCCTATTAGTGACGAAACAGATGCCCTTGTTGGGATTTTTGATCTTGCTCTTGGAGCTGTAGGTCCTTTGATTTGTGGGGGAGACTTTAATTTTATACAACATCTTGTTAAAGACACCTCCAACAAAAACAAAAAGCAACTCAAGCCCAAAACCAAAAAGCTACTAGAAGTATTAAAGTCCAGCTTTCAGCTGATTGACCCTTGGAGAGAGGATTACCCGGAAGGTAGACGGTTTACATGTTTTTCGTTCAGATTTGAAACTGCGTCACGTATTGATTTTTTTTTATATCTAAATCTTTAAACATTTAAACAGGGGCCGAACAGAGATCCTCTCCAATGCCTTTTCAGATCATTCCCTTGTTTCTTTAGAGGTCGAAATTCCGCCAAAAGATAGGGATGGATCTAGATGGAAATTTGATAGATCCTTGCTGTCAGATCCCGACTGGGTGGAGGAGACGAAGCAGTTTATTTTCGAGTTTTTTACCTTCAATTCCAATACAGCTCAGTTATTCTCTATTTGGGAGGCCTTTAAAGCGACCTTAAGGGGAAGGATCATAGCATTAAAAGCAAGAAAACATAAGCAACGTATTGAGCAGATAGCAAACCTACAGGCCACTCTAGAAAATGCTATTAGAATCAAGGGACAAAACAATGGGCACGAGATAGAGCCAGGTTCAATTGCCACTGCAAAACAAAATCTTAGGGACTTCTTTAGGCTTGAAGAAATAAAAAAAATCCTGCATGTACCAACAAACAATATGATGGAGCTCAGATTTCACCTATAAAATGTATGCATTATTATTTGACAAAAAGCTGCAGACAGCATTTCTAAAATGGCACGTAGATTTTGGTGCATGCGAATGAAAACATGAAAGAGGCCTGCAAATGAAATCATGTAAATCAATGCTCATTTAATTAATCATGGTTGTTTTAATGTGTAGTTTACATTTAACCTCATTATAGAAATATATATTTAATTTAGATTAATTCAGAAAAAGTGTCTTGAACTAGCATATTTGTGCTGAATTAACATGCATTTTTGCGGTGTAGAAAACCACGTGATTTCAGTTTGTTTTAGTAGACTCAGTTTACTGTAGTTTTGCCCTTGAAGATTATAATGGAATGTGCTCCTCTTCCCTACCAACTTTCAATGAAAGGGCTTTGTTAATAAATCACGCCCTCCTGTTTCCGTCTCTTCGACCTTCACTATGTTGCATATTTTTTTTGTAGCCTGGAGTGAAGAGAAAAACTCACAATTAATACTTTTTGATACAGAAAATGTAATTGTTTTAAAATGTAAAAGGATGTGAAGTCATGTAATGAGGAACACGCCTGATTAATGACGTATCCAGTCAGCCCATGGGGAGACGATGTGTCTTGGAGTTCTGATTGGACCAGCTACAAGGACCAAGCACGTGGGCTTTTGCTTGAAATATGGCTTACAAGTGGGAGGGGTGGCTCTTTTTGCTCATTTTTCCTGAGGGCCAGGCCCAGCTTCTGTGCTGGACACAGAGACGGGGAGGAGCGAGAAGGAGGGGCTGCGTCTGTGGGGCTATTTTGCAGCTCCTGAGACAGAGAGACAGACCAGCACAGTGAGGCAGAGAGAGAGAGCTGAGAGGATCAGAATAGGTTTAGATTTTAGGTGCTAAACTTTAAATTTCATGCTTTGACTAACTGCTTTTGAAAAAATGTATTTGTCCTATGCATTTATTTCTCTTTATGGGAGATTTTTGCCATTATTAATTATTGATTAGCCTTGCAAGACTCACTCTTTTCTTAGAAACTCTTTAAGAGTTTCTGACTGATAATTTTGTGGAGAAGTGTGGCTCAATGGTTAGAGCGGCAGACCCTGATGCAGAGATCTGGCCCGGGACCAGGGTTCAATTCCCGCCTCGGCGGGTCTTGGGCTCAATTTCCTCGGACCTGATAATTCTCGCCTCGGTGCCTATTCTAATCATGGGTCCCACTCTGCAACTCTGGGCAATAGCTTGCTTAATCTCCACAACGGCCCCAACAGCGCTGGGATGCCTGGCTTCACCCTGGGGGTGCCCAGGAGTGGACATTTCACAGGGAAAAGCCAGGAAGGGTTCCACAGCGGTATGCGTACAGCGCCTGGACACCCCTTTGGGGGTATGGGTGCGCTTTACAAGTACAAAATTTCATTTCAAATTTCATTTCATAATTTTGCGCCATATTTTCTTCCAGTATGGAATGCCTTGCAGACTGTAATATGTTCTGTATTAATGCTATTTTTCCTATTTTTTCAATTCTGTAACCTGATTGATATTTGACTAATGAATAAAGAGTCAGAGAACCTTAACTTTTGACTAGAAAATAAAACCCTTTAAAATACTCACAACTCTCTTTATTGGCTTAAATATTAATGGCATTTTTGATTTTTCATGTTTATATAAAGTCTCCTGAAGGTAATACATGGTGTCAAGGGCACAACATCTTTACAGCGGTAAATAGAGGTAAATGAGGTTTTGCATTGAGAAATTACCGTGAAATTACCGCTGCATCAGTTTCTGGTAGCAGAGGATGGTTATTATCAATTAGTTTGGTGATTAAGGATTATTAATATCACCATCAACTATTTGACTAATAGTCCATTGACCTTAGGAAGAGAGTTGATCTGTGAAAATTAGTTCTAGAAAATAATTGCCCAAGTTAGATAAATGTCCAAGTCCTGATTCCTGACTCTAATGCTCAGAACCTGAAGACTGGCAAAGCAGTACTGAAAGGTGATGCAAGAAGGCGATTGCTGGAGTGGTGTGAGTATCAATAGGGTTGTGAAATGTTGTTAATGTGCTAGGATGTATTTTGAAGTGTTGAAAATAGTAAGGGTTTTGACTGTTGGTGAAATTTTGTTCATTTTGAATTGATGGTTTTATTGATTATATTGGTAATTTCATAGGACAGTATTTATTGGTTATTGATTACATGTTTTAACTCTTCATGTTAAGTAAGTTAGTGTCTTGTTCTATGTTGTCTGGAAAATCAGGTATGTAAACCTGTGGAAATCCCGGGAAGGAATAGCGGGTGGTAACTGGAAGCCACACTGCAGGAGGTTACTCGTCTGTTGGAAGTAATACTGAGAAGCTACGTAGGGCTGGCAGTGTTAAATTAGGGACCATATATCGTATAAAAGTGAGTGTGAATGGTAGCATAAGGATTCTACCTGCGAAGTCACTGGCTCTACTTCCCAAAAGGGGTATCCAAGTAACAGGTCTTATCTGGAGCTTGAGTGAAGGGTAAGCGGAAGGGATTTACTCGCAGTGTTTGAAGAGTAAACAGAAGTTCTTACTTTGTGAAGAGTAAGCGGAATGTGTTACTTGCTGTGAAAAGAAATCTATCCTTTATTTAGTGGAACAGACAGAGTAGCGAATGTTTTTATGTTGTTACTAACAGAATTTTGATTAAGAAAACTCAGAAAAATATTGCAGTAAGATTTTGTGGAGGGTCAGTAGTAGGAGTTAAACTGACTGAAATTGAAACTGACAGCATTGGAGAAAAGAAATTGCATTGAACTATTGCAGGAATGAAAATGTTTGAAGGTTTAAAGAAACTGTTGGGAGGTAAAGTGAAAAATTCATTTTTAATTGGTGATGCTCCTGAAGGAACACCCTTGCATTTTATGTCTACCAATTTGGGACAAAATTCATGTATGTGGGTTCACCAATGGTGCAAGATTACTGAAAAAGAAGGTCCTTTGAGGTTTCCAAAAGATGGTACTTTTGAATTGCAAATTATTGACAAATTAAGGGAAGTGTTATGTGAAATAAAGACACCATCTAGAGCTGCACAATTTGAGGCCTTAAGCATTTGGGAAAAGACAGCAAGAGACAAAGCAAGTGAGGATAAAAAGGTAAAGCACCAGATACAGGAGAAGGGAATTAATGATGATAAAAAGCTTCAAATAAATAATGATTCAGGGGATGAAATAATGGATGCATTGTTAACTGAGTGTCCGCCACTTTATGTGGTTCCCATTAAAAATACTGAAAATAGTGTACTAGTAAGTACTACAGTGGCTACTGCTTCTGTTAAACAGAGAGAAACACAGATTGAAAGAACTGTGCAGACATTTCAGATTGACCCACTACTTGTTGATTCAGCACTGACAGTGATACCTCCAGGTGTTACTGCTTTAAATGTGACTGATTCAGTCCAGATATCACAAACTACAGATGCACAGGCAATGCTTAGAAAAATTGTGACTGTCCCAATTAATATGGCCCCTACTCAAAAGGTTCAAAGAGCTGCAGAAGGAGTGATTATGGCAGGGTTTATTTCAGAAACTCAGAATTCACAGATTATTGAACAGAAATTACCCCAGACAGTCCAAGCACTAAAAGGTGAGGGAGAAATAGTCTTTACAACACCAATAGCCCATGGAAAAATGAATATATTTGAAGATGGGATTTCTCAAACCTGCTGTGAGGAAGCAGCAGTGCTTAAAAAGATAGAAAACATGGGGGAACAAATTAACCCAGACCCTGAAGAAGAGAGACAGCGTAGTGTTTTAAAATCAACATTTGAACATGAAGAAATTAACAGTCCCTGCTGTTCAAATCATGAAAATGTGAACCAGTGTCAGGAAAAAGAATTAATTTCCCTGAGTAAGGAAATAGCTACATGTGCAGTAACTACACATGAGAGACTGACTGATTTGGCTCAAAAATATGAAATTGATGTTTCAGGAAGTTTTCCATTTCAGAAAAGTTTCAGGGTACATATGAATAATGAAGCAAATGAGAAAATGTGTTCTTCAGGAATGCAATTGCACATTGCAGAAATAATAAAATATAATTTCAAATGCAATGGGTTTGAGAAATTAGGAGACAAGTGGTCAAGAAAACATGAGAAGAAAAAGAAACCACCAGACCTTGTTAGGGAAAATAATAAACAGGATGAGGGAGAAGCTTTTGCTTACTCATTGAGAGAAAAGGTGGGAGAAGTGCATGTTCATGTGCCACGGAACAAAAGTGAACTTGCAGCAATTCTGAACACATTCCCACAATTGAGAGACAAACTTATGCTGTGGTACCCACAAGTTGATGGATTTGTTGAAATTTTAAAGTAGTTATGCATTAATTTGGAAATGTTCTTTGACATTGCCATGCAGACTGAATTGTGGTTTAAATATAAAGTTGCTGTGCAAAGGCCAGGTGAGGAGACAATGAAAAGGGTTTGCATGAGTGTACCATCATTTTCTGTTGTTATTGAGAAAAACAAAGCAGTGATTATTTTCCTGAAGGGCAGAGTGCCAGCAAAGGATGTTGATTGGGTACAGATTAAAAGAACACAGGATGGAAATAAAGGTGTTTTGGTTCGTGCAAATTCAGGTATGGATGTTGCACTGCTGGAAAAAGTATTCCTTTGCCATCTTTATAACAGATTTGAGCATTGGAAGAAGAAATTTAAATTTAAACATGATGCAGCAGTTGGAAATGTGCAAAAACAGAGAGAAATACAGGTGCAAGATGTGTCAGCCAAGCAAATGCAAATGTCAGTTCAGAAACAGGTACCAATGGCAGGAGTTTTTCAAGCCCAAATGGTCCCACTAAATATGGAAAATGCTAAAATTAATTTAATTAGGTTGTCCAGAGCAAATGTGAATTCTTTCCAGAAACAAAATCAGAACCCAGTTCAACAGGTTGCTGTATTTGAAAATGAGAGTTTTAACCCTAACAATTCTGAATTTACCAAGTCCATTGTGAAAGTAGTGGAAGATCCAGACTTAATTGTAGGAATTTTAAAAGGAGAGATTACAAACCCAGTTTTAGAAGAATTTGCACCCAAAATAGGCCCATTTAAGGAAAATTGCCAATTTGTTGTTTGTGACTCAGGCCTGGCAGGAAAACAATTGTTTTGCAAATTAAACAGCACAGATTACTGTACACCAGATGATGTTAATTTTCAGATTCCTGATGAGGATGCACATTTTAAAATGGCCCAACAAGAGACAGCTGTAGCATTGTTTTCAGAAAAGACAGTTGAAAAATTACCTTCTGATTTGAAAGAAATAATAAACACAGAAATAAGAGAGTTCACAGAGAAGGATGTCAGATTAATAAAATGTGCAGAACATGTCTTATTCAAATTAGAACCAGATGACATGCATTCAAGAACACCATCAGTTGCAGAAATTTTACCCATAATTGGAGATAAAGTGAGTAAAGTATTTTTGATGGAATTGATTGGAAGTTTATGTAACTTTCTGATCACAGGTTCACAGAAACTAAATGAAAAGAACAGATTAGTGCAGGAGATTAATAGCATAACTTTTCCATGTTGTCCTGTGGTACCGAATCCAGCCAATATATTTTTTCACATTCCATGGGTGGAGGATTGGCTTACTGTTATTGATTTTTGTCAAGTTCATGTCACAGTGCCATTGCATGGGAATAGTCAGGAGTACTGTCAAAAAGAAAATGAATGTCTGGGACACATAATTGGAAAGGGAGCTAGAAAGGTGTCACCAGAGAGAGTGGAAATAATTCACCAGATGAATCCACCTCAAATTCAGAAAGAAGTCAAGATGTTTTTGGGAATGGTTAGCTGTTGTAGAGAGTGGTTACCAAACCTTTCCCTAGTGGCTAAGCCTTTACTGAGGCTGACACACAAGGATGTGTCTGATCCGCTTCCATTGGACAACAATTGCACAAAAGCATTCCTAGAGTTGAAAGAGAAAAAGTGTCGCGCCCCGGCACTAGGAATGCAAGTTTACTTAAAAGAAAATACACCAATTTGCAGTGAGAGGGAGGGCTGCGCTCTCTCAGTGCCTGTTCAAAAACATGAATGTGTTCAAAGGTCTGTGACGTATTTCCCAATGACCGTTGACCCCAACGTCACAGACATGCCCAGCTGCCTTAAATTAGTAGCTGTGGTAGATGTCAGTCATAAAAAGAGTGAGTTTATAATAATGGAATTTCCAATTATTGAAATGGTGACTACCTTTGTGGAGTTGTTTTGGGAAAATACTGTGACCAAGAAATTTCTAAATTCAAATGTATTTAGCTTACTGCCAGCAAATGAAATTGTTTGTGATCAAACTGAACCTAAATGTTTAAATGTCATGAATTTTTGTATGAAACCAATATCAGACTTTAAGGATGAACGTCTGATTCAGCCCAACAATGTCCATTTTGTAGATGGCCCATATTTGAAAGGTAATAATGACACATTAAGAGCAGCACATGCTGTGCTTCCTATACATTATGTTGTCAAAGCTTCATGGCTTTCAGTAGTTACCTCAGCCCAAAATTCGAAATTGATTGCCCTTACCATAACATGCAATATAATTTCTCAATTGGGAGTCACTGTTGTCCTGGGAAAGAGAAATGCTAATTCAGTTGCACAATATTGTATCCTGTTAGTAGTAAATGTGTTATTGCAAAATGATGCCCAGGCATAGATTGCCAGTTTCTCTGAAATCAGATCATAATGAGGTTTCAAAGATGATGAGTGCAGAACAACAGATTGGACAAAGATTCGATTGTAGCCATCAGCCTGAAGTTTCAAGCCTAATAAAGCAACACAAAGACAGCACAGAGTCCCACTTTGCAAAAGACTGTGTTTCAGCATCACCAAAGTGGCTTGAAAATGAACATGCAAATGCACTTGTGAAAAACACTGATGAAAACACTAGCCATTGCTGTGAAGGTCTGGCTGATGTGGAGCGTGCAGTTTCTCACCAGATTGCAGCTGCTACACAAGATCTACATAATGGATGGTGCAACGACTTTGATCTGAGAGATGCTGTGAAATGGAAAGGCCTGTTCCAAATGATCCTGGCAAAGACGGTTGTGAAATGTGGTGGCCTTCCAAATTGGCTGTATGCCTCTCACACACGTATGGTCCTGTGTCCCCCTGATAAAACAGCTCCTCTTCAAGAAGAGATGCCAGCAGTGGTCAAAAGTCCACAGAAGAGGGTCAGTCAAGCTGTAAGGGAACACACAGAGTCTGAAGCAGCACTAGAGAAAACTGAAGTGGCACTGGAAAAGCAAAAAGTGGAAACTGACTCAGATGAAAGCGGTGTCCAAAGGGGGAAAGAGTCAGATGCAGCCTCTGAAGAAGAAATTAGTGCTGTGGGCCTACGAGTGGAGGTAGGAAAAAGCTGGCTGAAAGGGTATCCAAAAAGTTTGAAGTGTTCCCTTGAAAAATCATTTGCACCCATAGCTGAAACATCTGAATCTGATCAAAGTGAAAATAAAAGTGAAAGGCTTGGATTGGAAAAGTGCAGAGAATTGATGGTGCTCTGTCTGAGTTTCTCAGCACCCGAGTGGTCAAAATGCATGGAAAAAGTACAGAATGTCACTTTGAATGAACTGTATGAGCCACCTTGATGACAAGCTGGTGACAAAGAGAAAAAGAAAGGCTGAAACAATAAATGAGAACTGTCAAAGAGCTGGAGAAAAGAATATTTGAATGATGAAAGGAAAAGAAGAAAAGAAAATAGAAAAGAGAACTGTCCTGTTGAATTTTCTTTTTATTATTTAGTTACTTATTTTAGAAGAAACTAACAGTTCCAAGAAGCTACTTACAGAACTCTGCACTAAACTTTGAGCTTGGATATATATATGATCTGATTACAGACAAGACTTGTGTTTGCCTTAGAAATAGAAGTAAAATTGTTATATGCTCAGCTTTTGCAATAAAAATGTCACTTGTGAAAATAAATAAGTGTGATGATTTACAAATCATTTGAGGTATCATGATTTGTTATCATCAAAGGGGGAATTGATGGAGCTCAGATTTCACCTATAAAATGTATGCATTATTATATGACAAAAAGCTGCAGACAGCATTTCTAAAATGGCACGTAGATTTTGGTGCATGCGAATGAAAACATGAAAGAGGCCTGCAAATGAAATCATGTAAATCAATGCTCATTTAATTAATCATGGTTGTTTTAATGTGTAGTTTACATTTAACCTCATTATAGAAATATATATTTAATTTAGATTAATTCAGAAAAAGTGTCTTGAACTAGCATATTTGTGCTGAATTAACATGCATTTTTGCGGTGTAGAAAACCACGTGATTTCAGTTTGTTTTAGTAGACTCAGTTTACTGTAGTTTTGCCCTTGAAGATTATAATGGAATGTGCTCCTCTTCCCTACCAACTTTCAATGAAAGGGCTTTGTTAATAAATCACGCCCTCCTGTTTCCGTCTCTTCGACCTTCACTATGTTGCATATTTTTTTTGTAGCCTGGAGTGAAGAGAAAAACTCACAATTAATACTTTTTGTTACAGAAAATGTAATTGTTTTAAAATGTAAAAGGATGTGAAGTCATGTAATGAGGAACACGCCTGATTAATGACGTATCCAGTCAGCCCATGGGGAGACGATGTGTCTTGGAGTTCTGATTGGACCAGCTACAAGGACCAAGCACGTGGGCTTTTGCTTGAAATATGGCTTACAAGTGGGAGGGGTGGCTCTTTTTGCTCATTTTTCCTGAGGGCCAGGCCCAGCTTCTGTGCTGAACACAGAGACGGGGAGGAGCGAGAAGAAGGGGCTGCGTCTGTGGGGCTATTTTGCAGCTCCTGAGACAGAGAGACAGACCAGCACAGCGAGGCAGAGAGAGAGAGCTGAGAGGATCAGAATAGGTTTAGATTTTAGGTGCTAAACTTTAAATTTCATGCTTTGACTAACTGCTTTTGAAAAGATGTATTTGTCCTATGCATTTATTTCTCTTTATGGGAGATTTTTGCCATTATTAATTATTGATTAGCCTTGCAAGACTCACTCTTTTCTTAGAAACTCTTTAAGAGTTTCTGACTGACAATTTTGCGCCATATTTTCTTCCAATATGGAATGCCTTGCAGACTGTAATATGTTCTGTATTAATGCTATTTTTCCTATTTTTTCAATTCTGTAACCTGATTGATATTTGACTAATGAATAAAGAGTCAGAGAACCTTAACTTTTGACTAGAAAATAAAACCCTTTAAAATACTCACAACTCTCTTTATTGGCTTAAATATTAATTGCATTTTTGATTTTTCATGTTTATATAAAGTCTCCTGAAGGTAATACATGGTGTCAAGGGCCCAACATCTTTACAGCGGTAAATAGAGGTAAATGAGGTTTTGCATTGAGAAATTACCGTGAAATTACCGCTGCATCAAATATATGAGGAGAATCAACAAATCAGCAAGTTTCTTGCCTGGTCAACTAGACTAAAGAAAGAGAAGGAATTGGTCATTTCATTAGAACATCCAATCACAGGCCAGAAGGTCACTCACCAGGAAGAAATTCAAAAACTTTTTTCCAACATTATTCTCAAATTTACCAGACTCAATATATGGTATCTGAGAGCCTTATCAGTCAGTACTATACTTCATTGACTTTGCCTCTTCTATCTGAATCGAATTATCAGGTGATGTTGAAGCCAATAACTCTCTTGGAGATTCAACAAGCTTTAATGTTAATGCCCAACGCAAAAGCTTGCGATAATGATGGGCTACCTACAGCATTTTTCAAAACATTTTCAAATGAACTTCTTTCATTTCTAGTTGATTTATTCAATTTTATTAAAAGTGGGGGCAAGATCCCCCCAACCTTTTTAGAAGCAATAATAGTTTCATTTCTTCAAAAGGATAAGAACCCAAAATCTCTGCACTCTTACAGGCCTATTAGCCTGCTTAATTCAGACTACAAATTACTAATGAAGCTTTGGGCGATCCGTGTCACTCCAGCAGCACAACAATTAATACATCAAGATCAGACTGAGTTTGTTGCAGGGCGTTTAATGTCTTCCAATACCCAGTTTTTGATTCAGGCCATAGATTATTTTTCAGTAAATCAGGTAAAAGCCCTAGTGATGATGATCGATGCCGAGAAGGCATTCGATCTGGTAAATTACTTATATAACGGCGCCCAAGCAAAGCTGGTGGTTAATTCCAGGGTAGCAGGTCTAATTAAGATCAAAAGAGGCACACGTCAGGGGTGCCCCCTTTCCCCGCTTTTATTTACCTTTTTTATAGAACCACTTGCAATACAAATTCGTAGCAGGGCAAATTTAAATTCACCATTGATGGGGATGGCAAAATTAAAATTATTTGCAGATGATATGATTCTCTATCTTAATCCCGAAAAAGATAATATAGAACGCGCCTTTATTATTTATTTATTTATTGCAGATTTTACTAAGGTAGGAGGGTATAAGATCAATCAGATCAAAACGGAAATTTTGCTTTTTAACGTTCCATTGGATGCTCTCCCGCCATCATTACAGTCCTGCGCTAAGGCACGGCTCCCAATCAGATATCTTGGTGTATTTGTTACAAATGACTTCCCTAGCCTTTTCCAGTTGAATTACACTAATATGTTATATAAAATCAAGGGCTTGCTAGATAAATGGGCTCTTCTCCCCTTGACTATAATAGGCCGTATATCAATGCGTAAAATGTCAATTCTACCGTTATTAATTTTTTTATTTTCTAACGTTCCGATAAAAGTTCCTAATAGTTTTTTTCAGGCACTAGAATCAGTAATGAGGAGCTTTATATGGAATAAAAAATCGTCGAGGCTTAGGCTATCGATTTTACAACTTGATAAATCACAAGGTGGTTTGGCATGTCCGGATATTCGTATTTACTATCAGGCAGCATTACTCGATGCACTGTTATCCTATTTAAATCGGGCCAATCCGGTAGACAAGTTATTTTTAGAGAGAGTGATACAAGAAGCAGATGCGAGTTTACCAGTTTTTATAAAAACAGCAAAACTACAAAAAAAAACTAGGCACAAAGTCCTTTGAGATATTGGTGGCCGAATGAATGCACTGGGAAAAGTCTATAAAACTCCTTTTAATGTTTCACAAGTCCAGCTTTAGGAGAGCAAAGATATGGGTTTGCCCCTTGCAGAACAGGAAATTAGATATTGGTACTCTGTAGGTTTCAAAATATTTGCAGACTTTTTTATACAATCAAAAATTATTTCATGGAAGGAACTACGTGCGCGGCTTGGCCCACAATCTGTACAACATTTTTTAAGCTTTAATAAGATTACACTTTTTCGCCAGGTTCAATGTAATAATGCAAATTCAGCAGCTCAATCAATAAGTAGAGCACTTGTAATAAGCCAACTATTGGGAATTGGCAATTGGTATAGGTTTCTTCAGAATCTCGCTGCCAAGTTGGATATACCTGCTTTTCTATCTAGGCTATTTGAAAAAACCCAATGTAGTGTCTCAGAAAGCGACTGGCAAGTCATTTCGAAGATAGGAAATAAATCCCTTCGGGCGGCCAACTATAAAAGAATGGCATTCCTTTCAAGAAGGCTATCGTATCATACACCCGAGCATCTCCATAAGATGTATCCCACGATACCAAATAATTGCTTTCATTGCCATCAAGCAGGCCAAGGTGGTTGGCTTCATACGTTTTTTAATTGTGCGCACTTAATAAATTCATGAAGTCAAGAATTTACAGCTATTAGTAATGCTATTAACCATCCTATTCAGCCCTAAGCAACATTAGTTTTATTTGGTGCTTCTAAAGCCAGCCAATCCTTAACAAAAGCCCAGCAATATTTCGTTTCAATAGCTCTATCCATCGCTCGCTCCCATATTCTTCAGAATTGGAAATCTGGAAAGATTTTTTCATTAGCTGAATGGAGGAATAAAATGTCCCGCACCATGAATTTCAAAGAGGCTTATGCTAAACGCGTAGGGGCTTTGAATAAATTTAACAACATCTGGCAATATTGGCACTAAGCGGGGAAGGGTTTGAGCAACTATTTTTGGGCGGCTAGTTGCCCCAGATTAATACACAACAGTTTGTAGGGGTAAATTATGTTTTGGATAAAGGGTTCCCAGCACTAGCAATAGACTAGTAAACAAGGTCTTAATAACTGTATACAGACGATAAGTACTGCACTTTTTTGTTTGCCTTAGGCCTTTGCTAGGCCCTTGCTATATAAGAAAGATGACCGAAACTTGAGTCCATCAAAATAAATTACTAAGCAAGGGGTAAAAGGCAAAGAGAAGTGGAGGGGGAGAAGGAAACAGAGGAGGTGGCGAGGGAGAGAGATGGGGGGCTAGTATAATTCCATAGCACTTTCACTTATGAATGTATTTATTCTCGCCTCTTCTCTCAATAGCACTTTAGCTCATCTGCACTTTATAATATAAAATCTATGCGAAGTTTTAGAAAAAGCTATTTATTGGATTCTCTCTTCCCCCTTTTTCTTAAAATTTTTACATTTTTATTTTATTTTATATCCCTCCTTTTCGCTATGTATGTTGAGTTGCCAGTCTTTAAGTCAATGTGTAACACTTCGTCGTTGGTTCTGATCATAATGTGGTGTTTAATTTTCTGTGATTTTCTCTGTTCAATAAAAAAAAAAAGTATTACAGAAAGCTTGGCATGACCAAAAGGCTGTCCTGACTGTTTACCAGCCAGGGCAGAAGGTATGGGTGTTGGAGTCTGTGGACCCAGCAGCTCTCCAAGACAAGTGGAGTGGACCCCATACCATAATTGAGCAAAAGGGTGAGGTCACCTACCTGCTGGACCTTGGCACTCCCAGGAGCCCCCACAGGGTGCTCCATGTGAACAGGCTCAAACCATACATAGACAGGGCTGACATGGGCTTGCTCATGGCAACTGATGAGGGACAGGAGGAAGAGAGTGACCCTCTCCCTGATCTCCTCTCTCAGAACCTAGATGATGGGTCAGTTGATGGTGTAGCTTTGGCAGACAGCCTCACTGACCAACAGCAGATTGATTGCAGGAAGGTCCTCAATCAATATAGACACATGTTCTCTCTGACTCATAGTCAGACCACCTGGTGTACCCATGAAGTGGACACAGGTGAGAGTCTACTTGTTAAAAATAAGATTTACTGGCACCCTGACCATGTCAGAGATTGCATCAGGACTGAGGTCCAAAAGATGCTAGAGTTGGGAGTTATTGAGCCCTCGATAGCCCTTGGGCTAGTCCAGTGGTCTTTGTACCAAAACCTCACACCCAGGGTGGTAAATGAGAGATGAGGTTTTGTGTTGACTACAGGGGACTCAATGCAGTCACTAGGACTGATGCTCATCCAATTCCAAGGGCAGATGAGCTTATTGATACTTTGGCCTCAGCCAAGTTCTTGACCACATTTGACCTCACTGCTGGCTATTGGCAAATCAGATTAGCTGAGGATGCCAAACCAAAAACTGCATTTTCAACCCCTAGTGGGCATTATCAAATTATTGTGATCCCCTTTTTTTAAGAATGGACCTGCCATATTCCAAAGGCTGGTGAACAAAGTCCTTACAGGCCTGGAAGCCTATAGTGCAGCATATCTTGATGATATAGCTGTCTTTAGCTCCACCTGGGAGGATCACCTGGTCCACCTGAAGAATGTTTTGGGGGCTCTGCAGAAAGCAGGCCTCACTATCAAGGCTACTAAGTACCAGATAGGGCAGAGCAAGGTTGTGTACCTGGGCCACCTTGTGGGTGGAGGCCAGGTATAACCATAACAGAGCAAAATCCAGACCATAATGGACTGGGTTGCTCCAACTACCCAGACTCAGGTCAGTGCTTTCTTGGGCCTGACTGGGTACTACAGAAGATTTGTCAAAGGATATGGGTCTATAGTGACTCCCTTGAATGATCTCACATCAAAAAGAATGCCCAAGAAAGTTCAGTGGACAGTTAGCTGTCAGAAGGCATTTGATGATCTCAAGCAGGCCATGTGCACTGCTCCCATTCTGCAGAGTCCTGACTATTCCAAGCAATTTATTGTCCAAACAGATGCATCTGAGTTGGCGGTAGGGGCTGTGTTCTCACAACTTAATGCAGAGGGTCAGGCTCAACCAGTAGCTTTTATCAGCAGAAGGTTGACCCCCAGAGAGAAACGTTGGTCAGCTATAGAGAGGGAAGCCTTTGTTGTGGTCTGGGCACTGAAGAAGCTGGGGCCATACCTATTTGGCACTGACTTCATTGTTCAGACAGACCATAAGCCCCTCCTATGGCTAAAACAGATGAAGGGTGAAACCACCAAACTTTTGAGGTGGTCCATTTTCCTACAGGGGATGGACTATACAGTGGAACATAGACCTGGGAGTAACCATGCCAATGCAGATGGACTCTCCAGCTATTTCCAAAATGAAGACTCAACTGGGCAAGGTTAGTCTCATGTCCTTATGTTTGGGGGGGTGTAGGAAAGTAGCATCTGCTTCTTATGGTTACCCCCAATTTTTGCTAAATTTGATACTGTTTTTGACTAGTCTGACTGGGATCCTGCTAATCAGGACCCCAGTCTATTTGCTTTCTCCCTAAACTGTTATGTCATGTACTTAGGTACACTCCAGATTTGATACTGGGGTACCCTTGTCAGTCCCTAGTATATGGTACCCAGGGCATAGGTAAACAAGAGGCCTCCCATGGGCTGAAGTATGTATTATGCCACCCATGAGAGGCCATGCAAAATGGAACTACAGGCCTGCCATTGCAGCCTGTGTAAGTTGGTGCATGCACCACTTACTTAAGATATAGGTTTACTATATCTAAGGGTCACTGCACTTAAAACCTATCAGACACCCCTATAGCAGGCCTTTACAATCCTGAAGACAGGGTGCTTGGTTCTAAGTGAGAGGGTGCCACTGCATGAGCAGAACACCCCTGCAGCCTACGGAGTCCATTCTCCTGGGTTGCAGGTGACACATCCATACGACATATAGAGGGACATTATGTGACTGCGTGATGACCAACTCGAAAACGGCTGAAACAAACCCTATCATGTTTGGTGTCAAACATGTTGAAATAGCAGAAGCGAGCTTCGTTGGTCCCTGGTGTTCCCGGTACCAGCCTTCTAGTCCCAACCAAATGGTTGCTGCCAACCAGAGACACATTTCTGCCCTCCTGCTGCTGAGCCAACCTCGAGCAGGGGAAGGCAGAACAATAGGCATCCTGTCACAGGGAGGTGTGACCATCACCCAGACAGGATTTAGTGTATTAGGGCTGGGTGGGTGCCCTTGCCAGTGACCGAAAGTCTGCATGAGGGGCACATTTGGTGTCCCTGTGCATTGTCCAGTTCAAACCAGTCCTGGGAACCGTTGGCTCCTGCTCTGGTGCGAAACTGGACAAAGGACATGGGAGTAACCTCCCCACAGTCCATACCCCTCCCCCCGGGAGGGTCCCCTGAATCTTTCCAACCCTCTCCTGTGGGTGCTTAAGGGCTTACCTGGCTGTAGGACCTTACATTCATCGTGGACAAGATTCTGAACAAGAAACCACTGCACTTTGACCGTCTGGACACTCTGGACTTCGCTGGACTTGGTTTGAGCCTGACTTCATCTCCCTCTCAGTCTGCTGCATCGTCTGTGCCCTTGCACCATATAGGATCCGTGCAGTACCTGTGGAGCATCAAAGACAACCAAAGATAATCTTCCTTGGAGTGAAGGAGTCACTCCCCTGCATTCGCAGGCACCGCAACACTGCTGACCAGACTGCTGTTCCTGAACTCCTACGACTCCGAAGGGTCCAGCAACATAGGAGGTGGGTTTTTATGTCCCTTGAGGCCCGAGCTGCCCTCTTACCAAGTTTGAGGTCAGAATCTCTCGAGGGGGCTACAATACCCGAACCCCTGTGCACCACGTTCATTTGCAAGTGCATGTGCTTGTTGGCATTCTTTTAACAAGTGCCTTGGGCTCCGAGTAGCCCCAACTTCTGGCGCCATTTCCTATTAAGAACTTTGACCTGCTCGCACAGAGTGCTCCCTGGGCTGTTGTTTGGTGAAATCACTCGAGGTCCTCTCGCGACTCCTGTGCCTCCGGCCTGTGGGTCCATTTGAGGGTCAACTTTGTTTTCTTGGGCTCCCCTGGTTGCTCCAGGCCTGCCCTGACTCCCCTTGTTGTGGTGAGTCTCCTGGACCTTGCTGGTCCGAACCGTACACTATCTTGACTTTCTGCGTGGGTTGCTGTTGCCAAAGCTTGTTGGTGCTCCCGCCAGACACCGACCCCTCAGCACATCCTTTATGGGACAGCTCGCATCCGGCTCCTGGCCATCTTCAACGTCGCCTGGTCCCCGCAGCTGCAGAGTCAAGAGCACCGTCAACTAACCTGAAGCACCCGACATCGGTGGGCATTTGTCTACCGAGCCCCTGGTCACTCCTAAGTGATCAAGACTCTGTCCCCTCTGCTTTCAGGTACTCTTCATCAAGGATCCATGTTTGGATTCCACCGGACATTCTACTTCCTTCCAGCAGCGGCACTTTCTTGAAGTCCTCCATTGGGTTCGACGGCGGTTTCCGATGCCACTTCATCCCTATGCACCCAGCTTCCCTGGGACCAGTAACTTGGGTACTTTGGTATCCACGGGTGGGGTGGCTCTCCAACCTTCTTTCTTCCCCAGGGTTTCTTCGAGGTCCACTGGGAAGGGTCCTTAATCTCTAAAATTTCAACCGCGACTTTCCCATAGAGTTGTACGGAGCACGCAGTCGTACCCACACTGCACCCGTCCTCTGTGGGGTCCCTACTTACTCACCTTGGGTGGTTGCTTGGGGTCCCAGCGATTCTACGTCCTCTCGACATCGTCCTGACTTGAGTCCTGACTCGAGTCGTGGTTCTTATACCACTATTTTAGTATATGGTTTGCCCCCCCTCCCCCCCCTTGGGCCCACTGTGTATTAGTGCTATTTACTGTCATTTCTGTGCTTAAGAATTGTGTGCTTCGTGATTAGCTCCATGTAGGAGATACTGTGTCGTACTAAGTAGTGTTATATTAATAAATACATATTTTTATAACTACTGTGTGGTTCTCCTTTAATTTAACCAATACTATAAGATTGCATTCTGGTAAAACAAGCTGCTTTACATTCCTTCAAGACTAAGCCTGAAGGTTGCTCTCCACAGTTACCACATGGATAGCTTTCTAAAGTTATCTTAGACCTCTTAAATCACCATAAGGGTAGTTTGGGCTGGTGCAAGGTGCCCACGTTAACTAGTGGACATCATATACCAGGCCAACTTCTTACAGATACCCAATGCCAAGACTCTCTTCACATTATTTGTTCGGCAAATCATGAGGTTACATGGCCTCCCTTCCAGCATTATTTCTGACAGAGGCCTGCAATTCATTTCCTGATTTTGGAGTAGTCTTTGCACATCCTTGGACATCGCCGCTCATTTGTTTATCACCCACAAACCAATAGGCAGACAGAATGGGTGAATCAGGTGCTGGAACAGACTCTGTGGTGTTTACTAACATCAACTTCTAAAGGGTGGGAATTCATATTACCATTTGTAGATTTTGCGTGCAACAATTCACAGCATTCTGCCACTGGTGTATCCCCCTTCTATTGTGTAACAGGCACCCATCCACGTATGTTACCTGAAAATATTTTTTCATACCTTCTGAAAATGTACCTGCCATACAAGACTTTGTACAACATCTATCTAACTCACAACAAGAGGTGTTAAAACACTTATAGCAGGCCAAATCCAGTATGGAGGAAAAATCTAACAAACACCGTCAACAACAACCAGCTTCCAAAAGCAGTGATCAGGTGTGGCTGGACACAAAAAACCTGCAGTTACAGGGTCACCGTAAATTGCAACCTAGATATGTGAGTCCCTTCCCAGTTGAAAAGATCATAACCCCAGTAGCAGTTAAACTCCAACTGCCAGAAGATTTACCCATTCACCCCGTATTTTATGTGCCCTCTGTACTGTGGGTTTTGCGCACAGAGCACATGTTGCCTTTCCCTGTGGCACCTCAAGGCCTCCTGCAACCCATGGTCTCCACCCAGGGCTCTTCACCTCATTGAACCTCTTGTGCCCTTGTTCCCACCGCTTGCACGCTTGTAAGACAATTATGTGTTTCCTGGTTAATTAGCTCCATCCCCCATTGCCTAGAACTGTAACCATTTATGCTTATTTGTTCCAGCTGCCTATTGACTCCAACAGCTAATGTTTTTTGGTTCCCCCTGCCATGGCTAATTGATTCCAACTATCACTTGCTCCTGCCATTAGCTAAGGTCACATCAGTTATTTTAACATATACTCTCTCCCAGGTTTCATTTTGAACTTCCCAGTCTTCCATGCAAGCTATGTGCCCTTCTGGAACATTCTCTTCCATCGGGCATAGATACCCCTTCTGAGCCTGAGTCAGTGCTTGGCCTCGTTCCAGTCCTGCACATGCATCTTCCCTGCACTCACCTTCCGAGTTGCCCGGAACCCTCCAGCGATCTAGTCTTCCAAGCCTTCGTGTTGATCCCATGATCCTGACTCTATAGACGTTCCAGTGTCTTCGCGTCCTGAGCTCTGTTGACGCTCCAGTGCCTTCGCGCCCAGAGCTCCATTGACGTTTTCAGTGTCATTGCTTCCAGTGCTACGATTCCACCTCTTCTTGGGCTTCTTGCATCACAGCCTCCAGTCTTCCACCGGATTCCAGTTGAAGAATTAAAGACATGGCTAAGTACTCGATTCTCAGGTTAGTGAGCACTAATCCAGAGATAAGTTTTGAAATGAAGTCGAGACTGAGTTCTTTGAAGGTGAAAACCCATTCTTGAGAATTGGACATTATTGGTTTCTACGTTTCTGAAAAGTCCTTGTGCTCCAGACACCTTTACTTGTGGGCACTTAAAACTTTATTTGCATCAGAACTAAATATCTCCACGTCAATGTTCCTTGACCAGTTTGGGATCCCGAACTTGGAAAGACTTTTGAGCGCACATTCTATACATTCAAGTTTGAACAGAACATTGTTTGTTAAGACATTCTGTTGAGTGCCAGAAACTCCCAAATTACTTTTGAATTGTATCTGCGCTCAAGCATAATTTGTGATGAAGCCTTGCACTGCACCCACATTAACTCAAAAAGGTCAGGGAGTATAGATCCTCTTGTGCAGTGTCGCAAGACTGCAGAGCAGACCCAGTGATGCAAGTCTATCTTTTTCTTGTTTTATCCCAACCCCCTTCCGCTGGGGGCAGTGGGTGAATTAATGTTTTAGTTATTTGTTTCATCTAACTGCCCCAGGCTGTGATTGGAGGTCCAGCATCGTCTCCGCAGTCGGAAACAGGTGAGTGGGTGACAGTGAGTGAAAGAAGTTATATGTGAGTGGATATTATTTGTTGGGAGGTGAGCCAATCTTGAAAGAAGTTTATTATGTTTGTGGAAAGACTGCTTTTTTCAATGTGCCCCCTAGTTGGGTTGGATCTTGTTATCCTCCTTTACCATGTGAGTGAAGTAGTTGATGAAATTGGCCTAAAAAGTGTGAAAAGAAGTTTGGGAAATGTAGTTTTAGAAGTATTACGTGCTGTGATACCTTCTATAGGTGTGGCAATGAATGATGTGAGAATTATACTTCTGTCTACTTTAGTAGATAAGCTCACAGTAGACACAGCTGGAGCACTAAAACAGGTAAATACAGAAATGATTCCTATTAGGGAAATGGAAATGAAGAATCACTTAGCATTAGATATTATCCTGGCGAAGGAAGGCAGAGTTTGCAAGGTGATCAAAGGAAAGAGGTGTTGTACATATGTGCCCGATAAGAGTAGGGTTATTAATTCATATATTACTAACATAAATAAAATCATGAAAGTACTTCAATCTTTCGAAGAGTTAGGCTTATGGGAAGCTGTAGGTTCCTGGTTTAGTAAGTTAGGAAAGGAGTTTAGCAAAGTTGGTGAATGGTTGGATAACTTGGGTGGGAACACTCTAAGACTAATTCTAACACCTGTAATAACTATGAAGGTATGTGCAATTGTCCTGTTTCTTTTGCTAATATTTTCTGATGGTATGTTCAGGAACTGTGAAAATAAAGGTAATAAAGGTTCAAAGAGGAAAAGATCTGAGGAGCACGAGATCGAGAATATTAGGAATGTGTCTACAACCAGCTGAAGATGGCAGAGGAGAATTGCAGAAAGAAGCAGATACATGATTTCTTGATTAGTAAAGTTATTAATGGGTTCTGGTGATTATAAAATAATCAGACGGGGAACTGTGGAAGCATTTTTCAAATCTGTATTTTGAGCAATAGATAATAGTGAGTAATAGTCATTTTTTATTTTGGATCCAATATGCAAATAACAAGCTAATATGATTCCAGTTGAAACAAGTTTAATAAGATGCATACTAGGGGTGGGCAGAACTCGTGGAGTTTCACTCAGTGGAATTCTATGGAGTGACATAAAAACTCAGTGAGATTCCACGTATTTCTGACAATGGGTGGAAAATATGCATGTTCCACTGCTCGCCCTGCAATTTAGAGCCAGTAGAGCCAGCAGCGCTGAAACATCTGTGCGAATGGCACCATGCGGTGAGCAAGAGCGCACGGCCATTCAAGTTGATTCTTCTGCCGCTTGAGTAGAAAGTCTGCTTGAGCGGCAGCAAATCTACCCGAGAAGCAGCACTTTGACCGTGACTGCTCGTGACCTCCTGCACCCACTCGCTACCGCCTTTGTTAGAAAATGACACTAGGGGATGCCAAATCTCGCTCTCATTTCTGGAGCCTCGTGGGTACAAATTCTGCCACGTGGAGATTGGAGGAATTTGGCCTGAACTCCACGTTACAAAAGTACAACGGAGTTGCCAAATTCCGCTAATTCCGTGGTCACAATGAAACATTCTATCCACCCCTAACGTATATAAGTGAGTTTAATGTAATTTAGTTGTGCCGCATTTATATAAAAAGTCATCTTGGATAAAATGAATGCTGTGTCTGTTATTCACTCCTGTATTCACCCCCTCCCATATGGTTCTCCTGCGCATCTTCTCTCCTCATGAATTTTGCACAGCAAAGACAACTGATGTAATGGATTTTTCCTACTGTTATGAATGCAAAGCTTAGAATGAACTATCTAGTGCAACATATCAGGATATGTTGCAATTTCCAAGGCCCTTCTGCTGTAGTTACACTGTGTAAATGGAGTCTATTCATTTGTTTGAAGAAATATTGTAGAAATGTTTCATATTTTGTTTGAACATCTATGGATGGAAGTTGCATGGAAGATATTGGATGCTTTCTTCAAATGGGATAGTGCTTATGTATCAAATAATTATGGGCCAGATGTACGACGCGCAAAATAGCGCCTCGCAAATTGCGAGTTTTTTGCGACTCGCAATTTGCGAGGCGCTATTTTGGATGTACAACAGTGTGTATCACACTGTTTGCGATTCCCAATGGGGTCGCAAATTGAGAGGCTCATGAATATTAATGAGCCTCTCGCAATTTGCAACCCCATTGGGAATGGCAGGCCCTCCCAGGTATGGTGGCCTGCTGGGCTCAGCAGACCACCATGTCTGGGACTGCTTTTAAATAAAGCAGTTTTTTTTTTTTGAATGCAGCCCATTTTCCTTAAAGGAAAACGGGATGCATTTAAAAAAGAAAAAAATGAAACGTTTTCGTTTAATTTTTTAAGGGTAGGTAGTGGTCCCTGGGAAAAAAGGTGAAAAAAGCGGCCAGTAAATCAAACACTGAAAAACAGATAGATTACTGGTTTTGTATTTCACCATTTACCTTTTTTCACCTTTTTTCTTTTCACGAAATTCACGTCCCATCTACACAGTAGCATTGTCTAAGTTCCTGACGAAAGCAGTGATACCACTCTGGGTCTCCAAGGCTGAAACATGTAGACCTACTTTTTTCGTCTGACACGTGCAGTTTTATATCCATACTGCAGGTACACTGTTTTTAATCCTAGCAGTGAAAACGAACAAATAAAGGCAATTCTATCTCTCTCGTTAGTTAGTTTTAGCTTCACCACCTACACTTTAGAGTTTTTCTTCATTTTGTTGCACTGCGCCCTCATCACACTAGTTTTTGGCCTTTCTCATCTGAAGGATTTAGTATATCCTAGCAAGCGTAGGAATAAAACATCCCTGAGCTCCTTCCTCTCAGAGAGGAAGTTGTAGCCCTTGGCGGGACTAGGTCTTCCCGCTAAGAGGAGAATCCCAGATGATGAAGCATGCCACCTATGGTGGGTGAGGGATTTCGTCCTGAAAGGGATTTCTCCACAAGCCACTAGAGACTACCTCTACTGTTTTCTTCTGCCTGTACAGGCATTCCAGACCCAAGCATTTCTTTGTTGGTTATGTACTGGTTGGGGACGTAATCCTTGCAGGTCTTTAAAATATCCCTGGGACCCGCCCTCTCTTGTTTTTGTTAGGCAGTCTGTTTCATATGCCAGGGTTTGCCATCACTTGCATTAACAGATACTCTAATCTGCAGGTATATGCCAAGTACTCACTTGCCAATGATGACTCAATCAGCTGTAGATGCCTTGGCACAATATGAGATGTTAGGATAGTCATGACACTGAAGCCCCTTTTCCTATCTCCTTTCTTCACCTCGCTAAGGTAACTGAGACCTTTGTTGTACATCAGTGAGCAGCACACTGTTGACCTTTCAGAAACTATAGAGGTCCACTTAAGTTTGTTCCAAATACTCAGTTTCGTTTTGGACCACCTGACTAAGCATTAGTAAATTATGAAACTAGCTATATTCATATTCACACTTTTCATTTTCTTAGCACAGTTCAGACACCTCTCACTGTCTCTCAGAAATATAAGTAATACATTAGAAGTTGTGGGTTAATTTATATGACCCTTACATAGCAAATGTCATTGGGTTAGGTCATGCTCGACCTAGTCATTGTAACATAAGCGTTAGAGAAATACATGGTTTACTTGTCAACTCTCCCTTTTTTAAGTGAATCACTCTCTCTAACAGAAACATTACCTCACACTTTTTTCCAAGTTATCTTTCCAAAACCTTCATCACCTCTTTTTGTTTTTTAGATCATCAGATTTTTCATCCATCTTTACTGTTAGCCATCATTTCTCTTCCATCCCCTTAGAGATTCGAAGTGGACTTAGAGTGCTATGGATGGTTTACATGGAAACAATGAAACTAAGGCCAGTATATTGAATCAGGGGCATCCAGACTGACACTAGGAAAGTGGAACAGAGGAATCAACAGTGACACAGGGGCACCAACAGAGGTGCACCACCACTGTGATTGGCACACCACCTACAGAAGCACCAACAATGACAAGGGGACATTGATGTTGAAAAGGAGAACCAATATTAGAACACTAACAGGGGGAGATGAACATAAGGCACTGGCAAATAGACATGTCACTAGGATACTGACACAGAAAAATCAACACTGACACTAGGACACTCAAAGACAAAACTGAAACATGAGCTGCATTAATGACATGGGAACAGTGGCAGACATTGAAATGCCAACATGGGGTGCAAACACTAATGCTGGCCCATTCACTTGGGGTCGTTTCACTGAGACACTGACAGAGGGATACTAGGACACTGACATTATTATAATGACACTGATACACAATACCAGAACACTGGCACAACATAGTGACACTGAAAGAGGGACAGTGACCAAGAGGACATGACACTAGTGTAATACAGTGAATATTGACAGTAAGGCTGAAGTTCATATGGGTCACAAACATTGACAGTAGTACACTGACACATGAGCACCAACATTGACATCATGAAAATGCACACATCAACATCAGCAGTCATACAACAGTACTGGCACAATGGCACTGTACTTGGACACTGTCACTGGGTCACAGATATATTGGGACATTGACATAGGAGCACCAACACTGACATACATGGGGATATTGATTTTGGACAGTGACAGAAGAATGCTGCCAGAGGACACAAGTACTGAAACAGGGGCAATGGCCTAGGGCTGTGACACTTGGTAACTAACATAGGGGAAATGGGATACTAACACTAAGATACAGACGCATGGGCACATCACCAGTACAGTGTCACGACAAAGAGACAAGAACACAAGTGCACTGACTGGGGAACACCACACTGTGGTAATGTTCAGTAATTACTAACATGGCCCACTGACCCTAGGATACTGACACAAGGATCCTGGCATGGAGACAATCACAAAGGAACACTAACATGGACATTGGCCACCTCAACACTGCCAGAGTGACACAGCCTGTGTAACCAGACACTGACAATGGGACAAGCGAATACAGACACACTGAAAATAACACAGGGACATTGGCATTAGGATGTTGGCATTGGCACATGGATAATGACAGAAGAATTGGCATGGCAACACTGGCACAGGGGCACTGGCAATGGGGCACATGTAAATGGGGACTAGGGACAATGACGGACAATGACATTAATACCTGGAACACTGACAGATGAAAGCAAAAACAGTGGCACAGACACCTAAAAAATAATACTGACATGGTGACAATGACCCGGGCAATGACAAGTCATTAAACTCTAACACTGAGACACTGATACAGGGACGCAAGCATTGGGATACTGACACGAAGATGCTGCAACAGATGGATACTGACATTAACACTAGGAAGTGATGTAATACAAGAGCACCAGCATGGAGGCACTGACATTGGTTTTCTGACCCTGACACTGGACAACTGCCATTGGGGACACAAACACTTGCACTTGAATGCAGATGGGGAGACACTAAAGCAGGAATACTGACAGTGGGACACTGACAAAAGACCACTGACCAATAAACACTGAGAAGTCGATTTGAAACACTGATACCATGCCAGTTTAACTTACCTGAGGACACTGGTGGTGTATGGCAACACTGGGACAATGACACAGACATTGAAATAAAGATGTTAGAAATGGGACGTGTGCGGATATGGGGATATCAACAACAATATGGGACACTGACAGATGAAGATTGTGACTGACATTGACATTGAGAGACAGACACTTCAACATTGGGATACACGGGCATGGGGTCATTAACACAGGTGCTGAAACTTGCACAAGAAGAAACAGGGTCATACTGCATGGACCCAAAGATGAGGCCAGGGAGACACAGTGGGAGACCATGGATAGTCAGATCATGGACATGAGAACAAGCAAATTTATTGTCCCAAATTAAAAAACAAAGAATCAGATCTACAAAGACATTTTGCGATCGCAAAACTTGCGATTCACAAAATGTCAGGGTTTGTGACTACAAATTGGCATTTTCTGTTTACTGAATCCATTTTGAGAGTTTGGAAAGCTTTTGCAACTCACAAAAAGGGTTTTGAGATCCATTCCGAAATGCAATTAGTAGGGGGCATACAACTCTTGGTCAGGTACCAACACCTTAGAGGAGGTGGTAACTGATTTGCAAAGTGTAAGATGTCCATCGGACACGCTACCCTTTGTGAATCTTGTCTGGTGGCATCAGTGGGATAGGCAGTGGTCAATGTGAGCACTGCCTGCTCCTCTTGATGCATTCTCAAATGGGAATCTTTTTTCTAAGCAGCATTGGTTCCTTTAAGGAGCACTGGCTGCTTTAAAAAAATGATTCCCATTTGGGAATGCAAACCCGGGGTGGTGATCTACTGTTCCTCCATTGCAAGAATCCCTGTGTGTGTAGCCAATATCAGGGGTTGTAGTGTAGTTCCTATATCCCTAATAGGCTCTGCGCATTGGAATCATATACCCTATAGGCTAGACATAGGACTGAGGTCGGTATGTCCCTATCGAGTATATTAAACTTAATTACTTTGTGCCAGCTAGCTCAGAGGCCACTAGAAACTCCTTGCAAACAAGAAGGGAGTAGTTTCTGGCAACCGCATAAACATGACTACTTTGTTTCCCTTTAGAATCGGAACACGTCTCAGAATCGTGGAAACAATAGATAACAGTTTCACTCAGTCAATCGTGCATGCTTAGTTTCCTCAGAGTTACACGGAAAGAATAGACGGGCGTTTCAATAAAAGTATTTATTGAACAGTCTTGTTTCTCGTGTAAGAGATATGTGCTGTTACGATCACAAGACAGTATGCAAGATATATAATGTACAGCGTAAGCAGTAGAAATAAATAATACTGCGCTAGCATTATCTTTTAGCATATATTCACGTACATAAATAACATGAGCTAAAAATGCGAGTACTCATAAGATGCTTCTCTAAGCTAGTTCTACCCCAGTGTACCTAAGTGTAGTGCAGGGTAAGAAGTAGGTGGAGTATTCTCTAGTATGGTATACTAATAGTCTGGTATGCCAAGAGTCCCTCTAGGTTCTAGTCAGCTCCATACCTTGAAAATGAGAGAGGTGGGAATCTCCTTACTGGGTCTCGAACTCTAACATCCCGCGAAGGGAGTCAGAACACTGGAAGCTGGGAGCTGGATTCTCTGCGTGCAGGGATGACAGCGTCTTCTCAGTGCGTCAGGCCGGGATACGGGCTCCTCTGAAGTCGAGGTCTCCTCTAACTTGCTTGGGCAAGGGAAGGTATATTTATACCTGGTAGGTGCTTTGGAATGTTAGCATTGACGTGAGGTCGGACAGAGGAAGACGTCAGGAATGAACCCTTAAGGTATACTGGTTCAAAAATAATAGATGAGTTCTTGGAGAAATCAATAGTCCTGTGCTAGGGGAACTCCCGAAGCTTAAGGGTCTGGTTTCTAAGAACTCGTTGTGACGTTAGGGTGGATGGATGTCGGTGACCATGCCTGTATTTGGAGTGCACGGCTAATGCCTAAATAAGGAGTGGGATTCTATGCCTATATAAGGGCAATGCGAATTGTGCCTATATAAGGACATGTTTCAGGAAAACCTATATACGGACACCTTAAGCGGAATACAACACCCACTCCACTTTCGAATGAACGATAATACTAAATGCTAAACATTAAATGCTAAACATTAAATTGAGTACCACATGTTGCTAAAAACATTCCTAAAAGCATATTAAAAGAAGTTTAAAATAAACTGTTGAATGCAATAGGTACTGTACATTTAAAGCATTATTTTCATTCTAAGCATATAGTTGAAATAAATGCAACATGAATGAAAAAACAGAAATATATACATATGATGAAATGGTCGATAAGTTTTCAAAACATCAAAGCCATTGCATATCATGGTATTAAATGAAATTATAGACAAGGTGACATTGTGTCCCTGGAAGATTTCAAAGTAGTCCGTTTTATAAGACTAGTTCTACTGTAAAACACACAAGATGATGGATGGAATGTTGCACATTGGCAAACATTCACCCCCAGTCACAGATCTGGGTTTAATCCATCGTTATTTTGCTTCACCACGCCACCCCAGTTCAGACATAGCCATATGCAAATCAGTCATGACCCTGTGCCTCATGGGAACAGTCCAGACCGAACTGCCAAGCCATGTCTTCCCTGGACCGGAATCAAGCATCCTAGGACCGGTTTCGGGCTTTCAGCCCTCATCAGCCAGGATAGCTTGACTCCAGTGGCGTAGTGAGCACGGGACCCACGTCTGGGCATACCCCCCACTTAGGGCGAAATGCAAAACACACAAGATGATGGACGGAATGTTGCACATTGGCAAACATTCACCCCCAGTCACAGATCTGGGTTTAATCCATCGTTATTTTGCTTCACCACGCCACCCCAGTTCAGACATAGCCATATGCAAATCAGTCATGACCCTGTGCCTCATGGGAACAGTCCAGACCGAACTGCCAAGCCATGTCTTCCCTGGACCGGAATCAAGCATCCTAGGACCGGTTTCGGGCTTTCAGCCCTCATCAGCCAGGATAGCTTGACTCCAGTGGCGTAGTGAGCACGGGACCCACGTCTGGGCATACCCCCCACTTAGGGCGAAATGCAAAACACACAAGATGATGGACGGAATGTTGCACATTGGCAAACATTCACCCCCAGTCACAGATCTGGGTTTAATCCATCGTTATTTTGCTTCACCACGCCACCCCAGTTCAGACATAGCCATATGCAAATCAGTCATGACCCTGTGCCTCATGGGAACAGTCCAGACCGAACTGCCAAGCCATGTCTTCCCTGGACCGGAATCAAGCATCCTAGGACCGGTTTCGGGCTTTCAGCCCTCATCAGCCAGGATAGCTTGACTCCAGTGGCGTAGTGAGCACGGGACCCACGTCTGGGCATACCCCCCCCACTTAGGGCGACATGCAAAACACACAAGATGATGGACGGAATGTTGCACATTGGCAAACATTCACCCCCAGTCACAGATCTGGGTTTAATCCATCGTTATTTTGCTTCACCACGCCACCACAGTTCAGACATAGCCATATGCAAATCAGTCATGACCCTGTGCCTCATGGGAACAGTCCAGACCGAACTCCCAAGCCAAGTCTTCCCTGGACCGGAATCAAGCTTCCTAGGACCGGTTTCGGGCTTTCAGCCCTCATCAGCCAGGATAGCTTGACTCCAGTGGCGTAGTGAGCACGGGACCCACGTCTGGGCATACCCCCCCCACTTAGGGCGAAATGCAAAACACACAAGATGATGGACGGAATGTTGCACATTGGCAAACATTCACCCCCAGTCACAGATCTGGGTTTAATCCATCGTTATTTTGCTTCACCACGCCACCCCAGTTCAGACATAGCCATATGCAAATCAGTCATGACCCTGTGCCTCATGGGAACAGTCCAGACCGAACTGCCAAGCCATGTCTTCCCTGGACCGGAATCAAGCATCCTAGGACCGGTTTCGGGCTTTCAGCCCTCATCAGCCAGGATAGCTTGACTCCAGTGGCGTAGTGAGCACGGGACCCACGTCTGGGCATACCCCCCACTTAGGGCGAAATGCAAAACACACAAGATGATGGACGGAATATTGCACATTGGCAAACATTCACCCCCAGTCACAGATCTGGGTTTAATCCATCGTTATTTTGCATCACCACGCCACCCCAGTTCAGACATAGCCATATGCAAATCAGTCATGACCCTGTGCCTCATGGGAACAGTCCAGACCGAACTGCCAAGCCATGTCTTCCCTGGACCGGAATCAAGCATCCTAGGACCGGTTTCGGGCTTTCAGCCCTCATCAGCCAGGATAGCTTGACTCCAGTGGCGTAGTGAGCACGGGACCCACGTCTGGGCATTCCCCCCACTTAGGGCGAAATGCAAAACACACAAGATGATGGACGGAATGTTGCACATTGGCAAACATTCACCCCCAGTCACAGATCTGGGTTTAATCCATCGTTATTTTGCTTCACCACGCCACCCCAGTTCAGACATAGCCATATGCAAATCAGTCATGACCCTGTGCCTCATGGGAACAGTCCAGACCGAACTGCCAAGCCATGTCTTCCTGGACCGGAATCAAGCATCCTAGGACCGGTTTCGGGCTTTCAGCCCTCATCAGCCAGGATAGCTTGACTCCAGTGGCGTAGTGAGCACGGGACCCACGTCTGGGCATACCCCCCACTTAGGGCGAAATGCAAAACACACAAGATGATGGACGGAATGTTGCACATTGGCAAACATTCACCCCCAGTCACAGATCTGGGTTTAATCCATCGTTATTTTGCTTCACCACGCCACCCCAGTTCAGACATAGCCATATGCAAATCAGTCATGACCCTGTGCCTCATGGGAACAGTCCAGACCGAACTGCCAAGCCATGTCTTCCCTGGACCGGAATCAAGCATCCTAGGACCGGTTTCGGGCTTTCAGCCCTCATCAGCCAGGATAGCTTGACTCCAGTGGCGTAGTGAGCACGGGACCCACGTCTGGGCATACCCCCCACTTAGGGCGAAATGCAAAACACACAAGATGATGGACGGAATGTTGCACATTGGCAAACATTCACCCCCAGTCACAGATCTGGGTTTAATCCATCGTTATTTTGCTTCACCACGCCACCTCAGTTCAGACATAGCCATATGCAAATCAGTCATGACCCTGTGCCTCATGGGAACAGTCCAGACCGAACTGCCAAGCCATGTCTTCCCTGGACCGGAATCAAGCATCCTAGGACCGGTTTCGGGCTTTCAGCCCTCATCAGCCAGGATAGCTTGACTCCAGTGGCGTAGTGAGCACGGGACCCACCTCTGGGCATACCCCCCACTTAGGGGCGAAATGCAAAACACACAAGATGATGGACGGAATGTTGCACATTGGCAAACATTCACCCCCAGTCACAGATCTGGGTTTAATCCATCGTTATTTTGCTTCACCACGCCACCCCAGTTCAGACATAGCCATATGCAAATCAGTCATGACCCTGTGCCTCATGGGAACAGTCCAGACCGAACTGCCAAGCCATGTCTTCCCTGGACCGGAATCAAGCATCCTAGGACCGGTTTCGGGCTTTCAGCCCTCATCAGCCAGGATAGCTTGACTCCTATGGCGTAGTGAGCACGGGACCCACGTCTGGGCATACCCCCCCACTTAGGGCGAAATGCAAAACACACAAGATGATGGACGGAATGTTGCACATTGGCAAACATTCACCCCCAGTCACAGATCTGGGTTTAATCCATCGTTATTTTGCTTCACCACGCCACCCCAGTTCAGACATAGCCATATGGAAATCAGTCATGACCCTGTGCCTCATGGGATCAGTCCAGACCGAACTGCCAAGCCATGTCTTCCCTGTACCGGAATCAAGCATCCTAGGACCGGTTTCGGGCTTTCAGCCCTCATCAGGCAGGATAGCTTGACTCCAGTGGCGTAGTGAGCACGGGACCCACGTCTGGGCATACCCCCCACTTAGGGCGAAATGCAAAACACACAAGATGATGGACGGAATGTTGCACATTGGCAAACATTCACCCCCAGTCACAGATCTGGGTTTAATCCATCGTTATTTTGCTTCACCACGCCACCCCAGTTCAGACATAGCCATATGCAAATCAGTCATGACCCTGTGCCTCATGGGAACAGTCCAGACCGAACTGCCAAGCCATGTCTTCCCTGGACTGGAATCAAGCATCCTAGGACCGGTTTCGGGCTTTCAGCCCTCATCAGCCAGGATAGCTTGACTCCAGTGGCGTAGTGAGCACGGGACCCACGTCTGGGCATACCCCCCCCACTTAGGGCGAAATGCAAAACACACAAGATGATGGACGGAATGTTGCACATTGGCAAACATTCACCCCCAGTCACAGGTCTGGGTTTAATCCATCGTTATTTTGCTTCACCACGCCACCCCAGTTCAGACATAGCCATATGCAAATCAGTCATGACCCTGTGCCTCATGGGAACAGTACAGACCGAACTGCCAAGCCATGTCTTCCCTGGACCGGAATCAAGCATCCTAGGACCGGTTTCAGGCTTTCAGCCCTCATCAGCCAGGATAGCTTGACTCCAGTGGCGTAGAGAGCACAGGACCCACGTCTGGGCATACCCCCCCCACTTAGGGCGAAATGCAAAACACACAAGATGATGGACGGAATGTTGCACATTGGCAAACATTCACCCCCAGTCACAGATCTGGGTTTAATCCATCGTTATTTTGCATCACCACGCCACCCCAGTTCAGACATAGCCATATGCAAATCAGTCATGACCCTGTGCCTCATGGGAACAGTCCAGACCGAACTGCCAAGCCATGTCTTCCCTGGACCGGAATCAAGCATCCTAGGACCGGTTTCGGGCTTTCAGCCCTCATCAGCCAGGATAGCTTGACTCCAGTGGCGTAGTGAGCACGGGACCCACGTCTGGGCATACCCCCCCCCACTTAGGGCGAAATGCAAAACACACAAGATGATGGACGGAATGTTGCACATTGGCAAACATTCACCCCCAGTCACAGATCTGGGTTTAATCCATCGTTATTTTGCTTCACCACGCCACCCCAGTTCAGACATGGCCATATGCAAATCAGTCTGACCCTGTGCCTCATGGGAACAGTCCAGACCGAACTGCCAAGCCATGTCTTCCCTGGACCGGAATCAAGCATCCTAGGACCGGTTTCGGGCTTTCAGCCCTCATCAGCCAGGATAGCTTGACTCCAGTGGCGTAGTGAGCACGGGACCCACGTCTGGGCATACCCCCCCCCCCCACTTAGGGCTAAATGCAAAACACACAAGATGATGGACAGAATGTTGCACATTGGCAAACATTCACCCCCAGTCACAGATCTGGGTTTAATCCATCGTTATTTTGCTTCACCACGCCACCCCAGTTCAGACATAGCCATATGCAAATCAGTCATGACCCTGTGCCTCATGGGAACAGTCCAGACCGAACTGCCAAGCCATGTCTTCCCTGGACCAGAATCAAGCATCCTAGGACCGGTTTTGGGCTTTCAGCCCTCATCAGCCAGGATAGCTTGACTCCAGTGGCGTAGTGAGCACGGGACCCACGTCTGGGCATACCCCCCCCCACTTAGGGCGAAATGCAAAACACACAAGATGATGGACGGAATGTTGCACATTGGCAAACATTCACCCCCAGTCACAGATCTGGGTTTAATCCATCGTTATTTTGCTTCACCACGCCACCCCAGTTCAGACATAGCCATATGCAAATCAGTCATGACCCTGTGCCTCGTGGGAACAGTTCAGACCGAACTGCCAAGCCATGTCTTCCCTGGACCGGAATCAAGCATCCTAGGACCGGTTTCGGGCTTTCAGCCCTCATCAGCCAGGATAGCTTGACTCCAGTGGCGTAGTGAGCACGGGACCCACGTCTGGGCATACCCCCCCACTTAGGGGCGAAATGCAAAACACACAAGATGATGGATGGAATGTTGCACATTGGCAAACATTCACCCCCGGTCACAGATCTGGGTTTAATCCATCGTTATTTTGCTTCACCACGCCACCCCAGTTCAGACATAGCCATATGCAAATCAGTCATGACCCTGTGCCTCATGGGAACAGTCCAGACCGAACTGCCAAGCCATGTCTTCCCTGGACCGGAATCAAGCATCCTAGGACCGGTTTCGGGCTTTCAGCTCTCATCAGCCAGGATAGCTTGACTCCAGTGGCGTAGTGAGCACGGGACCCACGTCTGGACATACCCCCCCACTTAGGGCGAAATGCAAAACACACAAGATGATGGACGGAATGTTGCACATTGGCAAACATTCACCCCCAGTCACAGATCTGGGTTTAATCCATCGTTATTTTGCTTCACCACGCCACCCCAGTTCAGACATAGCCATATGCAAATCAGTCATGACCCTGTGCCTCATGGGAACAGTCCAGACCGAACTGCCAAGCCATGTCTTCCCTGGACCGGAATCAAGCATCCTAGGACCGGTTTCGGGCTTTCAGCCCTCATCAGCCAGGATAGCTTGACTCCAGTGGCGTAGTCAGCACGGGACCCACGTCTGGGCATACCCCCCCACTTAGGGCGAAATGCAAAACACACAAGATGATGGACGGAATGTTGCACATTGCAAACATTCACCCCCAGTCACAGATCTGGGTTTAATCCATCGTTATTTTGCTTCACCACGCCACCCCAGTTCAGACATAGCCATATGCAAATCAGTCATGACCCTGTGCCTCATGGGAACAGTCCAGACCGAACTGCCAAGCCATGTCTTCCCTGGACCGGAATCAAGCATCCTAGGACCGGTTTCGGGCTTTCAGCCCTCATCAGCCAGGATAGCTTGACTCCAGTGGCGTAGTGAGCACGGGACCCACGTCTGGGCATACCCCCCCACTTAGGGCTAAATGCAAAACACACAAGATGATGGACGGAATGTTGCACATTGGCAAACATTCACCCCCAGTCACAGATCTGGGTTTAATCCATCGTTATTTTGCTTCACCACGCCACCCCAGTTCAGACATAGCCATATGCAAATCAGTCATGACCCTGTGCCTCATGGGAACAGTCCAGACCGAACTGCCAAGCCATGTCTTCCCTGGACCGGAATCAAGCATCCTAGGACCGGTTTTGGGCTTTCAGCCCTCATCAGCCAGGATAGCTTGACTCCAGTGGCGTAGTGAGCACGGGACCCACGTCTGGGCATACCCCCCCCACTTAGGGCGAAATGCAAAACACACAAGATGATGGACGGAATGTTGCACATTGGCAAACATTCACCCCCAGTCACAGATCTGGGTTTAATCCATCGTTATTTTGCTTCACCACGCCACCCCAGTTCAGACATAGCCATATGCAAATCAGTCATGACCCTGTGCCTCATGGGAACAGTTCAGACCGAACTGCCAAGCCATGTCTTCCCTGGACCGGAATCAAGCATCCTAGGACCGGTTTCGGGCTTTCAGCCCTCATCAGCCAGGATAGCTTGACTCCAGTGGCGTAGTGAGCACGGGACCCACGTCTGGGCATACCCCCCCCACTTAGGGCGAAATGCAAAACACACAAGATGATGGATGGAATGTTGCACATTGGCAAACATTCACCCCCAGTCACAGATCTGGGTTTAATCCATCGTTATTTTGCTTCACCACGCCACCCCAGTTCAGACATAGCCATATGCAAATCAGTCATGACCCTGTGCCTCATGGGAACAGTCCAGACCGAACTGCCAAGCCATGTCTTCCCTGGACCGGAATCAAGCATCCTAGGACCGGTTTCGGGCTTTCAGCCCTCATCAGCCAGGATAGCTTGACTCCAGTGGCGTAGTGAGCACGGGACCCACGTCTGGACATACCCCCCCCACTTAGGGCGAAATGCAAAACACACAAGATGATGGACGGAATGTTGCACATTGGCAAACATTCACCCCCAGTCACAGATCTGGGTTTAATCCATCGTTATTTTGCTTCACCACGCCACCCCAGTTCAGACATAGCCATATGCAAATCAGTCATGACCCTGTGCCTCATGGGAACAGTCCAGACCGAACTGCCAAGCCATGTCTTCCCTGGACCGGAATCAAGCATCCTAGGACCGGTTTCAGGCTTTCAGCCCTCATCAGCCAGGATAGCTTGACTCCAGTGGCGTAGTGAGCACGGGACCCACGTCTGGGCATACCCCCCCACTTAGGGCGAAATGCAAAACACACAAGATGATGGACGGAATGTTGCACATTGGCAAACATTCACCCCCAGTCACAGATCTGGGTTTAATCCATCGTTATTTTGCTTCACCACGCCACCCCAGTTCAGACATAGCCATATGCAAATCAGTCATGACCCTGTGCCTCATGGGAACAGTCCAGACCGAACTGCCAAGCCATGTCTTCCCTGGACCGGAATCAAGCATCCTAGGACCGGTTTCGGGCTTTCAGCCCTCATCAGCCAGGATAGCTTGACTCCAGTGGCGTAGTGAGCACGGGACCCACGTCTGGGCATACCCCCCACTTAGGGCGAAATGCAAAACACACAAGATGATGGACGGAATGTTGCACATTGCAAACATTCACCCCCAGTCACAGATCTGGGTTTAATCCATCGTTATTTTGCTTCACCACGCCACCCCAGTTCAGACATAGCCATATGCAAATCAGTCATGACCCTGTGCCTCATGGGAACAGTCCAGACCGAACTGCCAAGCCATGTCTTCCCTGGACCGGAATCAAGCATCCTAGGACCGGTTTCGGGCTTTCAGCCCTCATCAGCCAGGATAGCTTGACTCCAGTGGCGTAGTGAGCACGGGACACACGTCTGGGCATACCCCCCCCACTTAGGGCGAAATGCAAAACACACAAGATGATGGACGGAATGTTGCACATTGGCAAACATTCACCCCCAGTCACAGATCTGGGTTTAATCCATCGTTATTTTGCTTCACCACGCCACTCCAGTTCAGACATAGCCATATGCAAATCAGTCATGACCCTGTGCCTCATGGGAACAGTCCAGACCAAACTGCCAAGCCACATATTTATAAATTTATTTATTTATTAATTTTTATAATAATATTTTTTATTTTTTTATTTTTATTTTTGAACTGACTGGAGTGTGAATAGTCATTTTATCCCTTCGCTATCCAACACTTTCCCTACTGTTGCACTTATTGGAGTGTGAATAGTAATTTTTACACCTCCGCTATCCAACACTTTCCCTACTGTTGCACTCACTGGAGTGGAATTAGTAAATTTTACCCCTCTGCTATCCAACACTTTACCTACTGTTGCACTCACTGGAGTTGGAATAGTAAATTTAATCCCTCCGCTATCCAACACTTAACCTACTGTTGCACTCACTGGAGTGGGAATAGTAATTTTTACCCCTCCGCTATCCAACACTTTCCCTACTTTTGCACTGACTGTATTGGGAAATTTAAATATTTTTTAGTAGTTTAATGTTTTAATTTATTATAGAATTTTTTTTCATATATTTTAAATTATTGATATATTTTTTATTTTTATATAATTTTAAAGTTTTAAAATAAATTAAAAATAATAATGTATTAATTGTTTTAAAGTAAATATATATATATATGTGCATAAATTGCGTTTGTGTGTTTATTTTTTTTAATTTAGTTTATTTGTTATATTCCGTTAAAATGTATATTAAATGTAATTTATTTTGTTAAAATTAATTTTAATATAATTAATATATATCATTATATATATATATATATATATATATATATATATATATATATATATATATATATATATAAATTATATACTGGCGGTCGCCAGTAGATAGTTATAGTTAGGACCTATTTTCCATAGGAAATCCACAACATTCTATTTGAAATAACTTTGGCGCCCGTTGACGAATCTTCGCGAAATTTTCAAAACTTATGGCTCGCTCCGGTCCGCTCCTATCCTGAAAGTTTTGGGGTGATTCGGCAAGCGGGGGCCGAGAAAAAAGGGGGGTCCCAAAACGTGTTTTCCCCATGCAATTTTCCATAGGAACCTTTCAAGGCAGCTACAGCCCGAACTGCTGAACGGAATTACACCAAATTGGCAAAAAGGTAGCCCTTGGTTCAGAGTCGTGCCTTTTGGTTAAATGGTGTAAATCCGTTCAGTAGTTCCTGAGAAATTTGAAAAAGAAAACACATATATATCTGGGCGGCGCCTAACCACACATGTCATCGTGAGATCTGATTGGCTGTCAGCACTTCATCCTGGAATTGCTGGCAGCCATCTTGGGACCAATATAAATGATAGTACCCCATTGAAATGCATTGTAGTGAATCGAAGATTTTGAGGGTTACCAAAAGGAGAACTATAAAGGGTGATAACAGACTTTAGTTACATTAGAATTCATTTGTTGATGGTACCATACTAATTTCAGGAATTGTGGTGTGTTCTAAGGTGATTTTACACTGTGAAAAACCTTCTGCTGGGATATCATGAATCATGTTTGAGAGAAAACTATTTTCACATGCTTGTCCCATACAGTTTTGGAAGGTGCTCCAGAAGCTAAAATGAGAGCATATTTTCTGTAAATTCACATTATCTTTCTCAGTCATGTGAGAATGAAGTCTGACATTCTCAGTAAAACATGTACATCCAACAAGGGCAGAGACTTCAGTTGATTCCTTTGTGTTCTACTGCAGCTTCCCAGAGTGTTCTAAAGAACAACTAGAGTGCTAACAGCCTTACTTATGACAAAAGTATGGCACACCTGAAGCCATCTTGATTGGAATAAACTGGTAACACTTAAAACATTTAATTTAAAAAGGAACAAAATGATGGGGTTCATTTTGTCATAGAAATTATGGTTAGTGCTGTAGAAAGAAAAATTAGGACATGTTTCAAGTGTGATCTCAAATATCTTCCTGTTATATTTCAACAGGAGCAGCCTGTCAGTTGATGCCTTTGTGTTCTACTGCAGCTTCCCAGAGTGTTCTAAAGAACAACTAGAGCGCTAACAGTCTTACTTATGACAAAATTATGGCACACCTGAAGCCATCTTGATTGGAATAAACTGGTAACTCTTAAAACATTTAATTTAAAAAGGAACAACATGAGGGGGTTCATTTTGTCATAGAAATTATGGTTAGTGCTGTAGAAAGAAAAATTAGGACATGTTTTAAGTGAGATCTCAAATATCTTCCTGTTATATTTCAACAGGAGCAGCCTGTCAGTTGATGCCTTTGTGTTCTACTGCAGCTTCCCAGAGTGTTCTAAAGAACAACTAGAGCGCTAACAGTCTTACTTATGACAAAAGTATGGCACACCTGAAGCCATCTTGATTGGAATAAACTGGTAACACTTAAAACATTTAATTTAAAAAGGAACAAATGAGGGGGTTCATTTTACCATAGAAATTATGGTTAGTGCTGCAGAAAGAAAATTTAGGGCATGTTTTAAGTGAGATCTCAAATCCTCTTCTATTTCATTAGAAAATTCTGACATGCAGACTGAAACAATCACTTTCAATACCAGCAGTAGACTTCCAGTTAACTCCCTGGTGAGCAGTAGCTTTACTACAGTGATCTAATGAACAACTAGAGTGCTAACATTCTGAATTTATGGCAAATGTGTGACACATCTGAATACCTTCTTGATGGAATCAAAGTAAAAAACTGAAAGCATTTCCTACTGAGGAGACTGCAGTAAATGACGAAATTAGGAAACTTCATAACAAATAAGTCTCCCAAGATGGCCACCAGAGAAAAAAGAGCCCAAATGTAGCACAAATATCACCCAGATGTAGCCCACATATAGCCCTATGACAGAAGGGTGCAAAACACTTTTTATTTTTAGTTTTTCTGCAGTTTTATATAGTGCCAACTGGTCAGGTATTGGAGCGTTACATCTTACTTGGACCCCTTATTGCGTATTTTGCACGAAGTACATGAGATTGATCTTGCGAAACATTGAACTTTACGATTCTGTTAACCTGAAGTTGCTCTGAACCGGGCTTTGTAACACCGGTTTTTACCTACTGGTTTTAATTAATTCTCACTGTATTGTTTTAGGAAAGAGGATTTACTGTTTTTATGTACAATTTTATGATCTATGTTTCTAAATCAGATCAAATAAAGTTTAATGAATTCTATGGCAGGACGGAGGCGAGGATTATGCATATCTTTCCTCACTTTATTTGCATAGCAGGTCAAAGAAAACGTAACACAACAATCATTAAACAAAAGACTACACAACCCATGAACCATTAGGGGGGTAGTCTCCAAGGCAACTATAGTCCAATCATATCACAGTCCTTCGTATATAATATCGTGACGTCCCTTCCGCTTCCTCTTTCTTCACTGCTCGTCAGTTAAGTGCATTCCTTACATTCTTGGCTTAATCTGACGTTGTTGCTGTTTGTATAGCGGTTTCTTGTGCACGTTATTAGCATTATTGCCTTGGTATTGTTTCATATTCCCTGCGCAGCATGCTCTTGCCCGAGCGCGTTCTCCCCCTCGCAGTTTCTCCCGCTGTGTGCTCTGCGCGCGGTGAGAACCTGTCAGGCGCGTCTGGTCCGAGCGAGGCAGCTCCGTCGGCGCTCCCGCTGGTCTTTACGCGCGTTTGGGAATCCGGTCACTCCTTTAGTGTCCGCTTGATTCCCGACCAACCCTCGCCTAATTTTGACACCGCTACGCGGTGATTTCCCCACACGGCCACGTTAGTGACCAGCGCCACCTGGTGGTGGTAATTGGTATTGCGCCTCAGTCTATTCTTATAACAGCTTCGGGGAAAGCCCAGCTGTTGGAGCACCGGCGAGGGGGCTGTCTTAAGGATTTTAAGGGCATTTGTTCTGTGCTCACACCCTCTGCTATCATGTCTTCTCCAGAAGACCATTTTTACTCCTCCTACCAGGAAGTGGAGGAGGAATGGCCCTCCAACTTCTCCCTCCAGCAGTGCACCAAGCCCTCTCTCTGGCTATTTCTAGGGCGCTGGCTCCTCTTAGGGATCAGGTTGATAAGCTGGCGAAAAGCATCCCTGGGGTGTTCAGTGACCCAGATCTGGTGGTGGCGGGTCCAAGTAGCTCCCAGATGGGGAATAAAAGGGCCGTTAAGCATAACGCGGGGCACTTGGAAGGATTTGATAAACTTACGGAGACCTTCCTCAAGAGTGCGCGAACGCTAAAACATGCACCCTGCTGGGAGGAGGAGGGGCCCAGAGAAAATTGCGACACTGTCACCACTATTGTAGACCCCGACGGCGGGTTTCCCTTAGAGGGAGAGGGGGTATCGGAGGACGATTTCTCCTCCGATGAGGATAAGGACTCGGGCGTCCCTGGCGTCCAGAGTCCCACTCCTCTCAGTCCCCGGTTGGGGACGGGGTCCACTCGGACATGTTCGAGCATACCCAAATTTACCATCCTAGGTAGGCAGAGTGGACACCTGACGCCAAAGTAGCAGAGTATGTGGTGGGGAAAATCCATCAACCCCTTGAAAGGGAGGTCAGGAATAGGATGAGGGGAGAATGCCCCAGGCCCTCACTGAAGGGGAAGGTGGCACACACGCCTGAAATTGATGAGAAACTATGTACCTTTTTCTCCAAGTATATGAGGGATCCCAAGAAAGGAATTGATAGGTCTTGGACGTGGTAGGGCCCTTGACCCAAATTATTCATTTGACGGAGCGTTCCAAAGAGTCAGGATCCCCTTTGTCCACGGATATTGTGGCTGGTTGGGCGCACTACCCTAAACCCTAAAACACTACCCCTCCACTACCCAAACACCACTGCACTACCCTAAACCCTAAAACACTACCCCAGCACGACACCCTACACTACCCAAACATAACTGCACTACCCTAAACCTTAAAACACTACCACCAGCACGACTCCCTACACTACCCAAACACCACTGCACTACCCTAAACCCTAAAACACTACCCCCAGCACGACTCCCTACACTACCCAAACACCACTGCACTACACTAAACCCTAAATATACCCCCAGCATGACCTCCCACACTACACAAACACCACTGCACTACCCTAAACCCTAAAACACTACCCCCAGCACTACCCCCTACACTACCCAAACACCACTGCACTACCCTAAACCCTAAAACACTAACCCCAGCATGACCCCTACACTACCCAAACACCACTGCACTACCCTATACCCTAAAACACGACCCCCTACACTACACAAACACGACTGCACTACCCAAACCCTAAAACACAACCCACAGCATGACCCCCTTCACTACACAAACACCACTGCACTGCCCTAAACCCTAAAACACTACCCCAGCACTACCCCCTACACTACCCAAACACCACTGCACTAACATAAACCCTAAAACACTACCCCCAGCACAACCCCTACTCTACACAAACACCACTGCACTACCCTAAACCCTAAAACACTACCCCCAGCACGACTCCCTACACTACCCAAACACCACTGCACTACCCTAAACCCTAAATCTACCCCCAGCACGACCCCCTATACTACCCAAACACCACTGCACTACCCTAAACCATAAAACACTACCCCCAGCATGACCCCCTGCACTACACAAACACCACTGCACTACCCTAAACCCTAAAACACTACCAGCAGCATGACCCCCTACACTACTCAAACACCCCTGCACTACCCTAAACCCTAAAACACTACCCCAGCACGACCCCCTACACTACCCATACACCACTGCACTACCCTAAACCCTAAAACACTACCCCCAGCACGACCCCCTACACTACTGCACTACCCTAAACCCTAAAACACTACCCCCAGCATGACCCCCTACACTACCCAAACACCACTGCACTACCCTAAACCCTAAAACACTACCCCCAGCACGACCCCCTACACCACCCAAACACCACTGCACTACCCTAAACCCTAGAAAAGAAACCCCCACCCCATGCCCAATCCCCCTTACCTCTCACTCCTCATGGTTCCTCTCTCCTCGTGGTTCCGGCTTCACGTCATCTCTGAGGGGCGGTGCACGTCATTGTGAGGAAACGGAACAGCCTCTGTTTCCTTACGACATGGATCGTCTACATGTTTTTAGAACGCATGGTCATTTACCATACATACCTTTACAACAAAATTCGTTGTAAAGGCCTGCGTGGTAAATGACCATGCGTTCTAAAAAAATGCGTAGTAATGACTTCGTTATGTACAACACATGCGTGGTAATGCATGCGTTGTAATGGTATCGCAAAGTAAAAAAGTCGTTGTAACGGCTGTTTACCGATCGAAGCTGGCCCCTGTTCTTCAGTGAGACGTTTATTTGATTAATTAGGAGGAAGGAATGTGGTTTTTTTACCGAAAAGTGCATTCCCGGCTGTTGTAGCGTGAAAGTGTCCACGTGGCCTGGTTTCACTTCCGGTGAGAGAGTGGAAGAGTCTGTTTGGATCTAAAGGAGTTCTGTTGTTGGACGGGGCCGGCGCGACATGTCATCAGAAAACATAGCTAATGGAAAGCGTCCTCCCTGAAGTGTGGAGCAGTGCCATGAGAGGTCAACGAGTGTGCATCCCACCGCAGTATGACCGTACCGCGTGACCCATGTGCCGCCTCCAGGGTACGGGAGGCAGAAGCGGCATCGCAGGTCCTCTTGAAGACCGTTGTAGCACTAATTCTACATTTTGGTACTAGGGCATTTTAACTTCGTTGTTCCTGCCAGATACAAAGAGAAGATCCTGTGTTATTCAGTGCCTTTGTTACCTTTTTTGTGGGTTGTGGTGCTTGTCACTTCGCTGCCCCGCCGGTGCACACGACTGGGCACCCCACCTCGTGTGCCATCTGCAGGGCCTCTGCCCTCGGATCACTGGTTTCGGTTTCTGGAGTGGCAACATAAACAGTTGCTCCGAAAGGACTAGCCTGAACAGTTAGGTGAATATCCCCTGCACCAGCATTCCACAGAAATTCTTTCCTAGCTCTCCCACGTCAACGAGCACGGCTCCGCTCGCGACACCGTATGACGTCATCGGAGCCATAAGAGGACCTCGTCGGCCTGCTGACGTCAGTTCCACCCATTTTTTTCGTGCCACCGAGGCAAACAGGAGACCGAGATATTTTCACATGTATACATAGTATAATAAATATATATATATTCACTGAAAAAACCATAGGTTTCAGGCACGTTATAGTTAGAAATTAGCATTTAAAAACCTTAGAAATTCACTGAAAAAAACCATAGGTTTCAGGGGCGTTATAGTTAGTTGGACATTTCACTCGTACAAAACCATAGAAATTCCCCCGTTATAGTTAGTTCAGCTAACTATAACTCGCGCGCCCGCAATGCACTGCTGATGACGTCACATATTACATCACTCATGACATGGTCAGTGACATCACTGATGACATCACTGATGACATCTCAAATGACATCACTGATGACATCACTGATGACATCATCCAGTGAATGTGTGTTTTTCTGAAAATTAAATATGTTTTATATATGTATATCTCAAGGTCGATGGAAGAATAAATGGGTATATAAGTGTCTAAATGGATGATTTATTTTTGTAAAATTGATTGTATAACTGACTAAGTGTATCTTAGTGAATACATGGGTTAGTGAGTAATGTTTAAATATTAAAATATCTGTATCAGTCTCTCACTTTGTGTATAAGTGGCTGCATGGGTTGGTGAGTAGCTACATGAGTGTCTATATGGGTTATTAGTTGGTTTTTTGAGTATCAGTATGAGTGTCTGTATGGTTCGGTGGGGGGTATTACTTAGTGCATAGATGCATGAATGAGTGACTCACTGTTTGTATGTGTTGAAGACAGCATGTGTGCAGGACTGTATAGGTGGATGAGTATGTGTATGGGTGTGTTAGTGAGTGAATGACTGTCTCAATAGTGTCTTTATGAGTAACTACATATGTTTTAAACTAGTATATGTGAGTATTGGTGTATATAAGTGAGTATATGTGAGAGTGAGAGATTGGAAGAGTTCCTGGACAAATAAGTAGGTGTTTCTATAAGTGATTGTTTAAGAGAGTAAGTATGTGTAAGTTTCTGTAGAAGTAAGTGTGGTAGTGTGTGTATAACTGTATATGCAAGTAAATGGATGTTTGATACTTTGTTTGCATGTGTGACTATGTGTGTGAGTAACTCTATGGATGAGTGGCGGTGTGTAACAGGATGTATAGGTGTATGAGTACATATGATGAGTGAGTACATGTATGAGTGACTGTATAGGGACTGTTGGTGAATGAGTGGATGTGTGTGTAGATCTTGGAATTACTGAATAGGTGTGTTGTAACTGGTATTGGTATGTCCATTGTTTTGAAAATTTTGTATTTTTGAGTGTGTGTATCAAAGGTTATATTAGGGTGAGAGGAGGTCTGGCACTCTATCACAAGGATGATGTCATCAGTGATGTCATCAGTGATGTCATTTGAGATGTCATCAGTGATGTCATGAGTGATGTCACTGACCATGTCATGAGTGATGTAATATGTGACGTCATCAGCAGTGCATTGCGGGCGCGCGAGTTATAGTTAGCTGAACTAACTATAACGGGGAATTTCTATGGTTTTGTACGAGTGAAATGTCCAACTAACTATAACGCCCCTGAAACCCATGTTTTTTTCAGTGAATTTCTAAGGTTTTTTAAATGCTAATTTCTAACTATAACGTGCCTGAAACCTATGGTTTTTTCAGTGAATATATATATATATTATCTACTGGCAGTCGCCAGTAGATAGTTATAGTTAGGACCTATTTTCCATAGGAAATCCGCGACATTCTATTTGAAATAACTCTTGCGTCGGTTGACGAATCTTCGCGAAATTTTCAAACTTTATGGCCCGCTCCGGTCCGCTCCTACCCTAAAAGTCTCAGGGTGATTCGTCAAGCGGGGGCCGAGAAAAAAGGGGGGTCCCAAAACGTGTTTTCCCCATTCATTTTCCCATAGGAAACTTTAGACACGGCTACAGCCCGAACTGCTGAACGGAATTACACCAAATTTGGCAAAGAGGTAGTTCTTGGTTCAGAAAGAACCCTTTTTGTTAAATCGTGTAAATCCGTTCAGTAGTTGCGGAGAAATTAAAGAAATAAGAGTCAAAAAATCAATTTCCCATAGGAAACTTTAGACACGGCTACAGCCCGAACTGCTGAACAGAATTACACCAAATTTGGCAAAGAGGTAGTTCATGGTTCAGAAAGAACCCTTTTTGTTAAATGGTGTAAATCCGTTCAGTAGTTGCTGAGAAAATCAAAAGTAAAAGTACATATATATCTATGGGCACGGAGGATTCGCGCACCCTGAGCGCACCCTGCGCGCACCGTCCCGATCACGAGCTGCATGCTAATTGGCTGTCAGCTGGCTGTCAACATTCCGATTCAGGAAATGTTGGCAGCCATTTTGTCCCTCGGTAGAACCGAGGGACAGAAACAAGTGCGCAAAGCGCACAAAGGGGGCAGGGTAGAAACACCCTGACCCCTAGGTCTGCTCAGGGGTCCCACAAGGACCCCTGGGCAGAAAAAGCATTTTTTTAAAAAAAATCGGCAAGATGCGCTCAGGGTGCGCGGATCCTGCCGATAAAAAAAAAATTGAAGGGCGGTCTCCGCGCTTCAATTGTATTTGCCCCGGGTGGCCCAAGTCCCGGGGGCATGGAGAGGGGTTAAATTTATGTATGGGGGCCTCAAGGGCCCCCAAGCCCCGGGGACCGCCACCCCCGGGGCTTTCTTTTTAAAATGGTGCGGGAGGGCTCTGAGCCCTCCCGCAGCCTCGAGGACCACCACCTCCCCGGGGCTTCTTTTTTTACTTTTTCCTGTGTGGGGGCTTGAGCCCCCACACGCCCGGGACCGCCACCTCCCGGGGCACTAACAAATTAAAATGGGGGTCCGTTTTGGACCCCGAAGCCCCGGGACCACCACCTCCCCGGGGCTTTGCTGATGTGGGGAGGGGGCCGCGCGGCCCCCCTCCTGGAGCCTGTGGTGGCCCTGGGGACCGCCACCCCCAGGGCCAGCTCCTGCAGTGTCCCGGGGTGCCTACCCCCGGGACACTGCTGTTTGCAATGACAGGACGGGAGCCTCGCGGCTCCCGTCCTGTCATTGCAAACTGCTTGGATATTGGAAGAGAGAGCAGGAAACCTGCTCTCACTTCCAATATCCAAAGACAATTGCTTTCCACACGGGGAGCAGCATGTTAGCTGCTCCCCGTGTGAAAGCAATGCCGGCTCCCTTAGGACACGGGGAGCCGGCGGGACTGTGGGGGTTTGGGGACCCCCACAGTCCCCAACCAGAGGCCAGGCCCCGGGGATGGGGTCCCCGGGGCCATAAGTGGCCCGGCAGGGGGGCCCCGCGGCCCCCTCCCCAGAAATTATTTTTTTTAAAAAGGCCTGCCCCGGGGGATGGGGTCCCCGGGGCAAAGGAGGCCTGAGGAGGGGGCCACGCAGCCCCCTCCTTAAAAAGGAATGTTAAAGTGTGGCCATGCCCGGGGGATGGGGTCCCCGGGGCAGTTTTCGGCCAGGGGAGGGGGCCACGCGGCCCCCTTCCAGTTTAATTTTAATTAAAAAAAAAAGGGGGTAAGGCCCTGGGGGATGGGGTCCCCAGGGCCCAAAATTAAGAAAAAGGTAGGGGGGCCACACAGCCCCCATTCAGGGAAAAAAACAAAAAAACCGATCGGGCCTCAGGCCCCGCCCCTTCCTTCACCACTCTGCAAACGCGCCCCTGGCGCGTTTGCAGATGGAGTAATTCCCCCTTGAATACTGGGGGTCCCTGGGGGCCAACTAGCCCACCAGGAACCTCCAGTATGCGCCAGGGAGCTGCGTTGCAGAGAGGTGTACAGAGGCCACGCCCTTTATACACCTCTCTGCAACGCAGCTCTGTGGTGCTTTTTGGAGGTACATGGTGGGCTAGTTGGCCCCCAGGAACCCTCAGGATTCAAGGGGACTTAATCCCCCAACTTAAAACGCGCCATGGGGCGCGTTTGCACAGTGGTGAAGGGAGGGGGCGGGGCTTCAGGTGACATGTGTGCAAACAGGCCCCGTGGCGCGTTTTAAGATGGGAATTAAATCCCTTCAATCCTGAGGGTCCCTGAGGGCCAACTAGCCCAACAGGTACATCCAGAAAGCGCCACAGAGCTGCGTTGCAGAGAGGTGTAAAAAGGGGTGTGGCCTCTCTACACGTCTCTGCAACGCAGCCCCTGGCGCATACTGGAGGTTCCTGGTGGGCTAGTTGGCCCCTAGGGACCCTCATGATTCAAGGGGACTTAATCCCCCAACTTAAAACGCGCCACGGGGCGCGTTTGCACAGATGTCACCTCAGGCCCCGCCCCTCCCTTCACCATTGTGCAAATATTCCTCTAAAATCTGCCGAACTACGAATTCGGATTTACTCACCTGTTATCAGGAGAGACCTCAGTGCTGCATCTTTCAGCCCAGTACTAATCCTGAAAAGTAATTTTAACCGTACTTACCAGTAACTTGAATTTCCTTCCATAGGATATCATTGCCTGCTTTTTGCTGAAAAAGTTTCTAAGTGTTGATTTTTGAAACATACAAATATTCCTCTAAAATCAGCCGAAATACGAATTCCGATTTACTCACCTGTTATCAGGAGAGACCTCAGTGCTGTATCTTTCAGCCCAGTACTGGTCCTGAAAAGTAATTTTAACCGTACTTACCAGTAACTTGAATTTCCTTCCATAGGCTAACATTGACTGGTTTCACTTGGAAATTCTTCTAAGTGTGGAGTTTTGGAACTTTAAAATATTCCTCTAAAATCAGCCGAAATACGAATTCCGATTTACTCACCTGTTATCAGGAGAGACCTCAGTGCTGCATCTTTCAGCCCAGTACTGATCCTCAAAAGTAATTTTAACCGTACTTACCAGTAACTTGAATTTCCTTCCATAGGATATCATTGTCTGCTTTTTGCTGAAAAAGTTTCTGTGTTGATTTTTGAAACATACAAATATTCCTCTAAAATCAGCCGAAATACAAATTCCGATTTACTCACCTGTTATCAGGAGAGACCTCAGTGCTGTATCTTTCAGCCTAGTACTGGTCCTGAAAAGTAATTTTAACCGTACTTACCAGTAACTTGAATTTCCTTCCATAGGCTAACATTGACTGGTTTCACTTGGAAATTCTTCTAAGTGTGGAGTTTTGGAACTTTAAAATATTCCTCTAAAATCAGCCGAAATACGAATTCCGATTTACTCACCTGTTATCAGGAGAGACCTCAGTGCTGCATCTTTTAGCCCAGCACTGACCCTGAAAAGTAATTTTAACCGTACTTACCAGTAACTTATATTTTCTTCCATAGGAATCCATTGTCTGGTTTTCAGCTGAAAAGTTTCAAAGTGTCGATTTTCACAAACTACAAATATTCCTTAAAAATCGCCTGTATGACTTAAACGCATTCTTTCAACTGTTTACAGGAGATGCACCAGTGCTGGATCCAGGATCCAACACTGAGTAAGAAAAAGTAACGATAACAGTTTTTACCTGCTAAGTGAATTTCCTTCCATAGGATAACATTGGTGATTCTATGAGAAAAAGTTTCTAAGTGTCAACTTTTAAAATACAATAATATTCCTTAAAAATCACTACTGTAACCAAAACGCTTTTACTCAACTGTTTACAGGAGATGTCCCAGGACTGAATCTAGGATCCAGTCCTGTGGTTAGAAAAGTAATCCATAAAGTAACTAATTGCATTTAACTAGAAATTCACATTGAGCTGAATGTTGCATTGTGTTTGAAAATGTGTTGCCCATTGCAACAACTGTAACTACTGTACTTAAAAGTCTATTGCCTATGTGCAAAGTATTTAAACTAAAGTAATTCATTCTGAGAAAGTATTTTTTGTAATGTATAATGTAATTACAATGTAATTTAAAAAATAAAATATGTAAAAAAAAAATGTTTCTAAAAATGTAGTAAATCAGTATGAAAAAAATAAATATAACAATTAATACATTTAAAAATTGTCATTTACAAAACCTTTGAAATTCACTGAAAAAACCGTAGGTTTCAGACATGTTATAGTTAGGAATTAGCATTTAAAAAACCTTTGAAATTCACTGAAAAAACCATAGGTTTCAGACACGTTATAGTTAGAAATTAGCATTTAAAAAACCTTTGAAATTCACTGAAAAAACCATAGGTTTCAGGCACGTTATAGTTAGAAATTTGCATTTAAAAAACCTTAGAAATTATAACGTGCCTGAAACCTATGGTTTTTTCAGTGAATATATATATATATAAATCGATATTTTGTACATTTATATTTTTTACAACAAAAAGTGAAGCACCGGCAGCGCAAGGGGCCTTATAAATGAGGCCCTTAATATTTCAACAGTCAGGAACTAACACATGAATTACATTCCGCATATCTATTATATTTTCACAATGTCTTTTTTCTTGTTATCGCATTGCCTGCCTGAGATACTCTCGTTTTCCCTGGGGGTGCACAGCATCTCCCATTCATTGCTGGGGTTTCCAGCCCTTTATTGGCAGCAGTGGTCACCCCTCTCATGGCAGCAGCCCCGTCGGGAGGCAGATTTAATACATATCCTCACATTTTCCAACAACCACATTCTAATACTCTTTCACTTCCTCTGCCCCTACTTTTTTTCGTCATGTAATTATTAAAAAAAACAAAAAAAAAACACACATTTTAATCTCTGGAAGCCTTGCAATATTAACCACCTTGAGTATCATCACCACAATCAAATGTGTTTATTGAGCTCGGTTTAGCTGCCAAAATGAATTGCGTCTCAATATCATTCGATATGTCATAAGATGGTGAGGAAATAAAACTGAACATCGCTGACGCCACAGCACAGATACCATCATTTCCCCTACCGTCGTCGGGGTTAATATCGTCGAAATGAGAATGTCAAACGGGGGCTCCTAGGACCTGAGCTCTGAGGCCAGACCCACACGGTACAGACTCTGCACATGTATCATTTTACGCAAGGTCTCCTCGGCACAATTGAGTTCCTTCAGTGACAGGCAAACGTGGCAAAGGTGACCTTCAAAAGCGCCGCCTGGAACAGAAGGCAAGCTGGCTGTTGAATTAATTCGTCGTTTTCGAATTAATGATCCTGTACACACCTTACAGCATTCAGATATGTATATTTGCATGTATACATTAATTAATGATGAACTCACTCGAAGAGTGGAGTCGATTTCCTCTTGGTGATGTAATATTTTACACAATTCCTTATATGTTGGATGTACACATCTTGTGTAGTATAAAGGAACACCTAGCAGCCATTTTAGATCTCGTAATACTGTTACATGCGGAGAGTCTCAGAGAAATAATATGTCCACCAAGAGATGTGGCTCCAGGCAATTATATTCTAATATGGAAGGAAAATGAAACTCGTTTAGAAACAATTGACACTCCCAGAAATTGGAATTAGCAGACAGATTCCTCGAAAAGCCCTGTGCGTTTAAATAATGTTATGAGCAGCCTCGTTTACATAATAATTTCTTTTTTTAAATTTTGCATGCGCCAGAGATTATGAAGGCGTTGCAAGCAATATTGTAAAATAAAATGAAGTGTATCTTGCTGGAAGCAGTTTACTAGAAACCCGCTGTGTGTGGAAAGCCGGATTTATTCTTCAATGGGAATATTCTAATTTTAAAAGGCATGTATGGGTAATTATTAGCTATACATCCCCGTACCCTCTTACATTTTTTATGAAATTGCGCAAGAAATCGTGCTGGGATAAATTAATCATACATACGCATTTGGTGGTGTGCTGGCAAGTTCGCTCTACAGCCCTCGATTCAAGCAAACTATGGGAACCCAATGACTTGCAATCTATTGGAACTTCATTGCATGTAACTTACAGGTACTTTGATGGCATTCAACCTATGGGAACTCGATGGCATATAACCTATGGGTATTTGATAGCATTCAACCTATGGGAACTCGATGGCATATAACCTATGGGCATTTGATAGCATTCAACCTATGGGAACTCGCCGGATTGCAAGCTATGCAACTCAGTAGAAAGTAACCTATGGGAACTAGATGGCATGCAAACATATGGGAACTTGACTGCATGTAACCTATGTGTTATGTTGTAACCATCAGTTATGTGCTGGCAAGGTTACATGGAGAGGCTGGGGATTCCAGAATCTCAAAACTAGTGTGGTCCTTCGCGGGGTTAGATGGCTGTAACCAAGGAGTTGAAATAAACATCCATCCTTTCTGTATGTTATTTCTTTCCAAAAATGGTGACGAGGATGGGATGCTGTGTCTACATGCTAGCATGATGTTCCAACCCCTGAGAGTTACTGGTAATGCTGTGGTGTATTAGGTAACGGTCGCTGAGGTCCTGCTATCTACTGTCACGGGAAGGTGCGGTGTAGGGCTCGAGAAACCCTTCAAAGTGTAGTACTTAAGTTTGGAGTGAAGCTGCGCTGAGTGCTTATACACAATGGAAGCTCATCAATTCAAGTCTTCCTGTGCCTTGTATATGAATGTGAAATTAAAGAGCGGAGAGTGTGATGAGCCAGCCAGGAATGCAAAGACTTTCTCTTCTTAGTTAAAGGAGGGTGTAGCATGGTACAGGTCTCGTTTTTTTTGCGGTAATATTGGGTGATTAAAACTCATTGTACCGGGGGCGTGGTTTCGGCGCCAGACAAGATGGCCGCCTGAAGGGGAAGCTCCGTGTCATCGGGACTTCTGAAGACCCGCCTGTGCGCTATTTTGCACCCTTTCCTCTCGGAAACATCTGTTTCAGCTATCGGACGATGTCGGGATTCCGGTGAGCTGTTTCATGCATAAAGCGCACTGCGCTTTCATTATTTACAAACGCGGACGATTTTCCACAAGGCATCCGCCATTTTAGGTGCTTGCCGGCTCCTCCGCATTCCTAAAATGAACTACCTGCGTTACTCTCTCTTTCTCTCAACGCTCGGTCCCTATCTCATTGCACTCATGCCTGCAGCCAGTTTCTGGTGAAAAAGTGCACTGCGTTTATTAAATCACAGCGTTGGTTGGCTTCTACTATGTTGCTTATTCACCTCAGCGTGCCCTCCATTTTGTCCTCAATATTCTGTCAGCTGTCTCACTGAAGGATGTGCGGTGCTGTGTTTTTCCAGATATCTTTCATTTTCTTATGGACTCTATGACTTTTCTATGAATGTTCTGGTTGGAGGTTGCTATTTTATAATTCTGGACATAATTTTGCCTGCATAATTTTTGAACAGCCCTCAGTCGGGCTCTTTCCAGCTATAAGGTATACCGTGCCTTCCATCATATGACAAGTGGAGTCAGTATTTTGGATAATTCCAGGGGTTGTCCAACATCACTTCTCCTGCGAAAGTTTGAATATCACGACTCTTGCTGGTTCGTGCAATGTCCTCTGCATTACTTTGATGACTCTTACATATGAGTGTACTGCGCAAGCCGCAATTTGTTTTTGTGATTAAAAAACGTACCTCATCAACGTCTTCTCTCTCTGCCTCCGCTCTGGACTTATCTTTTACCGAAGGAGAGATGGCCGGAGTGTCTTCCAACCGCAATTCCTCATCACAGTCTTCATCTAAATCATCTCCGTCGTCTTCAGCTTCTAAACGTCTGAAGCAGGGTCCTCCTTCTCCTGACAAAACATCCCCTCCTATCTCCATGGAGCTGTTGTTGGAGGAGATTCGCGCCTTGCGGCCGTTTGTAGAAGAAACAAACAACAAGATGCAATTCCTGGAGGAGAAATGGTCTACAATGGAAACTAGAGTGTCTTCAATGGAACAGCAACTTTCGGTGGTCCAGGGTGACTCCCAGAGACTCTCTTCTTTGGAACAGGAAGTTCGCGGTTTGAAACAACATACTGAGGATTTGGAAAACCGAAATAGGAGGAATAATTTACGCATTTATGGTTTACCTGAAGCTTTGGAGGGGATGACCCTGTCTCCTTTTTACAACCTTCTTGCCGAAACTCTTGGACATGCCTTCTACCACATCTCTCAGCATTCAGAGAGCGCACAGGCTTGGCCCTCGTCCCTCGCTCTCTACGTCCTCGATCAGGCCAAGAGGAGTCATCATCCTCTTCTTAAAATTCACGGATCTGCTTTCAGTTCTTTCTGCAGCTAGAGCCAAACGACAAATTTCTTGGCTTGGTCAGAGGGTGTTTCTTTCTCAAGATGTCTCCAACGCTACGGACGCTAGGAGGAAGGAGTTCCTTAATCTTCGTCCGCCTCTTCGATTACTTGGAGCCAGATATGGTCTTTTCCATCCCTGCATATTTAAGGTGACTTTTCAAAATCAAACTTGGTCCTTTGAAGATCCTGCGGAACTCAAAAAATTTCTCCGCTCGCATTCTGCAAGTAACATGGACACTGCTGGGCCCTCTAATGGTTGATTAATTTAGATTTCTTTCACTGTAATGATACCTTTTTATTACATTTGAAATGTTTTAAGACACGGTTTACTCTGTTGGCTTAGTCATGCAATTTCTGGTTCTATGATGTACTGCGCTGACCCTCCCCAGGGTCTATTAGTTATCTCTTCGCTGCTCTTTTTGTCTTCTTGTATTTTTATGTATTTGTTGTAGTTCATTCAATATTGTCCAATTAAGGCTTTACATGTTACTTATGTTCATCTTCTTTGCCTATGTTAGATTCAATAGTTGCGTAATTTTTCTTGTATATATAATGCTTACCGTCTTTTCCTTTGTTACTCTCTATAGGTACGTCCGTTCGTGTTCCATATCATGGTTTTGTTTCCCTTCTCTTCTTTGTCCCGATGTGGTTCGGACTCCCGGTGTTCGGGCGTCTCATCTTTTCGTGTGTCGTTCTTGCCCCAGATTTCTTTCGTTTTTGTCCCCTCAGGTATGTCTCTTCAGTCGTCCTTTTTGGATATGTACTGTCTCTTCTTCTTGTTGTTCTCTCTTCTTTTTCCTTTCCCCCTTTTCCTTACACTCTTCTCTTTTCTTCTCCTGCCTGACTCTCTCTTCTTTATGTCCTATCTTCTTCTTTCTTATTATTTTTGTCTCTTCTTCTACAGACGCTGGAAGATTTTGCTATTCTCCTAACTCTCCTTTATTCTCCACTTTTCTCATCTCACTTCTTTATTCCTCATCATATCACCTTATTACTGTCACCTATTTCTTCCAAATTTCCAACTGCTCAATCTTCATTTCATGCTCATGTGCATTTTCTTTGCTTAAAAATATACTGTTGTTTATACGATGTTAATCTTTTTCATTTAGAGTTATTACATGGAATGTAAAGGGTTTTAATAATCCTATAAAGAGGCAGAGAATTCTTTCACATTTGGCCTCATATAAACCTGATTTAGTTCTGTTACAAGAAACTCATCTATCTGAGGCTGAAGCTCTTAAACTTAAGCGTAATTGGGTTGGCTCAGTATTGATCTCTCCTACTAACACAAAAAAGAATGGGGTTGTTATCTTATGCCATAAAAAATTGAAATGCACTGTTGTTACACAAGATACCGATTCCGATGGTAGGTGGATTCTAGTTAAACTATTAATTAATAATATCCCTCTTACTGTGTTCAACCTCTATGGTCCGACTCAACCCGATCCCTCTTTTTGGCCTACTGTTACAGACAAGTTTTTTCAGAATAATGATGAATTTTTTATACTTGGAGGCGACTGCAATCAAGTTGTAGACCCTTTTATTGATCGCAAATCCCAGGTACGTTTTATTCCCCATAAAACTCACAAACAATTTCTTAACACTATCACACAGACTCAACTGGTAGATACCTGGAGGCTATGTAATCCAGACCAATCAGAATTTTCCTTTTATTCCCCTCCACATGGATCCCTATCCCGGATTGACTACATATTTCTTTCTAAATCCTTGGCCCAAAACCTCGTCTCCTCCTCGATTGAGCCCATTTTGATTTCAGATCATGCTCCAGTGGTCGCTGACTTTGACTTACTCCCTCCTCACTCTAAAATGTCTAGGTGGAGATTCAATAATTATCTTTTACAAGATCCAGTTTTTTCCTCTTCTTTTACCTCCTTTGCTGAAGAATTTTTCTCTATTAATGAAGACTCCTCTATATCTCCTGTTTCGGTGTGGGATAGTTTTAAGGCCACTGCTCGAGGTTTTATTATAGATTTTGTTTCTAAGAAAAAGTAAAAGTCCTTAAATAAACATAAAGCATTATTATCTTCCATTAAACACTTAGAGCATCGGTTTTATACCTCCTCATCGGACTCTACTCTGCAACAACTTATTCGTGCTAAGATGGAATTTAATAAAATTTCTACTGATAACGCTTCCTTCACTATGCTTCGTAGCAGTGCCAGATACTATGGTGGTCGAAATAAAGTTGGCTCACTTCTTGCTAATTATTTAAAATCTAGAAGGGAGAAGACGTTGGTTGAGTCTATTCAATCTACTGATGGTAAACACCTCTTCAAAGATAAAGATATATTAGCAGAATTTACAAAATTTTATAGCGCTCTATACACTCCTGAGTCGCCTCCAACTGATACACTCATTAATGAATACCTCAGTACTATTCCTCCTCCTTCCTCTTCTGGTCTAGATTTCACTTCTCTAGACACGGATCTTTCATTACAGGAAATATCTTCCTCCTTGAATTCCTTAAAAAAGAATAAATCCCCTGGTCCTGACGGTTTTTCTGTAGAATTTTATCTTCATTTTACCAATCTGTTATTACCAAAACTTTTTAACCTTTTCCAACATTTTTGCTCCACGGGTGCAGCAAGTGGTACTTTTCTAGAAGCCTCTATTTGTATTATTCATAAGGAAGGCAAAGATCCCAAATTTTGCAAAAACTATAGCCCCATCTCCTTGATAAATGTTGATTATAAGATCTTTGCTAAACTCTTAGCATTGCGCCTTGAATCCTTCCTCCCTCATTTAATAGGCCTCGAACAATGTGGATTTGTTAAAGGCAGACTAACTTCTGATAACTCGCGTCTATTTTTCAATGTTCTCAATAAAGCTCCTTCTTTATCTTTTCCTCTCGCGGCGATCTCCATCGATGCGGAAAAAGCTTTTGACAGGGTGGATTGGTCCTTTTTGTTTAAATCTCTTCGATGGCACGGTTTTGGTACTAAATTCATCTCTCTTATCTCTCTTCTTTACTCTACCCCCTCTGCTTCTACCATCGTGAATGGTCAAGTCTCGCAGCATTTTTCACTCCATCGAGGTGTTAGGCAGGGTTGTCCATTATCTCCCCTTCTGTTTGTTCTTTCTCTTGAACCTTTCCTTTCCCGCATTCGTCAAAATCCCTCTATTTCTGGATTTCCATATGGAGACCATCATCTGAAATTATCTGCTTATGCTGATGATATTTTGCTTTTCATCTCCAATCCAGATTCTTCTATTCCCTCGTTATTACAAGAAATCTCCGATTTTTCAGCGGTATCAGGCTATAAGATCAACTCTGAAAAAACGGAAGTTTTACCACTTACAAAGTTTTGCCTTAAACAACAATTTGAATCTACTGGCTTTCATTGGAATAGTTCTAAAATCAAGTATCTTGGTATTTGGTTTTCCAATTCTATTACTGATTCCGTTAAACTGAACATGAATGTAGCCCTAGATCGTATTTCCAAACTCTTCTCATCCTGGAATCCTCTTTTTCTCTCCTGGTGGGGTCGTCTTGACTCCATTAAGATGATGATTACTCCTATTTTATTATATTACTTTTCAATGATTCCTATCTGTATCCCCGTAACCTTTTTAAAAAAAATAGACTCTCTTCTTTCTAAATTTCTATGGAAGAACAAAAAATCCAGAATTTCTTTATTTCACCTCAGGAAACCGAGACTTGTAGGAGGGGTAAACTTTCCAGATTTTCGACTATATCATAAAGCTTTTAGCTTAAAACAAGCTTCTCATTGGCTTCTTACGGAGTACTCTCCTTTTACTCCTCTATGGGTCATTATTGAACGCTGTATGTTTACTCCTTTCTCGCCCAAGGAAGTTCTTTCTTTTGCTGTCAAAAATATTCTCACATCCCTTCCACTATTTAAACACACTTGCTCTTTGCTAAAACCCCATTTTCAACCACAATTAATATCCAGGAATATCTTTCTGCATTCTCCTTTGTGGCATAATCGTCTTATAACCATTAATAGTAGACCTTTGTATTGGGCCTCATGGAGGGTGAGGGGGATTGCCTGGGTTAACGATTTATTTGATGGCACCTCTCCTTGCTCTTTTCCTGATTTTCAGACTACATTCAATTGCCCTCGGTCTTTTTGCATACATTTTCCATACTTATGGAAGTACTCCTAGGCATCTTTTATTCCCTTCCTTCTGATGATGCTTCAATCACTCAGGACTCACTTCTTAAAATCTTAACATCAAATCCAAAGGCCTCTTCAATTTATAAATTCTTTTACGCCTCAAATCCAGAACGAGAAAAAACTAAGGTGGAACTTGCTTGGGAATCAGACTTAGGTTTTCAGTGGAGCAATGAAGTATGGAATGGAATTTGGGCTCGGTCGCTGAGGATCTCAAGATCCGCTTCCACCACTCAATCTATGTTTTTTCTATATCACAGATTATATTTCACTCCCATTTCTATAGCTAACTTCACGCACATAGGGGCCGATTCCGATCTCGGCCGGTAGGGCTCCGAATAGGATTCGGCTTTACCGGATCCGATTCGGAGCCCTTTTTCCCGACCGAATCGTACGCGGGTCCGGCCGAGCGAGTACGATGCGAATTCGCCGACCGACTCGTCCGGGCGACCCGACCGCTCCGACCGACTCGTACCCGGTTTGTACCGCTCCGACCGACTCGCTCGGACCCGATTCGCACCGCGCAATGGAGACGTTTTCCGGCCGGGTAAGTACGATGCGCACCTCGACCGCTCCGACCGACTCGCGCCGTCCGACTCGAACTCGCTGTCGGAGCCGTACTTTGGGGGTCCGTGTCGGACCCCCTGTACGCGTACCCGTGCGAGGCGCACACAGGGGGGACCCATGGGTCCCCCTACCTGTGTGTGTGCGCCGCGAGGCGCTCCGCGGCGTACTCGCTGTAGGGGCGCCCTTGTCCGCCTCGCACCCATTGAGGCAATGGGAGCCCGCGTACGCGTTGTACGACCGGCTCCCATTGAGTTCAATGGGAGTCCGACTCGACTCGTGTCCGGTGGCATACGAATGCATCGGACTCGTTCGGTCGGACTGCACGGGTCCGATTCGGTCGGAAATCTCTCCGGGTCCGGCTCGGTCGGAGAGATTTCCGGCCCGAATCGGAATCGACCCCATAGACAATAAGAAATGTTGGTCCTGTGACTTTCCATTGGCAGATCTCTCACATCTCCTTTTTTCATGCCCCCCTGTTCTTTCTTTTTGGACACAAATCTGGGATCATTTGTCAAAAATCTTTAAATTCCACACACCTATATCCAATATTCTTCTCTTTATGGGAAGTTTATCAGAATCCATTCCTTTACCTGCCTATGAAAGAGGGTTGTTTGATCTTATGTTGGCTCTAGCGTTTCAACAAATTACGATGAATTGGAAATGTTTGACCAAACTTTCAATCAAGGCATGGTGGAACACTGTATGTCAATACCATAGGTTAGATGTGGCATATGCCTCCCAATGCAATATACATGTAAATAGAGATGTCTTTTGGTTGCCATTAACTACTTATTTAAATATGGTTTCAATTAATGTTTCTCATTATCGTTCTGAAAATTTCCAACCCCCTTGAATTCCTTCCTCTTTGTTTTATCTTTCATCTTCCTCTATTATCTTGCGAAGTTTTTACTCAACAGTTATTTGTTCCTTACATTTAATGATTCATATGAGCACAGCATTGGTATCTATTTAGTGTTTTATGATTATAAATATATTTCATACCCCGTCTTTCCCCTCTCCCCCTCTTTCCTTTACCTTATTTTCCCAAAATATAAATAGCTTTCTACTATGATTTGCTGCCTACTCTATTTTGCTTATAAGATATTCTGTGCATTGTTACTCTCTAGGCCTGTAATGTATGTTATTGATTTTTACGGTTCAATAAAGCTTATTAAACTTAAAAAAAAAACTCATTGTACCGCTCACACACCAAGGCAACGCTAACAGACCTCCAAATTTAATCGAGCTTGCAGGCATTGCCTAGGTGTCGCGAGGAGAGGGCGCATGGTAGTTCACGTCAATTGGCGCTGCAGAGGTGCATGGACATAGAAAAGGGAATATATCATTTAGTCTACATAAACAAGGAAACAGGACTATAACAGGACTTACAAATGTAATACTGTACAGTGCACCTTATAGAGGAAGTTCCATTTGGTGAAATTATAAAGAGTCTGTGCCATAAGTGACCTTGGTCATGTTGTCAACAGTGACTACTTTATTAATTTTAACTTGGAGTGATCTGACAATGGTGACTACTATGTTTATTTAAATTATTTGTTTTAAAAGTGTTCAGTCATGGATGCACAGTTTGTTGCAGCACCTCCTACATTTTTGCCGAGTTCAGGACTACTTATTATGGCTTGGGAGAGTTTGAGGGAGTCATTTGAAACTTATTAGGAGGCTGTGGGTGGTGATGTGTTTGTTGCCAAACGCAAGTTGGCGTTATTGAAACATAAGTTGGGTGTAGAGCGAAGGAAGGTGATGAAAACATTACCCTTTCTGGTGAATCGGGATGGTGATGGGAGGATGGGTCAGATTTTGATGAGGAGCTTGAAGATGAATATATGAGTGCAATGAGAGCATTGAAAGAGAACTTTGGAAGAAAAATGACTATAGTGGTAGAAAGACATAAATGTTTTTTGCCTGCCCAGTTACCTGGGGAATGTATTCAGCAATATGTTTCAGTCCTCAGAACTTTAGCTGTGAGATGTAAATTTAGAGATTTGCATGAAGAGGTTATCAGGAATCAAATAATCAATAGAACAAATAAGGTTAAGATCCAGGAAAAATTGCTGGAATTGAAAGATCCTTCTCTTGCTAAAGCCATCAGTATAGCAGGGTGCATGGAGAACACATCTAAATATGTTAAGGAAATTAATGAAGGTCCACAAAATGAAAGACGTAATCTTGATAATGTTCATGTAGTGCACAGATCACAAAAAAACACATTGGTTCCAAAGTGTATGCCAAAACTCAGTTGGCAAGGGAAAAATGTGCATGCTATAAATGCAGGAGTACAAAACATATAGTGGAGTCTTATTCTTATCTTGCCACTAAAGCAACATTTTTAAGGGCAAGAAAGTAGGACATTTTACTAGGGTGTGTAAGTCTTAAGGACGTGGTGGATAAAAACAAGATGTCAATGCAGTAAGAGATGTGCTGAATACGTATAACGATGAAGATGTTCTTTCTTTTTTTTTTTTTTTTAAATATTTTTATTAAAGATTTTACATTATAAACAGCATCATAATACATATATATTTCAATCACAAATGAGGGTAATAATTTCCATATTTAGCTTCTAAAGTTTAAAGAAAGGTCTAACAGTAAAGAAGGAGAGAAAAAATATATATAAATAAATAAAAAGAAGGAGACAGTCAACAGGGAACCGAATCACAACAAACAATTTTTAAACACCACCGGCCCTGAGTTAATTCTGATGGTCTTTCCAATTATAAATCGGGTCCCAGATGCGTTTCCCCAAAATTCTCCCCTTTTTTCCCCGCCGCTCATAAATACCCCGCTCTAGGTTAAACATCTCTAATAATCTGGCTAACCATACTTGAAACGTTGGAGCGGTTTGATCTAACCAGGCTGCCGCAATACAAATACGAAACACTGCCATGGTTAAAAAGATAAATCGAAAATACGGGACATGCTCCTGGGAATTATCAATCCCAAGAAGAATTAAGGTTGGGGTCAATTTAATTTTAATATCCAGGGTATTTTCACAGAAGGATGTAATGGAGGATTTTATTACATCAAGACACGGGCACGTGGAAAACATGTGGACAGAGGGGCCGATTCCGATCTCGGTCGGAGGCGTACCCAACACCATTCGGTCGGGAAAAAGCCATGCGAAAGCCTGTTTCCCGACCAATCCGTCACAGCACACCGAACGAGTAAGTACGATGCGCACAACAGCAAAGAATCCGGCCGAGCCGTACTCACCCAAACCAGGTCCTGTTCCCCGACCGAGGCGAATCCGGAAACGCCGAATCGAGTCGCACGGAAGGAAAAATGCAGCCCCGTCCGGCCGGACAAGTACGATGCGCTTTCCGTACGCGCCCGAACCCGTCGCTACGCACGGCACGTCAAAGCATCCGGGAGAGGCGCACATAAGCTCCGATTCGCGCCACAACACGATTCACAGCTCCGAGACGAACACGGCAGCGGCGAGGACGGCGCGAAGTGACGAGGACGAGGCGAGCGGCGAGGACGACGCGAAGCAACGAGAAGGACGAACGACACGAACCAACCATGAATCCCTATGTCCCGATCATACCAATATTCTACATTTACTACCGGAACAGGCACGGACGCGTACGGCGCAGAAGGTAAGTCAGACACCAACCACAAAACACATACAACACGTACACGACACATCACACACACACAGAGGGATGCAGAATATACTTACACCAGCAACAGCAGCACCATAGGGGCGGGATGCCCATCACCAATGCCACATATGCACACAGGGGCCTGAATGCGCACCACCACCCTCACCCAGGGGGGCAGGATGCCTACCACTACTACCACCCTCACCCAGGGTGGGCTGGATGCCTACCACTACTACCACCCTTAGCCAGGGGGGCAGGATGCCTACCACCACTACCACCCTCACCCAGGGGGGCAGGATGCCTACCACTACTACCACCCTCACCCAGGGGGGCTGGATGCCTACCACTACTACCACCCTTAGCCAGGGGGCTGGATGCCTACCACTACTACCACCCTCAACCAGGGGGCTGGATGCCTACCACTACTACCACCCTTAGCCAGGGGGGCAGGATGCCTACCACCACTACCACCCTCACCCAGGGGGCAGGATGCCTACCACTACTACCACCCTCACCCAGGGGGGCAGGATGCCTACCACTACTACCACCCTCACCCAGGGGGCAGGATGCCTACCACTACTACCACCCTCACCCAGGGGGGCAGGATGCCTACCACTACTACCACCCTTAGCCAGGGGGGCTGGATGCCTACCACTACTACCACCCTCACCCAGGGGGGCTGGATGCCTACCACCACCCTTAGCCAGGGGGGCAGGATGCCTACCACTACTACCACACTCACCCAGGGGGGCAGGATGCCTACCACTACTACCACCCTCACCCAGGGGGGCTGGATGCCTACCACTACTACCACCCTTAGCCAGGGGGGCTGGATGCCTACCACTACTACCACCCTCAACCAGGGGGCTGGATGCCTACCACTACTACCACCCTTAGCCAGGGGGCAGGATGCCTACCACCACTACCACCCTCACCCAGGGGGGCAGGATGCCTACCACTACTACCACCCTCACCCAGGGGGGCAGGATGCCTACCACTACTACCACCCTCACCCAGGGGGGCAGGATGCCTACCACTACTACCACCCTCACCCAGGGGGGCAGGATGCCTACCACTACTACCACCCTCACCCAGGGGGGCAGGATGCCTACCACTACTACCACCCTCACCCAGGGGGGCAGGATGCCTACCACTACTACCACCCTCACCCAGGGGGGCAGGATGCCTACCACTACTACCACTCTTAGCCATGGGGGCTGGATGCCTACCACTACTACCACCCTCACCCAGGGGGGCTGGATGCCTACCACCACCCTTAGCCAGGGGGGCAGGATGCCTACCACTACTACCACCCTCACCCAGGGGGGCAGGATGCCTACCACTACTACCACCCTTAGCCAGGGGGGGCTGGATGCCTACCACTACTACCACCCTTAGCCAGGGGGGGCTGGATGCCTACCACCACCCTTAGCCAGGGGGGGCTGGATGCCTACCACTACTACCACCCTCAACCAGGGGGGGCTGGATGCCTACCACCACCCTTAGCCAGGGTGGGCTGGATGCCTACCACTACTACCACCCTCACCCAGGGGGGGCAGGATGCCTACCACTACTACCACCCTTAGCCAGGGGGGGCTGGATGCCTACCACTACTACCACCCTCAACCAGGGGGGGCTGGATGCCTACCACCACCCTTAGCCAGGGGGGGCTGGATGCCTACCACTACTACCACCCTCACCCAGGGTGGGCTGGATGCCTACCACCACCCTTAGCCAGGGGGGGCAGGATGCCTACCACTACTACCACCCTTAGCCAGGGGGGGCAGGATGCCTACCACTACTACCACCCTTAGCCAGGGGGGCTGGATGCCTACCACTACTACCACCCTCAACCAGGGGGGCTGGATGCCTACCACTACTACCACCCTTAGCCAGGGGGGGCAAGATGCCTACCACCACTACCACCCCCACTCATAGGATGGACAATGCATGACACAACCAGCACACCACAACTTAGGGAATGCAAGAAGAAGACATCCCCCCAACACCATGACAAGCGTGTGTAGACTGTGTCAAATGCCTACAACACCGAACATGACTTTGAACATACAATGTGACCCCCTAGCACATGTGCCACACATATATGTGTGTGGCACCCACAATGCAAGCAGGCCATGACCATTGTGGCAATGTGGTCCAAACCTCCATCATCACAGTGACCAAAATGTAAGTGTGGGGTCCATAGCTGCAGCACATTTTGAACATTGTGGCAATGGGGTCCAAACCCCCATCATCACAGTGACCAAAAGGTAAGTGTGGGGTCCATAGCTGCAGCACATTTTGAACATTGTGGCAATGGGGTCCAAACCCCCATCATCACAGTGACCAAAAGGTAAGTGTGGGGTCCATAGCTGCAGCACATTTTGAACATTGTGGCAATGGGGTCCAAACCCCCATCATCACAGTGACCAAAAGGTAAGTGTGGGGTCCATAGCTGCAGCACATTTTGAACATTGTGGCAATGGGGTCCAAACCCCCATCATCACAGTGACCAAAAGGTAAGTGTGGGGTCCATAGCTGAAGCACATTTTGAACATTGTGGCAATGGGGTCCAAACCCCCATCATCACAGTGACCAAAAGGTAAGTGTGGGGTCCATAGCTGAAGCACATTTTGAACATTGTGGCAATGGGGTCCAAACCCCCATCATCACAGTGACCAAAAGGTAAGTGTGGGGTCCATAGCTGAAGCACATTTTGAACATTGTGGCAATGGGGTCCAAACCCCCATCATCACAGTGACCAAAAGGTAAGTGTGGGGTCCATAGCTGAAGCACATTTTGAACATTGTGGCAATGGGGTCCAAACCCCCATCATCACAGTGACCAAAAGGTAAGTGTGGGGTCCATAGCTGAAGCACATTTTGAACATTGTGGCAATGGGGTCCAAACCCCCATCATCACAGTGACCAAAAGGTAAGTGTTGTCAAAGAAAGAGGTGCAACTGCCAAACTGCATGGATGATTCCTGGTCACAGAACAACAAACACATCAGTGGCAAAGTAGTGTATGTGTCCCATTGCAACATAAATTGGGGGAGCCAAATCCTGCAGTGCAAATAAGACATAACTTTGGCCATGTGCAGACAAACAACACCCATGGGGGCTGACACCGTCAACAATCATCAATGACACAATGACAGAAGTGACCATCCGAATGCAGACCCACATATTTGCACCAATGGGCACACACATGCAGATACCCTGTGGAGACTGCAGATGTGAGGTGAACAGATACCATACCATGGCAGCAATGGGACACACAAACCATGATCATTGTGCTGACCGATGACCTAGGAGTCCCAGGGACAGCAGGGGAAACCCACCAAACTACATACAGCCAATGGCACACCCAAGATATGCCAATGCAGTGGTGCAGATGCACAAACACAAACAGGCAGACCCACCCTGCACATCATACACAACAGGTGAGGGTGGGGGGTGCCAGTGTCCCCAGGCAACCACACAACACATGAGGAGACCTGAATACCAATCATACAGATGTGCATACAGTACCACACAAAGGTAACTCATGGATCCAAATTCCCTATGTGGGCAAGCAGGCATTGTCAGATGAGAGGGAGCACAAATCACACATGTCACAAAGGCACGTAGGGACAGCAACTGACACAGCAAGACACAGACACAACACAGCACCACCCCCAGGGCCCCCACAATGTGGTGACCCTGGGCTGCATTACAATCCCACTGTGATGACAAAGCTAAATGTGGTTCACACTGTGAACCACAGTCATGTGTACTGAGCAACTAACTACCATCACACCTACACAAGCACAAATCAAACAGCATGGCCAGTGAGCCAAGGCCAACATGGAGGCAGGGGCCTAGCCGGGCAACAACTCTCATCTGCACACACTCAACACCACACCCCTCGAACTCCAACAATGTGCAGCAGTGAAGCACACATGCACTGGTGACATTGCACATGCACCCATGACTATTCCAGGGTGGTGGGTGGGAACCAAGGTGCAGAAACACATCACACATGGACACTCAACAAGACTCCTGAATGTCTGACACACTGCACACTACGCCGTACATGGACATGACGGCAATACCACACCAACCAATGGGATCACAGCCACAGTCACACACCAATGAAGAAGCCAAGGTCACCCACAAAGAACACACATAGACAACAACCAACATTGCAGCCCGGACCCTGAGGAGTGCCAGCAGTCACACACACAACGTGTCACAATCACTGAAAGATAACACAAACTGGAAATCACATGACAGGGGCAAACAACAAGTGCCAAGGGGAAACCTGACTGTGACCCAGCTGCGTCTGCACACAAACTCAGCCCTGACAGCAAGCACACCTATGGGTGACACCCTGATGACCAGTAATGTGCCATGCACCCACATCACAGAGAACCCAGGGAGAAGACTTTGGGGAACATAGCTCAACTCAGCTAGCATCACAAACAGGTACAACACTAGGGATCACAGCATGCACAGCTAAACGGAAGTGAACACACAGACATGCACATACAACACACACCTTGGGCGCAGGCAATGTCACAGGAGTACACACTGCCATGAGGGGACTCCACTCCTGTGTGAGGAAAGCTGTGCCATATGTTGCCTCAGTAGGGCCCCACCATATCAGCTGAGCACTTGGTCACACAATCAACAATTAGCACCAAATGAGGGCTCCCGTCACATCAGCCTGGTCATGGAAGTGCCAACGGAATCATCAGCACAGATCCAACACACTTGTATAGCAATGTTGCACTGACAACACAGATGAGTCCTTCCCCATTGATGCCCAAACCTGCATGTCCAGTGGAGATGGCCACACGGTCAGGGAAGTAGACGAATTGAACAATGGCAGGCACAACAGATGTGCAGGGGTGGAAGCCACAGATGTGAAATTGCCAATCTAAGTAGGAAATCCCATTGCCAAATACTGAACACATGACACCCTCAGATGCTGCTATGGATGAGATGGATACACCACAGGATAGGACACATTCCCCCTGGACCACATGGGTTCCTGCACAGTAACACTTCATTATCATGAGACCAAATATCACCATCACTGCAGCAAGGGCATGGTTAGCATCATCAACATCATGTACATCAGAAGCAAAAGCACTAGAGAACAGAAAGTTGCTTTATTCAGCATATGTGGCATTAAAAGTAGAAGTCCGGTAGAACATAAACAAAGGCCAATGGCCAGTCCATCAACAAAGTCACAAGTGGGTGACAGTGGCAGATGCCACCCTACACATGCCTGCACAAAACCAGGGACAATCCACTAGGAGGGGCAACCGGGGGGTAGGCCAGGCACCGCAGGGACAGGATCAGGGCTCACCAGGAGGAAGCAGGGAAGGGGTGGTGGGTGCTGGAGAGCCACTGACAACTGCAGTGGAGGTGTCTGACATGGTGTGTGCCGGCACAACTGGGGGGCATGGCTCAGATGTTGTGGGTGCCGGCACGACTGCAGTGGACCCTGCAGATGGAGTGGACAGGTCCGCCACTGCAGTGCCCAAGTCAGACAGGGTGGTAGTGGACTCCACTGCAGTGCCTACCACCAGGGGAGGAGAATGGGGAACAGGCAAGGTGGGCTGGACAGAGGGGAGGACACCCTCACCACATCAGTGGCACAGACAAGCGCAGCGGGGGTGTGGTTCCGGGAGAGCAAGTGGCAGGGGAGAAGGCCGGAGCCTCTTGGGGATGGTATATCTGTGGGTGGGGGAACCTGGGGCAGGGTGTGGTGGGGGCACCTGTGGAGTGGGGGCCTGAGGGATGGAGGAAGGAGACCTGGTGCTTGAGCTGCAGGGTGGCGGCGGGGTCTTGCTCTTAGCACTCCGGGGGGACTTGCGGGTGGGGGCCTCAGTCTGTCTGCGCCTGGGGAGGGTGTCCGGGGGCGAGGGCACTCTGCTCCATGTGGGGGGCTTCCTCTTCCCCCTGGATGCTGGGGCAGCTGGATCGGAGGGAAGAGGCCGAGGTCACTGAGGAAGAGGCGCTGGGTCTTTGGGGTTGCAGGTGAGGCAAGGGAGGGTGCTTTGGAGGGAGAGGCAACTGAGGACTGCGCAGTGCCTGTGGATGCGTGTGTGTGTACCAGGGCCCCATCCCCTGTGAGTCTGGTTTCAGTCCCCTGACTGTGCGTGCGTGTGCGTTTAGTTTGTGGCGTGTGTGTCTGTGTGCTGGACGTGTGTGTGCTGGTGTGTGCCTGTGCCGGTGTGTGTGTGCTTGGGACAGGTAAGGTGCTGGGGAGTGTGGATGGAGCAGAGGCAGGAGGGGTGAGGGACTGTCTGAGGAGGGACACTGCTGCCGTAAGGGAGGAGTCCATGGACCTGTTGCCCCTCTGTAGGTCAGACATGCCCGATGAGATGCCCTCCATGAACGACACCAGCTGAGTCAACAGTGCGGTGTGCGCATGGAGGACACTCAGCATGGCTGTCTGCCCTACATGGAGCTGGCGAAGGAGGTACACAGACTCCTCACTCAGGGCAGCAGGGGACACAGGGGCAGGGGTGCGGTGCCTGGCCCAAAGGAGACACGCTCCCGAACATGGGAGCCTCCACGGACCTGGGGAATGGGAGCCGATGGGAGGGCGGTGGTGGTGCTGGTGGTGGCGGGGACAGCAACACTAGCTGGGGTGTGGTGGCTGCTGACACCCGCCTCCACAAGGGAGTCATCCTCCGAGTTGCTCTGGTCCTCAGCTGAGGTGGATGGTGCTGAGGACTCCTCGGTGTGGCTCCCCTCGCCCTCCGTGCCACTGGGTCCCTCCGACCACTCCTCGGCTGCTGACCCAGTCTGGCTCTCCGTGGCCGTGGATGTATCTGCAAACAATGGGGAAACAGACAGACATCAGTCACCTGCACCAAACGCACACACCACTGTGAGCACAGCACATTACAGAGCAAGCCCTGGCATCATTAGTTGTACATTGCTAAAAGTGCCCTAACTGAACAGGAGAAGCCAATTGTCAGTCTGATGCCAAGCATGGCACTCACATCCCACATGGCCTTGCACCCATCTGTCTGGTGTCTGTTGGATTGCAACACCCCAGTGTGGACACATGCACCAAGTACACAGTAGTTGGACAGTGCAGAGGACACGGTGTGGCATGTGGACATGCACACATCACAGCTCTTGCCACTGAGTCAGTACAGGTTTCCGGATGAAAGGGATGCCCAGAGTCAAATAGGAAATGCATGTGATGCATACCAGCGACAGACACCATGATGCACCCATGTTCTGATAGCCAGCGCCACAATGGTGTGCATGTAGCACATGTCACTCCCCTGCAGGACCACCAATAAGTTGACACATGCCATGGCAGAGGCATGACTGCTAAGTCATACATCACTGTCTCAGTGATGTATGACTTGGCAGCCAGACAACAACACTATGCACTGTGTCACAATAGTAGGTCATGGGGAATGCAAGTCCTGGAGCTGCACAAGTGCACATGTACATCCCCCACACAACACATCATCTTAACCCTCATCTGTCCAGGTCACACCTATTGGACATATGGGAGACCTGTGACACTACCCTCTGAACATGAGCCCCTCACAATTTGCTGTGAATGGGGAACAGCTGCCTGAACTTCACATTCGCATACCCCAGTCTGCACGGGCAGCTGATCAAACACCTATGTGACACACAAGTATCGTCTCCTATGGTCACATCTCCAGGGGCATGCTGAGCCCCTACCAAGAAACACCCCAGCAGTCCTGGCAACTAATCCACAGCACACTGACACAGAGGCAGACACCTGAGTGGTCAAATCACTGTGCACAATGTGTCAGCTGATACACGGGAGTGGGAGTACAGAGTGCATTGCATGGCCTGGAGTAGGCATGACTGTCCTGCTCCACATGAATGAGGGATGTGCCCTGGACAGTGGATAGCTGGCTATGTATGTGTGACACACGTAATCTGCACACTCCTGGGGCCCAAACATTGTTCCCACCCGCTGCATGGGCGTGTGCCACATACCCCAGGCACATGTGGTGGCTCAGCTCAGCAAGTGGACCGCATATCAAAGCAACACGCAGATCACATGTCCAAACCCAGGCGTTGTGTGAACAATGGACCCACCCATGATGCCCACAACAGAGTTAGGGAAACAGATGCTGTCCCCCACCTTTAGTGAAGCAAACTGCAAGGACACAGTCCCAAGTGACACAATTCCCTGAATGTAAGGGCCACACCTGGGTATCAGATGAGCAGTGGGCAGTGCACAATAGAGGGACATGGCTCTTGGACAACATGACTGCTGCACTGTGGCAGTTGAACCAGGCCAGAGGAGGGCACAAAGCATGTAATACAGAGTTCACAGTGCAGTCTTTGACTCACCCCCTCCTTGCTGCTGTCTGGCCTTCAGCTGCCCATCCAGGTCTGGAAACACCACCGCCAGGATCTGGAGCATGTGGGGGTCAGGGTCCGTGTTCCGCCCCTCCTGCGAGGAGGCGACAGCTTCAGCTGGACCCGTGCAATCCTCCGGGTCCAGCCCGAAGGTCCTGCCACCTCTTCTGGCAGTTGCGGATCCGGCGCTTGTAGACCCCACGGACCGGACGGCCCGGACGATGTCCTTCCAGATTTCCTGCTTCCGATGGGCATTAACCTGTCAGGATGACAAAGTGAAAAGGCCATTACCACACATGCAACATATCCGTGCATGACACAGTTGTATATACATGTCTCAATCACAGGTGCACATGATGTACACAGGCAGTGCAAAGCTGCCCATGGACAGTTTGACAGACGTCACTACATGGTATCATTGCATGGGAAGTAAAACCATGTTCAAATGCACTGTCACTGCACCATACCTGTCCAGTGCAAGTCACTACACACTATGGGGGGTGACAACTACTCAGTGAGCCTGCTAGCCAGTGGCGTGCAGACTTTCAGCCTTGCTAGTCAGACAAAATGCACATTCAGAAAGGCAGTGCACAGAACACTCACCTGCTCCCCTGGTGTCCCATACAGCTTGCTGTACTGTGGAAGTAGGCTGTCCAGCAGGGCCTGGTTCTCTTCAAGGCTGAAGGCTGGGGCTCTCTCCACAGTACGTGCCATTGCAGGGTCCAGAGGGGCAGAGACAGCAGCAGTGCAGTGGCAGATGTCGTCCTGGAGCATGTAGTGCAGGCAAGTGAGCTCTCAGGGGAACAGCCAGCAATATATATGTGCTGGAGAGGCAGATACTGTCCCTTGTGTCCAAAGTGATAGGTCCAAGTCGTTTGCATCTTCTGAATCTGGCCAATCCATGGAATAGCAGCACCAAAACACGCCCACAGCATCCTTCAAATCTTCAACTTCATGACTTACATGATTTTGCAACATTGTTGTGGGTGACCAACTGAATTTACAGCAACCGACTCGTTCGAAATTCGAAACGCGTCCGTTGCCAGGCAAGCCCATTGTCAATGGGTGCGCACCGATCGGTCCATTGCGGTACAACGCGCACAGGGGTACAACGCGTACCCGCACACATTGAATGCAATGGGCCGGCCGGAGGCACCGATCGGTCCATTGCAGTTCAACGCGCACAGGGGTACAACGCGTACCCGCACACGTTGAATGCAATGGGCGGCCGGAGGCACCGATCGGTCCATTGCAGTACAACGCGCACAGGGGTACAACGTGTACCCGACACATTGAATGCAATGGGCCGGCCGGAGGCACCGATCGGTCCATTGCAGTTCAACACGCACAGGGGTACAACGCGTACCCGCACACATTGAATGCAATGGGCCGGCCGGAGGCACCGATCGGTCCATTGCAGTACAACGCGCACAGGGGTACAACGCGTACCCGCACGCATTGAATGCAATGGGCCGGCCGGAGGCACCGATCGGTCCATTGCAGTTCAACGCGCACAGGGGTACAACGCGTACCCGCACACATTGAATGCAATGGGCCGGCCGGAGGCACCGATCGGTCCATTGCAGTACAACGCGCACAGGGGTACAACGCGTACCCGCACACATTGAATGCAATGGGCCGGCCGGAGGCACCGATCGGTCCATTGCAGTTCAACGCGCACAGGGGTACAACGCGTACCCGACACATTGAATGCAATGGGCCGGCCGGAGGCACCGATCGGTCCATTGCAGTACAACGCATTACTGTACATGTGACTGGCATATGTCAGCATGCCTGTCTCAGATGGACATATGCCAGCCACAGATAGCTCCCAGGGAGTGAGGGGCACACCTACATCACGACAGCCTGTCCAAACTTTATCATAAGGCATGTAAGGCTGCATTTCCTATTGTGTGTATGTTGGTGTACATGTTGTCCTGTGGGTGTCACCTGTGGGCAGCCACCCCCAGGCTGTGCACGTGTTCATGGGGACAGGATCCTGGGTGTTACGTGTACATGACCACTGTGATGTGCAACTGTTCATATCTGTGTATGTGCCATGGTCACATTTCACGGTGGTGTATGTGTATGTCATGTCACATACCCCGTGAGTCCCATGTGGGACGGTATGTTTGAGCCAGGGTGTCCCAGTGGCACAATAGTGATGGTCCTCCACAGTCTTTGTGCATGTAGTGTTTACAATGTCTCTGATTTCATGTGCACAATGGGAGACAGTCTCCACATCCACGTTGTGTGTGCATGGACTTTGATGTTGTGCGTGTGTGTGTCACAGACGTCCATGTCTGTCCTGCCGTGGCAAGTGGGGCCACTACCTGTGGGGGTCATGGTTGTTTTGCTGTGGTGTATACATGATACTCCATGTAATGCCAGTGTCCATGTGGCATTACAGGGTCCCTGGGAATGTACCTGTCGTTGAGCTGTGGTGCCTGGGGTACATCTGTCCTCACATGTCACTGTGGAGGGTTATTGTGACACAGCAGCAGGAGATGGGAACTGTGACACGGCCTCATGATATCCAATGGGCCAACCTGGGACTAATTGATGCCACCTGTTGGACCGTGTTGACAGATGTTGGCCATGTATGTACCATACATGTCCTTCCGGTACTGCACACTTCATGTAGTTGTGCCTCATAATGATGTATGTTGGGATCTTGAGTGTGTTCAATGCCGCATATGTGGGGTGACTGACAATCTTGCTTACTTCTCCTCTGCACTGCAGGGCTCCTGCTGTCCATCGACCATTCCCAGACCTGGCAACGATGGTGGAACGGGACAGCATCCGACGGTACCGCTTCACCAGGCAGCTGATTGAGGATTTGGCAGTGCAGTTGTCCCCACATTTGCAGCCTGGCCGGCCGTATCCTACAGCGCTGACCCCCAAGGTGAAGGTGATGGCAGCCCTACACTTCTTTGCCACTGGTACCTTCCAACATACTGTGGCGACTGCTGGTGGGATGTCACAGACCATGTTGAGCCGTGTGCTCCGCAATGTTTTGGCGGCAATGTTGTGCTTCCTGAACCGGTACATCTATTTCCCTAGACTGCAACGACTCACTGACGTGAAGAGTGACTTTTATGCCCTGGGGAGGATGCCGCATGTCATTGGCTCCATTGATGGGACACATGTGGCTTTGGTACCACCACAGGCCCAGGAGCAGGCCTACAGGAACCGCAAGCACTACCACTCGGTCAATGCACTGGTGGTGTGTCTTGCAGACATGACCATCACACACGTGTGTGCCCGTTTCCCTGGTTCAGCACACGATGCCTTTGTGATGAGGAGTAGTCGCATCCCCAGGATGATGGCACAGATGCAGAACCAGCGTGCCTGGCTTGTCGGTGTGTACTGACTTTGTGCCATTGTGTGTGATCTGATCTGTAGTATTCCGCCCACTTTTCCAAGTCAGCTAATGTGCACTTGTCTGTCCGTAGGTGACTCGGGATACCCCAACATGCCGTGGTTGCTGACACCCCTCAGGAACCCTGTGACACCAGCCCAGATGCGCTACAATGAGGCACATGGTCGGACCAGGAGAGTGATTGAGCGGACCTTTGGTCTCCTGAAGAGCCGCTTCCGCTGCCTGGACAAGACCGGAGGGTCCCTCCCATATGCCCCTGCGAAAGTGTGCAAGATTATCATCGTCTGCTGCATGCTCCACAACCTGGCAGTGCGGAAGGAGTTGCCTCTCATCCAGGATGACAATGACCAACATCCGCCACCTGTGGAGGATCCTGGCCTGGACCACGATGCCAGTGACGATAATGATGATGATGATGATTATGGTGATGTCCGCACACAGCTCATCACCAACTTCTTTAGCTGAATGTGAGTATCCTGAGGTGTCATGTCAATGATGTGAGTTGGCATGATGTGTGGGTGGTGCTCTGGTGCTGTTGGAGTGTGTCCATGGGCTACTTGACTGGATGTGTGTTGCAATGTGTGCTAACAGGTGGGCTGTACTCCCCAACAGTGTTGACATGCTAACTTGGTTCTGGGTGGGTATCTTGTAACATGTATTGTGCATGAGTTTTGCTGTTCTGTCCTGTACTCCATTGCTTTTGACTGTGTGTCATTTCTGTCCTTCACAGGGTACTTTCAGATTCGTTTGGTCAACTGTGTCCACCGACGAGCGTGATTGCACATCCAGGCTGGTAGCTGTTGTGTCCCTACAGGTGATGTGCGCCACACCCATGGACTTCCTTCCGTCTACAGTTGTTGACTGTGTGCCCGCTGCCAGGTGGGATTACCTTGCATCTGTAGTGGTTACGACATGTTGCAACTGTGTAATAAACCTGTGCTTCACTTTGTGATGTGCGTTGTCTGTGGTCACACATTTGACTGCCATTTGCTTACTGCACCTGTGGGCTACTTGACTACAACTGGGAATGGGTGTGGTGTCTGTGCATTGCACCGTCTTCCCTGGCAACATCAGTGTAGGCAATGAGTCAGATGGCCTAGGTGTGTATGTGTTGTGTAGCCCTGGTGGTGTGTCTCCCTCATGTGTGTCACGTTGCCTGTACTCACATGCCTGTGTTGTCCTTGCTGTTGCAGTTCGCATACACAGTGTAATTTTGCAGTTCATCATCCCCATAACAGCACCCACGTTGGAATCACGACAGAGGCAAGTATGGTGTATTAGTGTGTTTATTGTGATACATTTGTGTTAATAGTGCATAGGATGGGTAGTGCTGTACATAAATCTTGCAATCCCAAGTTCCTAGGTGAATTGAAAGTCCTGGTAGACAGGATCCCCAGTATCGGGGCCACAGTTGTCTGACACATTGGTCCAACTTGTACTCCCCATGCAATGTGTGGGAGTAGTGTTGCCGTCAACAGGGTGAACAGTCTGTGCACAAAGGCGAACATCCAGAACAGGTTCAGGCTTCCTGGGAGTTGCGCTTGGCCATCGGCCTCTCACTTTTCCCTCCTCGGACGACCCCTCTTCTTGGGGGGGGCCCTCAAGTACAGGCTGCTGCGGTGCAGGGGACTCTCCGCCAGAGTCCTCCTCCCTCCCTGTGGCAGTTGCAGTTTGTTCGGCACCAGATGTTGTTGGCACACAGGGAGGTGTGGACTGGTTGCTGTTCATCTGGCGGAGGCATTGTAAAATGTCCCTGTGCACCGCCGTCATCTCATGCAGTGCATCCCACTTGGACTCCACGCGGGACATGTGTGAGTCCACACGGGACATGTGTGACTCCACGTGGGACATGTGGGAGTCCAAGCGGGCATGATGGGCAGCCTGCTGCTGTTTGATGTCTCTGAGGAGCCCCACTACCTGGCTGAGCTCTCCGGTGCTGGACTGGTACGCATCAGCTATGCGTACCAGTTGTGGGTCATCATGCACACCAGCAACGTCTGCAAGCAGCGACCTCTGTCTCCCACCCCTCCCACCACCCCTGCTGACATGTGCAGTGTGTGCAGTGGCACGCACAGATAACCCTGGTCCACCTTGGGGGTTGGGGGTGGTGGTGGTGTCCATGGCCCCAGGTTGGTCCAGGGTCCCTGTGCTGGTGTTGCTCCTTGTTCTGTCCATGTCGGCAGGGATGGTATTCGTGGTGACAGTCGTTGGAGGGGTGGGTGCAGGGGGTGCAGCTGGTGGTCCTGCTGGTGCTGCAGCTGGTGGTCCTGCTGGTACTGCATGTTGACTTGCACCGGATGTGCCAGGTTGTTCTTCATCATCCGAGGAGGACAGAGGCTGTACGACGCCAGTGAGCTCGGCATCCTCTTGAGCCTGGGACTGGGACTCCTCAGCGTCTGCTGCTGTGTCCCCATCATCACCTGTTTTTGGGAGACACAAACAATGTATGTTATGTTTCTGCAGGCATCAATGGTTGACACACATGACAGTTGTGACTGTGCCTCTGGGTGCGGGCCTGTACATTGCATTGTCCTAAGTCGTCACAGTCAGTGGTTGATATTGGTGTGGCACATTGTCCTGCATTATTTGGGCATTTCTATGTATTTTCGGGGTGTGAACAGGGTCTGCATTGGTTGTGTTTGGTTGACAGCCGGCCCTCCTTCCCACCCACCCAGCCAGTCAGTTATCCCACCATGGAACGTGCTTGCGTTGCAGGGAGTGTAAGTTGTCTCTCAGGATGTCACTCCAGTGGTGTCCTGCTGTTTGTTGGTGCACATTTGCCAGCAGGGCCTTGTGCTCCCCACAGCAGTAGCCAGTGTCAGCCATCTTGTGAGTCCTTCTCCACTTCCTGTGATGTGAGCATGGTTCAGGGTGGTGTTGATGGGACAGTTGTGGGGGTGACCAATATCAGTGACTACGACTCCCATCATGCTATTGCCTCCACCCCCCTTCCCAGCATGCCCATGCTTCCTTCCTTTTGACTCTGCTTCCCTGTGGGGTGGGCTGGCTGTGCTGACAGGATGGCTGGGAGTGTTGTCCTGGCAGTTGTTTGGCTAAAAGTCCCAAGAGTGTCCCTGTGCTTCACACAACATAACCCAGGGTGGTGGTTCTTTGTGGGATCTTGTGTTAGGATGGGGGCATTGCATTCTACCAGGTGGGTTCTGTGGAGTTTGTGTTGGGGGTGTGTGAGGGGAGGTGCTTGTGACTATGGTCAGTGCTGCAAGTCCCCCTTCCCACCCAGCTAGCCAGATATCCCACCATGGAACGTGCTTGCATTGCAGGGAGTGTAAGTTGTCTCTCAGGATGTCATTCAGTGGTGTCCTGCTGTTTGTTGGTGCACAGTTGCCAGCAGGGCCTTGTGCTCCCCACAGCAGTAGCCAGTGTCAGCCATCTTGTGAGTCCTTCTCCACTTCCTGTGATGTGAGCAG